>CM048744.1:150174634-151431834 GCA_026315105.1 Locusta migratoria
CACAGGTCCGTTCTACCTTGTATGCAAGATGTATGCAGCACCATCACACTACATCACCAAGATTATCTACATCTACACAGATACTCTGCAAATCACATTCAAGTGCTTGGCAGAGGGTTTATTAACCACTTTCATAACTTTTCTCTACCGTTCCATTCTATAATAGCGCGGGAAGAAAGAACACCTAAATCGTTCCGTTTTCGATCTGATTTCTCTTATTTTATTGGGATGGTCATGTCTCCCTAAGTAGGTGGGTGCTAGCAAAATATTTTCACATTCAGAAGTAAAAGTCGGTGATTGAAACTTCGCAAACAGATCACGCCGCAATGAATAACGTCTTTCTTTTAATGATTTCCACCCCAATTCGTACAACATTTCCGTGACGCTTCCCCCCCCCTCTCCGTAACGTGATAGAACAAAACGAGCTGCCCTTCTCTAAACCTTCTCAATGTCTTCCGTCAATTCCAACTGGTGAGGGTCCCACAAGGGGCAACAGTACTCCAGGAGAGGACGCACAAGTGTGATGTAGCCAGTCTCTTTGGTGGAGCTGGTGCATCTTCGAAGCGTTCTGCCGATGAAACGTAACCTTTGGTTCGCCTTCCCCACAATATTTTCTATGTGTTCTCTCCAGTCAAAGTTGTTCGTAATTGTAACTCCTAGGTATTTGGTAGAATCCACGACCTTAAGGTTTGACTGATTTATCACGTAATTGAAGTTCAGCGGATTTCTTTTAGTGGTCATGTGTATTACTTCACACTTTTCTTTATTTAGTGTCAATTGCCAATTTTCGCACCATGTAGAAATTTTGTCTAAATCACTTTGCAGTTTCTTTTGATCGTCTGTTGACTTCACTACCCGATAAACGACAGCATCATCCGCTAACACTCTAAAGGAGCTATTCAGATTGTCTCCTAAATCATTTATAAACACGAGGAAGAGTAGGGGACCTATAACGCTTCCCTGTGGAACGCCAGATATCACTTCTGTTTTACTCGATGACTTACCGTCTATTACAACGAACTGTGTTCTTTCTGCTAGGAAATCGTGAATCCAACCGCACAATTAGGGAGATATTCCATAAGCACGCAATTTCATAAGAAGCCGCTTGTGGGGAACAGTGTCAAAAGCCTTCCAGAAATCCAGAAATATGGAATCGATTTGAGATCCCTTGTCGATGGCACTTAACACTTCATGTGAATAAAGGGCAAGCTGTGTTTCGCAAGAGTGATACTTTCAGCGTTCAATCTTCCCCCCAGAGGCTTACGGTTCTTTCGTGAGTACGTGCGTGGCGAGCACGGGGCCCCGAGCTAATGCAGTCTTCCTTCCTTCTTTACTTCCCGGGCTGCATTTCCTTTCCCCCTCCTCTCCTTTCCTATCCTCACTCCTTCCCCTCCCGACCGAGGGAGTGATAACCTCAGTATGTTAGTCCCCCTATCCCAATCAAACAACCCAACCAACCCGTTCAATCTGGAACATAGCCCCCCTTACAAAACTTCCTAATGATCCCTTATTCATGCTAACATTGATGCCTCGTCTTATCTTAACGCTATAAGTTCCAAATCATTCTTGACCGATTGCTAGTACCACTGTTCGACAGGGGTTATTTTTATCATAAGGAAATACTTCTTTCCAAAGAATTTTCATGTGAGAAATTAAAATCTGAAATCAGAAATTTGCTATAAGGCACAATATTTTAGCTATGCGAAGATAATGTCTAATGTAACTCATCTTTAAAAAGCTCTTCAATCTCCTTGTTTGCTTACAAATAAATTTGCTTTATAGATATGGTCCGCCTTGAGCGAACACAATGTTCAAATGTTTGTATACCTTCTGGGACTTAACTACGGGATCATCAGTCCCTAAACTAACAAACTACTTATGAACTAGCTAATCCTAAGGACGGCACAAATATCCATGCCCGAGGGGGGATTCGAACCCCAGACCGTAGTGGCCATGCAGACCGTGACTGGAGCGCCGCAGTCCCCTCGGCCACCGCGGCTGGCAGTATTTCCCATACATATTTCGCTGGCGTTGCAGCATCATCAGTGGGATGTTTATTTCATACTGTCTGTCAAATTAACAATGAAATGATTGTTACTTTTTATACATCAAATGTAAAAACTACAGATAATTGTGAAACTAATATAAATTGTTTCTTATTTTTATATGTATACTAGCTCTACCTTAATACCACATTTAGTTGTGTTTGTGGTTCTTTAACTCACAAAACGTCACTGTGAATTTTTGACATTTTGTTATCTGCAAACCGAAACGTGTGTAATTAATGGAGTGAATGGTTAGCTTGTAAATATCGGGAATTTTACAAAAATGACTGATGAGTCTGCAACGCCAGCGAAACATGTATGGGAGAAACTAAAAACAATTGTGTTTGCTCAAGGCGGACCATACCTATAAAGCAAATTTACTCTAATGTAACTGATAATTTAAAGGGGTGGTAAAATTGGTGACACTTGTTTTGCAGCAATTGCCAACAATTAATTTTGTGGAAAATATGTCGCAACTTTAAAATAGTTGCAATGATATCGGGAATGCAAGAAGGCTACACGAATTATGGATGTTTCCTTTGTGTGTGGGACAGTCGTGACAGAAATTCCCAGTATAAAAGAAAGCTTTGGGCTCAAAAGAGCTGGAACGCGGGAGAAAAAAATTTACAGAATGAGAAATTGATAACCAGTGAAGACGTTCGTCTAACACCTCTTCATATCAATCTAGAACTCTTTAAACAGTTTGTAAAGGCCATGAATCAATCTGGACAACGGTTTAGGTACCTTTCAAAAACGTTCCCTGGACTTTCTTCAGCAAAAATAAAGGAAGGGGTGTTTGGGCCCCCAGATTAGGGAACCTCAAAAAGGCCTACATGTTGAAGAATGCCTTACAACAAAATAAATAAATAAATAAAATAAAATAAAACAAATGCATGGATCTGTTTTAAGAATGTAACCGAAAACTTTCTGAGAAGAAAAAGAGCTGACAACTAAGAACAAGTGGGTCAAGAAATCTAAACAATTTTCTTGAGAGCTGTAGCGATGTTTCCGATGAACATGCTGAAAGACATATTGTTCTTGGAAAACTGTTATGAAAGGAAATGGATGCCCGCAATGCTTGCCGATTATTGCTGGGACATCATTCGAGAGGACACCACAAATAGAACATTGCCTATAACTTGAAAACTATGCCTGACGCGGATAAAGTAATTACAGATTTCAATGTAGGAAGTGTTTTTTCGTATGAATCACATGTGTGTATAAAACTCAGCTGTTGTGTCCAGAACAGCCAATGACTGATATTGTTATGAAAACAGTCAGTAAAAAGGCACGTACTCTATGAAGCCTCCAAGGAAAAAAGAATTAACATAAAGCTTTCAGAACGTCTTGATGACTTTGACTGAAATGCGATACGAATGAAAAGTTTTTCGTAAGAAATTTCCAACACTCGACAAAGTGCTTGTTGCCGTAACCGAAGATGCAAATTTGGGAAACTCACATTTTATTATGTATTGAAAGAAATGAAATTTAAATGTTTGGCTTCTAATACCACTGCCATATAACGAAACACACAACGACCTTACACCTGAAACGGATGCAGCGAAATTGAGCGAGTGACCCTGGTTTCTCCACCCTTGGTTATGCGCCTCTGTGTGTTTACAGTACGTCTCTCGTTTCGGTGAACGGAGTATAGTTGTGTTGACGGTAGTTCTGCAAGCCTACAACGTCAATTCAGAAGTTTAATCGTATCCGCATTGTTTCTTTGTGTCAGAAGGGAATAGGGAATCTCATCAAGGGAAGTTTACAGACTTCTCGCAGTGAACCAAAGCGACGTTGTTCGGACGTAAGGAGGTACAGATATACAGGAACTGTCGATGGCGTGCCCAAAGCCGTTGACCTCAATTTACGGATTTCAGCTCGGAGGAACCTGACAGGGACGCCAGCATGCTGCACAATGATTTTCGTTCAGCAGCAAGACGTTGTGTTTCGACTCAAACTATACGCTGCATTACACGCAACTTCACTGTCGACGACGCTGGTGAGGTCCAGCTTTCACACCACCCAGCGCAATACAGATTGGCCCAACGGCATTCTGAATGGACTCGTCAGAATTGGCATCAAGTGCTATTCACAGACGAGACTCGCATCTGCCTACAGCCAGACAATCATCGGCGACGGTTTTGGAAGCAGCTTGAACCGCCTAGACACACCGACCAGTGAGAGCAACAAGTGTCGGGACACCGATGTTCTGGGATGGCGTTATGTTGGGCAGACAAACGGCTATATGGTACAGGGATGACATGCACCGACATATAGTACAACCATATCGACAGCGTTTCGGTGACGGATTCGTCTTAACGGACGACAATTCACATCTTGTGAATTCCTCCACGATAATGAATCGCAAGATTAGAATGGACAACATGTTCTCCAGACATGAACACTATCAAACATGCCTGTGATACATTGAAAAGGGCGTTTTGTGGACGAGACGACCCATCAAGCAATCTGAGAGATCCGCGGCGAGTCCTTGTTAAAGAGTGGGACAATCTGGAACAATACTCCCTTGCTGGTCTAGAGGACAGTATGCCACGACAAATAACAGTCATGCATCAATTCAAGAGGACGTGTTACCTTATTTTACTGGTTTTTGCTGCAATGTTAAACACAAATTCAGATTGTTTGGGTTAGTTGAACAACTTGCAAATTTCTGTTTTCATGATTAATAAAGAGAACTGAAATGTTGTTTTCGTATATCTCTTATCTATCTTTATGTAAATGGTCATGAATCCCTAGAATCCTGGTGATGGAACACTTTTTTGATGTGTGTATTTCACCTTCACTATTTGGTTACTTTTTGTTTCCAGTTTTAAGAAGTGGCCAGATGCCCTTAGGACGGCGGTTTGATAAGTCTGGTAAAAATAGAATAAAAATTGTTTTAAAGGCGGAAACTCACTTTATTTCTTGACATAGTCTCCTTGCAAGGCTATACACGTGGTCCAGCGAGTTTCCAAATTTTTCAACACATCGGCAAAGTAAACTTTGTCAAAATTTGCAAAATAGTCTGTCACAGTGGCGGACACTTTCTCATTCGATGAAAATTTTTCCGCGCCAAGCCAAGTTTTCATGTTTGGAAATAAGAAGAAGTCACTGGGAACCAAGTCTGGCGAATAGAATGCATGAGAAACCAAGTCGAATCCCAAGTCGTCCACTTTTGCCATTGAGATAGCTGTTACGTGGGTTCCTGTTAGTTCCTGTTTCAAACGATCCAGCAGAGCAGCGTAATAGAGCCCAGTTATGGATCTTACTTTTTGCAAGTAATCTATCAGGATTATACCCTGGGAATCGCGAAAGACAGTGGTCATCATCACCTTTCCAACTGACGAAACAGTCTTCGGCTTCTTTCGTGCCCTCTCCTCACTCTTCGCTTGTTTGGACTGTTGTTTGGTCCACAGTTTCATCCACAGTTATGAATCTGCGCTAAAAGTCCTGTGGATTGCGCCTGAACAGTGTCAGTTTCTGAGCAGAAATGTCTTTTCGTTTCCATTTTTGGTCCAAAGTGAGGAGGATTGGGAACCGTTGCGCACAGAGCTTCTTCATAGCCAGTTTTTCACGGAGGATGTAAAGCATTCGTTCAGTTGAGATGCCTACAATGTTAGCGACCATTTAATCTTCGATCATCCATTACCAAATCATGCACCTGTTTGGTGACTTCAACGGGCAGAGCGTAGCTTGCTCAAATGTTTGTAATCCTATGAGACCAAACTACGTTGGCCATTAGTCCCTAGTCTTAAAAACAACTTAACTAAGTTAAACTAACCTAAGGACAACACACACATTCATGTTCAAATGCTCAAATGTTTGTAGAACTTATGGGACTTAACTACGGGGTCATCAGTCCTTAAGCTTACAAACTACTTATGAACTAGCTAAGACTAAGGACGGCACAAATATCCATGCCCGAGGGGGGGGGGGATTCGAACCCCCGACCGTAGTGGCCGTGCAGACCGTGACTGGAGCGCCGCAGTCCGCACGGCCACCGCGGCCGGCACACATTCATGTTCGAGAGACGATTCGAACCTCCGACGCGGGAGGCCGCGCGATCCGTAACGTGACGCTCCAGACCACTCGGCTACTCCCGCGCGGCGTTGCTTGCTCCAACTTCCGTGCTTCTCCGTCCACATTTAAACTCACTGATCCAAAAGTAAATGGTCTTCAAGGTGCAAAACCCACATGGACCTCATCGAACTCGGATTTGACCTGTGCAGCTGTCCAACCCTTCAAATAAAACTGGTTAATGACCAAACGAAATTCGTTTTTTCTCCATCCTGAGGAACTAACTACGCAGCTGGCAATCAACTAATAACAGCTGCCGATCGAAACTTGCTCTAATATCCGTGGAAATATCAGGCTTACCAACAACAGTTTAGGCTCCCAAACTTTTCCGCTCTTTCATACAAATTTGCCAGGCTTATCAAACCACCCTCTTACTAGCGTCAAGTATTACCTTACATGCCATATGGAAATAAATAAATGGACCGCTGTGGAGTAGCCGAGCGGTCTAAAGCGTATCGCTGCGGAGCGCGCGGTTGCTCGCCGTGGAGGTTCGAGTCCTCCCTGTGGATGGGTGTGTGTGTGTTGTCCTTAGGTTAGTTTACCTAGGTTTAAGTAGTTTGTAAGCTACGGACTGATGACCACGCAGTTTGGTCCGATAGATTTACAAACATTTGAACAATTAAAAAAAAAAAAAAAAAAAGACAACGGTAAACACACGACCTTCTGTTTCTGAATAGGGGCCACAGAGTTCGTCAGGGCAACGGTCAGCACGAAACCTGCAAGTCGCGCTCAAGAAACAAAAGGCACCATAGAACATTACTATTTTCCTTTGAGACGCTCATGGCCTCGATCCGTGAGATTGTTTCTCCATGATAGCTGGAAACTTTTACGCTTTTCTTCTTCTCTGACACCCTCTTAGAGAAACACCAGCCAAAGATATGAAGAGCAATTTATCATCTCCAATGTGTGTGTGTGTGTCAGAGAGAGACAAAGAAAGAGAAGGAGCATTTGGGAAAGGGGGGAGGGGCAGAATCTGTCAGGAACGGAGAAATAATGGACTCTCCATCTGCAATATATTAAGCTGTATCCACATTCTCAAGCTTTCTGGAGGATTTTATAATTCCGCGTTCTCTTTCCCCATGCGAAATTTTGTCAAGCTCCATCATCAACAGTAAATTTTACGTATTGGTTTCCAGGAAGGATTAACGAAGGATATCGAAAAAGTTTAATGAAAGACAACTCGTTTTGAATGATAAGCGAATGATCATCAAACCTAACAGTTTTTCAATTCGAAAAATTTCGATCGCCAATTTTCTCCTTCGTGTAGGGAGAAGTGGCCACTATAACAAAAGAAGAGAAATCGTAACTCATAATTGGAGCGCGAAAGCTGACGAGACCGAAAACTGACGGAGTCCCGAGGTAGGAAGCTCTGAAATATTTAGTGTGGTAGCTAACGTATATCGAAAGACAGTTTAGACATCATAGAGTGGAGGGGTACTTCACTGCATACGACAAAGTTGTTGTATGTACTCAGGAGTAAGTTGAATGTACTTGTGAAGTTATCTGGACATAAATATCAAATAAACATTACCCAGAGACATATTTTGTCACGATGTCTATTAAAGATATTAAACTGAATTAGAGACATATGTCTCTGGACAATGTTTATTTTTATATTTATATTATCACTTATGTCTGAGGTATAAGGCAGTAGCCGGCCGCAGTGACCGAGCGGTCTGCGGCGTGCCAGTCACGATCTGCACGGCCGCTGGGGTCGGGGGTTCGAATCCCCTCGCGGGCATGGATGTTTGTGCCGACTTTAGTATAAGATAGTTCATAAGTAGTTTGTAAGTTTAGGGACTGATGACCCCGTACTTAAGTCCCATAAGCTCTACAAACATTTGATTTTTATAAGGCAGGATTTCTCGTTAACGTTCTTTGCTGGGGTGTTATTCCGCTGTTGGAGAGCCTTGGTGATTTGATACGTATTTACAAGGGAACAAAAGGCAGAGCTGACCGCAACTAACGCCGCCGATCAGAAGGACGAGATCGTCCGCGTAGGCCACGGCACCCAGCACCGCAGCATCTTGCTACAAGGCGGACAGGAGCGGTTCCATATTTGTGTCCCACAACACCGGCCCAAGGACCGATCCCTGAGGACATCCTATTTGATACCACCATGCCAGGAGCAGCGATCCTGTCCATTCTGCCAACACAGTAGTGTCTCAGACAACTATATAGCGGCCGAGGGCAATCCAACTCCCGCAAGCACAGATTGTCGAAGGCACCCGAGAGGTCCACCAGAACTCTGAGAACGTATTTGGCCGTGGAAGAATTAACAATTTCTGCGACCTGATTGATCGCATTATGAGTGGATCTTCCCTGTCGGAATCCAAATTGCAATTGATTCATTCCACACAGCTCTCTATGGCTCGCGAGACGAGCACCCAACAACTTCTCAAAGGTGTTGCCCAGTACATCCAAAAGGCAGATTGGTCTGCAGGACTTTACCAAGCCAGGATGCTAGGCTGGAGCCTTCTTTATCACAATTTCTGCTTCCTTCCACTTGGTCGGGATCCTTTAGGCGCTTTAAGACTATCTGGGTAGTGACTGTAATAATTAAGCCTCGGTAGCCTAATGATTATGGCGTCTGCCTACTAAGCAGGAGGTCCCGGGTTCGAATCCCGGCCGTGGAATAAGTTTTAATTCAGTGCATCTAATTCAGTTTAATATCTTTATTATCTGGACATTTATAATACACTAAAGAGCCAAAGACTGATATACCTGCCTAATATCGTGTAGGGCCCCAGCGGGAACGCATAATTGCCACAGCGTGATGCGACGTGTACTCGACTGATGTCTGAAGTAGTCCTGGCGGAAACTGATACCATGCATAGCGCAAGGATGTCCATACATTAATAAGAGTATAGGGGGGGGGGACGTAGAGATCTCTTATGAGCGGCACATTGCAAGGCATCCCAGATATGTCCATTGATGTTCGAGTCTGGGGAGTTTGGTGGTCAGCGGAAGTGATTAAGCTCAAGAGATTTTACCTGGAGCCACTATGTAACAGTTGTGGACATGTGAGGTGTCGCATTGTCCTGCTGGAATTGCTCAAGCCCGACGAAATTTAAATTTAAATGTTTGTACATCTATGGAATTAAACTAATTTGGTCATCAGTCCCAAGGTTTACAAACTACTTAGACTAACTAGCCTAAGGACAGAACTCACACCCATACCAGAGGGAGGACTCGAACCTCCGATGGTGACCCACTCTGTGCTCTGCAGCATGGCGCCTCAGAGAGCTCGGCCAATTCAGCACGGACCCGTCAGAAGGCACAATGGACATGAGAGGATGCAAGTCATCAGCCGGGATGTGTACGTGCATATCACCTGTCAGGGTCATATATCACTGCAAGCGTCCCACACCAGTACAGAGCCTCCACCAGCTTGATCAATCCCCTGCTGACATGCAGGGTCCTTGAATTCATGAGGTGTCTCCATACCCGTATACTTCCATCCGCTGGATACTATTGGAAATGTGGCTGACGAGAAAGGGAGGGCGCAACGCGTGCCCCAAACATAATCTAGGTACTAATGAGCCAATGCGATCGCTAGCTGACTGGCTGCCCACCGGGCCACAGCCTTCTGTATTGTAGTGATCAGCCAGTCAACTAGCGATCGCGGTGGTTCATTCCTACCTTGATGAGGTGGTGTGGCGTACGTGCTGTAGCCTGCCTTTCTCGTTGTCCACGAACTTGAAATGGTCACGTCAGACCAGGCAACATATTTCCAGTCATTAACAGTCCAATGTCGGTGTTGACAAACCCAGACTAGGTGTGTGTGTTGTCCTTAGTTTAGTTTACCTTAGTTTAAGCAGTTTGTAAGCTGCAGACTGATGACCACGCAGTTTGGTCCGATAGATTTACAAACATTTTTTTGGTAAACGAGTGGGCCTTGGGATCCACCGAGCAAGGTGGCGCAGTGGTGACACACTGGACTCGCATTTTGGAGGATGGTGGTTCAAATCCACCTCCGGCCATCTAGATTTAGATTTTCTGTGATTTCCCCAAATCACTCCAGGCAAATGGCGGGATGGTTTCTTTCAAAGGTCACGGCCGATTTTCTTCCACATCCTTACCCGAACAATACGAGCGTAAGCTCCGCCCCTAATGATCACGCTGTCGACGCGGCGTTAAACACCATTCTTCCTTCTTCCTCCTCCTCCTTGGGATCCCAAAGCCCATATCTATGATGTTTCGGTGAATGATTCACTCGCTGTCACTTGTTGATGGTTCTGCACTGTAAGCCGCATCAATTTTCGGAAGGGATGCACTTCTGTGATGTTGAACGATTCGCTCCAGTCGTCGTTGGTCTCGTTTTCTCAGTATCTATTTCCGGCCGCAGTAACGACGGAGATTCGATATTCACGGTTCACTCGGAAATGGTCGTACTGAAGAATCCCCACTACATTGTTACCTCGGAAATGTGTCCCATCTCTCATGCGCCGATTAATGGTAATAATCTGCTGTTGTAGCAGCAGTTACCGATCTATTCGCTTTCCCAGACACCTAATCTTATATAGACGTTGCCGATCGTAGCGCCGACCTCTATTTACATATATCTGCACTTACATACGCATGCCTATTACAGTTTCTTTGGCTTTTTGGTGTAGGAGTAGGAGAAATCAGATTAATTGTGGTTATTTTTACCGCCTTCACTGATCCACTGAGACCGTTCTAGAGTCAAAGTCATTCAAAGGAAGTCTACTCTCAAAAACGCGGAAGTATCGGCATCTTTCAATAGTAATCGACGGTCATATTAACTTGCCGAGGAGAGACTGGCACGTCTGTGGATCTTTCCGATAATCCGAGAAAATTCTCGTCGAAATCTTCTATCAATTCTCTCGTTTTTCATTTTGATATAGTAATAGAAAGAAAGCGGAAGTTTTAAATGTCAGTTTAATTAATCATCGCGCAGGAGGTTCGTAGAAACATACCATTGTTTTAACATTGCCCATACTCCCAAATAAAGAACATCCCTGTCGTAGACAAGCAAACCTACGGTCATAGGGACCACCAACTCGCAAACACGATGAATATGGCGAACCCCTGCAGAACAGCAAACTGACTGGCAATGTTAGCTGAGCTCACAGCTGACCAAGAGGCAAGGCAGGGAAACCATATTCAGCGCACTAAACACAAACAAACCTATACAGTCCCACATATTTAGCCAGTTCTATGACCGAACTGTCTATCTATCATGACAAACTTGGCTATGTGATTCTTCAGTTTCTCCCGTCGTATTTGATTATCAAAATATCCACGGGTGTACTGCCGGTCTATAGTGTCCAACGGGCAGTACACCCGTGGATATTTTGAAACTTGGCTATGTTCACAGATATTCTGCCGCAGCCGATGTTCACAGGTATTCTGCCGCAGCCGACTCAGGAGACTTCACAGGAGCTCAGCTGCAGCAGAACCTCGCATCAACCGGACTGATTCTTTATGACGAACCAGCAAAGTTAACGGTACTGAGATATACCCTTTACTAACATTACCAAACCTTGCATGATCTGTCGCAGATAGCATACCGCTTCTGCCCTTAAAAACTACCCCACTGTCGCAGAGGTTTTTTTTCCAATGGCTCTTGCCTTGGCACTTTTATTCCTCTGCCCTTACATACCTTTACCCTTCGTATACCTTTCGACCAATTCTATCTCCAGATGCACCATATTAATGAGTGATCGTGCCCACAAGTACGGGTAACATCGCGGTTCCCACATCCAGTGAAGCACCTTAGCAAACTAACCAAATTACGGAGGTGACAGTAGAACGTTTGTGATGGTCACCACGTTGGTGTGGGCGTGGAGGGGCCCCATCCTTGCCAGACAAGCAAAAAACACGGTTGAGAAAAAATGAATCGCCAGGTCCTGATGGAATCTCGTTTACATCAATTGCTGTAGGTGGCCGTAATGTTCTCTCTGATGAGTGCATCTTGCGAAATGAGTAATGAAATCTGAGGTAAATTACGAGAACTGTCTACGGCTCGAAGGTAGCAGTATGTGATATAATGAAGTATATGTCTCAGTTTCACTCTCACAGATGCATGGTAGAAAGTTGAAGCAGAGTCGAACATACTAGTCGGATCACGCAGTCCAGGTCTTGTTACTCATGACGACAGTACTCCAAGCGGTCACCAGGCCACCTCTGAATAGTTTATCTGAGGTTGGGAATGGGAAAAAGTGACGATTATATTGATTTCTAAAAATGTTCAAATCTAAAATCTATCGGACTAAACTGCGTGGTTATCAGTCCGTAGCTTACAAGGCAAACTAACCTAAGGACAACACACACACAGACACCCATGCCCCAGGGAGGACTCGAACCTCCGACGGCGAGCAACCGTGCGCTCCGCAGCGAGGCACCCTAGACCGCTCGGTTACTCCCCCGCGGCATATTGAGTTCTAACATAGTTATTACAATAAGGAGGATATATACTGCCATAAAAATCAACAATTATTAAAAAAATTCCACGACGTTTGTTTTGCTTAAGCTGCATATCCAGCGTGGGCAGCATGAAACAGTGCCGTTTTAACAGGACTGTTTATTTACGATTCTCTAGAAGCGTACAGATATTTACCGCAGAATGTCAGTTTCTTTTAAGAAGATAATCTTCCTAGTAAACACTAGAAGACGCGACATTTTACAGAAAAACGGTGCATATCTAGTCATCAACGCAAAATATATACGCCGCATTTCCAGTCAAATCAGTTATTGTTAAACACAGAAAATTGGTATGGAATGCCACACCTATGTTATTTAACGTGACGAACAACTCAACAGACCTGTAGCTAAACGTTAAAACCACACTGACGCGTTGATAAAACACAGAAGACAACAGTTCCATATTTGTTGCTACATCTGACCTACAAGCAGCAAGAATTTTCCACACTGTTTCTCCTGAAAGAAATGTAATTATATATATACTAGCTTAAACCCGCGGCTCCGCTCGCGTGTGGGTTGATTATCATAGATAATGCGCGAAATGTCAAATCGATTTTTTTAAAGAAATGTACTCGTATTAAAAGAAATTTCTCTTTTACTACTTTACTTATTTATTCTTATATTTCCTTATTCGTATGCTTATCCTTACAGAGAAAGAGCTGAAGACATTGTAGCACGCATAGACCAAAGTTTTGGTTTGTGGCATCACGTTTCGCTGTATGTAACCTCCTTGCTATAGAGTCGCAAACGTCATCGCTGGCCTTCAGTCCCAATTTTTTTATAATTTGACGACCCCGTTACAGCTATCTGCATGGAACTGCTATGGTGTACAACGGGAGACTTCGGACAGCAATTACACCATAGATCATTCGTTTGCGTTCTGTAGTTTTCGCTGAGAGCGAAATATTAACTAACACACACACACACGTAGAATTTTATATACACTGATAACTTTCCATCCCAATATACTCCACCCTTTTATCATTATCAACCCTCAAGCAACAAAGCAGCCAATAAAACCATTTTCAAAGAGTAAATACAATTTTGAAAGAGTAGTTACTGTTTCGCATTTCGCATTTCGCGTTATATTCTTCAAATTACCAAATATCTATCAGATCGCTATAAAACCATCCCTAACACATTAATATATATAGATAAATAGCTATCTGATCGCCATAAAACCGTGCCTAAAGCCCTAAAGCCTTCCCCGGGTAGACATTAGTAACTGTACAAATTTTTAGCGCTTTATGTCTTGTGGTTCAGACGTGATAAACGTACAACGAACATTCACACACACACACACACACACACACACACACACACACACATATATATATATATATATATATATATATATATATATATATATATATATATATATATATATATATATATATAATAATGGAAAGTCCAGGTTGGAATAAATAATATAGTGAGGACAGTTTACTACTCACCGCAAAGACGTGGCGACGAGCTGCGACAGGCACATACAAAAGACACACACATACAACACATTCAGCTATCGGCCATGGCCTTCATATATATATATATATATATATATATACTGCATGAAAAGGTTTCTTGTCAGCGAAAATGGCTGTCGTAAAAAGAACAGAACACAAAAAAAAAAAAAAAAAAAAAAAAAAAAAAAAAAAAAAAAAAAAAAAAAAACGTACTCGCTTCTCTTGCGTGAAATGTGTATTTATATTCTACTGTTTGTAGGAGAATAAGTTGTAATTACATACAGTTTGAAAGTCTTTATGAATGAATGAGTTGTAAGTCACGCTGTTTTACGATAATTTTATAATGTAAACTACTTCTTATAGTACTCGAGAGTCCCAACAACTGGCGACCGGCCGTTGTGTTAGTCTACGCCCAAAGGCATTAACGGATGTGGTAGACGTGGTAACAGTCCCGCACTCACAGCCGTGTCGGATTCCGTGTCTGGACCCGCTATCTCTCAATCAAGAAGCTTTTTAATTGGCCTCATAAGGACTAGGTGTACCCCTCTTGCCAACAGCGCTCGGCAGACTTGGATGGTGACCTCTCCAAGTTCTAGCCAAGCCCATCAGTTCTTTACTTCGGTGGTCTAATGGAAACCGGTGTATCCACCACACCACCGCCGCTAGCGCAGTTAGTAAGGTGCAGAACGCAGAAAAATCGACTGTTTCGTTGATTAAAACAAATATTATCCTAACGACACTTGTATTTTTCTACGTCCTCTCAGCTCGGAGCACTAGCGTTGGCTCACACTAACTTGGCAAAGTTTATCTGCTGGAAATAAACCAAACACTCGGCAACTCTCCTAAATTTGTCCTCAAATGGAACACTCGAACTGCTGCTGAGGGTGGTGTATTCCGGTTTCCGCCGGTTGGCCGGTCTGGCAAAATGCGTCCTCAATGGACAGCTACGGATACTTTCAGCAGAATGCGTGCTGATGTTTCTGACAGTCACCTATGCTGTCTTCCTTCACCCTTTTTTTTTTATAATCTTGCGAGTATTTCACATTCTTTTTCGAGTACAACGACTTGTCTTTATAAACGATTTAGGTGACAATCTGAGCAGCTGTCTTAGACTGTTCACGGACGATGGTGCCCTTTACAGAATAATAAAGTCATCAGAAGATCAAAAGAAACTGCAAAACGATTTAGATATGTGCATGATGCGAAAGTTAGCAAATGATCCTAAATAATAAGAAATGTGAAGTCATCCATATGAGAAGTGAAAGAAAATTGTTAACCTTCACTTACACGACAAATCAGTCAAGTTTACAGGCCGTTAATTCAACTAAACGCCTGGGAATTTCAATTTCGAACAACTTTAATTAGAAAGAACACATAGAAGCTATCGAAGGAAAGGCGAACCGAAGGTTAGATTTCATTTGTAGAATACTTAGAAGATGCGACAGTTCGACTAAAGAAACTGCCTACTCTACACTTCTCCGTTCTATTTTGAAGTATTGCTGCACATTTGGGATCTCAACTAAGTGGAACTGACAGAAGATTTTGAGAAAGTTCAGAGAAGGGCAGCCCGGTTTGTATTATCGTGATTTAGGGAGACAGTGTCACGGAAATGATGCACGCGTTGGAGTGGAAATCATTAACAGAAAGGCGTTATTCGTTGCGGTGGGATCTATCTAGCAAATTGCTTCCAATAACTTTCTCCTTCGAATGCGAACATATTTTTAGCACCGCTCCCTACACAGGAGACATGTCAGCATAATAAAATAGGAGAAAGCGGATGGAAAACTGAAAGATTTATGTGGTCCTTTTTTTCTCGCGAGCTACTAGAGAATGGAACGGCAGAGAAATATTATGAAAGCGCTTCGATGTACCCTCTGCGATGCACTTAAAAGTAATTTGAAGAGTACATATGAGTATGTTGATGTATTATGCTGATGCTGTACTGGAAATAGAAGCATAGAATCAGGGGAACTTTTTACCATCGTTATTATAGATTTAAAAAACCAACGTGAAAAGTTATCTAGTTATACACAAGAAGACCACATCAACACTGAAAATGCAAGATATGTGCAGATCCAAAGAGCGCAAAAAAGATTATGTAAACAAAGAGAACATCGCAATTAACGACTGAGCAATGAGGAACAGGACTTCTAAAATACTAATTTTTACCAGTCAAAAAAAAACCGAACTGGAAATATCAACTATCTCAGATATTCTTTCTGAAACCTGATGTAATAAACAAAATGCAGTGAATTAATCATTTGAACTCTTTTGTGAAGAATATAAATGTTTTACTCAACAAAATATTGAAGTTAGTAAGAAAGTTAAAACACAGGTTATTACTTTCAATATAACTGTAAGATGAAGCAATAGGCAAGAAAGTTACAACTGAATGTTTCACCTGAGGACAAAACGGTGTTTGCTAAATAAAAACACATGCCCAGAACACATAGGATATGCCCTTATTATATCTTAAGATGAGTTTGCTTATCCGAGGAGGAAAAAATTTCCTTTGCCATGTTATTCGACACACTAAACAAGGACAAATAAGGACTCCATACAAACTCCTCAGTTTATTTAAGGCTAGGTCAGCAAAAATCATTTTAAACCGGCCAACACATTAAATTTTTGATGTTAGAATAACAAGTTCTGTATTATAGAAAATCATAAGGACACTAAAAGACATAAGGTTCTTGTTGTAACTGTTAGAGAGCTTTGAATATGGAAGTGTGGAAGCAAGTTAATGTGCCGCGGTGGAGTAGCCGAGCGGTCTAAGGCGCCTCGCTGCGGAGCGCGCGGTTGCCCGCCATCGGAGGTTCGACTCCTCCCTGGGTCACGGGTGTCTGTGTTGTCCTTAGGTTAGTTTACCTTAGTTTAAGTAGTTAATAAGCTACGGACTGATGACCACGTAGTTCGTAGTTTGGTCCGATAGAATTACAAAGAAACAAACAAGTTAGTGTATCCTCAACTAAGACATATTTTTACAACCTGTGAACAATAAAAAGAAAATGTTATTATATTTCGATACACCACATAACTTGAAATTATTACTGAATCTTCCGATCACCTTTAACATGTACAACAGAACTGTGTACTATCTACTCAGCTATTTTTCAATTGTTTCTGCCCAAGAAGTGAGGTACGTACTGCATAAAGCTCACGAAGAAAGTTTCATAGAAGTGAGGGTCCTGGAACTGGTATGCGTTACTTTTGGCCTGCGAAACGCATAAATAACTTTTCGCTACATGTATCGAACAATTTAACAGAGCACTGTGATTTCTTACCACAGCATAATCATACATTTTCTTCAGTTCCTGAAACGCTTCTACATATGAAGTTAGAGCTTATAGCCATCACATATAAAGTAAATGTAGTGTACGACGTTTCCAATAAACAGGTTGAAGAACACATTTGTCATATTTCTGTCTTTGATAACATGATAAAAGTCTGCGGAGGCGTTTGCCAGGTAACGAGGTTTGTTTACAGCCAAAGTCCCACCCCTGGTGGTTTCCTGAGAGAGTCCAGCCACGCTGCAACACGCTGCAACCTGGGGGCAGAATTTCCTAATCCGAGCGAGGGATTTACTGACGCCTTTCCACTCCCTTTTTGTGCCCAATTTTTGACGAGTTAGAGTGTGCCCACTAATGTCGAGTGTTCACATGTTTGTAAACCTAATGGACTGAACTGCTGAGGTCAGCGACCCCTGGTCTTAAATAACTGCTTAAATTAACATGTGCTTAGGAGACACGCACACCATGCCCGAGGAAGGACTCGAACCTCCGACGGGGGCGGCCACGCATTCCGTGCCATAGCAGACCTGCCATGCGGCAGCGCCAGTCTCTCCGGCTGCCAGTGTCAAACTGTAACAACATTCACAGCACAGTCTCGCGACCGAGTGCATTAAGGACAAAGCATATGCGTCATAGGTAAGCAAATTGATATTCACATATTCCTTTTACAGTTTGTAACATTCACCACTTTATGTCACACAATAATTATAGTATTCATAAACATACAACTATTAAT
The DNA here is from genome assembly GCA_026315105.1 of Locusta migratoria. Lineage (NCBI taxonomy): Eukaryota > Metazoa > Arthropoda > Insecta > Orthoptera > Acrididae > Locusta > Locusta migratoria. Next base: position 150,192,693 of record CM048744.1, read on the forward strand.
AACTTTGTAATCAGTATTACAGATTCACGAAATACTGATGGAAAGAATGATTCTTTTAAAAGTGGCGTAATTTACGAATCAGAAATATTGAAACAATTCGACCGTTTCGGGACGTTGAAATACATTAAAGGACGAAGTTTAAAGTTAGTGCTGGACCTGTCGCGGTGGAGTAGCCGAGTGGTCTAAGGCGCTCCGCTGCGGAGCGCGCGGTTGCTCGCCGTCGGAGGTACGAGTCCTCCTTGGGGCATGGGTGTGTTTGTTGTCCATAGGTTAGTTTACCTAGGTTTAAGTAGTTTGTAAGCTACGGACTGATAACCACGCAGTTTGGTCCGATAGATTTACAAACATTTGAATTTTTTTAGTGCTGGACCAGGATTCGAACGCGGATTTCCCGCTTCGGGTCAGCGGTCGCCTTAACCAATTAGGCTATATAGGCACGCTTCTCTTCCAACCCAACTTCTGCCTCCCCTCCCCTGCCTATTGTTTCCTCTTCCTTGTAGCCTATAATAGATTCCCACAAGGGAGTAAGCGTTTGAATGCTTGCGCGTTGAAATTATCAATTGCCTGTTGGTATATTTTACTGTTACTGATATTGTGTCTGTTCTTTCGAAAATGTCAGAAAGAAGAGACACCATATTAATCATTGTACCGTAATTTTGCTTGGTGACAGAAACTTATCCTAAAACTTTTGTTTTTATCGCGCAGATAATTTCATTTCATTCGTCACAGGACAATATCCGTTATTTTTGGTATCACTGTTACGGACAGTGGCGGCTGGAGCTTCACATGACTGGCGGTTCATTTCTTTGAGTGCTGGATCTTGTTAGTGGGCCGCGGCTGAGTGGCCGGGCGCATTGAGACGCTATGCTGCAATGCGTGATGCCGTTCCCTATCGGGGGTTGGAATCCTCCGTCAGGCATGGATATTTCTGCTATCTTTAGGAAGAGTTAGTTCATAAGCAGTTTGTAATTTTAGGAACTGATGACCCCGCAGTTAAGTCCCTTAATCTTAACAAACATTTCGAACATTTTGCCTCCCTTCCCGCTCGGCGCGTCGATGTTCCGGCGCCTCATTCTACACCTGCTCGCTCGGCATCCACGTCCAAAGAGACAATTTGGCGGCACCTCTGCCAGCGGCGCCGTGGATAAGCGCCTCGGTTTACCCCTCGTTTAGATATATTTTCACTAAAAGATATGCAGAACGTCTTACCTCATATTGTTTGCACTTTCTTAAACTCTAGCTGAGGCGTCGGCATACCAAGCTTCTTTATTTCATGCTGTATCAGTGGTTTATTTACGAATCGGTAGTGCGATGATTGATACTCGTCGCTCCCCGGCCCAGACTGACTTCTTCCTGTTGCTCCTCGGCCTGGTCAGCCGACGTCCACTCCCATTGGTCGGCGTCCGCGCAGGTCCGGTACGGCGCCTCTAGCGCCGCGTCCGGAAAGACGACGCGCCACATCTTTGGTGCGCGGCGTCGATATGTGTATCGACACAGCATTTCACTCTTTTCTTCCAAGCTTAAAGCTGAGAAATTTGTTTCTAAAAGATGCTTAAAGTTGTTTATTTTTCTTTTGTAATAAACACCAAGAATATATGAATATGCACATGAACACTTAAACACAGTACGTAAATGATCACAGTGTTAAGTCACTGTGACAAAATGAATCTGTTACGAAGAAGACATAAGCTACCTTCGGGTCACATAACATTGTAAGCAGCACCCCTTCCTAACCTTACCCACACGCAAAGGCTGCTCTCCCCCATATCGATTCAAACACTTGAATATTTGTTACAATGAAGAGTATAATTGTCATCTCAAAACCGCTACACATTTGCAAAAAAATCCAAAGATATGTGCCAAGTAACAATACAGAAGTCATTGTTGTTCCCGTATCTGTTAAGAAGAAGATTGGATAAAAAATGCTTGCAGTCGGTCTCAAACGCACTACCTTCGACACCACAGTGCGATGCTGCTAACCACACGGCTATTCTTAGTAGGTGGAAAGTAGCGACTTCATTATTATCCACGATCGAATCCTCTGAATGGCTTCTAAAATTGATGAGTCTATAATTTACAGTTATATTTTACCAAATATGACGTGCTTTTGATGAATCTTCAATGCGCCAAAAACAAATATGAAGGGCGGATGTTGCCTTCATGAAGGATTTTCAGAAGCGCATGGCGAGGTGCACAGTCGCTCCATTGTCTTGCTCCTAGACATTCGTGGGTAACCGTTAGAGCTCGAGTAGGCAGGAGCTGGCGTCTCTATCAGCTCCAACGCCATTGTTAAAAGCGGCGTTTCCCCTCGGCCCTCCCTGCTGTGCGAGCGCCCATATGCTGCCTCCAGGGGGTTCAGAAGAGAATGTGAACCTCAGCCGCGCATGCGCATTGCAACTCTGCGGCCACTGCCGCCTACATTAAGCGGCCGCGCTACGACTCGTATACGTGCTGCCTCCGCGACAGAAAACATTTCTCATGTGATAAAAATAAAATGTATGCATAAAATGATCTGATAGAAGAACGAAACGAATAATGAGAGTTTAAACACTTTTTTATTTTATTTATTTAATTACTTTTTTTCAAGACCAGCTTTTTTCTGGGGGCTTACTTACCCAGTAAACACATACAACGCGCCGCCCCGATAGAAAGATTGATTCTTTAAAAGTACCGTAATTAGTTTGCTGACAGAAACACATCCTAACACTTTTGTTTTTACCCCACAAATAATTTAATTTTGGTTTCACTGTTGTGGATAATATTAGTGTAGCAAATAAGTAAGAATTAAAACACTAATTTAAAGTGAGAACAATAAAACATCAAATTAACCGTGTGGGAGGTGGCCTATAAAGAAGTCAGCAGAGTACGACGAACGAAATAAACCTCGGCGAAGGACAAAGCTCTGGATGTGAGTTTAGTACGGCTTCACAAAGGAATCGCTGAAAAACGTGAGACGGAGCTGGTGTGGCGACCGCCGCGCAGGCAGGGAAGTAAACAGGGAAAGCGGCTGCAACAATACGGCGCGTGTTTACAAAGGCTGCCGCCAGGGTCCAGAGGGCGGCACCGGCTATTGTTTGGGGTCTTCCACGTGGCTGCCTCGCTGCTACAAATATTCTCTCCTCTCTCTCTCTCTCTGTATTCACCGCTGGCAAAACTCCGTGTTTCCAGTGGAGGCCCAAGGCCAGTGCGATACAATATTTGACGGAAACACGTGTCAGCCATTGTCTCCCTATCCGGAGTTTTAGCTGAGGAGCTGCGTATGGGGCACCATTTGGCAGCCGAGAGGCGAATGTGGAAATCGCTCTTAAAGCTATTCCGTGGGCTGTTTCTTCGCTTCCTGCAGTAGTCCTGTACTGACCAACTTGTCAGCGGAACGAAGTCAGTGTCTGCGTAACAGGCATGCATGTAATTTAATTTAATTTAGGTTGGTACCAGTGCACAACCTACTCTATAAAGCAGTGTTTCTGAAGCTATTTCAATACGCGGCCCCTTTGCAAGTAAAATATTCTGGACATCCCCCCCCCCTGCCCCCAAACCATAAAACGATTGTCTGTCAATAGAGACAACAAATGTCATTTTCTTCCTGGTAGTAAACCTTGCACACTATTACACATTGTAGTATTATTTTATAAATTGTTTTAGTACACTTACAGAATGACTTAATGAACAAATTCAATTTTTGTAGCCTATTTTTTTTTTCCTTTATTGTTATCTTAATGCCCGAACTGGGCAGGTTGGTAGCAGGGTCTTACACAACTCTTCTGCCTACAGAATTATTTACGATGGATATGTTAAAAATAAAATGGAGTTTAAAATGGCGAGTTTAAAATAGGTATGGTGAAATTGTGAAGAGCAAAACATAGATATAGGCGATAAAATACATTCAGTCTTTAAAATGTTCAGCACAGTGGCCTATATTCTCATGATGGACACAAACCCTGGTAATGGAGAACTGGAGACTGGAGAGACTGGAAGAAACAAACTGGTAACACTTGCCGGCCGCGGTGGCCGAGGAGACTGACGCGCTCCAGTCACGGTCTACACGGCCACTACGATCGGGGGTTCGAATCCCCCTCGGGCATGGATATTTGTGCCGTCCTTAGTCATAGCTAGTTCTTAAGTGGTTTGTAATTTTAGGGACTGATGACCCCGTAGTTAAGTCCCATAGGCTATACAAACATTTGAACATTTTTAGACGTACTGCAAAACACTGTTGAGTGTTGACGATGCACACATTAAAATCGTTGTACTGTACGCCCCACAAGAGGGGAGGGGAGGAAGCACAGGAGACGGGAGACGGAGAGGAGAGGAGGGGAAGCCACGACGGGGTTGCCAAGCGAATTGAGGCGCTATGCTACGATGCTCGAGGCCGTTCTCCGTTGGGGGTTAGAATTCCCCATCGGGCATGGATGTTTGTGTCGTCTTTAGTATAAGGTAGTTCATAAGTAGTTTTTATATGTTTAGGAACTGATGAGCCCACAGTTAAGTCCCATAAGCTTAACAAACATTTGAAAATTTAGAGGAGTTGAAGGAGGTGCGTAAGGACTCCGGGGGAGGGGGCGTTGGATCTATGGGGGGGGGGGGGAGTGAGAAGGATTAAGGTTTGATTCTTCAGTTTCTCCCGGCGTATTTGATAATCAAAATATCCACGAGTGTACTGCCGGTCTATAGTGTCCAACGGGCACAATACACAATATTTCGGCGATCATACATGTCGCCATCATCAGATGAACTGACGGACTGAGTTCCTGGAAACGCGCCGGCACGGAGATCCGCACGCTACGGCTGCTCGTAGGGAACTGGGTTCTAGCCCGGTAGCGGGCGATTTAAATACCCTCGGCCTGCGTTCGTTCCATATACCGGCGCACTCTAGGGGAAGATCGCCCGCATTTTGAAAAGACACCAGGTTGGAACTGTTTTTTGTCCGCCGAATAAAATTCGTGCACTGGTGGGGAGCGCTAAAGATGATCTCGGTTTGAGGAAGGCCGGCGTGTACCAGATTCCGTGTCAGTGTGGAAAGTCATATATTGGACAGACGATGCGTACCGTCGAGGATCGATGCGTTGAACACCAGAGGTACACACGATTGATGTATCCGAGCAAGTCGGCGGTCGCTGAACATTGTTTGTCGGAGAATCATGCGATGGAGTATGAACGCACTAGGATTCTGGTACAGACGTCGAGATACTGGGACTGCGTCGTTAGAGAGGCCATTGAAATTCGCACAAGTGACGACCTCATAAACCGTGACTGGCTACAATCTTAGCAAAGCTTGGGAACCAGCGATTGGGTTAATTAAGAGTAAATCAAGCAAACGTAACGAAGTGACGACCACGGCGGACAGAGCCCTCACACCGACGTCATCTCAGACGCCGTCGCAATCGGTTCCACTGCGCGGCCGCGGCGCGGGGCGCGGACCGCGGAGGGGTCGCTTCGCGGGCCGAGGGTATTTAAATGGCCCGCTACCGCTACCCGCTAGAACCCAGTTCCCTTTGAGCAGCCGTAGCGTGCGGATCTCCGTACGGCGCGTTTCCAGGAGCTCAGTCCGTCAGTTCACCTGATGATGGCGACATGTATGATCGCAGAAATATTGTGCCCGTTGGACACTATAGACCGGCAGTACACCCGTGGTTATTTTGATTAGGATCAAGGTTGGTAGGAGGGGCAGTTATCGGGACGGAGGGCGCCATCTGGAGTTCGAGGGGGAGGGATGGATACAGTGTTGTAGGCGACGCAGAGGCCCAAGTTTGGTGAGGATGGGGTAGACCACGAGTTGCGGGACACTATTGTACGGGAGAAGTGCAGGATGTCCATATGTTCAAGGAACTGCAGAAGGTGAGGGAAAGGAATGAGGTCATAGAGGATCCGCTTGAGGATGGGATCTAAAGCTCAGATATAAATAAAACCTATCAAGAGAAGCAAAGAGATTTAGTTATGTTTCATAAATAAAGCGAAATCAGTAAATTCGTACTTTCAAGTGAAGTAAATTAAATGTTAATTTGTATTTGTACCCATAATATTGTGACGCTTAATTCAGTGGCTCAGTGAATTTTCCGAAAATACGTCACTGATCATGAGCCCAAGAAGCAAACAAAGAAAAAAAAATGACACGGCCATCTCTTGGTTCTGTGGTGTAAATAGACCAGCATCATCCGTTGGTTCTTTGACGTATGTGTCATACTATGAAGCAGAGCAGATACATAAAATTTTAATTTACGATATATTTTCTTTATTTAATCTGGTTTTCATGCAATAACGCTTTTATGTTTCCTAAAGATAAGAATCAGTTTCCTGTGAAAACACGTTGCAATTTCGTCAAAACTTTGGACATCATCACATCGAAATAAACAGACAGACTTGACGGTTAAGGATAAAACTTAAAATTAAGATATCAGACTGTGATGAAATCAGGCTTCTATGTTGCTCCAAGATTTGCTAAAATTACTTATCAAAGCCCCATGAGAAATGGTTCTGTAGTTTTGTAGGGTTACAAGTTGAAACAGTCCAACAAAGATACAATCTATGTTTTGGATATATCTTTAAAAAATTAATACATCTTTTATTTCCCTGATCTAATTTTTATGAAATGACGCCGATAAGTTGCCCCATATTACTTTGGAATTACCTGTAAAAACCTCATAAAAATTCGTCAAATGGTTTTGGACATAAGTGTGTTGAAACAGACAGACACTATGGATAAAGATAAAACTTAAAATCACGATATCTCCTTATTTCGCGACTCGATTCCGATGAAAAATGATAACTGTATATTGTTTCAAAGATACTTCAAGATACTGGTAGAAATTCGTTGAGTGTTCAAACAGATTAACGACACAATGTGTAGACTTCAGCAGATATGAACAACTACATCACAATTAAATAAAAAACGAAGTAAGCACATAGCTAAACACGAACGGCCAAGGAAACTTCTTTAACCTATTGAGGTATTTATTGTGACCAAAAAGAAAATAGATAAACCCGTTTTCACAAATTAGTAACCGTAATTTTAGATGGGAAATAGTCTAAACAATCCAGTGATTATAAATGCTTCCCCAATTAATTACAGACTCCTTTGTGAAGCCCAGGGTAACGAAGTGTAGTCACGATAAGACAACACTGCAGATAGTGTGGACCCCGGGAAGAAGAGAAAGCTGATCGAACTCTTTAAAGTAAAAAGCGAGGGACATGTTTCTTGTCATAGGAACAGTCAACACGCATTTTGTCGTATACCTACTAGGTGGGGTTGAGGACTGTGAAATCGATACATTTTATTAAGAGCTGTAAGAAATTTACTATAGATTACTATAGAACCTGATGATGTGAATGATTTTCACAGCACAATTTTACAGCATGTAGTAATGTGCATATAATGTGTGAAATGATGGGATCACCATTGTGCATCTGAAGCATGAGTGTCATTTGGTTAACACTGATCAATCATGCTTTACCACTATTCAATAAAAGAAATAAAAATAACCGCAATTTCCATTCATATGGACATAAACTGCGTATTATTCTGAAAACTGTGTGTCTGAGACTGTGACTGAGATGTCGGTCTTACAAAGAAGGCAGAGTTTCGGAGCGCGAGCAAGCGAAGGAAATGTTGTCAATTTATTAATACGCTGCTCAAAAAATTAGGGGATCAGGTAAGATTTACACAATATACTTATGATAAAATATTTTGTTCAGATATTGGTTACAATTGTAATTTGTTTGTGACACAGAACGATAGTTTGCTGTCTCAACTCTTTACTTGAGGTTTACAAGTCGATTACTTAGGGCGAGGTACCATGGGGCTACCAATAACACTGAAAAAGTCATTCTTGTAGTCCTCTGATATGGTATGTGATCACCTAGGACAGCCATTACAGTTGTACACCTGCGTGGAATGGGACTGTATAAAGTTGTCAATGAGCTCTTGAGGGATATTTGACCATCCTTCCGTGAGTGCAATACCCAGCTCTGCTACCGTCGTGGGAGGTGCTGGTCCGGCTGTAATTCGTGCAAAGTGCAACCCAGACAGGCTCAGTCGGATTTAAGTCCGGTGAACAAGCTGGCCACTCCATTCGTTCTGTTCCCTCAGCTTCAAACATGTTGTCTAGCAGTGCAGCTCTTTGGGAATGAGCGTTTCCGTCCAGAAAAAGGAACCCATCTCCTGTGGCACCAGCGTAGGGCACAACAAGTGGTCGACGGATCTCGTCTCCATACCTCTGAACAGTCAAAGCGCCATTCTGAACGACTTACAGGTCCGTACTTTCACAAATACTGAGTCCTGCGCACAACATTCGTCCACCACCGTGGTATGGTGATGTTTCCTGCACATAAACCGGATTGTTCCACGTTCTCTCCAGATGATGCAAAGACGATTCTCTGGCTGAATACAAAATCTTGGCTCACCTGGGAACAGAACACAACGCCAATCGTTACGACTCTAAGCCTGATGTTCCTCCACACAGTTTATGCGGGCTAAACGGTGTCGTGGTTTTAATGAGACACACACTATAAGCGCAGAGACCAAATTTCCGAAGGCGACTTCGATCTGTTAATATTGCGTGTCCTGTTGCTGCCCGAGGGTGCGATGCAGCTTCGTTGCATCCAGTCTCCTGTCTCGACGGGCTGTTAACCGGTGATAACGGTTATCTTTTTTGTGTCCCAGCCTCGTCACCGCTTTTGTTTCTCGTTTCCGTCATAGGTGTCGGTGGCCGAGTAGAAAGACCGACACAGGAATAAAGGATGCACGCTTGTGCAGGTAGGAGGTGACCAGCCAGTGGGACAGCAGAACCTAGAAACACTAGAGTAAATTAGAACGAGATATATATTTCTTAGAGACTTAGTAATACTTAACTTTTACATAGCTGAGTACGGCAGAATGCTGATACATAGTTGAGCTACAGGCCTGCCTAGTGCCTATCCGATAGCCAAGTCTTCACTGGTGCCTATCTGATTCCGAAGTGTTGACTGGTTCCTATCTCAGTCCCAAGTGAACGATGTCGTTCAGTGGTGGCCACGAGCGGAGTTGTAGCAGAGGGCGCTCGTGGCTGACATCGTAAGAACGCCGCGCCGTGCGTGCATGGCGGCGCGCGGCGAAAGTAGGTGGCGCGCACTTTAGACTTGTGCGACACCACAATCTTTGCTGATGTTACCCAAGGTCGACCTTGGCCATGCCATCTTATAACGATCCGTGTTGCGTGAAATCGCGTCCTTGTCCTGGAAATTTCACTTTTGGACACTCCAATAGCTGTGTCTGTGCCGCTTCCAACCTTCCAATGGCTCTTCATGCCATAGCTTCAGGTAAGTCACGTTGTTGTTGTATTGCACTACCGGCTCACTTCTCTATCTAAACCCAAGAGCTTGTGCAATTTGTTGGTACAGTAAACATAACACCAACCACCTCTCCAGCAACTTTGTTATTACCTCTATCTCGGGTCCCGTAATGTTGTTGTCTCCATTCTGTAGAACCGACAGAAAGGCGTCGAACCACTTTAGTTCATTTTGCCCATGGCAATACTTCAGTAGATATCTCAACTGATTCACTAATTTTTTGACGAGTGTAGTATGAAGATTAATAGTGTCCTTGATGCATAAGTCACAAGCGACCAGCGGAGAGACACCAACGAAGAATAGTGGTCCACGAAACCCATTTTCCTGTGACTAGGACTGAGGACAGTAACTTCTTTTTCATACATGACAATATTCTCCCAATAGGTATACTATCTACTAACTTTTCACTTGGTAAAATATCTTCATTGGTTCTGACTACACTGCATTCGTACCACACTGTCTGGATGTCGACTCGTGCGTAATCTTCAGTTCACAATCACAATATTCAGCAAATTATGAGGTGAAGGAGACGGCAGTATCGATGAATTACGTATACTATGCTTTCTGGTAGTAATAACAAACGTTTTTGTTTGACGAAATGGTCCTGATTTCGGACTTGACCAGAGTAATTTTCCAAGCTCACTTTAGTGGACACGATCGTCTATGCCACATGCATCCCTCTTCTCGGTGTGAATTTTCGTTCAACAGGGAATTTCGGCGAGAACGTCTTCACGCGGCAGAGTAATTTGCGCGAATAATGGAAGCAATTTCTGCTGGTAATGAGGGCTACGTTGTTCGCTTTCGAGAAGAGCGTTTATGTAGCAGTCGCTTATCGGAAAGTCTCGCTGAATAGAGCGTTTAGTCATTCCGCTAGGGAAAGATTTGAGTTCGAGTGACTGGCGGACAGCTAGCTATTGTTCCACCGCCCAACTGCAGACGTTTCTAGTACCAGCGTCCGTCGTCGATATTTCTTGGGAGTCTGTGTCCTCAGTGGAACTATCACTCGCTTCAGTAATGGAGAGATTGTCTCATACGAATAATCAGGTGATCTCAATCATGGAAAATCCATTTAAGATATTATGTCGTCAAACGGCTTTTAATCAAATTGCGTGGTTATGGTATATCGCCCCAAATTTGCGATTGGATAGGGGATTTCTTGTCAGAGAGGACACAGTTCGTAGTAATCGATGGTAAGGCATCGACTAAAACAGAGGTGATATCGGGCGTTCCACAGGGTAGTGTTATTGGTCCTCTGCTATTCCTTATTTACATAAGCGATTTAGGGGGAAATCTAAGTAGCTCTCTTAGGTTGTTTGCAGATGACGCCGTCATTTACCGTCTAGTAAAATCATCTGAAGATCAAAACCAACTGCAGAACGATCTGAATAAGATATCAGTATGGTGACTCTAAATAATGAGAAGTGTGAAGTCGTCCACATGAGTACGAAAAGAAATCCGTTAAACTTTGTTTACAAGATAAATCAATCAAAAGTGAAGTTCGCAAACTCCACAAAATACCTAGGAATTACTATTACTTCGGACTTAAATTGGAAAGAACACGTAGATAATATCGTGGGAAAGGCGAACCAGAGACTGCGTTTTATTGGCAGAACCCTTAAAAGATGCAACAGAACTACTAAAGAAACCGCATACACTGCGCTTGTCCGTCCATTTTTGGGGTATTGCAGCCCAGTGTGGGATCATTATCAGGTGTGTTTGACGGAGGACATCGAAAGAGTCCAAAGAAGGACAGCTCGTTTCGTATTGTCACGATACAGGGGAGACAGCGTTACGGAAATGATACAGGATCTGGGATGGGAATCATTACAACAACGGCGCTTATCGCTGCGGCGTGGGCTACTTGCGAAACTCCAATCGCCAACATTCTCCTTCGAATGCGAAAATAGATTGTTGACTCCCACTTACATAGGTAGAAATGATCATCAGAATAAAATAAGAGAAATCAGAGCTCGAACAGAGAGATTCAGGTGTTCTTTCTTCCCGCGCGCTATTCGAGAATGGAATGGGAGATAAATAGTATAATTGTGGTTCGATGAACCCTCTGCCAGGCACTTAAAATGTGATTTGCAGAGTATCCCATGTAGATGTAGATGTAGATGTAGATGGAGAGGATAGTAAATTCTTGCAGGATATAAAAGACGTAATTAGGTAACAGCATTTAACGAGAAATTTATCAACATTAGTTCATACAAATGGCAACAGCGTTGTACCGTATGTTTCAGACATGGGCAATAGTGGAGACAGGACAGAAATAGCAAGAGTCTGAAAGACCTCATGTGCAGCCAGAATGGCTAATGAAATAGCCTTTCATAGAAGAAGAGATCTTCGTTCAGAGCTGTAAAGTAGCACACAGGGCTTAATTTCTGCCGGAATACTCCGGAACCCAACCGCGGTTGCAGCCTACTGTCCTAAGCCAGCCCTCAGATCAGCATATTACAATGGATTTAGACCCGAGTACGTAGCCGAGCTCCCTTCGCCGACGTGCTGCCGTCAGGAGTACTACAAACAAATACCATCAGTGTTTTGTCACTTTTTACACCTTATATCGCCTCAACTAAACGCTGCACTCCATTCCGACACACAAAATACTCCATAACTTGATTTAGTTCATCACCATCTCATAGAAAAGACAAATAGCAAAATTACTGCTACTTTTACAATCCCTGATGCTCTTTATTTTATCATAAATGTAATTATATTATCATATTGTTTCCCAATTCCCACTTATCAACCGCTGTGAATAGTAACATGAAACTCGACTGCAAACATCCTGGGGGAATGAGGCGCTCCAGTCACGGTCTGCAAGTCCACTACGGTCGGGGTTCGAATCCCCCCTCGGGCACAGATATTTGTGCCATCCTTAGGATAAGCTAGTTGATAAGTAGTTTGTAAGTTTAGGGACTAATGACCCTGCAGTTACGTCCCATAAGCTATATAAACATTTGAACATTTGCAAACATCCTGACGCATTTCATCCTAAAAATTAGAGAAAAACGAAGAACTTTAAAACGGTAATGCATGTGTGAGAATTATACATCATATTTATTACCTCTACCCTCATGAACCACAGACATTGACGAAGTGGGGTGGCTTGCGTGCCTCAACGATACGGATAGCCGTACCGTAGGTGCAACCACAGAGGAGGAGTTTTTGTGGAGAGGCCAGACAAACGTGTGGTTCCTGAAGAGGGGCAGCAGTCTTTTCAGTAGTTACAGGGGCTACAGTCTGAATCATTGACTCAGCTGGTCTTGTAACATCAGCTAACATGGCTTTGCCATGCAGTTACTGCGAATTGCTGAAAGCAAGGAGAAACTACAGTCGTTACTTCTCCCGAGGACATGCAGCTCTACCGTCTGAATATACGATAATGACATCCTCCCAGGTAAAACATTGCGGAGGTAAAATAGTCCACCAATCGGATCTCCGGGCAGAGACTACTCGAGAGGATGTCGTCATCAATAAAAAACAACAGGCTTTCTACGGATCGGAGCATGGAATGTTCTAACCCTTAATCGGGTAAGTAAGTTAGAAAATTTGATTAGAGAAATGGATAGGTTAAAGTTAGATATGGTGGGATTTAGGAAAGTTCGGTGGCAGGATGAACAGGATTTTTGATCAGTTGAGTACAGGGTTATCAATACAAAATCAGTTGGTGGCAACGCAGGAGTAGGTCTGATAATGAAAAAGAAAATAAGAATGCGCGGAAGTTACTATGAACAGCATAGTGAACGCATTATCGTAGCAAAGATAGACACAAAACCAACACCGACCACAGTAGTGCAAATTTATATACCAACTAGCTCTATCGATGATGAGGAGATCGAAGAAATGTAAGAGAAGGAAAAAGAAATTATTTAGACCGTTGAAGGAGAAGAAAACTTAATTGTGAAGGGAGACTGTAACTCAGTAGTGGGAAAGAGAAGGAAAGAAATGTAGCAGGTAAATATGGACTGGGGAGAAAGAATGAAAGATGAGATCGCTTGAAAGAATTTTGTGCAGGCACAATTTAATCATCACAAACAATTGGTTTAATCATCATGAAAGAAATATACGTGGAAGCGACCAGGAGACACTGGGAGGTACCAGATTGACTTTATAATGGTAAGGCGAAGGTTTAGAAACCACGTTTTAAACTGTAAGACATATCCAGGGGCAGATATAGACTCTGTTCATAACTTACTGGTTATCAACTGTAGATTAAAACTTAAGAGACTGCAAGTAGATAGAAAATTAAGGAGATGGAATCTGGACAATTGAAGGAACCAGAGGTTAAAAAAGCTGATTGGTTGCTGACAATAGAACGATGCAGGAACGATAAGATCTTTACTCCTTTTGTACTGACACGTTTCGTGCGTAGCCCATCTTCAGAGCACCTGGTAATCGTAAAAACTTAGATAATACATGTCCAGCCAAACAGTTAAAAGTAAACGTGATACAAAAGGAGAATTGACTCAAGATTGAATTTATACATACCATAACACTACCCATTTAAGTATAGACAAAACGCAATGGCCAGTAGAGGCTGGCCACTCATCAAACACATTAATATGTGTGTACAAAACTTAGTACATTCGTCGAGAGCTAAAAGTAAACTGAAATCAAGTTTTTTCAGTGCCGTTAGAGCGAATACAAACCACGTGAGGGCAGCACCTCAGCTAAGACGTCATAAGGATATATATGAATATAACAGTCCATATATACAAACAAAATAAGATATTTAGTCTTGTAGAGACATTTGCAGGATATTAACATGGCCAAAATTAAGAATTTCCTCGAATCAGCTCTTAACAAAAATGTGACAGGCACAGCGTATGAGAGCCGTTCGCCAAAATAAGGATTGCAGTGGTCTTTGTGACTGTTTGGCTAATTTCGAATTTATAACAGTCTCCCCCATGAGACAATGGCCTTATGGTTAGGCAAACAATCTGTGATATTTGGTTGGCAGAGGAATCTAATTTTATGTTTTTTAATAGCCGATTAATTGCTTTTCACACTTTTAATCGGGCCGGACGTAGTCACATATCATTCGAATCGCTATTTTGCGTGCTGTTCGATCCAGAATCAGAAAGTTAATACCTGTTTAATTAATGCACAGTGTGTTTCTCATAAACAATAGACAAGGAGGCACGGTGGCTCATTTGTGTTCGGCTGGGAAAAGCCTCATCTCTACAGAATGAGGTAGCTAGTCGCTACGGTGGAGTAGCGTAGCATTCAAAAGCGCCTATCTGAGGAGCGCGTCGCTGCTCGCCGCCGGAGGTTCGAGTCCTCCCTCGGGCATCGGTGCTTTTGTTATCCATAGCATAAGTTGGTGTAAGTAGTTTGTAAGCCTAGGGACTGATACCGGAGTAGTTAAGTCCCATAGCTCCACAAACATGTGAACATTTTTCGGTGACTAGCTCTTGTTCTACCTCATGATCAAGTCATATTTCTAAAATGGAAATAAACGGGCCGCGCGGGTGTAGCCGAGCGGTCTGGAGCGCCACGTTACGGATCGCAGGCTTCCCGTGTCGGAGGTTCGAATCCTCCCTCGGGCATTGATGTGTGCGTTGTCCTTAGGTTAGTTTAACTTAGTTTAAGCAGTTTGTAAGACTGGGGACTGATAACCAACGTAGTTTGGTCCCATAAGATTACAAACATTTCAACATTTGATTTTGAAATAAACGGACGTAAGAAGTTTTACGTACATTGTAGAAATTAGTTCATATACTTTTCCGAGGCCCATACAAATTAACTTGGGTTAGTACTATAGTATGACTAGTACTAAAAATGTAAAGTGGAACAAATAATGAACAATTAAACCCCTGACACTACTCGAGGATCAATTATTAAAAATTATTCCTTTTCTTCACGCTAGTAGAGACTAGTGACGTTGTTGTTGTGATCTTCAATCCGTAGACTGGTTTGTTGTAGCTCTCCACGCTACCCTGTCCTGTGCAAGTCTCTTCATCTGAGAATACGTTCGACAACCTACATAAAAAAAAAAAAAAAAAAAAAAAATGTTCAAATGTTTGTATAGCTTATGGGACTTAACTACGGGGTCATGAGTCCCTAAACTTACAAACTACCTATGAACTAACTAATACTAAGGACGGCGCAAGTATCCATGCCCGAGGGGGGATTCGAACCCCCGACGGTAGTGGCCGTACAGACCGTGACTGGAGCACCTCAGTCCCCTCGGCCACCGCGGCCGGCAACACAACCTACATCCTTTTGAATCTGCTTACTGTATTCGTCTCTTGGTCTCCCTCTACGATTTTTATCACACACGCTTCCTTCTAATGCTAAGTTGACAATTCCTTGATGTCTCAGAATATGTCCAATCAACCTATCCCTTTTCTTAGTCAGGGTATGCCAGAAACTCCTTTTCTCCCCGATTCGATTAGGCACCTCCTCATTAGTTACGTGATCGACCCATCTAATTTTCACCATTCGTCTGTAGCACCACATTAAGCTAGTGACATCCTATCTAAAGCTCTAATGGATACAGATGAATGTATGTCAACCCATGGGCGCCTAATGACAAGACGTAACACTAACATTAAAAACTATGCAAATACTGCAGCGTACAGTCTGAGAACCAGACGTATTACATTGTGTAGACTACCTATACGGTAACGAGTTTTTCGCTAAAATTGCCCAATGAGCGAAATTAAATTATAACCATGCTCTTCTTTCCGTGTAAAGAGCCTTTTTTTTCTCCCGCATCGAATACACATGTGACTTCCGCCTACTAAAAAAGAAACGATCGCACTCTTCTCCATCATGAAACTTTATTTTCTCAAATTCAACGACTTCGGAAACGTCCAAAACCGACTGAAGTTACGGGAAGACTCTACGTACAAGGCCGTATGAGCAGGTAGTTTGAGTGCCGTTAGAGTTTCCCTTGGTTCTTTCCGGGAAGAGGAAATGGACGGTAATAGCGCACAGGTCGGCGTAGTGTATTGCGGCGACAAAATTTTACGGGTGTGGCCCCCTATCGTTTGGTTATTAGGGGGCGTATCGGGGAACGGATCTCCCCTGAGCGGACAGCCAGCCGAAACGCGAGGCCGAGCAGAGGACGCGGCCGATCTCGCCTTAAAGCTGACGGCGGCTTCCAGACACAGCAGCATCTCACCTGTTTCCCGAGGACCTAGAACCAGCGTCTGCAAACTAGTTATTTGTGTTGAAACACGTCCACTGAATGTCTGGTCGTGTTCCATTTTGAGTTTTGAACTTCGAAAAAGGTCCACTTTCATTAAAGTGCTTCTCCACCATTACTTTCGTTTATCTGTACATCATTTACTTTATTCCTTTATTAATGATAATTGCCCCATGTTTATATATGTTTCCACCTGTGTGATCGAACTTGTTTGTTCGTGAAAATGTACTTAATCCACTAGATAATAAATCGCAAGCAGCAGGTATTTTCTGTGATTTGTCAAAGGCATTTGATTGTGTAAACCATAACATCCTTTTAAAAATGTTTGTAAATCTTATGGGACTTAACTACGGGGCCATCAGTTCCTAAACTTACAAACTACTTATGAACTACTTACGAACTAGGACGGCACAAATATCCATGGCCGAGGGGGGATTCGAACCCCCGACCGTAGTGGCCGTGCAGACCGTGACTGGAGGGCCTCAGTCTCCTCGGCCACTGCAGCCGGCTAACATCCTTTTAAGTAAATTAGTATTCTATGGTGTCACAGGAAAGGCTGCAAAATGGTTCAAGTTGTACCTCACTAACAGGAAACAAAGGGTGTCAGTGCAAGTGACTAGTGAATTAAGCCAACAGTCATCATCGTATTGGAAAGAAATTACATGTGGTGTCCCACAAGGATCCATCTTAGGGCCATTGCTTTTTCTTGTGTACATTAATGACCTCTCATCAGTTACACTACCAGAAGCAGAGTTCGTTTTGTTTTCAGATGATACAAGTATTGCAATAAAAAGTACGTCAAGCATAGTTATAGGTCTGCTAATTATATTTTCATGAACATTAATAAATGGTTTAAAGCCAACTCATTGTCATTAAACTTTGAGAAGACTCACTACATGTACTCTACAAATCTGTATTTTCAATACGAGTGCTATCAGACATAGGAGACATAAAAAAAGCTTGCATACTTTGCTTACTTTCATTCCATAATGTAATATGATATAATATTTTGGGGTCAGTCAAAAGTTTTCAGAGTCCAAAAGCGTGTAATACGAATTATTTGTGGAGTAAATTCGCGGACGTCCTATAGAAGCCTTTTTAAAGAACTAGGTATATTAACAACTGCATCTCAGTATATTTATTCCTTAATGAAATTTGTCATAAATAATATATCTCTTTTTCCAACAAACAGCTCAGTTCAATCATACAATACTAGGAACAAACATGATCTATACGAGGATTTAAAAGACCTTACTTTAGTTCAAAAAGGGGTCCACTACTTAGAAACACACGTTTTCAATAACTTACCATCAAGTATAAAAAAATTATCTAGAAATAAAGATCAGTTTGAGAGGAGCGTAAAAGACTTTCTAGTGGCCAACTCCTTCTACTCCATTAGTGAATTTCTAAATTGTACCAAATGATGCATGTATCGTTATTCATACTATATTAGTATTAAAATATTATCAGCTCAAAAAAAGACTTAATCAATGTATGTATCTGTATTTATATTATTAGTATTTTCTATTATTCAGCTTGTAAATTTTGTTTCTTGACATGTTCCACTTCCACCAGGATCTCCTCAACATGGATCTACGGAACGAAAAACTAATCTTTTCTATGAATGTAACATGTTGCTTTTAATATTGACTGACTGCCGCGCAATGACTTAAAGTTGCCGCTCCGTGAGTTAGGCCTCGTTTACTATAGTTAAAAACGCGTGGTTTCGTATGTCGTGTGCAATGTCCTCTGCTTTGTAGCCTGAGAGACACTCTTACTTGACAAGATGGCGAGGTGGCTTGTTCTTAGTGTGGTACCAACATAATCCTGGACCAAACAAAAGAGACCTCTCTGGAACAGTAGTAGAGGGAATTATCTCCCTCAGATAATGAGGTTTGGTAAACAGTAGGCTTTGAACGCACCCTAACATCTGTTACGGCCAGGGAACGCTCTGTATGTGGCCTTCGGGTTCACTCTTGCTACAACCGCCTATGTATTTCGTCGAATCAAGCTGAGGGAATGGCATGCTGATAGATATTTACTTTATTTTTGATCAAGCATTCCTGGTTTAATACTGAGAGTTTTTCTTAAGTAATGCTTTCGTTATGCAGGGCGATGTGTTTCTTTTCTTTTTTATCAGAACTCGATTAATTTAGTGTAAATTTAGTATTTGTATTTTTCAATCTGGTAATCATTTTTGTGTCTTGTTTTCTCAAGTTAGAATACACATGTGTGGCCCTCAGCCTTTGCATAAACTTAGTATGTTTGAATTCCTTGCTGCTTTTAAGTGAACTTTTTGTGTGGTGTCTGTTTCCGCGAGCATGCTACATCCTCTCTCGAAATTTCTGGATTGATTCTGTCTTTTCTATCTTGGTATGACGGATTGATTTCGTAACGGTCACTACTTTGGCCTTCAGCCATACTCTTTATTCATACCAGCTTTCTTCTGATGAATTCTCACATGTGCTTTACTTGTTTACTTTAAATTAATTTATTTTTGTGAATTCAATGTAATGAATCATGTTCGTACACCACGTGGCACTTAAGCATAGTATGCCGATGTCTCCCCGCACATGTGTTTGTTCGTGCATAGTATACTTTTAAATTGTGCTTGAAGACATCCGCCATCTCGTTAAAACGCCGCCTATGCTTCTATCTCCAACTACCATGAATTGTTCCTCATTGAGTGTCGCAAGCATTATGCTTGTGTCTGTGAGTGAATGAGTGTGCTTTCTTTATCTGCTGTGTACTTGCAAATGTCCTGCCATGTTCCCTCCATATACAGAAAGGGAAGAAACCATTTTATTACAAGCAGTAACTTAATAATTTAATTCACTGTTGTACATGGTGTGTGCTTCATCGTGCTTATTTGGTCTCGCCACATTTTTGCTTGTTTATTTTTTGAATAGATAATAATCTAACGTATCAAACTCCTGCTTTATAATTTCACGCTCCACGACCCATGTTTATTTATCTATTAATCTTGTACATTATTTTTGTGTTTGTTGAAACGTTGGCTGCTCCCTTAAGGAGTAAGCAGTTAGATAAATTTCCGTTGCACAAGAAGTGTGGCCATTCGCGAAGTAATTTGAAACAGAGCGAATGTTTTAACTTGCCTTTTCTGATCTCTACCGCCAGAGATTTTTCAATAAAAAATTTAACAATCTACTTTCATTGTGTTCACAGACCGTACTGTATGCACTCATTTTGACGAAATGAAGTACACCGAGTCCTATAGAATAACTACATTCTTTTACGTCCGTAAAAACGTGCTATTAAAAAGAAATACATTTCGATTGATTTTAAAGGATATTCAGTGTTCATTGTAACTTTTGCTTCATTTGTTTTATTTGATTTGCAACCAAATAATAGATGTGAACTTTGTGAGTACTTGAAACGGTATTTCTAGAGTGAAAACATAAATTTGGTAAGTGGTGATATTTCGATCATTAGCCTGTTGCCTATTACTTACGGTTTTTCTTGGATCACACTTTCTCTTCCGCGTTTTTGTGGACAACGCACAAGAAATACATGTGTTTTGCAGACTATTTTCCTTCACCATCACTTTCATTTTGGACAACTGGACGTGTAAACTTTGTTATTATACGGACGGTGAAGGAAAAAAGTCCACAAAATATATGTATTGCTTGCGTGTTGTCCTTCTTCTTCTTCTTCTTCTTCTTCTTCTTTCGTTTCGGCTATCTGTGGACCACGTTAATTCATATCAGCTTCCTTTCCTCCTCTTCCAGTATTGTTTCATTCTCATACTTTGCATCTTTCTTCGCTCTTCTGTTTACGATAATTCCCGTTCTGGGTCTAGTTCTGCCTTCAAATCCGGCAAATGCCTGAATTTTTTATTTAAAAATCACCCTGTTGTGTATTTCTTGATCCCGTATTCCCATTTCTTCCAGATCCCTTTGTACTTTTTGGATCCACCGTATTTTGCTTTTCTTGTACAACAAGGATTGTGAAATTTGCTGTGTTAACCTCCCCTGGTCCATTCTGCAAATGTGTCCAAAGAACTCGCACCTTCTTTTCTTATTGATATTGGATATTTTTTCTATTTTGGAACAGAGTTCCAGGTTGGATCGATTTCTAAACCGACCGCCTTCTGTTCTTCGAGGTCCTAATATTCTCCTGAGAATCTTCCGTTCCACCAGTTCTAGCCTCTTGATCAGTCCAGTTCATATTAGGTTGAGTGTTTCTGCTGCAAATAAGGCTTCAGGGCGGATCACTGTCTGGTAATGTTTCAGTTTTGCATTGATAGAAATATTCTTCTTATTATAGATGTTCATTGTCAATTTATATGCTAAATTAATTTTGTTTATTCGTGCTTCAATTGCATCCTTTTCTGTCAGTCTAGTGTCTATCCATTCTCCTAGGTATATGAATTTTTCCACCCTTTGTCTATTGCCATCGATCCAGGAGCTTCCGTGATGTTTGTCATATATTTTGTCTTCTCGATAGAGATCTGTAGGCCTATTTTTGCTGTTTGTCTCTGTAGTTCTTTGGTTTGTTTCACCGCCTCTTCTAATGATTCTGACAGTAAAACAATAAGATTCGCGAATGCTAGGCAATCTACTCGTATTCCTTTTTTCTTGTTTTTTCTTGTGTTGTCCACAAAACGAGAAAGAGAAAATTTAATAGTGTTGTAGTAAACGAAGTTGTAAGTTGGCGTAACAGGTTGGTGACGTCATTCGGCAGAAATCTTGGTCGATAGGCGGTAGTCGAGACTCTGGCAAAGTCGTCCCGGCTAAGAGGTGTCCCCAGAGGGCGAGGAGACCCGCGCAGAAGTCGGCAGCAGGTAGCGCTCCTCAGGGGGGCGCACTCGGCGCTCGTAGCACGTTCCCTGCAGGCCGGAAAGTCCGACTCTCTTTGTGCTGTTCCCAGAAAGATAGGCAGATGAAACAACTCCCAAGTCGTCCTAAGTATAATGTCAACTCAAGAGAGACCGTCAGCTCGTTCTGATAAAAGTTGGGGAATATCATTACAGCGTGGTAGCAATGTAATCATCCCTTTTGTTATGACCACCAAGTCCACAGGACGTTAAACTGTAGGCTTCCTTTTCCTTGCTGTATTAATCATACCGCGCAAGGCAGTGCACGGTTTTAGTGTGTTCTGAAACGCAGCTTGTGAAAATGCCATTTTTCTGGGGCACATACGAGTTAAGTCACAAAGTAACTTCCGTTTGGTTATACAGGGTGTTACAAAAAGGTACGGCCAAACTTTCAGGAAACATTCCTCACATACAAAGAAAGAAAATATGTTACGTGGACATGTGTCCGGAAACGCTTAACTTCCATGTTAGAGCTCATTTTAGTATTTACGGATGAGGCTTCATTCCAACGTGATCGAACTGTAAATTTTCACAATCAACATGTGTGGGCTGACGAGAATCCGCACGCAATTGTGCAGTCACGTCATCAACACAGATTTTCTGTGAACGTTTGGGCAGGAATTGTTGGTGATGTCTTGATTGGGCCTCATGTTCTTCTACCTACGTTCACTGAAGCACGTTATCATGATTTCATACGGGATACTCTACCTTTGCTGCTAGAATATGTGGCTTTACAAGTACGACACAGCATGTGGTTCATGCACGATGGAGCTCCTGCACATTTAAGTCGACGTGTTCGTATGCTTCTCAACAAAAGATTCGGTGACCGATGGATTGATAGCAGCGGACCAATTCCATGGCCTCCACGCTCTCCTGACCCAACCCTCTTGACTTTCAGTTATGGGGGCATTTGAAAGCTCTTGTCTACGCAACCTCGGTACCAAATGTAGAGACTCTTCGTGCTCATATTCTGGACGGCTGTGATACAATACGCCATTCGCCAGGGCTGCATCAGAGCATCAGGGATTCCACGCGACGGAGGTTGGATACATGTATCCTCGCTAACGGAGGACATTTTGAACATTTCCTGTAACAAAGTGTTTGAAGTCACGCTGATACGTTCTCTTGCTGTGTGTTTCCATTCCATGATTAATGTGATTTGAAGAGAAGTAATAAAATGAGCTCTAACATGGAAATTAAGCGTTTCCGGGCACATGTCCACAGAACATATTTTCTTTCTTTGTGTGTGAGGAACGTTTCCTGAAAGTTTGGCCGTACCTTTTTGTAACACCCGGTATAAAAAAAACACTTAGATTCAGAATACTACTTTTCTACATAGCTTCCGAAATTTTGTAGGCACTTGACATAGTGTGACGTGTTAGAAGAGATGAAAGTCGCTAGGAGCGAGGTTCGAGCTGTACAGATGATCAAACACGTCCCAGTGAAATTCCCGTAAGAGTTGTTTGGTCACATCACGTCCTTCATTCATAAGTCTGACCAGCATTTAGTCGGTAAACCTCGCAGATTTTCCGATGAATTTCCTTAGGTTTAACTTTCTTTGCATTTTGGAAACGAATCACAGGTTTGATTTCACACGCGGTGGCCTTTTCAATTACGGCTGACATTATAAAGAAGCACAACAAAGCACACGTCAGCAGCAGAGATCTTAAAATGGCGTACATGTCTTCTCCTTGAGTCAGAGTAACTGCCGCGCATATTCGAAACTGTGGACGTGGCGCTGCTGCGGATAGAAACAGAAACGGAACTTACTTTGTGGTCGACCCTCGTATCTTCTATTTATCAAAATCAAATGTTCAGAAATTTGTAAAGCTATTGGACTTAACTGCAGTGGTCATAGGCCCATAAACTTAAAAAAATTAAGCAGTGGTTATTGGTCCTCTGCTGTTCCTTATTTTCATAAACGATTTAGGGAAAACTCTAAGTAGCTCTCTTAAGTTGTTTGCAGATGACGTCGTCATTTACCATCTAGTAAAAACATCTGATGATCAAAACCAACTACAGAACGATCTGAATAAGGTATCACTATGGTGTAAAAGTTGGCAACTGACTCTAAATAGTGAAGGCCGTAAAATCCACAAAATGCCTAGGAATTCCTATTACTTCAGACATATACTGAAAAGAACACGAAGATAATGTCGTGGGAAAGGATAACCAGTGACTGCGTTTTATTGGCAGAACCCTTAAAAGATTCAACAGAACTACAAAAGAAACTGCATACACTACGCCGCTTGCCCGTCCAGTTTTGGAGTATTGCTGCCCAGTGTGGGAGCCTTATCAGGTGGGTTTGTCGGAGGACAACGAAAGAGTAAAAAAAAAAAAAAAAAAAAAAAAAAAAAAGAGAGACAGCGTTACGGAAATGATACAGGATCTGGATCTGGGATGGGAATCATTACAAAAACGGCGCATATCGCTGCAGCGTGAGCTACTTACGAAACTCCAATCGCCAACATTCTTCTCCGAATGCGAAAATATATTGTTGACTTCCACTTACATAGGTAGAAATGATCATCAGAATAAAATACGAGAAATCAGAGCTCGAACGGAGAGATTCGGGTGTTGTTTTTTCTCGCGCGCTATTCGAGAATGGAATGGGAAATAAATAGTATAATAACGGTGGTTCGATGAACCCTCTGCCAGGCACTTAAATGTGATTTGCAGACTATCCCATGTAGATGTAAACTATCTTATGCTAAGAACAAAACACACACACACACACACACACACACACACACACACACACACACGGCCGAGGGAGTACTCGAACCTCCGACAGGGAACGGACGTGCAGTCCGTAGCAAGGCAATCTCTATTTATCACAGAGATAAGGGCTGAAGTAGTTTGAACAGTTCTTGTCTTAGTGAACATACCTATTCGTGTCAGAATAATTGGCACATACTAAACATGCTACAGTGAAGGGTCAAAATTTAAATACTACGCACTTTCTGCAGCCCAGTAAAATTCAAATGTTCAAATGTTTGTATAGTCTATGGGACTTAACTACGGGATCATCAGTCCCTAAACTTACAAACTACTTATGAACTACTTACGAACTAGGACGGCACAAATATCCATGTCCGAGGGGGGATTCGAACCCCCGACCGTAGTGACCGTGCAGACCGTGACTGGAGCGTCTCAGTCACCTCGGCCACCGCGGCCGCCCCAGTAAAATTGAGCAAAGCGAATGATTACATGTGGTCCAGGGCGGTCTTTATCTTCTGCTGCAAATTCACTAATAGATATTTGCGATCACTTGTGCCCAGCTTCCTCTACCTCTTCCGGCACGGATCACGTCCGTGGCGTTTCCTTTTCCTGTACTCCGCCTGATGCCATGACCTCCTCCTGCTAGCTATTCTTCTTTTGCCGTCAATATTCCCCTCTATTATCAGTGTAAGAATATGATACGTTTCATTTCGTATCACGTGACCTAAGTTGGCTGATTTCTTACAATTGATTGTGGTTAGCAGTTCTCTCTCTATTTTTTACTATTCTCAAGATCTCTTTACATGTTTTCCTTGCTGTCCATGGAATTTTAAGTATCCTAAAACATAACGATATCTCGAATATAATATTGGATAGGCTTCCACGGCCAAAATCAAACTCTCGGCCAAAGTTCCAGTGACCTTCTTATGGGTACGTTGATGTAAGCTGGTTGTTACGCGTCGCTACATTTTGTCATTACTGTTAACTGTGACATTACGCCACAATTTTAAAATCATCGATGTTATTCGTGACTTTTTTGATGGAAGAGTGAATATTTTATTGTGATAGGATAGTGGCCATGTTTCGCTATGCAAGAAGCAATAGACAACGGCTAATGCCCACTCCTTTCACCTCAGTACCCTATCATAATAAACTTCTTACTCTTCCGCAAAATAATCACCATTAACACTAACTATTTTCATTTTATGACATAATGTCATAGTTAACAGTAATGACAAAATTTAGTGACGCGTAACAACCAGTAAACCTAGAAGAAGGTCACTGTAACGTTGGCCGAAACGCCGGTTATTAAAGTAATAGCCATCTTACATTATGACGCGGTACAACACCCAGAAACCTTTAGGGCCCACATCTCGGATGTTTCCAAGTTGCTAATAGTGTTCTCTTTCAACGTCCAACTTTCCGCGCCACACAAAGCCAGTGACCACACATTTTATAAATCTAATTGTGAGACGAAGATCAAAGTCAGTGCTTGTAAAAACTTTGTTACATTTCAGGAATGTACTGCGGGGCTTCTTTACCCTACAATTGATTTCCACGTTAGATGACAAATTTTCGCACTGCCACGTCCCCAAGTAGTTCGATCTATTTAGCCTGTCTATGGATTTATTATTATTTCTGAATTTTGATGGTTATCTGAATTGCTAGTGACGATCATAAATTTTGTCTTTTTAGTGTTCCTGCTATGTACTCCGTGTCAGAAGATCTTGCAGGTCTTTCACATTATCCGCGATTAATACTGTGTCATCTGCCTATCTCATGTTGTTAATCGACACCCTATTTGCTTTGATACGTATCTCAGGATCTTCAAGCGCCTCAAAATGTTGAAATGTTCGTAAATCTATGGGACTTAACTATTGCGCTTATGTCCCTAGGCTTACAAACTACTTAAACGAACGTAAGGACAACACACACACACACACAAACACATCCGTGCCCTTGGGAAGACTTGAGCTTCCGACGGTGAGTAACCGCGCGCTCCGCAGTAAGGCGTCTTAGAGCGCTCGACCATTCCACCGCGGCTTCAAGCGCCTCCTCCAACATATGTTCTGAATACATGTTAAAGGAGAGCGGTGAAATTATACACCCTTGTCTAAGTCCCCCAATTTTTGGTGCTTCTGTCCCAGACCTCAAAATTTATACAAGTTTAGGTGTTGCACTCTGTCAAATGGTGTCTCGTAGTCTATGAAGCACAGCATTATATTCTTCCTCTCATCGTAGCACTAATACCTGAATTACGACGAATGCTTCCCTCGTAACTTACGCCGTCTATATGCAAACTGTGAACATCCCACATCCGTTTCACACTTCACAATGATACTATAGTCGTTATACGGCTTACGGAAGCACCATTTGTTTACGGACGAGAAAACCACGAGAAACCATGATTTTTGGGTAGAAAAACAACGAGTTGCCGTGATGTCCATTTCTATACTTTTTATTCATTATAAATAGTCGAAACGTTTCCACATCCTCTGAAGATGATATTCTCAAACTAACTCTAGACTTTACCGAGATGCAAACTTTCAAAGTTACCGTACTTATGCACAAAATAACAAAAACTTATATTTAGCAGTTTTTGCAAATATCTAAATAACTAGTCATAACAAATGTATCAAATTTCAAAAATAACTATAGACATTTCACTATAAACGCCATTTTAACATTTTCGAAACTCTTGACCCACTATCCGGAGCCAGAATAAAACGTGATATTTGGGTACTGATCGTGGTAACTGTGCTTGAATACGGCGTTCTGGACGTTAAACAACCTACCATCCGATTTCAAGAAATCTACTATTTCAAGAAATCTACTCGACGAAAAATTTAATTTTTGCAAATGTTACAGTTTTATATCTTTTATCGATGACACAGTGATTTTATTTTCATTATTCTTCCCAGCTATTACACAGCAGAAAATTAACTACAGTAGTATAACATATGTTAAATACTTTTCTAGGTATAAACACATTATGTACACATTCTGTAGAGCTGATTTTAGCTCATATATAGCTGTATCTCAAATCAAGAGGGGATATCGACATTTTATTTAAAACCGAGAGCACAGCAGTATGATACTGCATTATCGAGATATTGGTTTCAGATCCAGGAAACGAACCAGCACGGTTTGCCTACTTCTGTCCAAGCGGGTACAGCGACCATTAGGGAATACTTATCATTACAAATTAAGAAAATTGTCCTTTGAAGAAATTGAAAGTTGGACATCGTACAGCCTGATGTCTTCTCTCCATAATTGCCAAACTGATATTTGCTCTGAATTTTATTCGCTGCCATGTGAGATCTGAATTCACCATACTCTGAGTCTACACAATACACAATTATTGATATTGCCCAACAGGCAATTTGACAATTTCTATGCGGACATATTAAAACGCCCGATTTCATGAAGGAATACAGTATAGGCTGCGAATAAGACGCGGTGGCCGAGGAGACTGAGGCGCAACAGTCACGGTCTGCACGGACACTACGGTCGGAGGTTCGAATCCCCCCTCGGGCATGGATATTTGTGCCGTCCTTAGTATAAGGTAGTTGATAAGTAGTTTGTAAGTTTAGGGACTGATGACCCCGTAGTTAAGTCCCATAAGCTTAACAAATATTTGAACTTTTTTTTTTTTTTTTTTTTTTTTTTTTTTTTTTTTTTTTTTTTTGCGAATAAGAGGAGGTAATGAGCAGAGGGTACTAAGATGGTAGTGTGCTGTAAGTCGAGAATTTCTGCAGGAAGGGAAGCGTGCCTGGATAGCTTAATTGGTTTGTTGGGCACGGTGGCTCAGCGCATTCTGTAATAAAAAGAACTGCACCAAAGGCTCAACGAACAACGCAGAACGAACATGAACAAACGACCGCAAAGCATCGATCTGTGTACCTGAAGAACCGCAAACAAGAGAAAAAAAATAACGGTTAAGGCGGTCGCTTGCCCGAAGCGAGCAATTTTTGTACTTTACAGTTGAATTTATTTCACTGCCCTTAACGGCCAAAATGTTTCAATATTTCTAATTTGTCTACGCAATGTGTCTTTAACTCTCCAAGCTCTTTAAAATATGTTGTAATACTATATTTAATTTTATGCTGCGCAGTAACTGTGACGAATAAATGAAATAAAATCAAGTCTTCGTCTAGCGAAGATATCAAACCGTAAGATGTGCAAAAATCGCATTTTTTGGACCTCTTAAAATCGAATCGTAAGTTTAAGAGTGCCCGGAAGACTGTATCTCAATACAATTGGTCATTTCGCACCAAAATATGTTCAAAATGTTTAATTTTTTGTATACCTATTGGGCACAACTGTTATCGTCTACGGTCCCAGAACTATTTAAAGTAAGGAGAACAGACACACACCAATGCCCAACGGAAGACTCGAACCTACAACCGGAACGGCCGCCCAGCATGACGCCTTAGACCACGCGGTCATTCCACGCAGCAACCAAGGTATCGTGGTTTCTCGAGTGTATGTTAATATTGGGTTAAGATGTTCGAAAACACGCTAATGGAATTTCTATATGAATGTCTGAAATATAAACAGATAAAATTCCAGCCATATGCTACGGTTAGTTAATCAAATATTCAAATGTTTGTTAAGCTTATGGGACTTAACTGCGGGGTCATCATTCCCTAAACTTACAAACTAGTTATGAACTAGCTTATACTAAAGACAGCACAGACATCCATGCTGGAGGGGTGGATTCGAACCTCCGACGGGGAACGGCCTCGCGCATCAGAACATAGCGCCTCAATGCGCTCGGCCGCTCCGCCGCGGCTATGGTTACTTATTTCGATATTTGGAACCCACGATGCAAAAAGAATAAAAAATTCTTATATATATATATATATATATATATATATATCGCCGGCCGCGGTGGCCGAGGAGACTGAGGCGCTTCAGTCATGGTCTGCACGGCCACTACGGTCGGGGGTTCGAATCCCCCTCGAGCATGAATATTTGTGCCGTCCTAGTTCGTAAGTAGTTCATAAGTAGTTTGTAAGTTTAGGGACTGATGACCCCGTAGTTAAGTCCCATAGACTCTACAAACATTTGAACATTTTTTTATATATATCACGGTAACTATGGACTTCTGTATGTCAGTAACGGATAAAGATATCGACAAAACTTGTGAATAATTGGAGAATATCATCTTAGGAGCATGTCATAAAAATGTGGATAGTTTCCAATGACTAGAAAGTGTAGATGTGGCCATTCCTAAAAATCGTAACTTTGGTACCTAAAATTCAGGAACTACTCATAACAAATAGCGCTTGTATAGGCCGTATAAAGATCACCATAGACCACACATAATGTACAAAAACGAACCGATCTGTTAAATTTGTCTGGGGTGCAGAAAGTGTATAATGTTTATATTTTGTCCCTGTACTATGGGATAGTTATGGTAGACTATTCTTTTGGGGGGTATAGAAGAGGCTGCCCAAAACAGTTTACCCCTCTTCTCTGAGACCAAAAGCGCTGGATCTAAGAGCCCCCGAAGAATCGCACTGTCGCACCGGCGGTTTCTGTGATGTCGCACAAGTCTGAAGTGCGAGCCACGTACTTACGCCGCGCGCCGCCATGCACGCACGGTGCGGCGTTCTTACGACGTCAGCCACGAGCGCCCTCTGCTGCAACTCCGCTCGTGGCCACGACGGCTGCATCGGCCTCTTGGGACTGAGATAGGAACCAGTTAACACTTGGGAATATGCTAGGCTATCGGATAGGCACTAGGAATCATCAGTAGGCAGGCCTCTATCTAAACTATGTATCAGCATTCTGCAGTCAAGAACTATGTAAAAGTTAAGTGTTACTAAGTCTCTATGAAATATATATCTCATTCTAATTTACTATAGTGTTTCTAGTTTCTGCTGTCCCACTGGCTGGTCACCTCCGTACCTGGACACGCGTGCATCCTTTATTCCTGTGTCGGTCTCTTTCTACTCGGCCACCGACACCTACGACAACCGGCGGACGAGACACAAAAGCGACGACGAGGCTGGGACACAAAAGTTTCCATCACATTACTAGTGTGAATTTTCAGACAGATTGTGTAATATGTGTTGCAAAACTGATAATGATTGGTCGCCGTTATAATAGTTTTATACAAAATATTGTGAATATATGCTTCTGCAAATTTAGAACTCAGCTGCGACAACTATAGCACGTACACTTTGCTAGTTGCCAACCGCAACTTCCCTATGAAAGCCCACCTGCTACAATTTCGTGGTGTGTTGTAGAAATGTCACGCCTCGCTGCTCGTTGTTTATTACTATTAACGTACGTCTTTCATCACACGGGAGCAGTAATCCCCTTCCGGCCTCAGACACAGTCCTGTTTCCCCACGGCGACTGTGCTTTTCGCTTCTGCCATTCATTTTCGCCTCTCTTTTTTACGCGTTGTCCTCTTCCGCCGCGCATATTGGAGCTGTCCGCTCCAATTTGGACTGAGCTTTCAACACGCAATTTGCTCGTCCATTCTGCAGTGTTGCGGCCTCCATGAACACGCGGAATTTACTTTTCTGTCCTCCGGCCATTGCCGAATTCCGGGCACCGGATTAGAATTTCATGGCTGTTTATACGGAGGAATATGCATTTCGGACCTCGTTTTTTCGCTCCGTGTCGTTCTCAAACAGACGAATAACCGTCACGGGAATTGCACACTCGGGAAATTGTCAAAACAGTCACTCGTTCTCCTCATAACACACACACACACACACACACACACACACACACACACACACATCAAATATTAATACGTGAACACCTACAATTGAAGTACTGCAATTCTATTGCTGGGCATTCGTCTCGATAATACTCAGCAATAACTTGACCGAATTCAATTCGTTTTGTATTGTTTTGTTTGCTTTAACACTGAAGTGTTTCAGAAAAATAGGTAAAATCCAAAGGAACAGCTGAAACAATTCAAATTGCCAATTTTTATTAGCATCACTACTTCGGATTAAACGCGTATTTTACGTGCTACCATACTGTTTATAAGATTGATGTAAAATATTTCACATTTGACCTTCACAACAAGAGGCACGGTACTATCTACACGATTATTCTTGCGGCGCATGGCGGAGGTTACTTTGCAATAAACCCCGACACCAGTCTACAGTTTATACTAAGAGGTGGATCGTCGTATTCGGTAACAAATCATCAGATTTCTTCCTATGTTTGGTAACCGTCGTCAACATACGCTTGGTAATACTATCTTGCAACAGCCTATCAATTCTATTCCAATCACCTCTAGACGAAATATTACTGATGCGAATATGGAAGGACAACAACTTACATTTCGTGTTGGGCAGGTCCCGACATGTCTGTTAAACGGCTCTCGTATAAATGCCTCATCTGTCCGTTTGAAAATTCGCTGCGTCATGGCCGAGTTGCATAGTCGCTTAATCCTCAACAACTTTGGAATAACGATGACCGCTCTGCAACGAAACCAATAACGAGAAAATGATAGCGTGCTGCAAGCTGTGTGAAATCGGAGAGATGGCAGCCCAGCAGGAATGCCTGCATCCCTCACAATGGGTCTTCAACTCAGGCAAATAAATTAGTGGCAACCATAGGATTGTAATTTAGTCTGGAGATCATTTTACAGACTCCAGCCTTCATTGGATAGGGGGGAATTGTGTATATATCAATATAATGATTAGTTTTCATTTTGATAATGGTTGGCAAGCCTAATTAATTTCTTTTGTTTCGTGACACATCATATGAATTTCGATGTGACACTCCACATGCAGAAATTTGCAATGGGTGTGGGGTAATGAGAGATGGCAGCCCATCTCTCATCTTTATTATCATTGACGTATTGTCTTATTGAGTGCTGTCGGGAATACGATGCAGGGAAGATTTATGCTAAGGTGAGATGCAGAGCTGACTTGGCCCTGAGGGGGCGAATTCCTTCCTACCTGCACCCTGCGGCGCCGTAAGAGGCCGGGCGCGCTGGCCATGGGTGGCACACTGGCAGGGCAGTAGGTCGTAAAAATGTAGCCTTGTGTCCAAAACTGTGAAAGAGAGGCATCGCCTGCGCTTTTTAGAAGAAGATAGCAGCACAGAGTAACATACAGAGAAGCAGTCCCCCCCTCCCCCCTAAACCACTGTCCTATGCTCCCCTCGTAGTTCTGTAAGATGCTAGCAGGTGTCAGGCGGATCGCTGGCTTAGGGTGCCTCTCGCACGTCAGAGGGTAGCGTGGAGGGGAGATCTTGTGCCACCTGCCACGAGGCCACGGCTGAGTCTGGTTTGCTGGCCGCCTGCTTCTGACCGCAGTGCCATCATGGGACATCTTACGGACCCCTGAGCGTAGGACCGTGCCCTTACGGAGGTTTCCCGTCTGTATATATTTGTCTGTGATAGCAGGGCACACGGCTGTGGCTGAGGGTCTGAAAGGGAAAGCGACAGAATGTTGCTGGAGGCTAGGTAGCCGCTCCCACAGGCGACGGTTAGAGCCGTTAGTGAGAATCGCGCCAAAAGTGTGTGTGGAAGGGATGCCGTCTTTGATTGGCTGATGTTCAAAGCGCCAGTTTTTCGAAATGAGCGGTTGTCTTGTGACATTTTACTGGCTGGAGTTCGAGAACTCAACGCTGATTGTCTTTCAGTAAAAACGGCGTTTCTCGCAGGGGTCTTGCGCAGAGACGCGGTGATAGATGGGTCTTCGTGTTTCGTAGCGCTGGAGTACGGACGCGTTTGGTGGCGTCCTGTCCTCCCAGTGTGCGGACTTAGAGATTTTGCTTATTGAGCCGATACTTGGACAAGTGAACTTGTATAAGTTTCAGGGTACACTCTTAGATTTATACTTGAGCTGATTGTTCTCGATTTCGGCTTGAATAAGGTCAGCCAGACAATTCTAGTGCACCGAAGCACTAGTTGCGATATACTCAACTTCTGGAGTCATTTAGACCTTCAGTACTCGTGCGTACTTGTCTACGCTCACTGAAGTGGTCCTAACTTGGCAGAATTGTTTGAGATCGTAGGCACTGTGTACTGCCGAGCGCACAGAGGCTGATAGCAGGGAGTACAGCTTCCGAGCGACGAAGCGAGTTTTTTTTTTATTTCGTGATCGCGCAAATTTTCAGCTCACAGTCGCCCTGCCCCCACGCCACTGCAGCGCAGCACCTTCACACGCAAGTCGTCAGTTTGGTAATGTATGGCAAAGCGCTCGCCAGCAACATATAGTCGAAACATCAGGTTCTGCCTTATAGTGGGGTTTGTGTAGTTAGGAAAGTCAACCCTGCACTGGTATTCCGACTCGATTATCCGGCTAAGAACATTATATTATTTCACGATAGGGGTTTCTGACTTGCCAGTCGTTACTAATTTCCAGTTTCGTAATAATTTGAGTAACTTCATATGCATTAGATTGTTCTTTCTTATTTGGTTATAAATGTATTCTTGTTGTTCATAATTTTAGTATTGTGTTTATCATTGTGTGTTTTATCCTGCTTAAAAAGGTATAATAAATATTGCTGGATTTGAAAGATGTTTCTTCAATATTATTAGTCGTCAGATTCCAGTTAGTTCGTTAGATTTTTGGTGGCGACAAATTATTAATTATATTTATGCACTTGCAGGAAGTGGAAGAGCCTCATTTCAATTAGAACTGAAACAGGGCAAATCATACAAATTATTTGATGTGATGTTAAATATCAGTAATTAATTCAGGGTCAGCCGCTCCTGTCTTCCTATTGTATTAACCCACATTAACCTTGCCCAGCCGGAATCATTCCTATCCATTTCACATTTTTTCACCACCACATCTTACAGAACATTTACCTGCCTTTCATTAAGGGTGTTACTGACTGAATAGGGAAATTCTTGTCGAAATGTGACATTGCGATAATGTACGAACCTAGCCTGAAGATATAGGACACCTAAAATTGGTTTAACGTTGCTCACTGGAAAAGGTACAAATTTACAGCATTCCATGTAGTTGTTGGGAGGTGTACGTGGGCACCACAAAAAGAAAAAGGTGATAAAAACAGCTTGAAGAGTAGAAGGGCACTTGTAGAGACGGAGAGATCAGAAGGTAAGTTGTTGCGGAGCATGCTTTGCAAGCAGGGGACCACCACCTTCAACTTGATAGAACTCAGGTAATGGCAGCCACAAGCGGGTGTCACGAAAGCCTATACCGAGAGGCCATAGATATTGTTAAAAACCCCAATAACGGCGTAAAACTGTGCGACATCTGGATTCCGGTGCTTAACCCTCTCATTCAGTGGCGTAGCTATCATAGGGCTAGGCGGGGCAGTGCCCCGGGGCCCCCGAGCTCAAGGGGCCCCTCGCCCTCCGTGAGCGACGTTCGAAAAATGTTCGGCGAATTTTTTATCTCCCCCTCCCCGAAACCAAGGTTCCCACTGCAACCTAATGGGCCACCGGGCGGCGGAACACTTGACTCGACGCCACTCGGTGGCGCTGCTAACCGCCAGTTGGTATGTACAATAATTATATCGGCATCGCAGCAGAAGTAGCGGCAACATCAAAGCTGCTCACAGCAATAGCTGAGCAATACAAGTGTTACAGCGTGCCGCTCGGCGCAGTGTGAAGGATCGTGCGCCTCCAAATACTGTATAAATACATTCACTGTCCACTGCTACTTATTGCCAAATAGAAGTGTAGAGTTCGAGTATCCGCATAAACCAGTTTTCCGAACATTCATGTCCCCCAATTACTTTGGTTAATCGACGTTCTACTGTATGTAATATTTTAGATGAATGAATGATTTTCGATTTTGAACTGTTTGAATCCTGTCCAACAAACCTCAAACGCACGAATATAAACATTGCTGGTCCACTAAGAGCGCCATGCCATGGCAGCCAATCAGTGGCGTATCCAGGGGGTGGGGGGGCTCTCGGGCTGCAGCCCCCCCCCCTCAGACCATGCTTTAGCCCCCTCTAGAACCCTCTTCGAATCCCCCTAGACCATTTTGCAGCCCCCAAATAGAAAGGCGCAATACTGCACGGCAACTTGAAATAACAGTGAATGGCGCTGAATTACCAGCCGTGTGTTTGACATTGCAGGCTTTGAGTATTAAGACTCTATAGTGTATTATTTCAGAATGGTGTTATTATGGTGACTCAACTGTTTGTGTAGTGAATTCCCCCAAGGGAGTGCTCCTTAATCGTAGATCCCAATGTAGTGCTGTAACCACTTTCACTCTAAAATTCATGCAAGATGAAGAGAAAATATGGACCGTAGATGGTTTTGTCGATTTTATTACTGATCGGTGCATCATCATTGAAACAGAAAACAGCTCAAGTGGTGATATGGCTGTATCCACAGAGACTGTTACAAGATGTTCATTTTTAACTGATGTATTTGATATTTCGACTAAGTGCTATGTTGCACGTGCATGTTTTCGTGGATGAGTAATAGTTCATTGTTTATTTTTTACTAGCTTCGGCCTGCGAACTCATTGCCTAGTATGGAGCAACTTCGAAAACTACCCCATGCGGTCGTTTTATCTGTTTGTCTTACCCAGGTCCAACTCTATCCCTCTGCAAAATTTCATCTAAATCGAACCAGTAATTTTTTCTTGAAAGCATAACAAACAAACTTTTCACAGTTATGTTAGAGAGTATGATTAAACATCAGATGCGTGACACACAATAATTTGCTTAGTAGTATCCATGTTTGTCTTATGTAAGGAGCTGATGTAGTTTTATTTTAAAGAGGGCCCCAAAGTCATTTTTGCCCCGGGGCCCTTGGTGACACAGCTACGCCACTGCTCTCATTTCCACATTCAGCTGTAGAAAAATTAAAATTTACTGTTTTCTATATTAATACAGTGCACTAAGCATCAAAATATGAGTTTCAAAATGTTTTTATCGAACTATTGTTTTTTTTTTATGTCATGTATTTCATGCACAACACAGGCGTTTGTATTGTGGTATTTTATTACTTGGGACGTTATTTTGTTGATAGTCAACACTGTCAGATCAATAATGCTAGCGTAATCTTCGTCACAGCACCAAAGACGAGACAATTCACTGCTGAAATAAAATAACATGAAACACACTCACGTTCACACTCACAGCCAGACGGCAATGTAACACAACCTCCAACATGGATAGATTAATGCCTCAGAAGTGGCTACACGCCGTACCAAGCGGCAAAATGTCATACTAGAAGCGTGTTGTTCATCAAAACCAATGCGACATTAAGGACTGATACACAAAATACGATATAAATCAGCTTTTAATACGTTTAATAGGTACACGAAAGGCACAGAAGCCAGGACAAGGTGGAAAGAGTGTTTATACGACGATGTACAGTCTATTCTCCTACGACGTAAAAATTGTGTGTCCGAAATCCGCCAGAACAAACATGTCAGTACGTAACACGTTAACATAATCACTTCCTTTTATACTTCAGCACACCATTTTGCAATTCATTTCTGCTTTCAAAAAGTTTTGCATGGTATGAATACTACTCGGGTATTGTGAGCTGTATGAATTACACTGCACTGACAATTTGTTATTATAGACTGCCATTAACAGAAGCAGTGATATTACTTTAATGATGTTTTAGTATTAGAAAGTTCACAATAACGACTCGTCATCTTAATCAAACATTTCGTAAATCATTGTAATGAGCTGTTCATACTAGATTACAGTACTGAACGTGTGTAGCAAGTATAAATGAAGGACCAACAGGCAGAAATGGCCATAGGAATCTATGACCGTTGTTGAGCAGGAGGTTCAAAAATGTGCAAATGTTCGTTAAACTTAAGGGACTTAACTGCGGGGTCATCAATCCTTAAACTTACAAACTTCTTATGAACTACCTTATACTAAAGACGACACATATATCCATGCCCGAGAGGGATTCGAACCCCTGACGGGGAGCGGCCTCGCGCATCGTAGCATGGCGCCTCAATACGCTCGGCCACTCCGCCGCGGCAGCAGGAGGTTCAGAATGGTGCAACAGTGTCTACAACTTCGAAGAGCAAACAAAGTAAAAAGTGGCCCTCGTTACATATCACAAACACAAGAAAACTGAAGAAAAAAATAAAAGAAAGAGCAGAAATCTTAGTCTCCTTGTTACTTGTGGCAAGAACATACACAATTTTTAAATGTGCAATACAGATGACGATCTACTTTGGTGATGCAAATTTTAAACGTTTGAGAATGTTCTTTTTTTATATTTCATTTTCACAAATAACTCTTTCTTTTATGTGAGTCCCAAAGCTTTTGTTCCTGTTTTGTTAACTTTTATCTTATTTATATACAAACAATGACTTTACAGATTTTAACAATCTTCGTATCTTTTCGACGTAAAAATAGGGAAATTAAAAAATGTTTCTGAAGATGATGACATGGTTCATCGAAACCGGTAAAAAAAATCAACAAATAAACTATCGATCTTGGCTGAAGTAAATGTGCTTTATAGAAATCTTAATGACAATTAGGGGACTGCAGGGAGAAGAAAAAGAAAAACAAATGTGATGTATTCTTTTTGGAAGATTACTGGATACATTGAATACGACGACGATAATGATTTGATAAAAGAAGAACTGTATGAAATCAGCAATGACTGTGGTAAATGAGCCACTTTGTATGCTTGTTCTTGCTACCGTAAACGGGCCCATACTGCTTGTACCGAGTTCACTGCGACAGGTAAAAAACTCAAAGCTACTGTACGCCACTTCTGTGCTTAAAGTAAAACGATTATTTATTTTTATCCAGTTGTGTTTTCCATCGTCAGACTGCCCATCTACACTAGTCAACTCACGCGCAAACGTGGGAAAGATGACGAGTTTGACAGAATTTGATAAAAGTCAAAGTAATCGCCATGAATGTTACAGTTAGAAAACTACGAAATCTGCAGTTGGAAACAAAACTTAAATGGTTTCTCTCAAGTATTAATGTATACGCCAGACCTAAAGTAAGGAGATAAAAAATTCGGAAGCTTACTGTCGTTATTCTACCCTCATTTCCCTTAATAAACATAATGATATCCGTTTCCATAAGGTGGACGGTAATCTACATTAAGAACAAAGAAGTATTTAAATCCCAAAGAAAGAAATATACAAAAAAACAGGATATTTGCTCATTTCTTACGAGTGTGAGGTGTATAGCGTGTATAGCGTAGAACAGTTTAGACGGAGCATCAGGGAGCTGAGGTTCTCATTTTGGTGGTACCACTCACCTTGGGGTTTTTTATTACTTTCCTCTATAACCAAAGTAAATATTCAGACTAGACCCTTTGCGAAGAGCACATTTATTTTCCTTTTGCAAAACTTGCAGTCTCATCTTGTGGACAGGCCCTAGCATCATCTACCTCAAAGAAAAGTTAAGCTACTTTCCTTCGACAAAATTATGTAACCAGAAAACTTTTTTGACGCCTCTTCTATAAATTTTGTTTGCTTACATACGTCTACAAACATGTAAAGCATGGTGTAGCATGGTAATACAGTGATTACAGTTCATCTAAAATTAAATTAACAGAATGGTAATAACAGAAGACTTTAAGCGTGGAAAGTCTTGAACTATTGTCAACGTTTTTCACTACTGGCCATTAACATTGCTACACCAAGAAGAAGATGATAAACGGATATTCATTGGACAAATATATTATAATAGAACTTACATGTGATTACATTTTCACGCAATTTGGGTGCATAGAACATGAGAAATCAGTACCCAGAACAAACACCTCTGGCCGTAATAACGGCCTTGATGCGCCTGGGCATTGTGTCAGAGGTTGGATGGCGTGTACAGGTACAGATGCCCATGCAGCTTCAACACGATACCACAGTTCATCAAGTGTAGTGACCGGCGTATTCTGACGATCCAGTTGCTCGGCCACCATTGACCAGACGTTTTCGATTGGTGAGCGATCTAGAGAATGCTCTGGCCAGGGCAGCAGGTGAACATCTTCCGAATCCAGAACGGCCCGTACAAGACCTACTACATGCGGTCGTGCATTATCCTGCTGAAATGTAGGGTATCGCAGGGATCAAATGATTGGTAGAGCCACGGGTCGTAACACATCTGAAATGTAACGGCCACTGTTCAAGGTACCGTCGATGCGAACAAGAGGTGACCGAGACGTGTAACCAATGATACCCCATACCATCACGCCGAGTGATACGCCAGTATGGCGATGACGAATACACGTTTTCAATGTGCGTTCACCGCGATGTCGCCAAACACGGATGCGACCATCATGATGCTATAAACAGAATCTGGATTCATCCGAAAACATGACGTTTTGCCATTCGTGCACCCCGGTTTGTCGTTGCGTACACCACCGAAGGCGCTCCTGTCTGTGATGCACTGTCAAGGGTAACCGTAGTCATAGTCTCCGACCTGAAGGTCCATGCTGCTGCAAACGTCGTCGAACTGTTCGTGCAGATGGTTGTTGTCTTGGAAACGGCCCCATCTGTTGACTCTGGGATCGGGACGTGGCTGCATGATTCGTTACAGCCGTGCAGACAAGATGCCTGTCATCTCGACTGCTAGTGATACCAGGCCGTTGGGATCGAGCACGGCGTTCCGTATTGCCCTCCTGAACCCACACATTCCATTTTCTGCTAACAGTCATTAGATCGCGACCAACGTGAGCAGCAATGTCGCGATACTATAAACCGCAATCTCGATAGGCTACAATCCGACCTTTATCAAAGTCGGAAACGTGATGGTACGCATTTCTCTTCCTTACACAAAGCATCACAGCGTTTCACCAGGCAACTCCAGTCAACTGCTGTCTGTGTATGAGAAATCGGTTGAAAACTTTCCTCAAGTCAGCACGTTGTAGGTGTCGCCACTGGCGCCTGCCTTGTGTGAATGCTGTGAAAAGCTAATCATTTGCATATCACAGCATCTTCTTCCTATCGGTTAAATTTCGCCTCTGTAGCACGTCATCTTCGTGGTGTAGCAATTTTAATGGCCAGGTGTGTAAATGTATCACAGCGTGAACGAAATATTAATGCACTAAGAGTATTTTTAATTCGCCTATAGGCCCTACAACTGCAGCAAGATGCAATTGTTTGTCACCTGTCGCGTTTCGTTTTGTTGACTATAAAACGTCTACAGCGGACTGCAATGATGGAGATACACAATTTGATTAGTTTCTGAGATCGAAACTGCTTCGTTAACAATGTATTGGGTTTTTCCTGCATTTATTTTTGGCATTTCGTATTGGTTTTCCGCCTCACCAGGCAACGCAGTCTGCTTATACGTTTGAAAGTGGTTTTCTCGTTCTGCGCTAGTCATTGGAACACTCCCACGCACTGTTTTGCAACATTAAGCATCTTTTACGTTTCACACAATAAAAATTTGTTATAACAAGTGTACCTGTATCGTTGTGGGACTCTTTTTTTTTTTTTTTTTTTTTGGCGTGTGGGGGGGGGGGGGGGGGGGGAGAGAGGATATACTCATCCAGAATGACACAAATACAGTTAAGGCACTTTTACATGACCCCTCTGTGATCGTCGGAAGTCGGCTGAGTTCGTTTGTCTACGGAAGTTTTAAGTCTCTACCAACCTTGACTTCGTAACAACATGTGCACCGTATATATCGTCAATGTATTACTGATTTGTGCATTGTATTGATTATTGTCTGCCACCTTGTTATTTGCAAAAATAACTCCACATACCTCGACGACTCCTTCTAGAAAAAGGAAGGCAGGCATTGAAAGGGGTTTGAGGAATGCAATTCTGATTGCTATTCAGTGCTGCAACAGTAAAAAAAGACAGAAAGCGTTGCTGTGACCACTTAATAAGTCCCTTCAAAAATGTTTGTATAGCTTATGGGACTTAACTACGGGGTCATCAGTCCCTAAACTTACAAACTACTTATGAACTAGCTAATCCTAAGGACGGCACAAATATTATCCATGCCCGAGGGGGGATTCGAACCCCCGACCGTAGTGGCCGTGCAGACCGTGACTGGAGCGCCTCAGTCTCCTCGGCCATCGCGGCCGGCAATAAGTCTCTTAAAGTATTCATATTTCATTTATGTAAGTTACAGTTTTCGATTACTTAAACACTAAAATAATACTTATTTTCGTGCTTTAACCCATTACAAGCCGTTTCTTTTAGAACCTTTAAGCTATAAGCCGTAAGCTGGCGGCACTGGGAAAAAGAGGGGGGCTTGTTGTAACAGTAATGCGCTACGAGCTGAATGCAGACTTCTGCTCACAACATTCTCCGCTCAGGGGCCACGTAAAAGTGCGTGATCTGTACACGTGATATCCACGTGAAACATAAGAAATGCATTGAGCTACAAATCAGTACGAAGGAGTGTCAACAACGCCAGCGCACAACGAAAAACTATCATGAAACGTATCTTATCGAACTGTCTTTCGTTCTAAGCAATAAATAATGTTGTGGATATTTATCATTGCAGACCATGGACCAATTTGTATAGTCAATAAAACGAATCGCTTCTGTTGGCAATAGATCGCATCGTATTGCAGCAGCTTAAACGGATTAAAAATATCCCCAGTAACTGTAAAGCTACGACAGGAAATATGGCCACACAAATGAATAAATATTCATGCTGAAAGGATGGAAGCTGCGGCAGAGTGGCCGAGCGCATTGAGGCGCTATGCTCCGATACGTGAGGCCGTTCCCTGTCGGAGGTAATCCCCCCTCGGGCATGAATGTTTGTGCTGCCTTTGGTGTAAGATAGTTTATAAGTAGTTTGTAAGTTTATGCACTCATGATCCCGAAGTTAAGCAAACATTTGAACATTTTTGAAAGGACGAAAAAACCGCCACAA
The DNA here is from genome assembly GCA_026315105.1 of Locusta migratoria. NCBI lineage: Eukaryota > Metazoa > Arthropoda > Insecta > Orthoptera > Acrididae > Locusta > Locusta migratoria. Next base: position 150,234,484 of record CM048744.1, read on the forward strand.
CACTGTTTGCGGTCTATCTGTTACACGGAAAGCCTGTAACATGTCGATTTGTGGGAAAGGAGGCCATAACCCACAAAATTTAAAATTATTTAGCACCGCAGTTATTCGTATGTACAACAGACAAAAATTGTAACTCTAGATTTTACGGTGAAGGAAAACAAGAATCAAGTATAAAAAGGAAAATACAAGCGTGTTTTTACTGCTCATCTCTGTGGACAGCACTCTGTATTAAAAAAGCAACATTTTGTTCATGATGACGTGATTATTGCCTTCATTATCCTGCAGTGTGACTTACACAAACTGTTTCACATGCTCGTCGTTTGTCATGTTTATTCTTCGCGAGTACGGCAGTAGCCTTTGCCTCTTTACTCACGTGCTGAGTTCTACAACATCCACAGAAAGTATTATGCAAAACAGATTTTCTCTTAAATTGCTATTTCAGAGTTACGTAACATGCGTAAATTTGCATTGGTAATGGATCGCCTCTCATTACATTACTGCGAATGAATCACTGCAAAAGTGGCTACTCAGAAAAATGTTTATTTAATTTGTTGATAATTTCATAATTACGTTAAATCAAATTTTTAACTCCTGGTATTGCTATGCAAACTGTATTTCACATTAAATTTCAATTACTGGTCTACGTTCCCAGTTATTTTTTATCATGGTGAACTTCTGTTGCCGTAAACTACTTCATTTTTAGATTTCACAAACACTCCATGCTTATCACCAATTAAAGACGTGCCTAACGCGTTGGTAATTACAGAGGCGGCACACTTAATGAGATTTTTTTTACGGCCATTAATTTTCTCTGCGTAACGAAATGAAGGCTAACTGAATAATGGAGATTACAAACTTCACTGACTGAATAATGGAGATTACAAACTTCACTGATAATTACACAAAAGAAAATTAATGTTTTTCAATATGTAAATAGATTTTCGACAATGGCCTCATTAACACACTTCCGTTTTTTCGTTACCAGCATTGCGTCTGTTACTTCGAGCTCGACGCCGTCGGGTTTCACATATGTGCAAACGAAAAAAAATCAAGCATTCATGATTAACAACTAGTCTTTGTGTGCACACGTACACAGTGGTGCCAATTTGCGACAACATGTAGTATACTGCATGGTGTTCGTATTATTTTGACCAGCCCCTCTGTGTCAGTGGGATAACGTGAAGAGAAAAGAAATGAAGCATTTCACTTGTATCAGAACACTGACAACTAGACGTACCAGTAGGACGACGAACGAGGAAGTTCTCCGTGCAATCGGTTAAGAAAGGAACATATGGACAACATTGACGCCGGCCGCGGTGGCCAAGGTGACTGAGGCGCTCCAGTCACGGTCAGCACGGCCACTACGGTCGGGGGTTCGAATCCCCCCTCGGGCATGGATATTTGTGCCGTCCTAGTTCGTAAGTAGTTCATAAGTAGTTTGTAAGTTTAGGGACTGATGGCCCCGTAGTTAAGTCCCATAAGCTTAACAAACATTTGAACATTTGAACAACATTGGCGATATGATGACAACACACGTGTGAAGAAACCAGGGAGTACGTACCACCGTAGGCGTAGCCGTGAGGGCGAAAACTGTAGGAGAGGGCAGGGACTGAAATACATCCAGCAAGTAGCGTGGGAGTGCTGCTCTGGTATGGAGACGTCGACTCACGAGTGGGTGTCGTGGTTCGCGTCGTACCACGCACAACGCATAAGATAACTAAAAAAAATGAAAGAAAAAAATCCTCATCGTTTCATGAGATGAAAGCGCCTCTCATAAAGCTCACCTTTTAAGTTATCGGAGCCCCTGTGTTTTAGATTACTGGCGAAGCGGACTAGCTTATTTTGTTTCCTGGCCATGAATAAAATTCGGAGAACAAAGTTGTGTAAGACATCAGTTTCGCCGGCCGCGGTGGCCGAGGGGACTGAGTAGTTCATAAGCAGTTTGTAAGTTTAGGAACTGATAATCCCGTAGTTGAGTCCCATAGGCTTTACAAACATTTGAACATTTTGAACATCAGTTTCATATAACTTACATGACGAAGCAGTACATGGGAGGAGGAGCGTATCGTCATGTAAGTAACTTGTTTACATCCAGTTTACATATTGTATGACAAACAAGGGCATGTATTCATATTTCAGAGAATGATACAGATGACTCATTTATCTCTTAGCTATATCCCTACTCTTTTTAAATCTTTCAAACAACTCGGGTGACTTTGCATTTTATTGCATAAGGGTCCCAGATTATGAAGCCACACTTAAGGGAGGTTCTCGTCTTTGATAATAAGGCACCAATTCAATTAAATGTTATAAAATCTTGAGTGTCTCAGTTGTCTCGAATGGGTCGTCATAGTAAGAGACACATATAAATAAAAACCTCCTAAAATAAATTTTTTAGGCATAAAAGTCATAGCTCGCGCCCATGAATTCTAGAGAAAGAGAGAAAAGTCAAAGTCAAGTGTCTACGCCAAAGAACGACGAGTAAGGTGCTCTCGCTAAGTATTCCATTAAAAACGTGGTTTAATCTAGGTTACATCTATATCTACATAGATACTCTGTAAATCAAATTTAAGTGCCTGGCAGAAGGTTCATTAACCATTTACATAACCTTTCTCTACCATTCCATTCTCTAATAGCGCGCGGGAAGAAAGAACACCTAATCGTTCCATTTTCGAACTGATTTCACTTATTTTATTGGGATGGTCATGCGTCCCTATGCACTTGGGTGCCAGCAAAATATTTTCACATTCAGAAGTCGGTGATTGAAATATCACAAATAAATCTCGCTGCAACGAATAACGTTATTCTTTTAATGATTTCCACATCAAATCGTTCTATATTTTCGTGTCGCTTTTACCCTATAACGCGATAAAAGAAAACGAGCTGTCCTTCTCTAAACCTTCTCAAGGTCCTCCGTCAGTCTCACCTGATGACGGTCCCACACTGGGCAACAGTACTCCAGAAGAGGACGCACAAGTGTGATGTAGGCAGTTTGTTTGGTAAAGTTGTTGCATCTTCGAAGCGTTCTGCCCGCGGTGGAGTAGCCGAACGGTCTAAGGCGCCACGCTGCGGAGAGCGCGGGCGCTCGTCGTCGGAGGTTCGAGTCCTCCCTAGGGAATGGGTGTGTGTGTGTTGTCCTTAGATTAGTTTACCTTAGTTTAAGTAGTTTGTAAGTTATGGACTGATGGCCACACAGTTTGGTCCAATAGATTTACAAACATTTGAACATTTTTGAAGCGTTCTGCCAATGAAACGTAACATTTGGTTCGCTTCCCCAGAATATTTTCTGTGTCTTATCTCCAGTCTAAGTCGTTCGTAATTGTAACTCCTAGGTATTTGGTAGAATTTACGACCTTAAGGATTGGCTGATTTATGGTGTAACTGAAGTTCAGCGGATTTCTTTTTACTGGTCAAGTGTATTACTTAACACTTTTCATTATTTAGTGTTAATTGCCAATTTGCACACCATGTACAAATTTTGTCTAAATCGCTTTGCAGGTTCTATTGATCCTCTGTAGACATGACTAACCAATAAGCAACAGCATCATCCGTGAACAGTTTAAGGGTGCTATTTAGATGGTCTCCTAAATAGTTTATAAACACAAGGAGGAGTAGGGGACCTATAACGCTTCGCTGGGGAACGCCAGACATCACTTCAGTTTTACTCGATGACTTTCCATCAATTACTATGGAAAGTAGCCTGTTATTAATATAAGCAAGATCTCCGGCAGTTGAGATCCGCAAATGAAGTTATAACACTCACTACTGTTCAATATTACTTTATGAGTGGCCACAGTAATGTGCAGCGGAAATTTATCTGACTGCTCACTTTTTAAGGGAACAGCCAACGTTTTAACAAACACAAAATCAATGTTTAAAAAATAAATGAATAAATAATTAAACATGGGAAAGGGAGCATGAAATCATAAACCAGAAGTTTGATGATTTAAAATCATAATCTATTCAGAAAAATGAACAAGCAACTAAATGTGAGGAGGCCAAATTATGCACACGCCTTGTACAAAAGTGAATTAAATATATTTACTGCCTGTAATAAAACTGTTTCTGTCCTTTATGAATATGGAGGTAATGTGGGTGGAAATTTTCAAATATGCAATGGGTAGCTGAAAGCACATTCATTCATTCACAGACACATGCATAATGCTTGGTGGTACATTACAATGCTGGAACACATGAAAGCAGCAGCAAAATGAAGCATCGGTGGTATCTTGACGAGATGACAGGTGTCTTGATGACAAATTTAATTATACTGTGCACTAAACGAACTAATGTTTGGGGAGGCAGCAGCTCACTATTCTTAAGTGGTGTGCGAGCATGCCGAATTTCATAGTATTTACAAACAGAAATTAATTTAGGATAAGCGAGTAAAGCAGACATGAGAATTCATGTAGAAGAAAGCTAGTATCAAAAAAAGTATGGCTGAAGGCCGAAGTAATGACTGTTATTAAAGCATGTGGTGCAATCAGTTATACATGACAAGAAAATCTGAGAAATATTTAGCATATTCACAGATACAGTAACGATGCGAAAATTCGGTTAAAAACAGCAAGGAAATTCAAATACACTAAGTTTATACAAAGGCTGAAGGTGACACATGTGTATTCTAACTTGAGCAAAACCGGACACAAAATCATCACCGGAATGAAAATGCAGATAATAAATTTACAGTGAATTACATGAGTTCTGTAAATTAGGAAACACTTCGCCTCACATAGCGAAAGAACTACACAAGAAAACTATCACTGAAAAACCAAGACTGCCTTATCGCAAAGAAAGCAAAGTCCTAACAGCATGCCTTCCCCTCAGCATGATTCAGCAGAGTACTTACTTCCATGGTCGTCAGAGCCAGAATGAAGAGTGAAGCACTCAAGTTCTAAGGCTACAGAAAAACCTCCCCCTGCGATACATCGAATGTAGAGCGCTCTAAAAGCGACGCAGAGTGCGTTCACAGAGTAGTGTTTACCAACCCTTGCTACCTGGCGAAGACAATCCCTCTACATTCGCTCCCAGAGAGGTCTCCTTTCACCTCTTTCGTGCAAGATTAGGTTGGTACCACACTAACAACACGGCTACCTTGCCAAGTAAAGTTGTCTCTGCCCAGCCAGCAGACGCCAGCGCAGACGACAAACGACTACAGCAAAACGAGGCCTAAAGCGAGAAGCGGCGACTGTAAGCCATTGCGCGGCAGTCAGTCAATATTAAGAGCAACCTTCCACATTCACATGAACATACAAGTTCAATCACACGGATGGAAACATATATAAATATGGGGCAAACATATATAAACATGGGACATTGATCATTAAGAAAAGGAATAAAGTAATTAACACACAAATAGATAATAATAAATGAATCAAAATGGAACGCGACCACGCATTCAGTGGACGTGTTTCACTACGAACTGTGTCCTTTCTGATAGGAAATTAGAACGATATTCCATAAGCACGCAATTTCATTAGAAGCCGCTTGTGAGCTACAGTGTCAAAAGCCTTCCGGAAATCCAGAAATGTGTAATCGATTTGAGATCCTTTATCGATCAAACTTATCACTTCATGTGAATAAAGGGCAAGCTGTGTTTCCCAAGAGCGGTACTTTCTGAATCCGTGTTGACTATTGGTTAATAGGTCGTTGTCTTCGAGGTAGTTCATAATGTTCGAACAAAGTATATGTTCCAAAATCCTACTGCAAATCGACGTCAATGAGATGGGCCAGTAATTTTAGGGAACACTCATATCGTCTTTCTTGAATATTGGAGAGACCTGGGCAACTTTCCAGTCTTTGGGTATGGATCTTTCGATGAAAAAAAAAAAAATAAATAAATAAATAAATAAATAAATAAATAAATAAAATGTTCAAATGTTTGTTAAGCTTATGGGACGTAACTACGGGGTCATCAGTCCCTAAACTTAGAAACTACTTATGAACTACTTACGAAATAGGACGGCAAAAAATCCATGCCCGAGGGGGGATTCGAACCCCCGACCGTAGTGGCCGTGCAGACCGTGACTGGAGCGCCTCAGTCCCCTCGGCCACCGCGGCGATCTTTCGGTGAGTGATCGGTTGTATATGATAGCTAAGTATGAAGCTAGTGCATCAGCATACTCAGTAATCTAGTCGGTATACAATATGGGCCGGAAGATTTGTTTTTGTTTTACTACTCCAGGAATATCTACTTCTAAAATTCACATACTGGCAGCTGTTCTTGAATTCTGGAGCGTTCACTTAGTCTTCTTTGGTGAACAAATTTCGGAAAGCTGTTTTTAGCAATTCTGCCTTAGCAGTACTGTCATCGGTAGTATTACCATTGCTATCGCCTAGTAAAGGTATTGTTTGTGTTTTGATTCACATATGACCAGAATTTCTTTTGATTTTTTGCCAGATTACGAGACAGGATTTCGTTGTGGGACTATTATATTGCACTACCAGACAGCAATTTTTATACTTTATAAACAATATAGGCATTATAGAAATGGCAACATTCCGAAAAAAAAAGTAAGAAATGGTAACCCTCAAACAAAGTCGTGACTTCTTTGTGACAAAAATAGTGTTGCGATGTCGAAAAGGAAACGTAATTTAGCTTACTTCAAACATATATATTAATTCTTAAAATGGGTATTTATATTGAATAAATGCAATGAGCTTAAACAAAAAACTAAAAAAAAATCCAAGAAAGACAAACAAGTTCATGTAACCCTGCATAACAGTAAGTGAAAATTTAAATTTAATTTTCTACTGCCAGTAATGACACAATTACTACAAATGCCGTAGTGGGACGGATTTATTACGGAAATCCAACGTTTCGTCTCAGTCTACGGTAGAAATTTTCAGGGGGATTGTGGCTTCATTGAATGTTCGGATTGCACCCCTGACTCGCTACTGACTGCAGCCAAATACCGTTTCCTCGTGCGACGTGACGTCACGTGTTTTAAACATTCGAGCGTCATTCTCCGTTGTCGATTGTCGCTGTTCGCTATGTCTGTCGCCCCGTGATGGAAGACAGTTGTACATATTCTTAACCCTTTCATTCCCAGTGTTGTTCCTATCATTTTTTTTTATCAAACTGACTTTCTTCAAGAATGTGACGTGCTAATATTAACAGCTTATATATCGACACATTATTTATTTGTAACTACGTATTCGTTTTATCAAACTAGTAGGTAAACGCCAAAATATGTTAATATATGAGCTTATAATTTTTGTGAAATTGAGGTACGAATCTAAGCGGGCTACAAGTTATAGCGCCACAAAAGCTCGTAAATACGTAGGTATTTTGATTGTCCTGCTTCGCTCCAAATACACATTCATTACTCAATTGTTTCACGGTAGGTTCTTACGACCCAGCCGCTTGGCAGCGCTGTAGTCGCTGGGGGTTACGTGACTCTTATGTTCGACTCTGGTTTAAACCCAAGAACAATACTTCATTAAACTCTTTTTGAAGTATAATATGTACATTAAAGAAACAGCATGGTTTATATTTCACATTGAGGTCAGTACGGTTTATAGTTTACGAAAAAGTTAAAAGCAGAATGGAATAATTTACCATACGAGTTCTAGAAGCTAGTCCGGTGCTCTGAAATATTGCAACCAACATGAACGTAAACATAAGTAATAGCTAAGCACACATTGTAGCACACGTAGAGTGCTAATCGCTAGCCAGGCAAGACCTTCATTTGCTGCTATGTCTCGACAGTCGCATTAAATAAGTGATTCGTCATGGCAGGCTCCTCGTCATCTTCCATACTTTAGCATGTGTCTGTAAAGAGTTTTCTAGAATGAACAAAAATGAATGTGATAATTATTTGTTAGTGTAAATAATAGATGTACTACTCAGTGTGAGACACGAATTTTATTCTTCCATTTATTTACCCTTATTTAAATGCGTGATCATAATGAATGCGAATTTAATTAAACGCAGTTTTACCTTCTAGTGACTTACTCTGCATGTTTACAAATTTCTCTACGCCGCGGTGGAGTAGCCAAGCGGTCTAAAGCGTCTCGCTGGGGAGCGTGCGGTTGCTCGCCGTGGAGGTTCGAGTCCTCCTGGGGCATATGGTGTGTGTGTGTGTGTGTGTGTGTGTGTGTGTGTGTGTGTGTGTTGTCCTTAGGTTCGTTTACCTTAGTTTAAGTAGTTTGTAAGCTACGCACTGATGACCACGCAGTTTGGTCGGATACATTTACAAACATTTGAACATTTTCTCTACGGACATTATTTCCAGTTTTGCGATCTTAAACATGGTTGTGTAATATTGAAATTTGTATTTAAATAGTAAACATTCGCATATTTGTAATCACGAAATAGTAATTGCTTTCTACGTTAGATAAAGAAATCCACTTCGCCTTCCACGGATAGCCGCTTTCATAAGAGCAAGAAAACCTAACAAGATATCTTGCAGTATTTTCCGTGGTATCGCTGGATTGCTGACATAAACTGCAACAGTAGGAAACATTTCGTTGCAATATAGGAGTTTATTTCATCGGTTGTGAGTTGGAAACTGTTTGACTTCCAATTAAATGCGACCTAAATGTTTTTGTTACACGCCAAGCGTACTGGTAACCGATCAGTTGCAATAACACGCCTTGTATACGTTGCCTTACGTGGTGTTTTTTTATTATTATTATTGTCGAAGTTTCCGCCGGCACTGCAACGACAGCCAATAACAGAGTGGCCGCGTATTTTCCCAGCTGCGCTGCGATCCATCATGCCGGCGAGCACTCTTGCAGGGTGTTCTCATGCGCCCCAGGACAATGCGCGCATTTTGTCCAATCAGCGCGTATGAAAAACGCAGCAGTTAGGAGCTAATTGGCGCTTTCGGCTACAAACGCAGGCGCAAAAACATGCAGCTAGCGCGTTCTCATTGCGTCTCAGTTATGAGTTTCCACGCTGCAATGTTGGCAGGCTTTCACATCATAAACACATCTCCGTGGACAGCACTCTGTATTAAAAAAGCAAAATTTTGTTCGTGATAACGTGAATATTGCCTTCATTATCCTGCAGTGTGAACTAAACAAACTGCTTCACATGTACGTCGAGTTAAAACGAACTCGTTTGTCACTTGACACTTAACAAAAAAAAAAAAAAAAAAAAAAAAAAAAAAAAAAAAAAAAATAGAGCTAATTAAAATACCAATATGTTTCATTATATTTAACTGTCATTTTTTATGATTTTCTGGTTTGGAGTGACCGTCCTATTAAACATTTGCAACAGGTAATATATTGGCAGAAGAAGGTCTTTTCTGTATGAAGCTATACTCTTGAATACTACCCTACAGATGCATTAAACAATAAACCTTTGTGTCTGAAAGATTTTTACAGTGTCGCTCTCACATTTAAATCAGACAAAGTGAGAAGGGACTCGCACTTCTGTACTGACGGAAATAATAGCACACCGTCTTAGAATTTTCTGATTCACACGAGATTTCTTTCTGAAACAGTGCTTTTTGAGTACATGAAATGTGCACAAAAATGGGAAGGGATGTAAGTGCCACAAACTAAAATTTTCAGTATTCAAATAAATGTGTCTTAAATATTTGATGGTTGTATTAATTTTATGAAAAAATATATGTATATCAAAATACCTTTACAAAACACGAAAACAGTTTTTTTATGAATATGTATAAAGGGAACATCACTTATATGGAAAAAGAAGTAAATGCCATCCTTTCGTTTTCTGGAAAATGCTGCAAGTGCCTTACTAAGTTTTGAAACGGATGTAAGTCAAATATTTGTGATAAAAGAGGATAATAATAATAATTTCGTATGGCTCATTGGCCTGGTGCAAGTCTTTCAATTGGACGCCACTTTGGCTACTTGCGTGTACCTAGCCTACGCCAGTTATCTAACCGGGGAAAGGGGACCTACAGCTTAACGTGTCGTTTCTGGCGACTCCTCACATGGTTGAGAGGTGAAGGGTGGGTTAGCCGGCCGCGGTGGCCGAGGGGACTGAGGCGCTTCAGTCACGGTCTACACGGCCACTACAATCGGGGGTTCGAATCGCCCCTCGGGCATGGACATTTGTGCCGTTCTAGTTCATAAGTAGTTCATAAGTAAGAAACTTCCTGGCAGATTAAAATTGTGTGTCGGAACCGGGACTCGAACCTGGGACCTTTGCCTTTCGCGGGCAAGCGCACTACCGACTGTGCTATCCAGACACGACTAACGATGCCGCCTCACAACTTTACTTCTGCCAGTACCGCGCCTCCTACTTTCCAATGGAGGAGAGGTACTGGCAGAAGTAAAGTTGTGAGGCGGCCTCGTGAGTCGTGTCGGGATAGCACAGTCGGTAGTGCGCTTGCCCGCGAAAGGCAAAGGTCCCAGGTTCGAGTCCCGGTTCCGGCACACAATTTTAATCTGCCAGAAAGTTTCATATCAGCGCACACTCCGCTGCAGAGTGAAGTTTCATTCTGGAGTTCATAAGTAGTTTGTAAGTTTAGGGACTGATGACCCCGTAGTTAAGTCCCATAAGCTCTACAAACATTTGAACATTTTGAACAATAACTTTACATATAATTTTACTCTTTCAGTGCTAGGCTAATATAAAAAAGATATAAAATAAAATGTTGGATGTCTTTTGAAGCAAAGTTGTTTTGCCTCAGTTTATTGCGCTTCTTCTTTCATCGGTAAGTGTAAGCTGTTTTCGTTGACTGCTTACGTTAGTGCACTTGTAGTTACAGGAGCAGCTTGCCTGTTCTGCTGATAGTTGTTTTGCAGGTAACTCTTTCCCACGACTGTTAATGTACGACTGTATCTTTTCTGTTGCTTCACGTCTCTTACGTCTTCTTCCTAACAGGCTTTTCCATTTTCTGGTTGGTACAGTAAATACACAGCCAAAGCTCACTCCAAAACACGTGAAACGACCGAAATCACCTTTGTGTCAACGTACTGTCAGCAGCTAAAGCAACTGTGTAGCTTAGGCACATACAGCAGAGCGGTGCCATTTACATCACTTCCCACTTCAGCCACACTGGCACTTGCACAGTGTGAATATCTTCGAATTCCTGTTGAAACAAGAAGGAATTTTTCTGGCACTTGTAATCTTTCTCGTTTAATTACGCTTGGCTTATACAACCCTTTTTACTAAAAAAAAGTATTTTTTTTAAATTTTTGGTACTTACATCCTTTTACAGTTTTTGTACTAAAATAATTTGATATTAAGGATGAATAGCTCAAGCGGTGCTGGCATTCCAAGCGTCGATCCATGTAAACATTCATATTAGTACGTGGTGTAGTTCCCCACGGGCGGCAATACATTCGCTGATCCTGGCAACCATTAGATCTTACATCTACATCCACACTCCGTAAGCCACCTCACGATATGTGGCGGAGGGTACCTTGAGTACCACTATCGGTTCTCCCTCCTATTCCAGTCTCGTATTTTATGCGGAAAGAAAGATTGTCGGTATGCCTCTGTGTGGGATCTAATATCTCTGATTTTATCCTCATGATCTCTTCGTGAGATATACGTTGGAGGGACTGGTATGTTCTCGAAACTTCGACAAAAGCCCGTACCGAGCGACAGAGCGTCTCTCCTGCAGAGTCTTCCACTGGAGTTTATCGATCATCTCCGTAACGCTTTCTCGATTACCAAATGATCCTGTAACGAAGCGCGCTGCTCTCCTTTGGATCTTTTCTACTTTCTCTATCAACCCCGCCTGGTTCGGATCTCACACCGGTGAGCAGTATTCAAGCAGTGGGCGAACAAGTGTACTGTAACCTACTTCCTTTGTTTTCGGACTGAATTCCCTTAGGATTCTTCCAATGAATCTCTGTCTGGCATCTGCTTTACCGATGATTAATTTTGTACGGCCGTTCCATTTTAAATCAATCCTAATGCATACTCCCAGATGTTGACCTGTTATAAAATTCAACTGTTTGTAATTCTATCGGACCAAACTGCGTGGTCATCAGTCCGTAGCTTACAAACTACTTAAACCTAGGTAACCTAACCTAAGGACAACAAACACACACACCCATGCCCCAGGAAGAACTCGAACCTCCACGGCGAGCAACCGCGCGCTCCGCAGCGAGACGCTTTAGACCGCTCGGCTACTCCACCGCGGCGGACCTTTTATAGTGTAGCTAAATGATAAAGGATCTTCCTGTCTATGTATTTGTAGCACTTTACACTTGTCTACATTGAGATTCAATTACCATTCCCTGCACCAAGCGTCAATTCGCGGCAGATCCTCCTGCATTTCAATACAATTTTCCATTGTTACAACCTCTCGATATACTAAAGCATCATCCGCAAAAAGCCTCAGTGAACTTCAGATGTTATCCGCAAGATCATTTATATATATCGTGAACAGCATCGGACCCACGGCACTCCTCTGTGGCACCCCTGACATCACTCTCACTTCGGAAGACTTCTCTCCATTGAGAATGACTTGCTGCGATCTGTTATCTAGGAACTCCTCAATCCAATCACACAATTGTTCCGATAGACCATATGCTCTTACTTTGTTCATTACAGATGGCGAATACTGTCTTGGGATCATAGGCGCAGCCAGCATATGATTTCGGGAGAGGTTTTTAATGAATTAACATTGTAGTAACGTGTATTCTTAATAAAACTGCTAAGTGACAAAAAAATTCATACCATGAAAATAGGTACTGTATATGCCTAACGAAACACGTATAGCAATCAGAAAGGCAGTTCATGGCGTTTTCAATAACCTCTGAACCATCATCAGAGAAGCACTCCTAAACTCAAATTTTTGCGTTAGGTGTAAGCAGTCAACGGGAACAATAAGTGTAGAAAGACACTCTGACTACACAGGAATCTTGATTCTCTCACATAGCAACATCAAGAAATATTGTTGACAAATATTGCAATATATGACTGACATTGTAATTGCTGTGTTGAAAAACAGCTGAAATCTGTAAAGCACAATGAAGCTCCAGGGGCCGACAGAATCACTGACAGTTTTTTACAGAGTCTTCACTCTTTTTCCATAATTTATCTTGGTTACTTTAATTACACTAAATGGATGCTCTGCAAATATCATTGAAGTGCATGGCAGAGGATTCATCGATCCACGTTTATGATATTTCTCTACAGTTCCAGTCTCTAATAGCTCGCGGGAAATAGGAACACCTGAATCTTTCTGTTTTTGATCTTATTTCTTTTATTTTATTTTGATGATCAACATGATCATCAAAATATATTTCTTATGTAGGTGGGCGGTAACAAAATATGTTCGCTTTAGAAGAGAAAGTTGGTGAAAGGAATTTCGCAAATATATTTCGTTACAACAAATAACGCTTTTTTTTTAAATGACTTAACTACGTGGTCATCAGTCCGTAAACTTACAAACTACTTAAGAACTACCTACAACTAAGGACGAGACAAATATCCATGCCCGAGGGGGGATTCGAACCCCCGACCGTAGTGGCCGTGCAGACCGTGACTGAAGCGCCTCAGTCCCCTCGGCCACCGCGGCCGGATAACGCTTTTCTCTTAATGATTTCCACCCCAGCTCTTGCATCATTTCCGTAACACTCTCTCCCCTATATCACGATAATACAAAACGAACTGACCTTCTCTGAATTTTCTGTAAATCATCCGTCAAAAATATTCAAATGTTTGTTAAGCTTAAGGGACTTAATTGCGGGGTCATCAGTCCCTAAACTTACAAACTATTTATGAACTACCTTATACTAAAGACGGCACAAACATCCGTTCCCAAGGGGGGATTCGAAGCCCCGACCGTAGCGCCGTGCAGAACGTGACTGGCGCGCCGCAGACCGCTCGGCCACTGCGGCCGGCTCATCCGCCAGCCCCATCTAGTGTGGATCCCACAATGCGAACCAATGCTCCAAAACAGGACGCACAAGTGTAGTGTAGGCAGTTTCTTTAATGGAACTGTTGCATCTTCTAAGTGACCTGCCAATGAAACGTAGTCTTTGGTTCGCCTTCCCTACAATATTTCATGTGTATTCTTTCCCATTTAAATTGAACAAATAATTGTTCCTGTTTGATAACAAAACAGGCAAGTCATACCCATTTATAAGGAGCAGGAAAATCAAAAGAAGACACCGGTGATAAACTAAGTAAACTGCTCCTTATTTCAGTAGTAATCGCCGTGGTATTGCAGTTAACGCACTGTGACACAAGACGGTCAATTCCTCCATGGAGTTAGCTTCAGGACCATAATTTTTACCCAAGTGTGTACCTTTTCGTTCGAGATATACAGATGGCAATGAATATATTTCTCCAGGGCTCTTAAAAATATGAGAGTTGCATGGAGAGAGATACGGACTTTATGGAGCGCGTGTAACGGCTTCCCAGCCGTGACGAAATTTAGCCGCGCTTTCTCCTGAAACAGAATTATGCAGTGGAGAATCCAGAGGGGAGTGGGGGGGGGGCTGTTGGGCTGCAGCCTCCCCCCCCTCCCCTCGAGAAACTGCTCGAACCACCCGAGATCACGCTGTAGCCCCCCCCCCCTCCCCCCCCCCCCTCCCCCCCCCCCCCCCGAGACCATGCTTAGGCTGGTATTACACTATCAAATTATTTGTCAAAGAATTGGACAAAGAAAAATTGCACGTAGTGTAATGCGAACATCGTCCAATATTTCATCCAATCTCGGCCTCGGCCTAGATTTGATCAAAGAAATCGCTCGTCTTCTGTTTCCTGCAGTGAGAAATGTGACCGCTTGGAGCGCTAGTAGTATACAGCTTCCTTACCACTACAGCTGTTTTATTTGGAGGTTAAATATCTGACATTACTTGGACATAACGTTCATATTCGTAAACATGGCTAGTAGTGGAATGTTTGTGTAGTGTTTTCTAGCAACAACAAAATTTTAAAAATCAGATGGGGTGTTATATAACAGTTGACAAGGCCAATTCACACTGTCCGTCACGTCAATTCGCGTAGCCCAATACTCCGCGGCAAAAGTGAGGTTGAGTTACAATCCGTGATGTAAAAAAGTCATTATATACTATCGGAATTTAAGTAATACCCCTAAATCTTAATACAGCCGAAGCAGATTTTAGAATGTATGATTTTGATAATGTGGTGTGCTAAGTTCTGGGAAATGAAACAACTTTCAAAACATCGACATCTGTTTGCAAGCGAATCTATGAACGTATAAATACGTCAGCCAGTTTTTGTAAGGAAATAAATAGAGCCTATTTACTTTATCAGCAATGTTTCCCCCCTTACATTGTTAATAACGTCATAACGTCTTTGTCAGTGCTCACATTTTCCATTTAAAACTTTATTTAATGAAACTTGCTTTATCAACTTAACAATCTTATTCGTATACACTGTTTGAGTCAGCCTTTTTGTTACTCTATTGCAAACTGTGAAGGATGAAGAGCGACAAAATAATTAGCAGTGAACGGCCTGGCTGTTCTGCCGACGGAATAAAAAAGAAAAATCCTCCCGGTCCCGTAACAAATTTTATTTATCTCGCTCTGACACCCGCGGTTTCATCCAAGTGCGTTTCCTTTTCTTTTTCCCCTCCTTCTCTTCTAAATGCAGACACAACACAACTGTAGTATAAACAATAGCTGAGCATTACACCGCCATTTTGAAGCAAATTTGACAAAATATTGGATGATAGTGTAATACCTCCTTTTGCGTTTCATCCAATTTCTTTGTCAAAAAATATGACCAATATTTCATCCAAGTTTTTCATCCAATTCTTTGTCCAATAATTTGATAGTGTAATACCGGCCTTAGAGAGAGAGAGGAGAGAAAAAATAGAAAGGGATCAATCCTTCAAAGTTTTTTTTTCTTTTTTTTTTTTTTTAGAAATCACGTCAACTTGGGTTCACCTCAGCCCTTACCAGACCACGCACAATCCTGGATAGGCCACTGGAATTGTGCCTTTGCTTCGGCTTCATCAACATTTCGGGATGGGTATCACAGATGTGCTCGATTGATGACAAGTCCGGAAAACATGCTGGTCAGGAAATTTGCTGAAATTCTTGCACAGTACGTTGACTTTGATGCGCTGGGTGTGGGCAAGCATTATACTGTTGTAACAGCATATCACCTTCCAGTTAAGAGACTGGCAACAGAACTGGTCTTACAACTTACTGCACGTACCGAGTGCTGGTCAGGTTTTTCTCCACAAATACCAAAGGTGAACCAGAGTTGTAGCTTATCACACCTAGACCATAAGTCCTGGGATGGTCCCAAACAAGACATCTTCTGGAAGACGATAAATGAATTTCGTAAACCGTTTTTAGCTGTCGTGTTTACATGTTATAGCCGGAATCGGATTTCCTAACCCACTTAATATGGCGGCTGAAAAACAGCTGATGCAGTTCCTGATTTAGTCAGCGCAATCGCTACTTTTCTTCACTCAAATACACAGACTTATGATCACTCTAATATTTACACTTTTATTTCATATTAGAAAATGTGACTCTGTCCATATGTGTCATGGATATAAAGTGTATGCTACGGGAATATGCATTAACGTGGTGCAACAGAGAGACATGCACAAAACTAACATAATGGGTGTACATCAGTATCGTGTATTTAATATCAATATAAAAGGCGGACAAAGTATTCCAGGACTTGAGAGTGATAAGAGGAATGGATATAAAATACAATCATTTCCTCGTTAAGACGGCAAGTAACACCTACCACTAAACAGGAACTAACAGTCCACAAAATGGGAACAAGAAAGAAAGACCACGGATGACTCATTTAGTAAATGATCTCAGCACAGAAACTTTATATTAATCACGTATAAATAACTTGTATTACAAATTTCGCAGTCAGGATTTATTCTCAGGCGTCTAGTTTGCTGCCGACACTCGCCTTGGACTCGAGTGGCGCTGCGGTGGGCGACCGAGTGGCGAGCGGGGAGTGTGGACGGTCGGGCCAGTCGAGCGTGGCCCGCTCGACGAGCGTGGAGGAAGTCGAGCGCAGCCACACGCCTTTTTGCGATTCAAGCGAGCAACCGAGCGAGGTGCAGACCTCTAGCGGATGACGGGGTCACGAGCTGATGTTTGTTCCTTCCAGCAGCGCAGTCGTATCACGGTCGTGGATTGTGTACGATTTACGCAGAGAGAGAGAGAGAGAGACCTCGGGCGCACGAGAAGCTGGCTGTGTTTAGTGTGGAGAGACATTCCGCTTCGTGCATGGAAACTGACGCAGACTGACGGTGAGATTCCTGGTATTTGAACTTCGACGATTGTGCTGACCATCACCCCACGACCAGCATGTTAACTGTTGTTGCTAGCATACTCCATAGCAGGGTGGCGATCGTGTTTTTATCCTGTTTGCGTACCGTGCACGGCCCAGTCCCCTGACTGACATTGGAATTAGTGGCCGTATTAAGAGACCTGTGTCACGTTCACTGTACTTGAACCTATGGGTGGACGCCTTGTGCAAAGTTCATTGTGTGTTTGCTAGAGTCTAGTGGGCGCGTACATTCAGCATTTGCCAAGTGTTTGTACAAGTTCTTTAGTTATTATGCTCACGTCAATTAAATCCTCGGAGGTGTCCGTTCTGACGCTGATTCCCTCTTGTTAGTGAGCCTAAGTGTGATCAGTTCGTATTTTCTTGGAATTTATTAATTTACTTATTAATTTATTGAATGATTTTTTAATTTGTGCTTGGTACTACCGATATTATTGGTTTCCTTTGGACTAAGTCTCTGTCGTGCCATCGGTGCAACCACAGTGGAGGGGGTATCTGTGGAGAGGCCAGACAAACGTGTGGTTCCTGAAGAGGGACAGCAGCCTTTTCAGTAGTTTACAGGGGCAAAAGTCTGGATGATTGACTGAGCTGGCCTTGTAACATCAGCTAACATAGCACTGCCATGCAGTTACTGCGAACGGCTGAAAGCAAAGGAAAAACTACAGTCGTTACTTCTCCTGAGGACATGCAGCTCTAGTGAACGAAGGTAATGGAATGCAATGTCAGAAAATCAGGCGATGCTGAAGGAATTAGATTAGGTAATGAGACAGTAAAAGTAGTAGAGGAATTTGTTATTTGGGTAGCAAGATAGCTTCTGATGTCCGAAGTAAAGAAGATATAAAATGCAGAATTGCTATGGGAAGAAAAGCGTTTCTAAAGAACCGAAACTTGTTAAC
This sequence comes from Locusta migratoria, assembly GCA_026315105.1. Lineage (NCBI taxonomy): Eukaryota > Metazoa > Arthropoda > Insecta > Orthoptera > Acrididae > Locusta > Locusta migratoria. The sequence continues at coordinate 150,252,562 of CM048744.1, forward strand.
ATACAATATCAATTTAAATGTTAGGAATTCCTTTCTGAATGCATTTGTCTGGAGTGTAGCATTATGGGAGTGAAACGTGGACGATAAGGAGTTCAGATAAAAATATTATAGAAGCTTTTGAAAAGTGGTGCTACAGACGAATGATGAAAATTAAATGGATAGATCACGTAACTAATGAGGAGGTGCTTAACCGAATTGGGGAGAAAAGGAGTTTGTGCCATATCCTGACTAAGAGAAGGGATAGATTGGTTGGACACATTCTGAGACATCAAGGAATTGTCAACTTGGCATTAGAAGGAAGCGTGTGGGGTAAAAATCGTAGACGGAGACCGAGGGACGAATACAGTAAGCAGATTCAAAAGGATTTAGGTTGCCGAACGTATTCTCAGATGAAGAGACTTGCACAGGACAGGGTAGCGTGGAGAGCTGCATCAAACCAGTCTGCGGACTGAAGACCACAACGCACAAGTCTCTTCTGGGTGTTCCGAACTGCACATGCAACTATTAAGATTTACTGATCATTAATTTATATTGGAGTTACAAAGCCTCAGTTGTTCCACCCAGGCGACGTATACGCCTTTGGTTCAATTAACCTTATATGTTTATTTTGTGTCCCTACTTCGTCGCCGCTTTTGTGTCCCAGCCTCGTCGTAGGTGTCGGTGGCCGAGTGGAACGAGACCGACACAGTAACAAAGACAGCACGCCGGTGCAGGTACGGAGGGGAGCAGCCAGAAACTACAAACACTAGAGTAAATTAGAAAGAGATATATATTGCACAGAATTTATACAATACTTAACTTTTACATAGTACTGCAGAATGTTGATACATAGTTGTTAGAGGCCTGCCTAGTGCCTGTACGATAGCAAAGTCTTCAATCGTGCCTATCTGATTACGAAGGTCCTAACTCGTTGCTATCTCAGTCCGAAGTGACCGGTGTCTTTCCGTGGTGGCCACGAGCGGGGTTGCAGCAGAGGGCGCTCGTGGCTGTCGTCGTGAGAACGCCGCGCCGTGCGTGCATGGCGGCGCGCGGCGAAAGTAGGTGGCGCGCACTTTGTACTTGTGCGACACCACAGTTTAGGTTTCCTTATTACAAGGGTGTAAGTTTGCATGTATAGTTATGTTGTCCTGTTTTAATTTGTGCTTAAGGAGGGGACCTGTCACCCTAGAGTTGTTTCAAGAATTTTAACTTGTTACTTATTCATTGATGGTTTCTGTATTTTATGATGAATGTTTTATTACAATATCACTTAATATTGCCAAACGCCCAGAAACACTGCCTACTATTAATGATTTGGTGTGATTTAAGGTGCATGAATGTATTATAAGTGTAATAAATGTGTTTATGGTTCCACACATCGAATCATGTGCAAGACTTAAAGACCCGCCCCTTTCTTATCCTCTTTAGTGACGTAAGCTTTGCTATTGCCCGCATCAATACTGATTCAGGAATTCCGAGACTTAAGATTTTTAGCTGTGTTAATTTAAAGTTTTAAGTTCATATTTTCTGTAACTTCCCATTCGCTACTGCAGTTTTCACTTATTTAAATTCTAGGTTTAATATTTATAAGCTGTGATAATTGTCAGCTGCCGTGGAGAAACCTAGTGCTGTAAGGCGCCTTGCTGTAGAGTTCGAGGTTGCTTGCCGTCGGAAGTTTCGAGTCCTCCCTCAGACATGGGTGCTTGTGTTGTCCTTAGCATAAGTTAGTTTAAGTATGACATAAAAGTGTTCTGAGTATTGTACCGCGTCATGATGTAAGGCTATTACTTAAATAACCGACGTTTCGGCCAACTTTACAGTGGCCTTCATCTGGGTATACTGATGTGAGCTGGTTGTTACTACACTTTATATTACTTTCATTTAGACATTACGTCATAATTTTTAAAAATAAGCGATGTTATTGGTGAATTTTTGGCGGAAGAATGGAACTTTATTTTGATAGGATGCTGAGGTGGAAGGAGTGGGGGTTAGCCGTTGCTTCTTGCATAGCGAGATATGATGTAAAATGTCACAGATCGGATTGCTAAACATCTTCGCCGGGTTGGAGTCCAGCCTTTCTTTTATAGCAGCCACAAGATCAAGGATGTACTTGGTTCCACAAAGGACAACATAGAGGCACTACATGCATCAGGAGTATACAAGGTGGAATGCGAGTGTGAGGAAGTATGCATAGGTGAGACAGGGAGGGCAGTGGCAACGCGCATACGCGAACATGAACGCTACATTCGATTAGGCCAACACAGTAAATCTGCAGTAGCCGAACACCAGCAAGATTGCAGCAAAAAGATAAAATTTATAAATTTATCGATGCCAGAATACTCGCCAAGCAACCAGGGATGGTTAAACGCAAAATAAGGGAGGCCATCGAAATTGTAAAACACCCTAATAACATGAATAGAGAAGATTGACTCAGGCTTGCCCCCTCTTGGCTACCAGCCATCAAAGCGAAATAGGCCGCACTGACAACACAACACGCGAGCGTCACTAGTAAGCAACTGCCGCCGCGCGGCCCACGGCCAGCAGGAGAGAAACGGAAGCCCTCACCTCATTCGCCGATGAACACCAATCATGTCTCGCTATGTAAGAAGCAACGGCTAACCCCCACTCCTTCCACCTCAGCATCCATTCTTCCGCCAAAAATTCACCAATAACATCGCTTATTTTTAAAAATTATGACGTAATGTCTAAATGAAAGTAATATAAAGTGTAGTAACTGTCGTATCGCACAAGTCTAAAGTGCGCGCCACCTACTTTCGCCGCGCGCCGCCATGCACGCACGGCGCGGCGTTCTTACGACGTCAGCCACGAGCGCCCTCTGCTGCAATTCCGCTCGTGGCCACCACTGAACGACATCTTTCACTTGGGACTGAGATAGGAACCAGTTAACACTTCGGAATCAGATAGGCACCAGTTAAGACTTGGCTATCGGATAGGCACTAGAAATCATTAGTAGGCAGGCCTCTATATAAACTATGTATCAGCATTCTGCAGACAAGAGTATGTAAAAGTTAAGTATTACTAAGTCTTTATGAAATATAAATCTCTTCTAATTTACTCTAGTGTTTCTAGTTGCTGCTGTCCCACTGGCTGGTCACCTCCATACCGCACAAGCGTGCATCCTCTATTCCTGAGTCGGTCTCTTTCTACTCGGCCACCGACACCTACGACGGAAACAAGACACAAAAGCGGCGACGAGGCTGGGACACAAAAGTAACAACTAGCTCACATCAGTATACCCAGATGAAGGTCACTGTAACGTTGGCTGAAACGTCGGTTATTTACATCATGACGCGGTACAATACCCAGAAAACTTTTATGTCATCTGACTCTGCCCGCCGAAGCCTACGTAATTATATTAGTTTAAGTAGTTGGTAAGGCTAGTAGTTAAGTCTCTTAGATTTACAAACAGTTGAACAGTTGAGCTAATTGTCAGTTGGAGATTGAGTGCCGTCATCTGCTGTGGTCCCTGCCGCGATTGCTGGCAAGCTTTGATGATAGTCTCCAGACAAGCGTGCAGGTGCAGCTTCTGAGACCAGCAGTCCGGAATCTTCCACACAGCTGCGACGGCATCGCCGCTTATATAGGCCCACATGAGGCCCCTCCTGACCTGCAGCCCTTCTAGAACTCTGCAGGTCACTAGTCACGTAGCCATACAGCTTCCTATGTGATTCAATGTCCACTAGCAGCTAATGTGTAATCCCTTTGTGTCTTGATTCATACTGGCTGCAAGATCCAAATGTTGTCTGTCCAAAAGAACAGACACCAAATTTATGAAACTCATTTTGTGCAATAATTTTGTAAGATACCTGCTATGGGAAGGTATACATTTCATATTCAAATGTACTGCGAATTTGAGACCAGTGAGAAGCTAGTCAGGCATGGGTCGTTTGGTTGCAGGCTTATTTTCCGATAGAAGTACTATCGATATTGGAGACGGTGATAGTATTGTTGCCGGGGAGTAGGGTTGTGATTATTGAGAGTGCAGACTTTGCTAGGCGCGCGGATGAGATTGCAGAAGCGTGGAGACCGTGGTTGTGTGCAGTTGTCGTCCCGGCGAGATTGCCCAGGAGATGAGATTTTTGAGACTTGAATGCTGAACGAAGCTGTTTGTTTAAGACATGGAGACGAAAGGAATGGATGACGTTGGAGCAGCAATCTTTTGAAGTTTTTATAGGGTAAAGTTTTTCATGGATTACTTGGCATGTTTCGACGGCACTACGGCATTGTTAGGCTGAACTGGTGGTAACAGAAACGGTCCGGAAAGATATCCTGCTGTTAGCTTGTGGTCTCACGATTAATGCTAGGGACCCCTTTCTGTGTTAGGAAAAGTATTTATTGTAATAGTTTAGTTTTGAGATTGCGTTTTTTATGAAATAAGAATTTCATCGGCAGTGTTATTGAAATATGGTATTGTTGTAACATTGTTTGTGTAAATCGAGTTACATTTATTAACAGTAAAGAAATGTTTATCTTTGTTTAAAAATAATTTTGTAGGCAGATTAAATATCTGAGTTATATTTTTCTCTGAAAGATTTTAAAATCCAAAACATGACATTGTTAGTAATTTTCACGAAGTTACATAAGTTAGAAAATAAACCAGATATTTCATTTTTAATAATTAGTTCGAGTTTCTTAAACAGATTACCAGTTTATCCCTCCCCACATTTTTATTAAAAGTGCCATAGATGTTTTCTGTAGTTATTTTTCCAGTAGTTAGTACAGCAGGGAGCAGTTTGGTGTTGCGCAAATTTATGCAGAGTGGCTAAAATAAAAATAAATAAATAAATTAACCCACGTTAGTAAGTGAAAGTAATCGAAAAGTGAAAGTGGGAAAAAATCAGTTTTTGTCAAGCTTACAGTTCAGTATGATTTACAGATTTTTTTGGATAGGACAATTCATACAGTGTTATGTACAAGTTAACAAGTGTTTGCACTGAGTCAGATTACATTGATAAATATTGTCTTCGTTACATTCAGTGAAAGTGTGTTAGTACAATCAGAAACAAGTTTGTAGGGCCAAAATTATTAACACAGTGATTTTTAGTATTAGTAACTTTCAGACAGTTAAATTTGTTACATTTTCATACAGAAACAATTAGCACTTTGTGTCTCATTATAATAAACATTACACAGTCAGATATGTTTTGCAATACCTTTACATTCACATAGAATACAGTTAAAAATACGCAGTCCGATTAACATAACGTTGTGCAAAGGCATTCAGGTAGAACAAGTTCAAACACATTCAGTTACATTTCATTCAAGTAGCGTCAGTCAGTTACATTTCTTAAATCATATGGTAAAACACAAAACTTTCGCAGCAGACGTAAATTTTGTAAGAGAGAATGACAAGCAAAAAACTTTAAATGTACCAAAATGCTTTTGTGTTTGAATTCTGTCATTCTTTGCATTTGAATACCAAATACTGGACACAAACTAGTTCCAATGGATACCAGTCTAATCAGAAGAACACAAGGATCGTTCTGAAAGCAAAGCAATGGTGGACTTATCATGGTGAAAATATGTCAGAGGTCTAGCAAATCATGCCCCCAGGAGGGGCGCAACTCTTTCTCAGGGAGTCGCCATCACATGAGGAAATATGTGTACCATAAAATAACTAGGGGTTCAGTCTTGTAAAAATGTATGCTAACATAAAATTTATTTAATGTTAAAATTACGGAGTTCCTTGGGTAACATTAATTATGAATTGAACAGATCATAGTTGTTTTCTAATACAGTCTGTTAATGATGAATAAGTGTTAAGTCTGAAAACTGTTTTCAAGCAACAATTGATGGGTAAAATATCTTGATACAATAAGTAATTCTGAATAATTCGAAAAAAATTACTTCTTTACAAGTTGTGTATATTGCGGAACCTTTCTTAAAGAGCACAATTCACTTCTGAATCTTCCGTGAAATGCGAAATAGTAGTTAAACAAAATATATTTTTCTGTCAGAAATCATGTAAAATTGAGTAATGTGTTTCATTCTGAGAAATACCCAAGAAAATTTTGTCCAACAATTTAAAAGAAAGCTGCAGCAAAAGAAAGAAGATTAAATTTGTATCTTTATGGTAACAAAGATTTGTTACAGATAATGAGGAGAGTGGGGGGGGGGGAACCAGAATGTTATTACTTGGAAAGGGGTTGCATATTCGAAAAGATTGAAAAACACTGCTCTAGACAATGGAAATATTTAACATGGTTTCCATTACAAGTGGTACATTTCCGCTACTATTGAATGCAACACTAAATCCTCTTTGGGAATGTGGTGTCACACAAGTCTGAATTGCTTTTAACAGTTTGGTCGTTTGAATGGCATTCAGCACATCACCACCACACCTTTTCACCCTCAGTCCAATGGTAAAGCAGAAAGTTTCATTCAAACATTCAAGTCTCACATGGAAAAGATGAAAGGTCAGCACTCCAGGCAGCAAGCTCTTCAAATTTTCCTGTCTACACATCGGTGCATGCCATGTGACGGCCCATCTCCTGCCGAGCTGCTACGTTTCTACGCCGGTGCCGTAACAAGGTGTTTGCTGGAAACAAGAAATGGATGCCGGGCACCATTCAGCGCATGCTCAGTCGCAATATGTATGTTGTACGTTCTTCCACAGGGTCGGAGCGGCGGCGCCGCGCAAACCAGTTGCGCCTGCACAGGCCGCGCGGTCCTGTCTCTGGTTGCTTGATTCCAGAGCCAGTGCACCACCAGGGAGCACTGCCACATCGCTCGCCGACGGGTCCAGCGTCCCTGGACTACGAGATTGTCCCCATGGAGGTCGACACACCTCCGATGGAGTCTTCCCCACCACCGCTGTTGCTGTCGCTGTGCCGGCCCCGGTGGCCGAGGGGATTGAGGCGCTCCAGTCACGATCCGCACGGCCACTACGGTCGGGGGTTCGAATCCCCCCTCGGGCATGGATATTTGTGCCGTCCTTAGTTGTAAGTAGTTCATAAGTAGTTTGTAAGTTTAGGGACTGATGACCCCGTAGTTAAGTCCCATAGACTTTACAAACATTTGAACATTTTTAGCTGTCGCTGCCGCAACTGACTGCGTCACCGAGAAGGATTCTGGGATTGTGCGTGCCCCCCAGTCTGGGCCACGCACCTCAGAAGAAGGTGATCTGCTCCCTCTGGGTGGGGGTGTGCATCCTTCCCCTCGTTTTGGTGGATCGCAAGGTGAATACCAGGGGGCAGACGGCTTCTTGATCGCAGCCTCAGCTAATACACCCGTCCCACCAGTAACGCCTCCACCCAGGCCCTCCTCCCAGTGCCGCCGCCATGGCCCTCAGCCCTGCGCCATGACGGCGTGGCAGTTTGGGGGGGAGGGGTTTGGTGTTGCACAAGTCTGAAGTGCATGCCACGTACTTTCGACGTGCGCCGCCAAGCAAGCATGGCATGGGGTTCTTACGACATCGGCCACGAGTGCCCTCTGCTGCAACCCCGCTTGTGGCCACCACTGAACTGGATCAGTCACTTGGCAATAGGACAGGCACCAGTTAAGACTCTCATCAGTAGGCAGGCCTCTACCTAGTTAAACTATGTATCAGCATTCCACTAGTCTTCTGCCCTCCAAGTTGAGTATTGTATTATCACTACGAAATACATATCTTGTACTAATCTAGCTTAGTGTTTCTAGTTTCTGCTGTCCCACTGGCTGGTCACGTCAGACTCTGTACCCGCACACACGTGCTTCCTATTTCGCTGTGTCAGTCTCTTTCTACTCGGCTACTGACACCTAGGACAACTGGCAGATACGAGACTCAAAAGGGAAAATTCAGGTTTACACCTTTGTACACACTGCTACTTTGACTTCATTTGTGTTCCTGAAGACTGTCCTTCATTGGGTAAAACAGGAAGTCACCAGCTGCTAAATTTGGACTCTATGGCAGGGTGTGACCTACCCAATTTGCCAATCTCTTGATGGTTGGCTACAGACATGTGGGGTTTTGTATTGTCATTATAAATTTAGATTGATTTTAAAATCTTGTTCCGTCTCTTCTATATTATGTCTTCTTGAAACTTCCTGACTGTTGTAATGTAACTCTTGCTGTTCACGGTACAACCATGTTCCAGAAAATCAACGAGAATGACATTATGGTCATCCTGAAAAACTAACAGCATGAGTTTGTTTGCTAATCGCTGGCTTTTGATCTTTTAGCTCTTGGAGAGGTGGTGTAATTCCATCCTTTGACTCACTGTTTCCTGAGCATAAGCATATACCATGTTCCATCCCCTATGACCAGATCAGAGAAAGAGGTGTCTTCACCAGCTTCACGTGTTTGTAGAAGCTCAGAGGAGACTTCCACCCTTATGCCATTCAAATCTCGTGTCAGCTACCTCGATAGGGAATTTTCACACACTTTACAATATAACCTCAGTGTTCCACCATCCCATTCATGGCACTGTGGCCAAAGTCCAGTTGTGCAGCAAGCTCATGAACCACCATTCGTCTGGGTGCATGAACCAGTTAATTCATGTTGGCAATTCATGTCAGTGATCACAGTTACGGGACTCCCGCTGCATGGTTTGTCTTCAGTGCTGATTTCTCCTTCTTCAAACTTCTTCACCCATTCCTGAACATTGCTCTTTTTAATCAAGATGTCTCCATGAGCCCTCTGTGGATGTCAGCAAGACTGCACCATTGTTTTTTCGAGGACTATCGTCGGTGTCACCTACGAAGGCGGCCCAGTTTTTAGCCGTTCTTCGCATCCCCCTCCATTACCGCAATGATAGCCAATAATGTTCATTCTCTAGGCGCATGGCTGGCTAAGAGTTATGCATTGTCTCTCTGGTAGACTGAACTGTTGGCGCTCAGCCGTAGATCCTCCCCTTCACGATTCCCCCATCGTTCCACCTCTATGCGCGGAAGTGCCTTCTTATGTGACACCAGGTATAAGTTACTGAACATTGCCTCGGCTTCGAATCTATGTCCATTTCCTAAGAAAAAAGAAATTATCAAAGAAGAGCAGTTCAATAAACATGTGAAATCTGAGTTATAGTTGTCAGTACATAAACAAGTTACTCCCACCTGTGATGATGCCAGGTCATTGTTCAGTGCCTCTCGAAGTTCTCGTTGGTCAGTGCTCTTGATAATGACTGACTGGAATTCATGGGGCACGACTGGTCTACTGCAAGTAATGTAGGCGACACATAGTAGTGCTGTTCATTGACACTTAATGAATCATTAGTGGCTGGCATACAAGTCTCATTAGTAACAGTTACTAAAATGACAGTACACACATTTCACACGTCAATCACACAAATTTTCACAGTTCATTTGTGGAATACAAAACTTCAAAGTGTACATTTAGTGTGGCATGAATATTAAGAATGAATTAGTAATAACTGTAAATACACTTTCTAAATAACTAACACTGAAGAATTTTTACATAATTGGAGTGATGTGGACTGTGCCTCCTATCAGAGTCGAAACAAGACTCATTTACAAGGCGCGAAAGCATCCTGTTTATATTAGTTAAACAATGTTACCGAAATTACATATTGTTAATTAGGTACATTAATCTAATTACAATGAAAAGCAAACAATTACATGCAACTGACTATAGTAACAGGTAGCGTAAATAGTACTGAGTAAATTGATATACAAATCTCGCTTATATCAAAAGATTTTCATTTCAAAATGTAATTTAATAGAGACATCAACAATACTTTTGGAATAAATGGTAATCATATGAAACTAATGAAGAAATAACATTACTATCATTAATTGTGAAACATTTACTTTAATATTATGAGAAATTACTTTAATATTATGATAAAAGATTTAGTATTTTGGAGGTACAAATTATGCTAATATCTTAACTACAACAATACGCCTCTTGCATGAACTAATTAATATTTGCTAATTAAACAAACCTCTGCAATGTCAAAAAATAGAAAATAACTTCAGCTAGTCATGTTAGAAAAAAGAATAAAAACGTTTTGGAAAAAGAAAATGATAATAGACTAATTACATTCGTACCTATTATTATGCAGCACTAATATCGGGAGGTTCAGTAATGGAAGCAAATGGAAATAAATACCAATATGCTTCATTACACACCGTTGCATTTGTTTAGGAACGGCCCTCTTTATAACACAGTAGCGTGAAATCAGTCTTTCATAGAACAGACAGAAAGAGAGGAAGCCAGCATCAAACAGCAAAAGAGAGAGAGAGAGAGAGGGAGAGAGAGAGAGAGAGAGAGGGAACCGACCGACTGATGGCTTTAAAAAGCGAAGGGACGACCTGGTGCGGCTTGTGCCCACGCGTGCTCGCAGCAGAATAATGGCAAGGGTTTACGGGGAGGGGGATGGAAGTTGGGTGGCGCAGGCAGCAGGCAGCGCGCCCTGGGGACAGTACAGGGCGTCTGATTTCTTGCAGCGTCCGCAGGCAGGCTGGCGGCTGTTAATGGCGATTTAATGCGCGGCTAACGGTTTACCGATAGGCGCGCCCCTGGCGGACACAAAGCGAGGCGGCGGAATGCGGCCGCCATTTGGCCAGCACCGCCGCCTGCCCTGTATTCTGCTGCCTGCTGCGCTCTCTACTCTGCCCTGCCCTGCCTGCCAGCCTGCGGCTACCCGAGTCCTCGGATGGCACTCGCTGGCTCACCTGCCAAACGTAGCGGTGAAATTTTAAAGCGCTGGTCAGAATAAAGGGAACTGCCCACACGTAGAATCCAGTTATTTGATTGACAGCCTGCATTAAAAGTCTGCAGGTAAACTTGGCCGGTGGCATCCGTACCTCCGTCTATATGAAATCCGATTTCAGGCGTTAGTCTGTCCATTACAATACGAGAGTCCATGCAAAAATAAAAAACTACATGTTTGGGGAAAACCATTTTTATTTTTTTAGGCCTCTTAGAGACTGTCAGGAGCAGATCTTTTAGCCTACTGCAGATTATGGAAAAGTGCTATGAGTGGAACACGGAATTGTATCTATGTTTCATAGAGCTAGAAAAGGCTTATGACCGTGTTCCTACGAGGAAGCTACTGTCGGTTCTTCAAGATTATGGTACAGGAGGCAAACTTCTGCAGGCGATTAAAGGGCTTTACGTAGACTGTCAGGCAGCAGTTAGAGTAGATGGCAAATTAAGCTCATGGTTCAGGGTAGTTTCAGGGGTAAGACAAGGCTGTAACCTGTCACCACTGTTGTTCATACTATTCATGGATCATATATTGAAAACATTAGACTTTCAGGGCGGGATTAAAATAGGTGAAAACAAAATAAGCAGTCTCGCATATACGGATGACTTAGTTGTAATGGCCAATTCAATTGAAAGGTTGCAAACTAATATTTCAGAGCTCAATCAGAGGTGCAAGGATTATCACCTTGCACCTCCAAAATGAAAGTAATGTCTGTGGGAAGGAGATTTAAACAGATGGAGTGCCAAATAGGAGGAACAAAGTTAGAACAGGTAGACAGTTTCAAGTACCTGGAATGTATTTTCTCACAGGATGGCAACATAGTGAAACAACTGGAATCGAGGTGCAGCAAAGCTAATGCAGTGAGTGCTCAGCTAAGATCTACTGTGATATTCCTGGCCTGTGGCCATTTTATATTTCTTGCCGCTGGCCGTTTCTTTGCTAACATCGTACGTGTCTTAAACGCGGAAGAAAGCCGAATGTGCAGCATATGTTGAAATGTGGGGTGGGGAGCAGTAGCATATGGCACAGTAGGTGCTGGTTTCCGTGGGAAAGCCCGCCTATGTCACTGGTGCTCTCGTCGCATTGGCTGCTGCATTTCACGTCACGTGATTTCTTTTGAAATTAGTTTGTTATATAGTAATTATTAATTATTCAGATATCTTTTGAAATTGGTTTTCTTTATTATAAACTAAATATAAATTATTCAGAGCTGAGAATTTATGATAAATATCTCTCAAGGACAGGCTAGATTTTGACAGTTTAAAAAGTTTAAGGTGCCTTCTCGTATTGTAACAAGAAAAGACTGATTTTGCAGAAGGCGCGCGACGGCCCTGTTTTGGCGCGAAATAGAGCGTCAGGTGCCCTCTCGCAACGAGCCGCAGTTTCAGTCTCGAGATGACCACTATACGCGCTGGACCGCGCCGGTCATGAGTAAAGATTTGCGTAATTGTGATAACAGTCACAGTTGTTTATATTTTATTATTTAGTTAATAAGTGGCATCCCTGACAATTAAAAATCTCGCGAGTCGTTTCTCATGCTTCCACCATACAGAACTAATTTTAGCCTCACTTGTATGCTGTAGAAGAACCAACGACCTGTGTGGTGTCTTCTGCGCTGGGGACACAACTATAGAAGACAACAGGTTAGTTAGAACTCTATGCTTTCCATAAAGACTTGGACAGCAACTACGGCACTTAGTGTGTACTGTAGGGCGGTACAAACTCACACTGCTACGCAACAGCATCCACAAGGATGTGGATGTTTTAGGGGACTTGTGGGAGGAAGCAGTACTAATTTCTCCGTCCGCAAATAAAACCCTAGGAAGCTTGTACTACTCTCTTCTGCAAGAAGTAAGTAAGTACCAAGACTAAGCACCGCTGTGCACCGCTGTATCTTTCGAGCAACTTTGTTGTATGGGAGTGAAAGTTGGGTGGATACAGGTTACCTTATTCACCAGGTAGAGGTTACAGATATGAAAGTAGCAAAAATGATAGCAGGTACTAATAGACGGGAACAATGGCAGGAGGGTGTCCATAATGCGGAAATTAAAAGAAAAACTGGGAATGAACGCCATAGATGAAACAGTTTGAGCGAACAGACTGAGATGGTGGGGTCATGTTACATGTATGGGAGAAGCAATGTTACATAAGAGACTCATGAGCTCGGCAGTGATGGGTAACAGGAGTCGAGGTAGACCAAGAAGAAAGTACTTAGATTCAGTGAAGAATGATTTTGAAGTAAAAGGCATAACATCAGATGAGGCATCAATGTTAGCATTGAATATCGGATCATGGAGGAATTTTATTAGAGGTACTGTGCTCCAGACTGAACGCTGAAAGGCATAATTAGTCTCCAAAGATGATGATGATGATGTTCTCCTTTTTGACTTATAGACTTCGTCCGACCCTGTTCTAATTTTGATCCCTTCTGAGAAATAGCAATTGTGCAAGCCTGCAATACAGCTGTTAGTTTCTGCAATCACCTCCTCATTCGAATCAAATCTACGTCCTGCCATCCATTTATTCAAATTGGGGTCCGAGGAAGCCATTTCTTTAGAATAGGGGGGGGGGGGCGGCAGTTGTGAAAAGAGTTGGAATCCTATTTCCAATGATTTTGCGACCACGACTGCTGAGGTGTGATGGAAAACGACATTTTTGTGAGCCAGTAGCCGGAGTTTTCACTGCAGCTCACTTTTCAGACGGTCCAATAACGATGAATAATATGCACCTGTAATACTTTTACCCTGTTTCAGATAGTCTATGAGCATTATTCCACAGTAGTCCACAGTAACGAAACGACGCTTAAACTCTTGCAGGTTCTTCCTGAACAACTGAAAATCTTCGTTGGGACACTTCACACGATTCTGTTTTTGGTCAAGTGTGAACAATCACTGCACCCATCTTGCGGATAACTTTCTCATGTCCAAAAGTTTATGCAAAATATGATGTACCCGTTCATTCGAGATGCCCGCAGCACTAGCAATATGATGCACCTTAACTCTTCTGTCATGTATCACCATATCATAAATTTTATCAATGATTTTTGGAGTTGTAACCTCCACTGGGCGTCCAGAACGTTCAGCGTCACTTGTGACCTTATGGCCTCTCTAAAAAGTTTGAAACCACTTATAAACTATAAATCGAAGGTGCAGTCACTCTAATGTTTACCGAGTTCTCTTTAGTCTCCTGAGGTGTTTTGCCTTTCATAATGTAATATTTAATCACCGCAAGAAATTTTTTTTCGTCCATTATTTGACAATCAATCGACTTCCTTCATTCACACAAACACCAAACAAAACTAAACAGATCAATATGACTGAAACTTAGTGCACATTCGTTCCAAATATGCTACTAACTAAACATAACCTTGATAGGCGCCGGTGATGCCATCTCTCGGACTTTGCACGAACTTTTCAAACGCCCCTCTTATTTAAGGCACATCTGTCAAGTTTCCAGAGGCAAGAAAAATTTCATTTTCTGTAATTCGCGCAAATATTGACCAGATAAAAAAATTTATTATGCTTTCCTAATCTTCTCATTACGAGGTAAAATGTTACATTCAATAAATATAGCAAATAATACTTCTGGAAATAAACAGTTTGTCTTCAAGTTGGCAGTGATGAAATATTCTAAATTAGTTCGTTACTTGCAAATGATAACAATATGCACTGGCTTTGTTGTGGTATCGCCATTCGCCACAACGCCGGCCGTCTACACACATCGCCGCGCCACTTACAGAAGAGCCGGTAAGTCGCCCCATGGTACTCTGGCCACCAGGGAGCTCTGCCTTGCTTTGCACTCCAGTCAATCATAAGACGAGAGCTAGTTAGATATTTCGGCGTGCTACAGCCACGAGTGAGCTTATGACAACGCAAGGTACCTGTCAACACTGGAGGTATGTTTTTTTAATTGTTTACATTTACCTTCATTGAACAATTGTACAAAGTCACTTTCTGATGCAGTATTTTGTATTTTCTCTTGTAGACAGTGCAACAGATCAGGAGTCATTGGTGCCGACATGAGCAACAATTTTCGATCGGCACCCAGTGCTCTCTATAGCCGTCGGAAGGGCCTCCTCCACATCTCGGGTGAGACCCACCGGCAAGCAGAGTGCACGCTGGCCTTCTTCCCCGACCTTTCTGCTATTTCCCTGAGAGGTTCCATCACCCGTCTAACATTGGAGCTTCCAATAACTAATAAACCCCTCCCCAGAATGGGCTATGCCGGACATTTTTACGCGGAAAGGAAATCGTGGGTTTAAAGAGGTTGAAAAACACTGACTATACCTGGCGTCATGTAAGAAGGCGGTTCCGCGCATAGAGGCGGAGCAATAGGAGAAGCGTGGAGGGGAGGAGCTATGGCCGAGCGCCAACAGTTGAGCCTGCGGGAGAGGCATTGCGCAACTTGAGGGCAGCCACACGCCACAGAATGAACATTATTGGCTGTCACTGCGGAATGGAAGGGGGTGCACAGAACAGCTGAAAACTGGGCAGCCTGCTAGCTGACGCCGAGTATCAAAGTGTGTAATCATTTTTTGTGTCTATGTTAGGTTGCCATATTATCGCCCCCTCTCTCTGTAGGTTTAGTCACAGCTATAGACTCAAGAAGAATATCATTTGTTCAGTGGCGGACTAAGGCTGTCGGAGGTTCGGGGCATCGGCAAAACAAAATGAGGCCCCTTGTCCATTTGAAAATACATGTATTACTATAAAAAAAAGTAACTTTTGAGATTTGGAGGCCCCCAGGACGAGAGCCACGGAACAGTCTAAAAAATAGCTTTCAAGGTGTGGAGGCCCCAGAACGAGAAGCCAAGGGCGCACAAAAAATAAAAAATAAAATTGCTTTCGATAACATGCGGCGAAAGTCTACGTCGTAGCCATAAGGTACTGCACAGTTATCAATTGTTGTTGTGGTCTTCAGTTGGCAGACTGGTTTGATACAGCTCTCCACGCTACCCTGTCCTGTGTAAGTCTCTTCTTCTGAGAATATGTTTGGCAACCTACATCCTTTTGAATCTGCTTACTATAATCGTCCCTCGGTCTCCCTCTGAGATTTTTACCCCACACGCTTCCTTCTAATGCTAAGTTGACAATTCCTTGATGTCTAAGAATGTGTCCAATCAATCTATCCCTTCTCTTAGGACATGCCAGAAACTCCTTTTCTCCCCGAATTGATTATGCACCTCCTCATTAGTTACGTGATCTACCCATCTAATGTTGATCATTCATCTGTAGCACCACATTTCAAAATCTTCTATCATCTTTTTATCTGAATTCCTAATCGTCCACGATTCACTCTCATACAAATGCTTTCAGAAAGGACTTCCTAACATTTAAATTAATATTCGATATTAACAAGATTCGCTTCTTTAGAAACGCTTTTCTTCCCATAGCCATTCTGCATTTTATATCTTCTTTACTTCGGCCATCAGAAGTTATCTTGCTACCCAAATAACAAAATTCATCTACTACTTTTATTATCTCATTAACTAATCTAATTCCTTCAGCATCGCTTGATTTTCTGAAATTGCATTCCATTACCATCGTTTTACTCTTGTTAATGCTCATCTTATATCTTCCTTTCAAGACACTGTCCATCCCGTTCAATTGCTCTTCCAGATCTTTTGCAGTCTCTGGCAGAATCACTATGTCATCGGCAAACCGCAATGTTTTTATTTCTTCTCCCTGCACTTTAATGCCCTCTCCAAATTTCTCCTTGCATTCTTTCACTGCCTCCACAGATTGAACAACATTGGGGAAGGATACAACCCTGTCTTACTCCCGTCCCAACCTCTGCGTCACTTTCTTGCCCTTCGACTCTAATAATCGCTGTCTGGTTTTTGTATAGGTTGAATATTACTGTTCGCTTCCTATATTTTACCCCTGATACCTTCAGAATTTGGAAGTGTGTATTCCAGTCGACATTGTCAAAAGCTTTCTCCAAATCGACAAACGCTAAAGACGTAGGTTTCCGTTTCCTTAGCCTATCTTCTAAGATTAGTCGTAATGTATTGCCTCCCGTGTGCCTACATTTTTCCTAAATCCAAACTGATCTTCCCCGAGGTCGGATACCACAGGTTTTCTATTCATCTGTAAATAATTCGTGTTAGTATTTTGCACCCATGACGTATTAAGCTGATAGTTCTGTAATTTTGACACTTGTCTGCACTTGCTTTCTTTGGAATTTGAATTACAATATTCTTCCTGAAGTCGGAGAGTATTTCCCCTGTCTCATACATCTTGCATATCAGGTGATACAATTTTTTCATGACTGGCTCTCCTAACGACATCAGCAATTCGGACGGAATATCATCTACTCCAGGCGCCTTGTTTCGACTCAAGTCCTTCAGCGCTCTGTCAAATTCTTCTCGCAGTATCATATCACCTATCTCATCTTCTGCTAGTTCGTATTCCATTTCTAGAATATTACCTTCAAGTTTATTTCCTTTGTATAGGCCCTCTATATATTCCTTCCACAGTTCAGTTTTCCCCTCTTTGCTTAGTACTGGTTTTCCGTCTGAGTTCTTGATATTCATACAGCTGCTTTTCTTGTCTCCAAATATCTCTTTTATTTTCCTGTAGGCGGTATCTATCTTCCCCCTAGCTATGCATTCTTCTACTGTTCCGCATTTGTCCTCTAGCCACTCCTGATTAGTTAGTCTGCACTTCCTGTCAATCTCATTTTTCAGACCTTTGTACTCCCTTTTTTCCTGTTTCACTTGCTGAATTTTTATATTTTCTCCTCTCATCAATTAAGTCTAGTACATCCTGTGTTATCCAGGGATATCTATTAGGCCTTGTCCTTCTGCCTATGATCCTCTGCAACCTTCACTACCCTATCTCTCAGAGCTACCCAATTACCCAATTTTTGTCAATTGACAAAAATGTATTATTCGTTAGCCTATAGCGCCAGCACAACTGTATATGGCGCATTGGGGAGGACTGTTAGGGGTGTGTAGAGAAGTTCGGTCAGTGACCAGTGGCCGCTCGTACAAAATTTGACCAGTGTGCTACAATATTACAAAAATAAACAGGAAACAAAATATACTAAAATAAAAAGTCAAGCTTTGTATGATTGCCTTTAATTAAATATAAATCAATACTGTATTGACAGTACGAGCTCCAGGAGAATCTATAACAGCGCTGCCAACTGCATGTATTCACTGCAGGTAGTAAATATAACGTTTAAAAAATATTAATTTTATTTACAGAAATTAAAAATTTAGACTCAGAGGTATTTGAATACGAGCCTCACACAAGTAGGTTTGTGAGACAACGCGCAAGACACCTGAGCCAGCGCGCTATTTGACTCTGTATGTCGCAATATTCGTCATATACTATTCTTCCGCAGCCGTTACACGCAGCGCGAAGAGAAAATATTGATTTGGTGCTGCAGTCGGTCTCAGCACACACGAGTCGCCAAGCCTGACGTCACGTCTGCGCATGCGCAGTAGCGAACAGACGACTGCGCAGCTCCTCTGCGCACGTACCAGCGCGGCTGAATTCCACTTCAGCAAAATGTTTGTAAATCTATCGGACCAAACTGCGTGGTCATCAGTCCGTATCTTACAAACTACTTGAACCTAGGTAAACTAACCTAAGGACAACCGCATACACCCATGCCGCAGGGAGGACTCGAACCTCTACGGCAAGCAACCGCGCGCTCCGTAGCGAGACGCTTTAGACCGCTCGGCTACTCCACCGCGGCCCACTTCAGCACATGGAGCTGGTTTCCAGCTATTGCGGCGAGAGCGCTCCAAAATGCGTTTTCATCCTTATTAAATGTTCAAATGTTTGTTAAGCTTATGGGACTTAACTACGGGGTCATCAGTCCCTAAACTTACAAACTACTTATGAACTACTTACGAACTAGGACGGCACAAATATCCATGCCCGAGGGGGGATTCGAACCCCCGACCGTAGTGGCCGTGACGACCGTGACTGGAGCGCCTCAGTCACCTCGGCCACCGCGGCCGGCTCATCCTTATTACCAGTATTCTAATACGCATTGGAAGGGAATTGGCATAATTTTATTGTGATATGTGGCTCGTATTCCAAGAGAAAGGATGTAATTTCATAGCGATTTCTCGCTTGCATTCGAAGAGAAATGGCATAATTGTAGTAATATATTTACAGTGTGCTGCAGCACATTAGCACATTAAGGCGGTATTACCCGACGATCCGCCGCTTCATACTTATAGAAATGAAATGGAACAGCGAGCCGTTGAGACATTATTCAGGCGTACTGGGAGGAAAGTTGTTTGTCATAAATTACGTCAGCAATTGTTTACTCCTCAATGATATGCGTACAACTTTACAAACAGCAGCTTTTCAAAACAGGTCACGTTCTTCCTCACGAAGCTCCAAATTTGTTGCGGATTTCCGGGACTCAGTTCTTTTGTTAGCTGTAAGTTTATTCCCCTACCTTCCTTCTTTCCGGCCACAGTTGTACCCAACGTCTGGTTCTCGTCATTATTGTGTTCTTTGTGCGAAATGCTATATAAATGTAAATTTAGACAGAATATACATCTTCAACCTAGTGTCGTAATATAAAGTTGTCGCGCGGTCTGAGGCTCCTTGTCACGAATTGCGCGGCCGCTCCCGCCGAAGTTAACCAGTCCTCCCTCAGGCATTTGGGTGCATGTTGTCATCGGCGTACGTCTAGGAACCGATAACCTAAGTAGTTTGGCCATTACCTACACAAACTTAGAATTCTTATACAAAACGAAAGTGTTGAGCCTGTAATTCAAAGCACTAGTGACTCAATTCTCTGCTAACTACATAAGAAAAAAAGAAATACTTAATAAAAAATGACAACTTCACATTAAATAGGAACCGTAAGCTCAGAGAAATTATTTAATGAATGAGGTTCCAGGAAATCACAGCTTCCCTCGGGTTCTTGTGTGGTATGAATGAAGGATTAGATGAGCTGTTTTCTTCGTGTTTCATGCTTGTTATTGCTGTCTACTGCGCATGGTCGGATTCGCGCGAAGAAATATCCGCCGTGCATCGTGTAATAGGTTTACGTGAAGCAGTACGTAGTTCCAGATAATCACACTTGTGGCGCTGGTGCATAGACGTACGCCTCAGGTGTATCGTGTAATAGGGCCTTTATCACCAGCCGCCACTGTCAGTGACAACAGAAGGCTGCTTTACGCCTGGCTGAGTCGGGTGTCGGAGTGGAGTGGCTCCCGTCGCGGTGGAGTTTCAGTGGACGCGGGACGAGTGAGGCCGGCGGCTCGACGTCGCAAGTTGCGCGCGCAGCCGGAGGGGCGTTAATTGGATTCCGTGGGCCGCGCGAGCGCCGTCAGCAGCGCGGCACAGCGGCCGGCCGGCTAACTACCGCCAGCGCGGCGGATCGCTGCTGTGCTGCGCGACTGCGACTGCTGTTAAATGGCGCGGACACGCCGCACAGCGAGTTGCCGCGCAGTCCACTGGCAAGTAGGGTTGCCAGATCTCCGGGCGCCGCCCGAAGTGCCCGGGTTTGGAATGAATTCTCCGGGTCTACGGGCCAATGACTCTCATCTCCGGGCTTGAATGTAACCTTCATCTTAACTTCTTCTGTTTTTTTTTTTTTTTTTTTTTTTTTTTTTTTTTTTTTTTTTTTTTTTTTTTTTTTTTTACTACGCTTTTTAAGTACTATGCTCATGTAGCGACGATCTACATCGAACTTAACGTAACTTACACTAAGGACGAACACAACATCCATGCTCTACGGGGGGATTCGAACCTCTGGCGGGAGCAGTGGCAAGACGCCTCAGGGCGCTCGGCCATTCCCGGCCGGCTCCTCTCTAGTAATTATGAATAACATTTATATAAATGTCAATTTCTTACTGCAACAAAACGCTACTTTTCTATTCTTCCTCTGAAAACATTTCATTGTTGCGTCGGTAGTAATCGGCTAGCGCATTGTTAAGCAAACACTATTACGGCAAACGAACCGTTCACCTGACACGTGACAACTGGCGACGTCTATTATTTGTGTTCGTTCGTTCATTGTTTATGACTTTACTGGCAATTTTTGGAATACTCGGATCATGTGTGATCAGACAAGCTTACATTAACTCAGATTAGTGAGTAGTAACAGTGAAATAAAGAGACGATATCTAAGTTCGTTCCGTGAAGAATGGTTGCAGGAAGAAAATTATAAAGAGTGGCTACAAAAAGTCGATACTGATGAGTGTACGTGTAAGTGCAGAATATGCAATATCTTATTTACTGTTAAGTACGACGGAGTGAAGCTGTGAATAAACATTTACAATGAAAAAGACATAAAGCGAATATTACCACACGAAAGAAGAATCAGTCGTTTCTTAATTTCTTGCCGAAACAATTTTCTGCAGAAGACGACAATGCTGGTTGGGTTGGGGGGGGGGGAGAGTTGGTCGCAGTTGGGGGGGGGGGGGGCGGCGTGAGTCATTGGCCAAGAGGGAGGGAGCACGTCTGGTCTCCGGGCCTGCCTCGAGGTCAATCTGGCAACCCTACTGGCAAGTGCTTAAGGCGCGTTCACATGGGTTAAGTTTCGTTGTGATCAACAAAAGCTGAAAGCGACTTGAACCAATTATCGTTCACACGTTTCTACTGAAATCGATCAATTCAGTAAAAATGGCTTTAAAATGCGCTAAGTGCTGCCTACTCTAACAGTTATGCTACAAGTAAAGTTGAGAACAATTTTATTAAGCAAAGGGCAAAAGCGTCGTCCCCATTCCACTTTTTTTTAAATTTTAATTTATTTATTTATTTATTTATTTTTTACGTCGGCTATGGTTAAACCGGTACTGTCCATTTCTTTCACGATACTTTGCAAAACATTTTACCGCACATCATTATTTTTGTAAGTATCCATACGGTGATTTCACAGGCATTTGTGCTTATCGTACAGTTCTAAAACGTTTTATCGTAACGCTTTACGACCACTCGACACTCATTTTCTGAGATATCTGAAAACGCAGCCGGCCGCGGTGGCCGAGGTGACTGAGGTGCTCCAGTCACGGTCAGCACGGCCACTACGGTCGGGGGTTCGAATCCCCCCTCGGTCATGGATATTTGTGCCGTCCTAGTTCGTAAGTAGTTCATAAGTAGTTTGTAAGTTTAGGGACTGATGACCCCGTAGTTAAGTCCCATAAGCTTAAACATTTGAACATTTTGAAAACGCAAAACTTATACAATACGGAAAACACCGACACACAATCTGTAATGTTTAGTTTTAAAACATCTAGCGGGTTTACAGGTGTAACTACGTGGTTTAACTCAAAATTGAGTCACCACTTGAATGGAAAATTTTGACTCGGTCAATCTTTTCTTGATCCATTAAAAAGTTGATCAAGTCTATTGAAACGAAGGATCACACGACGTTTTTCATTCAGCTTTTGTTGATCAAGTAAAATCGTTCAACTACACTTGACTCGTGTGAACGCGCCTTGAAGGAAAAGATTGACAGAGTCAAACTTTTCCGTTCAAGTGATGATTCAACTTTGAGTTGAACCACACATAAACCCATTCGCTGTTTTAAAACTTTATTGCGGATTTAGTGCCGTTGTTTTCCGGTGCGTTCAGAAAGCATGTTTTTTATTTTTTATTTTTTTTTATTTTTTTTTATTTTTTTAGAACTGAACCATGAGCGCGAATGCCTGTGAAATCGTCGTATGGATTCTTACGAAAACAAACATGTGCGGGAAAATACTTAGCGAGGTATCGTGAGAGAAATGGACATTAGCAGTTTAACCACTGAAGACGTAAAAAAAAAAAAAAAAAAAAAAAAAAAAAAAAAGAATAAAAAAAAAGCAATCAAATGTACAAAAAAGAATATTCATTAGTGTCCATATAAAAAGAGTGGAGTGGGAAAGGAGGAATTTTATGTGTCCAGACTGTTCTGGTAAAAAAGAAGAGATCTATTTCTGCATGGTGTTACATATTTTTCTTCCGACATTCTCAAATGATAGTGTTCCATGTACCCTAATGATAGTTTCCTTTAACAATGCCTCCGACGCTTCCAGTCTGTTACTGACGCACCCAAAAACGACTTCGCGCAACGCTAATTTCAAAGCCATTTTGATCGATTTCAGTAGAAACGTGTGAACGAAAACTGATTGAAGTCGCTTTCAGCTTTTGTTGATCAAGTAAACTCGTTCAACTAAACTTGAATCGTGTGGACGCGCCTTTACCCCCAATACCTCTGCCTGCACTCGCTAACACTTTGCTCACACGTTAAGGGCAGGTAATTACAACCTGGTCATAAAACACGTGGCAGGAAGCTGGAAGTCTGTTTCGTAACGCAGTGTTTTTCAACCTGTGGGTCGCGACCCCCCAAGTCTTGTTTTGGGGGGAGGGGGGAGGAGCGCTCGCTCCGAAGAGCAAGTACCAGAGTCGAACATAAAGGCTAGTTTACACGATGACACTGCGTTTCATGAACCTGCGCTACTGGCCAATGCGCATGCGCGGCAGGCGTTCGCGCAACTCGTTGACGAAACTAAAAAGTTTCGGCACGTTCCGACTTTGGCGAAACTGATTGCGCGTGTTTTTAGGTTAGGTTATGACCAATGCAGAACAAAATACAACATAAAGGGGGGAACGGGAGAAATAATTCTGTTTTTGAATATGTATGCGTTGCGTACGTGTTTGTGCGATTTTAACGCCGTGTTGGTGCTCTTCTGGCAATTATTTGTGAAATTAAATATTGATGGGTTGACGATTAGTGAATTGCAGACTAAAATACATCCAATTCGAAATACCTATACAAACGAAGTATGGCAATTGTGGATTTCGGAACACGGTACAAGTACTGCAGAGACGAATATCTACTTGACAAGAAACGTAATGCAATTTGTAATTTCAGTTCTGGTAACAGTGCTTCACGCATAACAGTATCTTGTTTCTTTATTGCGTTACTAACTCTGTTTAAAAGGAACGTTAACTGCTTTGGTGACATTCTAAGTTGATTAAAATAGCTTCTAGGGTCTTCAATCACAATTTCTTTCAGCAAGGCCGCTGACCAACCGCTCTGACGTCTTTTTTTAATCCAGTCACGAACCCAAACACGTTTCTTATTCTTTTTATGTTTAATCTTATGCAGCGACTTCACACAGACAAGCAATAGATTCACCACGACTCGTACAGCTACCAAAACTTTCATTCTACGGCGACTACGGCACTCACAAAACAACGAAACTGAAGTGTATAGTTCTGGCGCCGTTTCTACAGACACACACGAAACCAGTTGCGCGCAATTCATTTCATGAAACGACTGTCGCAACCCAGTGTCGTCGTGTAGACTAGCCTTTAGAGTCGCGAAACGCCCAGTGATTTTCTGCAACTTCGCGACTGCAACGCTGCCAAGCGGCCGGGTCGTAAAAACACACCGCGAAGGCCGGTATTACACTATCAAATTATTTGTCAAAGAATTGGACAAAGAAAAATTGGACGTAGTGTAATGGGAACATCGTCCAATATTTCATCCAATCTAAGGCCTCGGCCTAGATTTGATCAATGAAATCGCTCGTCTTCTGTTTCCTGCAGTGAGAAATGTGGCCGCTTGGAGCGCTAGTAGTATACAGCTTCCTTGCCACTACAGCTATTTTATTTGGAGGTTAAATATCTGATATTAGTTGGACATAACGTTCGTATTAGAGATGGAAAAAGTGAAACATCTGACGGTTTCGAAACGAATGAAACCGTACCATTTGTGGTTTCGAAACACTGTTTCGAAACCATGAAACCGCGAAGCAATGTATGTTTTGTCATCAAATCTTCGTTCTAGGAGGGCAATATTTTTCACTATGTGCACAAGGGTACATACAAGAACCTGTCAACCATAGAGTATATATTTACTTCTTGGTCTGTACGGAACATGTTGATAAAGATTTTCTCCCGTGTTGTTGATGTTGCCAACATAGTCACACGAGGCCGCCGGTATGGTAAAAGTTTACCCCGTTAGGAACTCACAAACTGCAATACGGTACACATATTACAGTGATGGATCATAAATGCTACTTTCTATACATACTAAATAAATTATAGGGAATAAAGGGCACACAAGTAATGCTATGGAATTACAAAAATAATAAAGTAAGAGGCAAGTTCACCACTTGTACGTCTTGACCGTTACACCACCGCCGCAATTCTTTTAACATGAGTGTCGAAAAATTATAACGACAGTAGGTAACTTCGTTTTCGCTCATAAGAAACCAACTCTTTAACTCGAGATTAAATATGCGATCTACCCTTGTTCGTATAAAAATGGCATTTCAAGCTTCATGTTGTATCTTATTTTAAAGAATGTAGTTTCACTCGTGTGTCTTTAATATGACAGATAAATAGAATTTAACTGGTTTTTCAATGCAAATAGTGAACGTTGTTTTATTGTTCTTTTACATTTATAAAGCAGACATTATGTCATTTCGGAATACAGCAGTCTCTTGCAAACGAATCTTGATATCAGTAATCATAAGCTGCAGACTCAAGAGTGTAACTAGTAAGTTATATGTGAATCTGTGTGGAGCTTCAGTAAAATGAAACACCACATTTCGATACCATTAGTCTGTTCCGCGTTTCTGCATTAGTGGTTTGAAACCGACACGAAACCGTGAAACCGACACGATACCGTGAAACCGACAGGAAGAAATGGTTTCAGTGTATCGACAATCGACCGCGAATGTGATCCGAAACAGAACGGAATGAAACCGCATGGTTTCGAAACCGGAAAGATGCTGGTTTTGAAACACTGATGCCCGGTTTCTGGAAACTATAGTTACCGTGCCGTTAGCTACCGTCACGTTATAATTTAACATGCCAGATAACTTCCTTGCGTTTCCCGTAGCTGATTTCAACGACCGTTAGTTAACTATGAGGTAACTGCGCCTTCTGTCGAATCAAATAGTACGTCTCAACAGATAACAGATGGCACTACTCACGAAAATCGCAATTACTCGAATTTTATCGATTATTAAGGGAAATCGAAGACGCGTCTTATTAGTTTGATAGTAGTTACGAGTTTTCTGTTTCTGTTTTCAAAGGCAATGGGCGACAAACGAGGAAAAAATTTGACTCTATTTGAGAAAAATCTTTTGACCGACTTGATTTTAGAAAGGAAAGTAGTTATATTAAATGAAAAGGCAGATGGTTTGACTATTTTGGAAAAACAACACGCCTTGGAAGTTGTCACAAAACTGTACAATTCGTTAAACAGACAGGAGAGAAAACGGTAAGGCCACTCAGAGAGCTGTATTCTTTTTTAAAAAGAAAAACAGGACAAACAACAACGAAGACAGGGTTAACAATAAAATCATACGTATTATTTCTGTTGTCAACATATATTTTTATGAATTTAAGTTTTCCTCTACCCATTGTTCTGTGAATGCGACATTATTTTTCACAACGCAGACTGGTCAATTTACGTCCACCCATCCACCTACCGGAGCCCCACGTTGTAATAATAATAATAATAATAATAATAATATCACTAATCACTTGAAACAATGACTGATCGCAATGGCAATTGCATGGCAGAACATTATTGCAAAGGGAAGTATCTTTATGCTTAATTGAAAGTTTTAGTATGAGAGCATGGCTTTGTGACTTGGATGTGGTAAAATTTTACATCCAGATCGGCGATCGCGGGAGATAACGTTGGCCACTGTAGCTCAGTGTCGAGATGTTGCTTGACCAATCGCGAGAGAGATGCAGCTAATGCAAACGTCACCCGTTGTCAACATTATCTCTCGCGACCGCCGAGCGCGATGTAAAATTTAACCCGGAATGTTGTTTCCGCGTTTTTCCCCGTTTGACCCCGGCAATGTCATTGGTCAGTTTTTTTGTTATTATTCTGAAACGCATATGAAATTCGCTCTCATTACATAGATCAAATAGTTGTCATCTAACACGAAAAACGCGTCGTGGTGTTTTAACAGTGGCGAGTACAGCAAAGTTTTCTTCTCCTGAACAACTGTCCGAAGCATCAGAAGAAAAAGAAGACGGCGGTGACGACGACAATGAAAGAATTTCCATTCTTCAGCTTCATAAATTTTAAAATTGTATGAAAATTATACGGGACCCAGTCATAAAAACAAAAACAAACTACTACTGGTAAATAACTTCTGGACTTGCGTTTGGAAGCCCACTAGAGCTACGTAGCGGATATAGTTAAAACTAAAGTTAACGTGTAGGTAACCCCACGGGAACGCGCATTTATCTTTAACGGACAGGTAACTACGGCTGTGACGGTAACTGTTGTTTCGGAAACCCATTTTGTACTTAACGTTCAGGTAACCCACAGATAACTATAACGGGACAGGTAACTAATGTTTCGGAAACCGGCCATGAAACTGTTGTGTGTATCGAAACCTGGTTTCGAAACCATGAAACCGTAGCCAACTCTAGTTCGTATTCGTAAACATGGCTATTGGCTAGTAGTGGAATGTTTGTGCAGTGCTTTCTAGCAACAACAAAATTTAAAAAAAGAAATCAGATGGGGCTTTGTATAACAGGTGACAAGGCCAATTCACACTGTCCGTCACGTCAATTCGCGTAGCCCAATACCCTGCGGCAAAAGTGAGGTTGAGACCGACACAGGAATAAAGATATCACGCTGGTGCAGGTTTGGAGGGGAGCAGCCAGAAACTAGAAACACTAGAGTAAATTAGAACGAGATATATATTGCACAGAATTTATACAATACTTAACTTTTACATAGCTCAGTACTGCAGAATGTTGATACATAGTTGAGCTAGAGGCTAGTACTGCTTCCTAGTGCCTATACGATAGCCAAGTCTTCACTGGTGCCTATCTGATTACGAAGGTCCTAACTGGTTGCTATCTCAGTCCCAAGTGAACGATGTCGTTCAGTGGTGGCCACGAGCGGAGTTGCAACAGAGGGCGCTCGTGGCTGACGTCGTAAGAACGCCGCGCCGTGCGTGGATGGCGGCGCGCGGCGAAAGTAGGTGGCGCGCACTTTGTACTTGTGCGACACCACACCCCTCCCCCCCCCCCCCCCCACCGCCAAACCGGCGCCCGTCGTGGCGTAGGGCTGAGGGCCACGGCGACGGCACTGGGAGGAGGGCCTGGGCGGGGGAGTTACTGGTGAGACGGGCGTCGTAGCAGAGGCTGGGATCGAGACGCCGTCCGCGCCCCGGCATCCGCCTTGCGATCCCCCAAAACCCGCCAAAACGAGGGGCAGGGCACACCCCCCCGCCCAGAGGGAGCAGGTCATCTTCTTCTGAGGTGCGTGGCCCAGGCGGCGGGGGCACGCACGGTCCCGGAGTCCCTCTCGTTGACGCTGGCAGCTGAGGCAGCGACGGAGGCGAAGGGGCCGACTGCATAGGAGGCGCGTCTACATCCATCGGGATCTCGTAGCCCGGGGAAGCTGGGCCCGGCGGCGAGCGATGTGGCTGTGCTCCCTGGCGGTGAACTGGGTCTGGAATGAAGAAACCCGAGACAGGATCGCGAGGCCTGTGCAAGCGCAATTGGTTTGCGTGGCGCCGCAGCTCCGACCCTGTGGAAGAACGTACAACATACATATTGCGACCGAGCACGCGCTGACTGGTGCCTGGCAACCATGTCTTCTTGTTGCCAGCAAACACCCTGTACATCACCGGCGTGGAAACCTGAAAACGCGTAGCGCCATACGAACCGACTCGGTGCGTGGGAGGCTGCAGCAGGTGAAGGAGAGTGCGGTGACGGCGGCCGTGTAGCAGCTCGGCAGGAGATGGGCCGTCACATGGCAAGCACCGATACATAGACAGGAAAATTTGAAGAGCTTGCTGCCTGGAGTGCTGACCTTTCATCTTCTCCATGTGATACTTGAATGTTCGAACGAAACGTTCTGCTTCACCATTGGACTGAGGGTGAAAAGGTGCGGTGGTGATATGCTGAATGTCATTCACACGACAAAACTGTCTAAATTCCGCACTAACAAACTGAGGTCCATTGTCACTGACGATAGTTTCAGGCAAGCCTTCGATGCAAAACACTGATGTTAAGGCACTGATTGTACTAGACGCCGTCGTTGAGTTCATGGCAATCACAAAAGTAAACTTGCTAAAAGCGTCGACAACGATTAACCAGCGCGTATTCCAGAAAGGTCCGGCAAAGTCAATGTGTAAACGTTCCCATGGTCCCTTGGGGCGTGGCCAGTCTGAGAAACGTCGCGGAGGAGCCGCCTTATGCTCCGCACAAACTGTACACTGTGACGTCATGCTCTCTATCTGAGCGTCCATACCAACCCAGGTACAATGACGTCTGGCCAGTTGCTTTGTCCTAACAATACCCCAGTGTCCTTGATGCAGGAGGCGTAACACCTCACGTTGCAGGGAACGAGGAAGAATCACTCTTGTATGGTGGTTGTCCGTATGTAACAACAGAA
The DNA here is from genome assembly GCA_026315105.1 of Locusta migratoria. Lineage (NCBI taxonomy): Eukaryota > Metazoa > Arthropoda > Insecta > Orthoptera > Acrididae > Locusta > Locusta migratoria. The sequence continues at coordinate 150,281,562 of CM048744.1, forward strand.
CACCCTGACTTAAAGACAATGCATGCCGTTGTGTAAAATAACGTCGAACCAGAGGCCGATCAATGTCTTTGGCTCTGGCAGGCCAACCAAAGCGAACAAAACGTGCTACCACACTTAAGTCTGCATCCGCAGCTGTTTCCTGTGCAACCCGACGAGAGTTCAAAGGGAAATCTGTGACCGCGGAAGCATCTCTGGAGTCTATCTGACAACATGCCGTTTCCGAAGAATCAAACGACACATCCTGGCCAACCGGAAGTCGTGAAAGTGTGTCCGCGTTGGCGTGTTTAGTGGTAGGTCGGTACAAAATCTCATACTGATAATTAGACCGTATTAAGGACCATCTCTGAAGCTTTTGTGCCGTTCGTGGCGGAATTGGCTTTGTTGGTGAGAACAACGACGTGAGAGGCTTGTGGTCTGTCAACATATAGAATTTCCTGCCATACAGATAATGATGAAACTTTGTGACGCCGTAAATGTTTGCTAAGGCCTCCTTTTCTATCTGACTGTAATTCTGTTGCGTCGGCGTCAGTAGCTTGGATGCAAAGGCAATAGGACGATCGTGACATCCAATACGATGCGACAAAACTGTACCCACACCGTACGACGAGGCATCAACTGCTAGCACTACAGGCTTCTGTGGGTCAAAGGGAATCAAACATGCATCACTGAGTAGTGTAGACTTTAGTTTGTCAAAGGCAACCTGACAATCTTTAGACCATACAAAAGGAACATTCTTCCTACGTAAGTGATGCAGTGGAGCTGCAATCTGAGAGGCATTGGGAATAAATTTGAAATAATAGTTAAGCTTTCCCATTACTGCTCGCAATTCATGCACATTCTTAGGAGGAGGCAAGTCTTTGATTGCTCGAAGATGTGACTGTAAGGGATGAATTCCTTGGGCATTAATCACATGGCCTAGGTACTCTACTTCAGTTTGAAAAAACGAACACTTTGCTTTATTACAACGTAGACCTGCTGCAGTCAAAACTTTGAAAAGGCACTCCAGGTTTGCTAAATTTTCTTCAACTGTACGTCCGGATACCACAATATCATCTAAGTAGTTCGAGCAACACGGTACAGAAACTGTCAGCTGTTCCAAAAAGCGCTGAAAAATAGCGGGGGCGGAAGAACTGCCAACATGTAGGCGTTGAAATTGAAAAAGGCCCATGTGAGTATTACTGACAAAAAACTTTTTTGGCTCGTCATCAAGTGGAATCTGTAAGTATGCCTCTGCTAAATCAATCTTAGAAAAGAAGCGAGACTGTCCTAATTTGTCCATTAGTTCCTCAGGTCTGGGAAGGGGATAAGTGTCTACAATTGTTTGACTGTTCACTGTTGATTTAAAGTCCGCTCAGAGACGAAGTTTTCCTTACGGCTTGGGTATAATTACTATAGGCGATGCCCACTGACTCGCAGAAACAGGATAAATCACACCACCATCCTGCCAGCGTTTAAGTTCATCGGCAACTGCATCACGTATTGCGATAGGCACTGGTCTAGCTTTACGAAATTTTGGAACTGCAGATTCTTTTAAAGTTACATGTGACACGAAGTCTTTAGCACAACCTAGTTCCGGCGAAAACAAGTCACTATATTTGTCACACAATGCATTGATTTTGTCCTGAGGCACTACTGACGAAATTTGAAGCACATGTCTTTGAAAAGATAAGCCAAACAAGCCAAATGCATCTACTCCAAAAATGTTCTGTGTAGATTTGGCCTGAAGAACTACAAAAGCAACTGTTTTTGTTACACCTTGAAAAGAGGCAGGCAGGCTACACGTTCCTAGCACGGGAATATTTTGACCTGTGTACGCTGTTAGCACTTGTTGACACGGCGACAGTTTTGGCGAACTCACCAGTTCATAAGTGTCTTTATTCATTAAAGTGACAGCGGAAGCAGTATCAAGCTCAAATTGCACAGTCTTATTTTCTATGAAGTGAGTCACAAAAAGTTTTTGCCTGTGGCGCTCAACAGGTGCGCGAATGTGGGCAACGTCTGCTACGCCTTGTTTGATGCGCTTGCGCGGGCTGCGTAGTGAAGGAAGCGGCGCAGACGCTAGATGGCACTACCGCCGGATCGGCGTCCGCGCAAGCATGCGAAGCTACTCCAGATTTACTAACTACTGCACTACACTTTTGAGTAGCTACTTGATGTCTACTGTCACTAGCTACACAGTACTGGGCACTTTTACAATAAGAAGTTGCAAATAGGTTCACTATAGGATTGCAGTGTACATTGTCACTTTGCTTGTCCCGAACCCTTTTCCGTTGCACATTTTTACGTGCTCGTCGGCGCTTGCTACGTGGTGCACTATATAGTTTTGCCGTAGGCGCAGCACTACTTTCTTGTAAATGAGAACCAAGCAAAGCACTGTTCAAGTTTACAGCGTGATTGACATTTATAGAATTAACTGTTCTCGCACTCCGCGAAGCACTGTTCCTAACGGCACCGTTCTTTGAATGTTTGTTTTGCATACACACTGTTTGTACGTGTCCTGATTTGCCACATTGATAACAGGTTGCGTTGCGACTAGGGCACTGTGCACGTTTGTGGCGTGACACACACTGGGGGCAAGACTTACGAACGTTTTTCTGAAATGAGCGTTGGCGCCCGTTATTCAAATTACTGTTTCTAACACGACGGGGCGACCTTTGTGTCGCACTTTTACACTGGCTACTGTTCACTGTCTGTTCAGCACGGCCGGTAGAAAAATAAGAATCACTAGTGCTATACTGAGAACTGTGACTACGAAAGCGTCCGTTGCGGCGCACTGAATTTACACTGTGGCTTTGCATTTCTACATCTGCTAAGTCAAAAGTATCATGCGCTTCAATAAGCTGCAGTACACTGTCTAATGAAGGGTCTGACTGTTTTATAATTGCTGCCCTAATTCTGGGGTCCTGAATGTTCTGTTTAATCGCATCCCTCAACATCACGTCACTATACGAAAGTCCACAAGAGGAAGTAAATTTACATTTGCGGGTTAAGCCCTTCAATTCTGTAATCCACTCTAGGTGTGACTGCTGCGGTAATTTTTTAAGTCTGAAAAATCGGTACCGAGCCTAACTGCGACACCGCCTGCAGGAGTTGAGTGATTTGCGCCGTCTGTAACTGAATAATTTCCATTACGTTTGGGTTCGGGGTAGTGGCCATGCTGACCGATTAGGCGCTGCGCATACAAGAAAATTAGTACAAAACACAAATGCAAGATAAATGAGGACGCACTGCAACAAAAAAGTCCACAAAATACGTAACTGAAAATTCTTATAATAAGGGTGGGCGAGCGGGAGCAATTTCTGCGTGCTCCGACTGCTGCTGTCTGGCTGCTGTAAGTGGGCTGATCCAAGGTTCATCTATCGCTCCTCGTCGCCACTTTTGTATCCCATCCTCGTCGCCACTTTTGTGTCCCTGCCTCGTCGCCGCTTTTGTGTCTCGTTTCCGTCGTAGGTGTCGGTGGCCGAGTGGAATGAGACCGACACAGGAATAAAGATATCACGCTGGTGCAGGTTTGGAGGGGAGCAGCCAGAAACTAGAAACACTAGAGTAAATTAGAACGAGATATATATTGCACAGAATGTAACAATACTTAACTTTTACATAGCTCAGTACTGCAGAATGTTGATACATAGTTGAGCTAGAGGCTAGTACTGCTTCCTAGTGCTTATACGATAGCCAAGTCTTCACTGGTGCCTATCTGATTACGAAGGTCCTAACTGGTTGCTATCTCAGTCCCAAGTGAACGATGTCGTTCAGTGGTGGCCACGAGCGGAGTTGCAACAGAGGGCGCTCGTGGCTGACGTCGTAAGAACGCCGCGCCGTGCGTGCATGGCGGCGCGCGGCGAAAGTAGGTGGCGCGCACTTTGTACTTGTGCGACACCACACTCTTTGTTAGTGCTCACATTTTCCATTTAAAACGTTATTTAATGAAACTTGCTTTATCAACTTAACAATCTTATTCGTATACACTGTTTGAGTCAGCCGTTTTGTTACTCTATTGCAAACTTCTCTCCTAAATGCAGACACAACGCAACTGTAGTGTAAACAATAGCTGAGCGTTACACCGCCATTTTGAAGCAAATTTGACGAAATATTCGATGATAGTGTAATACCCCCTTTTGCGTTTCATCCAATTTCTTTGTCAAAAAATATGACCAATATTTCATCATATTTTTTCGTCCAATTTTTTGTCCATTAATTTGATAGTGTAATACCGGCCGAAGCGATTGAGTAATGAATGTGTATTTGGAATGAAGCAGCATTTTCAAAATAACTTGGTATTTAGATCTTTTGTGGTGCTATAAATTGTAGCAACTGTCAAAAATATAATTCGGAAATCTCTCATTTGCAAAGGATGCTCAGAAGTAACAGAACAATGTTGTGAATAACAGGTGTTCGTTTACAGTGGTTAGTTGTACTTTTAGGCATAAAAGTAAAACTTTAACAATTCATTCACGTCCAAACGTCTGCTGTTAATGAGAATCGCAAATACTTGACCACTATTTCATAATATTACTGCTGAATGAAAGAAATGTATGAATGACTGCTTAGGTTCGTACCTCAGGTTCACAAAAATGATAACTCTGTATACTAACATATTTTGTCGGTTATCTACTAGTTTGATAAAGTAAATACGTAGCTACAAATAAATAATGTCTCCATATATTACCTGTTAATGTTACCATGTCACATTCTCGAAGATATTCAGTTTGATACCTGCCTAGTAGCTAAAAAATTGTGATAGGTACACGAAAGGCATAGAAGCAAGGACGAGGTGAAAAGATGGTTTAAACGACGATGTAGAATCTAGTCCTCTACAATATAAAAATCGTGTGTACTTTTGAAACATTACAGTGTCCGAAATTCGCTAAAACAAAGCTCATGCAACATGTCAGTACGCACCAAACACAGGAACATAATCATAATCTGTTCCTCTTATATACTTCAGCACATCAGGTTGCAATTCATTTCTGCTTTCAAAAAGTTTTGGACGATATTAATATGACTCGGATATTGTGAACTGTATGAATTACATTGCACCGACAGTTTGTTAAATTGTAGACTGCCATTAACAGTATTTGTATTAGAAAGTTCACAGCAACGTTCAATGACCAGGAAATATGAAAGCAACAGCATTAAAAACGGCAACTTTGCAGTTTGCATCATGCCATTCCTCTGTTCTTCCCTACTGGCCGCTTGGAGCGCTAGTATCGCTTCAGCTGCAATTTTTTTTCCTAGAGAGTTTCGCGACTGTCTGTGGTAGACTGTGCAAGTACTTGCACCATAAAATAAACAGAGCTTCAGTAATACAAAAACCTATACCTAACTGAAATTTATTTCATGTTAAAATTACAGCGTTCCTTGTGTAACTTTGATTATGACTAGAGCATAGACTGTTTTATAATAAAGTGTGTAAGAGATGCCTACAACGGTTGGCGGGGTCATAACACAAACTGCGTCATTGGAGTTTAAGGGGAGAGGGGTGACAAATTACTACTTTTGGCCAGCCTGGGGGGCCTTAATTTTATAATGTTTGAAGTTATTCATAATGAATATTTGTTACCAATAAACCAATATTTATATACAAAATAAATTTATCTTCCGAATCCAGGACCTAATATCTCGGGTGTGGGGGGGGGGCGGGGATTGATCGGAGTTTGGAAGGGTAGTGAGTCATTGGCCAAGGGGGAGGGGGATGGGCACCTCTGAAGTGTTCAAATGTTCAAAATATTCAAATGTCTGTAAACCTATTGGACCAAACTGCGTGGTCATCAGTCCATAGCTTACAAACTACTTAAACCTAGGTAAACTAATCTACGGACAAACACACCACACACATGCCCCAGGGAGGACTCGAACCTCCACGGCGAGCAACCACGCGCTCCACAGCGAGGCGCTTTAGACCGCTCGGCTACTCCACCGCGGCCCTCTGATGTGTGTTAACGATGAATCAGCTCAAAGCCAGTAATCAAGAACCAATCGATAGATAGAAGAACGTGATACATTAATTAATACTGAAAAATTCGGAAAACATATACCTCCGTACAAATTAAACATAATTCGCCAGCCACGGCGGAGTGGCCAAGCGCATTGAGGCGCTATGCTGCGATGCGCGAGGCCGTTTCCCGTCGGGGGTTCCAATCCCCTCCTCGGGCATGGACGTTTGTGTATTCTTTAGTATGCGCTAGTTCATAAGTAGTTTGTAAGTTTAGGGACGGATAACCCCGCAGTTAAGTCCCGTAAGCTTCATAAACATTTGAACATAATTCCCTTCCGGGTCTTGCCTAATACGCGAAATACTCGTTAAGCAAAATTTATTTTTTTGGCGGAAATCATGTAAAAATAGGATAATGTGATCCGTTAGGAAAAATAAAAAAATAAAAAATCGTAGTACAAAAATTTTAAAGAAAGCCGTAGCGAAATAAAGTAAGTTATTTTTTTCCTTTGAGGTAACATGATTTTGCTACGGTTCGAGAAGATAGTGGGGGGGGGGGGGAGGGGGGGTCGTGAGAATATTTTTATATGGAAGGGGATCGCGAGAATATTTTTACTTGAAACGGGGTCGCACATAAGAAAATAGTGAACAATTTAACGTATCTTGGAGTGCTGAATTCAGTAGGAGAATCTAAACAACACGTTTTTAAGTAACTTTTTTATTATTATTATTTTGTCAAACCTATACGTAGAGCTGTTTGTTATCATGTAATGTATTGACAAGAAAAAATTGAACCAAAATTATTTAAATCACGGAGGATTGGCATTTTTCTAGTGGCTTAATTAAAGTTTCTTTTTAAATTTAAGCATTTTTATTTTTGAACACTATACTCACACGAAACTTATTGATAAATTATAAATCTTTAGTTCTAACATGAGAAGAATCTCTAACTATATAAAAGCTAAAGGACACTCATTCACACACTCACTCACTGACTAAACACGAAATCTCGAAAACTACTTCACCTATGAAGCTTAAATTTGGCAGGAATGTAGTTTGTAGGTCGAAGAAGTCAGCTAAGAAAGTATTTTCCTATAGAGTCGATAGCTCAGGAGATACGAGGTCATACACAATGAAAACTTCCCCGTCTTGTGACACGTAATAGTGTTACTTTATCAGTCCACTATTTGAGAAGGAGAGCACTTGGCGACTTGCAACAAACTTTAAAAATAATTTCAAACCTTTAGGAAACTTTTTCTCGCTGACAACCCTAGCAAAATGATGAAAGGAAAAAAGTTTGTCGCTTACTACTTTTTCGGCGTTCATGCAGTAAAATTACGGCATTTGGCATGACGTTACAATTTATTACTCGTACACTATTAATTCTATTCGCAAGAAATGTTACAGACAGTACACACACGCACCACTGAACGTATATTCGAAATTTTATCATAATACAATTAGGTTGAAGAACAACCGCCTCATCACGCTTGAGGTTATGATTTATTACGTCTTTCCTACTAACTCTATTCATGACGTATTTCGCAGACATTTTACTCATAGACCACTGGATGTTGTCAGAATGGGTCCAGCTCCATCGAAGCGTGTTTAAATAAATGCATGCGCGCTATCCTCATCAAAGTGGTGTGTCTGCAGAGATGTCGTGTAGAAGGTTTTGATCATTTGGATATGTAGCTCAGAAGTTTTTTGAGAGAGAGTGCTTAAAACGTAATGATATTTTGCTTAAACATTTAGCATATGTTTGTTTTACGTAGCTTGCCTGGAGAACACTGCTGTTGCTCTGGAGATTGGGCTACATTACTGTTAGGCGTTTAAACGATGATCGTTCATACTGTTTCCGAGAGAAATTGTTAAGGGAGCTGTGTTACACACCTACAGTGTTTGACACTCAGGATTGGGGGGGGGGGGGGTCGTTACCGTTACATTACGTTCGTCAGCTGATGTAAGCATCGTGTATACAGTTATTTTGCCAAGGCTAACAGACGGATGGGCTTTAAACGCATTCCTTGCTATTTCTGGATGTAGAGGGACGCTTACACTTGCTACGCGCCGGCCGCGGTGGCCGAGGGGACTGAGGCGCTCCAGTCACGGTCAGCACGCCCACTACGGTCGGGGGTTCGAATCCCCCCTCGGGCATGGCTATTTGTGCCGTCCTAGTTCGTAAGTAGTTCATAAGTAGTTTGTAAGTTTAGGGACTGATGACCCCGTAGTTGAGTCCCATAGACTATACAAACATTTGAATTTGAACTTGCTAGGCAGAGAGCGCGTGTGCTCCACCCTGGAGGACTTGGCGGTCTAGTTTTAGCCACACTAGCGCGGGGGCGGAGGGTTTTGTCGAATGTGCTTGTACTCGTTTAGAGTTGTTAAATAAATCGATTAAGTGAGTTACGAAATGTCGCAAGGGCCCTGGCATCGGTGGTAATTGTTTATAAACAATTGTTGTTAAACATTACTTCCGAGAGAAATATTCTTCCATAATAAAAACATACTAAGTACGAAAATTATGCAAAATAATCGGAGGCATACCTGTCGACGGTGTCTGTAGCGGCTGGCGGTTAAATTGATATGCAAATTTAATACATAATGTTGTAATTATTAATGCATAAATTAAATTCATATGAAACAAATATTAGGGAGCAGTGGTGGATGGCCTGGGGGAGCCCAGATGGGGGTGGCACTCGCACGAGTGTCCACTTCTGGAGGGGAACATGTACAGTGTTATCCCAGGCAATTGTACTGTCCGAAGTACGCAATAATTGGCTCCTTTTTCCCAATGTTGGTGCACGTCTATAATTGGAAACTATTGTAAAAATAAAATAAAATAAAAAAATTAATAAAACTACTATGGGTGCGGCAAAAGTGAGGTTGAGACCGACACAGGAATAAAGATATCACGCTGGTGCAGGTTTGGAGGGGAGCAGCCAGAAACTAGAAACACTAGAGTAAATTAGAACGAGATATATATTGCACAGAATGTAACAATACTTAACTTTTACATAGCTCAGTACTGCAGAATGTTGATACATAGTTGAGCTAGAGGCTAGTACTGCTTCCTAGTGCTTATACGATAGCCAAGTCTTCACTGGTGCCTTTCCTTAATCTATCTTCTAAGATAAGACGTAAAGTGAGTATTGCCTCCCGGATTCCTATGTTCCTCCTGAATCCAAAATGATCTTCCCCGAGGTCAGCTTCTACCAGCTTTTCCATTCTCCTGTAGATAATTCGTGTTAAAATTTTGCAACCATGACTTATCAAGCTGATGGTTCTGTAATTTTCACACCTGTCTGCACCTGATTTCTTTGGAATGGGGATTATTACATTTTGCTTAAAGTCTGAGGGTATTTCGCCTGTCTCATAAATCCTACACACCAGTTCAAATAGTCTTGTCATAGCTGGCTCTCCCAGAGACTTTAGTAGCTCTGAGGGTATGTCATCTACTCCTGGAGCCTTGTTCCGACCTAGGTCTTTCAAGGCTCTGTCAAATTCATCTCTCAGTATAGCATCTCCTATTTCATATTGATCTACGTCCTGTTCCCTTCCTACCACATTGTCTGTAAGTTCATTTCCTTTGTAGAGCTGCTCTATGTACTCTTTCCACCTTTCAGCTTTCCCTACTTTGCTGAGAACCGGCTTCCCATCTGAGTTCTTGATATTCGAAGAGTTGCTTTTCTTGTCCCCAAATGTCTCTTTTATTTTCCTGTAGGCGGTATCTACTTTTCCCCTTCTTATACATTCTTCTACAGATTTGCATTTGGCTTCTAGCCACTCTGCTTAGCCATTTTGCACTTCCTATCAATCTCATTTTTTAATCGTCTGTACTCCATTTTGCGTGTTTCATTTACAGCATTTTTATATTTTCTCCTTTCATCAATTAAATCTAGTATTTCCTGTGATATCCAAGGATTTTTTGTAGGTCTTGCCTTTCTACCTATTTTGTCCTCTGCTGCCTTCACTATTTCATCTCTCAATGCTACCCATTCCTCTTCTACTGTTTTATTTCCCCCTGTTTCTGTCAATTGTTGCCTAAATCTCCCTCTGAAATTTTCCACAACGTCACTTTCCTTCAATTTATCTAAGTCCCATCTCCTTATTTTCCTACCTTTCTGCAATTTTTTCAGTTTCAGCCTACAGTTCGTGACTAACGGTCAGAGTCTCTATCTGCCCCTGGGTACGCCTTGCAGTTTATAACCTGGTTCCGGAATCTATGTCTTACCATTATAAAATCTATCTGATACCTTCCGGTGTCTCCTGGTCTCTTCCACGTATACAACCTTCTTTTGTGATTCTTAAACCACGTGTTTGTTACGATTAAATCATGTTCCGTGCAAAATTCTACCAGGCGACTTCCTCTTTCATTCCTCCTGCCCAGTCCATATTCACCTACTATTTTTCCTTCTCTTCCTTTTCCTACTACCGAATTCCAGTCTCCCATCACAATTAAGTTTTCCTCTCCCTTAACTGTCTGAATAATTTCCTTTAGCTCCTCATATATTTCTTCGATCTCCTCATCATCGACAGAGCTAGTTGGCATATAAACCTGTACTACTGTTGTCGGTGTTGGCTTTGTATCTATCTTGACAATGATAATGCGATCACTGTGCTGCTCATAGTAGTTTACCCGCATTCCTATTTTCTTATTCATTATTAGTCCTACTCCTGTGATACCCCCAACTGATTTTGTATTTATAATCCTGTAGTCACCTGACCAGAAATCCTGTTCATCCTGCCACCGAACTTCACTAATCCCCACTATATCTAACTTCAACCTATCCATTACCCTTTTTAAATTTTCTAATTTTCCTACCCGATTAAGGGATCTAACATTCCACGCTCCGATCCGTAGAATGCCAGTATTGTCTTTCCTGATGACAACATCCTCCTGAGTAGTCCCCGCCCGGAGATCCGAATGGGGGACTATTTTACCTCCGGAATATTTTACCCGAGAAGATGCCATCATCATATGTTCATACAGTAGAGCTGCATGTCCTCGGGAAAAGTAACGACTGTAGTTTCCCCTTGCCTTCAGCCGTTCGCAGTAGCTGTGTGGCAAAGCCACATTAGCTGATGTTACAAGGCCAGCTCAGTCAGTCATCCAGACTGTTGCCCCTGTAACTACTGAAAACGCTGCTGCCCCTCTTCAGGAACCACACGTTTGTCTGGCCTCTCCACAGATACCCCTCCGCTGTGGTTGCACCTACGGTACGGCTATCTGCATCGTTGAGGCACGCAAGCCACCCCACCTCGGCAATGTCTGTGGTTCATGGGGGTGGTGAAAAATTTTATCTACGCGTATTTATTTCTACCACGACGCCCCAGGAGAATAATGTTGCAGCGAGCAGAACCCCCATACATCGAAATATCGAAAAGATGAGTATTCTGTTTGAAAGTGGTAGAAAGGAACTGTAATTACTTAAATAGTATACAAATGTTACAAGGTTCAAAGCTCGGTGTTCAGACAGACCATCCAGTGTTATCTTTCGGTACAACCGCTACAACGCAATGCTGACACACACTGAAACTGTAGTGCAGTGTTTTTCAATCGCGACCACCAGGAGGTTCCTGCTCGGGGGTCGTCGTCACGGAAGGAAGTACTGCTACCATAAAACAACGAGGGGTTCAGTAATACAGAAACGGATATTGAAGTGAAATAAATTAAATGTTAAAATTTGAATTAAATAGATCATAGATTGTTTTATAATACGGTGTGTTAATGATGATTAAGCGCAAAGTGCGAATACTGTTTCAGGAACCAGTCAGTAGGTAAAAGAACTTGATACAATATGGTATTCGAAAAAGGGTCTAATTTTTTACAAGTTGTCTATACATTGCGACCATTCTTAATGAGCATAATTTGCTTTTGAGACTTGCCTAAAATGCGGAACACTCATTAGGCAAAATATATCTTTCTGTCAAAAATAATGTAAAATTGGATGTGTTCAATTCCAAAAAATACACACAAGAAACTACGTCCAACAATTTAAAAGAAAGATGAAGCGAAAGAAAGATTTATTTCCTTCGAGGTAACATAGTTTTGATACACATCATGGGGAGGATGGGGGTCGCCTGAAAATTTTTACTTGGAAGCGGGTCGCATATTCGAAGAGGTTGAAAAACACTGTCCTAGTCCATATCGCACACTTAAGAAAAGCAGTCTTGAAGTATCTCTCTGCTGGACCACCTTGGATTCCCAGTGAACAGTTGTTCACTAACGCTAAACAAAAATCTATGCAGATCGTCGAAGTAATTCCCTGAACTTGTCTTATCTTACAATATAAAGCTTTTGAATCCAGATTACTAGAAGTCTTAAACTAGCTTAAGGTTTAAATTATTTCTGATGTCATATGTATCAACAAATAATGGCCGTTTTTTTAACTCCGATTCAATTTTATTCATCTCGAAAATATGGCCTTGTTCTTATTTTGTGACTGACACTACAAAAGTGTCAAATGCGAGACGTCAGTAATGAATGACTTGCTGTTGAATTAAGGATGGAATTTTAAAAGACTACTAAACATTGTAGCCGGCCGCGGTGGCCGAGGGGACTGAGGCGCTCCAGTCACGGTCTGCACGGCCACTAAGGTCGGGGGTGCGAATCCCCCCTCGGGCATGGATATTTGTGCCGTCCTTAGTATAAGGTAGTAAATAAGTAGTTTGTAAGTTTAGGGACTGATGACCCCGTAGTTAAGTCCCATAAGCTTAACAAACATTTGAACATTTTAAACATTGCAAAAATTACGAAAGAGACACTCCTGGAAAATGAAAAAAGAACACCATGAATTCGTCAAGCCAGCAGAGCAAATTTTTATTGACACATTCTTGAGGATGTATCTCAGACACAGAGCCATACGAACGTGAGTGCAGTCACCAGAACGTGCGAACTGTCGACGCTAGTACCGTGGATACCCTACTTTCACAGCAATGCAAGTTGCAGTTCTCCCATGGAGACGATTGTAGATGTGCCGAATGTAGTCTTGCAGATTGTCCTTCCGTGGAATTTCCCTCTGGTGGCTAAGTTGGGCCAGATTTCGTGCAGACCGCGCAAGATGACGCTTCATCCGGTCCCAAACATGCTCAATGGGGGAAAGATCTAGAGATCGTGCTGTGCAGGGTAGTTGACGTACACCTTGAAGAGCACTTTGGGTGGTTCAGGATACACGTCACCGTATATTATCCAATTGGAAAAACTTATCGCCTTGTTGGTGCATAAATGGTAGCAAGACGGGTTGACTGATGGTTTGAATGTACCGTGCACTGTTCAATGTTCCCTCTACGATCACCAGAGGAGAACGGCCAGTGTAGGATATGGCTCCCCACACCACGATGCCGGCTGTTGGCCTCGGAGGCCTCTGACGTATACACTCCATATTTTCTTGCGCTCCCCTACACGACGCCCTGACACTGAGGCAGAAGCGACACGTATCCATTCGTCTATCCATAAGTGACACCACTGGAAACGACCTGAAAGACATTGGGGAGTGAACGGAAGACGCCCTAACGCCACGCATGATCGTACAGCACGGTGTGAGGAGCCATATCCTACCGTCGCCGTTCTCTTCTGGAGATCGTCGAAACCTTCATTCAACCCGCCTTGCTACTGTTCATGTACGAACAAGGCGGTATGCTTTTCAACAGGACGTCCACATGCATCCCGTACCACTCAATGTGCTCTTCAAGGAACACAACAACAACTGTGGACAGCCCAATCCCCAAATCTGTTCCCTATTGAGCATATTTGGGACCGGATGAAACGTCATCTTGGCGCGGTCTGCACGACCGACACGAATTCTTGTCCATCTCAGGCACCAGGTGGAGACTGTTGTGGCGTGAAGTCAGCGCCACACGCCAGACGCAAGAGAACGATCGTGGAGAAGGCAGCGGATGACGACCGACAGGCTATCGCACGCCGCCGCTGCGCCTCTTGGAGGGAGTAACCGTAGACGCGTGCCCTCTACAAGCTGCTACGTGCCTTTATTCGTAGAACCGTTTTCGAGTGGTACTTGGGCTCTTCAGCTCTCAAAGTCGTGCTTTGGAGGCAACGATAAATATATATCTGTGGTTGTCAAGTCTGCGGTAGCCATTCTAGTAGACAAATTAAACCAGTTGTTCATTACTTGTTTAGTTGTGTAATTGAAAAGTGTTACCTGCATTTCCGTTATGTATTTATATTCCGAGCTGAAAGTAAAATGTTGTTTGTACTTTCCGATTCCGAAACTACAATCCACTTCCAGAATGCTGCATTTGACTTGCGATTATTTGGAAAAGTGGAAGTTTCGCGTTTGAATTCAAAGGCACGTAGCTCGCGTATCATTGAATAATGCAATTTCAAAGCTAATGTGCGTTAAATAATTACGACAAATACTTTATTTTTTTACAGTTAAATGTCTTTGTTTACGTTTTAAGATCTTAAAGAGGACAACGTACACAATGTCTATAGGCCTGAACACTGCCCATTAAAGGCATGTGTAGAGATGCCAGCAGATGACGTTGTTCTGAGTAATCTGTATGCACTTGCAACAGAAATTAAATTTATCCTGTTAGGATCTTAGTTAACCACACACACTGTAATCGCGACTTATTCAGAAACAAACCACCAAATATTGGTGAAAAGGAACATCGGTCTAAGAACATACTCGGAAATCGCGATATATCCGAAACTAAGTAGCAAAATATTGGGGAGAAACATGAAATAGCCTATCCATACCCTCGGAAATCACGAGATATTCGGAAATAAATAGCCAAATCTTTCTGACTAGCGAATGGTGTAGGTTTAAATGTCATTGATACTCATTTCAGTTATTGTACCAGCAATTTTAACGTTCCCCTAGTTTTGTCTCCAACCATATTCTCAAAAATCGCAACATAGTTGAAACAAAGTTAAATATTTGTGAGAAGGAAGAAAATAAATGTCATTACTGATCGTACCACTTGCAGCAGCAATTTCATTCTCCGTTCTTCAGTCACACATAAAAATCACCAAATCGATGCATATAAGAGTACTGGATAACATAATACTGTTATGTGATTAAGAAAATTCCACAAAGTGTTGTGTATAAGTAACTCCTACAATGTGTAACAAACGTCAAGATTAAAAAAAAAAAAATGCATGGCACGGGTTTTGTTCAGAAAACCTCTTGCGTGGTAGTCGACCACTCTACCCATTACACTACAGCAACTCAACGTTATTAGTCCCTTCATATTTTATATACTCGTTCCCACAAGTTTGTTTCTCAGTGTTAATATGATCTTAATTACATTTATTTATAATAAATTCATCCAGAGATGATTTTGTAATTCATTGTTAATTCGCTGTTTCCCTGAAACGGTTTACTGCGAGTTATAAAACCAAAACTGTGAGATATACGGCAAATCAAGATGGCGTCTTTGACATGTAAGAAACAAGTGAATATCGTTTACACGTCAGTTTCCAAAGTCGTCGTTCAGTGGCTAATGTAACAGCGATTTTCAATGGAGGGAAAGAAATTTTTGCTAGACATATATTTATCGTTGCCTCCAAAGTACGTCTTTGAGAGCCGAAGAGCCGAAGTACCACTCGAAAACGGTTCTACGAATAAAGGCAGGTCAAGCTGCTATATCTAGACCGACATGCGTCTGGACTCCATCAGAACTCGGCTACGGAATAGGCAGTCACCAGTAAACAGCGCAGCTTGCTTTGTACGGAAGACGGGGAGTGGAGAGAAGAAACATACATACGTTCTAAAGTTGAGTGTTGTACTCTTTAGTCAATAAAACTTGTAATACTAATGTAATACTAATATCTACAGAACCGTTTTTGCTGACCAAGATCCTGCACCGAACCTTTCCTGAAATACAGGCTGACCAAGGATGAGTACTTTTGTGTCCCAAGTGACCGGTGTCTTTCCGTGGTGGCCACGAGCGGGGTTGCAGCAGAGGGCGCTCGTGGCTGTCGTCGTGAGAACGCCGCGCCGTGCGTGCATGGCGGCGCGCGGCGAAAGTAAGTGGCGCGCACTTTGTACTTGTGCGACACCACACCCCTCCCCCCCAAACCACCGCGCCGTCGTGGCGTAGGGCTGAGGGCCACGGCGACGGCACTGGGAGGAGGGCCTGAGTGGGGGCGTTACTGGTGGGACGGGCGTCGTAGCTGAGGCTGGGATCGAGACGCCGTCCGCGCTCCGGCATCCGCCTTGCGATCCTCCAGGGAACCCACCGAAACCTGGGGAAGGGCGCACCCCCCCCCGCCCAGAGGGAGCAGGTCATCTTCTTCTGAGGTGCGTGGCCCAGGCGGCGGCGGCACGCACGATCCCGGAGTCCCTCTCGGTGACGCTGTCATCTACGGCGGCGACAGCGGCGGCGTCGCGTCGATCTCCATCGGGACGATCTCGTAGTCCGGGGACGCTGGACCCGTTGACGAACGATGTGGTTGTGCTCCCTGGCGGTGAACTGGGTCTGGAATCAAGAAACCGGAGACAGGATCGCGCGGCCTATGCAGACGCAATTGGTTTGTGTGGCGCCGCAGCTCCGACCCTGTGGAAGAACGTACAACATACATATTGCGACCGAGCACGCGCTGAATGATGCCCGGCATCCATATCTTCTTGTTGCCAGCAAACACCCTGTACAGCACCGGCGTAGAAACCTGAAAACGCGTAGCGCCATACGAACCGACCCGATGCGTGGGAGGCTGCAGCAGGTGAAGGAGAGTGCGGTGACGGCGGCCGTGTAGCAGCTCGGCAGGAGACGGGCCGTCACGTGGCATGCACCGATACGTAGACAGGAAAATTTGAAGAGCTTGCTGCCTGGAGTGCTGACCTTTCATCTTCTCCATGTGAGACTTGAATGTTCGAACGAAACGTTCTGCTTCACCATTGGACTGAGGGTGAAAAGGTGCGGTGGTGATATGCTGAATACCATTCACACGACAAAACTGTTAAAATTCCGCACTAACAAACTGAGGTCCCTTGTCACTGACGATAGTTTCAGGCAAGCCTTCGATGCAAAACACTGATGTTAAGGCACTGATTGTACTAGAAGCTGTCGTTGAGTTCATGGCAATCACAAAAGGAAACTTGCTGAAAGCGTCGACAACAATTAACCATCGCGTATTCCAGAAAGGTCCGGCAAAGTCAATGTGTAAACGTTGCCATGGTCCCTTGGGGCGTGGCCAGTCTGAGAAACGTTGCGGAGGAGCCGCCTGATGCTCCGCACAAACAGTACACTGTGATGTCATGTTCTCTATCTGAGGTCCATACCAACCCAGGTACAATGACGTCTGGCCAATTGCTTTGTCCTAACAATACCCCAATGTCCTTGATGCAGGAGGCGTAACACTTCACGTTGCAGGGAACGAGGAACAATCACTCTTGTTTGGTCGTTGTCCGTATGTAACAACAGAACACCCTGACTTAAAGACAATACATGACGTTGTGCAAAATAACGTCGAACCAGAGGCCGATCAATGTCTTTGGCTCTGGCAGGCCACCCTGAGCGAACAAAACGTGCATCCGCAGCTGTTTCCTCTGCAACCCGACGAGAGTTCAAAGGAAATCAAACATGCATCACTGAATAGTGCAGACTTTAATCTGTCAAAGGCAACTTGGCAATCTTTAGACCATACAAAAGGAACATTCTTCCTACGTAAGTGATGCAGTGGAGCTGCAATCTGAGAGGCATTGGGAATAAACCTGAAATAATAGTTCAGCTTTCCCATTACTGCATGCAATTCATGCACATTCTTAGGAGGAGGCAAGTCTTTGATTGCTCGAAGATGTGACTGTAAGGGATGAATTCCTTGGGCATTAATCACATGGCCTAGGTACTCTATTTCAGTTTGAAAAAACGAACACTTTGCATTATTGCAACGTAGACCTGCTGCAGTCAAAACTTTGAAAAGGCACTCCAGGTTTGCTAAATGTTCTTCAACTGTACGTCCGGATACCACAATATCATCTAAATAGTTCGAACAACACGGTACAGAAACTGTCAGCTGTTCCAAAAAGCGCTGAAAAATAGCGGGGCGGAAGAACTGCCAAAGGGTAGGCGTTGAAATTGAAAAAGGACCATGTGAGTATTAATGACGAAAAACATTTTCGACTCGTCATCAAGTGGAATCTGTAAGTATGCCTCTGCTAAATCAATCTTGGAAAAGAAGCGAGACTGACCTAATTTGTCCATAAGTTCGTCAGGTCTGGGCAGGGGGTAAGTGTCTACAATTGTTTGACTGTTCACTGTTGATTTGAAGTCCGCACAGAGACGAAGTTTTCCTGACGGCTTGGGTATAATTCCTATAGGCGAGGCCCACTGACTTGCAGAAACAGGAGAAATCACACCACTATCTTGCCAACGTTTAAGTTCTTCGGCAACTGTATCACGCAAGGCGATAGGCACTGGTCTAGCTTTACGAAACTTTGGAACTGCAGATTCTTTTAAAGTTACATGTGCCACGAAGTCTTTTGCACAACCTAGTTCCGGCGAAAACAAGTCACTATATTTGTCACACAATGCATTGATTTTATCCTGAGGCACTATTGACGAAATTTGAAGCACATCTCTTTGAATTGATAAACCAAACAAGTCAAAAGCATCTAGTCCAAAAATGTTCTTTGTCGATTTGGCCTGAAGAACTACAAAAGCAACTGTTTTTGTTACACCTTGAAAAGAGGCGGGCAGGCTACACGTTCCTAGCACGGGAATATTTTGACCTGTATAAGCTGTTAACACTTGCTGTGACGGCGACAATTTTGGCGAACCCAGAAGTTCATAAGTATCTTTATTTATTAATGTGACAGCGGAACCAGTATCAAACTGAAATTACACCGTCTTATTTTCTATGAAGAGAGTCACAAACAGTTTTTGCTTGCGGCGCTCGACAGGTGCGCGAATGTGGGCAACGTCTGCTACGGTTTGTTTACTGCGCTTGCGCGGGCCGCGTAGTGAAGGAAGCGGCGCAGACTCGGCACGCAGCGGATTAACAACACTGTCACTAGATGGCACTACCGCCGGATCGGCGTCCTCGCAAGCTTGCGAAGCTACTACAGATTTACTAACTATTGCACTAAACTTTTGAGTAGCTACAACAAGTGTACTGTCTCTATCTACACAGTACTGGGAACTAGTACAATGAGCAGTTCCAGAAGGCACTAGTTTCACTACAGGAATGCACTGTTCATAGTCATTTTGCTTGTCCCGAACCCTTTTCCGTTGCACTGTTTTACGCGCTCGTCGGCGCTTGCTACGTGGTGCACTATATAGTTTTGCCATAGGCGCAGAACTTTCTTGCATGTGAGAATCAATAGAAGCACCGTCTAAGTTCATAGCATGTATAACATTTACAGACGGAATTGTTCTCGCACTCTGCGAAGCAATGTTCTGAAAGGCACCGTTCTTGCAATTTCTATTTTGCATACAGACTGTTTGTACGTGTCCTGCTTTGCCACATTGATAACAGGTTGCGTTGCGACTAGGGCACTGCGCACGTTTGTGGCGTGATACACACTGGGGGCAAGACTTACGAACGTTTTTCTGAAATGAGCGTTGGCGCCCGTTATTCAAATCACTGTTTCTAACACGATGGGGCGACCTTTGTGTCGCACTTTTACACTGGCTACTGTTAACTGTCTGTTCAGCACGGCCTGTACTATTGTAAGAATCACTAGTGCTAGACTGAGAACTACGGCTAGGAAAGCGTCCGTTGCGGTGCACTGAATTAACACCGTGGCTTTGCATTTCTACATCTGCTAAGTCAAAAGTATCATGCGCTTCTATAAGCTGCAGTACACTGTCTAATGAGGGGTCAGACTGTTTCAGAATTGCTGCTCTAATTCTGGGGTCCTGAATATTCTGCGTAATCGCATCTCGCAACATAACGTCACTATAAGAAAGTACACAAGAGCAAGTAAATTTACATTGGCGGGTTAAGCCCTTCAATTCCGTAATCCACTCTTGGTGTGACTGCTGCGGTAATTTTTTAAGTCTGCAAAATCGGTATCGTGCAGTGGCTACAAGAACTTTTCTCTCATAATGAGCATTCAGTGCATCTACAATTTGTTCAAAGTCTACATCACGAGGAGATGCGAGAGGGAAAAGTTTTTGCAATAGTACGAAGGTCTGGGGGCCCACAATTGCTAAGAAAAGGTTCTTCACTCTCTGACCTGTAATTTGATGAGCCGCGACGAGTTCTTGAAACTGTGCGAAATAGTCGCTCCATTCTTCCTCACGTTCGTTGTACTGGCGGAACGTCGGAAGCGGTGCGGCGGCAGGTGTGGGCTGCTGATGCGACGGCTGTTGTTGAGTTGTCAACTGCGCCACTGCCTGGAGAAGTTGTTGAGCAGCCTGTGTCGTCACTTTTGTGTCCCAAGTGACCGGTGTCTTTCCGTGGTGGTCACGAGCGGGGTTGCATCAGAGGGCGCTCGTGGCTGTCGTCGTGAGAACGCCGCGCCGTGCGTGCATGGCGGCGCGCGGCGAAAGTAGGTGGTGTGCACTTTGTACTTGTGCGACACCACAAGTACTAAACAAATGGGAGCGAGGATGATACAACAGAAACTGCATGGCAGCCATCCGCAAGACAACATTCGGCACCTCTAAGTTCGTCTCCATGGAGACATTGCAGCTTGCATTGCTCAAAAAGGAGGGTATTCACGGTACTAACGACGGCATTGTGCACGCTATGGTGATGTACTCACGTGCCTATGGCTCTGACTGCGTGATCGTTTGTTGACTACATCCTTAAGAATGTGTCAATAAATTTTCGCTCTTCTGGGACGATGAATTCATTGTGTTATTTTTTAATTTTCTAGGCGTGTATTTCAGAATAAGCATTTAGCCATCAATATCTTCATTAACAATAATTTCTTGCGTACACTAGTTGACTGTGTTAGATAACAAAGTACATAGAAAACGACATAAATTTCAAGTTGGATTGATTTCTTTGCCGCACGCGAATGGAGCATCAGGCTGTGGTTGCGCAGCCCTCCCATCTAAATTTCGAGTCTTCACTGGGGCATGGGTGTGTGTATTATCCGTAGCGTAAGTTATTGTAAATGGTTTGTAAGTTAAAGGACCGATGACCTTAGTAGTGTGTTCCCTTCGGATTTAAAACATTTGAACGTTTTTTCTTTCTTTCTTTATCTACATTGTATAGAAAAATAAAGAGATTTATTACTGAAATTAAAACTATTATCTCAGTATGTTGCAAAAAAGTAAAAAAATAGTCGGTTAGGCTATAATGTAAATTTAGCGAAATTCGATTTAGTGAAAATCGATTTTGGCCGAATATTCGGTTACGGTTTTTACCGCGAATTATGTTTCGGTAGGACACAAGTTCGTAGCGAAACAGTGCAGGCATAAAAACTGAGCTATCCTGCCTACCGTTGCATGTGCTGAGGGCTGCGATTCGCTCGCCTCGAAGCTCCGTTGCCATAAGGCTACCATGACATTACGAATGTGGTGAGTCAGCTGAATGAAGAGTATTTAAATGCGGCTTCGTGTGCTCGTTTTTGATTTCAATGTTCTGTGTGTTCAAATGTTTGTAAAACTATGGAACTTAATGACTCTGGTCATCTTTCCGCTCGCTTATAAACTACTTAAAATAAACTACACTAAGGTCAAGAAACACACCCATATCCGAACGAGGACTCGAACCTCCGACGGTGAGCAGCGGCGCGCTTCGCAGCTAGGCGCAGCCACTCGACCGCGCCAATGTTTTGGGTGTATTATAGAAAGCTGCATTGACGTGTGTTTGTTCCTGTAAAAATGCAGAAGCAAAGGCCTTTGTTGTAGTACTCCATCCACTCGTATAAGTAAAGAGCGGAAGAACGTTCGTAAACAATGTAAAATTATCATATCAAACTTACTGAAGCTTTTACTGATCTGGTCAACAATGAAGACGCTAGGAATAATATGAATTTTGCGCAAATTCATAAAATGACAACAGCAAAACGTGGTATTTCCAAGACGACTGTAAGCTGTGTTAGCAAATCAGTAACATCGACAGTATCTCCAGTCGTGAACATTTGTTACGATTCTAAAAGAAAGGGATACAAACGAGAACGGAAATCTACAGAATTTGACGATTTCTACAAAGAGCTCGTGTGCAGAGGTGTACTTGGTTGTTATTACAAAGGAAAGTATCCCATGGCTAAGAAAATACAGAAAGATCTGGACGATAAGATTGAGTATTCCATCACAGACATCTGCATTCTCGGTCTTCTCCGCGCACTTCGTTATTGATCCTAAAAGTGTAATGATGAACGAAATTTCAGCAGTATTTCGTGCTGAGAACAATGTGCATCCAGGAAACTTCAGTTTTCGAAAATCATTCGAACAAATATATTTTACTTAACAGCAAGGGAAATGCCGGCCTTAAAAAGCAGCTACTGCTACTTTAGTTTATCGTACATTTGCGTTTTGGGGGAAGGATACGGTGCAACGGCGGACTGGGGGGGAGGGGGGGGGGAACCGCCCTGGGCCTTTCCTGTTGGGGGGCCTCCAAATACATGTAAAGCTTTTTTTTCTTTCTTTTAGCGCAGTTGGCCTCTCGTTCTGGGGCCTCCAAATCTCAAAGGTTAATTTTTTATGGTTTTATTTATTTATTCGTGTCAAAAGCGTTGCATACAAAAGGTCAAAGACAAGAGTACAACTATAATACAAAACAAAAGAGATTATATATGAACAATTTACAAAAACTCTAAATTCAATCAGACAAAAATTAGCAAACTCGACGGCATTCTCCTTGGCCTGCAATAGGTCCTCCAGCGTGCAGGGTACTGGGCACTGAGGACAGCTGTACAGGTGCTTGCTGGTTTGTTGGGATCCACATTCGCAGAGTGGTGATTCATCCCCGAGGTAGTTCCATCTGGCCATGTTGTCCTTTGTTCTTCCCACCCCACGAACAACTTTGACTGGAGAGAACACATAGAAAATATTGTGGGGAAGGCGAACCAAAGGTTACGTTTCATTGGCAGAACGCTTCGAAGATGCACCAGCTCCACCAAAGAGACTGCCCACATCACACTTCTGCGTCCTCTCCTGGAGTACTGTTGCCCCTTGTGGGACCCTAACCAGATGGGACTGACGGAGGACATTGAGAAGGTTCAGAGGAGGGCAGCTCCAGTGGCGTAACTATGGGGGGGGATGAGGGGGGTAGAACCCCCCCAGAGCCGCCCCCCCAACAAAAAAGAGAGAGAGAGAGAGAGAGAGAGAGAGAGAGAGAGAGAGAGAGAGAGAAATCGTATAACAGCAATCTGGTAAAGGTAAAGATTGGAATCTTGGGGTGTTTTACCATAAGCTTTCATTGGATGGGAGTGAATTAGTTTCTTCAACAGGAGTGTTAGATGGTAGTCTGTCTGGAAACTGACTAAAATTTTGCTCGTCAGCAGATCTATCCCTCCCCCCCCCCCCAAAGCCAAGTCCTAGTTACGCCACTGGGCAGCTCGTTTTGTTTTATCACGTTACAGGGGGGAAAGCGTCACGGAAATGTTGTACGAATTGGGGTGGAAATCATTAAAAGAAAGACGTTATTCATTGCGGCGTGATCTGTTTGCGAAGTTTCAATCACCGACTTTTACTTCTGAATGTGAAAATATTTTGCTAGCACCTACCTACTTAGGGAGACATGACCATCGCAATAAAATAAGAGAAATCAGATCGGAAACGGAACGATTTAGGTGTTCTTTCTTCCCGCGCGCTATTAGACAATGGAACGGTAGAGAAAAGTTATGAAAGTGGTTAATGAACCCTCTTCCAGGCACTTAAATGTGATTCGCAGAGTATCTATGTAGATGTAGATGTAGATATACTCTGTTGACGGGCTTCCACGTTACCCACGGCAGATTTTCGCCTGGGGGGAGAGCCTCCAGAGGTGGGATCCATGTTGCAACTTCAGCATTTCTCGTTGTCCACAGGTTTTGTCGTGCCGTTGAAGGTGATGTACAACAGTTGACAGTAGTTTTCATAAAACTCTTCCTGGTTTTCAGCCTGCTTGGAGGAGTTTGGTGTCCATGTAGCGGGTGAGGAGCGTGTTGTTCTAATTTACGTCTGTCTGTATTTCCGACTACTTCCCGTCTTATATCTGGTGGGGCTATCCCCGCGAGGTATAGTTGTATTTTTATGGTAATACGTTGTAACAGGGACGATCGTAGCGGATTAGATGGGTGTGGGATAGTGGCAGATAATTTCTTTATTACGAGGCGCGTCCAGAAAGTCAGTTCCGCTTCAATTTGTCTCCGCTGCAGCGCTGCGATTGCAGTTCAGCACATGCGCTGTAGACGATGTGTATCGAGGAGAAGAACGTGCGCCATTTGGAGATCGCTGTCAGTTACGTACGCTTTGTTGTGCTTGTTTGAAATGTCGGCGTCGATTGAAAATTCCGCCGCCTGTGAAATCATGTCGGTGATTCGGTTTCTGAATGCGAGGAAAGTGAAACCAAGTGAAATTTATCGGCAAATGTGCGATATTTACGGACCAAATGCGATGAGTTCAAATGTTTGTTAAGCTTAAGGGACTTAACTACGGGGTCATCAGTCCCTAAACTTACAAACTACTTATCAACTACGTTATACTAAGGACGGCACAAATATCCATGCCCGAGGGGGGATTCGAACCCCCGACCGTAGTGGCCGTGCAGACCGTGACTGAAGCGCCTCAGTCCCCTCGGCCACCGCGGCCGGCCAGGCGATGAGTGATAGGAAGTGAGGATAGGTGAGAAGGTGGGTCCAACAGTTCAATGGCGGGCGTCGTGATGTGCACGATGAAGAACGAAGTGGGCGTCCACCTTTCGTCACAGAAGAACTGGTTCACGCAATTGACGAGAAGATCCAGGACATCTCAAGTCTTTCCTTGGCGGTCATCACTTCACCAATAACGACAAACTGAAAGAAACTGTTTCCAACTGGTTGAAGACACAGGCGGCAGATTTCTATGATGAAGTTATACAAAACCTGGTGCCACGCTATGACAAATGCCTGCAAAATTTCGGCAGTTATGTGGAAAAGTAGTTTAAGAGTTGTAGAATTTTAACAATAAAAATTTCTTCTGTGTCTGTGTACAGTTTCATTTTATTACCAAACGGAACTTACTTTCTGGACGCGCCTCGTAGTTTCTTGTGGTTGAATGACTCCTCTGCGCATGGTTCGGGCAGGCGTTGCGTCAGGCGGAAGCGCCAGCTAAGGCGCAGGCTGACCTGCAGACGCAGCTCCGATTCCGCTGAGTCGAGCTGACGGCACCGCGCCGGCTGAAGCTGCCGCTGCAGTCGAAAGGAGTGCGCAAAATAATTTTCACTTAATTTTTGCCTGTCATACAGCCTTCAGCAATGTTTTGTTACAAAAATCTAAGCTACAATTCTATAGAAAACACATTCGCTCTGCAATGTTACGCCTAGATAATTGAATGACGCGACTGCATCAAGAAGCTCACTACTAACTCCGTATTCGCATATTATAGGATTGTTTTTCCTACTCGTGCGCATCACCTTACATTTTCCTACATTGAGAGCAAGCTGCCATTCTTCGCACCAACTAGAAATATTGTCTAAGTCATCCTGTATGCTATTACAATCAGTTACAGACGACACCCTTCCATACACCACAGCCTCATCAGAAAACAGCCGCAAATTACAACTTACTCTGTCCATCAGATCATTTATATAGATAGAAAATAATAGCGGTCCTATCACACTCCCCTGGGATACGCCTGACGATACACTCGTCTCTGATGAACACTCGCCGTCGAGAACAACGTACTGCGTTCTATTACTTAGGAAGTCTTCCAGCCAGTCACAAATCTGTGAACCTATTCCATAAGCTCGTATCTTCGTCAGCAGTCTGCAGTGTAGCGCCGCGTCAAACGCCTTTTTGAAGTCGAGAAAAACACAATCCGCCTGTTGCCCTTCATCCATGGCTCACAAAATGCCATGCGAGGAAAGGGCAAGCTGAGTTTCACATGAACGATGTTTCCTGAAACCGTGCTGGTTCGTAGAAAGAAGCTTTTCCGTCTCAAGGAAATTTACTATATTCGAACTGAGAATATGCTCCAAAATTCTACAGGAAACAGATGTCAACGATATTGGCCTGTAATTATGTGGGTCAGTTCTCTTTCCTTTCTTATAAACGAGAGTCACTTGCGCTTTTAATCAGTAGGAACTTTGCGCTGAATTAAAGATTCGCGATAAATGCAAGCTAAGTAAGGGGCCAATGCCGTCCCGCTTTTTTTTTTTCTTTTTCTTTTTCTTTTTTTTTTTTTCTTTTTCTTTTCTTTTTTTTTTTTTTTACAAAATGTTTGTGACATTTTATTAAAAAAAATCTACAAATCTGTAGGAAAAGTTCAAAAATGTTCAAATGTTTGTAAAGCTTATGGGACTTAACTGCGGGGTCATCAGTCCCTAAACTTACAAACTACTTATGAACTACTTACGAACTAGGACGGCACAAATATCCATGCCCGAGGGGGGATTCGAACCCCCGACCGCAGTGGCCGTGCTGACCGTGACTGGAGCGCCTCAGTCACCTCGGCCACCGCGGCCGGCATAGGAAAAGTCAGCAATCAATCTCAATTTTTGTATTTACTGTTCAGATCTACCTAGGGTTTCGGCGACTGAGTGACCAGTTTCAAAGCTTTTAATATGTGCTTACATCTAAACCGTCATGTTGACAGTTACGTTCAGCACGACGGTATAGACGTAAACATAACTCAAAGCATTGAGAATAGCCGCTCTGTGCCACAAATCTATGAAGATCTGGAAAATAAAAGCAATTGAAACGGCCAAAGAGTGGGGCGGAAGGCAATGGAGAGAGGAAGAATAAGGAGATGGAGTAACATAATAATGCAATAAATACATACTCGGGAATCGACGGGTACTGATGCTAGTCGAAATATATTAACTTACTGCACTGCGGCTATTCATTTCAAACAACTGACACTTGCTATCTGGCGTAATTTGCATGTGTCATTTCTGTCGTGTCTGATCATGGAATAAGAAGTAACAAATTAGTCATCACCGTATCACGTCACTTTTCTGCGCTTTATTTTCATTCTAGCTATTGGGGTGACGCGTACTTATTTGCCGAGTTACCAATTTTTTAAGTAACAGATTATAAGAAAAATAAATTTTCCTATTCTGCATTATTGGTGGAGAAAAATTCTAACTTATGAGTAACGTGCATGCGCAGTACTAATTGTAGGTTATATGAAAAGCACGTACCTATTACATCCCAAGTTGCAAGAAATGCGGACTCACCAATTCTTCTGTTCTTGTGAAACGCAACGAAAGTGCTTCTGACCAATCTTGACTCTCTCGGCCAACTATCGAAACGATTTCTTTAGTTTTCGTTGTAGAGAACGCAACAATACATATCATCTGGAAAGGCAAAGTGGTGACGCGGCAGTGCAAGGAACTACTGTAGATCACGTGACGAGGTACAGCGAGGCTACGGTTAAACTAGCGTCCAAGAAGATGAACCAAGAAGCTAACAGTAAGTATCTGATCGTTGATATGGATAAATGTATTATCAGGCAGTAATTTTATAGCATTACGAACAATAGAAAGAAATACGAACTTTGCTAAAACTGCACAACTTTTGTCAAAAAGAAATGAGCTTCAAAGCTAGCAAGGAAACCCTTAGAATAAAATGTTCTGTCTATGGATTTTCGTTTTACAAGGTGTCAAAATTAACGTTTTGTTTCGCTTGGACAAGAAGGCATTGTTGCTAAAAGACCATACTTTCTCAGGTTTTCATCAGAATCAAAGTGACCAGTAGTTTACTTAGACGAAACATGGATTCACACGCATACAGTAAATAAATGTTGGCAAAGTTATGGTGTGTGAGTAGTATCGTCACCTAAAAGTGCTGGTCAGTTTAATTGTGTTCATGCAGGCGGAGACAGGTGTTTCAGGGCTCATAAACCAAAACGTTCGGCTATCACTCAGAAACGGATAGCAAATATTTTCAAAAATATGTCGAAACCCAACTTATGCCAGGCTTACTATCAATGTCTTTATCCCTTGTAATTACTCACAGCGTATTTACGCATTCGGAATACTTCTAGCCATTGTAGGTGTTGAACATGTTTGTCTGTAGTAATCTTTAACAATTTTTTCCCATAGCGCGGGAAGAATAAAACAATCAATTGCCATTGAAGGGCTTATCAAAATTGCTTCAGGCTTAACATGTAACCGCAGTATCGACCATTGCATTCGAATTTCCAAATTAGATTTCGTCTCCTGCAAAATTAGTTGTGAGTAAACGCACACTACGGTCGGGGGTTCGAATCCCCCCTCGGGTATGGATATTTGTGCCGTCCTAGTTCGTAAGTAGTTCATAAGTAGTTTGTAAGTTTAGGTACTGATGACCCCGTAGTTAAGTCCCATAAACTGTACAAACATTTGAACATTTTTAAGTAAACGCACGGCACGTAACACGCTGGCAGCGCTCCACTCATAAGAATACTGGCGTGTGCGCCAGACTGCTTCCCTTCCGGCGTAAACACGACGGCGCTGCCACAGTGGCAAGGAAGAAATTGGCCCTCCTCCCTCCCTTTATTCAACAGGGGCGGCAGGCATGTAGTCGAGACGTTATGCGACAGTTCCCGAAGCCGCTCCCTCAGAGGTTTGACTTCGAATCTCCTCTTGGGAATGAATGTTGAGTTTGTACAACAGAAAAAAGGGTGGCGGCAGATTTACCGCCCCTCGGAAAGTGCCGCCCCGTGCGGCCGCAAATTTCGCACGCGCCTTGCGCCGGCCCTGGTTGTGATTTATTACAAGCGTACCATTTCAAATTTTCGGTGCCGACCTGTTTGAAATAAAATAAAATGAATACAATAAAAAGTAATAAAATTAAAAAATCTTTGGGAAGTGTCGGAGGGGGGGGGGGCAGTGGGCTTCATCCCCATTAGCCTCCTCCGACTCCCCGTGGCTGCGCCACTGGTTCACTGTGCCGGTGCTGCAGAAAATTCCCTACTTTACGGTTTAATGCACTTATATTATTTCGTATCTCGAGTGCGACTTGTTCCTGTTTCAGATGAAGTTGCACGGCACGACCCATAACAGCGTTCCGGTGCGTTCTGGCCGAAATTAACCCGTGTTCTCCAGTAACCGCGGATCGTGATAATTTGGAAGAAAGGGCGAGACGCGGAGCGAGGTATTTAGCGTAATTTCTGACTCGCGAAGTGCGGTATCCGCTTTCGCAGCGCCCCGTTTCCGGCCGTGGCGCGAGATTCTACAGCGCTGCGACGCTGTGTACCGAAGAAGCGAGCGAGGCAGCTGGTGGTGTGGTGTGGGGTGTGGAGGGAGTCGTCTGCCCGGAAACAAAGGGAGTCCCGCGCTGACGGCCCAACTTGTCTGCCGCTGTGGACGCCAACTGCTGCTGCAGGGGGGGGGGGGGGGCGTGACGTCACGGCCAGCGGCCAAGTTGCGCCGCCTTTGTCGACTGCTGAAAACTCGACCGCGGCCGCCAGCGCTCCAGTGCTCCTGCAGTCTG
Organism: Locusta migratoria; assembly: GCA_026315105.1. NCBI lineage: Eukaryota > Metazoa > Arthropoda > Insecta > Orthoptera > Acrididae > Locusta > Locusta migratoria. The sequence goes on from CM048744.1 coordinate 150,310,962, forward strand.
CACCATCGGAAAAGCGCGGGGAAAAAGAGCGCGCGAAACAGAGGAAAAGGCCGCCACCCCCGGCCGGGTCGCTGTCGTGTGGTTTAACGCTCACACCCAAACCTCCAGACGTCAGTCACATCGGTACAATACGTTCCTTATCGATACAGTATCAAACAAGACTTCGATATTATTCGTGCTACGTCTAGAGATGGGAAAAACCGACCGATTAAAATCGATACCGGTATTTTAGTTTTGAACAACCGGGTTTTTTCGGTATTTATTTGGTGTCGGTTTTAACCGTTTTTTTTTTTCCTAGTTACTTCCAAGACCACTCCCATGAACCACAGACATTGCCGAGGTGGGGTGGCTTGCGTGCCTCAACGATGCAGATAGCCGTACCGTAGGTGCAACCACAGCGGAGGGGTATCTGTGGAGAGGCCAGACAAACGTGTGGTTCCTGAAGAGGGGCAGCAGCCTCTTGAGTAGTTACAGGGGCAACAGTCTGGATGATTGACTGAGCTGGCCTTGTAACATCAGCTAATGTTTCTTTGCCACACAGTTACTGCGAACGGCTGAAAGCAAGGGGAAACTACAACCGTTATTTTTCTCGAGGACATGCAGCGTGCAGCTCTACTGTATGAACATATGATCATGGCATCCTCTCGGGTAAAATATTCCGGAGGTAAAATAGTCCCCCATTCGGATCTCCGGACGGGGACTAATCAGGAGGATATGATCATCAGGAAAGACAATACTGGCATTCTGCGGGTCGGAGCGTGGAATGTTAGATCCCTTAATCGAGTAGGAAAATTAGAAAATATAAAAAGGGAAATGGATAGGTTGAAGTTAGATATAGTGGGGATTAGTGAAGTTTGGTGGCAGGATGAACAGGATTTCTGGTCAGGCGAATACAGGATTATAAATACAAAATCAATTGGGGGTATCACAGGAGTAGGATTGATAATGAATAAGAAAATAGGAATGCGGGTAAACTACTATGACCAGCACAGTGATCGCATTATCATTGTCAAGATAGATACGAAGCCAACACCGACAACAGTAGTACAGGTTTATATGCCAACTAGCTCTGCCGATGATGAGGAAATCGAAGAAATATATGAGGAGCTAAAGGAAATTATTCAGACAATTAAGGGAGAGGAAAACTTAATTGTTATGGGAGACTGGAATTCGGTAGTAGGACAAGGAAGGGAAGGGAAGATAGTAGGTGAATATGGTCTGGGCAAAAGGAATGAAAGAGGAAGCCGCCTGGTAGAATTTTGCACAGAACATAATTTAGTTATAACAAACACCTGGTTCAAGAATCACAAAAGAAGGTTGTATACGTGGAAGAGACCAGGAGACACCGGGAGATACCAGATATATTTTATAATGTTAAGACATAGATTTCGGAACCAGGTTTTACAGTGTAAGACATACCCAGGGGCAGATATAGACTCTGACCATAACTTGTTGGTTATGAACTGTAGACTGAAACTGAAGAAACTAAAAAAGGTAGGAAAATAAGGAGATGGGACCTGGATAAACTGAAGGAACCTGAGGTTCTTAAGAATTTCAGAGGGAGCTTTAGGCAACAATTGACAGAAACAGGGGAAAATAAAACAGTAGAGGAGGAATGGGTAAAATTGAGAAATGAAATAGTGAAGTTAGCAGAGGACAAAATAGGTAGGAAGGCAAGACCTACAAAAAATCCTTGGATATCACAGGAGATACTAAATTTAATCATGAAAGGAGAAAATATAAAAATGCAGTAAATGAAACAGGCAAAATGGAGTACAGACGACTAAGAAATGAGATTGACAGGAAGTGCAAAATGGCTAAGCAGGAGTGGCTAGAGAGCAAATGCAAGGATGTAGAAGAATGTATAAATAGGGGAAAAATAGATACAGCCTACAGGAAAATAAATGAAACATTTGGAGATAAGAAAAACAGCGCTATGAATATCAAGGACACTGATGGAAAACCAGTTCTCAGCAAAGAAGGGAAAGCTGAAAGGTGGAAAGAGTATATAGAGGGGCTCTATAAAGGAAATGAACTTCGAGACAATATTGTAGGAAGGAAAGAGGATGTAGATGAAGATGAAATAGGAGATACTGTACTGAGAGAAGAATTTGACAGAGCCCTGAAAGACCTAAGTCGAAACAAGGTCCCTGGAGTAGATGATATTCCCTCAGAGCTACTGAAGACTCTGGGAGAACCAGCCATGACAAACCTGTTTCACCTGGTGTGTAAGATGTATGAGAGAGGCGAAGTACCCTCAGACTTTAAGAAAAATGATATAATCCCCATTCCAAAGAAAGCAGGTGCAGACAGACGTGAAAACTACAGAACCATCAGTTTAATAAGTCATGGTTGCAAAATATTAACACGAATTATATACAGAAGGATGGAAAAGCTGGTAGAAGCCGACCTCGGGGAAGATCAGTTTGGGTTCACGAGAAATGTAGGAACACGGGAGGCAATACTCACTTTACGACTTATCCTAGAAGATAGATTAAGAAAAGGCAAACCTACATTTCTAGCTTTTGTAGATTTGGAGAAGGCTTTTGACAATGTTGATTGGAATAAACTCTTTCAAGTTCTGAAGCAAGCAGGAGTAAAATATAGGGAGCGTAAGGCTATTTAAACTTGTACAAAAACCAGACAACGGTTGTCAGAGTTGAAGGGCATGAAAGGGATGCAGTGGTTGGAAAGGGACTAAGACAGGGTTGTAGCCTTTCTCCAATGTTATTCAATTTGTACATGGAGCAAGCTATAAAGGAAAGCAAGGAGAAATTTGGAGCAGGAATTAAAGTTCAGGGTGAACAATTAAAAACATTGCGTTTTGCCGACGACATAGTAATTCTGTCAGATACAGCAAAGGACCTGGAAGAGCAATTGAACAGAATGGACAGTGTGCTGAAAGGTGCATATAAGATGATCATTAACAAGAGCAAAACTAGGGTAATGGAGTGCAGTGTAAGAAAATCAGGTGATGCTGAAGGAATTACATTGGGAAACGAAGCAATAATGGAGGTAGATGAGTTTTGTTACTTGGGCAGTAAAATAATAAATGATGGTCGCAGTACAGAGGATACAAAATGCAGAATGGCAATGGGTAGAAAGGCATTCTTGAAAAAGAGAAATTTTTTAACATCGAATATTGATTTAAGCCTAAGGAAGTCCTTTCTGAAGGTATTTGTATGGAGTGTTGCCTTGTATGAGAGTAAAACATGGACGATAAACAGTGCAGACAGGAGGAGGAATGAGGCTTTTGAAATTTGGTGCTACAGAAGAATGCTGAAGATTAGGTGGGTGGATCGCGTAACTAATGAGGAGGTACTGAACCGAATTGGGGAGAAAAGAAATTTCTGGCATACCTTGACTAAAAGAAGGGATAGATTGGTAGGCCACATTCTTAGACATCAAGGAATGGTGAATTTAGCGTTGGAGGGAAGTGTGTGGGGTAAAAATCGCAGAGGAAGACCAAGAGATGGATACAGTAAGCAGATTCAGACAGATGTAGGTTGCCGTTCTTATGTGGAGATGAAGAGGCTTGCTCAGGATAGGGTATTGTGGAGAACTGCATCAAACCAGTCTCCGGACTGAAGACCACAACAACAAACAAACAGAGTATCAAACAAAACTTCCATATTATTCGTGCTACGTGTAGGGATGGGAAAAACCGACCGGTTAAAACAAATACTGGTGTTTTAGTTTTGAATAACCGTTTTTTTCGGTATTTATTTGATGTCGGTTGTAACCGGTTTTTTTAGTTATTGCCAAGAACCGAGTAAAAAAACCGGTACGACTACTTCCTGTAGTAGTGGTTCAAAATGTGTTTTTTTTTTGTAAATAATTAAAAAAAAATTAAAACTAATAGACCCTTATGTTTAGGGCTATTCCTAAAATTTCCACTGCTGTGAAATATTAGGTCTTCGTAGTAACTAAGAAAAGCGATCAGTGATAATTTAAGAACAATCCCAGCCATCAGAAATGCGCAACAAACGCGTGGCATAAGAATTTAAGAACTGGTGCAGCTATTGAGGCATCGATGCACCTGTTGCCGTGTGGCGTGGCCTATTAGACGACGCGCGTGCACCGGCAGTGTACAAGACTTGCCTCCGTCTGGTCATGTGGTAGTTCCTTGCTGTCGTCGCCAGACATCGGTTGTGTCTTAAATGGCACCATCCCGAGAGTTGGAAGTACTTCACGAAGTACAGTAGCACCGAGGTACAATGCTCCATTTGTTTTAAAAAGCTGAAAACGGGTAGAGGTACTACAAACATGATGTGTCATTTAAGGAGAAAGCATCCAAAATGTTTCTTGGAAGAGAAGGTAAATTCGATTCATATACCTATTATGTAAGCTTGGAAGAATAACATTTAATGTATTAACATATTGTTATGCTAACAAGTTTTATTAATGTGATTCCTTCAAAGCGAGGGGCTTTTTCAATAACCAGTATGGGTTTAGGTAAAATTGATCATTTGGTGCCTCGCGAGGTAGCCGTGCCGTCTGAGGCTCCATGTTACGAACTGCGCGGCTGCTCCAGTCGGAGGTTCGAGTCTTCCCTCCTGCCTCGGTCATGTGCGTGTGTATGTAGTACTTAGCGTAAGTTAGTTTAAGTAGTTTGTAAGTCTAGGGACCGATGACCTAAGCAGTAAGGTCTCATAAGAACTCACACCCATTTGAACATTCTTTGATCATGTGTTACACAGCTTTCCTAGTTCAATTTGAGTAAATTTACACTGACAACAATCATACTGTTAGTCGGATCTGTGACTTTATTTTTCGAAATACTTCTGCAGCACTGATTGAAGTTCATTTACTGACTGTAACGTATACATATATTGTGTATATAACGAGTCCAACTTACGGAGCGGTTGGCTCAATATTCGCAACTGCCGGATGGAAATACTAGGCCAGTAAATCTGTATGCTGCGTATATCGTCTTATACGGCCTCCTGGCTAGGCTTACAGACACTCAAGAAGGCGTAGTATTGGGAGGGGATCTTTCAAAATATGGAAAGACTAGTGATTTGTCGCATGACGTAAATTTTGCTAAATTGTAAGTAAATTTCGTAAGTTTCGGCCTCGGCCGAAACTAGAAGAACCGAAAATTCAATTAGTTTCTGTTTCGGCCGCAAAATATGTTTCGGTCGAACTCTACTGGAAATAATAGCAATAAAAAACCGAAAACCGGTTATTTAAAAAAACGGTTATCTTGAGCATTTTTTTACAGTACGGTTAAACTGGAGATGAAAAGAACCGGTACAATCGAAAACCGGTTGTCTTTGCAACAACCGCCATCCCTACATACATGCTGTCGTCCAGAGGTCCGTTCCAGCAGCTGCCAGACTGCTTGACGCGCATGCGCAACGCTGAAACTGTGTTCCAGCAGCGCCTTCTCCCGCTTCTGGCTACTTGGAGTGTGGCGTTTCGTGTTCCAACAGTTGCCGCAAACAGCCAGACACTACCCGGAAAAATATTACTGGAGCGCTCAAGGTGCCAATTTGCGCATGCGCAGATAGGTCTGAGTTAGAGTGAGGGTGGAGGTAGCCATTACGTGATGCGAGTGTATTTGTAGCGTGTTTTTCGATTATTTCGAAGTCACTGCAATCCCACTTGAGATCAGATATTTGTCGTTTACACTTCTTCGTTATTAGGAATGAAATTATTTTAATTATTCTTTTAAACTTACCTTCGCCTGCAGCCAGAAACAGTGCAAACAGCGTACCAGCAGTGCAAGTATCAAACAAGGGTTTTTACGTCATAGTAGCTGCGCATGCGCAGTAACACCTGTTTCTTAGCGCTTGAAAGTAGTCGTCTGGCAGCTGCTGGAACGAACCACAGGAGAACGTACAAGAACTATAATAATAAACACGACCTGATTTTTAACCGCAGTACGCACCTAGTTGTTATATGAAGCAACGTCTTCCTGACACGTAAAATGATTGTTCGAACGGCCGCCACGAAAAACTTATCAAACGATAGCAGGAAAACTATTTGGTGGAAAAAAAATACTTTTTACATCTTACAGCTTGACATCTCCGCTCGATGAAGGACAGAATTTATTTTTATTATTCTGCATACCTTTTTGTGCTGTTTAAATGAAGTAAATGGTTGCAATAAATTTTATGATTTTGTAGAGGTAAAAACGCATTCTATAGACTTTGCGTATTATTCATTTTAGATCATGTGTTGCTGCGTATGAATGTTGTGAAAATGTGGAAGTAAATAATTATTTCATATATTAGTTTATTGTTCTCACTTCTTAAATGGTCAGCTTCAAATGGTTAATTCAGCTACAATTATTCCATCATTGTCAACGGCAGTACTCGCTGAGGGAGTTTTGGAATTAGTACACCTACTGATTTTCTCAACGAAATTGTTTATACAATTTACGCTGTCATCATTGCCAGTTGTTGTTAACAATAACATTTGTACTTCTTTTCGATTGTTCCGTCTTTCTTCTTTTGACCCCGCGGCGTTTAGAAGAACCTGTCTTGACAACGTCGAGCCATGGTGGAGTAGCCGAGCGGTCTAAAGCGCCTCGCTGTAGAGCACGCGGTTGCTCGCCGTCGGAGGTTCGAGTCCTCCCTGGGGCATGGGTGTGTGTGTTGTCCTTAGGTTAGTTTACCTTAGTTTAAGTAGTTTGTAAGCTACGGACTGATGACCACGCTGCTTGATCCGATAGATTTACAAAAATTTGAAAATGTTTGACTACGTCGACGCATGTAGGCAGCTTCTAATTAGGGACCGCATCTGCCTCTAATTGCCGTTTCAATGGAACGTTTAAAAGTTCATTTTTCAAATCTCGAACATAATCAGGCTCTTTAAAATGTTCGAAACATACACAATCAGTATCAGGGTTGAGAGCATCTAATCGCTTACACGCGTTTATCCACTTTAACTTTATCTCTGGGAAAACTGTCAAACATCGAATTCTTCTGTCTGCCGTGCTTCCGTACAGCGCGCAACATCGCAACACACTATCGTCACTAATGAGCCATTACTTATCACTTACAACTACTGAATACATACACAAACTATAAAGAGCCAGTGGGAAACCATTTCTGTGGAGAGATACTCATAATAGCAACGCTGTGGTGGCGCGGGAAAACTGTGCTGGTCTCCTGGCGACGTCAGTGGCGCGGCATACGCGGCCAAAGGGAAAGACAGGCCCCAGCGCGGTCGTCTTGCCACGTAAGCAAGGTAGTCCCGAGCCGGCACGATCGCTAGCTGATTGGCCGGCCGCTGGGGCACTAGTCCACTGCGTCATAGCGGGCAGCCACTGAGCTAGCGATCGCGCCGGCTCGGGACTACCTTGCTTACGTCGCAAGACGACCGCGCTGGGGCCTGTCTTTCCCTTTGGCCGTGCGCGGCATATGAGGCCTTTCTCGTAGGCCTTGAGCGGCATACGACTACGCATCCGGCGGTTGACCCCTGCCGTCTATTCTAGTATTCGTGGTAGTCTAGGGTAGAGCACTGTGTAGAACAATCCACTATTTTGAATCCCACGTTGATGGCGCGCATTTAAAGTCGACGGAAGACTTACGCTTTTTAACATGCTCTTAAGGCCATTAAATACTTTGAGACGTTACTGTCATACCGCCTCATTGCTCCACCATTTGCCAATTTCTCCTACCTTGCTCATGTTTTTCTGACTTGAGATTGACAGGAAGTGCAAAATGGCTAAGCAGGAGTGGCTAGAAGCCAAATGCAAATCTGTAGAAGAATGTATAAGAAGGGGAAAGGTAGATACCGCCTACAGGAAAATCAGAGAGACATTTCGGGACAAGAAAAGCAATTCTACAAATATCAAGAACTCAGATGGGAAACCAGTTCTCAGCAAAGAAGGGAAGGCTGAAAGGTGGAAAGAGTACATAGAGCAGCTCTACAAAGGAAATGAACTGAGAGACGATGTTGTAGGAAGGGAAGAGGAAGTAGATCAAGATGAAATAAGAGATATTATACTGAGAGATGAATTTCACAGAGCCCTGAAAGACCTAGGTCGGAACAAGGCCCCAGGAGTAGATGACATACCCTCAGATCTACTAAAGTCTCTGGGAGAGCCAGCCATGACAAAACTATTTGAACTGGTGTGTAGGATATATGAGACAGGCGAAATACCCTCAGACTTTAAGAAAAATGTAATAATCCCCATTCCAAAGAAATCAGGTGCAGACAGGTGTGAAAATTACAGAACCATCAGTTTGATAAGTCATGGTTGCAAAATTTTAACACGAATTATCTACAGGAGAATGGAAAAGCTAGTAGAAGCTGACCTAGGGGAAGATCAGTTTGGATTCAGGAGGAACGTAGGAACCCGGGAGGCAATACTTACCTTACGTCTTATCTTAGAAGATAGATTAAGGAAAGGCAAATCTACATTTTTAGCCTTTGTAGATTTGGAGAAAGCGTTTGACAATGTTGACTGGACTACACTCTTTCAAATTCTGAAGTCAGCAGGGGTAAAATACAGGGAAAGGAGAGTTATCTACAACTTGTACAAAAGCCAGACCGCAGTTATTAGACTCGAAGGGCATGAAAGGGAAGCATCAGTTGGGAAGGGAGTAAGACAGGGTTGTAGCCTTTCTCCGATGTTATTCAATTTGTACATTGAGCAGGCGATGAAGGAAAGCAAGGAAAATTTTGGAATAGGAATTAAAGTTCAGGGGGAAGAAATAAAAACATTGCGTTTTGCTGATGACATTGTAATTCTGTCAGAGACAGCGAACGACCTGGAAGAGCAGTTGAATGGAATGGACAGTGTGTTGAAGAGAGCGTACAAAATGAACATTAACAAGAGCAAAACAAAAATAATGGAATGCGGTCTTAGAAAATCAGGCGATGCTGAAGGAATTAGATTAGGTAACGAAACAGTGAAGGTGGTAGATGAGTTTTGTTACTTGGGTAGTAAAATAACATGCGATGGTCGCAGTACTGAGGACATAAAATGCAGAATGGCGATGGGAAGAAAAGCATTTTTGAAAAAGAGAAATTTGCTAACATCGAATATTAATTTAAGTGTAAGGAAGTCTTTTCTGAAAGCATTTGTGTGGAGTGTTGCCTTGTACGGGAGTGAAACATGGACGATAAGCAGTGCGGGCAGGAAGTGGATAGAGGCTTTTGAAATGTGGTGCTACAGAAGAATGCTGAAGATTAGGTGGGTAGATCACATAACTAATGAAGAGGTACTGAACAGAATTGGCGAGAAAAGGAGTTTTTGGCATACCCTAACTAAAAGAAGGGATCGCTTGGTAGGACACATTCTCAGACATCGAGGAATCGTAAATTTAGCATTGGAGGGAAGTGTGTGGGGTAAAAATCGCAGAGGGAGGCCAAGAGACGCGTATAGTAAGCAGATTCAAAGAGATGTGGGTTGTCGTTGTTATGAGGAGATGAAAAGGCTTGCTCAGGATAGAGTAGGGTGGAGAGCTGCATCAAACCAGTCTCCGGACTGAAGACCATAACAACAACAACATTAGTAATGTTTGCTATTTTCAATATAAAGTGATTTAACTTGAGCATTATCATGTGGTTTCATGGCCGACTGGCGAGGGCAAAGAAGTAGAAGCAGAGATGGCGAGTTTGTGTGTGTGTGTGTGTTTTTTTTTTTAATATTTTTATTCCCTTTTCTTTTTATTCATGTCGCACTCCCATGCTTCCCATCACAGCGTGAGCGAAGGAGTGGTTGAGCATAGTTGAACCAGTAGGGTTACTTTAGCATGATTGTGGCGGTAGTTTGTGAGTTTTTCGCTTTTTGTGTAGGCAGCTAGTGGTGCAAAGAGTTTAGCAAGCTTTGCTGCTGGTCGATGGTAGGCAGGTGGATTCGCGAACGAGCAAAAGGAAGGTGCCCAGCTGGCTGCACCTGCCTCCGCCAATCAGGGCGCGTCTTCTTGGCGTGGTTCGAATTGGCGGACGGTTGAGGTAGAGGGAAGCCATCTTTAGCGGAGTTGGAAGGAGACCATCGAGAGGTACGGACGCTGGCGCTGCTTGCTGCGCAAAATTCTCCATAATGTGGTAAGAAACGCGGCATAAGAGATAATTAAAGTCATAAGTGGGGAAATGGAATTTGATTTAATAAAGTGTCTTTAGGTAAATTTAACGAAATCGTAAATTGTTCTGTATATTGCGTCCACAAGCCCACTTACTGTTCGACCAGCAGGATTAGTTTGAGTAGTAAATGTATAGAGCTTTGCGCTAATCATGCAGTGAGTGATTTGCATGTTTTATGTCCGTTTGTGTGCAGATTTCCTACCCCCCTGCTCACCCACCATGTGTGACATTGAATAGTGTACAGAGTAGTTACAAGCAGTAGGAGGCCAGTTGACCAATATTTATAGCAAATTGTCTAAAAAAAAAACCCTTTATGATTAAATTTTGTGTTAGAATAACTGATTTACCCCTCAGCTTCTCCTTCAGTGCTCCCCATTTTGGACGGGAAACAAAGGGATCTAACAATCATTATGAGAATTGAAATTGGTATTTGTTCGAACTTACCCTGGAGGTTTAAAACTAGACGTATCCTTTCTTGAGATGGATGTGTACTGGTCCCGTTAATTCTAAACAAAAAATGCGTTATCCGTTACGCGCCATTTTCATTTGCCAAGTTTAATCAAGCCGGTATGTTCATGTGAACATAGACCGAAATAAGTGTGAACCAGTATAGATCAATGCTCAGGATAAAGCCTACGCGAACTTACCAATCACATTTCATACTGTGTATGGAAGCCGTTTCTGTCAGTTGAACAGCGCTTGGGTAGGCCAACCCAGTGGTAAGAGAAAAAAAAAAAAAAAAAAAAAAAAAAAAAAAAAAAAAAAAAAAAAAAAAAAAAAAAAAGGTTAAACTGTAAAGTACAAACAATAACATAAAAATTAAGATAAGAGGGTACGTCACAACTTTCGTAAAGCAGAAAATATTACAACATAGTAGATTTGTTTGCTTACATTTGATTGTAAGAGTCAGTCAGCTTAAAGTTAGTGATTAGATGGATATTTAGAAATGTGATAATTCACTTACATTCCAAAGTGAAGCATATGATGCCGCTCTAAATATTTACCACATACAGTTACAATGATCGTATTTTCTGGTTTATAAATAGTTCGTCCACATACGTTTACGGTAACCAAGAGTTACATTCGAAAACAATTACGGAATAATGTTAAATTGCGATATTGTACTTGCCTCGCATATTTTACACGCACCATATTTCAGAGAAGATTTCACGTCAAAATGTGTTCCATAACTTTGAACGTCTGGTTTCGTTACATAACGACTAAATAAAGCTTCTCTGGTAGCATGCACTTTGAAATAAAGTGAATATTGCATACTAAGTTTTGAATTTAATGCCTTTCATATACGACTTCTTTCACGTTCGCATTTTTTGCGAAGTTCAAATTTTGTTTTAAATTATATTATTATTTTTTCCTCCAGACAGCCTGTTCACAGCTTGGCTTAGGCCTACATATTTCCGTACTGAGAGACACATTTAAATTAAACACTGAACTAATGCTAAGTAATATAATTTAAAAACCACTGCTGGGTAAAGCCAGCTGCAGTAATGCATCACTTAAAATACGATTAACAGCCCTTAGAATAGCTCCTTATTTGGTCTAAATAAAATCAAGAAAAGAAGCTTACTTTAAACAGACTGTATGTCGTGTCATGTTAACAGTTTGTTGTAAAATTAAACCATTACTTACATGTATAGGTCTATATTTTCATACCTCTCTGTGACCATAACTATTTCTAATACAAAAGAAAAAAAGGTTTTGTTCTTAACGTTACACAGTTAGTTGCTCGATTTTGGCATCCATACTTGGCATTTGGTATTTACAAGCCACCTTTTACGCCGATTTATGTTTGAAGGAAACCGATAAAACGTATAGCAACCATGTCTGCTTTTATTGGAGCAGTTCGGAGCAGCACAACCAACCATAGCACACTGTGAAACAATAAAATCACGAAATATTCGCTGATTCACTTCCCTGCACCACAAAAGCATACAACACTGTCGTCGGATTGGGATTCAGAATGGCGGATTGTTCAGCTCGGTGTATCTAGTGCTTTACTCTGGGGGTTATTCACAGTTTCACAGAATAACCACACACAAAAATGTTTCGATAGTATCTGTTTATTCCCTGAAATTAGAAATATACCAGTGGCGGCTGGTGCTTCAGATAACTGGGGGTTGACTTCTTTCAGTGTCGGACATTGACAGTGGCGCAGCCCCTCCCTTCGATGTTTCGGCGGCTCCCCTCCTTTCCCCGGTCGGCGTCCAAAAGAGACAATTCGTCGCATCTCTGTCAGTGGCGCCGGGGGAAAGTGCCACGGTTTGCCCTCCCCCTTTAGATATATTTTCGTTAAAACATCTGCAGAACGTCTGACCTCAGTTTGTTTGCTGTTGCTTCAGATCGAGCTGAGGCGTCGGCCTTCAGGCGTCTTTATTTCACACTTTTCTTCCAAGCTTAAAAATGAGACATTTATTTTTGTAAGATACTGAACGTTGTTCATATTTCTTAGAAAAGAGAAATTTACTAACATCGAATATTAATTTAAGTATAAGGAAGTCTTTTCTGAAGGCTTTTGTGTGGAGTGTTGCCTTGTACGGGAGTGAAACATGGACGATAAGCAGTGCGGACAGGAAGAGAATAGAGGCTTTTGAAATGTAGTACTACAGAAGAATGCTGAAGATTGGATGGGTAGATCGCATAACTAATGAAGAGGTACTGAACAGAATTGGCGAGAAAAGGAATTTTTAGCATACCCTGACTAAAAAGAATGGATCGCATGGTAGGACACATTCTTAGACATCGGGGAATCGTAAATTTAGCATTGAAGGGAAGTGTGTGGGGTAAAAATCGCAGAGGGAGACCAAGAGATGCGTATAGTAAGCAGATTCAAGTGGATGTGGGTTGCCGTTCTTATGAGGAGATGAAAAGTCTCGCTCAGGATAGAGTAGGGTGGAGAGCTGCATCAAATCAGTCTCCGGACTGAAGACCATAACAACAACAGCATCTTAAGTTCCATGAGATCTTTTGGAGATGATGCTGTAGCAGGGGCAGATCTTCCTACGGCGCAACGGAGCAATGAACCCCCACGAAACGCTCATGTTTCTTTATCTTCTGTGTGAAATGTCTGTGATTGAAAAAGCCTTTTAGCGTCCAAGTTGTTTAACACCCTTCACGCACATTATTTTCTTTGGCTAACGACACGCAAAAAGTACAATTTATTTGTAATTTGACAACCACCTATCCAATCTAATGAGAGTTACCTCAAAGACGCGAATAAAACACATTTTACTAAGTTTCATTTTACTAGAAAACTGAATAACGGTGAAGAGCAACATCGCACGTGGTTGGTTTATGCCACATCTCAAGATAAAGTTTATTGCTTTCCATGTAGACTTTTTTCACATTTGCAGACACAGATGGTAAAAGAAGGCTGTTTCGACTGGTAAGATCTGAGTTGGATATTGCAAAGACATGAACAAAGTCAAGGACATATGGCGTGTATGATTAAAAGGATGGAATTCTATAAAAGAATCAATTATGGGAAAACAATAGATAAGGAAACCGAGAGACTGATTGGGATACACAAAAGTATTGTTTGAAAGACTGGTCGATATTATCAACTACTTGGCGTCACACAATCTGGCATTTAGAGGTCATCGAGAATCCCTTAACCTGAATGATACTGGAAACAGTGGATAGTTTATAGACCTATTTAAACTGTTAGCAAAATATGATCTAACACTAAAAGAGCCCTTGGACGTATTAATGAAAAGTAACTTTCTCATCTTTATCTGTGCCACGAGATCCAAAATGAATTAATTTCATTAATGTCAATATCTGTCATTAACGAAATTATAAAAACAGTGAAACAAGCGAAATATTATGCCTTCATGCTCAGTTGTAATTGAGATAGAGGAACACTTTGTTGGGTTTATTGCTATTGCAAAAACAACGGGAGAGTATTTAACAAATGCTGTTTTAAAGGAACTTGAAAATAATGATCTAGATATGAGGACAGGGATTTGATAATGGAGCCAATATGGTTGGCATTAATAAAGATGTTCGAACAAGAATACTCAATCCACGAGCATTCTTCACACCATGCAGATGCCATTCTTGGAATTTGCTTCTCATGGATGCAGCAAACTCATGTACAACAGCTACATTTTTCGGCTTCACCAATAAAATTTATGTGCTCTTTACAAGATTTAGCAAGAGTTGGGAACTTATAAAAACTAAATTAAAATTGACATTGAAACCTCTGTCTTAAACAAGATGGGAAAGCAGAATCAGGGAATGACCTGAAAACTAAAACTGGTGATTCTGAAACTCTTAGTGACTGTGAAGCAGTCTTGATCGAAATGTTAACTTTTGAATTTATTGTTGCAATACCTGTGTGGTATGAGCTTTTACTACATGTGAACAATATAAATAAACAATAGCAGTTGGTTCAAGTGAACCTGAAAGTAACTGTTGGCTCTTTACGTTCATTTCGTGACTGGATTCGAGAATTACATATTACAGGATTTGCAACACGCGTTTGTAAGACCACCGTTATTTGTAAAATTAATTGTAGCTGAAAGGAGCCACTTAAAAGCTTACTTTAAACACATAATTCTGGCTGTAAAAACCAGTTAAAGGATTCGCGTGAACTACGGACTACTTCCTGCAACAGAATCTTGTTCTCTAGCCCAAAATTTAGAACTGGCTCAAAATTTACTTTAGCAGCAGGAAGACAAAGAGACGGTGGCCCACACACATAGATCACGAAAATGACACACAATCAATAATATACAAGTCACCACGAACTAAACAATTTCATGAAGGTAACTGAGAGAACATTTATGGTGCAACGGAATTAAAATATGATAATTTGCATCTGAATTTGTTCTCAGCACTGGTGAAAAACAACATTAAATAAAAAGGGAGATTATTCATAAACTAATAATATTCATAAGTAGGGTAACATTTCATTGACAATAAATTATTTATTCAGTTCAAACATGCGCAAATGGGGGAACCAATTTTGTTAAACAATAAAATGAATCCTACATTAAAAATTAAGCTAAAGTAATCTGAACTGAACATCGTCAGGGGAGGGATTTACAATCAACAAGCATTCAGCCAAGCAAAGAAAAAACACACCCAACTCAACATGCTGATACGAAGTACAAGCGGCGCCGCTATCGTAGGTGAAATTCAGCGAACCAGGATGTACCACACAACACAAGGAAAATAAACTTCGTAGGTGGCGCTGGTCTGTCTTTCTTTACTTGAGATGGTACGCGATAGTAGCGAGATTAATTCGTTTCAGAGAACAGACCACAACATCTAAAAAAATCTCCTCTACTTTCTCCGAACATCTCAGAAATGAAAAGCAATTTACCACTAATATTGACAAGGCACTACAAATATCACACATTATCTCTAAAGGTTAAACAATAAATTTTGTGGAAGAATAGGATATTTTTTACCATATAAACACAACACCTGACGAAATTTTGAATGAACACGGAGAATTTAAGCACAAACTTTATTTAGAAAATTTTATTGAAATATTGCGATTACATGACGCATAATCCAAATATGCAATATATTAGATCCGCAGATAACAAAATTCGCAAAATATTTACACATAACATCAGAGTAACCAGAGTTATATTCTCACATAACAAAAGATTATGTTTAATTCCTAACATAACATCTATGTAAACTAAGGAGGTTAGAATCTCTGGAGAAGCCCTAACTGTGAAAAAATGAAGCCAGCAAACTGCGCATGCCGGCATTTGTTTGTGCCCAAAACTTTGGTCGTAGTGTGAGGTAAAGTAGTTCTAGTCGTTGAAATGTGTGTCATATCTAAGTAATACTCCGATATGACTACCAGTTTAGAGGCTTTACGTAAATAGAGCAATATTCACACAGGATTTTAAGTTAGAAATTCATGATATGGGCACAAAAACATAGCCCCTGGCTTCAAACAATGCCTCTTATCGGCATAGGTAACGCCACCTCCCTTTATTCTAATCTCTTTGATGTAAACATATAGCATCAATACCATCAGAAATTAATACTGCATCTTATTGAAATACGGAAATGAAAATATCAAATTAGATAAACGTTTTCGTAATATACAAATGTTATAGACAATATCTGACTACATGATGTAGGTATTACTGTCTAAAAAACAAAACAAAATAAAACAAAAACAAAAAAGAAAAAAGTTCACAGTCATAAAACGTGTGTACAAAATAAGTAACACAGGTTCTTTGCAGGTATTACTTGACAATGACATAAACAGGAACAACGGTTGTGAAATAATAAAACATTTGCAGCATATTGAGCAATTCTAATTTATTATTGCATCTCGTTGAGTACGTGTTGCACAGGATTCTTTGCTGTCTTCAAGTGCTTTCTGCAGATGATCATTTTCCACATCAGCAAGACGTATCACCTTTCGATTTGGCTTACTACAATTGGAAGGAGTGTTTTGAAAGATACATACATCAAACAAGGGATGCATCACCACGATTACTTACAAATATACATTATAAATTTGTGTTCCAGATACACCAGTACCCCTAATAGCCAGCAACACGTCCTCTTGCCCTGACGCGTGCCTGTATTCGTCGTCGCATACTGTCCAGCAGATCATCAAGGAGCTGTTCGTCCAGATTGTCGCATTCCTCGAAGGCCATTCGGCGCATATCTCTCAGATCATCTGGTGGGTCGTCTCCTCCGAAACCGGCCCTCTACCATGTATGCCATACATGATCGATAGCGTTCATATCTGTAGAACATGCTGGTCATTCTAATCTTGCGTTGTCGTTATCATACACGAACGCAATCACAAGATGTGCGCGATATTTGTGGTCCATTAAGCCGAATTCCTGACAGAAATGCTGCCGATATGGTTGCAGTATACGCCGGACGATGTTATCTCTGTATTGTATAGCAGTTTGATCGCTTTCTTCGACCACCATTGGCGTACGGTGCAAGCCCCCACAATCCCGTAAGCGGCCGACTGCAAACAGCGGACAAATTGAAGAGCGCCTCGGTGGCCATTTTGGTGGCGAACTTCCGCGCGAACTTTTAAATGTGCGTAAGACTATTTTGACTGGAGAGAGTATTCATTTGAGTTAAGTCGCGAAAACAATCTCTAATTGAAATGTATAACTACAAAACAGCTTCGGACTCCTTGAATGTACAGCAACTATCGGTTATGTGTAAATTTCTTAGAAATTTTCTGTAGAAACTGGTCAACCGCGTTTCCTCTTCCTAAAGAAACCGAACTATAACATTTAGTTTTTTCAGAATTCTAAGTGCAGCATGTGAACGGAATTTATCGTCAGACACTTTCTCAGTATATTCTGCGATTGTGAAACTTTTGTACAAACATTAATTTTGGAAGAGTTTCACACTTTAAGTCTTTGCTTTAGTGCTGTATTCTCTAATATTTAGATATTTCATAGCATAGAAAACTGAAACAGGGTTGCCTGAAACAGCTGATGTTAAAAATAAATTGTGAAAGTGAAATATGCCATCAGATACATAACTGAAAAACAACCTCTTTACCTTGTGAATACAGCAACCAGCCAGTACCAAATTCTTTTAAGAACACGAAGTATGACATAACTTTTTCTTAACTAATGTTCAAATGTTTGTATAGTCTATGGGACTTAACTACGGGGTCGTCAGTCCCTAAACTTACAAACTACTTATGAACTACTTACGAACTAGGACGGCACAAATATCCATGCCCGAGGGGGGATTCGAACCCCCCCGACCGTAGTGGCCGTGCAGACCGTGACTGGAGCGCCTCAGTCTCCTCGGCCACCGCGGCCGGCCTTAACTAATGCATCTGACATTAGCATTAGGGTATCTAGCAAAAATATTAGCATTTTTAAGTACCTTACATTAGCGTGAACTGCTCAAAAGTCAACTATTGTCTAGGGTTCAACTTCACAAAGTGCATCTAGAGTCGCTATGTGTCATTGATGTATGGAACTGTACAAAGTTCTGCAAACCCCTTTCAGTTCTTATACCTATATGAAAAGCAGATTGCCATTAAATTCTGTGTTACAAGTTACTACTACTAAACATTAATATTAATATTATAAACAAAAATAGGAACTGAAGTGAGGCAACTAATCACGTGATCCCAATAGTTATTTTAAACAATCATAAAATGAAACTTTTTGAACTTCCTGTCCATCAGTACTGCCTAAAGTAGCTCCTTTCTAAGAGCTACCGGTATTGTAAAAGCCTGTTATTTATTTCATTCAATCCTATATTGTCTTGACTAACAACCTGTTAAGCAAGAGTAACTATCTATGAACACAAGTAGTAGGGCTACTTGTATTCCTGAGAGACATAAATGCCGGCCGCGGTGGCCGAGGGGACTGAGGCGCTTCAGTCACGGTCCGCACGGCCACTACGGTCGGGGGTTCAAATCCCCCCTCGGGCATTGATACCGTCCTTGTTCGTAAGTAGTTTGTAAGTTTAGGGACTGATGACCCCGTAGTTAAGTCCCACAAGCTTAACAAACATTTGAACATTTGAAGAGACATAAATGGGAATCAGTATACATTCTTTTTATTCGTTTCTTAAATCGATTTATGCAGTTAAACGCTGAGCAGCTCTTCACCATCGTGCTTCATGTACACTGCAATAGTCAAACAATACAGACGTGACTATCAGTTGTTTATACATACCGCAGTAGCTATGTATTACACGATTTACCTGCTAACAACTCTCGTATTTATCTGACGCTTGCCACCACCATGGCGGCCGGCCGAAGGTTCAAATTATCCCGCGGCAGCAGCGCCGTTAGGGAGTCTGGTTATTTTTACAAGATCTTTGGTACGGTGGCCCCACAAATGAACCCCAAAATATTAGGGAACCACCACCTCGCTGTTCTCGCTGAACTTCGTGTTTAAGACGTCCAGGCTGCCTGTAAAATTGTCTGGTTGAAGGCATATGCGAGTCTCACCGGTTAGTAGCACTTGACGCCAATTCTGACGAGTCCATTCAGCATGCTGTTGGGTCCAACCGTACCCCGCTGCACGACGTCTAGGTGTCAAATCTGGAGCCCGCTATGACGTTTGATGTGAAGTTGCATGTCGTGCAGCCTATTACGTACAGGTTGAGTCGAAACACGACGTTCTGTGGCTGCACGGAAATTTTTATTCAGCCCCCGTGCTTAAATCCGTAACTAGCGGTTATCAGCTGTCGTGGTAGGCTTAGGCGGACATAGCGGGGCAAGATAAGATACAGCGTGGTGCAAAAGTTGTCAGTTGACCCTTAATAATGATAAATGTGAAATCATCCATATGATCACTAAAAGAAATCCGTTAAACTTTAGTTACACGATAAATCAGTCAAAGCTACTGGCCGTTAATATAACTAAGTACCTAGAAGTAACACACACCTTAAATTGGAAAGAACACACAAAAAATATTTTAGGAAAGCCGAACCAAAGACTACGTTTCATTGACAGGACACTTAGAAGATGAAACAGTTCTACTAAATAAACTGCCTACACCACACTTGTGCGTACTATTTTGGAGTACTGCTGCGCACTGTGGGATCCCCACCAAGTGGGATTGACACACGATTTAGAGAAAGTTAAGAGAAGAGCAGCTCGTTTTGCATTCTCGCGATATAGGGGAGAGAGTGTCAAGCAAATGAGGAATGAGTTGGGATGGAAATCGTCAAAAGAAAGGCGTTATTTGTTAGGACGAAAGTTTCCCTTCCGAATGCCAACATACTTTGTTAGTGGAAACATGATATCAAAATAAAATAAGAGAAATCAGATCGAAAAGGGATACATATATGTGTTCCTTTTCCTGTGAGCTATTAGAGAATGTAACTGTAGAGAAAATCATAAAAGCGGTTCGATGAACCCTCTGCCATGCACTTCAGTGTCACTTGCAGGGTATCCATGTAGATGTAGACCTCGACTGTTCGTGTCTCTCTGTACCTCCTCCACGACCGAACAACGTCGCTTTGGTTCACTCCCTGACGTCTGGAAACTTCCTTCGATGAGAGTCCCTCCTGTCAGACAGTAACAATGCAGATACGATTTTAGTTCGGAATTGAGCTTCTAGGCATGGAAGAACTACAGACAACACAAGCACGCTACTTCCTTCCTGTTGTTAAGACCTGATCTAATCGATCGTTTTCCAACTCCGTCGCGTTGGCACTACTCATGCGTGGTTATTTATATCCTTGGGCGGGTTGAGTGACATCTATGGAGAATCTAAGGAACTTGTGTGCTTCATCCACTGTACACATTGAACGTCACTGTTCAGGACTTGGAAACAACGTGATGCAACGTATATGTAATGCTCGTTAAAACCATGTGACTCAATGAATTCGAGACAGCATTGATAAGTTGTGTATCGGAGAAAATATTAAATGTGTAACTATACTTGATGACGTACAAAATATAGTATTCCATTAAAATACCATTATCTACCAAAGAGTCTATTGTATTTAGAATAATGAAACGTTGACGCTTGAAACTATGTATTTTAAGGATGTCGCTATGAGGAAAAGCTTGAAAAACACTATTCTAGACATTCTACTTCAAATTATAGATGATTACAAGCGAACTATTCATCGTAGGATTAAGACGATGCATATAGATTTCAATGATAATGCACTTGTAAATACAATTTTCATATAATCCAAATTTTTTTAGGCTGGAGGTAGATATATATCTCTTTCAAGGTGTAAAGGATAAGTTAATAATTCAGCTATATTTTGTACATGGAAATGTACGAGTTGACAAGCACGAAATACAGAAACACGCGAATGTATACCCTATTTACTCGGCTATAGTACTCCTCGGCCTATGGTACCCTCTTAATATTTCAGTACAAAATACGAAATTTAAGAAAAAAATATAAAAAAATTCGTGACTTTGTTTGTTATGTGATGATTGCGAGCAATAATTTACGAAATGGGCCATGCCTTCTTGGAATCTGATCACTCCTGAGATAGTAGAAAAGAGTTTCAAGAAGAATGGTATTTTATGTACCCTGGACAGATCAGAAGATGTTTGGAAAGACCGCCTAGAAAACGATCCAGATCCATTTAGTACTGATGACGGAAACTCCGCAGTAATTATAAACGAGTAATCCTACCATTTTTTTGACTGACGCCTTATCTTCTCTCTCGTCTCCGGAGAGAGAAGATAAGGCGTCAGTCAAAAAAATGGTAGGATTACTCGTTTATAATTATTTGCTGAAGCAAAAATAGGCCATACATCAGTATTGAAAACAAATAACCGGTACATAAAATTTTGGATTTCAGGTATTTGCTTGCAACAGAACATGGCTTCTCCTAGCTACTAGCTGCTGTGTAAGAAGAGCACACACACAGAATACATATATATTGGCGTTTGATATAAAGTATGATAAAATAATTAACAAATTTAGCCCATCTGGAACCAATCGAAGGTACCGTTGAATTTACTAAGTTTACTCCTATAGCACCCTCCCATATTTCAGGAATAAAAAAATTGGAAGTAAGGCAGGTACTATAACCGAGTAAAGACAGTGTAAACTATTTTAATTTCGTGCAGTATCTTCCTAAATCTCTAGATGTCACAATAATGATGATTTTCTAGCAGATACAGTTTTATATTCTTCAACTAACGTTAATTAGAGAGATTCGATTGTAATAAATGATTCTTTAAAGAAATGTTTCTTTTTATGATTTGTTTCTAGGTGCATAACATGCTAAACAAAGAGAAATATATTCTGTATTTTTGTCCTAAGTTTTTAATCTGTAAAACCTCATATGTTTACTAGTCTTGCAACACGGTTGATACTATTATGCGAGCTCTGGAGTCTCAGTGTTTGGAAAGGTCTATGATGCAGGTGGCAGCCAACTATTTACGCTATTTCACGAACAGATAGAAAAGATAGAATGAAAGTAATTTATTCCAGAATTAAAGCTATTCATTTCCACCAAGATTTCCTGTACAAAATCGTGCTCCCGCTTTTGCAAACTCTGAAATAGAGTTATTAGGAACGAGACATATTCGAGCTTAGGAATGTTATAGCCAGGGGTTTTATAATGGCGAGGAACTTTCCAGTTCGAAGCCTTGGAGTGCATTAATTCGCAGCACGGTCTGCAAGAGCGCGGTGGAAAATAGCGCGCACGCCGGCGGAACTATTTTCCAACAGAACTGAAGCGCAGCCCAGAACGGCGCCCGCTTCGAGTCGCTGGGGGGAATCAAATTAAAAGCTCGGCCCAAGTTGTGCGTGAGGAGTAGCCGCCTGCTTCCTGTTAAACGAGGGCCACCATCGCCAGAGTTTAATTAATTTCTTAAAACACATATCAAATAACTTCAGTTCAGACACTGACCAGTTGATAAGGGAAGTTTAATGAATTTGCCAGCGGCCGTTAGAGGGTCTCTTTCCGAAAGATGAGTAATTAGCAGAAATGAAGGGAGGAAATAGCAATGAGATAACAAATATAATTCGCAGCCTTCGCACTCAGATGCACTGTCCTTCATAAAAAGCAATCCCCCTCTAACGTGAAACCAATGCTGCCCGGGACTCTGGGATTTGGCAAGATATCAACATCAGCGGGGCAGTCAGGACAACTTTAAGGATTTATACCTGGCGTCACTTAACCTCTTCAGACCCGAGATCACATTTAATGAAAAAATATCACTTGATTCAGTTTTAATAGTTCCAGTAGGTACCAAATAACGGAAACAAGAGCTTTTTTTGTTGTTGCGAATTATAGTGATTTTTATAGTATGTAGCATATGTGCTACATTGGGTACTGCAAGAGAAAATAAACAGCAAATAAAGATTTATTGGACTGTTCCTTAAATATCAAACTGATTTTAATACAAAATTGAAATGCATTACTCACTTATTTTCTATAATATTTTTAAACACAGTTACGAGCCGAAGTGAAACAAAGATTAACTACCGGCCGCGGTGGCCGAGGGGACTGAGGCGCTCCAGTCACGGTCTGCACGGCCACTACGGTCGGGGGTTCGAATCCCCCCTCAGGCATGGATATTTGTGCCGTCCGTAGTATTAGGTAGTTCATAAGTAGTTTGTAAGTTTAGGGACTGATGACCCCATAGTTAAGTCCCATAAGCTTCACAAACATTTGAACATTTGAATTTGAAGGATTAACTTTACATGTAGCACACATTACAAAAGTAAATCCTTTGCAGCCCTGTAATCGACATCTTGATCGACGTTTTTGATCAGTTTTCATTACTGGCATACGCATGGCATTTTTGGTCCTAGCATTTGTGTGTGGCAAAGGTTGAAGTATGATTGCGCATTTTACAAGTTTCACCTGCCACTTCATATGTTTCAGTAGTAAGTTGATCATCTCTTTGGAAATAGATCAAATGTTCTGGTATTGCAAGATTTTTTTAAAAGTATGACAAATGTCTTTTAGGCCATCCTAATGTTTGAGCAGTTTCTCTGTACTGAATCCATGCAATGGCTATGAAAAATTAAAAAAATAAAAAATAAAAAATAAAATAAAAAAAAGAGTGATGAATGGTCCTAACTGTCCATTTTTTGGTTCCATTTATCATTGGATATTTACCTATTACTCTATCCAATAGGTCTACTCCTCCCGTGTCCCTGTTAGTATATAACTTCACAACACTTGGTCTTGGAACATGAATGCTGGTATTGTCCTCCTTCAACCATCTCCGACAGTTCTCAACTGGTAAAATTCCTTGGTTTGTGAATGATAAGTATATTGCTGTGTTATGAAACCATTTTATTGATGCCACGTTTTCAGCTCCTCTGACTATGTGGTCATTGCTTCCCCTACCCCCTCCTTTCATATCATATCCTTCTTGAACTGGAATTGTTTAGGTATTCGGTTCCCCATGATTGTACCAGTAGCCACTATTTTCCTATCAGTCAGTAATGTTTCTGAATTGTGCCTCCACTTTTGTGTTTCATCCCTGATCCTGTTTGGGCACAATTATTCCCTTCCTAAATTTTCAGTTTCATTACATTCAATTTCTTCTATCTCTTCATCCCCTTCTTCTGTTAAAGTTCGTCCACTAAAGTTGCTGGAAGAGTTTCATCATCTTCTTCATCCTCTTCAATTTCCAAAACAGAGTAACATGGGTCTAATGCCTCCAGAAGTTCCAAGCTTTCTTCCACTGGCAAACATTCAAATCAAGAAATGTGAAATATTCACAGTTTTCTGCATATTTACATTTCATTATTAAACAATCAATAGTTTAATTGTAATTAGCTACGTATTTTATGTGTAATCTATGTTTAAATGCAGTATATTGCACTAAAAAACATTTCCACATTTACATTTTCAGTAATTTTACTCTAGGGCACTTTGTAACAGCCGAATGTTACTCTACATGTAAAACAACTACAGAAAATCATAGTAAAAACAAATAATAAAGCCACAGTTTGTGGGTTGGCATAATCTGTAACTATTCTGTGTTTTGTAAATGCACAAACTATATCCAAAACACAAAATTAACACAATTTATGCCTCGTCTTTTGTGACTCCCAGCGCCATTGTTGAAAACTCACAACTTTTGACTGCTCCTGCCACCTGTTGGCACGACAGAAAAGCTTGACAGACGAGCATCGTGTCGCGCCGACCTCAGAGAACAGTAGACAGTCGACGTTCGCTACCTGCAGCTGTTATTTCACGAGGAGAAAAATCATGAATGAATGTAACATATATGCTACACCATGACTGAAGAGGATAAGAAAGCGCTTCCGCGCATAGACGCGGAGTGATAGTGTGGAAGGGAGGAGCTACGGCCGAGCGCCAACAGTTGCGTCTGTGGGAGAAACATTGCGTAACTGACGGCCAGCCACGCGCCTGCAGAATGAACGTCAGTGTCTGTCTCTGCGGTAATGGAGGGGGGTGCGCAGAACGGCTGAGAACTGGGCCGCCTTCGTATCTGACGCCGACTGTAACGTCCCAAAGACAGCGTGGTCGTTAGAAATGGGGCACAAGATCACACTATTTTGCTAAGGTAGAGAAACAAAATCGTCATTACCCTTTCAAAGCAACCATCGCGGCATTCCGCTGCAGTGATTTAGGGAAATTATGGAAAACCTAAATCTGAATGGTCGAAGGCAGTTTTGAACAGCCGTCCTCTCAAATACGAGTCCAGGGCCTCTATTTGGTATCTTCCACACCGTTCGCTTCGGTGTGTTGTTTTCGGTGGTGACGTCAATTTCGGTTCGGTAGCAAAAATGGTTATTTTGTAAGCTTTGGCGGCCTGCTACCGCGAGAACCGGCCACCGAAATTTCGGGAGCTGCGCCGAAAGTCGCTGAGGTTTCGAGAAGGCCGGTTCGTTTGTTTCGGTAGGCTTGGACTGTGAAGATAAAGTGTTATTTTAGCAGTGCTGTCTGGTTTTACATCTGATACCGAAACATCCGTTGTACTTACGTAATTAATATTTTTAAAAATTAATTTTCAAGATTGTTTATAAATATAACGAGAATATTTTGTTAGTATTGCTACAGGTTAAATCTTTAATATAACCAAGTAGCACTTCTGGATACTCTACTTTAATAAAATTTATCTTGAAATACGCTACTTGGAAATGTCTTTAATGCGCCGATTCATTTACCGTGCAAACTTTCATATTACGAAAATGTAAATACGAAATCCATCAAATACGGCGTCACTTCGTTTTCACGGTTCGCACACCTGTCCCGTCGTATTTGGCAAAGTTTCGTATTTATACTTGAGAATTACTCAAATATGCACTCCAGATACTACACCGCATTAAAAAATGTTCATAAAATGAGCCATTTTCACCGCGAAAGTAAGTCCTGTAGTGCTCACAAGTGCGTTAGGAATGTATCTAAACGGTACTTGTTAGTGTTTTACCGACTTTTCCTTACAAACGGAGTATTTATTACTCAATGAAACGATTTTAAAATTTTTAAGTTAAAATAGAAATGACTTTTGTGATGTCAGATAGTGGAAATCATGCAATTTAATAGCTGTATAAGTATCCTATAATCATTCCGCAAAGAAGTCAATGGAAACAAAGTACGGTCCGAATCGCTCCGGAGAGGCTTACAGAATTAAATGGGGGACCTGCTTCGATAACTAGACCACTTGATGCGCTCTCTCACGGAACTGAACTTTGGCACACCGAAAAGATACACTCTAGGGCCCCAGTGCACTAACCACCTGTGTCGGTGCAGCTGTTACGTCGAGGGTCAAAGCGCGCCATCATATTTTGCAAAACAGTACTTCACAGCAGTAATGAAACTGTACGAGTCTCGGTGTAGCACTTGTGGCGAAAATGGTTCCTAAAATACGAAGAGCAGCCGTCCGCTCTAAGACACCTTGATGGGAAGTATGCGGCCGTTCTTCGGCAGAGGTTCGAGTCCTCCCTCGGGCCTGGGTGTGAATCTGTTGTTCTTAGCATAAGTCAGTTTACGTAGTTTGTAAGTTTAGGGACCGATGACTACGGCAGTTAGGTCCCATATCTACACAAACATTTGAACATTTGAGCAGCCGAAGTACGTAGAAATATTTACACGTTCGTAAAACTGGACAAAAAGGCAGTCCTGCCATACTGATAAACTAGAAGCCTCACCCTGGATACGAAAATATAAAGAAATATGAGTAGCATTTAAAAGAGTAACTTACAGTCACCGTGGGATAGATACTTACTGCGTCATGATAGAGGAATTCCCTTTGATATACAATCATTGGAACGTAACTTTTAAAAGAAAATTAGACCACTATATAATAGGTGAGGAAGCATTCGGTTATAGAAAGAAACTAAAAGTGAGATTAGTTGACTAGGAGTACTTCTTGTTCTGCTCCGAGGACGAGTGATTTATTTTAAAAAAAAATTGGGAAGTGTGCGGCCGTTCTTCGGCAGAGGTTCGAGTCCTCCCTCGGGCCTGGGTGTGAATCTGTTGTTCTTAGCGTAAGTCAGTTTACGTAGTTTGTAAGTTTAGGGACCGATGACTACGGCAGTTAGGTCCCATATCTACACAAACATTTGAACATTTGAGCAGCTGAAGTACGTAGAAATATTTGCACGTTCGTAAAACTAGACAAAAAGGCAGTCCTGCCATACTGATAAACTAGAAGCCTCATCCTGGATACGAAAATATAAAGAAATATGAGTAGCATTTAAAAGAGTAACTTACAGTCACCGTGGGATAGATACTTACTGCGTCATGATAGAGGAATTCCCTTTGATATACAATCATTGGAACGTAACTTTTAAAAGAAAATTAGACCACTATATAATAGGTGAGGAAGCATTCGGTTATAGAAAGAAACTAAGAGTGAGATTAGTTGACTAGGAGTACTTCTTGTTCTGCTCCGAGGACGAGTGATTTATTTTCAAAAAAAAAAAAAAAAAAAAAAAAAAAAAAAAAAAAAAAAAAAAAATAGTAGGCTCTAAAATTCTATTCAAGAAGTGCCTTTAGCACTTAAGACATGAATGGCCATTGTTTCTGTTTTTGATCCATCCTATCTCCTCTAAAAAATATGGAAAGTAAAGAAATAGCAATACAACAGACGTGTTTCACAATACTGATGAGAACAAATACTTATAGACCTTAAAGGAATACACTTCGGAGTCGATGTTTACTGGACTTCATTCTTGTTTTTCTGTAAGTGATCTGTACCAAAAAAATTTCACTGTTTTTCTCCTACACCCTGTAGATATCAGTGCATGTGACGTTTAGAAGTAACTAAAATCGCAATAAATTGACCAGGATACCCCAAGAATGGGTCAGATGCTAAACAGTATTATTTAGCTGAATTAGTTCCCATGTTAACCGTTACAAACCGTAGTTTCCTTGCCAAAAATGGTGTACAATGAAACCACAGATCACACCAATTTCAATGAAACCACAGACCACGCCAATCTACGTGACTGGTGACTGAAGTTGCCGACAAAACTATTGTTCTGTCTTAATGATTTCGTGGAAACCTATCTGAGATCTAACGTAATGAGTTATCTTGAAATATGGCGAGCAGTGCTGAATTTTAACACATCGAACATGAGAAAAAAAATCAGTCGTTTACCTTATCGGACATCATTAGAATCAAGGAAAATCAGGTAGATGCACATTATTGGATCCGAAAAATATTTGACGAGAAACAGCACAAACGGTCATTAACGAAAGTAAGATTATAAAGGTTATCAAACAATACACTCAGAGGAGTCAAAGAAACGTGTAGGCTTGCGAATGCAACACAGAGATTTATGAACATTCAGAAATGCCTCCACGGTCGGTAAAGTCTGTACTGTATAAGGCAACAGGTGTCTGTCGCATGCTGTAGGTCTGTTACTACTACTACAGAGACAGGGTATCAGGATTAAAGTGAGTTTCAATGTCGTGCTATAGTCGGTGCACGAAAGAAGGTAGCGATGATATGGAGATGACCATATCGCGAGTGCACCGCGAATATCGCCAACACAGTGAAACACCGCATTCAATGCTAGGCCTTCAACAAGTGTGAGCGTGTGAACCAACCAACGAAACATCATTGATACGGGCTTTTGGAGCCGAAGATCCACTCGTGTGCCGTTGCTGGCAGCACGACACAGAGCTTTACGCCTCGCCTGTGCTCGTGAACACCGACATTGTATTCCTTAATTTCTCCTTGCGAATAACAACTTCGAAAAATTTACGGGTATGCTGACTGGTACCAAAATCGACGACGGCCGATATTTCGGCAGGAGACCACCCTGCCATTTTCAAGGCGAAACTGCAATAAGGAAGCAATGTGCAACGATCTTTAAAACCTCGGTTTTCAATGAGTAAACAGGAAAGACAACACACACCAAGCAAGCAAGCAAACAGCGCCGACACGACCAAAGATGAAACCGGTCAAAATATCGCTAATAAACATCAGTTCTCGACAGATGACGTCGGATTAGTTTTGTCCCTCTATTTTTTGACAAATGAGAGAGCAGGATCCCAAGAGGAATTTAAGCAGAAGTCTCGATCCCTATTCATAAGGTTGTCACCTAGTTTTATTTCTATCGCTTCCTTGATAACACAGTCCCAGTAGTTGGAAGTGCATGCCAGAATTTCCGTTTTGTCGTATTCCATAGGGTGACCTGTGTTAAGACAGTGTTCGGCCACAGTAGATTTGTTTGGCTCTTGTAAACGTGTGTGACGTTTATGCACAATACAACGGTCCTCAACAGTCCTAATAGTTTGACCAACATATGATTTGCCACAGCTACATGGGATAAGGTAGGCACCCGTCTTACGCAAACCGAGATCATCCTTAACGGATCCCAACAGTGCCTTAATTTTAGAAAGTGGACGAAACACACATTTCACATTATTTTTACGCAAAATGCGACCGATCTTATTGGAAGTGCTGCCAACGTATGGCAGAAAGGCCACTGACGTGGGTGCCGACTCAGTGTTATCATCACTAGCCCGTTGCACATGTGGTGGATAGCGGAACACTCTTTTAATCTGCCCTTCACCATAGCCATTCTGTCGAAAAATGTTCAAATGTTTGTACTACGGGGTCATCAGTCCCTAAACTTACAAACTACTTATGAACTACTTACGAACTAGGACGGCACAAATATCCATGCCCGAGGGGGGATTCGAACCCCCGACCGCAGTGGCCGTGCAGACCGTGACTGGAGCGCCTTAGTCTCCTCGGCCACCGCGGGAGGCCCATTCTGTCGAAAAGTTGCCTCCAGATGAGACAGCTCAGTGGGCAAACTATCTGGGTCAGAAATGACATGAGCTCTATGTACTAAGGTTGGAAGAACCCCTTCACGTTGAGCTGGGTGGTGACATCTATCAGCTTGTAAATACAAGTCGGTATGCGTTGGCTTCCTATAAACAGCATGTCCCAACGTACCATCTGCCTTTCTCCTGACCAACACATCAAGGAAGGGAAGGCAACCATTCTTTTCCACTTCCATTGTGAATCGGATGTTGGGGTGGATTGAATTTAGATGTTCCAAAAACTAATTCAAGTTCTCACTACTATGAGGCCGAACAACAAACGTGTCGTCTATATATCTGGAAAAAAAACCCGACACGTTTTACTCATTGAAAACCGAGGTTTTAAAGATCGTTGCACATTACTTCCTTACTGCAGTTTCGCCTTGAAAATGGCAGGGTGATCTCCTGCCGAAATATCGATTTTGGTACTTGGCAGCATATCCGTAAGTTTTTCGAAGACATTGCATTGTTGATGACTGGAAATATGTTGGCTGGTCTGACGAGTCTCGTTTTCAGTTGCATCGAGCGGGTGGACGTGTATGGGTATGGAGAGAACCTCATGGATCCATGGACCTTGCATGTCAACGCGGGACTCTCCAAGCTGGTGGAGGTTGTCTAATGGTGTGGGACGTGCGCAGTTGGAGTGATACGGGACCTCTGATACGACCATGACGGGTGACACGTACCTACCAACGCACTCTGGTTGATCACCTGTATCCACTCATGTCCATTGCGCATTCTGACAAACTTCGGCAATTCCAGCGGGACAATACGTCACCCCACACGTCATGAACTGCTACAGAGTGACTCCATGGACACTGTTCTAAGTTTAAACACCTCCGCTGGCCAACAAACTCCGCAGACATGAACACCAGCCGGCCGCGGTGGCCGAGGTGACTGAGGCGCTCCAGTCACGGTCTGCACGACCACTACGGTCGGGGGTTCGAATCCCCCCTCGGGCATGGATATTTGTGCCGTCCTAGTTCGTAAGTAGTTCATAAGTAGTTTTTAAGTTTAGGGACTGATGACCCCGTAGTAAAGTCCCATAGACTATACAAACATTTGAACATTTTGAAACATGAACACCATAGAGCATATGTTGGGTGCTTTGCAAGGTGCTGTTCAGAAGAGGTCCCTGGTACTCCTATGGATTTATGGACAGCCCCGCAGGATGCACGGTGTCAGTCACCTCCAGCACGATTTCGGAAATTAGTCGAGTCCATGCCACATCGCTCTGCGGCCGATCTGCATGCTCGCAGGGCCCTACACGATATCAGGCAGGTGTTCCATTTTTTTGGGTCTTTAGTGTATGTGGTTGGGCTGAAATTTCTGAATACGTTCAAGTGTTCAAAATGGCAACTTGCTAAATTTTTAGTAAATTTAAATACGCTTGGTCTGTTATTCCATGTAGTGTCCAAATAAGGCTCGTGCCAATGCTTCGGAATGTTATAAACTGTAGATTAATGTTATGGCAAACATCATAAATGGAGACCTTAGAATTTTTTAAGTTGTAACAAAGAACTATTCCAAGAAAATCTGCTCAAATTAGAATGTGGTGAAAGTCTGGTAACTTCTTTTAAGGGGGGTAAAACGTTAAGCGGGCCTACTTGAAAGAGGAGAGGCACGACATTTTAATTTACACCGTCTATACCTTTACAAATAAATTCACAAAAGTTTGTCACCATGACCGGGAAGGGTTCAGGATTCACACTCATATCTGTGGAAGTTTTAAAACATAAAAAAATAATTTTTACTTGCATGAGAAAAATCAACATTTTTTTACTTTCTATTGGCTGCAGTTGTTGCGATAGGTACACTTTTCTTCACAAGTAAGAGAGATTCTTCGATGAATTTTGCACAACATACAAACAATACTTACAGGTGTATGAAACTCTAGAATTTTGCAAGTATATTGAAAACTGTGGCATAAATTAAGTTTGTTGACTACAAAATTTGAGTTTTTGCTGAAAGTAAAATTTAAAAGGTAGCGACTAATTCATTTTTTCATAAATTAAATAAATTCTAGAGTTTCAAACACCTGTAAGTATTGGTTGCAAGCTGTGCAGAATTCATCGAAGAATCTCTCTCACATATGAAGAAAAGTGTACCTATAGCAACAAATGCAGCCAACAGTAAGTGAAGAAAATGATGAATTTTCACATGTAAATAAATATTATTTTATTATGTTTCAGAACTGCTACTGCTGTGATTCTGAATCCTGTATCCTCACCGGTCATGCTGCCAAAGTTTTGTGAAATTATTTGTAAAAGTATAGACAGTGTAAATTAAAATGTCATGTCGTGCCTCTCCTGCTTAAAGTCGGCCCGCTTGACGTCCTTACCCGCCTTAAATGAGCACTTGTGCACTTCTCGAAACACGAAAAAGTACTAGTTTTTGATTACGTCAGTGAGGAACAATATGAATTACTAGACTCGTTCAAATACCTAGGTTTGATAACGTGCAGGGAAATGAAATGGAATGAACATAAATGAAATGTAATGACAGGTGACAGATTTTGCTTCGCTGGCAAGTTCTGAGAGAAAGCCGTCAGTATACAGAGACAATGCTCTCAAAATACTTTTGTGTCCCACAATATAATAACACTCAAGTGCGCGTGACGACTACCAACTAGGAGTAACAGGGGAGATCGAAAACATTCAAACAATTTCAGCGCGAGTTGCCACATGTTTCTGAGAGCCAGAAGAAAGCGCCGCGGTGTCGCTTGATACTCCTGCGCTGGCAGAGGCTTCGGGATGAGCGCCGCCTGTCCTATCCCGTGAAGAGCCACTCACAAAGTTTGGAGCGCCGCTATTAACTGCGGCTGAACTGAACCAGGGCACTCACAGCGCGCGCACAGCGATCAGGCCGCAGCTACACGCGACTGCAACGTGAATAATACAGCATGTCCAGCAGTACTGTGCACCCTCTGCCGTGGCCTTCGCAGAAGATGCCTTTAGTATGTATGTAGATGTACCAGAATGCATCCGTGTAATTCATTTGGTATGTACGTAGATGTACTTGAATGCATCTATGTAATTACTTGTTCTCCGTTATTACAACGCAATGCGTATCGTTCTTGGCCGTTAATCTGAAGTACGAGGGGGCTTAGAAACGATTTATACCAATTGATTTTTTATGAAATTCATTTATTTTTCAATAACCTGTCAGATATTTAACAGTGTAAGCAAACTGTTGAACTATAGGAATTTTCATTTAATCATACTTCTACATCTACACGGGATACTCTGAAAATCACATTAAGTGTCTGGCAGAGGGTTCATCGAACCACCTTTATACTATTTATCTCCCATTCCATTCTCGAATACCGCGCGGGAAGAAAGAACACCCGAATCTCTCCGTTCGAGCTCTGATTTCTCGTATTTCATGCTGATGATCTTTTCTACCTATGTAAGTGGGAGTCAACAATTAATTTTCGCATTCGGAGGAGAATGTTGGCGATTGGAGTTTCGTAAGTAACCCACGCCGCAGCGATAAGAGCCGTTGTTGTAATAATTCCCATCCCAGATCCTGTATCATTTCCGTAACGCTGTCTCCCCTGTATCGTGACAATACGAAACGAGCTGCCCTTCTTTGGACTCTTTCGATGTCCTCCGTCAAACCCACCTGATAAGGATCCCACACTGGGCTGCAATACTCCAAAAATGGACGGACAAGCGTAGTGTATGCAGTCTCTTTAGTAGTTCTGTTGCATGTTTTAAGGGTTCTGCCAATAAAACGCAGTCTCTCATTCGCCTTTCCCAAGACATTATCTACGTGTTCTTTCCAGTTTAAGTCTGAAGTAATAGTAATTCCTAGATATTTCGTCAAGTTTACGGTCTTTACGTTTGATTGATTTATCTTGTAAACAAAGTTTAACGGATTTCTTTTCATACTCATGTGGACGACTTCACACTTCGCATTATTTAGAGTCAATTGCCAATTTTTACACCATAGTGATATCTTATTTAGAGCGTTCTGCAGTTGGTTTTTATCTTCAGATGATTTTACTAGACGGTAAATGACGGTGTCACCTGCAAAAAACCTAAGAGAGCTACTTAGATTTCCCCCCCAAATCATTTATGCAAATAAGGAGCAGCAGAAGACCAAAGACACTACCCTGTGGAACGCCCGATATCACCTCTGTTTTAGACGATGCCTTACCATCGATTACTACGAACTGTGTCCTCTTTGATCACTTATACCTACGTAAAACTTCCGTCACATCAAGAAATTACATCACTATCTTCCACTGAGCTGTTGCTAACAGCAAACACATGTTTCCCACGCAATGCCAGGTGGACTGAGTACAGACTTTTGAAGTGTGATTATTGGCTATTCAGACAATAACAAAATCGACTGATGAAGAAGAAGATGGTCATGATAACAAAATTACAATACAGAGTATGACAATGTCGACAGGACATTAAACCCTAAACTTCCTTCCTTCCATTCCCCACTCACTCCTACCCGTCTTATCATTACATGAAAGTGGATAGCATAAAAACGTTCCGTGTAAAACATACAATGTTGCGTCAAAATTAAATTCAATCGTCCCACTGGTTTTCGAGTTTTGGCAATAAAGACATAACAAGGCTAAATTTTAATATCTACGATGGGCGTGTCTGGAGGTTCTCGCAGCCTGTTTGCTGCTTGTTTGGAGAAAGTCCTGGACACTACGGCTCATTGCGGCCGTACTTCAGAACTGTAGGGCTGCCGAGTACTTGCACACCCCTAATGTCCTGGACTCTGCACGTTCCTCTCCGCCCCTTCTGTCCATGTCCCATCTAATCTCCTCCGACAGGTCTGCCTGCGTTCCGTCGCTGACTGCTGTAGGTACTGTACGGTCTACAAGACGCGACGGGCGCCTGTCGTCGGTGGGTGCGACTAAAGCACAAGGTATACCGAGCTGAACAATCCGCCATTTTGAATCCCAATCCGACGACAATGTTGTATGATTTGTGCCACGGATACTAGAATAGACGGTAGGGGCCAACCGTTGGATGCGCAGTCTTATGCCGCGCCACTGACGTCACCAGCAGACCAGCACAGTTTTCCCGCGCGACCAAAGCGTTGCTATTATGAGTGTATCTCCAAAGAAATGATTTCCCACTCTCTCTTTAGTTTCTGTATGTATTCAGTAGTTGTAAGTGATGGCTCATTAATGAAGATGGTATGTTGTGCTGTTGTGTGCAGTACGAACCGCGGCAGACAGAGGAATGAGATTTAAAAAAAAAAATCAAATGTTTGTAGAGCTTATGGGACTTAACTACAGGGTCATCAGTCACTAAACTTACAAACTACTTATCAGACCGTGACTGGCGCGTCGCAGACCGCTCGGCCACCGTGGCCGGTTGCGATATTTCACAGATTTCTGAAAGATAAAAAGGTAAGCTGAAAGTGGATAAACGCGTTGTGATGATACTGCCGGCCCTCTCATCTCAATGTTATCGTACGATACCGTCTGCGTCGGACCCGGAATCGTGTGGTTCAATAGTGATACATGTTGCGTGTGAAGTTAGTCAAAAACGAAATAGCCAGCCTAGGAATCAGTGTAGGACAGTGTCTCGGTGATACTGTGATTAGTTAACAAGTGATAGATTTCATTAATTAAGATATTTGTATAAGACGTATCCAGACAGTTCAATAAACAATAGTTTTGTCATTGTACATTATTTCAATAAATAGACATACAAAGGGTAAAAACTTTTGTAAAACATAAAGAAATGAAAATAAATAGCATTGTATATATGTCAGGCTCATAAACCAGTTGTGTGGATCAGCTAATTGTGTTGTTGTTGTTCAAATGTTTGTTAAGCTTATAGGACTTAACTACGGGGTCATCAGTCCCTAAACTTACAAACTACTTACGAACTAGGACGGCACAAATATCCATGCCCGAGGGGGGATTCGAACCCCCGACCGTAGTGTCCGTGCTGACCGTGACTGGAGCGCCTTAGTCACCTCGGCCACCGCGGCCGGCTAATTGTGTTAATTAATGTAATAGTCGAGATTTGAATATTGTTATTCTTTGTATATATTGACGACGTAGGATTTGGAGTATATTTTGAGAATGGACAAGATATTTGATAGTCCAATTTATGTTATGAACATGTATGATGTACTCATTAACTAAGTAATTGACATTTAACATTGCCGTTTGTTGTAAAACAAAAAGTACCGCTATTTTGTCTTAAAAAGATACGTGCCTTGTAAAATTATTGTATGTACAGTTTTCATTTTATATTGTGATTATTTTTGTGAACATGAAATGTTTTCTTTGTGTGTTTGTTAATTGTAAATTAGTATATTCAATTGTTATGAACAATGCTTAATGTAAGGTCATTATTGCCGATGTTATATATTTGCCTCACCGCCTTGCGTGGGGGAGTTCGAGTTTTGGCTTTTACAAAGTGCACTGGAATCTATGTTAGTCTGCTCCTTAAAATGGAAGTACTATCACCTAAGTTCTCTTGCATTGTTATGAACTTGTAATGTTTTGGTGGAGAAGAAGTTTGATTCAAATTAAAGAAGAAGTGAAAAATTGTACCTACTAGTATTTATTTCTACCACGACGCCCCAGGAGAATAATGTTGCAGCGAGCAGAACCCCCATACATCGTAATGTTGAAAAGCTAACTATCTTGTTTGGAATTGGTAGAATGAACAGTAATTACTAAAGAAGCATGAAAACTTTACAGCGTCTAAGCGATTAGATGCTCTCAATCCTGATAAAGGTCGTGTATGTTCAGAACATTTTAAAGAGTCTGATTCTGTTCAAGACTTGAAAAATGAACTTTTAAACCTTCCATTGAAATGTATATTAAAGGCAGATTAGGTCCCTACTTAGAAGCTGCTTAAGTGCATCGACGTAGTCAAGACAGGTTCTTCTGAATGCCGTGAAGTCAGAGTAGAAAGTCGGAACAACCGAAAAGAAATACAAAAGTTATTGTTAACAACAAATGACTAGGATGATACCGTAACTTGTATAAATAACTCCGTTGAGGAAATAAGTAGGTTCCGAAACCACCTCAGCGAGCACGGCCGTTGACAATGATGGAATAATTGTAGCTGAATTAACTGAAGAAGTTGACCATTTAAGAAGTGAGAACAATAAACTGATACATGAAATATTTATTTACTTCGAGATGTTCACAACATTCATACGCAGCAACATATGATCTAAAATGAATAAAACGCAAAGTATATGCAATGCGTTTTTTCCTCTACACAATGATAAAATTTATTGCAATCATTTATTTAATTTGATACAGCACAAACAAAGTATGCAGAATAATATAAAGAAATTCAGTCCTTCATCGAGCGGAGATGTCAAGCTGTTAGATGGAAGAAAATCAATTTTTTTCACCAAATGGTTTTCCTGCAATCGTTTGATAAGTTTTTCGTGGCGGCCGTTCCTGTCGGCAGTAGTCACCGGGTGACGTCACAGCGCCCGGCCTGCCCCCGCCAGCTGCGCGTGGCCCCTACCGTCTATTCTAGTATCCGTGCTTTATGCGGTGTAATGAAGGCAATCAGCGAATATTTCTTGATTTTATTGTTTCGCAGTGTGAGATGGTTGGTTGCGCTGCTCCGAACTGCTCAAATAATAGCAGACATGGCCGCTATAAGTTTTGTCGGTTTGCTTCAATCACAGATCGGCATGAAAGGTGGCCTGTAAATACCAAACGCCGAGTATGGTCGCCAAAATCCATCAACTATCTCTATAACGTTAAGAAAAAAACGTTTATCATTTGTATTAGAAATAGTTATGGTCACAGAGAGATAATAATGGAAATATAGGCCTATACATGTAAGCAATGGTTTAATTTTGCTACAGATTGTTAACATAACTCGACTTACAGTCTGTTTAAAGTAACTTACATTTCTTGGTTTTATTTAGACAAACTAAGGAGCTATTCTAAGAGCTGATAATTGTATTTTAAGTGATGAATGCGCGCAGTTGGCTTTACCCAGCTAGTGGTTTTTAAATTATATTATTTAGCATTAGTTCAGTGTTTAATTTAAATGTGTCTCTCAAAACAGAAATATGCAGGCCTAAGCCAAGCGGTGAACAGCTGAACTTAAAAAATGCGAACAGCAAAGAAGTCCTACATGAAAGGCATGCCGTGATGTGAAACTAAACCAGAAACAGCAAAAACAATTTTTATGCCTGTTAGTTTACTCACAATCGGCACAGAATTAATAGGTTGTTGCTGTTTTGGTCTTCCGTCTGGAAACTTGCTTGATGCAGTTCTCCATATTATTCTATCCTGTGCAACCCTCATCTGCTGATACGAGCCGGCCGTGGTGGCAGCGGGGACTGAGGCGCTCCAGTCACGGTCTGCACGGCCACTACGGTCGGGGGTTCGAATCCCCCCTCGGGCATGGATATTTGTGCCGTCCTAGTTCGTAAGTAGTTAGTAAGTAGTTTGTAAGTTTAGGGACTGATGACCCCGTAGTTAAGTCCCATAGACTATACAAACATTTGAACATTTTTTGCTGATCCGAACGTCAACCCAAATCCATTTGAATCGTCTTACTGTATTCGCCTCTAGGTCTCCCTCTGCGATTTTTATACCATACACTTCACTCCAATGTTAACTTGATTGTTCCATGACGGCTCAGAACGTATCCCACCAGTCGATTCCTTCTCTTAGGAAAGATATGCCAGAAACTTCTTTTCTCTCCAGTTCTGTTTATCACCACCTCATTAGTTACGCGATCTACCATCTAATCTTCAGCATTCGTCTATAGCAACACATTTCAACTTCGATAATCTATTTGTCTGAAGTCGGCATTGTCCATATTTTCACTCCCTTATAATGTTACACTCCAAACAAGTGACTTCTTAAGGTTTTCCTGACATTTAAATTAATATAAAATGTCAACAAATTTCGTTTATTCATAGACCCCTTTCTTCCGATAGCAATTCTGAATTTTATTTCTTCTTTACTTCTTCCATCAGAAGGTATTTTACTACCCAAATAAGAAAACTCATCTACTATTGTTACTGTCTCGTTATCTAATCTAATACCTACAGCATCGCCTAATTTTATTTCACTACATTCCATTACCCTTGTTTTACTCTTTTTAATGTTCAACTTATATGCTCCTTCCAAGACAGTGTCCATTCCGTTTAATTGCTCTTCCAGGTACTTTGCTGTCTCTGACAAAATCACAATGTCATCGTTTTTTTTTTCCGCCTGCACTTTAATTTACTCTCAAAATTTATCTTTGCATTCCTTCACAGTTTACTCAGTATACAGATAACATTGGGAAAAGGCTACAACCCATTCTCACTTCCTTCTTTAACAACTGCGCCCTTTCATGGTCTTCAACTCTTGTAACTGCTGTCTACTTTTTGTACAAGTTGTATGTAACTTTTCGTTCCCTATATTTGATCCCTATTACCTTCAGAATTTGTAATAGTATATTCCAGTCAACATTATTAAAAGCTTTTTCTAAATTTACAAAGGTAAAAATGTAGGTTTGCCTTTCCATAACCTATTTTCTAGGACAACTCGTAATATGAGCATTGCGTGTTCCGAGGGAATGGCATCAACTCTAAGGGCCTTCTTTCGACTCAGATCTTTCCGTGCTCTGCAACATTCTTCTTGCATTATCGTATCTCCTTTCTCTTCCTTATCTATTTCCTCTCTCTTTTCTGGAATACTGCCTCGAAGTTAATTTCCCTTGTGTTGGCCCTCTGTCTATTACTTCCACCTATCAGCTTCTATCTTTCGCCTAGTTATTCATTCTTCTACAGACTTGTATTTGTCTTACAGATGCTCCTGCTTAGTCAATCTGTACTTCCTGTCAACCTTATTTTTTAGCCGTCTGTATTTATTTTTGCCTGCTTCAATTGCTGCATTTTTACGATTTCTTCTTTCATCAGTTAAGTTCAGTATCTGCTGTGTTACCCAAGGATTTCCATTAGGACAAGGCCTTGTCCTCCTACTTAGGTGGTTCTCTGAAGCCTTCACTACTTTATCTCTCAAAGCTGTCCATTCCTGTTCTATTGTATTACTTTCTCCCATTTCGGTCACACTTTGCCAGATAATACAGTGGGAAAAAACACAAAACCTAAATATTGTTTTTAATTTTTAAACGAAAAGAAGAAATTCTAGGAGCCGATGCAGCTGTGTTTCATTAACACACAGTATATTTCACGGCAAGAAAATCTGAAATCTGATATTCCTCATTATCAGTCGCCGACCAGAGCCACGCCTTAGGGAAACTACAAGGTCACCCATTTTTAGGAAGGATAATGGAGAAACAGCGGTGTTAATGTAATGGTTAAAATTAAGAACAGTCCTGATCGCAAAATTGTTGTCTTTATTTGATAACCAGTTTCAGTCTATGTAGCCTATCTTCAGATGACTAGCATCATGATGGCACGGCAGGCCGCACAAACGTGTTCGAAATATTTAAACATTTCGACCGTTTCAGGGCAATGAAATAAAGTCAATGGCAAAATTAAAATTTGTGCTGGACCGGGATTCGAACCTGGATTTCCAACTTTGGTTCAAGAATCGCCTTAACCACTTAGGCTATCCAGCACGCTTCCCTTCCAACCCATTTCTCAATTTCTAGCCCCCTCCCATTGATGCGTCTCGCTCCCAGCTACACTGGATTCCCGCAAGGGACCGAGCGTTTGAATGTGTCCGCACTGAAACTGTCATTGCCTGTTGTGCGCATATTTACCATTAGTTGGTGTTTCACTAAGTGTGTTTGCCTCTGTAACTTATAAAATAACAGGTGACGGGAAATTTTAATGCGGTAGGTCAACAACACGCTGTACATAATACATGGCTGTGTGGTTGGTGATGGATGTTATGGCGGTGGGAAGTTGATTTACATGAGATGTTCAAATGTGTGGCCATGTTCCTCAATGCACAATGCAATGCGCCCTCGAAAGGATCTGCGGACGAGATGTAACATCGCCGGTGTGACAGAGCGACATGCGTCCTCGATGCGCCGTTTTAGATCATCTGGGGATGTGGGCTCAGTGACATAAACACGATCCTTTAGATATACCCACAAAAAGAAATCTACTGGTGTTAAATCGGGCGACCTTGCGGGCCATGAATGAGGACCATGGCGCCCCAACCATCTTCTTGCAAAACTGTTGTTTAGTTCTTCCACAACAGCAAGCGCAGAATGGGCTGGGTGACCATCGTGCTGCATCCACACATGGACTCTCGTGTGTAGACACACATGGAGACCACCCAAACTGTCGGCTATAAAAGCGCGATATAACTCACCTGTCAGTGTACCTGGGAAGTAGTGTGGACCGATGATTTCATCCCCAAGGATTCCACACCACACGTTAATAGACCACCTTCGTTGATGGTGGACAGGTCGTATCCTCCGAGGATTGTCTGCGGCCCAGTAGTGCATGTTATGGCGATTCACTGCACCATAATTTGTGAACGTGGACTTATCAGAGAACATAACACTTTGTAAAGACTCCAGCATGAAATTACGCTTGGCCCACTCACAGAATGTCACTCTTGCACGGAAATCGTTCCCATGCAGCTCCTGGGTCAGTGACAGGCAGGTCTTCGTCTGTTACTGCGGCGCATTACCAAGCTGCCTGTTTCCCGAAGTCGATGTTCGGCACGTAAGAACGTATTGGCTGCCCGGGCTCTTCGCCTAGGATATCTCACGGCATACGCCGTGGCTGCTTCAGTGGCATAGTGTCGGCACTCGCCGAGCATCAGCAACATGTCATCGTACTCGTTGTTCGTGTATGCCATCGTCATCCGCTGTCAGTAACTGTGGTATATTGGGCCCCAGTTCTTTGTCTGGCTCCAACTGTCGGGTATACGGCCGTGTGCGGCGACAGTCGGCAGTCTAACAGCGCATTGAGGAAGCTTCTCGCTCCGTGACCCCAGCGACGTTACAACTCGGCCGCACCACATTTAGAAGGCGCATTGTATTATGCGCAGCGTTTTTGGTATCTGCCCCTGAAACTTTGAAGGGTTGTAGCTCCCATACTAACAGTGATACTAATGTAGTTAAATTGATTTGGACGCAGCTGGTTTCAACGAATCCAATGCACGATGGAAAAAACTATTGTTCCATTTAAAAAATTATATCTTTGTGCTGTAGCTCTTTGGAAAATGATACCATAAACTATGTTCATAGCTCCGCAGTAAGCGTAACACTTCTTGTGTTGACCTTCCGCATTAAAATTTCCCGTCACCTATTATTTTATAACTTACAGAGGCAAACACACTTAGTGAAACACCCTGTATATATAAGGGTGGTCCATTGATAGTGACCGGGCCAAGTATCTCATGAAATAAGCATCAAACGAAAAATATACAAACTTTTCTAGCTCGAAGGAGGAAAACAGATGGCGCTATGGTTGCCTCGCTAGATGGCGCTGTCATAGGTCAAACGGATATCAACTGCCTTTTTTTTTAAATAGGTACCCCATTTTTATTACATATTCATCTAGTACGTAAGTAAATATGAATGTTTTATTTGGAACACTTATTGATAGATGGCTCTGTACTATTCACAAACATATTGCTGTCAATTTTAGATAAACAGTGGAGAACGGGTAGGTTTTTTAAATTAAAACGTAGGTACGTTTGAACTTTAATTCGGTTGTTCCAATGTGATACATGTACTTTTGTGAAACTATCGTACATTATGAGATCACTTGCTGTTACTGCGTTATTGCCTGTAATTACCTCATTACATCAATAAGCGCTCAAAATGATGTCTTTCAACTTCAATGCATTTGGCAATACGTGTAAAGAAATCCCTCTAAAAAGCGAGTAGTTCGCCTTCAGTAATGTTCTCACATGCATTGACAATGCACTGACGCATGTTTTCAGGCGTTGTCGGTGAATCACGATAACAAATATCCATGAACTTCCCCACAGAAAGAAATCCGAGGATGTAAGATCCGGTGAACGTGCGGGCCATGGTATGGTGCTTCTACGACTAATCCACCTGGCATTAAATATTCCATTTAAGACCGCTTCAACTGTACGCGAGCCATGTGCAGGACATCCATCATATTGAAACAATATCGCCAATCTGTCATGCAGTGAAACATTTTGTAGTAAAATCTGTAGAACGTTACGTAAGAAATCAGCATCCATTGCACTATTTAGATTCCCATCGATAAAATAGGGGCCAATTATCCTTCCTCCCATAATGCCGCACCATACATTAACCCGACAAGTTTGCTGATGTTACACTTGCCGCAGCCATCGTGGATTTTCCGTTGCCCAATAGTGCATATTATGCCAATTTACGTTACCTCTGTTTGTGAATGACGCATCTTCATGAAACAGAACGGGTTACAAAAATCTGTTATCGTTCCATAATTTATTTTGTACCCAGTAGCAAAACTGTAAACGACATTCAAAGTCTTCACCATACAAATTCTGGTGCATAGAAATATGGTACGGGTGCAATTTATGTTGATGTAGAATTCTCAACATCGACGTTTTTGAGATTTCCGTTTCTCGCTCAATTTCTCTGCTACTGATGTGCGGATTAGCCTCAACTGCAGCTAAAACACTTACTTGGACATCATCACTTGTTAAAGGTCGTGGTTGACGTTTCACTTGTGGCTGAACACTTCCTGTCCCTTTAAATAACGTAACTATCCGATGAAAGGTCCGGAAACTTGGAAGATGTGTTCCAGGATAACGATCAACATACATAGCACAGGCCCGTTGGGCATTTTGATCACAATAGCCATACATAAATACCATATCGACCTTTTCTACAATTGCTAAACGGTCCATTTTAACACGAGTAATGTATCACGAAACAAATATGTTCGCACTGGCGAAATGTTACGCGATACCACGTACTTATACCTTTGTTACTATTACAGCGCCATCTATTACAAAGGGAAAAAATTAAAATATTCATATTTTTAAAAAATGGAGTTGATATCCTTTTGATCCATGGCAGAGCCATATTGCGGACCAACCATAGCGCCATCTATTTTCCTCCTTGAAGTTAGAAAAGTTTTGTTCTTTGTAGTTTTTTCGTTTGATGCTTATTTCGTGAGGT
The DNA here is from genome assembly GCA_026315105.1 of Locusta migratoria. Taxonomy (NCBI): domain Eukaryota; kingdom Metazoa; phylum Arthropoda; class Insecta; order Orthoptera; family Acrididae; genus Locusta; species Locusta migratoria. Next base: position 150,354,746 of record CM048744.1, read on the forward strand.
ATTTGGCCCGCTCACTACCAATGGACCACCCTCTATATAAGTAATCGCACAAACGTCGACTGCAGTTCTGCCTGCCATGAAGATGGTATTCATCTAAAGTTAGTCTACATAGACTGAAACCGGTCACGAAATGAAAACAACAATTTTGTGTCTTTAAATTGGAAAACTAAATGTCCTTTGTACGAGTGTAGTCTTGGAAAGAGGGGTGGGAGAGTTGAGGGGGCACAGTGTGGTCTGCAAACAGCCGAAAGAGGGGTCTGCTTCTATTGCGACACTTTCTCACAATACTTGGCAAGAGAATAGTTGTAGGTCATCAGACGAAACGAGCGCTGACAATGATGTCCAGTTCTTTCTGATATCTGGCAGTAAATGAGAGCATCATTTATTCCCCGTTACGTCATTACAACAATTGTATGATGTGGACTGTGTAAATTTTAATTTTGTCTCCTATTTTGTTTCCGCCTTGTCGCCGTTTACACATCAATAGCTGGTGTGGAACTGAGGTACCAGGTGTCGACCCATGCTGAAATAGCCGTACTAGTACGAGGTGTAGCCACCACTGGCGGCAGTGAAGGCGCTGATTCTGGCAGCCATGCGATAAAACAGACAGCGAACACTATCTTGGGATACAGTATTCCACGCCTGCTGGACCTGTTCACGTGGTGCAGCAAGAATTGTGGGATGACGAGTGGCACGAGGCAGTTGTCGCCCCATCACATCCCACGTGCTCGACTGGAGACGACTCCACGGACCACGAGACGGGTATAAAACTTGGTGTGCGTCTTCAGAGCACGTTGAGTTTCTCAGGCAGTGTATGAGCGAGCATTATCCTGTTGGAACACATCTAATTCCTGTTGCAAGAACTTCGAAAGAATCGAATCTTGGCCAGCGTTCCCTCCAACGACACCAAATTTGTATGGGTTTCGAAAAAGGCGATCGTGTGAAACCCAGCTCGCGCTATTCGTCCACAAGAGAGCCATAGACACGGGTTCTCGGGTAGATGCTGTGTTTCTTGACTTCCGCAAGGCGTTTCATACGGTACCCCACAGACGTTTAATGAACAAAGTAAGAGTATATGATCTATCAGACCAATTGTGTGATTGGATTGAGGAGTTACTAGATAACAGAAGGCAGCATGTCATTCTCAATGGAGAGAAGTTCAAATGTTCAAATGTTTGTTAAGCTTATGGGACTTAACTACAGGGTCATCAGTCCCTAAACTTACAAACTACTTATCAACTACCTTATACTAAGGACGGCACAAATATCCATGCCCGGGGGGGGGGGGGGGGAATTCGAACCCCCGATCGTAGTGGACGTTCAAACCGTGACTGGAGTGCCTCAGTCCCCTCGGCCACCGCGGCCGGCTGGAGAGAAGTCTTCCGAAGTAAGAGTGATGTCAGGTGTGCCACAGGGGAGTGTCGTAGGTCCGTTGCTGTTCACGATATATATAAATGACCTTGCGGCTGACATCGGTAGCTCACTGAGGCTTTTTGCAGGTGACGCTGTAGTATATAGAGAGGTTGTAACAATGGAAAATTGTATTGAAATGCAGAAGGATCTGTATCGAATTGACGCATGGTGCAGGGAATGGCAATTGAATCTCAATGTAGACAAGTGTAATGTGTTGCGAATACACAGTAAGAATGATCCTGTATCATTTAGCTACACTATAGCGGGTCAGCAACTGGAAGAAGTTAATTCCATGAATTATCTGGGAGTAGGCATTAGGAGTGATTTAAAGTGGAACGACCATATAAAATTAATCGTCCATAAAGCAAATGCCAGACTGACATTCACTGAAAGAATCCTAAGGAAATGCAGTCCGAAAACAAAGGAAGTAGGTTACAGTACACTTGTTCGCCCACAGCATGAATACTGCTCACCGGTGTGGGATCCGTACCACGTGGGGTGATAGAGGAGGTGGAAAAGATCCAACGGAGAGCAGCGCGGTTCGTTACAGGATCATTTGGTAATCGTGAAAGCGTTACGGAGATGATTGATAAACTCCAGTGGAAGACTCTGCAGGAGAAACACTCTGTAGCTTGCTACAGGCTTTTGTCGAAGTTTCGAGAACATACCTTTACCGAGGAGTCTAGCAGTATATTGCTCCCTCCTACGTATATCTCGCGTAGAGATCATGAAGATAAAATCAAAGAGTTTAGAGCCCACACAGAGGCATACCGGCAATCATTCTTTCCGTGAACAATACGGGAGTGGAATAGGAGGGAGAACCGATAGTGGTACTCAAGGCACCCTCCGCCACACACCTATCGGGTGGCTTGCGGAGTATGAAGGTAGATGTAGATGTAGATTTGGGCGAGAGTTGTAGCTTATGGCACCGCAGACGCCAAGTCCTGGGGTGGAGCCAGTGTGTTTCCGACGAATCCTGTGCACGAGACAGCGCTCGCCACGTCTACGCCCTACAGGCAAACGGCCGTTACTAGTCTTGAGGCAAAATCTGCTTTCATCGCCTAAGACCACGGTGCCCCACTCCATGTTTCAAGAGATCCTGTGGTGGCACCAGTCGAGTTGTAGGCGTCTGTGCTCTGCCGTGCGAGGAAAACGGGCTCCAAGTACGCGTATCCGTGATCCCACAGGTGCTGACCAGTTGGCAACAGTTCGTGCTGAGACTTGTGAGCTCACAAACCCTCTTATCTGCGCTGTGCTAACTCTCCCATCTGCCACTGCAGTTACAATACTACGGTCCTGACTAAGACGGCCAACCGTCCCGGATTTGGACTCGTTGTCCCGCATAGAGATAATTACTAAAAATGTCCCGTAAAATGGCAAAAGCGTCCAGTATTCCCGTAATTTTAAAACTGTTGGTCCAAGAGCACAAGCCAAAACTATTTGTGTACGGCACGTTATGTCACACTGCTTGCAAGTCAACTTCACAATGCTTCATCTACGAAACTATACACATCATCTGACTATTTCAAAATGACAAATTCGCTAGAAGTCGATTTTGTTTTAAACTGGTACTTCATTTGCTGATAGGATGACTTATTAAATAATTCTGCTTTTGCATTTTTTTTCTCTGCCTTCTTAAGTACGTTTCAGTAAGTGTAATGGAATATTTTTCGGTACTCAAGGTGGCAAACATGATATAATGTCATCACAGTCTGTATAAACTATTTAAAAATCAGACATGCAAATACAATGTCTGCATTCATATCAGGAATAAAAAGGTGGCGAAATTCTGAAAAAGCAGCAAAGAAAGTGAGCGAGCATTGCAGGTAGTAAGGCACTTCATCGAAAGAACTCCTGTAATAGAGTAGCTCAAATGGTTTAAAAAAGTAGTTTTATCAAATTTAATTCGAGGTTATTGCAAAACATAATTCTTTGGTCAGAGTAAGCTACTTATCAAACGGAGAAAAGAATGTTAAAAATTGTCAGATTTAAAAATTCCAAATAGGAAATGAGAAATTTATGAACTGTAAATAAAGATTGAAAATCAAGAATAAAATTTCACTCATGTTAGATATGTTACTTTAAAAGTAAATGAATAGGCCTACTCTGCTCGCCTAAATTTCTTTCCCAGTTTCAGAATAACTGGGACAATGAGTCACGTGATCTTAGTTCACCTTCGCATCTTCGAATTGTCCCGCATTGATTTTTGAAAATGTTGGCCGTCAAGACTCTTGACGGACGTCCCGAATATAGTCTAGGGGTTTTAGAATGTTCCAGTGACCACTGCAACCAGCATCGTTGTACAACTGGCGCATCACGTCGAAATTGTGTGTGAAGTCTCGGGAAGTATCTTCCCGTCACCGGCAAGGCCAAAACTGACGCCTTTCAATCTCGCTCAGTAGGCTGTAAGAAGCAGGAGTGCTTCTGGGGGGCGTGCCGCCTGTTTGCTTCCCACGTTGACATCATACTGAGCCTTGTTGCTGTAAGCATTCCCTTTTAAAGGGTACACACAGTTGGTGCTATACCAGCTGTCTCACTACGCCATCTATTGGCGACAACCTCTAAACCACTACCAGATCGCCTACTATCCTACTACTATCATCTGCCACCATCGCTCCAAAATAGGCGTCATATTTCCAGATTCTTTTTTTCCGGCTATGTATACTGATAACGAACGCATGTCCGGAAATGTCATTCACTGACGCTATTAACATTTCTTTGATACTACGAGAGAAATCTTTTCTTCTCCAAATTGTTTGCTTCCCATGTTTTGGGAGGAGATATTATGCTTCAAAACAAGAAAAAATGTCGAGTAAACATAACATCTCCGCATCCTCTACACATCCCGCAAAATAGAATCTCATCACCCACTGGCCTCTCCTATCCTCCTGAATCCCGGGCCTCTGCCACGCTTTTACCAGCATGTTCCTCCCTCTCTCCACCTTCATACTCTTCACATCCTATCCGAGGGTAACTTCCACCAGCTTCCTCTCCTGGATGACGCCCTCTGTCCTAACATATACCCCTCCTACCAACCTTAGCCTTCCTTGTAGATTAGTGCCACTTCCCCCTCCACCCATCCTTTTCCCTTTCCCCGCTTGAATCCCCGTCCCCACCCACTCCCTTGGAGTCCTTCCATCCCTTCCCATCTCATCCCATCCCCACTCCGCCCCCCTCCCCTCCTTTTCTACCCACCGCACTTTTCTTCCCCTTCCCTCTTCACTGTGGTGCCTGCTCCGTAATTTTAATTGTGTGTCAGTGACGTTAAGTGCGGAGTGACTTAGTGCTTCGAGTGTACGTGTGTTTTTAAACCATCAGAAACCGGCACACAGGCAGGACATAGTGTTGTCATGTATTTTAAATGTGCCTCTTCGTCTCGTCATCATCGCTCCGTTTCTTCAACTTTTGCCATTCCACACTTTTTTTTCAATTCTTCCTATTTGTCATCTGTTATTATTATTTTAAATCTTCTGCTGCCATATTTGTATGCTCTCGACTGAAGAGCAGCATGTTAGCTGCCGCCAGCCTGCACCTTCTGGGGGTTTTAAAAAACAATAAAGGAAAAAATTCGAGTAACCATGAACTTTGAATGGGTATCTTACGATCAATGAAATTGTCTTCATCTTCGTTATTGTAAATTCGCCTCTTATAGTGGGCAAGCGTTCAGAGCTGCCGCGGCGGATTAGGCGCTCGTGCTGCAGCGCTGTGTTGCGGTGCGCGCGGCCGTCCGCTGTCGAGGGTTCGAATCCCCCCTCGAGCATGGAAGTTTGTGTTGTCTTTAGTATAAGGTAGTTCATAAAAAATGTTCAAATGTTTGTAGAGCTTATGGGACTTAACTACGGGGTCATCAGTCCGTAAACTTACAAACTACTTATGAAGTAGCTAATACTAAGGACGGCACAAATATCCATACCCGAGGGGTAGTTCATAAGTAGTTTGTAAGTTTAGGGACTGATGACCCCGTAGTTAAGTCCCTTAAGCTCTACAAACATTTGAACATTTTTGTTCGTAGCTATTTGCGTATTTATCTCAGAGTCCATGTTTACTATATTTTGTGTCCCAGCCTCGTCGCCGCTTTTGTGTCTCGTTTCCGTCGTAGGTGTCGGTGGCCGAGCAGAAAGAGACCGACACAGGAATAAAGGATGCACGCTTGTACAGGTACGGAGGTGAGCAGCCAGTAGGACAGCAGAAACTAGAAACACTAGAGTAAATTAGAACGAGATATATATTTCACAGAGACTTAGTAATACTTTTACATATCTCAGTATTGCAGAATGCTGATACATAGTTGAGCTAGAGGCCTGCCTAGTGCCTGACCGATAGCCAAGTCTTCACTGGTGCCTATCTGATTCCGAAGTGTTAACTGGTTCCTATCTCAGTCCCAAGTGAACGATGTCGTTCAGTGGAATTGTAGCAGAGGGCGCTCGTGGCTGTCGTAGTAAGAACGCCGCGCCGTGCGTGCAGGGCGGCGCGCGGCGAAAGTAGGTGGCGCGCACTTTAGACTTGTGCGACACCACACTACACCTTTTTTTTTCCCTGTATCAGTACATACTTCTTTCGAAAGTATAGAAAGCAAAGAGCTTCTAGTAGAAGAGGATCGTATCAGGGAAGTGCTCGTAGCATAACTGGATGTCATTTCCGGATATGGGTTCTTTATCAAACCGTTGTGTACTTACTCCCCTACAAAACCTGTTTGTAACGCGAATTTTCGAATAACCGGTGGAGGTGGTTCATCCGAAACGCATTTTAATAAGGCAGATTATACGAATATCAGACGCGGGATTCAGCCATTTTAAATTTTTTAAACTGCGAGCCGCGGCAGCGCTCATCAATTATAGAATTAAAATTGGCTTGACTGGCATCCGGACCGCGGCAGCGCTTTGTGAATGCCTGCTGAGAGCACGGCCAGCGCCCTGGCCGGATACGTAAGGCAGCGCTGTGCAGGTACTTTGACCGTGGCTGCGCGAACCGCGCAGTCGCTGGTCGCCTGTGCGTGGGTCTCACGAGTCCCAGCAGCCGCCGCGTCTGCTGGTACTGGCCGGCACGTCGCAGCGGCGGAATAGCCGTGCGCGCTAAGGCGCCTTGCTGCGGTGCGCGCTTCACGCATCACTTTCATGACGGACCTCAACCTTGGTCCGCTGGTTATGCAGGCTAAGCATTTGCTGCTACCTAAAACATAGGAAAAAAAGTATTAAAACCTGGCTGTTTGAGTGGACTTAGACTGTCTGATTACTGACGATGTATTATTATATTTTTCCTGGTTTGCTACGAGATTTTTATTAAACTCGCAGCTCAATATACCACAGATACAGACAGCGGATGACGATGGCATACACGAACAACGAGTTCGTTGACATGTTGCTGATGCTCGGCGAGTGCCGACACGATGCCACTGAAGCAGCCACGGCGTATGCTGTGAAATATCATAGGCGAAGAGCCGCGGCAGCCAATACGTTCTTACGTGCCGAACAACGACTTCGGGAAACAGGCAGCTTGGTAATGTGCCGCAGGATCAGACGAAGACCTGCCTGTCACTGACCCAGGAGCTGCATGGGAACGATTTCCGTGCAAGAGTGACATTCTGTGTGTGGGCCATGCGTAATTTCACGCCGGAGTCTTTACAAAGTGTTATGTTCTCTGATAAGTTTACGTTCACAAATTATGGTGCAGTGAATCGCCATAACATGCACTACTGGGCCGCAGACAATCCTCGGAGGGTACGACCTGTCGACCGTAAACTTAGATGGTCTATTAACGTGTGGTGTGGAATCCTTGGGGATGAAATCGTGGGTCCACACTACTTCCCAGGTACACCGACAGGTGAGTTATACCGCGCTTTTATAGCCGACAGTTTGGGTGGTCTCCTTGAACATGTGTGTCTACACACGGGAGTCCATATGTGGATGCAGCCCATTCTGCACTTGCTGTTGTGGAAGAACTAAACAGCAGGTTTGCAAGAACATGGTTAGGGCGCCATGGTCCTCATTCATGGCCTGCAAAGTTACCCGATTTAACACCAGTAGATTTCTTTTTGTGGGGATATCTAAAGGATCGTGTTTATGTCACTGAGTCCACATCCCCAGATGATCTAAAACGGCGCATCGAGGATGCATGTCGCTCTGTCACACCGGCGATGTTACATCTCGTCCGCAGATCCTTTCGACGGCGCATTGCATTGTGCATTGAGGAACATGGACACACATTTGAACATCTCATGTAAATCAACTTCCCACCTCCATAACATCCATCACCCACCACACAGCCATATATTATGTACAGTGGTATTTGCCCTTGAAACTTTGAAGGGTTGTAGCTCCCAAACTAACAGTGATAGGAATGTAGTTTAAATTGATTTGGACGCAGCTGGTTTCAACGAATCCAATGCACGATACAAAAAAACTATTGTTCCATTTAAAAAGTTATATCTTTGTGCTGTAACTCTTTGGAAAATGATACAATAAACTATGTTTATAGCCTCGTAGAAAGTGTAACTCTTCTTGTGCTGACCTACCGCATTAAAATTTCCCGTCACATATTATTTTATAACTTACAGAGGCAAACACACTTAGTGAAACACCCTGTACATATATATGGTCCATTGACAGTGACCGGGCCAAGTATCTCTTGAAATAAGCATCAGACGAAAAATATACAAACTTTTCTAGCTCGAAGGAGGAAAACAGATGACGCTATGGTTGGCTCGCTAGATGGCGCTGTCTTAGGTCAAACGGATATCAACTGCCTTTTTTTAAAATAGTTACCACATTTTTATTACATATTCATCTAGTACGTAAATAAATATGAATGTTTTATTTGGAACACTTATTGATAGATGGCGCTGTACTATTCACAAACATATTGTTGTCGATTTTAGATGAACAGTGGGGAACGGGTAGGTTTTCTAAATTAAAACGTAGGTACGTTTGAACTTTAATTCGGTTGTTCCAATGTGATACATATAGTTTTGTGAAACTATCGTACATTATGACAACACATGCTGTTACTGCGTTATTGACTGTAATTACCTCATTACATCAATAAGCACTCAAAATGATGTCCTTCAACTTCAATGCATTTGGCAATATGCGTAACGAAATTCCACTTAAAAGTGAGTAGTTCGCCTTCAGTAATGTTCTCACATGCATTGACAATGCGCTGACGCATGTTTTCAGACGTTGTCGGTGAATCACGATAGCAAATATCCATGAACTTCCCTACAGAAAGAAATCCGAGGATGTAAGATTCGGTGAACGTGCGGGCCATGGTATGGTGCTTCTACGACTAATCCACCTGGCATTAAATATTCAATTTAAGACCGCTTCAACTGGACGCGAGCCATGTGCAGGACATCCATCATATTGAAACTACATCGCCCATCTGTCATGCAGTGAAACATTTTGTAGTAAAATCGGTAGAACATTACGTAAGAAATCAGCATACATTGCACTATTTAGATTGCCATCGATAAAATAGGGGCCAATTATCCTTCCTCCCATAATGCCGCACCATACATTAACCCACCAAGGTTGCTGATGTTACACTTGCCGCAGCCATCGTGGATTTTCCGTTGCCCAATAGTGCATATTATGGCGGTTTACGTTACCTCTGTTTGTGAATGACGCAGAACGCGTTAAAAAATCTGTTATCGTCTCATAATTTATTTTGTACAAATCCTGGTGCATAGAAATATGGTACGGGTGAAATTTATGTTGATGTAGAATTATCAACATCGACGTTTTTGAGATTCCCGTTTCTCGCTCAATTTCTCTGCTACTGATGTGCGGATTAGCCTCAACTGCAGCTAAAACACTTACTTGGACATCATCACTTGTTAAAGGTCGTGGTTGACGTTTCACTTGTGGCTGAACACTTCCTGTCCCTTTAAATAACGTAACTATCCGATGAAAGGTCCGGACACTTGGAAGATGTGTTCCAGGATAACGATCAACATGCATAGCACAGGCCCGTTGGGCATTTTGATCACAATAGCCATACATAAATACCATATCGACCTTTTCTACAATAGGTAAACGGTCCATTTTAATACGAGTAATGTATCACGAAACAAATACAGTCCGCACTGGCGAAATGTTACGCGATACCACGAACTTATACGTTTGTGACTATTACAGCGCCATCTATCACAAAGCGAAAACATTAGTTGATATATTTTTGACCCATGGCTGCACCATATAGCGGGTCAACCATAGCGCCATCTATTTTCTTCCTTGAAGTTAGAAAAGTTTTGTTCTTTGTAGTTTTTTTCGTTTGATGCTTATTTCGTGAGATATTTGGCCCGCTGACTACGAATGGAGCACCCTGTATATAAGTAACCGCACAAACGTCGACTGCAGTTCTGCTTGCCATCGAGATGGTATTCATCTAAAGTTAGTCTACATAGACTGAAACCGGTCATGAAATGAAAACAACAATTTTGTGTCTTTAAATATGAAAATTAAATCTCCTTTTATGAATAGCAGTGATTTTCCGTCTTTGCAACTAGAATAAAAATGCGATTTTTTCAAACCAGACGCGTTTCGTTTTATTGAATGTAAAACATCTTCAGTGGTCTGTAATAATAGAAATCTACAGTTTGTTTTGTGTTTACATCGAAAACAGTTCTTAAATGGACCCTGAAAAGTAGGCCTAATGTTTGGTACTTATGGAAATTTTGTCTTCTTTTCGCTTCACATCATGGAATGCCGGCCTGTTTAATGCAATACCGCCGGTTCTTCATGCTGTGTCGTTTTCTCACTACTTTCACTGTCACTGTTTCACTGTTCATAGTTGTTTTCCACAGGTCAGAAGTGTTTGTTTTTGTTTTTACTGATTCTGCTCAGTGTGTTATTGGAGAGAGCCAGTAAAAACAAAAACAAATACTTCTGATCTGTGGAAAACAACTATGAACAGTGAAACAGTGCCAGTGAAAGTAGTGAGAAAACGACACAGCATGAAGAACCGGCGGTATTGCATTAAACAGACCGGCATTCCATGATGTGAAGCGAAAAGAAGACAAAATTTCCGTTAGTACCAAACATTAGGCCTACTTTTCAGGGCCCATTTAAGAACTGTTTTCGATCTAGACACAAAACAAACTGTAGATTTCTATTATTACAGACCACTGAAGATGTTTTACATTCAATAAAACGAAACGCGTCTGGTGTGAAAAAATCGCATTTTTATTGTAGTTGCAAAGACGGAAAATCACTGCTATACATAATTATGAAAGCAACTACGGACATTATGGCCACACAAACGAAGAATAAATGTCCTTTGTACGAGTGTAGTCTTGGAAAAGAGGGGTGGGAGAGTTGAGGGGGCCCAGTGTGGTCTGCAAACAGCCGACAGAGACGCCTGCTTCTATTGCGACACTTGCTCACAATACTTGGCAAGAGAATAGTTGTAGATCATCAGACGGATCGAGTGCTGAAAATGATGTCCAGTTCTTTCTGATATCTGGCAGTAAATGAGACCATCATTTATTCCCCGTTACGTCATTACAACAATTGTATGATGTGGACTGTGTAAATTTTAATTTTGTCTCCTTTTTTGTTTCCGTCTTGTCGCCGTTAACACGTCAATAGCTGGTGTGGAACTGAGGTACCAGGTGTCGACCCATGCTGAAACACCCGTACTAGTACGAGGTGTAGCCGCCGAGGGCGGCAGTGAAGGCGCTGATACTGGCACCCATGTAATAAAACAGACAGCTAATACCATCTAGGGTTACATTATTCCACGGCTGCTCGACCTGTTCACGTGGTGCAGCAAGAACTGTGGGATGACGAGTGCCACGAGGCAGTTGTCGCCCCATCACATCCCACGTGCTCGACTGGAGACGACTCCACGGACCACGAGACGGGTATAAAACTTGGTGTGCGTCTTCAGAGCACGTTGAGTTTCTCAGGCAGTGTATGAGCGAGCATTATCCTGTTGGAACACATCTAATTCCTGTTGCAAGAACTTCGAAAGAAATGGCATTCTGTAGGTATCGAATCTTGACCAGCGTTCCCTCCATCGACACCAAATTTGCATGGGTTTTGAAAAAGGCGATATTGTGAAACCCAGCTCGCCCTATTCGTCTTCGAGACTCAAGAGGGCCATAGAGACGGGTTCTCAGGTAGATTCTGTGTTTCTTGACTTCCGCAAGGCGTTTCATACGGTACCCCACAGACGTTTAATGAACAAAGTAAGAGCATATGATCTATCAGACCAATTGTGTGATTGGATTGAGGAGTTCCTAGATAACAGAAGGCAGCATGTCATTCTCAATGGAGAGAAGTTCAAATGTTCAAATGTTTGTTAAGCTTATGGGACTTAACTACGGGGTCATGGGTGCCTAAACTTACAAACTACTTATCAACTACCTTATACTAAAGACGGCACAAATATCCATGCCCAAGGGAGGATTCGAACCCCCGACCGTAGTGGCCGTGCAGACCGTGACTGGAGCGCCTCTGTTCCCTCGGCCATCGCGGCAGGCTGGAGAGAAGTCTTCTGAAGTAAGAGTGATGTCAGGTGTGCCACAGGGGAGTGTCGTGGGTCCGTTGCTGTTCACGATATATATATATATAAATGACCTTGCGGATAACATGGGTAGCACAATGAGGATTTTTGCAGGTGACGCTGTAGTATGTAGAGAGGTTGTAACAATGGAAAATTGTATTGAAATGCAGGAGGATCTGTATCGAATTGACGCATGGTGCAGGGAATGGCAATTGAATCGCAATGTAGACAAGTGTAATGTGTTGCGAATACATAGAAAGAAAGATTCTGTATCATTTAGCTACACTATAGCGGGTTAGCTACTGGAAGAAGTTAATTCCATAAATTATCTGGGAGTAGGCATTAGGAGTGATTTAAAATGGATCGACCATATAAAATTAATCGTCCATAAAGCAAATGCCAGAGTGACATTCACTGAAAGAATCCTAAGGAAATGCAGTCCGAAAACAAAGGAAGTAGGTTACAGTACACTTGTTCGACCACAGCATGAATACTGCTCACCTGCGTGGGATCCGTACCAGGTGGGGTTGATAGAGGAAGCCGAGAAGATCCAACGGAGAGCAGCGCGCTTCGTTACAGGATCATTTGGTAATCGAGAAAGCGTTACGGAGAAGACTCTGCAGGAGAGACGCTCTGTCGCTCAGTACGGGCTTTTGTCGAAGTTTTGATAACATACCTTTACCGAGGAGTCTAGCAGTATATTGTTCCCTCCTACGTATATCTCGCGTAGAGATCATGAAGATAAAATCAAAGAGATTAGATCCCACACAGAGGCATACCGACAATCATTCTTTCCGCGATCAATACGAAAGTGGAATAGGAGGGAGAACCGATAGTGGTACTCAAGGCACCCTCCGCCACACACCTATCGGGTGGCTTGCGGAGTATGAAGGTAGATGTAGATGTAGATTTGGGCGAGAGTTGTAGCTTATGGCACCGCAGACGCCAAGTCCTGGTGTGGAGCCAGTGTGTTTCCGACGAATCCTGTGCACGAGACAGCGCTCGCCACGTCTACGTCCTACAGGCAAACGGCCGTTACTAGTCTTGAGGCAAAATCTGCTTTCATCGCTTAAGACCACAGTGCCCCACTCCATGTTTCAATAGATCCTCTGATAGCACCAGTCGCGTCAATGCTCTGCAGTGCAAGGAAAACGGGCTCCGAGCAGGCGTGTCCGTAATCCCACAGGTGCTGACCAGTTGGCAACAGGTCGTGCTGAGACTTGTGAGCTCAAAAACTCTCTTATCTGTGCTGTGCTAACTCTCCCATTGCTGCAGTTACAATACTACGGTCTGGACTGACGTCCCGAATATAGTCTAGGGGTTTTAGAATGTTCCAGTGATCACTGCAACCAGCATCGTTGTACAACTGGCGCATCAGGTCGATATTGTGTGGGAAGTCTCGGGAAGTATCTTCCCATCACCGGCAAGGCCAAAACTGACGCTTTCAATGTCGCTCAATAGGCTGTAAGAAGCAGGAGTGCGTTTGGGTGCGTGGCGCCCGTTTGCTTCACACGTTGACATCACATTAAGCCTTGTTGCCGTAAACATTCCCTATTAAAGGGTACGCACAGCTGGTGCTATACCAGCTGTCTCACTACGCCATCTGTTGGCGACAACCTCTAAACCATTACCAGATCGCGTACTATCCTCCTACTATCATCTGCCACCATCGCTCCAAAATAGGCGTCATATTTCCAGATTCTTTTTTTCCGGCTATGTATACTGATAACGAACGCATGCCCGGAAATGTCATTCACTGATGCTATTAACATTTCTTTGATACCACGAGAGAAATCTTTTCTTCTCCAAATTGTTTGCTTCCCATGTTTTGGGAGGAGATATTATGCTTCAAAACAAGAAAAAATGTCGAGTAAACATAACATCTCCGCATCCTCTACACATCCCGCAAAATAGAATCTCATCACCCACTGGCCTCTCCTATCCTCCTGAATCCCGGGCCTCTGCCACGCTTTTACCAGCATGTTTCTCCCTCTCTCCACCTTCATACTCTTCACATCCTATCCGAGGGTAACTTCCACCAGCTTCCTCCCCTGGATGACGCCCTCTGTCCTGACATATACCCCTCCTACCAACCTTAGCCTTCCTTGTAGATTAGTGCCACTTCGCCCTCCACCCATCCTTTTCCCTTTCCCCGCTTGAATCCCCGTCCCCACCCACTCCCTTGGAGTCCTTCCATCCCTTCCCATCTCATCCCATCCCCACTCCGCCCCCCTCCCCTCCTTTTCTACCCACCGCACTTTTCTTCCCCTTCCCTCTTCACTGTGGTGCCTGCTCCGTAATTTTAATTGTGTGTCAGTGACGTTAAGTGTGCAGTGACTTAGTGCTTCGAGTGTACGTGTGTTTTTAAACCATCAGAAACCGGCACACAGGCAGGACATAGTGTTGTCATGTATTTTAAATGTGCCTCTTCGTCTCGTCATCATCGCTCCGTTTCTTCCTATTTGTCATCTGTTATTATTATTTTAAATCTTCTGCTGCCATATTTGTTTGCTCTCGGCTGAAGAGCAGCATGTTAGCTGCTGCCAGCCTGCACCTTCTGGGGTTTTAAAAAACAATAAAGGAAAAAAAAAACGAGTAATCATGAACTTTGAATGGGTTTCTTACGACCAATGAAATTGTCTTCATCTTCGGTATTGTAAATTCGCCTCTTATACTGGGCAAGTGTTCAGAGCTGCCGGGTGGATTAGCCGCGCGTGCTGGAGCGCCGTGTTGCGGTGCGCGCGGCCGTCAGCTGTCGGGGGTTCGTATCCCCCCTCGAGCATGGATGTTTGTGTTGTCTTTAGTATAAGGTAGTTCATAAAAATGTTCAAATGTTTGTAGAGCTTATGGGACTTAACTACGGGGTCATCAGTCCATAAATTTACAAAATACTTATGAACTAGCTAATACTAAGGACGGCACAAATATCCATAACCGACGGGTAGTTCATAAGTAATTTGTAAGTTCAGGGACTGATGACTCCGTAGTTAAGTCCCTTAAGCTCTACAAACATTTGAACCTTTTTGTTCGTAGCTATTTGCGTATTTATCTCCGAGTCCATGTTTACTACATTTTGTGTCCCAGCCTTGTCGCCGCTTTTGTGTCTCGTTTCCGTCGTAGGTGTCGGTGGCCGAGCAGAAAGAGACCGACACAGGAATAAAGGACGCACGCTGGTGCAGGTACGAAGGTGAGCAGCCAGTAGGACAGCAGAAACTAGAAACACTAGAGTAAATTAGAACGAGATATATATTTCACAGAGACTTAGTAATACTTAACTTTTACATATCTCAGTATTGCAGAATGCTGATACATAGTTGAGCTAGAGGCCTGCCTAGTGCCTGACCGATAGCCAAGTCTTCACTGGTGCCTATCTGATTCCGAAGTGTTAACTGGTTCCTATCTCAGTCCCAAGTGAACGATGTCGTTCAGTGGAATTGTAGCAGAGGGCGCTCGTGGCTGTCGTCGTAAGAACGCCGCGCCGTGCGTGCAGGGCGGCGCGCGGCGAAAGTAGGTGGCGCGCACTTTAGACTTGTGCGACACCACACTACACCTTTTTTTTTTCCCCCTGTATCAGTACATACTTCTTTCGAAATTATAGAAAGCAAAGAGCTTCTAGTAGAAGAGGATCGTATCAGGGAAGTGCTCGTAGCATAACTGGATGTCATTCCCGGGTATGGGTTCCTTATCAAAACGTTGTGTACTTACTCCCCTACAAAACCTGTTTGTAACGCGAATTTTCGAATAACCGGTGGAGGTGGTTCGTCCGAAACGCATTTTAATAAGTCAGATTATACGAATTTCAGAGCGCGGGATTCAGCCATTTTAAATTTTTTAAACAGTGAGCCACGGCAGCGCTCATCAATTATATAATTAAAATTAATTTTGACTGGCATCCGGACCGAGGCAGCGCTTTGTGAATGCTTGATGAGAGCACGGCCAGCCGCCCTGGGCGGATAAGTAAGGCAGCGCTGTGCAGGTACTTTGACCGTGGCTGCGCGAACCGCGGAGTCGCTGGTCGCGTGTGCGAGAGTCCCACGTGTCCCACCCAGCGTCTGCTGGTACTGACCGTCACGTTGCAGCGGCGGAATAGCCGTGCGCGCTAAGGCGCCTTGCTGCGGTGCGCGCTTCACGCTTCATTTTCATGACGGACCTCAACCTTGGTCCGATGGTTATGCAGGCTATCCATTTGCTGCTATTCCTGCTGTACCTGAAACACAGGGGAAAAAAGTATTAGAACCTGGCTGTTTGAGTGGACTTAGACTGTCTGATTACTGACGAAGTATTATTATATTTTTCCTGGTTTGCTACGAGATTTTTATTAAACTCGCAGCTCAATATACCACAGTTACTGACAGCGGATGACGATGGCATACACGAACAACGAGTACGTTGACACGTTGCTGATGCTCGGCGAGTGCCGACACGATGCCACTGAAGCAGCCACGGCGTATGCCGTGAAATATCATAGGCGAAGAGCCGCGGCAGCCAATACGTTCTTACGTGCCGAACAACGACTTCGGGAAACAGGCAGCTTGGTAATGCGCCGCAGTAACAGACGAAGACCTGCCTGTCACTGACCGAGGAGCTGCATGGGAAAGATTTCCGTACAAGAGTGACATTCTGTGAGTGGGCCATGCGTAATTTCACGCTGGAGTCTTTACAAAGTGTTATGTTCTCTGATGAGTCCACGTTCACAAATTATGGTGCAGTGAATCGCCACAACATGCATTACTGGGCCGCAGACAATCCTCGGAAGGTACGACCTGTCGACCGTAAACGTAGGTGGTCTATTAACGTGTGGTGTGGAATCCTTGGGGATGAAATCATCGGTCCACACTACTTTCCAGGTATACTGACAGGTGAGTTATATCGTGCTTTTATAGCCGACAGTTTGGGTGGTCACCTTGAACATGTGTGTCAACACACGAGAGTCCATATATGGATGCAGCACGATGGTCACCCAGCCCATTCTGCGCTTGCTGTTGTGGAAGAACTAAATAACAGGTTTGCAGGAAGATGGTTGGGGCGCCATGGTCCTCATTCATGGCCCGCAAGGTCGCCCGATTTAACACCAGTAGATTTCTTTTTGTGGGGATATCTAAAGGATCGTGTTTATGTCACTGAGTCCACATCCCCAGATGATCTAAAACGGCGCATCGAGGATGCATGTCGCTCTGTCACACCGGCGATGTTACATCTCGTCCGCAGATCCTTTCGACGGCGCATTGCATTGTGCATTGAGGAACATGGACACACTTTTGAACATCTCATGTAAATCAACTTCCCACCTCCATAACATCCATCACCCACCACACAGCCATGTATTATGTACAGCGTGTGGTATTTGCCCTTGAAACTTTGAAGGGTTGTAGCTCCCAAACTGACAGTGATAGGAATGTAGTTTAAATTGATTTGGACGCAGCTGGTTTCAACGAATCCAATAGTTATGCAGGCTAAGCATTTGCTGCTATTCCTGCTGTACCTGAAACATAGGAAACAAAGTATTAGAACCTGGCTGTTTGAGTGGAAGTAGACTGTCTGATTACTGACGATGTATTATTATATTTTTCCTGGTTTGCTACGAGATTTTTATTAAACTCGCAGCAGGTCAGGCCAGCGGGTTGTCGGTCTGAAGTGTTGTTGTGTCCCCAATTGCCGGATGAGCCGGTTGTGGGACTGCTCCGTCCTCTCGTAGAAGGTCCTGGCGGTGACGCGGAATCTCCCCCGGAGTGGTAGAATGGATGTGGACATCAGCGGCGTTTCCAAAGACTGGGCACGCGTACTCGAGCACTGGACGGACCAGTGACAGGTACATCGCGGTCCCGTGTTGCGACGGTAGCGGCGACTGCGGGTTGAGCAGTGGGTAAGTTACGTGTAAGCGTCCTGTGGCCCTTACTTACATCACTGACGTGATCTTTCCAGGTGAGCCGTCTAAGGTTACCCCTAGGTATTTCGCCGTTGTACACCAGGGGATGGGAGCCCCCAGGATCTCGATCGGCGGTAGCGCATCGGGCAGTTTACGTCTAGTAAAGACGACTGCCTGGCTTTTCGTGGCGTTGAATTTCAACCGCCACTTGGTGGCTCATGCACCCAGGGCGTCGCAGCCGACTTGGAGCCGGCGTCGCATTGTGAGCGCGTTCATACTGCGGGTGAAAAGCGCCGTGTCGTCGGCGTATAGCGCCAATTCGACGCTTGCGACCCGCGGTGCGTGCGGTGCGCGCGGCCGTGCCACTGCGGACGTTCGAGTCCTCTCTCGCGCTTCCGTGTCGGTGCGGTCGTTACTGCAAGTTAGTTTAACTAGTTTATATGTCTAGGGACTGATGACCACTGCAGTTGGCTGCAGTTGGTTTAGAGAAATTTGAACATCTCTCCAATAACCAGCAGTTGACTGCCACTGCGTCTCGTTCATCCCCCCGCCCCTCCCCCTCCCCCACCATTTCCAGCTTTCCACACTCTCACCACTCTTTTCCAAGACTACACTCGTACAAAGGAAATTTAATTTTCCTATTTAAAGACGCAGAAATCCTTTTCATACTTAAGCTTGTCTCCTGGCTTACTTAATGAATAGCAGTTCTTCTGTAGTGAAGTATACTTACTACTCCACTCTTCTATTATTTTCCTTGCATCAGAAGTATGTAACCTCTCATGTTTTACCGGAATAACCGCAAAATTAGTTTCTGCTTATAGAAAACATTTAGTTTAATTTTAATTTTCGAAACAAACATTCGTCAGTTCCAATTGTAAAGAAATATCCTTAATGTTTTTTTTCTGTAGTGGAAAAAGGTGGTAATACATCATTTGTAAAAAAGATATCGCCGATTGTAACGTGGATCAAGAGAAAATGTAGTACTTGGAGCATTAGTTTCCTTCAACAAGTCTATACCTTCAAAATCATATTCAGATCTAGAATAGTCTTTAAATTTCTTGCTTTCCCTACATCACTGCAGACAAATGCCGGGATGGTCCCTTTCAGAGATCACGGCTGATTTCCTCCCTCATCCTCGAGAAAAATTATATGAGCGTGTGAAACTTCCTGGCAGATTAAAATTGTGTGCCAGAATGGAAACATCCCTTAGGCTGTGGCTAAGCCATGTCTCCACCATATCCTTTCTTCCAGGAGTGCTAGTCTTGCGTGTTTGCAGGAGAGCTTCTGTGAAGTTTGGAAAGTAGGAGGCGAGGTACTGGCAGCAGTAAAGTTGTGAGGCGGCATCGTGAGTCGTGTCGGGATAGCACAGTCGGTAGTGCGCTTGCCCGCGAAAGGCAAAGGTCCTAGGTTCGAGTCCCGGTTCCGGCACACAATTTTAATCTGCCAGGAAGTTTCATATCAGCGCACACTCCGCTGCAGAGTGAAGTTTCATTCTATATGAGCGTGTGTTCTGTGTCTAATGACCACGCCATCGATAGGACGTTTAACCCTGATCATCCGCCCTTCCTTTAAAATTGGTGTGTAAATCTTCACAATCATTCACCAATTCTTCTTCAAACCAGTAAAACAGTGTACTACCGAAAAGTTAAAAGGAAATCGTTTAATCCACAAAACTTATTTATCAAGTAAGATATGTCTAATGTAAAATTTAGAAAAAAACAGACTCGATTTGATTTTAAGGTCTAATAAAAGTTCACCACACTGTTGAAGCTGAAAAGTCTCGTTTTTCTTCTGAGAAAAAGTATATTTACTGGAGGGAAATTTGCTCAAGAGTCATTTTGTACACCTCTTTGGCAGCGTCCCCGTGAAAACATTTCAGTGTCCATTTGTACTGTATTCTGTAAATTAATTGCTCAAACTCTTTACCAAATTTATGCATACGTAAGTATTAACCGTTGGATTTTCCGTCATGTTGTTTGAAGAATTAATTTGATTTGAAAGATGAAACCAGACACTGCAAATAAATTTATAGTATTATAAAAGCAAACGATTACGCTTTGTGAGATGTGGTACTTATGCAACGAGATGAATTTTCTGATCTCTCCAACAGAGAATCAGATATTTTTTCAGTGTTACATCGTAGCAGTTTTCTGTATTTATGCGACCGGTGTGTAGCACTTAAGCGCTTTTAAATTTAATTTTTGCAACTGTTTGTAGGTGATCGACCATCTAACTGTGGACCACGAAAGGAAAACGTACATTTCTTGAAAAACATTGAAAAAAGTTATACTTTCGGGAGAAATATTTGCTGCATCATTTATTACTAAGTTTAAATGTAGAGCTGACTTCGGAAAGCTAGATGATAACGAAAAGATGATTCAGGAGTAAGATGTGTTTTCCACACATCTTACAATCACTACTGTTGACTTGCCCACGCAAATTTTGAACGTTGAGGCTTTGTAGTCAAAATATAATTCCAAAACAAAATTTAATTTGCAACCATTAACTGTTTTAAATCCTTTTATTCCAGAAACTAGTTTTCGAATCTGGTAAGGTTCATCATCAGTAGTTAATATAATGTGATTCATACATGATAACTGTAGTGTTTTTGTCTGCTTTAACAGCTAGGGCATTACCGGCAGAAAGTTTCTTGTTGATGTCATATAATGTCCTACATTCATTATTCACTTTACTGCACACTTTGCTGTGATCTATGTTTCTCATAATAATATTGTTTGCCTTAGTGGCTGTGGCATTTTGTCCATTGTCCTTTAGTTTAGCAGTTGAACATGCTATTTTAGTACTCACTGTCAAATCTTTAATGTTCTCATTATTTAGTTTGGGGGCAATATGGTGATTAACCTTTATTTTGTTGTTAAATTGTATTGTGGTAGTATTGACCGTCTTATCACAAAATTTAGGCTCAGTATCAGAGACTGCATAAATAATATTCCTAATGCTAAAGGGACTAAAATGTTAACACCTACATATTGTTAAACTTATTACAATACACAAAAACTTATCTAAACTATACCATAAGCAATCAATCCCAGATCATGTTAATGTAAGGAGAAAAGAAGAACTAAAACTATTTATTTATGTTTTCCCAGGCATTTAATGTACATTTGTAAATAGTTGCAACCTCTGTAACTCTTGTAAATCAGATTTGTCTACAAGTTCACTAGAAGAAGTACAGCTAATTTAATAACCGTATAAATAGAGAAATAGATGCACTTCCATGTATATACATTAGCTCTCCTTTTGAATTCATGTTAACAATATATTAGTTTTTAAAATATACGATTGAAATCGATTATATTATATAGACTCAAAACCAATAATACTATCTGAGTGAAGTGAGGAATATCTTTGAGTGAAGAGCTTTGCAGCAATTAACATCACGTCCTGGATGCTGAGCGTTTACAGTGACAAAAAACAACATATATATTTATATTCGTGAGTGAAATGTGTAAGTTCACTAGTCAGTTCATTACTCCAATGGAAGCTGCCTGGTGGTTAATAATTATAAAACCGCCCATACTATCGCAGTAAGTCCCAGACAAAATTTCGTTACAAATAGTAATATAAACAACGGCCATGGCGGTACATTAAGCTTCATTTATGTTTTGTCACAGAGCCAGCACCCGGCATGCTGCAAACACATGGAAATGCAATTCTGTTTGTGTCTCACCATCTGCTGATGAACCTTAACATGTTCAAAAACTAGTTTATGGAATAAAAGAATTTAAAACAGTGACTGCTTGCGGGGTTCTAAAAACATCCATTACGGATAAGTTTAAAATTTAATTCACCCTCGCCAATAAACTAGGCAATGAAGTGTTCACATACCCCTGCTTTTTTATTTGTGTATTTCTGATGAACAGTATTCTGACAAAAAGCGTTACTACTTTGCTATTTGTTCTCTGCGTCTTGCGTCAGTCTAGTGTGATCGAAAAATATTTGGTTTTCTGTAAATCTGATATTTTTTCCAGTTCTTTTCATTTTTGTGGTTGATGAATCTTGTAGTTAAATAATCCATTGACTTATACTGCAGTGAAATGACACAGTGTTTTAGTGTTTGTTAAGCTTATGGGACTTAACTATGATGTCATCAGTCCCTAAACTTACAAACTACTTATGAACTAACTAATACTAAGGACGGCACAAATATTCATGCCCGAGGGGGCATTCGAATACCCGACCGTAGTGGCCGTGCAGACCGTGAGTGGAGCGCCTCAGTCCCCTCGGCCACCGCGGCCGGCGAAATGACACAAGTAGTGGCAGATTGATGTATATGGGCGGATACAGATGACAGAAGTAGTATCGCGTACCCACGTTATAAAGGGTGGTGTACTGGCACGATTGTCATTTGTACTCCCGTGAGTCACGAGAAAACGTTTCCGCCGTGTTTACCATCGCACGACGGGAATTAACAGACTTTTTACACGGTGCGGTAGTTGGAGCTAAAGCCAAGGGACATTATATTTCGTAAATTAATAGAGAATTCGATAATCCGTGATCCAAAGTGTCACGAGTGTGCCGAGGATACCAGATCTCAGGCATTTCGTCTCACCAAGGAGATATCACTTAATGATCGATAGCAGCGGCGTTTGTGTAGAGTTTTAAGTACTGGTCCACGAGCAACTCTGTGTGAAATAACCGGGAAATCACTGTCTTACGTACGAGGAACGTATCGCTTAGGACAGTACGGCGCAATTCGGCGTTGATTGTTTATGGGAACAGAAGACCAGTGGCGACGCGTCCTACGTGTTCACTGGTTCCGTGAACCTCGGCTAAGAGCTCGTCGTAGAAAAAAGTAAATAAATAAATCAAATAAAAAGTTTTTGTAAACCATATTTCTTCGTTTCGTTCTTCTATCAGATCGTTTTATTTGCACAAAGTATTTTTATCGCGTGAGAAACTTTTACGTAGCACGGCCGCCTAATATACGCGGCAGTGGCTGCAGCGTTGCAATGCGCATGCGCGGCTGAGGTTCACATTCTCTCCTGAACCCCCTGGAGGTGGCATATAGACGCTTCCGCGGCAGGGAGGCTGCGAGAGGAAACGCCGCTTTTAACATTGGCGTCGGAGCTGTTAGATTCACAAGCACCTGGCTACTCGAGCTCTGGAGGTTACGCACAAATGGTCCCGAAGCAAGACAATGGAGCTACTGCGCACCTCGTCTTGCGCATCGCGAAATCCACCATTAAGGCAACATCCGCCATTCATATTTTTTTTGGCGCATCGAAGATTCATAAAAAAACACGTAATATTTCGTATAAATCTTATAACTATAAATTAAAGACGCATCAATTGTAAAAGCCTTCAAAAGATCCGATCATGAATAATAATGAATTCACTACAACTAGCAAGGATAGCCGTGTGGTTAGCGGCATTGCAGCGCTGGGATCGAGACCGACTTCAAACAATGTTTTTAAGATCCAATCTTCTTTTAACAGAAACGGAAACAACAATGACTTTTGTATTGTTACTTGCCCCATACCTTTGGACCTTTTAGCAAATGTGTCTCGATTTTGAGGGTAAATTAGATTTATATTCTTTGTTGTAACAAATATTTAACTGACATAAAAGTTTTCTGGGCATTGTACCGCGTCATGATGTAAGGCTATTACTTAAATAACCGACGTTTCGGCCAACGTTACAGTGGCCTTCATCTGGGTATACTGATGTGAGCTGGTGTTACTACACTTTATATTACTTTCATTTAGACATTACGTCATAATTTTTTAAAAATAAGCGATGTTATTGGTGAATTTTTTGGGGAAGAATGGAACTTTATTTTGATAGGATGCTGAGGTGGAAGGGGTGGGGGTTAGCCGTTGCTTCTTGCATAGCGAGACATGATTGGTGTTCATCGGCGAATGGGGTGAGGGCTTCCGTTTCTCTCCTGCTGGCCGTGGGCCGCGCGGCGGCAGTTGGTTACTAGTGACGCTCGCGTGTTGTGTTGTCAGTGCGGCCTATTTCACTGTGATGGCTGGTAGCCAAGAGGGGGCAAGCCTGAGTCCATCTTCTCTATTCATGTTATTAGGGTATTTTACAATTTCGATGGCTTCCCTTATCTTGCGTTTAACCATCACAGCGAAATAGGCCGCACTGACATCACAACACGCGAGCATCACTAGTAAGCAACTGCCGCCGCGCGGCCCACGGCCAGCAGGAGAAAAACGGAAGCCCTCACCCCATTCGCCGATGAACACCAATCATGTCTCGCTATGCAAGAAGCAACGGCTAACCCCCACTCCCTCCACCTCAGCATCCTATCAAAATAAAGCTCCATTCTTCCGCCAAAAATTCACCAATAACATCGCTTATTTTTAAAAATTATGACGTAATGTCTAAATGAAAGTAATATAAAGTGAAGTAACACCAGCTCACATCAGTATACCCAGATGAAGACCACTGTAACATTGGCCGAAACGTCGGTTATTTAAGTAATAGTCTTACATCATGACGCGGTACAATACCCAGAAAACTTTTATGTTATCTGACTCTGGCCGCGTAAGCCTACGTAATTATAAATATTTAACTGTTTGAGAAGATCTGGGGAGAGCATCCTTTGCACATGCGTAAGATTACGAGAGAATGCTGCTTACGGTGTCACGTGACCCGATGGTGGTTTGTCTCTTCATCGTAACATATTCACTTTGTTACGGTCACTTAAGAGTGTAATTAATAACTTACTGTGTATTCGTGTTCATGTGCATATTCATATGTCTTGGTTATTATTGTCGAAGAAAAATGAACAACGTTCAGTATCTTTTAGAAACAAATTACTCATCTTAAGCTTGGAACAAAAGTGTGAAATGCAGAAGTTTGGTATGCCGACGCCTCGAGCTGAGATAAGACATTCTACATCTACATCTACATCTACAACCATATTCCGCAAGCCACCTGACAGTGTGTGGCGGAGGGTACCTTGAGTACCACTATCGATTGTCCCTCCTATTCCAGTCACGTATTGTTCGCGGAAAGAAGGATTGTCGGTATGCCTCTGTATGGGCTCTAATCTCTCTGATTTTATCCTCACGGTCTCTTCGCGAGATATACGTAGGAGGGAGCAATATACTGCTAGACTCCTCGGTAAAGGTATGTTCTCGAAACTTCGACAAAAGCCCGTACCGAGTGACAGAGCGTCTCTCCTGCAGAGTCTTCCACTGGAGTTTATCGATCATCTCCGTAACGCTTTCACGATTACCAAATGATCCTGTAACGAAGCGCGCTGCTCTCTGTTGGATCTTCTCTACCTCCTGTATCAATCCCACCTCGTATGGATCCCACACCGGTGAGCAGTATTCAAGCTGTGGGCGAACAAGTGTACTGTAAGCTACTTCCTTTGTTTTTGGGCTGCATTTCCTTAGTATTCTTCCAATGAATTTAAGTCTGGTATCTGCTTTACCGACGATTGATTTTATATGGTCGTTCCATTTTAAATCCCTCCTAGTGGCTGCGGATCTTTCATCGAAAATATATCTAAAGGAGGGGAGGGGGAGGGGCAAACCGGAGAGGCTTTCCCCCGGCGCCACCCACAGAGATGCGCCAAATTGTCTGGTCGCCGGGGGGGGGGGGGGGTGAGGGCCGCCGGAACGTCGACGCACCGAGGGGGAGGGGGGGCAGCGGGCAGGGGGCGCTACTGTCAAGATCCGGTACTCAAAGAAGTGAACCACCACTCATATGAAGCACCAGGCGCCACAGCTAGCGGCCGTATCAGCTGGACCCTAGACGACCTGGCCAATTGAGTCCCAATTTCAATTGGCAAAAGCTGATGATCGGGTTCGACTTTGGCGCACACTCCACGAAACCACAGATCCAAATTGTCAACGAGGTTCTAAGCAAGCTGTTGGTGGCTCTGTAATGTTGTGAACTGTTTTTACATGGACTAGGATGGGTTCTCCGGTGCAAATAAATCGATCATTGGCTGTAAATGGCTATATTCGGTAACTTGGGTACCACTTGCAACTCTCCGTCAAGTTCATTTTTCCAAACAACGATGGAAGTTTTATGGGTGATAATGAGCCACGTCACCGGGTCACAGTTACTCACGATTGGTTTGAAGAACATTATGGACAATTCCAGCGTACGATTTGGCCACCCAAATCGACCGACGACATCCTGTTGCGAGTGTGAAGATCGGGGTGAGAGTTTAAAATAGGGAAAGATTCACTTTTAAAACTCACAACCACCAACTGCAAACCAAATTCCTAAACATGCAAAAACACTGGAACTGTGATTGCGACTGTTTGACTCGTTTTCTAGGCGATGATATCACACGTTCGCAGCTTTCCTTCCCTGCATATGATTAACAAAACAATTCATAATAAAGTCAAGTTCATGAGAGAAAAGGGTGTACTAACTACTATTTTTGAAAACACGTGAAAGTTCACTTTATGTTGTTTATTACACAATATTAGAACCCTGTGGCTGATACGTCTGTACGTCGACACATTTATAAAAAAAAAAGTTATAGCTTGTGAGCCCCCAGACAAAATGAATATTTCTCGCAAATTGTTTTCACACCATGTGCCTGTTTCAAACACCGTTTATGTTCATGCCTATGCGATGACACGTGTTACATTAACAAATCACAGTCACTCTAATTCAATGCGATGCACACCTTGTTCCACCGGCTAAATATTCACAAACACACAGTAGCACTCGATACAACTTGGTGCAGTCTACAACGAGCAACCGCACTTGGCAATTGCCACACCAAAACTCTTAAGTCTCCACCTCGCGATCCACATGCCGACTGATGCAGAATGACGCCACCCGCCCAGCTCCCCAAGTTCTCCCGCCTCGTCACTTCCTGCCCTAGCGTGCGCGTGCTCGCACCAAAAGCTCAACTGCCGGGGTTTTTTCCCCTACGTCATCAGCTTCCCCATGTGAGCTGTTCTAACCGATTTGCCAATGTACAGCGCTCAGCCAATACATTTCTAAAACTTTACTTAAAATCAAAGTAATTACACTACACATTAAATAAATGTCTTTTAGGTTTTTATATTGGTATAAACATCATTTGTACTATTTATTATAATCGTGCAATTTCTTATATCACAGATAAGTGATTTAACTGAATACTTCAAGATAAAATACACAAGATTAATTGAAAATAAAATGAGAAATAGTTAATATATTATTTTTATAAATAATTGCCATGCTAGTTGTGTAACTGTCTTGTATTCATTGGTAATTTATTACTTTTCATTGTCAATTAAACATATTACGCCAGATGTGACTATATCAGCTAATGTATTGTTTATTCATCAACAGGCTATTTTTTAATGAGGGCCTTAAAGGTTCCTAACTGCATCGTTTTACTTCAAATGCCAGTAGTATTAGAATATTTTATTTCACGTTGTGCACTGCACTGTGCCTGGCACTCGCCATTGTCCCTCTCTCCCCTCACCGGAAACGAAATGGAAAATCCTAAGCTGGAACAAGTCACCAACGTCGGCCTGCTCGCTGGCCTCCCGTCAGCTACAAGCACACAGAAAATCTCAACGTGGAGAATTTCTACCTATGGCCTAACTATAAATGTTGTCACCCAACTGTGTACATACATTGCTACCATAATTAATAAGATTAAAATTGTGTAACATTTAGTGCATTGGCATGGTCAATGTTTGCAGTGAACTTCATACTGTTTAATTATCAAATGCTATTAATTACCAATATTTCTATTGGGCGGTAATCTTACACTGTCGAACATTTGTGGGACAAAATCGCGAACAAAACCAAACACAGCAGCACTTTTGCAGTTATTGGCAGCTTTAGAGACAGCGTGGATCAGTATTTCTGGAGGTGACTTTACTTTCCAGCGACTTGTTGAGTGTATGACACTTCAAGATGCTACATTTCGCTGGGTAAATGGTGGCCCAACATGTTGTTAGGAGGTATCCCGTGACTTTTGTCAGCTGAGTGTATTACAGTTCCTCCGACTGCAATTTTATTCCAAAAATATTTACCTTTAATGCCTTTTTTTTTAAGTTGAGAAATTTTTAAAATTATAATCCTCACATCAGTATTATAATATTGTCTCGTTGAGATGGAAGCAGGCTTGACTTCGAAGGCAGGGTTGTCAACTGAACACAGCACTTATACTGAAGGCCGGTTTATTGCGAACTGAAACGTACACACAGCACTGACTGTCTCAGGCAGAGTGCCCTCCTATTTATGCACAGACAGAATGTACCAGAAATTAGAAGAATAGTTAACATAAGAAACATGTAGAAATTACAAGTAAACATAAGAAGCATGTAGAATATTGTGGAAATGATAAATACAAAGAATTAATTTTTTACCTGTGGACGGGATTCAACCAGATTACACTTATATTTCACTATCTGGATGCCTAGATGCTCACGCACATTTTAGGCCACTATTTGCCTTACACTTTCATCACTTACAGTGGTGTGTATAAATTTATATTTATATTCTTAAAGTGACCTGATACATTAATTTCGATCGAAATTTTGCGGTAGTTGTAACTCGATTCACAAGTAATCATATATATTTCTCGTGACATTTGTATTTACCTTTCCGGACCACGCTAGTCTTCCATTTTAATTTTTTTTTTCTTATTCGTGAGAACATTTTTAAAATTAACAAAGTTGCATGTTATAATACAAATCAAAAAGCCACACTGTCTGACGTTAACGACATTATTGTGTGAACCGTTTTCTTCTCGTGTGTTGTGAGGGACTGAAGCAATATGAAGGATAAGAGCTACAATCCTGCGGCCATTTGTCTTCATTTCGGAAGCTAAGTGCTAATTGAGGTGGATCAAGGAGAATAGATTTATCGGAATTCACAGCAGCATCAGCTCTCCGTTTGCGGATAGCACAGGACCACAAATCTTTCAACAAGTGTCAAACGCAGGGCTATCCGCTTCTGTGAAGGGATTCTCTACGCTCCTCTCCGCTAACGAGAGGAAACGAGGTATCGACCGACACACAGTCCGGGTGAGAAGGCAACGCGAAACTGAGGAGGATTCGCAGAGCACTCGGAAAATCTGACGTAGGTTTTAACATAAACCACATTTAACATTTGGTTTCAAATAATAAAAATGATTACTCTTCAAAGCATTACAGGAAAAATGGTTTTAGTGTACTTGTCGAATTTTGCATTCGCGTTGAATAGCTTGAAAGTAATCTCTGTATTTAAAAGGAAGTGTCCCGATTGACTGACTGACTGACTGATTGACTGACTCATCATCGACCAGCCCAAACCACTGAAGATAGAAATTTGAAATTTGTGGAGGGTGTTGATCTTACTCTGTAAGCGTCATTTAAGAAGCGATTTTTCTATATTCCATCTGTAAGGGGTTGAAATAGGGGATCAAACGATTTTTGAAAATACGTATCTATTTAGGCAATTTTGAAGCTAGAACTACAAAATTTTGGATTTTAATTCAGGGTTCGAATTTAAAAGACATGTGTTTCGGCATTTTTTGAAATTCCACAAATAAGGGGGTAAAATTGATTTTCAAAAATATGTTGCTGTTAACTCAAATTTTAAGCGAAAACTACGAAACATCGGATATGGAATCTTGGTCAGGATTAAAAATCCATGATTTTTAGTATTTTTGGAAATTCAACAAGTAAGAGGGTTGAATAGAGGATCAAAAATTCTTTTTGAAAACACGTTGCTATTGATACAATTATGAAGCTAGAGCAGCAAAAATTGATATTTGTATAGTTGATTAGACGTTAAAGAATACGTGTTTCCGTATTTTTGGAAATTCAACCATCAACGGGGTTAAATTGGAGAGGGGGTGTTTCTCGAAAATATGTTGCTATTTAGGCAATTTTGAACTTGGAACTACAAATTTTCGGATTTGGATTCGGGGTTAAAATTTAAAAGACACGTGTTTCGGTATTTTCGGAAATTCGATCAATAAGGGGGTGAAATACGAGATGCAAAAACTAATTTTCAATAATATGGTGCTGTTAACTCAAATTTTAAGCTATAACTACGAAACTTAAGATATGGATTCTTCCAACTGGTGCAGACCAGCCAGTCTACGCATGCGAAGCAGCGGGGGTTCAGCTAGTACATTCATAAACGAGTAGCCGATGTTTTTCCTTCACCTTGTTAAGAGGCTGCCAGAAGTACATGCAGCTTTCAAGATGGACTTTAAACAAGGGTTGACTGTCGCTGCACAAGCGACAAATTCGTCGTTTAAGACATGAAGAAACAATGAAAGTGAACGTACCGGCGTTTCCAGGACGGTGTACCCTACTAAACGGACAGGGTAATAGCCTACCTTCCCTTTCAATGTGTACAATTCAGAATATAACGACCATTTATTTTAACTGAAATGTCCTACTCTAGTCTTGCTATCAATTTTATCTGTTAAGTAACAAACATAAACCCCTGCTAAAAGAAATGCTAGCAACAGTCATAGTAGCAGAAGATTCTCAGTTAAGCCTACCTAATAATTGGTGAGCAGAAGTTACATAGGTTTATTAATTCTAACAACTTCGAACCTTGACGAGTAACAAAAGACGCGACAGCTATGGTGTGCTAATGTCAC
Organism: Locusta migratoria; assembly: GCA_026315105.1. Taxonomy (NCBI): domain Eukaryota; kingdom Metazoa; phylum Arthropoda; class Insecta; order Orthoptera; family Acrididae; genus Locusta; species Locusta migratoria. The sequence continues at coordinate 150,385,081 of CM048744.1, forward strand.
GTGGTAAAACTTACCGTTACAACTCGTCATCTCTGGAAGAGTTATGTTTGTGCCAGTGGCTCTTCCTTCTTTTCGTGCTCGTGTTGTGTGCTGTTCGGTACGCCTCGATGTGGGGTATCATCACACCAGTTTTATTCTCGAGCAGAACAGAAGTGATACCTGAGTTCCACAGGAAAGTGTTATAGGGCCCCTTCTGTACCTCATTTTTATAAACGATTAAGGAGACAATGTGAGTAGCCCTCTTAGAATGTTCGCGGATGATGATGTCATTTATCGGTTAGTGAAGTCACCAGAAGTAATAAACAACCGCAAAATGATTTAGATAAGATATCTGCATGGTGCAAAAAATGTCGATTGACCTTTAATAGCCGGCCGCGGTGGCCGAGGGGACTGAGGCGCTCAAGTCACGGTCTGCACGGCCACTACGGTCGGGGGTTCGAATCCCCCCTCGGGCATGGATATTTGTGTCGTCCTTAGTATTAGCTAGTTCATAAGTATATTGTAAGTTTAGGGACTGAGGACCCCGTAGTTAAGTCCCATAAGCTATACAAACATTTGAACATTTTGACCTTTAATATGATAAGTGTGAGCTCATGCATATGACCACTAAAAGATTTTGTGTCCCAGCCTCGTCGTCGCTTTTGTGTCTCGTTTCCGTCGTAGGTGTCGGTGGCCGAGTAGAAAGAGTCCGACACAGGAATAAGGATGCACGCTTGTGCAGGTAGGAGGTGACCAGCCCGTGGGACAGCAGAACTAGAAACACTAGAGAAAATTAGAACGAGATATATATTGCACAATACTTAACTTTTACATAGCTCAGTACTGCAGAATGCTGATACATAGTTGAGCTAGAGGCCTGCCTAGTGCCTGTCCGATAGCCAAGTCTTCACTAGTGCCTGTCTGATTCCGAAGTGTTAGCTGGTTCCTATCTCAGTCCCAAGTGAACGATGTCGTTCAGTGGTGGCCACGAGCGGAGTTGTAGCAGAGGGCGCTCGTGGCTGACGTAAGAACGCCGCGCCGTGCGTGCATGGCGGCGCGCGGCGAAAGTAGGTGGCGCGCACTTTGGACTTGTGCGACACCACAAAAGAAATCCGTTAAACTTCAGTTACACTATAAATCAGTTAAACCTTCAGGCCGTAAATTCAACTAAATACGTAGGAGTAAAATTATGAACAAATTAAATTGGAAAGAACGCATAGAAAATATTGTAGGGAAGGCGAACCAAAGACTACGTTTCTTTGACAGGACAGTTAGAAGATGCAACAGTTCTACTAAAGAAACTTATGGTCCTATTTGGGAGTAATGCCGCGCATTGTGGGATCCACACCAGGTGGGACTGACGGACAATTTAGAGAAAATTCAGAGAAGGGCAGCTCGTTTTGTATGATCGTGATATAGGGGAGAGAGTTTCACGGAAATGATGCACGAGTTGGGGTGGAAATCATTAAAAGAAAGGCTTATATTTGTTGCGGTGAGATCTACTTGCGAAATTCCTTTCGCCAACTTTCTCTTCAGAATACGAACATATATTGTTAGTACCCACCTACATAGGGAGACATGACTGTCCTAATAAAATAACAGAAATCAGATCGAAAACAGAAAGAATTGTGTGTTCCTTTTTCCCGCGAGCGTTTAGAGAGTAGAACTATAGAGAAATATCATGGAAGTGTTTTGATGAAACCTCTGCCATGCACTTCATTGTGATTTGCAGAGAATGGATGTAGGTGGTCTTTCGCAAGATATACGTGGCGCGTCCAGAAAGTAAGTTCCGTTTGGTTACATGAAACGAACGGGTACAGGTACAGAAAAAATATTGATTGTACAAAACTCTTAAACTACTTTTCTACATAGCTTCCGAAATTTTGTAGGCAATTGTCATAGCATGGCACAAGGTTTTGTGTGCCTTTTTCATAGAATGTTGCCGCCTGTGTATTCAACCATGTGGTAACATGTTCTTTCAGCTCGTCGTCATCGTTGAAGTGTTCTCCACCAAGGACAGATTTTAGGTGTAAGAAGAGGATTACTGTCAAAAGATTTTTTTTTTTTCACGATAATGCCTGTTCTCACACACTGAACGTGACCAAACAATTCTTACGGAAATTTCAGTGGGACCTGTTTGATCATCCTCCATACAGCTCGGACCTCTCTCCTAGCGACTTTCATCTCTTCTTACACCTATAATCTGTCCTTGGTGGTCAACACTTCAACGATGATAAAGAGCTGTTGATTTTTGCCCCTTTAGGCCACAGCCTATGAATTAAGAAGATGAACTAATGCCAGTATTGTGTACGGCACGTCGTTTCAGCTCGCTGATCCAGCCCTGTCAGTCGTAGCTGCCACGACTGCTGGAGCTGCTGTTGGGAGGCTGAACCGCGCTGTTAGTGGACATAGTTGCGCCCGAGTTACGGGGCCCCTCACACTGTCCAGAGTTTCCCAGACTTCCGCACCGCGCGGAACTTCAACAATCTCCGTGACTGTCTTGGCAGAATTTACGACAACGCTGCACGACGTTCCACGAGCTAATTACCATGATATTCGCTGCTAGCCAGCGAGAACCGTGAACTCCATTTCGCGTTCATCTTGGTGGATCACTATAGTACCACTGCATGAATTTCAGCAATACCACTTGACAAGACAAGGAGAGTGATGGGATAAATTTACTGAGCAACAGATTTTTACATCGAAGTGGCGAATTAAGTTAGAAATATAATGGACTAGATTTTCCACTGACGACAAATCGTTCAGCAAGCAATAAGTCAAGCTTTTCGCCCTTAGCACTGCTGGACAAGAGGAGGCTCTCCTTGTTCAACACACATCCTTAGCAACACAGATATGAAACTACACTACAGGTGGTATCATATAACAAAGGGAGCCATAGTGGAGTAGCCGAGCAGTATGCCGGGCGCCGTGGCTCAGCGCGCCCGGTCAGAGGGCTGAACGCTCTCTGTAATAAAAAAGCTGAGCCAGCGACGACATAGTACTAAAACGAACAAACACGATCAGCGTGGGACCAGAACTACCCATAGATGAAAAAAAAAAAAAAAAAAAAAATCTAAAGCGCCTCACTGCGGAGCACGCAGTTGCCCGCCATCAGAGGTTCGACTCCTTCCTTGGGCATGTGTGTGTGTGTGTGTGTGTGTGTGTGTGTTGTCTTTAAGTTAGTTTACCTTATTTTAAGTGGTTTGTAGGCTACGGACTGATGATCACGCAGTTTGGTCCGGTAGATTTACAAACATTTGAACATTTTTTTAACAAAGGGGCCACATGATTAGTATGTGTAGGACGAAGCATAAGGCAGCTGAAAAATTCTCCTACCGGATCGCAAAAGAGCCAGATTTGTTAATGTTTGAAAGAAAGTGACAGAAAAGTAGGGAACCTGCCATTTCAGTCCTCATTCCGCTTTCCTCACCAAAACTTTTGTCATGCTAATATATTTGCGCTCTCCTAACACACAACTTACTAGATTAGATTAATACTTGTTCCATAGATCACGAATACGACACTTCGTAATGATGTGGAACGTGTCAGTTAAATGAAATGTGTCTATACTTAATATTACATGACACTCAATATTTGAATATTTTATTTCTTTATTTATTTTTAATCTATTTTTAATTTTATTTTTTATGTTTTTTATTTTATTCCTTAAAGTACTAACTTTTATCTAGAAATTCATCTAATGTGTAGAAGGAATTGCCATTCAGAAATTCTCTTAATTTATTTTTAAATGCTAGTTGGCTATCTGTCAGAATTTTTATACTACTTGGTAAGTGACCAAAGACTTTTGTGGCAGAATAATTAACCCCTTTCTGTGACAGAGCTAAATTTAACGTTGAATAGTGTATGACACCCTTTCTCCTAGTGTTGTAGCTATGCACACTGCTATTACATTTGAATTCAGTTGGATTGTTAATAACAAATTTCATAAGTGAATATATATATATTGTGAAGGTACTGTGAAGATTTCTAGATCCTTAAAATAAATGTCTGCAGGATGATCTTGGGTGGGCTCCAGCAATTATTCTGATGACCCGCTTTTCGTCAATGAATACTTTCTTACTAAATGAGAATTACCCCAGAATATGATGCCATAAGAAAGCAGAGAATGAAAATAGGTGTAGTATGCTAGTTAAATCCTTGTACCCAGTCCCAGTCCAGGCAGTAGTGAAGTTGTCATACACAGCACCTTCCTCTCACTGCCGATGTCTACATCTACATGGATACTCTGCAAGTCACACTGAAGTGCATGGCAGAGGGTTCATCAAACCATTTTCGTGATATATCTCTGTAGTTCAATTGTTTAATAGCTTGCGGGAAAAAGGAACACCTAAATCTTTCTCTTATTTTATTATGATGATCATGTCTCACTATGTAGGTGGGTGGTAACAATATATCTTCGTATTCTGACGAGAAAGTTGGTTAAAGAAATTTCGCAAATAGATCTCGTCGCAAAGAATAACGCCTTTCTTTTAATGTTTCCGTACTCGTGCATCATTTTCCTGACACACTCTCCCCTGTATCGGAATAATACAAAACGAGCTGCCCTTCTCTGAATTTTCTCTAAATCGTCCGTCAGTCCCACCTGGTGTAGATCTCATAATGCGCAGCAATATTCCAAAATAGGACGCACAAGTGTAGTGTAAGCAGTTTCTTTAGTAGAACTGTTGCATCTTGTAAGTGTTCTGCCAATGAAACGTAGTGTTTTGTATGTGTTGTTCGTAATTGTTATTTCTAAGTATTTAGTAGAATTGACGGCATGTAGGTTTGACTGATTTTTCATGTAATTGTAAGTTTACGGGATTCTTTTAGTGGTCATATGGATGACCTCCACTTATCATTATTAAGAGTCAATTGCCAGTTTTTGCAGCATGCTGATATAGTATCTAAATGATTTTTCTGATGTTTTCTATCTTCTAGTTACTTTAATAACCGATAAATGACAGCATCATCCGAGAACAGTGTAAGAGAGCTACTCAGATTGTCTGCTAAATTGTTTATAAAAATAAGGAACAGTAGGGGCCCTATAACACTTTGGATGGAACGCCAGATATCACTTCTATTCTACTCGATGACTTCCCGTCAGTTACTATCAATCTACAGAGTGTTACAAAAAGGTACGGCCAAACTTTCAGGAAACATTCCTCACACACAAAGAAACAAAATAAGTTATGTGCACATGTGTCCGGAAACACTTAATTTCCATGTTAGAGCTCATTTTAGTATTTCACTTTAAATGTAAATTGGAATAATTCGTGCAGACAATTCTCAAAATACCCAATTGTTTCGTTAGTATGTACTTCACTTCCTTGATTCACGTTATCAACACAGATTTTCTGTGAACGTTTGGGCAGGAATTGTTGGCGATGTCTTGATTGGGCCTCATATTCTTCCATCTACGCTCACTGGAGCACGTTATCATGATTTCATACGGGATACTCTACCTGTGCTGCTAGAACATGTGCCTTTACAAGTACGACACAACATGTGGTTTAAGCACGATGGAGCTCCTGCACATTTCAGTCGACGTGTTCGTACGCTTATCAACAACAGATTCGGTGACCGATGGATTGGTAGAGGCGGACCAATTCCATGGCCTCCACGCTCTCCTGACGTCAACCCTCTTGACTTTCATTTATGGGGGCATTTGAAAGCTCTTGTTTACCAAACCCCGGTACCAAATATAGAGACTCTACGTGCTCGTATTGTGGACGGCTGTGATACAATACGCCATTCTTCAGGACTGCATCAGCGCATCAGGAATTCCATGCAACGGGGAGTGGGTGCATGTATCCTCGCTAACGAAGAAGATTTTGAACATTTCCTGTAACAAAGTGTTTGAAGTCACGCTGGTGCGTTCTGTTGCTGTGTGTTTCCATTCCGTGATTAATGTGATTTGAAGAGAAGTACTAAAATGAGCTCTAACATGAAATTAAGCGTTTCTCAACACATGTCCACATAACATATATTCTTTCTTTGTTATGAGGAATGTATCCTGAAAGTTCGCCCGTACCTTTTTGTAACATCCTGTGTATCTTCCTTCTCCTTTTTCAAGTTTCTCCCATTGGCACTCTCTCCTCTGTCTCCTTCGCGCCGTCACTGTCTTCATTCCTTTCTTTTGATCTTTCTTACCACTTCCACTGTCTCTGCCGACGTCGTTGCCCCAGTTCTTTTCTCACACTGGGGCTGTCGCAGTTTTCTCAGAGTCTAATGTCTATTTTTCATGGACCTTTGTCTCCTCTCTACAGACGTGTTTTTGGGGATAGATGAGAGGGGACTAGTGGCGTATATAAGGGGGCGGGGAATAGGGGCCGCAACAGCCTGGGCTCCCCCGCTCCCCGAATTAATGAACATAAAGAAAAAATAATAATTATTATTATTTATAAGTCCACATATGTCACTATTAAATCATTCAGCTGATGCTGATCCAAATTCACAAATGCAAATATATTTATTGTACTTAATTTTATAGCTGTAGTCTTGCAGTGTCCAGAGGCGGCGCGTCCTATGTGTTCACTGTAGCAGTAAACCCCTGGAAAAAAAATAATAACAAAATAAAAGAAAGAAAAATCCTCATCGTGGGAAAAGTAAATAAAACAGGTTAAAATTGTATGCCTCTTCAGAAAACACCATAGCCAAGCATCTCTCAGCCCAAAATCCTGGATTCGACACTTTGGGGTGGCTACCTGAAATCGATGGTATATAGTGGACAACATATTTGTTAATGGAGAGCAGCCTTTGCGCATGCATAACGTTAGGAGGGGGAGCTGCTTACAGTGTCATGTGATCCGAAAGTAGCTTGTCTCTTCATCGTAAAAATTAATTTTGTTACTGTTACGTAATAGTGTAATCAGTACTTTCTCTGTATAAGTGATCACGTGCATATTCATATGTTCTTGGTATTTATTAACAAGAAAAAAGTAACAACGTTCAGAATGTTTGAGAAACAAATTACTCAGCTTTCAGCTTGGAACAAAAGTGTGAAATAAAGAAGCTTGGTAGGCCGATGCCTCAACTACAGTTGAAGAAAGTGCAAACAAGCCAATGTAAGATATTCTGCAGCTATTTTAACGAAAATATATCTAAAGAGAGGGGGGCAAACCGGGACACTTTTCCCCGGTGCCACTAGCAGAGGTGCGCCAAATTGTCTCTTTGGACGCCGAGCGGAAGGGGGGGGGGGGAGGCGGCGCTACTATCAAGATTAGAGATGGGCACTCTACTCCTGAACTGATTCAAAGAGCCAGATCCTTCTAAGGAGTGAGTGATGAATGAATCTGAAAAAAAAGAGTGGTAGTTCATCTGATCCGAAAAGTCCCTCTGGTGACAGCAATGAGCTGCATAAGCACCCCTTGCCACATTCTTCAGAAGTTTCCTAAACCCCTTGCCACATGCTTCAGAAGTTTTCTAACCTACAAAATAAATGTGCTATAGACCATGTGCAAGTATAAAACGCAAAACATGAGCGCCTAAACACGTGCAGCGCCTTCGCGCTGCGAGTCGAGAATCGGTGAGTCACGCAAGCAGCATGGTTCAGTGAGCGCGCGACTCCCGACTACCGCTGACTCGCTGCTCCGCACGACTCCGGCGTTCGGGCGATCCGACCGCCAACTGAGTCGGTGAGTTAGCTGGTTCACCGGTTCACCTCTCCCCCACCACTCTCCCGACTCCGCTCGCTTGCGGAGCCGCCTGTGTGGCGAGCTGCTCATTATTCCCCCCACTCCTCTGGCGAACCGCATGGTGCCGAACAAAGCGATTCCGCGCATTTCTCTGTTCTCTCGACTCCTGTGTTCTGATAAATCTTGCAGCTCGCTTACAGAAACGATCATCTGAAGCAATAGAAACCGTCATATAGGCAAATGTCGTATTCCGAATAGTATTCGAAATGAAACGTATTTATTTAATGTTACATGTTTTTTCTTAATAACAGGAAATTTGCAGTCGGTAGCAAAATGCGTTACAGTACAAAATTAAACTATATAAAATTTCTGCGAAAAATATCCTACTCCATTTTTCTCGAACACTTGTAGTTTGCATGAAGGGAGCAAGAGTGACAAAGTCTTGTGCAATGTGCATTCTGTTTGTAAGCCCATATTACCCAGTTTCCTGACTTGATAGACGAGTGTCCTGTAGCAAATTATACGTCTCTTATGCATCTACATTATTTTGGCACGTTGAAAACAATGACTATATAATCGAATAACAAAGAAAACAACAATGTGCATTAATGTTTCCTATATCTGAAACCATTCAGTTTCGGGAATGTGTCCATTTGAAATTTTTGCTGCTGGTGACAAATCTATGACAGTAACAACAAACTTGTTTTCGAAGAGAGAGAGAACACTAGGATGTCAAACGAGATGTCTATAATTACGTTTCTGAGTAAAATATCTTCCTATAATGTTTCGTTACGAATTTAATGTGTTTGGTACAGTAGGATGTGTGTGTTTGCAATTAAATATAAACTATATTGGAAATCACTTACAAAAATAATTCGCATTGCTCCGTATAGAGAATATATAAAACTTTTCACAAATAACAGGTGAAAGGGTTGTAATTACAGGAACTAAAAATATAAGGTGGAACGGATATCTTACCAGCAACTGCAAAACTTATAATATAGGAGCCCAGAACGCTACCCCTGTACTTCGCCAACTTTAAGAGTATCACTCCAGTTATTTACCTAATTATTTCTTTCGGTAAGACTCTCTTCGAACTTAATCAATTGTTGATGTTTTGTACTCACAAAAGAAAACTCATTGACGACATAGTAGAAAGTATCTGTACTCGTCGTCGTATTTTCGAAGAATTTGGCTGGAGATTTTCACAGTCTTTTTGTCGTACTTGAAGTTACGAATGAAATAGTCCACGAACATTCCTCGCTTTGTAAATTTAATGGACATTACTCTTTTGACGCCTTGTTTTCGAAATTAAATAAAACTTTATTGCTTACTCTGGAGCTATCATTTTACTGTTTATGGGTGCCAGACTTTAGTTTTTAGAAAACAAGTGATGGGTCCTAGCGGCCATCTTGTAGCGAGAATCTGTCGGCTCACGTAAGACACCCGGCCGTGTCGCCGAATGTTGCTGCTTGTAGCTGCCGTGTCGCATCGCTGAATATCGCGCGCTGTCGCTCGCCTTTGTCGCTCACGTAGGACACGGCCTTATTGCGCACGACTATTCCGCTGCGGCAATTGCCACGTTCTGCACGGAACTCTCGCGATATATCACGTTTCATTCAACTCTATTAAACTACTCACTGTATAATTACGGAACTAGTATTTTTATTCTGTAAAATATTGTATTTTTTTAATGAAAATATAAAAATATAAAAATAATAATTTTTTCTTTTTCCAATTATTTCACCTGCAAAAATATTTAAATTCTGTTGTAACATTTTTAATTTTTAATGTAGGTGTAACTAACAAATTTTAATTCTCGAAACTACTGACTTACAATAAAATTACTCTTCTTTCTTCTTTCACAATATGGCCAAATCAGATAAAAGTATATTGACAAAAAAGCAATGTGACATCGTTTTACGTTTTTTATCAGTTGGTGAGTCGGTGAAGCATGAAAAAGAACTAGTTCATCCCAGTGAATGACTATTTCTGATCCGATCTCTTAAAAGATCGGTTTTGCCCATCTCTAATCAAGATCCGGCACTCATAGAGGTGAACTTATACTCTATTCAACGGGAGCTGGGACGAAACATAAACAGTGTCACGTGAGCGACTACGCTCGTTTCCAGCGAAATCACTCGGTGTTCACGTGATATGTAGGGGTGTGCAAAATCGTTGGCGCACGCTTTGCAGCTGGCGGCGTTGGCTGGCTGCTGAGCTGACGTCACAGCGTAGCGTGAGAAACCTGGGCAACAATGTAGCGAAATAGAGCGTAAAAAACACAGACGGCATTGAAGATTCAAAGCCAGTTACAATAATGTTAAAAGTACCATGAAACTGAGTTCTTTCTGTTGAAGTAGATTTATTTTCATTCAGGTTGTTAACAAAACGCTCCATTCAAACAAAATAAATTTTTAATAACAATATCAGTAATAATGACGTTAATGGGCAACGAAACAAGGTTCACTCTGTCGAACTTGCACTGTTTTCATTGAGATTTATAACAAACCACTCCTCTCTCTCCTCTATAATTCAGTCTAATTTCGACATTTGAATTTCAACTTTTTGTACCACATGAAGGGCGCACTTGTTCCAATCTTCTGCAGTATCTGTTCTCACTGCTTCTTCTAGCTGTTCTTTAACTCCCGGCATTTTGTATGTTTTGATTTTCGCTGCAACGTAGCCATTGATTCTGGCCCACACTAATTCGATGGCGTTTAATTCACAGTGGCATGGGGGAATTCAGAGAACAGTTGTCCCTGCATTTTTCGCCATTTCATCTATAGTGTATTTTTTGTGTCCTGTTCTGTGATTTTTAACTCTAAAAGTTCTTACTTCAACATACTGTGTTAAAATAGATATTTTTAGATTTTAGCCATTCTCATATTTCGTGCTTATTGGAATTAGCATTGAGAACATTTTCTTCTCTACTATAATGGTACGGCGCGTTATCAACAACACTAACTGCGTTTTCCTTGTCATATATTGATTTTACTGTTGGAATTGTTGAGAGGCTGTGTGAGCCACAGAGACGCACTTCAGACTGAGAAATAGAGACCATTGCAGATAACAGGCTAAAACAGACACGTATATCTTACGAAATGTAGGCACTAAAGAAATCTCCTAGCGAACTGCTGATGCCCTCGGCCACCGTCCCAGGGAGGAGGTTACCTTTCGGAGAAGATGGGTGTAACTTCATATAGCGTCTAGACGCTGTTGTAAGACGTTACATTAGTACTTGGTGGCCAACAGACACGTTTTAATGTACGTAGCAAAGTTGATACCAGTCACTTGGGTACAGCAACGTCAGTAGTTCCACGAGGCTAGAGTGACAGGGTAAAGAAGAAAAACTGCAAGTAAGCAGCTCCCCTGAGGCGTGGCCTAAGGCGGAGCCTAAGGTGTGGTCAACTGACGTAAAACATTGTTGTTGTTGCCCATATTGGGTAGCGTCGTGACGTTTTACTTTCAGCTGAACAATTTGCTACCAAGTATGGATTTTGTTAGTGCACAAACAAGCCACCTCCCCACCCGGGGAATGGCAGAAAGGACAGGGCTGAAACGTGGTTCGCTAGAGGACTCAGAGAGAGGGCAAACCACAATTTAGATTGGTGGAACCAAGCAGCGGCCAATAGGAAGTTGTTAACTGTCGGAAAGTGGGGAAAAGAGGTGCGCCCACACCGGCCGTTAAAACCCCCGGTTTTTGGATCAAGAGGGGAGTTCCCAGTCAGACGAGTCGGGCGCCAGCCCGTGACTATCGCCGTCGGCTTCGGGGTGCTCCTTGACAGTCTGCTTCTCGCGGGGAGTGCGTCTGTCTAGGGGATGCTGCTAGGGAACGCAATTACTGGCTTCTGTTGTGGCAAACGATTTATACTTCTTGTTTTTTTTTTTTTTTTTTTTTTTTTTTTTTTTTTTTTTTTTTTTTTTTTTAAATAAATAACCCCAGTGAAGTAGACTTAGTATGGGATGCAATAAATTCAATGCAAGGTACCTATCAGTTCCATAAAGTTTCCTAAACAAGTATCCTCTCGAGTCCCGAAATCCGCATCTCTAGTAGATGCCTGTACTGTCTCTCTGCAATCACTCCTTTGCGCTCGGGATATGCAGACTGACCTTGCTACCTCTTCCCTCCTTCCTATGTAGGACACGACATCCTGAAGCCGAGAAAGAACATGTTGAAACCACTTCTCGAAGGTTTCGGCGCACATCTCCTCATAATAACCTCCACTTTTCTTGGATTCGAAAGTCCACAAACATTCTTCAACAAACGCTGTTTTGCTGTGCGATAATCAAACGTTTCCCTTTACCTGATGGGCCCTTGCTTTCGGTGAATACCCCGGTCAGAAACTCTTGTTTTGGGGACTTTGTGGTGTCATCTTCCCAGACGTTACTTCGGGTATGAACTTAAGAGATCCCGCTGTACAACGCGCACTAACGAGCTCACACCTGCAACGGAGACGGCCACGCTGGCTGCGCTCCCCTGCCTTGTACACCCCTCGACGACAGCGCTCTGGTCACGCGGCTTGCCGTGTTTACAGTACGTCTCTCGTTTCGCTGAATGGAGTATAGTCACCTGAAGGATCAGCCACCACTGGACAGATTTCGAAGTGTGGGGGATGAGTTAGGGATGGGCAAAAAATATCGATATATCGAAATACCGATAAATTTTGGAAATATATCGATATTTTTCGACAATATTTTATTTTTAAATATATCGATATTAAATTTTGAATATCGAAAGCTATATTTTTAAAAGCCACCTTTTTAAAAATTATATTAGACTCTTTAATGGCCTTTTGGTATGTTTTCCATACTGCTGGCTTCGTCAGTGTGAATATTACATAAATATTTTTAACATAGGGTACTTACATAATACATATAAGTAAAATATTCTTTAGTAAAAAAGGACACCAGACAGAAAATGTTGTTACAGCAAAGCATTAGACTGGTTTCAGTTACGACCCTCCGTTCCTTACTATGGGTCAGAATGTAGTGTGCCGCCTGCTCTAGACGTGACAGACAACTGAGAACATAACTGCCATGGCTATTTGTGGAAAATGCTGTCCGTTCATTTACGATAAGCGTGCTATTTATTGTTTAGAATAGGTCTGCATATCACAATTAACTCATTGCTGAGACAACTCACCCCTTTCATTTCTGATTTTGGTTCTATTACGACAACGCATAATCACAGTAAGGCAACTAAACGAAAGGTAGGCTAAGACACGCTAGCCAACTAATGACATAAAGACGCGTCCATTTTGATAGTCTGGGTAGTAGGTCGGGGCACTGGAAGAAAACAATATTTTTTTCGTTCTAACAGAGCAAGTAAAAAGTATTGTGACATACTTCAAACAATCTGTTAGCGCCGGCCGCGGTAGCCGAGGAGACTGAGTCGCTTCAGGCCACTACGGTCGGAGGTTCGAATCCCCCCTCGGGCATGGATATTTGTGCCGTCTATAGTATAAGGTAGTTCATAAGTAGTTTGTAAGTTTAGGGACTGATGACCCCGTAGTTTTTTTGCGAAATGGACTTACTAAGGGCAGAACAGGAGACATGAGGGAAGAAAGAAGGCGAGGTGTTGACCTTGGTTTGGTTCAAGCTGTCAGCACAAGATGGAACTCCTGTTTCGACATGCTGGAGAGGTTTCTAACTTTATCGGCAATTGTAGCTAAAATCTTAAGTACAAAAAGTCGTCGAATAGGAACACCCCTGATATGGTACATCTACATTGTGTTTCTTTTATTGATTATACATTGTGCTTTTTCATTGATTAATGTTTAAAATTATAATATATATGACAATTTGTTATTGTATCTTGATAATTTCAGTTGGTTTGATTAAAATTATTAATTTAGCGTTGTATGTAAAGATTTCACCGATATATCGAAATATCGACATTCTTATTTCGATAAATTCCATATCTTTTATAAATATCGATACAATATAAATGGATATTTTTAAAATTTTGCCCCTCCATAGCATGAGTTTAAAATTATAAAATATATGTCAGTTTTTAATTGTATGTTGATAATTTCAGTGGGTTTGATTAAAATTATTAATTTAGCATTGTATGTAAAGATTTCACCGATATATCGAAATATCGATATTCTTATTTCGATAAATGCCATATCTTTTATAAATATCGATACAATATAAATCGATATTTTTAAAATTTTGCCCATCCCTAGGATGAGTTTAAAATTATAAAATAAATGTCAATTTTTAATTGTATGTTGATAATTTCAGTGGGTTTGATTAAAATTATTATTTTTAAAATTTTGCCCATCCCTAGGATGAGTTTAAAATTATAAAATAAATGTCAATTTTTAATAGTATGTTGATAATTTCAGTGGGTTTGATTAAAATTATTAATATGGCATTCTATGTAAAGATTTCACCAATATATCGAAATATCGGTATTCTTGAATGAAACTTCACTCTGCAGCGGAGTGTGCGCTGATATGAAACTTCCTGGCAGATTAAAATTATGTGCCGGAACCGCTGCAGAGTGAAGTTTCATTCTGGAAACATCCCTTAGGCTGTGGCTAAGCCATGTCTCCACCATATCCTTTCTTCCAGGAGTGCTAGTCTTGCGTGTTTGCAGGAGAGCTTATGTGAAGTTTGGAAAGTAGGAGGCGAGGTACTGGCGGAAGTAATGTTGTGAGGCGGCATCGTGAGTCGTGTCGGGATAGCACAGTCGGTAGTGCGCTAGCCCGCGAAAGGCAAAGGTCCCAGGTTCGAGTCCCGGTTCCGGCACACAATTTTAATCTGCCAGGAAGTTTCATCGGTATTCTTATTTCGATAAATTCGATATTTTCTATAAGTATCGACACGATATAGATCGATATTTTTAAAATTTTGCCCATCCCTAGGATGAGTAGACCTGTAAGATAGCACGGGCGGGAGGTGGCGAGCGAAAGTGGTCGGGCTCTCGGAAGCGCCTGGCCTGGCGGTGTTTTTCGCGCGGCCTGTATTCCGCACTTGTTGCTGGGCGCCATGATGAATGCGGGAGGCGCCCGGTAAACACATTAGGCGCTGGCGGCGGCGGCCGCACATCCATTACCTGGCCCGCTGGGAGCCCGCGCCGCTGCTGCAGCTCTGCTCCTGCTCTGCTGCCATTGTCGGCAGGCAGGCCGCTTCGCGCCTTGATTTCCCCCGTGGCGGACGCACAAAGCCCTGCTGCCGTCCACAAAAGCTGTGCCCGCGAGCAAAATTGACTCGCCGCCGGCTGCCGCCTCACACACGCTGCTCACCATTAAAACTGCGTCACCCGCGGGGGAGGCAAATAACGAAACTGTAATCACGCTGTACAGCGGGAAGAATGTGTGATTAAATTTCTACCTGATTTGGGGGTGTGCAGGGCGGGAAATATAGTGCACACACCCACCACTCATTGCTTCAACAATGGCTGTAATCAGGTCACGTATCGAGTCGACCTCACCTGCAGCAACTACTATGTAGGTGCTGGAGTTCATCAATAGTGGGCTACTGGCTGCTGGTAGCTGATGTTGCAACTCACCAACCCGCGACCAGAAGATTTCAACAGGTGACGAATTACAAGAATGTGCTGGCCAGTGGAACCATCGTGCAACTTTGCCACCGAGGTACATCAGGACAGCACCAAAATGTTCAAATGTCTCTAAATCTATTGGACCAAACTGCGTGGTCATCAGTCCGAAGCTTACAAA
Organism: Locusta migratoria; assembly: GCA_026315105.1. Taxonomy (NCBI): domain Eukaryota; kingdom Metazoa; phylum Arthropoda; class Insecta; order Orthoptera; family Acrididae; genus Locusta; species Locusta migratoria. The sequence continues at coordinate 150,400,385 of CM048744.1, forward strand.
CTACTTATACCTAGATAAACTAACCTACGGACAAACACACACACCCATGGCTCAGAGAGGACTCGAATCTCCACGGCGACCAACCGCACGCTCCGCAGCGAGGTGCTTTAGACCGCTCGGCTACTCCACCGCGGCAGGACAGCACATGCAGTATATAGGATGTCTAGTGACCGTGTTTATTAGAGGGACCTACTGTGGTGTCGCACAAGTCCAAAGTGCGCGCCACCTACTTTCCCCGCGTGCCGCCATGCACGCACGGCGCGGCTTTCTTACGACGTCAGCCACGAGCGCCCTCTGCTGCAGCTCCGCTCGTGGCCACCACTGAACGACATCGTTCACTTGGGACTGACATAGGAACCAGTAAAGACTTCGGAATCAGATAGGCACCAGTGAAGACTTGACTATCGGACAGGCACTAGGCAGGCCTCTAGCTCAACTATGTATCAACATTCTGCAGTACTGATCTGTGTAAAAGTTAAGTATTGTATAAGTTCTGTGCAATATATATCTCGTTCTAATTTACTCTAGTGTTTCTAGTTTCTGGCTGCTCCCCTCCGTACCTGCACCAGCGTGCTATCTTTATTCCTGTGTCGGTCTCATTCCACTCGGCCACCGACACCTACGACGGAAACGAGACACAAAAACGGCGACGAGGCTGGGACACAAAACCTACCAAAAGTTCTTCCAACATGCATATATGTCTGAAGCACGGACACTGTGCTGACTACGTCTGCCAAATTAAATACAAGAAATTTATTTCCAGTTGCCAATAAGAATCGGCTTCAGCTGTGTTATTTAATCGTAACGTATAAAAATATGTGGCGGAACATACTTCAACTCTGATTTCACGCTTTTTATAAGCGATCGTGTTAACCATTACACTTTTCGCTCATGCCTCCCGGAAAAACCAAAACTCCCATACACCACACATTACGTACAGCCCATACACGTTCGTACATTTCACGATGTAAATCCACATATGTCACTATTAAATCATACAGCTGATGCTGATTGAAATTCACGAATGCAAATATATTTCTTGTACTTAATTTTATAGCTGTAGTCTCGCAGTGTCCAGTGGCGGCGCACATAAGGGTTTGTTTATGCTGCCACCTTGCTACTCTCTGCTCACCGACAGGGCATGGCGATGATGCATCAAACGCATAGAGTTTTACCGGCCCATTTAGCGTGCTCCATCGCAGCTCTCCCAGCTCACTGCTCGCCCTCCTTGCTGACCACGATCCTCGCCAGGCGATGATATCAAACGTGGTTTGTGTTTTGAGCTACGACAATCACCGCCCGGCCTGAAACTTGCTCTGTGATTGGTTGCTTCAAGATCACTCTAGCAGAGCGGAGGTTTGACTGTTGCGCGCGTGGAACTCTCGTGAGCATCGTGCACAATGTTGTTTGTTAGAGGTAGTTTCAGTACAGGCAGCAATGAGTGAAGATCTGAAGCACATGATTATTATATCTGAAAAAGCGATCTGCCTAGTTTTTGAGCTGTTGGCAGTACTTTTAAAAGTATCCATAGTGAGTATGTTCAGCATTCAAAGGATGCACTCCATACCTCCTCTTCCTTCTCCTTTCCAGTATCAACATTTTTGTAGTGAACAAATAACTGTCGCTGTCGTCAGATGATGTGGAAAACATGTTTAACGCTTTACGCGGCTGCAGTTGTGCACTCAGCTGTAATGTAACAGCTGCAGGAGAATAGAAATAGCGAACAGCAAGGTGCCTCCAGCGTGAACGCAACAAGGCTGCCGATGAGCAGCGAGCTGCCAGGTGCCAGCAGCGAGCAGCTAGCTGCCAGCTGCGAGGTGGCAGCATAAACGCACCCTAAGAGTGGTAGCGCGGCCGATTAATATAGGAGGCGGTGGCCGCAGTGTTGCATTGCGCATGCGCACCTGAGGTTCAAATTCTCTTCTGAACCCTGTGGAGGCAGCATATGAGCGCTCCCACGGCAGGGAGGGGCGAGGGGAAACGCCGCTTTTAACATTGGCGTTGGAGCTGACAGAGACACCAGTGCCTGGTTACTCGAGGTTTGGTAGTTATAATGGAGCCTTGTGCATCGGCAAATCCTCCATTAAAGTAACATCCGCCCCTCATATTTGTTTTCGACGCATTGTTCATCAGAAACACGCCATATTCGGTCAAGTATCTTATAACTATAATGACGCATCCATTGTTAAAGCCTTCAGAACATCCCATCATGAATAATAATGAAGTCACTACTCTCCAGCTAGCAATAATAGCCGTGTTGTTAGCGGCATTGAATTGCGCCGTTGAAGGTAGTAAGTCTGAGACCGACTGCAAGTAATTTTTTTTAAACCCAGTCTTTTTAACAGATGCCGGAACAACAATGTAGTGATTCTGAGGGTAAATGACATTTATACTCTTCGTTGTAACAAATATTTAGCTGTTTGAAAAGATGTGGGGCAGAGCAGCCTTTGCGCATGCGTAAGTTTAGAAGAGTGGGTGGGAGGGGGGGGGCTGCTTGCAGTGTCACGTGACCCAAAGGTAGCTAGTATTTTCATCGTAACAAATTCATTCTGTCACAGTACCTCAACAGTGAATTCATGTGTTTTAATGTTCATGTGCATATTCATATGTTCTAGAAAAATGACCAAGGTTCAGTATCTTATAGAAACAAATTACATAGCCTTTAGTTTGGAACAAAAGTGTGAAATAAAGAAGTTCAGTAGGCCGACGCCTCAGCTCGGGTTGAAGTAAGTGGAAACAAACCGAGGTAAGACATTCTGCAGATCCTTTAACGAAAACATATCTAAAGGGGGGGGGGGGGCGGGCAACAGAGGCAGAGGTGCGCCAAATTCTCTCTTTGGACGCTGAATGGCGGGAGGGGGGGGGGGTGCTGAAACATCGCCGCGCGCCGGGCGGGAGGGTGGGGCGGGGCGCCACTATGAAGATCTGAAGAACCAGCCATCAGTGGCAGTGTCTGTTCCTTCAAACATGCAAGCGTGTCTGACAAACATTGGCTTGGTTCCACTGATAAACATGGGTACTGAACTTCATATTGAAAAAGCCACAGCGAGGCTAACAACAATTGTAATAAACGTCTCTCCCTGTGCGGACTTACATTGTGACTGTACAAGAGCTCACTCATGGGCAGTAGGCAATGTGTGGCACACGGAAATTTGGGTCGGTTGGGAGGTGTGCGTGGATAGCGTAATGGTTAACACAACCGCTTACAAAAAGCAGGAAATCCGAGTTCAACTACTCCAGCACAAATTATCATACGTCACTACTAAATCATAGATGATGCTGATTCATATTCTCAACTGCAAATACATTTCTTCTTCACGGAATGTATGACTTCAAGTGCGAATGGGCAAAGTTGAAAATGTGCACCCAGCCAGACCCGAACCCAGGTCTCCTGCTTTCTAGGCAGCTGCACTGACCTCTACACCACTGGGAACACAGCGATCACCACACCTGCACGGCATTACCCAAGAACGCCTCGCGTCAGAGTAATTATGTGCAGGTGTGGTGCACGCTGTGTCCCCAGTGGTGTAAAGGTCAACGCAGCTGCCTAGAAAGCAGGAGACCCAGGTTCGGGTCTGGCTGGGGACACGTTTTCAGCTTTGCCCATTCGCAGTTAAATTCATACATTCCGTGAATGCAAATAGATAACTGCAGGATCAAAAGTGACGTCAGTTCTTTCAGACATGTCCGAAAGAACAGACGCCAAATATATATAAAATTTCTTGTACAGTCTGTGATCTTTGGCTGTCTTACGGAAATACAGGGTGATTAAGAATTCCTGTTACAGGCTACTATGTGTTGTAGAGAAGACTTAGTAGGTAAATTTTAAATAATAATAAAAAAAACATGTCCGCAAATCTAACATTTCGATATAAAATTAGTTTGGATCAGTTACAAATTTCCAACTTCACTCTACGTACAGAAATAAGAAAAGAGTCAGTAGGGCGAAGTGGTTTATTCGACCCCAGTTTTCAAGATGGCGGCGACGAGCGCTGTGATGACGTCGTGTAAGATGGCGGTCAGAGAAAGCTCGAGTTCATTTCGATTACAATACCAAGACGGCGGCTGGCGAAAGATTAAAAAATTCATGCCACACCCCTTTCTTAAATTGGTCGGAAATTAAAAATCCTTTGTAGGTGGAGTTCTTCCCACACCCCGCCAGGGGTGGCTCCTTCATAGGTTTGCAGATTTGCGCTACCCCCAGGAATAAATAATATTTTTAATCACTGTTTTCTGTTAGAGAGTCTATGCAAGGGGAGAAGTAGCGCTCCATTTATCACTTTTGAAACGCCCGGGCTGTTACGCACCGACCGCTCCCAAGTGGACCGAACTTCGCCGACAGCGGCTGGGTTTGCAGCCGGCCTGCAAACGCCGACTATGGTGTCTCAGGGGGTGTGCGGGGTGCGGGGGCAACGCTTGGCAACAGTGTTCCCCTATAGGCGCCTTGAGTGTATAAAGATCCCGCCCGAGCCACCCTGTCAGCAGCTGAAACAAGAGTCCGAACTCTCCCGAAGACAACCGGAGTCGTCGGCCCTTCGAACGAAGCTGGCTTTTCGCGCCTTCTTACCAGTTCAAGTGTAGCTGCGAGAGAAGTAACTGTGCTTTGTGTCCGTTCTTTAGAGTGTGTTATAGTGAATTTTGAGGCCCAAGTGAAGAGGTGAAGTAATGAAGCCGGTAATTTCCTTGCTTTATGAACCCTTCAATTTACGCAGGATTGAAGAGAAATTGGAAATCAAGAGGCTAGGTAGACCGATTCCCAGTTTGACAATTTCTCAGAGAGTTAAAACAAAAAGTAGTCAATTCAACGGAATTTAACTCCTAACTGTACATCAAGGATGAATGGCTGCGTTGCTACGATGTGAAAAACGCCTTATTTTGTTTCCTTGTTTATTATTTGGAGGAGAGTTTCCTAGACTAAACAAGGAGTCAGTGACATTCAACACCTTCACGATAAAATTAGGAAACACGAACTTTCTTTGGTCCATGTCAATAATGTTTTCAATCTGGCAAGTCTAGGCATTGTAAATGTAGCCACTCAATTAATCAGTGGATACAGAAGGTCCGTGGCATTACATAATCAAAAGGTTACAGATAATAGGTACATATTAAACCTAATAATTAATTGTGTTCGTTTCCGTGGTTCTTTGGATCTTGCCATCAGAGGACATGAGGAGACTGAATCATCTTCCAATCCTGGCGTTTTTTGTGCCTTGATTAATTTTAGTGCAGAATTAGATTCAGTATTAAATCGCATTTGGAAAACGTAACAGTTTTTAAAGGAATCTCAAAAACGATCCAGAATAAACTCCTCCAATGCATGCTACAAGTCTGCCAAGAGGAAATTAGGAACGAAATCAAGGATGCCGAGTACCTGGCTGTAGTAGCTGACGACACCAGGGATGTAGCCTGTGTTTTCCAGATGGTTATAATATATAGGCACATTATTAATGGCAGACCAGTTGAACGATTTTGGGATTTTATAGGACCAGAAAAGCATGATGCCCAGACTTTGGAAATGCATATAGGACAGTTAAGTGACCTTTTGGTGACAGGTACCAGGTCACAAACATTTTCAAGCCCAGTGCAGGTCTAAGCCAGGTGGTAGAGAATATAGGTTCCTTGTGTAAGGGTTTCACAAAACAAGATCATGTTGTTATAGTGGGTGGGGTGGGAAACAGCATTGATAGGGATCAGGGCTACAATATTGAGTGTGACCTGGTTAAAATAGCTTCTGCAACGACCCAGACAAATGTTGGACTGTTGCCTGCTTTCATGCGGTACGATCAACCCCAATTGAACCGCTCCGTCAGGAGAGTCAATATGGAGATTGATCAACTGCTTAGGGCGGACACTCTGTCGGACATCGGTTTGGTTCCTGTGGATGCTATTGATAGGTGGGATTTCACTAGACATGGCCTACATCTCAATAGGAAAGGGAAGGGGAAACTAGCTGGGTTGATAGCAAAGTCCTTAAGGGGGGACACTGCAATTCATGAAGGTATTTCTTTTTTAGGCTAAGATCAGTGTCCAGTGAGAAGCTCAGGCAGGCAGGTGCTAAAAAAGTTGAAAAATCAAATATTTCTCAGAGAAGTAAAGTAAACAATAATGTTAGCATTTTTCACCAGAATATTGGGGGACTAAAGAATAAAATAGATGAGCTTTTAGTTTGTTTAGATGCTATAGAAACTGATAATGTAATAGATATACTATGCCTGTCTGAGCATCACGTTGTCACCGGTATGGAAAATGTGAATGTCAGTGGATATAAATTAGTCTCAAATGTAAGTAGAGATAATAAGATAAGAGGAGGAGTTGCCATATATGCCAAAAGCTATCACAGCGTAAAAAATTTAGAAACAAAAAAGTTTTGTGTAGAGCAGCATATTGAAGCATGTGCCTGCCAGCTTAAACTTAATGATGATTATCTTATAATTGTAACAGTATATAGGTCCCCTTCGGGGAACTTTCAGTTATTTCTTAAAAACTTGGATGCCTTGTTGTGCTATCTGTCAGATAGGGGGAAGCAAATTATTATTTGTGGTGATTTCAATGTAGATTCACTGAAAGAGTGTAATAGGAAGAAAGACCTGGAAGTCTTACTTGGCTCATTCAATCTGACATCCGTTATTGATTTTCCTACTCGGGTAGTAAAGGACAGCAGTACATTGATAGATAACTTTTTTATAGACCAAGATAAGTTTAACAACATAAATGCTTGTCCCATTGAGAATGGTCTTTCGGATCATGGTGCACAGCTAGTAACAGTATATGAAATAGCTCCGTTCAGTAATTCTAAACTGTCCACCAGAATATTGCGCTCGATTAATGACTTAACAACTAAAAATTTCAAAGAAAGTCTACAGCAGTTAGACTGGGATGAGGTTTACAAGGAACCTGATGTTAATTTAAAATATAATTTATTTCACGATACATTTGTAAGGGTATTTGATAACTGTTTCCCCAAGAAATTAGTAAAATTTAATTCTAAGAAACCATGCAAAAAACCATGGCTTACTAAAGGTATAAACATATCGTGTAACCGAAAAAGGGAACTATATCTGTCCGCAAGAAAGAGTAATAACCCAGAAACAATAAAATATTATAAAAGCTACTGTGCTACATTAAGAAAAGTTATTAAAAAATCAAGAAGCATGTGCATCATGTCTGAGATTAGCTCCTCTGATAATAAAATTAAAACAATTTGGAATATTATTAAAAGGGAGACAGGGCAACCAAGAGCAGAGGAAGAGGGTATTACCATCAAAACAAATGAAAACTTTATCAACAAAAAGTCAGAAGTTGAAAACATTTTTAATGATTACTTTTTAAATGTTGTGGAGAAAATAGGATCTAAATGTTCATTAGAAGGAGCAAGGCAATTAATGGAAGAGGCCATACCCACACAATTTGATACAATTGAAATTCCACCCACCTCACCTTCAGAAATTAGGAAAATAATAAACTCTCTCAAGAGTAAACGGTCATATGGAATTGATGGCATTTCCAGCAGGGTATTAAAACATGTTCCCAGGAGATAAGTAGGATTCTCAGTCATATTTGTAATAGCTCATTAAAGCAGGGTATTTTCCCAGATAGACTGAAATATGCTATCGTTAAACCTTTGCATAAAAAAGGGGATACATACGATGTCAACAACTACCGGCCCATCTCACTTCTGACAGCTTTATCAAAGATTTTTGAAAAAGTTGTGTATTCTCGAGTTGCTTCACATATTAGTATAAATAAAGTTCTAACAAAATGTCAGTTTGGTTTTCAAAAAAGCTTTTCAACTGAAAATGCTATACACACCTTCACTGATGAAATATTAAATGCTTTGAATAACCGGACATCACCAGTAGGGATTTTTTTGTGATCTTTCAAAGGCTTTTGATTGTGTAAATCATGGGATTCTTCTAGATAAGCTTAAGTATTGTGGTATGAGTGGGACAGTGCACAAATGGTTTAAATCATACTTAACTGGAAGAGTGCAGAAAGTTGAAATAAGCAGTTCACATGCTGTAGATGAGACAATTAATTCTTCTAACTGGAGAGTTATTAAAAATGGGGTCCCACAAGGTTCGGTCTTGGGTCCTTTGCTGTTCTTAATATATATTAATGACTTGCCATTCTACATACATGAAGATGCTAAGCTAGTACTTTTTGCTGATGATACAAGTATAGCTATCACACCTGACAAACAGGAATTAACTGATGAAATTGTAAATGATATCTTCCAGAAAGTCATTAAGTGGTTCTCTACAAATGGACTCTCATTAAACTTTGATAAAACCCAGTATATACAGTTTCATACAGTAAATGGCATGACACCATTAATAAATTTAGACTTTGAACATAAATCTGTAGCTAAGGTAGAATATTCAAAATTTTTAGGTGTTTGCATTGACGAGGGACTGAATTGGAAGAAACATATTGAAGATCTCCTGAAACGTCTGAGTTCAGCTACTTATGCTATCAGAGTCATTGCAAAATTTGGTGATATAAATCTCAGTAAATTAGCTTACTACGCCTATTTTCATTCACTGCTTTCATATGGGATCATATTCTGGGGCAATTCAACATTGAGTAAAAAAGTACTCATTGCACAAAAGCGTGTAATCAGAATAATTGCTGGAGCCCACCCAAGAGCATCATGCAGACATTTCTTTAGGGATCTAGGGATACTCACTGTAGCTTCACAATATATATATTAACTCATGAAATTTGTTATTAACAATCCGACTCAGTTCAAAAGTAATAGCAGTGTGCATTGCTACGACACTAGGAGAAAGGGTGATATTCACTATTCAAGGTTAAATCTAACTTTGGCTCAAAAAGGGGTGAATTATGCTGCCACAAAAGTCTTTGGTCACTTACCAAGTAGCATCAAAAGTCTGACAGATAGCCAACTAGTATTTAAAAAGAAATTAAAGGAATTTCTGAATGGCAACTCCTTCTACAATGTAGATGAATTTTTAGATAAAACATAAAAAAATATATAAAAAATTAAAAAAATAAATAAATAAATAAAAAATTTACAAAAAAATTCTTAAAAAATAGATTGTCAAGTATAGACAAAATTTACTAAACTGACACGTTCCACATCATTACGAAATGTCGTATACATGATCTAAGGAACAAGTATTAATCTAATCTAATCTAATCTTTGGACAATTGTTCACACAAACTAATAGCACAAGTACATGATGGTACATCAGTTATGAGTAGTTCGTCACGTGGAGTGCAGACTCTTGTGACGAAAAAGTTTTCCAGTGCTTCATTCATTCATTGCTATGCCCACCTGTTAAAACTCATTACGCTTAAAGTCGCTTCTATTAATAAAGATGTGCGCCAAAATTTAGGGACTTTGTAATTTATGATTCATGTACATCTATGATATCTTGGCTCAATAGCAATTTTTTAGAAATGCATTGAGCTGCCACACTGGAGAGGCGGAATTTTTTATTGGTGACAAAAGTGCACTGCCATCTTTTCTGGTCACCAGCCGCCACTGCACCTCGGACCACTCCCCTTACTCTCACTTGGTTTCTGTTGCCAACAATCGCTCACTTCCACTTTGACCTCCCAGACATCATGGCAATGACGATGGTGGTTGTTGGCAAATTTAGTACTGGACTCCAGCAAACACTCTTTCCGCCGAACAATTACCAAACACTCAAGGTGTTGATGTCGCTGGTGAGAAACTGAATCTGCAGTCCTGCTGTTCACAGCCATATAGAGGGTGGCACAAAGGTATGGAAACCCCTAAATGGGATACTTTCAATGGATACATTTGAAAAGTGTTAAATACAAAAGTTGTAGCCTTATTCCCTGACTATTCAATAGCGACCGTTATTTGACCTTGACCATGACCTTGAAGAACATATCAAGATCAAATTCATTTTTTAGAATGGAAATCACCATTTATTACTGCATATTTGGAAAGAGCATGAAACTTTACGATCAAGCTCGACCATGACGTTCAAGGTAATTCAAAAGTCAACCATGTTTTCTCACATCCTTACTCCTCCGTTGAGTGTTCACGACCTACGGGTCGGACGTCAGAGAGTAACATACATGTAGTGAAAAATAAGTGCTGGCCAAATTAAATGTGATAAGTGGAGATGATCTTCGTAACTATCGTTTGTCGTCTAGGATAAAACTGTCTACCGATTCTGCAGAGCTGCTGCTGGCTACGTTTCATGGTCACGTCTTACTACATAACTTATCAATTTACTCGCCAACGATAGTTCGTCGTCATTGATAACTTTTTTCTTCAGAAATCATTACTGTCCTACAGCTGATTTATTTACTTTTCCTAGACGATAAAGACTTTCGTGTCCCTTTATCCGTGTATTCACGATACTGTTGTTCCATATAAACTTCACCAAATCTACACATAATGTTGTGTACTACATTTACCGACATAGGAGGGAGATTATCCTTTAGAGATCGGATTGCTTGAATGTTTTCTTTGCTGGTCTAAAAACTGGACTAATGACTGATGACATTTCCATTTAAAAACTTTCTGATCTGATCCACTACTTTCTCAATAAAAGGGAACAATACTGTATTCTTTCGGCGTTGTGTTCTATGCTTGTGCTTTGGCCTTCGGTTATTTGGTTGTAGAATTCTATTTACTTATTTACCCGAGTAGCGATTTTTCTTGAAAGCCCGCTTCAAATGTTTTAATTTGGCATCCAGGTGTTTCTTCTGGCCAGAAATATAAGGTTAGACCAGTTTATAAACTAATAAAGAAAATCAGTTAAGCGCTCTGAAAAGTAATGAATTAACACTCTCCTATGTCGAAATATGCAGTATACAAAATTGCATGTACATCTTATAAATTTTATTTTTTTCGAACTCGGAACGCAAACGGTATAACCAATGACGCTAACCGTTATTCTACGAAACAGCTACAATAAATGATGCCCGAGTAGATATCCTCACTCAACGGATATACGCAATGCGAAACTTCGAGCCTTATTTTTCTTAGATTATGTCTCATGTTGGTACCGACAACAAACTATTTGTCCTCTTATTTTCACCCTTCTTTAGCCTCAGAAGTTCAGATTTAACGTGATAAGTTTCTTTGTAACCAATCCGAACGAGAAAAAATGAATACCGATATGTGGACAGTGACCAGTGAAGAAAATTAAATAACATATACAGAGGAATTAATCTTAATCCGAAGTACAACTACATAGGTGCGCACTTCCCAAGCAATTTTTACAGTGGCCAGAATATAAGATGCAATGCTTATTTCGACAGGTTTATGATAGTTTATATCTTTAGACTAGAGCCAGCCAGCTATTGATAAAAACAAACAACACTTTGATTGAAATGTACGTCTATGTTAATTTAGACGCAGTTTTCGCCGTTCTTATTTCCGGCAAGTAAAAATGTGGCTTGTTTTGGAAAAACTAGTATACCATAAACCCATCAACTTTCGGATGGTTTCCACTACCAGACTTCATACACTTCTTTTAAATTTTTACATTGAAGTTATAAATGCTCTTCCTTCACCAAAAACGTAATTATTCGCATGAAAAGAAGGGAAATATAGTAACACTGTTATAATACGTACAGCTTCATCTTCTTCATGCCATATGTCATCAGGGCAGGTTACGATCTAATGAATGGAGTTTTTGCCTCTATCCTGGACAGTCTGTCTGCTTGTTCATTGCCACCGATCTCTGAGTGGCCAGGAGCCCACAACAGGTTTACCCTGTTTCTTTCCCCTAGCTCCAGCAGAACCCCGTGACATTTTGTGAGAAACGTAGATCTTGTTGCAGCAGCTGTCAGAGATCTCAGGGCTGCCTGGCGGTCTGAATAAATGTAGACGCTACTGTCCTTGTAGCGCCTACGCAAATTCTCCTCCACACTCGCCCTGTTGGCAGCTATTTCGCCATGGAATACCGAGGCCAGTTTCCCCGGAGCTGTGTGTTTCAACCTGTGGGTCGCGATCCCAGGGGGGGGGGGGGAGTCGTAAAGTCTTTCTAGGGTGATCGCCGTCACAGAAGGAAGTACTGCCACCATAAAATAACCAGGGGTTCAGGAATACAAACAACCTTTGCCTAAGTGAAATTTATTTCATGTAAAATTTGCGGAGTTCCAGGTGTAACATTCCTTATAATCTGAATAGACCATAATGTCTTTATGCGGAATAAGCGCAGAGAGAACATGATACAATAAGTAATTCTGAAAAATTCGAATAAAAGATGTAGTTCTTTACAAATTGTATATATGGTGCGACCTTTTGTAATATACATAATTTGCTTCTGAGTATAGCCTAAAATGCGAAACAGTCGTTAAGCAAAATACTTTGTTTTTCGAAAATCATATAAAAATAGGATATATACAAAAACAACTTCGTTCAAAAATTTTGAGGGGGGGAGTGGTCGCCAGAATATTTCTATTTGGAAGTGGGTCGCCAGAAAATTTTTACTTTGAACGGGGACACATATTCGAAAAGGTCGAAAAACACTGACCTAGAGAGATGACGCCCTCCAGTCTTGGCTGCACCCAAATACCCCGCCACCAACGCCTTGGTCTAATTTCGACCCGTCAGTGAACGAGACAATGTCCCCTGTACGGTGTCGACCTGTTTTCTCCCTCTGCTCCCTGCATCCAATTGTTATATTGTAAAGCCTGTTGAAGCAGGTGGGAATTATAATATAGTCGGCTGGCATCTGCCCAACCGTTCCTATACTTATCTCACTCACTATTTTAGTGTATGATTCTGGATATCACCATGAGATCCACGTTTTGCCAGATTTTAGTTTTTGTGTATCAGCTGCTGCCTCCATCTTGACCCATAGGTGTAATGGGAGCTTATCCAGCATGGTTTCCATCCCAGCAGTTGGTGTGCTGCCAGTTCCGCCTGTTATGAGTATTCGAACATTACAGTCATTCGAGAATAACAACAATTCGAACTATAGGGTGTCCGAAAAGTCTTTCCCTCATTACATAAATTGATAACTCAGGCTGGAAGTAAGATACAAATATCTAATTGTTTACAAAGTATCAAAGTTTTTTTCTGTTTTAGGTTCGCAGTATGTAAGTAGTGGATGAGGTGCAGTGCCCAAGAAACGATGTTAACCAATCAGAAGAAGGCACAATGTGACCTGTGGTACCATGAGACATATCATCAACCACTGTGCAGAGACATTTCCAGACAAAATTTGGAAGGAATCCACCTGATGTCAAGAGCATTAAAGCTTGGTATGAGAAGTTCAAGAACACACTATCGGTTGCTGACCTTCTGAGGTCTGGTCGACCAAGAACCTCAGCAGACAGGGTGGAAGCTGTAAGGCAGTCTTTTCTGCGAAGTCCGAAGACATTGGTGCGCAGGGCCTCACGTGAATTACCGATGATGGCAATCTCAGACGAATTACCTTTTCCGACGAAGCGACCTTTCTTGTCAGTGGAATAGTGAATCGCCATAATGTGCGCATTTGGGGTTCAGAACCCCCTGGCGAGGTCAGGCGGTCCAAAGGTGAAAGTTTGGTGCGCGCTATTGCACGATCGAATTATCGGGCCATTCTTCTTCGCTGAGGCTACCATCACATCTGCAATGTATCTGGACATGTTGCAACTGTATGCTGTTCCTCAGCTGCTCCAATATCACCCCGATGTCTTTTATCAGCAAGACGGTGCACCGCCTAATTGGGATTTCGACGTCCTTGCCTTTATCGATATGACCTTTCCTGGGCGATGGATTGGTCGTGATCGGCCAACGGTTTCGCCTCTACGCTCTCCTAACATAACCCCATAAGACTTCTTTATATGGGGTTATGCCAAGGACGTGGTCTTCCGAACACGTGTACCACATCTTGAAACCCTGCGGCAACGGATAATCACAGTCGTACTATCGATCCCTCCGGTGATGTTGGCTAATGTGTGGACGGAAAATGAATATCGCCTAGATGTGCTACGTGCTACCAAGGGTGCTCATGTGGAAGTTTACTGATGTGTGAAAAAAACTTTGATAGTTTCTAAACAATTCGACACCAGTTTCATGTTTGTATCTTACTACTAGCCTGAGTTATCAATTTATGTAATTAGGGAAAGACTTTTCGAACACCATGTAGGGTAAGGTGGTACAATTTCGATCATTTCGGAGAAATGTTTTTGTTACTGGAAACATGTTGAGAAAAGAAATAATTTTAACTATGGCAATTGTTCTTGGATGTTTAACGAATATGTAACACAAATATTAGAACGTTAGAAAGGTTAGTGTAAACACAAAAAAAGGTTACAGAACTGTGAAAAATCGATCGAAAATGTACCACACTAGGTACAATTATGATCACTTCCTCGAAAAAATTTTATCACTGGCTTCTTGCACATAAAAAGCACTTGTTCCCTCGTGCACCAACGCATACTACGTAGTACCAAACATTGCAATAACATTAAATTTGCAAGCACGTGGAAACTAGAAAATTTATAAGAGCACGTTCGACGACGTTGCTGCACGTGCCTCTTAATAGAAAAAAATTATATCTCCGTAGCGCAAAGTGGTGTATTCTTGGAAAAGACTGGAGGAGCTGTAAAAACCTGCTACACTACACCACCACACAAAGTTAAGTGCTACCAATACTACGAAACTGACAAATTATGTTGATCGGAATTGTACCTATATCGAATTTGTACCACCTTACCCTATAATTTTAACATAGGAAAAGTTTTGAAAAGTAATACGTCAACCATGTTAGAAAGTTTATTTAATAACATCGGTCATCAAGAGCGATGTAACGCCTTTCCAGTTTCCTGCTAGCAGAACACGGCTTTTCTCGCACTCGGGGCGCGTCGATTACCGTCATTAGTCAGAGGGCAGCCCACAAGAGAACCAGTGTGCCCCGCTATCCACTGCCGTCAGGGCCTTTCGCAGCCGAGTACCAGCTTAATAGCTCCATTCCCACGACAAATGGCGCACTGCGGAGCTATGCGTTCACCTTGTGACATCGTAAACAAGGTATCATTAAAGCGAGAGACACCTGGTCTCGCATTCTAGGGCAATTTAAGCGAGAACTTTCCAGTACGTTTCTGAAACAAATTGTTTCTTCGCTGCTCTAAATTCCCTTTAAAACAATGCTTCGGAATTCTACAGTAATAGAAAACTTTAAATTTATCACCTGACCCCTCCATTCGAAACGGAAATGTTTTACTGGTATTGCCAGTGCCATTAATGTATTTTTGCACCCTATAGAAGCCATTCCCTTTTTATTTCAGCTGTTGCACCTCAGATTTGAAACAGAATAATAGGTCTCATTAAATGCCAAATATACTGAAAAAGATAGCAAAATTTAATGCTGACTTAATCACCCACTATATACAACAGTTTTTGAAATGTTTCAGGTTTATACGATATGCATGTCGTTGGGAAAAAATTAAATTATACTTTAAAGGTTATCATCAGTATGATGTACATAAGATACTAATCTCTTTATAAAGGCATCATCGGATAGTCTAAGTATCGGCTCGATAGTGGTCGGAAAGAGTGGGCAAAACAAGCCCACATGTGCAGGATAATGTTCATGTCACATTCGTGAACGATCATGGAAGGTTTAAGCGGCGATAAACGGACAGGAATTTATTTTTATCTTCGAAAATTCATATACGGGTGCAGATCGTGACCTTTACTCTTTCAAAGTATATTTCTGAACACACTCAACACGACAACCAAGTCATTATTTTACACGTTTTAAATATACCTTGAACTTCCACTAATGTGACATGAACATTATCATGGACATGTGTGCGTGATTTGTCCACTCTATCCTCCCACTATCGAGCCGATACGTGGACTATCTGATGATGCCTTTATCAAGCTACTGGGTCTAAAATACGTATGATTTAAATTAATATGGTTTATATTCAGAGATAAGTGATACGAAGTTCACCGGGTCACCTGGTCGACCTGGCAATACTTCGAAATTGCTAACATATATGTACTCTTGCTTTGAACGTGAAAAGTGCAAAATTTTATCGCAATCGTACGATGATATTGATATCCTAAAGAAAAGACCTATTTCAGTTTTCCACAAATTTTCCTATTTTCTGGCCAACTATTCCAAGCTTTTACTTCACTCAAACCTTACTCTCACTTGAAAGTCGAATGTGCAACATTTTATCGCAATCAGATGAATGATATTGATATTTCATAGAAAAATCTCTTTCTATTTTTTCTGCATTTTACAATTTTCCGGGAAGCTTTTCTTGAGTTTTATTTCATAAGAGCTTTACTCTTGCTTTGAACGACAAATTTGCAAAACTTTATCGCAATCGGACGAATGATATTGATAACCCATTGCAAAAAGCTCTTTCAGTTTCTCGCGAATTTTCAAATTTTCCGGGTAATTGTCCCAAATTTTTTGTTCATCATTATGTTACTCTTTCGCTGAACGTCAAATTATCAAAATGAACGGTTCTCAACTTAAAGTTTCGAGTACATTTAGAAACACATTGAAAAAGGAACTTGGTTTGAATTTTTTTACTTTTCTTTTTAACTGTCACTATTTTTTTTTACTGAAAACTTTTCCAAGACCATAATGAACAAAACAAAAAAAGAATTACCCCTCTCCGTACAAACCTTGCCCTGTTAAACCGTACTCAAGTGATGCTCTTACAACCATGTGGCAACTGATTTTTATTCTAGAAAAAAAAAAAAATCGCTTTCGGTTTGTCCTAAATATTCCTACTTTCCGGGCGACTTTTCTGAAATTTTTATTTCATGCGACCCTTCCTCTTACTTTCAACATGAAATGTACAAAATTTTATCGCAATTGGACGAACGGTATTTATAGCTCACTGGAAAAAGCGGTTTCAGTTTTTCCCGATTTTCCTCTTTTCAGGACAACTTTTCCAAATTTTATTAACGCTTAAACCTTTCCTGGACGTAGACGAATATTTCAAGACTAAAATTAGCCCAATCGGTTCATTCGTTTTCGAGTTTTAGCAAGACTGTATATATATATATATATATATATATATATATAGAGAGAGAGAGAGAGAGAGAGAGAGAGAGAGAGAGAGAGAGATTACGTAAACAACTGAACGGTTGGTCCATAAAGTTTCGGGAGAACTTCCGGAAGTCAGTAACTTCCTGCCAGGATATTTCGGCGTGCAGTCTTCTGCCCACTATCAGGTGGTTATTAATGACAACCATTTGACCTCACTTATTTAACCAACTATTGCACTGTATGTATTTAGATATAAAGATTTCCTGAACCCTGTATTTCTTCAAATAAAGGGACTTTGCCCCTGACGCTCACTGTTTACGTCGATACACAGGGTGATTATAATTAAACTTTGAAAACGCTGTAAAAACAACACTGGTCAGAATGACGTCAAATTGCAACGGAATATTATCGGAGAAGGGAGAAAACGTATGAAGGAAAAAAATAATGTGAAAATTGACCATTAGATGGTCACTGTATGTGTCAGAATATGTAAATAAAAAAACCTATAATGCGTCTGAGACGTTCGCCATGGCTGTCTCAATGCAGGACCGCGCTCTGCTTGTAAAACAGTTTTACAAGGATGATGACTGTGGTCAAGTCGCTCTGCAGAAGTTCCGGACTCTGAAGTGTTCGAAAAAACGAGTTGGTCCGATGACTGCTGTGGGTCTGGAGAAAACGATTCGGATATTCGAAAAGACGGCTTCGTTTAGCGTGCAACCTGGTAGAGGGAGGAAACATTCGACGTCAGTGGTCACAGCATTGCAGGAGGTGTCGACCGGTGATGTTCAAACGTGTAGTGCATGGAGAATAGTCCTAACGTTGGATAAACTTGTGAGCATGGCGCATAAAATACTACGAAACATCCTTATTTGCTATCCATTCAAAATTACCAACGTGCACGAGTTGTTTCCTGTTGATCTGCCAGCAAGATAGACTTTTGCTTTATAATTTCTTGCTCGCATAGGAATGGACGATGAACGACAGTGGAAGATTTCGTGGACTTACAAAGTCCACTTCCAGCTGACAGGATATATCAATACAGAAAATCCACACGCAAATCAACCAGTGCCGATTCATCCTGAAATGGTCACTGTGTGGTGAGGGTTTGCGGCATCGCTTATCGTACGGCCATATATTTTGGAAGAGACAGATGCTTCCGGTGTTACTTGTAGCGTCACTGGTAAGCGCTACAAGTGTCTTTTTCGCAACCACGTCATTTTAGCTCTCTAACAGCGTGGATGTATGGATGGGATCATTTTTATGGAAGATGTCTCAGCTCCGCACATTGCAAATCCATTTAAGCAGCCGCTGAAGCGTCATTTAGGAAATGCTAGGATTATCAGTCGCCATTTTCCTACAACCTGTTCTTCCCGATCACCTGATCTGAATCCCTGTGACTTCTGTCTGTGTAGCTACCTGAAGGGTGTTGTGTTCAGTGTTCCGATTGCAAACGTAGCTGCATTGAAGGCACGCACTGCGCAACACATTCTGAACGTGATTCTCGAAACTTGTTCATCAGTCCTAGCCGGGCGCCGTGGCTCAGCGCGCCCGGTCAGGGGGCTGAACGCCCTCTGTAACAAAAAAGCTGAGCCAACCATTCACCGAACAACCACGAACAGACTAAACGAACGACCGCAACCCATAGATCTACCAGAAGAGGGGGAAAAAAAAAATCAGTTGTGGAACATGCTGTTTCCCGATTTCAACTTGTTGCAGAAAACGGTGGACAGCATATTGACAATGTTTTGCGCCAGTCACACGGAAACTAAAAATCCGATTTGATTTTGATTGAATGTTTTCATATGGTTTTTGGCCTCAGGACAATTAAAAAAACCGATTTTTCTCATCCGGGGTGGTGTTACTTTGCCGTGGTGAATAGGCAACTAACAGTATCACACCTGTACACCCATGCATACTGAGTAGTACAGTTTGTTTAACGTCTAACGTATACCTTAGGCATTGTTGTATGATTCATTTGTCATTTGTAGTAGACCACTATTGAAGTATGATGCTTACAACGCCATCTTTTGATCAATTTTCACACTATTTAATTTCTTTCTGCCATACGTTTTCCCCCTTCTACGATAATATTCCGTTGTTATTTAATGAGTCGTGTTAATTTTACAGCGTTCTGAAAGTTTAATTACCTTCGCCCAGTACATATACAGCAGATGTATCTAAGCTTACAGTTCTAACAGTGGAGAGTTCAGGTAATAATTCCGCTTTACAATGAGAATTGTTTGCAACTGACGTAGAAGATGTTCGTCGAACTACAACAGGCACGTAAAAGGATGCTCATACAGATGCAACGTAGCTTACGGCTGCAGCCAGTGACGTAGTCAAGATATTGTCAAAACGGGGGGGGGGGGGGGGGGGGGTCCGAGTGGTTAAAGATTAAAGAGAAATTTACAAAGACTCGTGTTTTCATTTATTCTAAAAACAAACTTAGGCTAATACATTTTTATATGTTATGCACATAGTTTGCATTTGTAAGTCCTTCTTACAAATACTGCAATATTTTATACACAAAATTGAGGAAAACATTTCTTAAAAACTGTTTCAATATACGCCACCAGAACCTTCAGTTGTTATTCCAAACGAAGTCAGGTTATAAAAAAGAGAAGTGTTTCTTTGTATTCGAACACTGGCAACGACACGGTTGCACGTCACCAAGCTCGCTGCCCGTCAGCCACGACTGTAGCTTGGTGTTTCGTAAAATCTGCATATAATTTTTTTTTCCTAGATTATTGGTTCTTTTACTCTTGTTGGCATTACAACGTATCCATCCTCTAGATAAAATATTACTCTTAAACCTAATTTTAAAAAAGTATTACACATACTGAGTGAGGTGCCTTATGATATACTGAAATATTTCCACTCCCAATAACGACTCCACTGCTGTATTTTAACTTACCATAACGCTAGTGGACAAATGAAAGTCGGTTATTCTCTTTTTTCTTGTTATGAACTTACTCATAATTGGAAACTTATCTTAACAGCACAAAAGAAATAAACGACAGCGGCAGCATTCCTCTGTAGTGCTTAACATAGCAGTAATGCAGCAAGGCCAACAATGGACAACGGCTAAAGGAGGACTGGGCAATAGCCTATGCTGTTATCGATGTATCGATAATTAAAAATCTACAGATGGCTTTGTTGACTGTCGATAGTGCGTATCCTTTTTTCGGCGTATGACTGATAACAATGTCATTCAGTTTCACTACACGGTAGCTAGGTCGTGTCTTATTTCATTTAGTCCCATCGGAGGTTCGAGTCCACCATCGAGCATGGATGTGTGTGTGTTGTCCTTAGCATGATAGGTGACAGGGGGGGGGGGTGGGCTCTGTACCCCCATGACCCCCCTTTGGCTACGTGCTTGCTACAGCCTTCGTCAGAAAAACACAAACACTCTCTTTCATATAATCATACAGGCACGCCTCGCAAACACGCAACCGTCCTCTCCGGTTGCTGCGTTCCTCGTAACGGTCTGCGGTGATAGGTTGGGAGGGGAGGAGAGGGGGAACTGGAAGGATGCAAGGCAGTGGATAACATGAATACCACATGTATATTGTGCATCTTCATGTTTTCGCGGCGCAATGACTGTTCAAAGAAGTTTCTGGCGTGCAGCCGCATAAAGTTTACTTCTTCTAATACTTCGGCTGAGAAACGTTCAGCCATCTTCAGAGACGAGTCGAAGACTGACGCTCCAGCACACAGTGTTCTGGAGGTATGTTGATGACACATTTGTTGTGTGGCCTCACGGTGAAGATAAGTTACAAGAATTTTTAAATCACCTGAATTCCATCCATAACCAAATCCAGATGCCTTCCATTTCTGGATGTAATGGTACGACGTAAAGACGATGGCACGTTAGGACATTCAGTATATAGGAAACCGACGCATACTGATTTATACTTACATGCAAATAGCTGCCATCATCCATCTCAACAATGAGTGTTCTTAGAACACTGGTCCATAGAGCACACGTCATTGCTGATGAGAGCAGTCTGCAGGCCGAGCTTCTACACCTGAAGAGAGTCTTTGAAGCAAACGGGTACTCTCCACAACAGATACATAAGGCACTACGTACTAAGCCAACGGTACGTGCAAAGAATACAGAAGATGATGCAGAAAGTTTTAAATCCATGGCTTTTCTGCCATATGTTGGCAGCCTGTCGTCGAAAATCGGACGGATTATGAACAAGCACGATGTTAAAGTTATTTTTCGTCCCCCACCAAAGACAGCAGCACTTTTGAGTTCTATCAAAGATGATTTGGCCGGGGTTTACTAGATCCCATGTGAATGTGGCCTTTCGTACATAGGACAGACGACACGTACAGTCCACGAAAGATGCACGGAACACCAGATATATACCCGTCTCTTACAACCAAATAAATCGGCAGTGGCAGAGCACTGCATTGATACTGGACACTCCATGACGTACGAAAACGTCAAAATTTTAGCCCCCACTTCATCTTTCTGGTACTCAGTGGTGAAAGAAGCAATAGAAATTCGCTTGGGGACGAATTTAATTAACAGAGACTGCGGCTTCAGTTTAGATAAAACATGGAATCCGGCACTTTCTTTAATAAATTTACAAAGACGCCGCCACAGCACAGATCATAACACATCGATTTCTACGCAGTAATCGGCCATGCAGCCACAGACATAATTTACACACACGTGTACTTCCTTGCCGCCGAGTAACGTCTTTGGCGCCTTGTTGTATCTGTGGCCGCATGCGCAGTAGCGCGGCCCGCGCGTTTATAAGCACGAAGTGTGTGCTGGAGCGCCAGTCTTCGACTCGTCTCTGAAGATGGGTGAACGTTTCTCAGCCGAAATATTAGAAGAAGTAAACTTTTTGCAGGTGCACGCCCGAAACTTCTTTGAACACATTTATATTATTTGAGGAAATGCACGGTTCTGAAAACCTGTGTGTCCAAATACACACTGTGCAAAAGAGGGTTAAGACCCCTCCAGCACATATGTAACGTGTAGAATTTTTGGCGCTGCTCTGTGCACCCCCCCCCCCCCCCCCGTGGTGATGTCTAACCGCATCGATATCAAATCGTTTGCCTTCGCACGGTAAAATCGCCGTTATCATGCCCCCACGCAGTCAACGAAGTACAATTGTACGAAGGCTGGTACTTAAATAGTAGCAACACTGCTCTGGAGATACTATAAAATGGAATCTACTAATGTCGCTGATGGCGCACGTTGTTGACATACCTACCTTACCTCCGAGGAAATGGACATACGAGGAAAGCACAGTCACTTGCGAGCGACTGGTTTAATGTAAAGCACATCTCCGAAAAAACAGACACCAAACCAATATAATAACGTAAAGGTGTCACTATGTTTTCGAAACAGGAAGAACAGAGTTGGATTTAGATTGAATGTGGCAGAGGTCGTACAGCACGACAGTGTCGTCAAGGTCTTCAAGAGGCGTGCGGGAAATCGGCATTGTCTACAGAACACTGACACGTTAGATAAAAGCCGTATCGTAACATTGGATGAGACATGGGCCGCAGGACATAACTGTAGACCTTTAGTCCCTTTAATAATCAAACTATCAAACCATCCATGGGCCGCATCATACAAGCCAAAATTGAAACGCCAATCCAACGAATAGCCTCATTATGGGTCGCCGCGAAATTCGAAAGTGCGTCAGAGCCTCAGTATGGTGAAACTTATGGTACCACTGTGATGGTGTTATCCAAACGCATTACTTTCCTCCACGGCAGGCCGTCAATACACAGTATTACTGTTCGTTTTTGGAGCATTACCTGCGACCATACTCCCTGGACGTAACTTCTTGTGACTTTGATTTGATTCCTAAGATCAAGGAGCCACTTCGTGGCATTCGCTTCAGAACTGTTCCAGAGATTCGACATGCAGTAGACCGCTGCATTCGTACCATCAACAGAGCAGGCTCTGCTAACGGTATACTACGCCTTCCACGTCGCTATCAAGGGGTTTCTACATAACGCTGGTGACTACTTTGAAGGACAGTAACAGGTGCAAAAATGTAACGATTTTGTATCGGTTGTGAATAAATAGTTGCCACTATTTAAGTTCAAACCCTCGCACATTCTAGCTGATAAGTCGTGATTACTATGACTTCTTTCGTGAACAATGGACGTTAAAACTAATCATTTCGGCTTCGACAGGTTATTCTGGTCGATGGTGGTACTACTGCTTCACGATACCGCACAGCCGATGTGATCATTGCTATTCACGCTTTATAGCTCTCAATGGAAGTCATTTAATCAGAAGATAAGCATTGTACTCCGATTCTCTTTTTTTGCAATTAAAAGTTTCATCAACGAACTGTTTAGTTTTAATATTGGTTACAGCTGCACTAACGGCAGTGCATTCCCGGTAACTCAATTAAGCGTGTTTAATATGCGCATATTTTATGCCTCGGCTACTGTACATGCTGCGCCAGAAGTAATTTGGATGCAGAAGTTGTTACACCGTCGGGAATCTCCGACATCTCAATTATGCTAAACTGAAAGTAATTAGCAAGTTTTTAATCCTCTCATTGAGAGAGCGGTGTTTCACGTTTTTAAAATACAAATAATAAGCAATGCTGTGCAGCACAAAAATAAGAGTAATACAAAAATCACACACACAAATAAAAGACAAATAGACGCACATTTACCATAATTCACTATAGTGAAAACACAGGTAGAAAAATCACGTTTTATAGCCGGCCGCGGTGGCCGAGGTGACTGAGGCGCTCCAGTCACGGTCAGCACGGCCACTACGGTCGGGGGTTCGAATCCCCCCTCGGGCATGGATATTTGTGCCGTCTTTAGTCTTAGGTAGTTCATAAGTAGTTTGTAAGCTTAGGGACTGATGACCCCGTAGTTAAGTCCCATAAGCTGTACAAACATTTGATTTTCACGTTTTATAAGCAGTGTCCGCCTCGGTGGTAGCCTCGATGACTGCTAAGCAAGGTTTCGATTTCTGGCAGGGTCTGGGTTTTGTGTGTTCGTCCTTATAAACACTTTTATCATCTTCAACATGCAAGACGCCAAAATGGCGTCAATAAAAAGACTTGTAGTTACAGACATTGTAATAAAAGAGCCCGTAAAACTGCTCAAAGTTCATTATTTAACTAATATTACCTGTGATAGAAATTAGACCAGTTGTGTTTGCAAAGTCATGAAAATGAAAAAAAAAAATTAATGTAATTGGAATTTATTGAGCACTGCAAATTTATAGGTTTTATCTGAACGCTATGAGAAAAGGTGAAAGAAAGGGCACAGAGAAAACATGAGAGAATGAAAGACACAAATGTGGGAATTAATTGCTTTATTTTCCATCCGGACGTAATAAGCACAACTACTACACTGACTACCCTTCGAACGCCTTCTTCCGGACTCAAGTATTCAATTCATTCTCGCGTGGGATGCTCAGTACACCACCTACTACCGTAAATTACAATTCCCTTACGAACCAGGTAAATATTTACATTTTTCAGTAACATTGTTATGCCGTAGCACTACGTAATTCCCCTGTAGCCTATGTCGTACTCAATACCCCAGGACGCCCGCTCGAGGCTTAAGTCTTCATTCAAATTTGCACTTGCGATATTTGTAACACTCACTTCACAATTAAAAAATCCTTGTTTGGTTACCATTTTTCGATAAAACTATGTTCTTATGGAAAATCAAAGGAGACACTTGAAATGTGTTATTTAAAACAATTGCTCTTTAAACACATTAATTGCAATTATTGTCATGAATCTGAATATATTAATACTGCATTCATAAATTGTATTGTTTAATTATATTTAAAAATTATATTTAAAAAGTTAAGAATTGAACATTATGAAGAATTAAAAGAAATGGAAAGTGGAAATCGAACCAAAGTCCTTAAGATTGTAACTTCAAGCGCTAACTGACGTAGCTAATTTCACCTGTACCAAGATGGCACCTACAACGGGTTATAATATAGAGGCAAAACGTATGGAGAATTTGGAGTATCATCCTACAATTTATTTTTCTTTTTAACACTCTTAACGGCTATGTACACACATAATTTTTATATACGGAACATCTATGACAAACCACCTTTCGAATTATGTAAGTTTCATTTGCCTTCTTGTATGATTAATATCAAAAATCTGTACCCTCAGTTGCGTGTTAGCGTATATATATAATGATGCTACAGCTGTTTCCGCAGTTTGCCATTTTCAAGCGCGTCTACGATTTTCTGACGTTCATTAACATCTGGCGTTACTGTTATAATCAATTTCATGAAATACTCATGAATTTTCTACGATATACCGTATGTGTTTGTTGCTAAGTTTTCTTCAGCTTCATGTCGTGACTTTAAATAAATACACACACACACACACACACACAGATACATACATATATATAGGGTGTCTCAGCTATCTTGTCCACCCAAAATATCTCTGGAACATTAACAGCTATTGGAAAACGACTTTCACCGATATCAATGTACGGCTGGGGCCCATGAATGTACATATTTGTAAACATTCTAAAACGAAAGAAAATGTGTTTTTTAACACAAACTTATGTTTTTTTAAATGGACACTCTGTATTTTTTCTTCAGCAGTCCATAGCATGACACATCACATAAACAATGGCCTTGATTGCATCGAAATATTCCAATTACATCATGAGATATTGCGACGCGAAGTTGACGCTTGAAATACGCGAAACGCGCGGCTAGCGCATCTCCTGAGCAGCATGAGTCTCAGGACGTGCGCTAGCCGCGCGTTTCGCGTATTTCAAGCGTCAACTTCGCGTCGCAATATCTCGGGATGTATTTGGAATATTGCGATGCAATCAGCACCATTGTTTGTGTGATTTGTCATTTATAGTGATCAGTAGGGAGGTTCCCTTTCTACAGTGATTAGCTGGAACATTGTGGCCACAAGTTTAATGGAAGTTGAGCAATACTGCCTACTACGTACGTGCAAAACTCAACTTCTAAAAACCGAACAATGTGGTGACTACGACCACTGAGGTAAGTCTTGGAAAACATTAATAACCGCAACGGACACGGCCGGGAAATAGGGGAAACACAAATACTAAGATTTACGGCCCTGTCGGAAGTACTCCCAAAGGGTAAAACGAAACTGATTAACTTGAATAATGAAAGGGGGAGACAATCTGACTGCGACACAAATTAAGAAAGAAAACTTATCTCGTTTATTGTTATTAGGAAACTGGAAACAGGAAACAGCAAGCAGCTCGCAGAATGCAGGATCATAGCTTGATTGATGAGGCAGAAATAATAGGTGGGTAGTAATTAAGTTAAACAGTAATTATAAATGAAAAGAATAAAAGGAAGGGGAAACTAACTGCAAAAATGAGAATGCAGAGCTTGAATTTAAGATCAAAAATTATATTCTTAAGGAAATATGAAGTAGCAAAAATATTACAGACAATTAAATTAACATCATCCATTACAATAATGGCGTGGTGCAACACATACTATTTGGCCGCGATAACTTGACGATTTTGCTGGTGCTGCCACAAGCGGCGAATAACAGCACTCGTTTAAAGTTGTTCGTTTATTTACAAGTGCTGCCAACGTTACGATGGTCCTTGACGCGAAAGATTACTGTACGCATTGTTAGAGTAACGATTCCAGCACTGCAGCAAGCTGCCTTCCCCTCACCCTTCACTCCCCGCAGCAACCGTAATGGAGCTCCCAGCAGCCACCGCGCAAATCGTCAAGTTATCGTGGCCAAACAGTACTTGACGACTGCCTTCTACAACAGCTTCCTCGCGCTGCCCCTCGCAACTGGCAATTAACTGCTCTCTCGCAGTCAGAGCGCTTACTCTACAATCTAACTTCCAAAGATGACTGCGCCACTTACAATATATCGGGTGATCAAAAAGTCAGTATACATTTGAAAACTTAATAAATCGCGGAATAACGTAGATAGAGAGGCGAAAATTGATACACATGCTTGGAATGACATGGGGTTTTTATTAGAACAAAAAAAGTTCGGGCTTTTTTCTTCGAGAAACTGCATGATTCTGGTTTTGTAACTGCTACCGTGAAGGGTGAGCGGTACGCCGATATGTTACAGAATCGCATCATCCCCAGCCTCGCTGATAAAACACCTGCTGGAACGTACGATTTTTATGCAGGATGGCGCTCCACCCCATATTGCTAGATGCGTGAAAGATATCTTGCGCGCGTCGTTTGGTGATGATCGTGTGCTCAGCCGCCACTTTCGTCATGCTTGGCCTCCCAAGTCCCCAGACCTCAGTCCGTGCGATTATTGGTTTTGGGGTTACCTGAAGTCGCAAGTGCTTCGTGATCGACCGACATCTCTAGGGGTGCTGAAAGACAACATCCGACGCCACTGCCTCACCATAACTCCGGACATGCTTTACAGTGCTGTTCACAACATTATCCCTCGACTACAGCTATTCTTGAGGAACATTGATATTGCTTTTCTGATCAGATGAAGCGCCATCTGCCCGACAGTTTTTGAACTTTTTTTTTTTTTTTTTTTTTTTTTTTTTTTTTTTTTTTGGTTATAAAACGCCATGTCATTTCAAGCATGTGTGTCAACTTTTACCTCTCTATCTATTCCGTGAATATTAACTTTTACCTCTCTATCTATTCCGTGAATGTTAAGTTTTCAAATTTATACTGTCTTCTTTTTGGCGGTATATCTGTGGTCAGTTCACAAAAGTCACTACATAATTAACTCACGCAAATGCAGAATGACGAACAGTATTAATAATAATTAATAATATAACTTTATAAGTATTGTGTGAACATTATTGTGTCCTAAATATTATAGAAAATTAATTATGTTGGGACCATAGGGAACTTAGGTTACCTAGAAAAAATATAAATCCGTCCAGACAACAGGAGACAGATACACGGTGCATGTAGTACTAGTTTCCATTTTACATCTTGTGGAAAGATGTTACGAAATTTTTTAAGGTCGTAGAGGCAGGCGGAGGTCTTCCTGCATACAGTGACGGTGTTATCTGGCTAATTTAAATGTTCGATAATAACACGAAGATTCTTAACTGTTTGCTGATGAGGTACTGGGATACCGTCAAGTTGAGTGGGGGGTAACTGGTCGCATAATTCAGTACTTATTAAGATCCTCTCTAAAGCTGTACTGAACAGACTTGAGCCGTCTCAGTTGACACGTGACTTTATATATTTATTCATTCACGATGTGATAAAAAATTTTATACTGACTGGTTGTCCGTTCTTGTACGAGAACTGATTCCTTTGCTTTTTAAGTACCTTGCTTCGTCAGCCTCTGCAGTTTTCGTCATGTGCGTCAAAAAAGATCACCAAAAAGGCATTCGACGCGGTGCCACACTGCAGACTGCTAACGAAGATACGAGCTTATGGAATAGGTTCACAGATTTGTGACTGGCTGGAAGACTTCCTAAGTAATAGAACGCAGTACGTTGTTCTCGACGGCGAGTGCTCATCAGAGACGAGTGTATCGTCAGGCGTGCCCCAGGGGAGTGTGATAGGACCGCTATTATTTTCTATTTATATAAATTATCTGATGGACAGAGTAAGTTGTAATTTGCGGCTGTTTGCTGATGATGCTGTGGTGTATGGGAGGGTGTCGTCTGTAACTGACTGTAAAAGCATACAGGATGACTTAGACAAAATTTCTAGTTGGTGCGAAGAATGGCAGCTAGCTCTCAATGTAGAAAAATGTAAGGTGATGCACATGAGTAGAAAAAACAATCCTATAATATTCGAATACAGCATTAGTAGTGAGCTTCTTGATGCTGTCGCGTCGTTCAAACATCTAGGCGTAACATTGCAGAGCGATATGAAATGGAACGAGCATGTAAGGACAGTCGTGAGTAAGGCAGACAGCCGACTTCGATTTATTGGGAGAATTTTGGGAAGATGTACTTCACCTGTAAAGGAGACCGCGTATAGAACGCTTGGACGACCACGTCTCGAGTATTGCTCAAGTATTTGGGACCCGCAGCAGATCGGTTTGAAGGAAGACATAGAGGCGGTTCAGAGGCGAGCAGCTAGATTTGTTATCGGTAGGTTCGACCAATGCGCGAGTGTCACGGAAATGCTCCGGCAACTCAATTGGGGATCGCTGGAAGATAGACGACGTTCTTTTCGTGAATTTCTGTTAAGTAAATTTAGAGGGCCGGAATTTGAAGCTGAGTGTAGTACGATCTTGCTGCCGCCTACTTACATTTCGCGTAAAGATCACAAAGACAAGATAAGAGAAATTAGGGCTCGTACGGAGGCATATAGGCATTTTTTTCCTCGTTCTATTTGGGAGTGGAATAGGAAAGGAAATGCCTAGTAGTGGTACAGTGTACCCTCCGCCACGCACCTTACGGTGGATTGCGAAGTATGTATGTAGATTTTCCTAATTTTAAACAGTGCGTTCAAAAGTTAACTCACAGATAGTCCCATCAGCTCATTTAACGCCGAATTTACGCAGAACAAACTCAGTATACAGCCAATGCAATTATCACATGAACATCTCGCTGAAAAGGGCTTAGGAAAAAATAGCGTTCTGAAGAACGAAGTGGTGGCACGAATTCAGCACGGGTGCTATGAATGCTAAAGAGATCGGCAGGGCTGTTTCTGGTGCTGGAATTCTCACCGGCACTCCCTTCGCTATTCTGCATACCAGAGCGGCCGCGGGCAGGAAACAGCTCTGTTATGGTTCTCCAGGCGGCTATAAAATGTTTGCCTGCAATGTCTTACGGCGGAAGATATTCGAGCGAGCTAGTTTCCTGACAAAACTTGAGCAACTGCAGGCAAACACTGTGGAGGCCTTCCAACCCCCAGTCCATCTCCCGAGTTTTCTTTATAACTCTCCCTGTCTGCAGCTTACTTTGAAGTACATCATGGCAGTGTTTCGCTCGTCATTTCCTCGCTACGTTAAAAGAAACGGTGGTTGGCTTCAGTGAGTAATAGAAAACTATACAGTAGTAGAAAGCACTATCTAATATAAAAAGCACAGTGTCCGTGTGCGTGTTGCATACAAATCTACAGTTCTGTTCCAATCTTTATGAAATTTTGTACACGTAAGCTTCAATCCATGAGAACGGTCGCCGCGAGTGTGAGAATCACGTACGATATATAGTTCACGAGATATGACGTCACAAACAATGAGATGCGCAGAAAACTGCCTCATTTAGCGACAATTCTGCTCATTTTCTCCTCAACCACTGGACCGATTTCAATCAAACTTGGTACACACATTCCTTATTACCGTGAGGTAACAATTGTTGCATGGTTAAGAATCACATACGGCACATGGTTCAAAATACCCTACGTCATAACCAATAGAAATCGCAAAAAAATGCCGTATAATGCGGCGAGATTTTGGAATTTAATGTATGGGAATGACAGCACTTACCGACTTGTAGCAAATTTGTACATAATTTCAAACCTTTATTAAACCTTTTCTCGCTGGCAACCATAGTAAAATGATGAAAGGAAAAAATTTTCTCGCTTACTAGTTTTCTGCTGTTTATGGAGTAAAACTACGGCTCTCGGTATGACGTTACAATTTATAATTTGAACACTACAAATTGTAGCGACAGGAAATTTTACAGACACACATATAGTTGCATGTACCTTCTAAATTGTATCACAGCACGACTTGTAGTTCATGAGATATGAGCACATAAACAGTAACGTTCATGGAAAACCGCCGCTTCATGCACCGACTTTTAATCTATTACTTCTTTCATATATGTGCATATGTTTGTATAGTCTATGGGGCTTAACTACGGGGTCATCAGTCCCTAAACTTACAAACTACTTATGAACTACTTACAAACTAGGACGGCACAAATTTCCATGCCCGAGGGGGGATTCGAACCCCCGACCGTAGTGGCCGTGCAGACCGTGACTGGAGCGCCTCAGTCTCCTCGGCCACCGCGGCCGGCATTACTTCTTTACGGCTAATTGTATTCCCAAGACATTTTACAGATATACAGCCCTTATACAAATGAATATGTACCTGAAACTGGCAGGAATAAATAAATAAATAACCAGGCAACGCCGGGTTTTCAGCTAGTTTTCACTTTAAAAAATAAAAAGAGAGGTTGCTCTGCGGAGTTTTCTTTTTCTTTTATTGGTGCGAATATGAAAGTGCAGCCGCTCAAGAATAACAGTATGCACAGTTTTATCGAATGCAAAGTAATACTGGAAAATATTACTCGTAGCCAAGTGTATTTTTCTAACTCACGGTGTCCACTCATGTTCAACATTTTGTCATTATACAAGGCGAAACCAGAAAATAATTTCCTTTTTTTTTTTTTTTTTTTTTTTCTAGAAAGAAAGACTACATAGTTACATCAAAAACTTTATTGCCTACAAGTAAGCAATGTTAGAACTATTTTTCGACACAGTCACCGAAGGAATTGAGACACTGTCATACCTGTCGTGCTGTCAATATTTATAATCCTGTGTCGAGGAAGTCTGCTGCCTGTCACTGGAATCGGCGAGTGGCAGTCGGCTTCAGTTCGTCACTGTCAAAACGCTGGCGGGAGGACGAGCATTCAGAACAAGAGGCCTGTAATGTTTACAGCAGTTATTGAGCTGCTCCATGACAATGCTATCCCCCATGCGTTTCTGCGCTCAGAAACGTTTTCGCATCATCTTAAATAATTGGATCCGCAACAGTTGTTACCTAAACTTTTTTATTTTATAAACTACCCGAGTTTCGAGACCTATATCTCATCATCAGGTGCTTCTGCAAGTCACAATCAGATAAAATAGTGATTTCTATCTAGTAATAAAATGGCTACCCTACATCTTTACTAAATTATACAGTATAAAGCGAATACACACTGAGTGAGTCCGTAAAACTGTTACATTTAGGAACAGATAAAAATAGTGAGTCTCTGTTACATGCATCAAGCCGGAAGGTACTGTAGGCAACTTGTTTTATGTATCATAGACGTAATATTTTAATCTGTTCCTACACGTAACAGTTTTACGGTCTTACTCAGTATATACTAGCTTTGTACTGAACAATTTAGTAAAGATGTGGGGTAGCCATTTTATTATATGATAGACGTCACTACTTATTTTATTGTAATTTGCCCTGTTGATGAGATATTGGTCTCTGAACGCGGGTAGTGCTTAGAAATAAAAAAGTTTAAATAACTACTGTTACGGATCTAATTATTTAAGATGAACATGGACGGTTGTGGATGTACCGAAGGAAGAAAACTGTTTGCATTACTTCAGCTGGAAGGTGTTTGAACACATTGCGCCGGCCGCGATGGCCGCGGGGACTGAGCGCTCCAGTCACGGTCTGCACGGCCACTACGGTCGGGGGTTCGAATCCCCCCTCGGACATGGATATTTGTGCAGTCCTTAGGATTAGCTAGTTCATAAGTAGTTTGTAAGTTTAGGGACTGATGACCCCGTAGTTAAGACCCATAAGCTATACAAACATTTGAACATTTTTGAACATTTGAACACCTTGCATACAGTCTTGATTTTCTCCCAGTAATATCCATCTTTTCTTTCACGTCAAGAAATTCCTGTCCTCCGACCAGCGTTTCGCCAACAATGAACAGCTCAAGACGACTGCCGCGGTGGAGCGGCGAACACTCCAAGGCGCCTTACTCCTGAGCCCCGCCACTTCTCGTCGTCGGAGGTTCGAGTCCTCCCTCGGGCATGTGTGTGTGTGTGTGTGTGTGTGTGTGTGTGTGTGTGTCGTTCTTATTGTTGACCTAAGTCCCTTACATTTACAAACATTTGAACATTTCCAGAATAAAACCTTCCCTCTGCAGTGGAGTGTGCACTGATATGAAACCTCCTGGCAGATTAATATTGTGTGCCAGAACCGGGACTCGAATCTGCGATCTTTGCCTTTCAGCAACAAGCGCTCTACTGACTGAGCTATCCCGGCACGCTCCACGGTCCACCCTCACAACTTTACTTGCGCCACTACCTCGCCTCCTACTTTCCAAACTTCACAGTTCTACATATACATCTACATAGATACTCTGAAAATCACATTCAAGTGCCTGGCAGAGGGTTTATTAACCACTTTCATAACTTTTCTCTACCGTTCCATTCTCTAATAGCGCGCGGGAACAAAGAACACCTAAATCGTTCCGTTTTCGATCTGATTTCTCTTATTTTATTGGGATGGTCATCTCTCCCTAAGTAGGTGGGTGCTAGCAAAATATTTTCACATTCAGAACTAAAAGTCGGTGATTGAAACTTCGCAAACAGATCACGCCGCAATGAATAACGTCTTTCTTTCAATGATTTCCACCCCAATTCGTGCAACATTTCAGTGACGCTTTCCCCCCCGTAACGTGATAGAACAAAACGAGCTGCCCTTCTCTGAACCTTCTCAATGCTTTCCGTCAATCCCACCTGGTGAGGGTCCCACAAGGGGCAACAGTACTCCAGGAGAGGCAGTGTGATGTAGGCAGTCTCTTTGGTGGAGCTGGTGCATCTTCGAAGCGTTCTGCCAATGAAACGTAACCTTTAATTTGCCTTCACCACAATATTTTCTATGTGTTCTGTGCAGTCAAAGTTTTTCGTAATTGTAACTCCTAGGTATTTGGTAGAATTTACGACCTTAAGGTTTGACTGATTTATCGCGTAATTGAAGTTCAGCGGATTTCTTTTAGAGGTCATGTGTATTACTTCACACTTTTCTTTATTTTAGTGTCAATTGTCAATTTTCGCACCATGTAGAAATTTTGTCTAAATCGCTTTGCAGTTGCTTTTGATCCTCAGTTGACTTCACTAACCGATAAACGACAGCATCATCCGCGGAACAGTCTAAGGGAGCTATTCAGATTGTCTCCTAAATTGTTTATAAACACGAGGAAGAGTAGGAGACCTATAACGCTTCCCTGTGGAACGCCAGATATCAATTCTTTTTCACTCGATGACTTACCGTCAATTACAACGAACTGTGTCCTTTCTGATAGGAAATCGTGAATCCAATCGCACAATTGGGGAGATATTCCATAAGCACGCAATTTCACAAGAAGCCGCTTGTGGGGTACAGTGTCAAAAGCCTTCCTGAAATCCAGAAATATGGAATCGATTTGAGATTCCTTGTCGATGTCACTTAACACTTCATGTGAAAAAAGGGCAAGCTGTGTTTCGCAAGAGTGATTCTTTATGAATCCGTGTTGACTACTGGTAAATAGGTCGTTCTCTTCGAGGTAGTTCATAATATTCGAACAAAGTATATGTTCCAAAATCCTACTGCAAATCGACGTCAATGAGATAGGCCTGTAATTTTGGGGATCACTCCTATTACCTTTCTTGAATATTGGAGTAACTTGGGCAACTTTCCAGTCTTTGGGTACGGAACTTTCGCTGAGTAATCGGTTGTAAATGATAGCTAAGTACGGAGCTATTGCTTCAGCATAATCTGAGAGAAATCTAGTTGGTATACAATCAGGCCAGGAAGATTTATTTTTGTCCTGCGAACCTTGCAGGAATAACACTCCTGGAAGAAAGAATATGGTGGAGACATCGCCTGTCTACAGTCTAAGGTATGTTTCCACAATGAAACATTCACTCTGCAGTGGACTGTGCATTCATATGAAACTGTGGTGTCGCACAAGTCTGAAGTGCGCGCCACGTAATTTCGCCGCGCGCCGCAATGCACGCACGGCGCGACGTTCTTACGACGTCAGCCATGAGCGCCCTCTGCTGCAACTCCGCTCGTGGCCACCACTGAACTGCATCGGTCACTTGGGATTAGGACAGGCACTACGACTCATCAGTAAGCAGGCCTCTACCTAGTTAACCTATGTCTCAGCATTACACTTAGTCTGCAGTCAAGAACTATGTAAAAGTTTAGTATTACCATGTTTCTACGAAATACATATCTTATATTAATCTTTTTGGATCCCATCCTCGTCGCCACTTTTGTATCCCAGCCTCATCGCCGCTTTTGTGTCTCGTTTCCCGTCGTAGGTGTCGGTGGCCGAGTAGAAAGACTCCGACACAGGAATAAAGGATGCACGCGTGTGCAGGTACGGAGGTGACAACCCAGTGGGACAGCAGAAAATGGAAACACTAGACTCTATTAGAATAAGATATATATTACACAGAGACTTAGTAATACTTAACTTTTACATAGTTCTTGACTGCAGAATGCTGATACATAGATTAGATAGAGGCCTGCCTACTGAAGATTTCTAGTGGCTATCCGATAACCAAGTCTTAACTGGTGCCTATCTGAATCCCAAGTGTTAACTGGTTCCTATCTCAGTCCCAAGTCAACGATGTCGTTCAGTGGTGGCCACGAGCGGGATAGCAGCAGAGGGCGCTCGTGGCTGACGTCGTAAGAACGCCGCGCCGTGCGTGCATGGCGGCGCGCGGCGAAAGTAAGTGGCGCGCACTTCATACTTGTGCGACACCACAAATCTAGCTTAGTGTTTCTAGTTTCCGCTGTCCCACTGGCTGGTCACCTCAGACTCTGTACCCGCACACGAGTGCATCCTATTTCCTTGTGTCGGTCTCTCTCTCTACTTGGCCACCGACACCCAGGACAACCGGCGGAAACGAGATACAAAAGTGGCGACGAGGATGGGATACAAAAGAAACTTCCTGGCAGATTACGAGGACGGACCAAAAACCGTCCCGGGGTTGCTTAGACGAGAGAGCGCTTGCTCACGAAAGCCAAAGGTCCCAGTTTAGAATCCCGCTTTCGGAACACAATTTTAAACTGTCAGAAAGTCTCATTTGAGCATTTCAGAAGGCGGCTGTAACACGCTGGTTCCATTTACGGGCAGCAGACTTCTACGACACAGGAGTACAGAAGTTGATAACACGATATGATACGTCTATCATACCTTTTGGTGACTATGAGTAGTGCAGTAATTGCAGCACCTGTAGCCAATAAATTTATTCATGTAACTGCACTACTTGCTATTAAAATAACTACAACGAGAATAAATGCAAATGGTAAACGGGAATTCATTCGACAAATATATTATACTAGAACTGACATGTGATTACACTTTTCCCCCCATTTTTTGACCATAGATCCTGAGAAATCAGAACCCAGAACAACCATCTTTGGCCGTAATAATGGCCTTGATACGCCTGGGCATTGACTCAGACAGAGCTTGGATGCCGTGTACAGGTACAGATGCCCATGCAGCTTCAACACGAAACCACAGTTCATCAAGAGTAGTGACTAGCGTGTTGTGACAAGCCAGTTGCTCGGCCACCATTGACCAGACGTTTTCAATTGCTGAGAGACCTGGAGAATGTGCTGGCCAGGGCAGCAGTCGATCGTTTTCCGTATTCAGAAAGGCCCGTACAGGACCTGCAACATGCGGTCGTTCATTATCCTGCTGAAATAGAGGGTTTCGCAGGGATCGAATGAAGGGTGGAGCCACGGGTCGTAACACATCTGAAATGTAACGACCACTATTCAAAGTGCCGTCGATGCCAACAAGAAGTGACCGAGATGTGTAACCAATGGCAGCCCATACCATCACGCCGGGTGATACGCCTGCTTGGCAATGACGAACACACGCTTCCAATGTGCGTGCACCGCGATGTCGCCAAACACGGATGAGACCATCATGATGCTGAAAACAGAATCTGTATTAAACAGAAAAAATGGCGTTTTGCCATTCGTGCACGTAGGTTCGTCGTTGCGTACACCATCGGAGGCGCTCCTGTCTGTGATGCAGCGCCAAGGGTAACCGCAGCCATGGTCTCCGAGCTGATAGTGCATGCTGCTGCGAACGTTGTCGAACTGTTCGCGCGAGATGATTGTTGTCTTGCAAACGTCCCCATCCGTTGACGCAGGGATCGAGACGAGGCTGCACGATCCGTTACAGCCATGCGGATAAGATGCCTGTCATCTCGACTGCTAGTGATACGAGGGATCCAGCAAGGCGTTCCGTATTGCCCTCCTGAACCCACCGATTCCATATTCTGCTAACAGTCATTGGATCGCGAGCAACAATATCGCGGTACGATAAACCGCAATCGAGATAGGGTACAAATCGGAAATGTGATGGTACGCATTTTCCTCCGTACACGAGGCATCACAACAACGTTTGACCAGGCAACGCCGGTCAACTTCTGCTTGTGTATGAGAAACCGGTTGGAAACTTTTCTCATGTCAGCACGTTGTAGGTGTCGCCACCGGCGCCAGCCTTGTGTGAATGATCTGAAAAGCTAATTATTTGCATATCACAGCATCTTTTTCCTGTCGGTTAAATTTCGCGTCTGTAGCACGTCATCTTCGTGGTGTAACAATTTTAATGGTCACGAGTAAAAAAAAAAAAAAAAAAAAAAAAAAAAAAAAAAAAAAAAAAAAAAAAAAAAAAAAGTGTTCGGTTTTTAGTCCTGTAACATCAAAGTGGATGAACTATTAACTACAGTTACCTTACTGTCCGTCGAAGAAGTCAGCTCCCATAAATATACACTCAATTCCAAAAGATGTTCTGTAAATATGATACAACCAAACGGGGTGATTTTTACCTATAAAAAGATTGCGTAATAATTTAATTCAGTAAATGGGGTGTATCGAAACAAAGTACGCGTTATTGCGTATGATAAAGAATTTTGCAACAGAGACTGAGAATTATTTAATTATTTACCACTATTGCTGCATCAGCCGTCACCACCATCACGGTATAGAATGAAATTATGTTCCTTATATTGTTCATAGAGTACAAAAATATGTCTTAGCTGAGAATACATTAAGTTGTTTCCACTCTTCCAAATTCATTGCTTCCTTATCGCAAAGAACAGCTACAACAAGAACCTCAACTCATTTAAGTGTTCTTCTGATTTCCCTTACTAAATTGTTTGATATTCTAGCATAAAAAATTTAATGTGTAGGTTTGTCTCAAATGTTTAGGCTTACATAGCCTTAACTGAACTGTGGACTTTGTATAAAGTGCCTGATTGACTATTAATATTATTTGTCCCTGTTTAGTGTGTGAAATGACATGGAAAGGAAATTTCTTCCTCCTTGAATTAGCAATTCGATGATAATATAAGGGCATTTTCAATTTATTCTGAGCTCCACTTTATACTTATTTTATTTAGAAAAAAGCGTTTTGGCCTCAGGTGAAACTTTCAGATGCAACCTCCTTGCTTCCTCTTTCATCTTACAGTTATTTTGAAAGCAACACCCTGTTTTGATACTTTCTTACTAGCTCCAAAATTTTGTAATAGAAACCGGCTAGATTCTTCACAACTATGTTCAATTCCTTAATTCATTGCATTTTAATAAAGCAGGTTTCAGAAAGAATTTCTGAAATAATTGATATCTCCAGTTCGGTTTTCTTGCAGATAAAACAGTCCTGTTCCTCATTTCTCTGACGTTAACTGCGGCGTTCTCTTTGTTTTATTTACGCCATTTTTTCTGCGCTGCCTGCATCTGCAGAAGCAGGATTTTTTCATGAATGACCGGTATTTTTTAAGACTGGATTGCATTTGACTTCAGCTACTTTTTTTGTAGTCCGACTGAGGAACCCTTTTTACATACTCCATTTGTATTCTAATGGACGAAAATGTTAGGCATACATCCTTATATTTTCAATATTCATCTAGTATTCTCGTTTACAACTAGATAAATTTTAATGTTAGTTTTCTAAATCTATAAGAAAACGATCGAACCGCTTTCATAGTATTTATCTACGGTTCCATTCTCTATAGCGCGCGAGAAAAAGAAACCCTACATCTTTCAGTTTTCGATCCTAATTCTCTTATTTTATTATAATGATCGAGTCTCTCTATGTACGTGAGTGCTAACAAAATATGCTCGCATTCGGAGGAGAAAGTTGTTGAAAGAAATTTCGGAAATAGATCTCGCCGCAACGAATAACACTTTTCTTCAATTATCTCCACCCGAACTTGTGCATCATTTCCGTAACTGTCTATCCCCTGTATCTGAAGAATATAAAACGAACCGTTCTCGAAACATTGTATACTGTTCCGTCAGTTCCACTTAGTGGAGATCGCATAGTGCGCACCTGTACTCAAAAATAGCACGCACAAGTGTAGTGCAGTGGTTTCACAATGAACTGTAACCTTTGGTTCGCCTTCCCTACGATGTTTTCTATATGTTCCTTCTAACTAAATTTGTTCGAGGTACTTAGTAGAATTTATGACCTGTAAATTTGAGTGATTTGTCGTATAAATGAAGGTGTACGGTTTTCTTTTAGTGCTCACATGGATGACTTCACACTTCAATTTCAGATGTTCGCACATATCTAAGCCGGATTGCAGTTGCTCATGATCTACTGATGTCTTCGCTAACCTGAAAAGGCCAGCATCGTCCGCGAACAGAGTATGAGAGTTGCTCAGAGTGTCTCCTAAATCGTTTATAACATCAAGTACCTGTGTTCCAATAATAATGTGAACGACTCACAAAAAATGGAAGACAGCGTAAATATAGCATTACGCATTACACGCGAGCCCACAACGTCAGAAACAGCAGCGCGCGTCTTGCAGAAAGTACGCCTAGCTGCCCAGTGACGTCACTCTTCGCCAGACCGGTCGACCGTCAGGCGGGAGGGAAGCCGAAATACACCCCCTCAGCTGCAGGTATAGTGTTGCCGACTTAGAGTGCGCCGTTTGATGACAGATTTCGGAGAGTTGCCAAGTTCTTTTCAAGACACTTTCAAAAATGTTCAAATGTTTGTATAGTCTATGGGACTTAACTACGGGGTCATCGGTCCCTAAACTTACAAACTACTTATGAACTACTTACGAACTAGGACGGCACAAATATCCATGCCCGAGGGGGGATTCGAACCCCCGACCGTAGTGGGCGTGCAGACCGTGACTGGAGCGCCTTAGTCCCCTCGGCCCCCGCGGCCGGCTCAAAACACTTTCCATTCTGTTCAAACGCTCTTACAAGTACTACGCTGTCTCTCAGAAAACAGCAATATCATCGGTAAAGTATTTTTTTTTTCTTCAGTCTTTCCCAAATTTCTTTACTTCTTACTCCAACTACATCTCGTGTACATCTGAGACAGTTTACAAACGCCGGCCGCGGTGGCCGAGCGCTCTACGGCGCGCCACTCACAATTTGCACGGCCACTACGGTCGGGGGATCGAATCCCCCCTCGGGCATGGATGTTTGTGCCGTCCTTAGTATAAGCTGGTTCATAAGTAATTTGTAAGTTTAGGGACTGATGATCCTCGTAGTTAAGTCCCATAAGCTCTACTAACATTTTTGTTTACAAACCTGTTACACGTCCTCCTCAACTGCTCCTTACCTTACATATTCTTCGACTCTTAATACCGCAGTCTGGATTGAAGTATAGTTAGTAGGAAAAGGGAGTGGGTAGCAGGTATGTGGCAGAAGGAATACCGAATTTTCGTCCCTTTTTCAATACCATAAAGTAGTAATGGTTGTTCCCGTCACAATGCTTCCATGACGTATTGCCAAATATTAGCATGACCTTAAGACAATTTTTCATTGATTTTATGTCAGTGAATGGAACAAATTATGACGCATTTTTTTGCTGCAACAGAATTCTGTGTTCATGCAGGAACACAGAAGGAATGTGAAGCATGTGGTGGGAAGGGGAAAATACGACACTTTCATTTAACCTCAATGAATCCGTAAAGGAATCATTAACTGTGAAGGTTATATAATTCACAGATTTTATGGACGATTTGAGTGGTTGCTTAAACAATGCGGAAATTGCACAATCGTAGGGTTACGCACTTTGACGAATGGGCAGCAACTACTATATGCACGTGCATAATTAATATCGTACCGATATCTGAGTTTCCACGTTAACTGTAAATCACTTTAGGTGATTAATTGCCGCCTGACAACAAGTAGAAGCAACGGTAGATCATGCTGTAGGACCTGAATCACCAAGAATTAATTTACAATACTAACAGTATATTAACGTCAAATCCACAGATGAGCGAAATGGTTTGCTGTATGATTTACGTTACGCTATCTATCGATGGATTACTCAACAAGCAGTAGATGGTTGTAGTCTTACTTCACATTCCTGCAAAAGCATGAAACCTAATTGCG
Source organism: Locusta migratoria (assembly GCA_026315105.1). Classification (NCBI taxonomy): domain Eukaryota; kingdom Metazoa; phylum Arthropoda; class Insecta; order Orthoptera; family Acrididae; genus Locusta; species Locusta migratoria. The sequence goes on from CM048744.1 coordinate 150,441,357, forward strand.
TGTATTGCCTCTCAGAGGCTATTCATATCTGTTTGTTAAGTATTTATTCTTACTCTACATCAAACATTTGTAATAACATTCCATACCACTGCGTGTGCGACTCCAATAACACCAAATTTCAGCCACCTGCAAACAGTCATATCACCGTTCCGAATACCACTTTGGCCTGTACTTCCTTTGTTAATTCGTCTGTAACCCCTTCTGCTTATAAATCCCACAGTCAGATAATGCTGTCAGCATCCCATGGTATAGTCATTGTTACAGCTTATGAGATTGCACATACCTTCAGCATCCCATCAACCTTAAGATTTTTGATGACTTTTATTTAACCAGAAGTGCCAGTTCAGCTATTTAGAACTCCTGGAGTATGTGACAGCCATTTGATAGTATTTTTACAGGCTGTATGATAGGTCATTCCCCATTTTATAAAGTTAGAATTTCTTAATTTTTAAACTAATTTACTTAGGTCTACTTTTGTTAGGAGCAGTACTCCCTGAGGTAGTGTTTGACGCATTTTTGTTTTGTTTCATTTGCAAATGAATGCCACCTGTGGAGGAACGGACCAAATTAGCAGCTCGTTGCAAGGTCTGGGTATCTGTGGTGCGAGTACAAAGGTGGTGGAGGGCTGGACGAGGGAGCCACGCAACAATGGATGCAAAAACAGACGAAAATCGACATCCCAGTTTACGAACACCAGGGAGCGCCGCCCATTCCGAAACAATAGGAAGACCATCTACTTACAGAATAGTAGAGGATGTTGGCAGAGTTTGTGAATTCAAAAATGTTCAGATGTTTGTAAACCTACTGGACAAAACTACTATTGTTATTGGTCTCTATACTTAACAAACTAGTTAAACTAACTTACGTTAAGGACACCACACCCATCCATGCCCGAGGTAGGCCTCGAACCTCCGGCACGAACGACTGCCCAGTCCATAGCATGATGCCTTTGACCGAGAGATCACTCCCGCGAGGCAGTTCGTGAATTACTCACTCGGGGCTCTAAGAAAACACTCAGTCAAGAATGCCGTTACGTTACGTCATTGCTGCGGTATCGCACAAGTCTAAAGTGCGCGCCACGTACTTTCGCCGCGCGCCGCCATGCACGCACGGCGCGGCGTTCTTACGACGTCAGCCACGAGCGCCCTCTGCTACAACTCCGCTCGTGGCCACCACTGAACGACATCGTTCACTTGGGACTGAGATAGGAACCAGCTAACACTTCGGAATCAGATAGGCACCAGTGAAGACTTGGCTATCGGATAGGCACTAGGCAGGCCTCTAGCTCAACTATGTATCAGCATTCTGCAGTACTGAGCTATGTAAAAGTTAAGTATTATTAAGTCTCTAAGAAATATAGATCTCGTACTAATTTACTCTAGTGTTTCTAGTTTATGCTGTCCCACTGGCTTCTCACCTTCGTACCTGCACTAGCGTGCATCCTTTATTCCTGTGTCGGTCTCTTTCTACTCGGCCACCGACACCTACGACGGAAACGAGACACAAAAGCGGCGACGAGGCTGGGACACAAAAATTGCAATTATTCTTAAGAAAGCACTCACGTTTACACCAAGCAAGCTACATTACCCGTAGAAATTGTTTCCTGATTACTGTTAAAGAAGAAAGGAGTTTTCTTTAATTTACTGAAAGTTTCTTGGTTTATAATGATGACTAGTCCGAAAGTTTTGAGAAAATTTTGTGGAGTGATGCAGTGTTACACATTGGAGGATCTGCAAACAAGCTTTACTGCCATTATTCGTCAGCGTAAAACCCAGACGAATGATGTTGAAAAAGCAGAGAGGGTCCTCACAGTATGGCGTGGTACCACATGATCCGAAATTATTGAGCCTTTTTTTCCTTTTTTTCGCAATGAACAACGAAAGGTACCTGAAAATTTCGCGCGATCGTGCATGACCAGTAATTTCACAAAGGAGCAACCTACAGCTTCACTCTATGGAGGGCGAAGTATCCTGACATTTTGCACATGGTGTTTGTGAATGGCTGCATGAGCTTCAGCAAGGTCGTTGGACTGACAGACGTGGTGCACACGAATATCCTGCCCGCAGCCCTGCTTTGCGATTCTTTTCTCTAGGGATGGGCTAACAAGGAGGTTTACAAGAGAGAAACAAGGAACTCGGGTGAATTGGAAGCAGTTCAGTCTAACATGTTGCAGGCAGCATAATCCCAAGCACCAGTTCGTTTTGAAAAATGCATAGAGAATGCTAAAGATTATGCTGGCTTAAAATGGTGTTAAACACAACCTCAAGGAGTGCTGCTTCTAATAAAAGAAACTATAACTGAATGGTCCCCCGGAACAACGTTGTACGTCGCTTTTCGCTATTTTCAGTACTAATGAAAAAAAGTATTACAGGTCTGTTTTCTGATAAAATCGCTTATCTGTATGTAAAAAATAACCAACATAATGAATCAGACATTGAGAAACAGGTGAATTCACACATACGGTGTGTACTTATTTAAGAGGCTTTAAGGGGAAAACCCCTGCTTTCCGTGGTATACTGTTGTCTATAGTTATAAAACATTTTATATTACTTTTTTTTAGCAGTTATACATATAAACATAAATTTCAGTAATACAGCAATGAAAACATTAAGACATAGACGTACTAATTTAGCAAAAACATCAACACAATCAACAGAAATAAATAATTTCATCACATTGTCTTTAAGAGTTACTTACTTTTAGTGTATTAGCGATATCCAACGTTTTTCACTTTCCTTATGTGATGGCAATTTTCCATCGCTGTTACCGGCTTTTGAATTTGTATAAGGTTTTTCCAGCATTCCGCAGCCTCTTTCTCACATTTTTTGGCCACTTATTTTGGTTTATTTTGAGTTTCCTACGTTTTTGTGTTGCATTTATGGCACTAGGAGACACATTAATACATCTGACGAGGGCCATCTTGTTACGATATACAACTTTCTTCCAGGAAGGGTTACTTTTTAACGTTCGTTAAAACAATCTAGAGCTATCACACTCGTGTAATAATAGGGGCAATCGATTCCAAAGGTGAAGTACAACATTACTACGTATATAACTCAAAATGGCCAAAAAGTGGCCTTTCAAGTGCTTAAACGTTGAGAGTTACTTATCACACACCCAGTGTGTTTTAACGATAAATAAGAAACAGAAACCGGTATTGAACAAATCAAAATGTTCAAATATTTGTTCAGCCTAAGGGACTTAACTGCGGGGTCATCAGTCCCTAAACTTAGAAACTACTTATGAACTAACTTATACTAAAGACGACACAAACATCCGTGACACTTGCGGGGAGTGACACTTGCGGGGAAAGGAAATGTGTAGACACATGCGCGGAGACCCGGACGCTGCAGGTAGTGAACAGGGTGTTCCAGAAGTAGGGATACACCACTCCTACTCCACGTCCTCCTGCCGTTACCTGTGCCGTATTCAGGGAAAGGCCCACCGAGCGAGGTGGAGCAGTAGTAACATATTTAAGAGCAGAAAATAACGTTATCTCGCAATATTTCTGATAAAATAGTGTTCCACAGCAAAATACCTTTTACGACAATTTCGGATTTACTGCATTTTGAGTCGGAATTCGCATCTATATTCGCATTTATCGCAAATGCGAATTTTTCCTGTCCCTAGTAATACCTCTAAAAATAAACAGCTGAACAAGGCTCTAAAAGCAAGGACAGATCTTTGGGTGTATTAGTACAAATAACTAAAACACAATTTGATCGTGGAATTATATACAATCTCGTTATAAAGGTTTTTTGTAGGTGGTTTTGAGCAGTTTTTAAATGTGTTAGGAATTGCATTATGAAATATAGATAGCTACACCTTATGTTTATTATAAGATATCGATTTCGGCTAATTTCAGGTCATCTTCAAGTCTCAAACAACAGGTGTTACTTATGCATTTTACCAGTGGCACTCATAACCTTTAATTGTTTACACACGAGGTCTAACGTTGTTAATAGCATTAGCGATGAAAACAGAACCCAGAATCTTTGCGTCTAAATGATCCATATATTGCTGTGATGTCTTATTTCGAAAGAACAGATATCACACCAATACATATATAGCTCTCGGTAAAATGGAACGGTACGATGTCGTTACGTAGCACTGCACGGCCGACTGGAAACGCAGGAGAAGTGCAAACAACGTTCTCTCCTCAGACCTATGATTATAATTGGGTTCGGCGTAGACTTCTACAACATACAGTCTACACGGCGAAGATTACACCAAAAAATTTAACTTTTCGTCTACTTTGTCGATAGCAACCAAATTTTAAAATCGTGTCTACTATGTAAAGATTTAGCAACACAAAACGCTTCAAGTCAACTTTACTGGTTTTCGAGTTCTGAATTTTTAATAAGTTTTTAATGTTATTATAGAAAAAACAAATTTGGGACTCAAACTACAATTTTCATATGGCAGATTTTGAGGTACATTCACAAGACATAATTCAACGGTTTTGTGCATTCACCTTATGAGAAATATCAATCATATGTTTTCAGTGTTTATTTCAAATTTCTACATTTAAGTTTCTTTAATTATTAGTACTTAAATGTGGTGATGAGATAAATAAATTACGTGTATATGTGTAGTCTTATGCGGCCAAACTACTTAGGTCATCGGTCGCTAGACTTACACACTGCTTAATCTTACTTAAAATAACTTAGACAAAGTACAAACAAACATACCCATGTCCGAGGAAGGACTCGAACCTCCGACCGGACCGGCCGCGCAATTTGTGACACAAATTACATGTTTGATAATATTAATGCATAGAAGTATGAAATCACGTCAAGACTACTTCCTGTAAAAATTTCGACAAAAAAAGTTGGCACTGAGTTTAGAAAAACAAAATCCGGTATATTGGATTTTAACATTTTATCAAAAAATGAATGTTACTACAAGAGATACAGTCATCCAAATTTACGGGCACCATAACGTTTTCCCTTCCTGAGTAAATGAGCTGCTTCTTGTAGTTTCAACACCACAGTAGCCTTTTTCTTGAATGTCCTGAATATAAATCTTCACACAGACCTCTTGAGGAGGAGAGTGATACGGATATCTGATTGTAAACCACTGCCTATTACCTTAGACCTTTTTGACTGTACTGAACAGGAGTTCCGCGTATTCCGTAATTTATATTTATACAGTTAACAGGCAATGTAATTTATAACCAACTATTGGCTGTCAATTTCGCTTCATTTTTCCTGGAAGTCTTACAACTTGTTTCTCCCTGTTGGTTTATGCCAAGTTCGGAGTAAAAATGATTCTTTTGTATTGTATTTGTAATTCGAATACAGCCAACTCGTTTTGGGGTCTATGAATAAACGCTTCAAGTATGTAAAATACTCATTGACTTATTGTTAACGTTTTTTAATTGAAGGTTTAAGGTTGCGTCTCCTATTAAAAAGCATAGTAGCTATTTTTAAAGAGATGGAAGTTGCGTGATAATGGGGTTAACTACATAGCGGTCAATTACATCAACGTATCTGTGCAGGATGCCTAATATATTTATTGCTTGCGCAGGTGTCTTGATATGCTTAGTGTTCTGAATAATATGCTTTTAGGAGGTATGACTGTGGAAAGTCATCGTCTTGTAGTAGCAGAGAATGTCTTAATAACTCTCCAAACATTATCACTGTTAAAATACCTTTTTGTTTTCAGGAGGAACACTCAACGAATTAATATGTAGTTAGAACCAGTTACTATATTGCTCTTCAGCTTGCAAAGGGTTCTGCAATTTCACAGAGTTTCATGTTATGTTGACAGTGTGCAAACTTGACAACAGCAGTGCTAGACTTCTTGGTGTGCCTGTACCCAGGAAAAGCCATCGGCCGCCCCAAGGGTCCCGGGTTCCCCGCAAGTGTCACTCCCCGCAAGTGTCACTCTGCGCAAGTGTTCCAAACTCTCGCGCCCTCGCGCATCGTAGCATAGCGCCTCAATGCGGTTGTCCATTCCGCCGCCTCTTGAACAAATCGCTGCCATATTTAAAATATGTGATATACATAAAATTGTGCCTGTAAACAAATGTTTACAACTGTCAATAGGATTGCACACCTTATCAAAAAGATAATCCAAATCCTATTTCACCTTAGAACAATTTTAAAAGTTCACAAATGTATAGGCAGTGAGTGTTTATGATGTTTCCTGAATATTGTTAAACTACCAATACACGTACTTGTTAAATCGACCCAGAATTCAAAATGTAAATTTAGTCAAAACTCACGTACCATAAAAATCCATATTTGGTAAAAGCAGATTATACCTTATTATACACTAGATCAATTTCGACGTACTGATTCACAAAACGTCTGTTTTTGTTGTTGTTTTTTTCTTTTTTTCTCGATGTAAATGATGTCATACCTTATAAATTCCTTTAAAACAGTTTAACAACAAATATTACAAGATTCAGAATCATGAAATACACAAAAAGTTTATTTTATCATTTTTTCACTCTGCTTTTTAGTCCAGCCATCACCTATCAATGATGTGAGGAATCGCCAGAAACGACACGTAGTTTGGATTCCACGTTAAGCTGTAGGTCCCCTTTCCCCGGTTGGATAACTTGGGTAGGCTAGGGACACGCAAGTCACCGAAGTGGCGTCCAATTGCAAGACTTGCACCAGGACAATGAGCCACACGAAATTATTATTAGTAGTATTGCCATTGTGTTTACAATGGTCACTGGGGGGGGGGGGGGGGAATATTACGTATTATGTCGGCGGCCTCGCGTTTTTATGTTGGTAACATCAACAACACGATAGAAAATCTTTGCCCATTTGTTCGAACCACATAGAATGACTCGATTAGTGTATCGTACAGACCATGAAGTAAACAAAAATGCTGTTCCTGCTTTATGGTTGACAGGTTCTTGTATGTACCCTCGTCCGCTCAGTAAAAATAATTGCCCTCGTAAAGCAAAGATTCCATGAGAAAACATCAGCGTAGTCAAGCGATTGCCTAAAATGAAGACTCACAGGATTCTCACTATGCAGCATATATTGCCAACATTATCATAGGAGGCCGCTGGGATATTTGGTAAAATTTAACGGCACTGGGAGGTATGAAACGGTATTTTTTTACGTGTTAAAGAAAATTCCTGACACAATAACAACAAATAAAAACGGAAGTATATACTTCTCATGCCATTTTCGAATTATATAACTTTCATTTGCCTAATATTTGAAATGGAATTACAATTTCAGTGTTCGTATATTTATACAACGCCAAGAAATAATGTTATTTCGATACTGTGATATTCAGAATTTCAGAGTTGACAACAAGTCGACTTCGTAGTTCCACCCGTGCACCGCTACGTGCCTCTCCCAGCGCATCATCATTTATATCGGCATTCTCGACTTCGTAGTTCCACCCGAGCACTGCTAGATGCCTCTCTCGGCGCATCATATCGCGCATTATATCGGCATTCATATGAAAACATCCATTTCCTTTAACCCCTGTTAATCACTGCGAAAATGAAGCATTTGAACGGCACAAGAAAGTGAGTTGGGAGCACTCCATGTTTCGATATTCACTTATTTTAATACTGCAGATGCGCTGCATTACAGCGTCATTGGTCCAGGCGAATAGCCAATCAGTGAGCTGATTATTGGAGAATGTAGAACTTGATCCAAGCTGTAGATAGGAAAATTTCTACTTCCTTTTACTACTTTTAATGGCTAAATGCACACATAATATTTATATTCGTGAAATCTACGACAAACAATCTTTCGAATTATGGAACTTTCATTGGCCTTCTTGTACGAATAAATTAGTAATCTGTACCACAATATTCGTGTTAGCGCATTTATATAATGACGTGCTGGCCAGTGGAACTGTCATGCACCTTTCCCACCGAGGTACATCAGGACAACACATGCAGTATATGCGATATCTAGCATCCGTGTTCATCAGTGGGACCTACCAAATGTCCTTCCAACATACATAACATGTCTGAAGAACGGACGCTGACTACACCTGACAAATTAAATACAAGAAATTTATTTGCAGTTGCCAATAAGAATCGGCTTCACCTGTATTATTTCATGTGCCGGAACACACTCCAACTCTGATTTCACGTTTTTTTTTTTTTTTTTTTTTTTTTTTTTTGAGCGTTCGTGTTAACCATTACACTTTTCGTACATGCCTCCCGAAAAAAATGTTCAAATGTTTGTTTAGCTTATGGGACTTAACTACGGGGTCATCAGTCCCTAAACTTACAAACTACTTACGAACTAGGACGGCACAAATATGCATGCCCGAGGGGGAATTCGAACCCCCCGACCGTAGTGGCCGTGCTGACCGTGACTGGAGCGCCTCAGTCACCACGGCCACCGCGGCCGGCGCCTCCCAAAAAAACCAAAACTGCCATATACCACACATTACCTACTGCCCATACATGCTCGTATATTTCACGATGTAAGTCCACATATAACACTACTAAATCATACAGCTGATGCTGATTCAAATTCACAAACGCGTATTTATATAATGATTTCTTTCATTTTGTTGCACTTGCACGACGTTTCGGACACGTAACTCGTAGCCTTCATCAGGTGGGAACTGCGGCCGCTCCTCGGTGGACCTGGTGCAGTAGCTGTGCCTGCGGCCTCCCCCCCCCCCCCTGCGGTCGGCCGCCGCTATCTGCTGTGTGGCTGGCGTTCCATTGCTGCGGTTCCGGGACGCGCACCTCAAAGGGAACGCGCAGAGCCGCAGCAAACGAACAGCGGAACGCCAGCGCCACGGCAGAGCGCGGAGAACGGGCGCGGGTAGCAAAGGGAGCGCCACGCCCAAGATGAAACACCTAGTGCAGCGGGGCGAAATGTCAGCGGTATCCAACGGCGTCATTCCGCTCAGTAGTGCAGTCACTCGGTTCATTAACCATAATTTTATTAATGTTTATAAAAGGGTCTACCTAATTTAACACGCAAGTTTCGACCGTGTGGACGGCGCCCGTATCCAGTACGGGCGCCTCTTTTACGGTCGCTGAAACGTGTTTTTTACCGCAACACATGACTGGCGGCTGTAAGATAACTGCTGTAATTCATATTTCGTTCACTAGACGAAGCAGCAGTGTTCTGTGTATCAGTTGTATAAAATACAGCCGCGGTGGAGTAGCCGAGCGGTCTAAAGCACCTCGCTGCGGAGCGCGCGGTTGCTCGCCGTGGAGGTTCGAGTCCTCCCTGGGGCATGGGTGTGTGTGTTTGTCCGTAGGTTAGTTTACCTAGGTTTAAGTAGTTTGTAAGCTACGGACTGATGACCACGCAGTTTGGTCCGATAGATTTACAGACATATAAAATACATTAGTTGTCGGCACTGTTGTGATAAACAGAAAAGGCTTACCAACAAGTTTCAAAACAAAGAAACTGAAGCAAAATGAAATGATATTTTGAGGAATGGGCCCATTCTAGCGCTGAAGTGGAAAAATAAGCGTGATGTATACTGCCTTTTTACAAAACATCAGGCTACCACAAAAGACGTCCCAGTACGTTCAAAAGATGGCATTACAACAGTAATGAAACCAGACGTTGTAATTGACTACAATAAGAACAAGACGGGTGTAGATCGTGTGGATCAGCTGTACAGTTACTACCCATTCGCACGAAAAACAATGAAGTGGTGGAAGAAACTGTTCTTTCATGTTTTTCTAATGTCGGTAGTGAGCTGTTTTATTCTGTACAAAGACGTCAGTAAACAGAAATTTTCTCTTGTGGACTTCATGAAAAACGTTAGCTTGACGTTGGTAGAAAAAGGTGGAGGCCATAGAGCCAACACCAAGCACTAGCCTAGACATAAATTTTGGTCGTAACTTTCCAGAAAAAGTACCTCACACTGCCAACAAAGTAAATACCACACGGTATTGCAAAGTTTGCTCCGACAACGGGAAGAAAGAGACTGGCAAGCGGGTAAGAGAGGAAAGCAGATGGTGATGCAAAGACTGCAACGAAGGACTCTGCGTACCTCAGCGCTTTCAGGATTACCACCTGCAAGTGAATTATGTATAACATATATGTAATCTTTTTATATAATAAAATATCGAATAAAAAACCTATTGTGCACAAAATTCTTTTTATTATAAACACCAGAAATCATGTTATGAAATGTAAAAGTGTTTTCCATGTAAAGGTTTCTCATGTTTTTTGGAATGCTAGTACATCTCTACCGATGCAAGCATACATATAAGCTTACATTTTTCCTAATCTATAAAGGATGGGGTTTCAAATGATGCTAGAAATTTGCCTTTCTGGCTCTTAGTTATCTACAGTTATTCATTAACGTTACAAAAAAATCGCCAGTTCATCTGCACAGTCGAGGTACATACATAGCAGTGTGGAATGTGTTAAACTCAAATGTATATGTGATTTGTGTGTTATGTTTCATGTTCGCTGTGCTGAGTTATCGAGTCGCCCGGCAAGGCACCGCTATCGGCACAAATAGTCACCGCTGGCCTGCATTGTGCAGTAGCCGACGGCGCGAGTCGCTCCCCAGGCGGACGTTCATTCGAGCAGACAGCGACTGTGAATCAACAAGTATAAAACATAGTTAACGATGTAAATGTGGAAACGAGGAAATTTTCATGTCAGTAGTTGGTTTCTGTCACTCGCCAGAGTCCGATGGTTTGTGTTAAGTTGTATGTGACTGAACTGTATACAATAAAAAGGAAGAATAAATAAACTTTAACCTGTGTCGACTCGAACATCATTTATATAGAACATTTTTATCTTGTGAAGAGTGAAGTTTCTAATTGACCAACTAGGATCACGAAACAGCTTCAGTTCATCTTCTTTCTTTGTTGTTTGCTATTTTTCCAATACTGCTTCATCTTCTCCCCGTGTTGTCTTTTCCTTTCTGCTGTCGCTGCTTTTCCTGTTTTCTGATTGTTTTTTTCTACCTTGAAAGCCTTTTAAATTTACAGTAGAACCCCTCTAACCCGTCACCTTCGGGAATGGGACCATGGTCGGATCGAAAAAAAAATGGTCGGATTATCCGAAAAGTCTAATTTTTATTGCAAAAAATGTAAAAAGACATTTACTACAAAAACTTAAACGATTTAAGAACTAAAATACGTCTACAGTAATATAGAAAGATGTTTTTGACACAGTTTTAAACATTATATTAACTAAAAAAAGTCTACGTACACTATAATGTGTATTGACTCTAAAATGAAAAACGATGTTATACACTTGGCAGAGTAGCAGTTCATTTTCTTCTACAAATTGTTGAAACTTAACAGAAAATTCCTTAGCAGCTGCCGCATCAGCGAATAGTTTTTCACCGGAAATAGAATCAAATCGGACACGATGACGAGTTTTCTAACGATCAGTCCAGCCTTCACTCGCAGCAAATTTACTTTCGGATTCCAGTTTTTTTGTGCAAAACTATCGCTTTTTCTTTGATAAATGGCCCGGACATCAGAGTTCCTTTCCTTCTTTTGTGACAAAACCACATCCACAATGCGTTATCAAGCAGTTCAAGTTTAGGCTTTTTTAATGTTTTGAGTTTCTTCAGTGTTTTCGCCATCAGTCGTAACTGTATAGGATTCAATGTCTTTCCGATTCTTCCTCCAGTCCATCATTATAGTAACACCTACATTCAGTTCCTTTGTAATTTTTGCCGCGCGGGAGTAGCCGAGCGGTCTGGAGCGCCACGTTACAGATCGCGCCGCCTCCCGTGTCGCAGGTTCGAATCCTTCCTCGGGCATGGATGTGTGTGTTGTCCTTAGCTTAGTTTAGCTTAGGTTAAGTAGTTTGTAAGTCTAGGGACTGATGACCAACGTAGTTTGGTCCCATGGAATTACAAACATTTGAATTTGCAATTTTTGGAGCGATTCTCCTTTGTCCAGTCTTTGTAGCACTGCTAATTTTTTATTTAGTGAAGAGTTACGGCCGCGGTGGAGTAGCCGAGCGGTCTAAGGCGTCTCGCTGCGGAGCGCGCTGTTGCTCGCCGTGGAAGTTCGAGTCCTCCCTGGGACATGGGTGTGTGTGTTTGTCCTGAGATTAGTTTACCTAGGTTTAAGTAGTTTGTAAGCTACGGACTGATGACCACGCAGTTTGGTCCGATAGATTTACAGACATTTGACATTTGAAGAGTTACGTGTTCACGTTTGAAACCAGACATGAAAAACAATAACTGTATACGCAATTAATCTAACAAGTACTGTAGAGAATACGGAATAAAGCATACAACGACGTTTTTAATCCCAACAAAGGATAAAACTTCGCAATAACGTACAGTGTAGCAATATGCACAGTGATAGACACCGCAACAATGGCCCGACAGGCGTCCAGTCAGTGACAAGTCGGCACAGGATCGCGAGCCTCAGCCAGAGATGCCAACTTAGCCATTTTATGGCTAGATCTGGCCATTTTGAAGTGGCGTCTAGCCACTGTTTTTGAAAAAAGCTACTGCTGGCATTCCTAGCCATTTTGGTGATATTATATAGCCATTTCTAGCCACTTTTATTATTCGATAATTTTCACAAGAAAAATGCAAGCCGGCCGCGGTGGCCGAGGTGACTGAGGCGCTCCAGTCACGGGCGCACGGCCACTACGGTCGGGGGTTCGAATCCCCCCTCGGGCATGGATATTTGTGCCGTCCTAGTTTGTAAGTAGTTCATAAGTAGTTTGTAAGTTTAGGGACTGATGACCCCGTAGTTAAGTCCCATAAGCTTTTAAAAAAGAAAAAAAATGCAAAACTCTGAAGTTTTTTTATTATGAATAGAAATGTATTTATTGATTTATTATTTTTAACGTTCCTCCAAATTACGACAAATGAAACACTCACTGTATCGAAACAGTGAGACCTGGAAGTTTCTATACATTGAAACAGTTCCGCATATCGATTCATTGTTTTGAAACATACAAACAATGGCCAACTCTATGTAATTGCACTTGCTCGGACAGTGTGGTGTGAAGTGTCTCTTTTTTTAACGTGTGTTAACATTGAGTGTTGGAAGAATACCGTGTGCTGTACCAGTGTTTTGTGACTGTGATAGTTAATTATCTAGCCACGTAACTAACATTACACTTTGAACTTGCCCGCCAAAAAGCGCACTGCTTTACTGCAGAACTTTTATACAATATGTATAAGGATCCAGCCAATAAGGTATACTTACACTACATTCAGAGTCAGTTCGGTCCATAAGCGGCAGAATAATAAATCCCACTGTTATAATTGATTCTCTCAAGAGCAGCATTGATAGTTATATTAACCCATCCCCATATCTCGGCTACGTAGTCGAAAATGAACTAAAACTCTCCAATATGTCCGATGATGCAAAGAAAACTTTACGTGACAGATGTGTCAGTTTCACAAAAGAGCTGGTTCATGAGCTTCAGAATAGGCTTCCAGATAACTTTGAAATACTCCAACAAATATCTTTACTAAGTGTGAAAGAAACATTGAGAACCGTGGAACAGTCTATTACTGGTTTGTTATTAGCAATGGGTTTTGAGCAAAATGGCGACAAAATTGAAAATCAGTGGCGAAACGTTAATTACATAAAATGGATGAATCAAACATTGACTTCTACATTCCGGCAAGAGGTTAGTCAGTACAGCGATGCAGGAGGAGAAAATCCTTTTGCGGAGTTAGTCTCACTCGCATTTTCAGTGTCAACTGTACCATACTCCAATGCGGAAGTCGAGAATTTTTAGCCAAGTGAACTTGGTGAAAAACAAACTCAGAAACAGGCTTAAAACGAATACACTCTCTGCTATTCTGAGTGTAAGGTATGGATTGAGACGCGAACATAAGTGTTGTTTTTCATATGAAATCCTGGAAAAAATACTGAAGCTTTTTGGTACGATTGCTACATACACGAGGGAGACCAGTGAAATCTGCAGCAGCAGTAGCAAAGAAAATGAGGATGAGGACGATGATATTTATTTTTGCTAGGTGAATGTTTTTCACAATTTTTGTGCATAGAACATATAAATTATAATTTAGCCATTTCTGGCCATTTTTGTTGGACTGTTTTGCCATTTTCTCTGACTGATAGTTGGCAACACTGGCCTCAGCATGGTCGCACTGACCAGAGTGACGGACCATGCGAGGTCAGATTAGAGCGATTATACTGTAGTATTTTTTCTTAAAAGTCTTCCTGTCTGCTATTTCTGGTTCTTTGATTCTGTTTCTTTCTAGCTCTCTCCTTCTGTGATCCATGGATTGTTGATTTTTTTCAGAAATAAAGTAAAATTTGTTTAGTCAGCCTGTTATGATTCATTCGGAATACATGACTAAAGAAGATTAATCTGCGAAGATTACTTCTGATATTTTCTCTATATTTTCAAAAATCTCCTTGTTGCTTCTGATTATTTTATTTAATGTGGTGCTATTGAGTTACGTCGACGAGAACAGTTGGTGAATGGTGATTAACTTTATCTAGATCCTGTCGAAGTTCTACAAAAAATATTTTGACGCAAGCTGAGAAGACTTTCGATATTAACGTCGACTTCATTAAACAAATCTGACAAATGAGGGCGAGGAATTGAAATTGACATTTGTACGATCTGTCAGCAAACTTGAAAAACAATATATACTTCAGAATCTAATGGAAGAATTTCTGCTGATATAAATTTATTACTTTGGTGTGGTGTCTGTTCTTTCAGACATGTCCGAAATAACAGATACCACACCAAAATAATAAGTATTTAGACGCGAAGATGGCGTCAGGTTCAATTATTTCACCGTAGATGCGGTCATACGTTCGACCTCGCGCGGGAATCCCTAATGGCGAGTGTAAGAGGGCATGAACGATGGGGGCGCTACAACCATAGCATTCGACTTATGGAAATTTGAGACGGACGGGAGGCGAGCACGGGTGGCCAAGTGGTTAAGACTGGCCCAAAGCGGGAGACCCGGGTTCGATTCCCGGTCCGGCTCACATTTTCACTTGTCACCATTGTTTCATTTCAATGCTCTAAAGCAGTGACTGTCAATGCTTTCCTTCCTAATCCTTTTTCCTTCGTCTCCTTTATCATTAATTTGCAAATGATATAAATTTACTAAAAACGGGGAGTGAAGCTGACGATTTATGTGGAGTTTAGTTGTAAAGGCTGGTGTCTACATTTGTCAGTAAGGCAATACAGTCTAACAGACACGGTAAAACCCAGGCAATTCAACTTCAAACAGAGCGAACCTCAACTATGAAACATTAAACCTTGGTGCCTTTAGCGGAACTTTTCAGTAATACTGCAATACGAGGGAATTGAAACGTTCATTTACTTGTAACCTGCAAGGCTTATCTCGTCAAGAGAAGTTCAGCACGAGAGACACCTTGAACCATTACACTAAGAGCATGCATGCCGGACACAGACCACAAAGGGAGCGCCCAAAGCCAACATCACCTAGAAGACAAGGCCTTACAACAGGCCGTGGCTACGTTATACTTAGAGGCCACGGCCGCCACCTCACTGGCTGGCCGCTGGGGCAGTCCCACCGCCGCGCAGCGGCCGGCCAGTCAGATGGCGGCCGGGGCTTCTAAGTATAACGTAGCCACGGCCTGTTGTAAGGCCTTGTCTTCTAGGTGGTGTTGCCAAAGCCCCAGCGGGCGACAAATGGAGTGGCGACGCTACATCAGATCGCAGCGAGTCAACACCGCCTAGGAGACGAGGCCTCACAACAGGTTGTGCCACGTCACACAGAGAGGTCGCAAACACTAGCTGAATGGCTGGCCACTGGGGCACAACCCACTTCTTCATAGTGGCCAGTCAGCCAGATGCCGTTTGCGGCATCTCAGCGTGACGTGGCACAACCTGTTGTGAGGCCTTGTCTCCTAGGCGGTATTGCGCGAGTGGGCTCGGGTAACAACGCCTAGAAGACAAGGCCTCACAATAGCCTGTGATACATGACACTGACCAGGCCGCGGCCGCCAGCTTACTGGCTGCCCGCCACGAGGCAGGAGGCATGCCCCAGCGGCCAGCCATTCAGTCAGTGTGACGTAGCATGGGCTGTTGTGAGGCCTTGTCTTCTGGGTGGTGTTGACTCAGGCCGAAGCCGAAGAGGGCTCTATTGCTTAGCTGAGCTGAGCGAGAGCGCGGTGGAATCTGTGCTGCGGCTAGCACTGAAGCTATTTCGTCGTGTATATCATATTATCCGTTACAACATGTGAACTTATGATTATATGCATTATTAATTTAAATAAAAATTAATTGTTTAATACAATAAAGAATTACAATAGCATTCTGATTCATTATACTGTTAAAGTTTTCGATTTTTAACATAGCATTTCACGTTAGCAACAAATAATATTACTACAGATTTTCATTTAATTTACAAGGTTTTAATATAAGTACATTATTTTACATTGAATAATAATTCAGTTCGTTTACATAGAATATGAATTTATTTCATTTAAATCTTTAATTGGCAAAGCTTTTCTTGAAGATCTTTGACCCTATGTGTAGTAAACACATGGCATTCTCGCCTGTGAACTGTCAAAATAAGTGAATTAATTTGAAGATACATGTTTTGGTGTTATAAACACAAAAAAGAGATCGTGATGTATAGCTTTAAATACAGATTTTGAGGTAAGTTTAAGGAAAAGTTATGTAAATAATACGCTTAGCTAATTTTGACCCCAAAAAGGAAACTTCAAATTCGTCATGTACAGTGTGTCTCACGAAAGACGCCTGCCAGGCGTCCGCGGATCGCGCGGTACGGCTCCTGGCCGCCGCCACCGCATCCGCCGGCCACGGCAGCGCCCGATTGTAGGACTCTATTGTGCCACGGGTGCATACACTGAGTTAAAGTCTAAAAAACATTGTCATCTGAGTAACCTAAACTTACTTTTATTTACAGTAGATGTTCAAAATGTTGTCCCTCTATGGAAAGAGTGACCTGACATGTCTTGAACAAATCTGTGAACACTCAACGAATTTCGGCTGCCGAAATCTGGAAAATGACTAGTCGAATCCTGTCTTCCAAATCTTCGAATGTATGGGGATTGCTAGCATACACCTTGTCTTTTAACACACCCCGAAGATAAAATTCACAGGGATTTAGATCTGGAGAACGAGGAGGCCTGTCAACTATCCTATCATTAAAAATACTTCGTATTGCTACCATAGAAGCAGTGGCAATGTGTGGTTAAAGTTCTTGAAAAAATGAATGCACGATATTTTTAACTTACCTGTTATGTGAAAAAAGATTGGCCCAATTATTCGCCTGACACTAATTGCATACCACCATACTCCAGTTTTCTTGTCATGAAGAGGTTGTTGATGTAACTCATGTGGATTTTATAAGCTCCAACGTCGATTTACGTAGCCTGACAATTGCAGCCATGCTTCATCAGAAAAATTAAGCATCTCAGGATCAACTTCCCCATCGTGCACAGACTGTAACAGCCAGTTACAGTAACGACATGGAACAACAGTATCTGAGTTCGTGAGTTGAAATTCGCCGAGTGTTCGCAAATGTATTCTGGAGATGTCAGGCCTCCCTTTTCATAGAGGGACATCATTTTGAACATCTAGTGTAAATAAAGGTAAGCTTAGAATACTCAAATGGCAATGTTTTTTTAGACTATAACTCGGTGTATGCGCCCGCGGCACACTAAAGTACGAGAATCTGGAGCTGCCGTGGCCGGCGGATGCGGTGGCGGCGGCCGGGAGCAGTACCGCGCGATCCGTGCACACCTGGCAGGCGTCTTTCGTGAGACACACTGTATATATCGTTGAGACGTAAGATATTCAACAGTTGTGTCTCTTGTAAGGAATATATATCATATACGTGACTTTATAATCCCCATTCCAAAAGAAAGCAGGTGCAGACAGGTGTGAAAACTACAGAACCATCAGTTTAATAAGTCATGGTTGCAATATATTAACACGAATTATTTACAGAAGGATGGAAAAGCTGGTAGAAGCCGACCTCGGGGAATATCAGTTTGGGTTCAGGAGAAATGTAGGAACACGGGAGGCAATACTCACTTTACGGCTTATCCTAGAAGATAGATTAAGAAAAGGCAAATCTACATTTCTAGCTTTTGTAGATTTGGAGAAGGCTTTTGAGAGTGTTGATTGGAATAAACTCTTTCAAGTTCTGAAGCAAGCAGGAGTAAAATATAGGGAGCGTAAGGTTATTTACAACTTGTACAAAAACCAGACAGCGGTTGTCAGAGATGAAGGGCATGAAAGGGATGCAGTGGTTGGAAAGGGAGTAAGACAGGGTTGTAGCCTTTCTCCAATGTTATTCAATTTGTACATGGAGCAAGCTATAAAGGAAAGCAAGGAGAAATGTGGAGAAGGAATTAAAGTTCAGGGGGAGAATTAAAAACATTGCGTTTTGCCGACGACATAGTAATTCTGTCAGATACAGCAAAGGACCTGGAAGAGCAATTGAACGGAATGGACAGTGTGCTGAAAGGTGCATATAAGATGAACATTAACAAGAGCAAAACTGATGCTGAAGGAATTAGATTAGGTAACGAAGCAATAAAGGAGGTAGATGAGTTTTGTTACTTGGGCAGTAAAATAACAAATGATGGTCGCAGAACAGATGATATAAAATGCAGAATGGCAATGGGTAGAAAAGCGTTCTTGAAAAAGAGAAATTTGTTAACATCGAATATTGATTTAAGACTAAGAAGTCCTTTCTGAAGGCATTTGTATGGAGTGTTGCCTTGTATGGGAGTGAGACATGAACGTTAAACAGGGCGGACAGGAAGAGAATTGAGGCTTTTGAAATATGGTGCTACACAAGAATGCTGAAGATTAGGCGGGTGGATGAGGAGGTACTGAACAGAATTGGGGAGAAAAGAAACTTCTGTCATACCTTGACTAAAGGAAGAGATAGATTGGTACGACACATTCTTAGACATCAAGGAATTGTGAATTTAGCGTTGGAGGGAAGTGTGTGGGGTAAAAATCGCAGAGGAAGACCAAGAGATGGATACGCTAAGCCGATTCAGACAGATGTAGGTTGCCGTTCTTATGTGGAGATGAAGAGGCTTGCTCAGGGTAGGGTATTGTGGAGAGCTGCATCAGACCAGTCTCCGGACGGAAGACCACAACAACAACAACACGCGACTTTAAAGGTGAAAAATTTCGTGATCGCTTTCTTGCATCGTCACACACTCCTAAGATGACTGTCGTGGTAACTGGACGAGGTTGGTGTGATGGAAGGACTACGACGAGTAGATGACGGTCTTCTGATTACATAATCGAGTGAACAAGAAGAGGCTCCTGGTTCGTAGTGTTGGTTCCGAAGGGCGGCAGACACCCTGGGAAGATCTTTCAGGTGCAGAAGCTCCCTGAAGGTGGAAGCTCCCCCCTCCCCTCCCCCCCCCCACCCAAAGACATGGACCTTCTGCAACAATGCTTTAGGTGCCAGGGCTTTGGTCACGAGGCGAAACACTGACGCGTGACCATGGGGTGCGTGATATGCTCTGGCTGCAAGACAGCCACGCCTGATCATGAATGAGAGGTGAAAAGCCAACGTGCGCCCGCCGCAGCGGGCCACACGTTGTGAGCTGGCGTGGCTGCCAGGCCAGTATCGGAGAAAACAACGCTGCCGCCAAGAAGAGAGAGCCGGCGGTGGAAACGACGCGTCAAGATGCGGAGGAGAGGAGCAGCAATACATATGCGAGCACTCCCACTGTGCCGCTGGTAGGCCCCACCTCCAGTGAGAGTGGAGGCAGGGACGGTCGGCCTCGAGACACGAGGCGAATGTAGACGGCGGCGCGGCGCGAGGAGGGCGTCTCGACGAGAGGCGACTGCGAAGAAGACATCGACGCTGCAAGGCGAGAGGCGGAGAGCCGCTTCCGCGTAACGCTCCACGCGGAAAGGGAGGCGGCCTGCCTCCTGATAACGGAGTCGTGCCGTCCCCGACAGCAAGAGGAGGCGCGAGCGACGCAAGCCAGTCAAGCACCTGCAAGCATCTCAATGACCACGCAGACTGAAGAACTACAAAAGGAGGTAACGCCGGAACGACACACACTACACTTGCGCATAATAGTTCGCGATCGGGAGCGCTTACTTTAGTTCGCAGCTCTGTCGCGAACTAGTTCGTTCTTTTAGTTCGTCCGCTCCCAGTGACGGCTGAGCGGCGTCGTCTGCGCATGGAGGTGGAGGGACAAGTTCCCCCACCTAGCTGATTCATGCGCTTGATGCTTCAGCCGCTAACGATATCACGCAAACCAAAAGAAACAGTTTGTGGATAATTTGTCGCGTTTAAGTTTAGAGTTATCTCTATATCTTGGCATTATGGAATTTATTAGATATTGCAGATTGCAGAATATTTCAAAGCAGAAATTTTGTAGCACTGAACTATGAAGTCTAGCAGGCAGACGCTAACCTCGAAATGGCTCTCATCAGCAGAAGGCAAACACGTGATTTTTAATTCTGTTAGCGAACTATCGCGCATATTTTAGTTCGCGACCTATCGCACATATTTTAGTTCGCGACCTATTACGCATGTTTTAGTTCGCGGCGACCTATCGCGCAAATTTTAGTTCGCGACCTATCGCGCATATTTTAGTTCGCGACCTATCACGCATGTTTTAGTTCGCGGCAGCCTATCACGCATATTTTAGTTCGCGACCTATCGCACATATTTTAGTTCGCGACCTATCGCGCATATTTTAGTTCGCGACCTATCACGCACGTTTTAGTGCGCGGCGACCTATCGCGCATATTTTAGTTCGCGACCTATCGCGCATATTTTAGTTCGCGACCTATCGCGCATATTTTAGTTCGCGACTAACCGCGCATATTTTAGTTCGCGACCTATCACGCATGTTTTAGTTCGCGGTGACCTATCGCGCATATTTTAGTTCGCGACCTATCGCGCATATTTTAGTTCGCGACCTATGACGCATGTTTTAGTTCTCGGCAACCTATCACGCATATTTTAGTTCGCGACCTATCGCGCATATTTTAGTTCGCGACCTATCACGTATATTTTAGTTCGCGGCGACCTATCGCGCATATTTTAGTTCGCGACCGGTAGCTCTCCTTTTATCTCGCAGCTCGGTCGCGAAGTAGGTCGCTCTTTTTAGTTCGTCCGCTAGTTTTGGCTTTTGCTACCGCTACTACAACTACAGCTGATCTGCATCTCAGCCACGGCAAGTGGCAGAAGGGAATCACGCGATTCTGCGAGCTCTCGCGTGCTCTTGCTGTTACCCGTCAGTCTTCGGAAAAGATCGCGTAGTTCGCCTGTGGGAGTGCTCTTCCGAACTAGTTCGTTCGCGAACTACACAAGACTACCACACACACACTACGTTTCCATGCAACACATCTTACGGAAGACGAAAACCGATTTTCGTAAACCGTTTTTCGCTGTGACGGTGACGGTCGAGCAGAGTGTCATGATGATCGATCACGGTGGTATGCTCCCCAAACAGAGCGTCATCGAAGAAAGAAGACGAAGGTTTATGAAGCAACACCCAACCTACCGTACAAAAACTACCCTATGGCCAAAGAGGAGACAGGAATAGCCGAAGAAAGAGATGCTGGAAGAAGAGAACGAAGATAGTGGCCCAGATGGCCACAGCAGCTCTGGCCAGGGTTTCTCGAAGGTTTCTCCTTTGGCTACAAGGCGAATGCAGGAGCTCTTCGCAACACCGCAAAGAGCCAATGAACTCTCATACAGCCCGCTCATCGGGGATGTAAGTTTTATTTATTTTTCTTAAAAAAAGAGAAAAAAAAGAAAAAAAAAGAAAAAAAGAAACTCGAGGAGTCGTATCAGGTCGCAGGTCGCACCTGATGAAGGTTACAAGGTACCTGATCCAAATATCGTCCAAGTACGGCGCTAATATCAGGCAGAGATTCCAACATCCTAACAAGTCAATATGTACACATGATATTCAAAACGTTTGCCACATACTTTCTCTCACATGAATGTCTGTTTATAAAAATATTGTTTCGTATGTAATTATTTCGACTTAACATCAGAGATTGCACTGATAATTTGCTATTCTCTCTAAAAACAAGTGTAAAATGCTAATTGAGGGAGTTGTCACTTTCGATTGGTTGGGAGAGCATTAAACTCGCGCGTCGCTCCTATACGTAATATTGGTTTATCTTTTCTGTGGCAGTTATTTGTACATGAATGGCACTGGGGAGGTCACATGGATGGCATGTTTTTGAACGATTTGCACTATGGCTAAGTACAATGTGTATATGACAATCAGGAATAAGGGATCATTTTAATCTGACTTCATATTAACAAACTACGGAAAATTCATCATATCACCAAAGACATCAATGCCATTAAATTCTACGAGTATAAACAACAGAATTTTGATTTTCGAAATAGAAACAGACTCCACCTTTGAAACATTTATATACGCAAAACATGAATTCTGTTTCATTAACTGTATTTGGATCCAGTTTAACAGTGTGTCGCCATTTAATTAGAAGGGCTGTTCTTTCAGTTTTCATTGCTCTATCTAGCTTTCGGGCTTGGGTTAGTTTCGGGTGTTACACTTACTTTAATGTGAAAAATCTTGATGTTTTGCATGTAAGTTAGTATACACATGAAATCAGCCCAAAGCTGAAATTTAGATAGTGCAGTAAACACAGAAATACAGCTAAGTGGCGCAAATGTTTTTTAGAAACTTTCTTTTTGGGCATGACAACATTTCATTAAAAAAATGACTTAGGTATCGTTATTGTATTATGATTGGGACAATATACAGTTAAATGAAACTTGCGTCTTTTAGAAACTTCTTGTTTAGGCATGACAACATTTCAATAAAAATCGACATAAGTATCGTTCTTGACTTCTTATAATATGAGTAGGACGAAATACTAGTAAATCAGAACTTGAAATCTTTGCATTACTTTATAAGTTCATATAAAACTATGGCCTCTATATATAATGTCCTGAAACGTGACCGAATATAGGCTATAGTATGTGACACATATCTGATTAAAGCAATGACTGACTTTGTTTTTGAATTGTCTAGTGACAAGAATGTTCTCATGGGTCAAACTAAAGAACTGGACTCCCATTAAGACTAAAAGCAATACCCTGACACGATGTCTAATGAAGCTACTAACAATATGTGTATATGAATTTTACCTTATAGCTGTCTGCAGTTTCTTCCCTACAACACTTAGTAAATAGAAAAGATCTGAGATAGTCCAATATCAGAATTTTGGCTGAAAGTTGTCATCTCCGTAAAAACGTTTGTTAAAGTTCCACTTACATGCATAGTTGAATATTTCCATACCATTAATTTTGAATACCGTTTATTTCTCCTCACTTTTACATGTAGCTAGAGTGAATGCAGTAATACAGATACATGGGTCGTAAGTGAAAATGTGAATGTTTGTAATTGAAAGTGCATAATATCTACATGGCTTTCAATTTCGAGATACTCATCTTGTTTTATATGTAGACAGAATAAGTGCATTGTATCGCGAGACATGCTCAATCTTTTATCATGGAATGAAAACAATACTCTTTTCGAGCTTTTTTCTTTCATTCACATTTCAGAAGAATTGTTAAAATCTTTGCAGGAGTCTGCGATTATTTAATATTTAATACTAACATGGTAAACGAAATTGCATGTTTAAAATGCCACGATTTATATGACCAAGGGTTGTACTATCCAACTTATCCCTGTTTTCGTTTCTTTACTGTGTTGCGTATCAGATCCCTTTTCATAAAACTGTGACAGCAGAAGGAATCGTATTGTTATCATTTTTCAATCTCTACTAAAAGAAGTTCCAGACTTTATCCAAAATTTAGCAATGATTCCACGGTCTACAGTGTTACAAAATCATTAAAATGGTGTGCTACGACCATATTCCACGCGAGAAGTTGTTTTAATAGAAAAATTCCTGGCGGGAGTAATACAAATTACTGCACTTCACTGAACCACTTAACGTGACCAAGGCTATAGATATTTTGAACAATAGTTGCAAAAAACATAAAAAGCAAAAGAACACCTAGAGAAGAGTACTATCAATTCAGTAAATGTCATTGGCTTCAGAACTGTTTCAATTATCTCATTTTGAAGTTTTCAATTGTTTTCTCCTGCAGTAATTAGATCGAATTGCTTAGCAGAGCTATAGACTTTTAATTTCCTTTTATGTCTAAACTATTTCGACCACATTAACAAGAGCCATGCAGGAGCAGCCACGTGGTCTAAGGCGTCATGCTACGGACTAATGGTCAGCTCCCGCCGGAGGTTCGAGTCCTCCCTCTGGCGAGGGTGAGTGTGTTGTTCTTAGCGTATATTAGTGTAAGTCCAGGAACTGATGGCCATAGCAGCCTGGTGGAACAGGTTTACAAGCATTTGAACATTAACAAGGGAATTGTTCAAGCTGTCATTGGAGATCGCATGCTTTTGATATTAAAGAACTCTTCAAAAGTATGTGAATAAATTATGTTTGTAAAGATGTATATAAGTAATTACTGAGAAAACAGTTGTGAAGTATTGTAGGTATTTTATCTAGTGAACCTTACATGAAGATTCGCTGGACATATAAAATCATAGTAAAATGCTGACATGGATATAATTTTTGTGCTTTTATTTTACCCGAAACTTTTACAGTCCATTAATTCGTTATTATAAAACAGGTGCTCAAGTCGTTACTGACATTATGTCTAAACTGCATCAACGTAATTATGTCATTCACTTACCGTAAGGTATGAAGAATTTTATTATTAAAATAAAATGCTAAATTTCAAATCAAATGTTCAAATGTTTGTTAAGCTTATGGGACTTAACTGCGGGGTTATCAGTCTCTAAACTTACAAACTACTTATCAACTAGCTTATCCTAAGGACGGCACAAATATCCATGCCCGAGGGAGGATTCGAACCCCCGACCGTAGTGGCCGTGCAGACCGTGACTGAAGCGCCTCAGTCCCCTCGGCCACCGCGGCTGGCTGCTAAATTTCGTTGTACTTGTTAATGCACGTTGTACCAGATTACCACCAACAGTTTCATCGGAGAATTGTAGTCCTCACAGGAACAATCGTAAAGTGGGAATTCTCTGGGGTGGGTGGTCGCCATTGTGGTCGACATCTCAATCAACTGCGGTCTCGGCTAATTAGGGCGTTAGGCGGCCGTGTGGACCACCGCAGAGAAAGGGTGCTCTGGGGAGACAGTAAACCACCACGCCACCAGCAACCATACTAGGCAGCAACGAACAGCGATACGTCGTTACGCTCGACGGGTCAATTTTGTGTAACATGATAAAGGTCTGTTCTCGTAGCAAAATACTTACGGTTTTTTTCCTTAAGCAACGGATTACGGAAAGAAAAGAACAAAGGGGAGTTCAAATGTTCAAATGTTTGTAGAATCTATGGGACTTAAGTACGGGGTCATCAGTCCCTAAACTTACAAACTACTTATGAACTACTTACAACTAAGGACGACACAAATATCCATGCCCGAGGGGGGATTAGAACCCCAGACCGTAGTGGCCGTGCAGACCGTGACTGGACCGCCTCAGTCCCCTCGGCCACCGCGGTCCGCAAAGGGGATTAAATAGTCAACGAACTAAATTACGAATCAAGTTACTAATTCACGCAAGGGGACTCACGAAACGCGTAACAGAGTAAGTCATCGAATGAAAAGATCAGGAGAGGCGTTCACACTGTCAACGTGTCCGTGAACTGAAAAAATTTTTTTTTAAATATATGGGACTTAACTACTCTGGTTATCAGTTGACCTAACGACAACACACACTCACACACACACACACACACACACACTCACACACCTCCGAGGGCAGCAACTTTGCGCTCCGCAGCAAGGCGCCTCAGAGCGCTCGGCCATTCCACCACGGCATACCTGTGTACTAAACGCACTTATTACCGATCTCCTTCATCAGCTCGTGGCGGAATTAGGTAAGTTAAGTTCTATTCCAACGTATGCATTAGGACGTAGTGATAAAGTTGCACTGCTTCTTCTTCAGAGCCGCGGTGGAGTAGCGAGCGGTCTAAGGCGCCTCGCTGTGGAGCGCACAGTTGCTCGCCGTCGGAGATTCGAGTCCTCCCTGGGACATGGGTGTGTGTCTTGCCCTGAGGTTAGTTTACCTAGGTTTAAGTAGTTTGTAAGCTACGGACTGATAACCACGCAGTTTGATCCGATATATTTACAAACATTTGTTTTTCTTCTTCATATACTGGAATAACAAGACATGTTTCAAATGTTCAAATGTTTGTTAAGCTTATGGGACTTAACTGCGGGGTCATCAGTCCCTAAACTTACAAACTATTTATGAACTAACTTGTACTAAAGACAGCATAGACATCCATGACCGAGGGGGGATTTGAAACCCCGATAGGGAACGGCCTCAGGCATCAGAGCATAGCGCCTCAATGCACTTGGCCGTTCCGCCGCGGCGTTTCATGAATGAATGAGTGATAATTGGGGATACTGAAAACCATGATTACAAACACGAAGCGCAACCGCAGATAAATTCAGCAAAAGTGAAATATATGTCAACTGAGAATTACTCATTCAGCATATGAATGAAAGTGAAAAATCCAAGGGGTGGACGGCCTGATAGCTTACCTGAACTACAACATATTGGAAGTGTATTGGAAACGGCGAGTAGTAGTTGTGTAGTGTTGAGATAGTAAAACGAGGGTATTGGAATGTGGTATCAGAAAAACAGGCGATGGCGAAGGAATTAGGTGTAATGAGTTAATAAAAGTAGTAGATGAGTTTTGTTATTTAGATAGCAAGATCTTTTCTGTTGGGCGAAGTAAAGAAGATATAAAATGCAGAATGGCTATGGGAAAAAAGCGTTTGTGAAGAAGCATAATTTGTTGACATGCAATATTAGTTTAAGTGTTAGGCAGTCCTTTCTGAAAGCATTTGTCTGGAGTGTAGCATTGTATGGGAATGAAACGAGGACGATAAAGAGTTCAGGTTAAAAAGATGATAGAGGCTTTCGAAATGTGGTACCACAGATGTATTGTGAAAACTAGATGGGCATATCACGTAAGTAATGAGGAGGTACTCAACAGAATTGGTTAGAGAAGTAGTTTCTGGTATATCCTGACTAAGAGAAGGGATAGGTTGGTGGGACACATATAGCGCTGTAGCACTGTATAACTGTAATAGCATACAAGATTACTTAGAAAAAATTTCTAGTTGGTGCGAAGAATGGCAGCTCGATCTCAATGTAGAAAAAAATAATGTGATGCGCATGAGTAGGAAGAAGAATCCCATAATACAGCATTAGTAGTGAGCTTCTTGATGTTGTCGCGTCGTTCAAATATCTAGGTGTAACATTGCAGAGCGATATGAAATGGAAGGAACATGTAAGGACAGTTGTAAGACGGACAGCCGACTTCGATTTATTGGGAGAATTTTGGGAACATGTACTTCATCTGTAAAGGAGACCGCGTATAAAACGCTTGTACGACCACGTCTTGAGTATTGCTCAAGTGTTTGGGACCCGCAGAAGATCAGTTTAAAGGAAGACATAGAGGCAGTTCAGAGGCGAGCAGCTAGATTTGTTACCGGTAGTTTCGACCAATGCGCGAGAGTCACGGAAATGCTCCGGCAACTCAATTGGGGATCGCTGGAGGAAAGACGAAGTTCTTTTCGTGAATTTCTGTTGAGTAAATTGAGAGGGCCGGAATCTGAAGCTGAGTGTAGTACGATCTTGCTGCCGCCTACTTACATTTCGCGTGGAGATCACAAAGACAAGATAAGAGAAATTAGGTCTCGTACGGAGGCATATAGGCATTCTTTTTTTCCTCGTTCTATTTGGGAGTGGAATAGGAAAGGAAATGCCTAATAGTGGTACAGTATACCCTCCGCCAAGCACCTTACGGTGGATTGCGGAGTATGTATGTAGATGTAGACACATTCTGAGACATGGAATCGTCACATCAGCATTGGAAGGAAGTTGTGGGTAAAAATCGTAGACCGAGACCGAGGGACGAATACAGTAAGCAGATTCAGTAGGATGTAGGTTGCCGTTCGTATTCTCAGATGAAGAATCTTGCACAGGGCAGGGTAGCGTGGAGAGCTGCATCAAACCAGTTTGCGGACTGAAGACGACAACAGTAACACTACTCGTCAGCCATGTAAGAAATTTCCCATCAGCATATGCATTAAGTATGAAGAAGAGCAGATAGAAGAGGTTGACAGTATTAAATTCCTGGGATTACAGCTTGATAATAAATTTAGTTGGGTGGAATACACCGCAGAACTGCAGAAACGACTCAACAAATCTGTATTTTCAATACGAGTGTTATCAGACATAGGAGACATAAAAATAACAAATATTGCTTACTTTCATTCCCTAATGTCATATGGTATAATATTTTTGGGTAACTCTTCAAGTCAGTCAAAAGTCTTCAGAGTCCAAAAACGTGTAATACGTATTATTTGTGGAGTAAATTCACGGACATCCTGTAGAATCCTGTAGAATCTCCTCAACATGGATCTACAGAACGAAAAACTAATCTAATCTAAACCTTCTTTGGTGAAGCAGTTTCGGAAAAATGATAGTCATTCTCCTTTGCTTGTTAGCTTTTCGATTCAGGTAAGAAGAGGTGCGGGTGTGCTCATGGGAGTGGGCACTTCTTATAAGAAACTGGCTCCTCCCACAGGCTTAGGAATAAGGCGCGGCCGTATTTGGGCGCGCTATGAAAGAGCGCCGGGCAGGGAGAAGCGGGGCGGCGCGGCGTTTCTATTCATCTGGGCGGCGGTGATTTGTGTGTTATGAGGGCAGGGAGCAGGGGAGGGCAGACAAACGATCTCTGGGAGGCTCCGCGGGCGAGTAATGAGCGAAGTACTCTCCTAGAGGGCGCTGCTGCACCCCCTGAGCTCTGCCTCACCTCGCTCTACTGGGCCCTGCATCACCCAGCAAGACCTGTGCTGCGTGCACTAAACTATAACAATAAAAACAAATCGCACACACGTGTTTTACGGCCCACTTTAGATTTGTAGTTTCATAGGTTTCTGTAAACATTTTGGACCAAAATAATAATCTAAATAATAATAAATTAATTAATAAGAGTGTCTGAAACCCTTTTAAGAAAAAAATTTAGGTGGTGGCGGGATTCGAACCTCCGACTTTTTGCGTGACAGTCCAGCACTATGTCCACTACGCAACTTATTTTCTTTCTTTTTTTTTTTTTTTTTTTTTTTTTTTTTTTTTTTTTTTTTTTTTTTTGTTAAAAAAAGCTTTTAATATATTCAGTGAAGGTCAATTAAAATGTAAAGATTCAAAAGAAAAAAAAAATTAGGAGGCGAGAGGATCCGAACCAAAACCTATAGATGTTCCAAGTTTAAGAATCTATGACGCTATCCACTACGCTACTTTTTTTTTTTACCGTTTTTTTATTAACCCTTTATCATTATTATACAAAGCATTCATTCATAATATGTAAAAACAAATTATCTACTAATGTTTCTGAAATCTATTTTATATTTTCATTATGTTCTTCATCTTGGTTATGAATCAAAAGAAGGGTTATTTAATCTCACACTATTGATGGTCGTTGTTAACTGATGTTAATATGGCATTTGTAGATATTAGATTATCATTTATCGTACGAATAACGATGTGTTTTTGTTAATTCCTCAGTGTGCCGTTGCTTTGAAATGACAACGTGGAAGTTACAAGAATGAAATCATCAAATACGCGAGGAAGGGTTATGTAATCTCATACTATTGATGATCGTTGTTAACTGATGTTAATATGGCATTTGTAGACATTAGATTATCATTTATCGTACGAAGAACGATGTGTTTTTGTTAATTCCTCAGTGTGCCGTTGCTTTGAAATGACAACGTGTAAGTTGTTGTGTTACCATTCTATTTAAAATTGTATTCGACGTATAATGCACTTGTTTAGACCCAGCAGCGCAGTAAACACATTATAGGATAAGTATATAACGTTAGCATAAATAGTAGGGGAAAACGGGAAGCCTGCCATCTTGCCACCAAGCTTGTGTCAGGTTATGTTAAGCCTACATGAAAACTATATAGTGAAAATTGACTACTGAGACAGTAGTTTGTTATTAATAAACCAAACTCTTCAGTGATATATTGATATGGTCTTCAGTCCGGAGACTGGTTTGATGCAGCTCTCCATCCTACTCTATCCTGAGCAAGCCTTTTCATCTGCTCATAACAACGACAACCCACATCCACTTGAATCTGCTTACTACACGCGTGTTCTTGGTCTCCCTGTGCGATTTTTACCCCACACACTTCCCTCCAACGCTATATTCACAATTCCTTGATGTCTAAGAATGTGTTCTACCAATCTATCGCTTCTTTTAGTCAAGGTATGCCAGAAATTTCTTTTCTCTCCAATTCTGTTCAGTACCTCCTCATTAGTTACGCGATCCACCCACCTAATCTTCAGCATTCTTCTGTAGCACCACATTTCAAAAGCCTCAGTCCTCTTCCTGTCCACACTGTTTATCGTCCATATTTCACTCCCGTACAAGGCAACACTCCATACAAATGCCTTCAGAAAGGACTTCCTTAGGCTTGAATCAATATTCGATGTTAACAAATTTCTCTTTTTCAAGAACGCTTTTCTACCCATTGCCATTCTGCATTTGATATCCTCTGTACTGCGACCATCATTTGTTATTTTACTGCCCAAGTAACAAAACTCATCTACCTCCTTTATTGTTTCGTTATCTAATCTAATTCCTTCAGCATCACTTGATTTTCTTAGACTGCACTCCATTACCCTAGTTTTGCTCTTGTTAATGTTCATCTTATATGCACCTTTCAGCACACTGTCCATTCCGTTCAGTTGCTTTTTCAGGTCCTTTGCTGTATCTGACACAATTACTATGTCGTCGGCAAAACGCAATGTTTTTAATTCTTCCCCCTGAACTTTAATTCCTGCTCCAAATTTCTCCTTGCTTTCCTTTATAGCTTGCTCCATGTACAAATTGAATAACATTGGAGAAAGGCTACAACCCTGTCTTACTCCCTTTCCAATCACTGCATCCCTTTCATGCCCTTCAACTCTGACAACCGTTGTCTGGTTTTTGTACAAGTTTAAATAGCCTTACGCTCCCTATATTTTACTCCTGCTTGCTTCAGAACTTGAAAGAGTTTATTTCAATCAACATTGTCAAAAGCCTTCTCCAAATCTGCAAAAGCTAGAAATGTAGGTTTGCCTTTTCTTAAACTATCTTCTAGGATAAGCCGTAAAGTGAGTATTGCCTCCCGTGTTCCTACATTTCTCCTGAACCCAAACTGATCTTCCCCGAGGTCGGCTTCTACCAGCTTTTCCATCCTTCTGTAAATAATTCGTGTTAATATTTTGCAACCATGCCGTTGTTAACTGATGCTAATATGGCATTTGTAAATACTAGATTATCATTTTTCGTACGAAGAACGACGTCTTCTTGTTAATTCTTCAGTGCGCCATTGCTTTGAAATGACAACGTGTAAGTTATAATAAGAAAATCATCAAATACGCAACGCAAGATGGCGTATTCCACAGAGAGTTCTGGGCGAGAAATGTCACGTGACATCTGCGAGCGGCTGGTTTTCGTTAATTCAATGGAGGGTGTCAAAACTCCGTTATTTTTGCAAATATCTCTCAAACGATACGAGATATGAAAAAAACATAAGGGAACAAAGTTGTAGAGAATTTTCTCCTCTTCAAATTCGTATCCAATTTTCGCATCAGATGAACGGGTTGTTTGCAATTACAATTATATTATTTATTATTTTTTGGTATTACTACCGTATTTTTTGTCCGAAAAATTTGAAATAGGGAGGTTCTGGTCTCTGGCGGCCTGCAATAGTGTGCAAAATTTGGTGCTGATCAGTTGTACGGTTTGTCTTAAAACCAGGGAACACGTTACGGACAGACAGACAGACAATCATACATCCCAAAATCGCCGTTATTTTCGCAAATATCGCTGAAAAAACATAAGACAGCAAAGTTGTAGAGAATTTTCTCCTCTACAAATTCGGTTTCTTCAATTTTCGTGTCAGATGCATGGTTAAGCCGTTATTAGCATTTAAATTTCGAGCTGTCAAAAAACGATCGCAAAGGCCCACTTTTAGTGTTACTACCGCAACCTAAAATGGGCCAATTATACTGCCGGTAGTAAAAATTTGTACACCATTTTAAAATTTTTATTGCCGAGCAGTGTATAAGGATACATAGTAGTTTCCTTGACGTAGGCCTTGTTTGCAGTAATTCTAATATCGCTTTTGCGCGGCATCAGTGCTTCAGTGGTTGAGCGACGGCAATGGTGTAAAGTTGTTGAGCTCGGACAGTCGTGGAATTAGGGGAAGGCGGGGCGAGATGGGGAAGCTAACTTTAACCTCGTACAAAACAGACTAAAATAGACAAATCGAAATAATTTTGATTACAACTTGTTTCTTGAACTATTGATAATAGCATGCAAAGAAAACTGTAAACTTGTTAGATGTAGTTATATACGAGGCGCGTCCAGAAAGTAAGTTCCGTTTGGTAATAAAATAAAATTGTACACAGATACAGAAGAAATTTTTATTGCACAAAATTCTACAACTCTTAAACTACTTTTCCACATAACTTCCGAAATTTTGCAGGCATTTGTCATAGCGTGGCACCAGGTTTTGTATACCTTCTTCATAGAAAACTGCCGTCTGTGTCTTCAACCAGTTGGAAACAGTTTCTTTCAGCTCGTGGTAATTGTTGAAGTGATGACCACCAAGGAACGATTGTAAACCTACGGGTTTCCTGGATCTTGTCATCAATCGCGTGAACTAGTTCTTCTATTACCAAAGGTGGAGGCCCACTTCGTTATTCATCGTGCACATCGCTACGCCCGCCATTGAACTGTCGGACCCATCTTCTCACCATCGAATCACTCATCGCATTTGGTCCGTAAACGTAGCAAATTTGCCGATAAATTTCACTTCGTTTCACTTTCCTCGCATTCAGAAACCGAATGACCGACCTGTTTCACAGGCGGTGGGATTTTCAATCAACGCCGACATTTCAAAGAAGCACAACAAAGCGTACGTAACTGACAGCGATCTCCGAATGCCGCACGTTCTTCTCCTTGATACACATCGTCTACGGCGCATGTGCGGAACTGCAATCGCAGCGCTGCATCGGAGATAAATTGAAACGGAACTTACTTTCTAGACGCGCCTCGTATATCTCGGTTTGGATCATAAACTACAAATTCTCAGGTTTGCCCCATATGCGGGGTAAGGTGGTGAACTAGCATGAATTCATTTGTAAAGCTTAAATAAAGATTGGAATGACGGAATAATGACAAGATGAGGTTTAAAAATACTGTTTTGTGAATTGTAGATTCAAGTTTCTTTAAGACCAATTACTTTCACATAGTATACAAATATGAACAGTCTCATCGTCATCCTTTCTATCCCTGCACAAGACTCGTGGGCCCAGCGTCCGCATCCAGCCTCCTTCAGGGAAATCGTAGCACTACAGTCTTCACTCTCTACCTCGTCGTCATTGTAACTCAGATTATTGTCTCCTGAGCATGAACGACTGTTTAAGAATATAGTAATGCTCATCACCATTTCTTTGTCATTGAATTCTTTTTTGTATCCTAGATTCATTAAACTTCTTTGAGAAGTGTTTTCGTGTAGATGCAGAAATGTTAAGAATAGGAGTTTCAGTTAAAACTATTATACCAAATGCATAATTAGTAATAAATTAGGAAAAGTTGCAATAACGAATACCATTCTATTTAAAATTGTATTCGACGTATAATGCACTTGTTTAGACCCAGCAGCGCAGTAAACACATTATAGGATAAGTATATAACGGTAGCATAAATAGTAGGGGAAAACGGGAAGCCTGCCATCTTGCCACCAAGCATGTGTCAGGTTATGTTAAGCCTACATGAAAACTATATAGTGAAAATTGACTACTGAGACAGTAGTTTGTTATTAATAAACCAAACTCTTCAGTGATATATAGATATGGTCTGGAAAATATCCCACTAAAAACACGTTTCAGGATCTCGAAAATTGTAAAATATTGCAAATCAGTATATAAATTTTACCTACCTTGCAAAGCTGAAAGAACCCGCCATGACAATGAGGTCTAGCAGTGTCAAAACAATGGGTGCTGTATATTTATTAATTTGACGTAGTAATGCACAGATGGCAGCACTCAACTATAGCTTATAGCTCTACCCAGGTATACTCCACCACTCCTTCTTTCCTCGCCTTTCCTTATATGATCTGACGCAGTTAGGCTCTACATTCTAATAACTAGTGGCACACAGTTTGGTATTAATTTTTTGTGTGTGTAATTTGTTTTACATTCGTGTGAAGTTTTCTAAAAAATAAATGTGTGATGATGACAAAGCAAACTTCATTTCTTTGTTGAAAATACTTAGTCATTACTAGACGGAAGATATTAGTTGATGCAGGGTGTAATAGAGAGTAATAACGAATTTAGTTGTTTGTAGCTTCTGATTATTGCTCCCCGAGTAGTGTAGTGGGAGCTTACAAGTGCATTTGGAGTACACGAAATGATTACATTCGAAGATCAATAGCTCAGGCGGTACTGATGTACCAGGTGTCACCACAGGCTGAAGCACCGGTATTATTACGCGGTATAGCCTCCTTGAGTGGCCATGTAGGAGACGATTCTGGCACCCATTCGATCGTAAGGACAGCGAATACTATTTTGGGATACGTTATTCCACGCCTGCTTGGCCTGTTCACGTAGTTATGCAAGATTTGTGGGTTATCGAGTCGCAAGTGTCAGTTGTCGTCCCAACATCTCCCACGCGTGCGGTATTGGAGACAAGCCCAGGACATCATGCTGGTCAGGGAAGTTGCTGCACGTCTAGCAGAGCACGTCGAGTTTTATACCCAGTGTGTGGGCCAGCATTAACCTGTCGAAGTAACACACCACCTTCCTGTTGCAAGAATGACAAAAACAATACGTCTCACAACCTTCAGCACTGGTCAACATTTCCTCTACAATCAGCAAATGTGAATGAGAGTTACAGCTTGTCACACTCCAGACCATAAGGAGTCGGTTGGGACCAGTGAGTTTTGGACGAATGCACTCTATGAGACAGCGCTCGTCAGGTACACATCGTACACAATAATGATAGCTCCAAATCATTCCCCATTAGAGTCCAGATATCAGTGCTATCATATCTACCCAATCCTACATAGAAAGAAAGATCCTGTATCATTTATCTACACTATAGCAGGTCAGCAACTGGAAGCAGTTAATTCCACAAATTATCTGGGAGTAGGCATTAGGAGTGATTTAAAATGGGACGACCAGATAAAATCACTCGTCGGTAAAGCAGATGCCAGACTGAAATTAATTGGGAGAATCCTAAGGAAATGCAGTCTGAAGACAAAGGAAGTAGGTTACAGTACACTAGTTCGCCCACAGCTTGATTACTGCTCACCGGTGTGGGATCTGTACTAGGTGGGATTGATAAAGGAAGTAAAAAAGATCCGATGAGAGCAGCGCGCTTCGTTACAGGATCATTTGGTAATCGAGAAAGCGTCAGGAGATGATCGATAAACTCCAGTGGAAGACTGCAGGAGAGACGCTCTGTCGCTCGGTACGGGCTTTTGTCGAAGTTTCGAGAACACACCTTTACTGAGGAGTCTAGCAGTATATTGCTCCCAT
Source organism: Locusta migratoria (assembly GCA_026315105.1). Classification (NCBI taxonomy): domain Eukaryota; kingdom Metazoa; phylum Arthropoda; class Insecta; order Orthoptera; family Acrididae; genus Locusta; species Locusta migratoria. The sequence continues at coordinate 150,476,911 of CM048744.1, forward strand.
CCACGTATATCTCGCAAAGACATCATGAAGATAAAATCACAGAGATTAGAGCCCACACAGAGGCATACCGACATTCTTTCTTTCCGCGAACAATACGTGACTGGAATAGGATGGAAAACCGATAGTGGTACTCAAAGTACCCTCCGCCACACATCTTCAGGTGGCTTGCGGAGTATGGATGTAGATGTAGCTCCTTAAAAATTGTTTCCAAGTTCCCATTAGTTTCTGTAATGGTATCCATTTATAATTTGGAGCCACATTCTTCTCCATACAGACATACATGTCCTTTTCTTCTGTGCCAGAAGTACAATACTGGCCATTAGAATTGCTACACCAAGAATACAGATGATAAACGGGTATTCATAGGACAGATATATTGTACTAGAACTGACATGTGACTACATTTTTACGCAATTTGGGCGCATAGATCCTGAGAAATCAGTACCCAGAACAACCACCTCTGGCCGTAATAACGGCCTTGATACGTCTGGGCATTGAGTCAAACAGAGCTTGGATGGCGTGTACAGGTACAGATGCCCATACAGCTTCAACACGATACCACAGTTCATCAAGAGTAGTGACTGGCGTATTGTGACGAGCCAGCTGCTCGGCCACCGTTGACCAGACATTTTCAATTGATGAGAGATCTGGAGAATGTGCTGGCCAGGACAGCAGTCGAACATTTTCTGTATCTAGAAAGGCCCGTACAGGACCTCGAACATGCGGTCGTGCATTATCCTGTTGAAATGTAGGGTTTCGCAGGGATCGAATGAAGGGTAGAGGCACGGGTCGTAACACATCTGAAATGTAACGACCACTGTTCATAATGCGAACAAGAGGTGATCGATACGTGTAAGCAGTGGCACCCCATGCCATCACGCCAGGTGATACGCCAGTATGGCCATGACGAATACACGCTTCCAATGTGCGTTCACCGCGATGTTGCCAAACACAGAAGTGACCATCATGATGCTGTAAACAGAACCTGGATTCGCCCGAAAAAATGATGTTTTTGCCATTCATGTACCCAGGTTTGTCGTTGCGTACACCATCGAGGGCGCTCCTGTCTGTGATGCAGCGTCATGGGTAACCGCATCCATGGTTTCCAAGCTGATAGTCCATGCTGCTGCAAACGTCGTCGAACTGTTCGTGCAAATGAGGTTGTCTTGCAAACGTCCCCATCTATTGACTCAGGGATCTAGACGTGGCTACACGATACGTTACAGCCACAGGCTTCGAAAGGCCCTTCGGGTTCCGACCGTCCGCCGTGTCATCCTCCGTCTGAAGGCGTCACCGGATGCGGTGTGGAGGGGGACGTGGTCAGCGCCCCGCACTCCCGGCCGTTGTGTCAGTCTTCGCGACCAGAGCCGCTACTTCTCCATCAAGTAGCTCCTCAATTGGCCTCACAAGGGTTCACACCGCTTGCCAACAGCGCTCGTCAGACCTGGACGGTTACCCATCTAAGTGCTATCCAAGGCTGACAGTGCTTAACTTCGGTAATCTAACCAAACGAATTCCTGAATCCTACACATCATTCCCTTCCAGCTGTTCTATTGTGCAGATAAATAAGTCTGTCCCCACAATCACCCAGAGCGATTTTCTGGTGTAATCAAACATACAAACTAGAGAACAAAGCCATAATGTAATTGCATACAGTTTCATTGAATTGCCTACTTTGGTAGAGATACCTTGTGACGGATCTAGATGTTTCGATGGTCTCTCTCTTCACACTAAATTCCACAACGGAGGTCGATTTTAATATCATGATGATACAGAAAGTGCACGATCATGCTTGAGTTCTAGCGTCTATGAGGCACTACTTCCACTCAATATTTAAACGCAGTTGCGTTCACTTGAAACTCTCTTGGCACTGACTTCATTGACCCACTCCACTCAGCCTCTAGCTTGGTGGGTTCCATTGCGTCCAATCCACTTGGTCTGTACTGGATACCAATAAAAATAATACTTTCGACGACTTGTAACACCCACTATTGTACATTCCATCTCTGTGTACATCCTTGTTTCATTTAACCCTTCTGCTTTCCTCTTGCATTTAAAGGTTGCTTATTTCCACCCATACTGCCGTTACCAAACTATTGTTGCTGGCACACACCACTGTTACTCCCTGAGGCTGGTGGCTTTGCCTCTACAGTTGTCCTGTCCACCCACATCCACTTGACATTCACAGATAATACACGGCGCCTATCTCGCACACCTGTGGGCACCTCAGCCTCACCAGACTCTACTGCTACTCTCACTGCCGAATGGGGAGCTTGAGTATATTAAAAACGTATCGGGTAGACAATCCCTCAGGAAAGCATCTAGCGCCACTTCTCGGTCTCCTGTAGCAAAAAGTAATTCGCATCTTCACTCTAACTAGCTTATACAGCGTGTTTCAGGAGGAATGGTAAATATATTAGCAGCTGATAATATAGACGAATTGCAATATAAAGTGCCACAGTCAAATTTTTATTGATACAGAGATTCAGCTGTTAGCATGCAACTCAAACAAACTTAAAGCAAAGGCATATGAGACCATTTTCATTGATTTTTCTGTCGGTTCTTGGTAAAACATTATCATACTCAATTAAAACCATAATATTATGGATGTTTTCCAAGTATATTTTTATTTAGTTCCACGGATTTCGGCTTACAAGGCCATCTTTAGAAACTGAAGTCTTCTATGGTCGCTTTCCAGTATCCTAGTACAGCTAGAAACAAAGTACTGATGTTGTTAGCCGCTTCTATCTAGGTCTTCGTTGACATGCCATCCGGCCTGAACTGTGAGTCTCTCAACATCCTGGCATTGTAGCCACCACCATCACCTTCAGTTTTAACTATAAATTGGTGCCAGAAGTGGTATTCAGTGGGCAACAGGAGTGCCATGTACGCTTGTATGTACTACAAACAATCAACTGGCAACTGAACCACAGAGCTCCACTTAAAATAGCATTTCTGTGCTGTTGTCTGTAAAGTGAAGCAATACCATGCCGCCACTCCATTAGCTGCTAGGCACAGTGTTACCATGCCACCACTCCATTAGCTGACGAGCAATGTAGTCGTTTAGCCATTGGCGACCTTGTGAAAGACATCCGAAGTCTGGTGTGCTGGTTGCTTCTGCCGCTTATACATCCCACTAATCCAGCTTGGTGGAAGAGTGGCCTATGAGGCAGGAGTTATGATGCGGGTTACTGTAATAATTTATTGCCAGTTCACTCCCAAGCGCAAAATCTTTTCTTATGGTTCGATAACTATGTCTTATCGATGTTAAGTAACATATTACTCTCGAAGCTCGGTAGAGCTGTACGACATATTTTCGAAAAGTCTGAGTCCAGGATCGCGATTTTGGGTGTCCTAGTACTCAGTTCCTGTTTGAGCTGGGATCAGGAAGTGTAACGTTTTTGGTTAGGTTGGACGAGCGCGTACCTGTATGGCCATTACAACATGTGTTTAGTACAACTACACATCCTGGATTTGCCGCCGGATAATATTGTGCAGCCGGCCGCGGTGGCCGAGCTGTCTTCGGCGCGCCAGTATCAGTCTGCACGGCCGCTCGGCCGGGGGTTCGAATCCCCCCTCGGGCATGGATATTTGTGTCGTCTTTAGTACAAGGTAGTTCATAAGTAGTTTTTAAGTTTTGGGACTGATGACCCCGCAGTTAAGTCCCTTAAGCTTAACAAGCATTGGAACAAAACATTGTTCATGTGCCACAATATTTCGTCGATACAACTGATAGACATTTTCAGGTAGAGGTTGTTGCTACTGTCACTGCTGCAAGGCGCGACTGAATTAGTCCAGAAGAAGGAAATACGCAGGCGCGTGAAGCCATTCTGAGCTGGATGACTGACGCTCATAGTGGCCCTGGCGGGAGCCAAGGAGGCGTGATCCGCGCTTGCGTCGTGGGCAATCACTGTGCTGTATGTACTGGGGGCTAAAACTGTTCACATGTTTGTTAAGGTATGGGACATAACACCCGTGCTCATCGGTCCCTAAACCTACAAACTGCTTACACTAAATCATACTGAGAACAACACACACACACACACACACACACACACACACACACACACACACGCCCGAGGGAGGACTCGAACCTACACCTGGAACAGCCGCGCGCACCGCAGCGAGGTGCCTTAGAGCGAACGGTTATTCCGGCGCGGCTCTGGTGACTAAAAGTTGAACTAAGTCTATTCAATGTGCTGCGACCGGTCACGCATTGCAGTTTCCCAGTTTCCATTCCTTTTCTTTTTATTTAATGGCAATCAGAGATGTATTTGAGCAGTGATGAAAAGCTTTATCCGCCCTAGGTTGTTATGATCTCCTTAAAAGTATTATTAAAAACGGTGATACTGAGGAGAGAACTCCACTTTTCTCCTAACGCAAACGGTGTCCTCTAGTTAGCTGTTGCGTGTCTACCTGATTTACCAGGTTGTCCCAGGCTTATATAACGATGGTGTTCAGTAAAATGTTCGTGCACAATTCGACATGTCCGCCCAATATATGCATCACAAGACCAAGCGCCGTTACTTTATATTTCTGATGTGAGCTCAATTAGTTCTGTTTAGTAGTTATTCACTGTGAGATTTCACTACTAACTGAAAGAACACTAACCCTTCTTTGGTACAAAAAGTTGAGAAACATTCCCAGGCTTATATAACGATGGTGTTCAGTAAAATGTTCGTGCACAAGTTGAGAAACATTCCCAGGCTTATATAACGATGGTGTTCAGTAAAATGTTCGTGCACAATTCGACATGTCCGCCCAATATATGCATCACAAGACCCTTCTTTGGTACAAAAAGTTGAGAAACATTCCCAGGCTTATATAACGATGGTGTTCAGTAAAATGTTCGTGCACAATTCGACATGTCCGCCCAATATATGCATCACAAGACCCTTCTTTGGTACAAAAAGTTGAGAAACATTCCCAGGCTTATATAACGATGGTGTTCAGTAAAATGTTCGTGCACAAGTTGAGAAACATTCCCAGGCTTATATAACGATGGTGTTCAGTAAAATGTTCGTGCACAATTCGACATGTCCGCCCAATATATGCATCACAAGACCAAGCGCCGTTACTTTATATTTCTGATGTGAGCTCAATTAGTTCTGTTTAGTAGTTATTCACTGTGAGATTTCACTACTAACTGAAAGAACACTAACCCTTCTTTGGTACAAAAAGTTGAGAAACATTCATAAAGAAATATATTTTAAGAACATGTAAAATTTAGGTTCCATTATGTCAGTTATGACATATGGCGCTTGGATTAGTGATGCATAACACCGTCCATATGATTTCGCACACAAACATGAGATCTTATATAGGGAGAAACACCTAACACTTGCACCATAAATATTGCGGAAACGGAAAGTGCGACTGATGTGCGGTTTCCACAGAATGGATTGGTAGTCAAGGACTCGTATTGTTAGCCAATAAACAGATTGTAAAATTACATAGAAAGTGTATTTTTTTATGCAAACACACAATTTTTCAATTGGAACAATGGTTGTTTCCATCATGCACTGGAATTATTGAAACCAGCTGTGTACAAAGAATTTTGAATGACATTTTTATCACGTTTAGTTTGGCAGCTACAACCATTCAAAGTTTTGGGGCCGCAGGCTACGGCAACGTATCTGACTGGCTGGTGGTCATGAGACAGTGGGCCGTGCCCCAGGGGATAGCCACTCGGCCAATCATCTACGCTGCCGTAGCCTCCGCCCCCAAAACTTTGAATGGTTGTAGGTGCCAAACTAAACGTGATACAAATATTCCAAATTCTTTCTATACAGCTGATGTCAAAAATTCCAGTGCATGATAGAAACAACCATTGTTCCATTTGAAAAATTGTACTTTTGCATAAAAAATAAACTTTCTAAGTAATATTACAATCTGTTTGTTGGCAAAAAATACGAGATCCTGACTAACAATCCATTCTGTGAAAACCGCACATGAATCGCAATTTCCGTTTTCAGAATATTTGCGGTGCAAGTATTAGGTGATTCACTCTGTATTAGCACACTTTATAAGGCCAAGTAACTCTTTGAGCGGAACAATACATTCCTCAATTTTGCTGGTGGGTGGGAAACATGCCTGATGTCGTCGATCTGAAGTATTCTTTCTATTCCTAATGACATGCCATCAAATTATGGCAGGAACGCCGTTGGAGTGAGTGCCTCCGAATCTTCATTAGCATCCCTCCAATGAATTTTGATATGTTATGCATTCCGCTCGGATATATATATATATATATATATATATATATATATGTGTGTGTGTGTGTGTGTGTGTGTGTGTGTGTGTGTGTGTGTGTGTGTGTGTGTGTGTTTGTGACCGTCAGCATTACTTCTAATCATAACATCCAGGAACGATAAACTGACATATTTTTCCAACGTGAACTGGATATTTCGATGTAACAAGCTCACATGCTGGATACACAGGTAACGTCTCTATTCTCTATTCGAAGAATCGTCTACATGCCGCCAGAAGCAGGAAGGTAGGAAAGGTACCGAGTAAAGTGCTTTTCCATCAGGGTCTTCCATTAAATATTTGGCCTCAATAGGAGACGAAGGACTTCCCATGTCGTTTAAAATAGTGGTTATTCAATAATAAATACGTGGAGGTAAGCAAAGGTACGAACAATGCTAGTATGTCTTCTAACTTACTGCTGATGAGCGGTATTGAGTCCTGTAGAGGTACTTTTTGAATATTGTTGCTGCATAAGCACGTAACTCACTGTTGGTCATCTTTGTGCGGAAGCAATCGTCGACCAAACAGTGTAATTGTTGAGTTAGCTGTGCCATGTGGCGGTGGTGCTGCAAACGTATTATATACAAGAGTGTATTACTGTTTTGACATGTATACTGTTTTAAGCCAAAATATTTTTGATTAAATGATGGTCCTCGACCTAAACCGATAGTGGGTGCGTAACCCACTAAAAAAGCACTGTTTTTCTAACAACAACATTGCGTATGGTAATTCGTTGTTGTGTGCGTCTTTTCGGGTTTGCGTCGAATTTGGGAGGTCGGACTAGTGAGGGCCGTGTACGAGTGTTTGCAAAGCACTTAGTTAAAGGGCGCCGCCTCCAGCTCTTCGTTCAGTCCCTGCCTGCTGCACCAGCCTAGCGTCTCAACACAGTGAGGCAGCTCACTGTACTGCTACTCGCCGTCGAAGGCAAACCATCGCCAAGTAGTGTCATTTTATATTCAAGAAGTTATATATCTTATAAAATAGACTATGTGTATGTATGTTCCACGTCTCCTCGTAAACTACAGGTCCGATTTCAAGCAAACTTGGTACTCATATTTCTTACGATCAGGTAATGATCGCTGTCGGGGTAAGAGCCACCTACGACACATACGTAAGGCGATATGACGTCATAAACAATGACAGTCACGAGAAACGGCCGCATCATGCGATAATATTCTACACTAATGGGCGATTTCACCTAAATCTGGCACAAATATTCTTTAAGGTCAGAAATCATTTGCTATGGTACCGAAAACCACCTACGATACGTAGTTCATACGATACCACGTCATAAACAATGAAAACTGCCCCACCTTGTGGCGCGTGATAGCATGATTTTATTCGCTAACTATTTGAGAATGAGAGCACTTAGCGACTTGCAATAAACTTGAAACGTAATTTCAAATCTTTACTAAATCATTTTCGCGCTCACAACACCAAGAAAATTGTGAAAGGAAAAAAGTTTATCGCTTTCTACTGTCCCGATGTTCATGATGTATTTTACGGTATATGGCATGACGTTACAAGTTACGCTTGAGTTTCGTAGTATGCGCTTTCTGAGCCTTTCAGTTTGTGAGTTTCGCTTCTTTCGCTTCTCAAAGAACATACGTTTGTTTTGAAAATAACATTTATTTACGTGTCACCCATGTCTCGTAGTGCTCACTTTCATAAGTTTCTGCCGGTAGTTCATGTATGTCAAAGTCGTATTTCAGTGTCTATTGTTGCTCCAGAGACATCTGACAAGGAAAAGTACTTGGGCTCGAACAAACACATATACACCAAAATCGTATGAGAGATAATGTAAAGATCCCTTATTGCACTAGTAGTACTCCCGCATCTGCAAAACTCTGCAGTCGTCCGTTAGAGGCCTCTGCGTGTACCATGCCGCATTGCACTTTGACCTGTCGGTTCGCCAGTAGGGACGGTTCAGTCAGTGGCGTAGCTATCATAGGGCTAGGCGGGGCAGTGCCCCGGGGCCCCCGAGATCAAGGGGCCCCTCGTCAAAGGAAAGATTGGAAAAAGTTACAATAGAGCTTCGTTTTCTTTTATTTATTTATTTGTTTATTTATTTTACCTTCCCACCCTACCGTCCATCAATTCCCCTCCCGTCAAACTAAGCTGCCCACAGTAGCCGCATTGGGCCACAGGGTGACGGAACATTGCTTCTAGTGAGGCCAAGCCGAAAGTCGCTGAATACAACAATCGGCACACTCCAGTCGGCAGAAGTAGCTGCGGCATCAAAGCTGATAACAGCAACAGCTGCGCCTTCCAAGTGTTGCGGCGTGCCGCTCGGCGCAATGTGAAGGATCGCGCGACTCCAAATACTGTACAAATACATTTACTGCACAGTACTTCTTATTGGCGAGTATAAGTATACAGTTCGATTATACGTATAATTGGTTTTCCGAACATCCATGTCCCCCAATTACACTTCGGATAATCGACGTTCTACTGTATATAATATTTTAGCTGAATGAAGGATTTTCGACTTTTAACATTTTGAACACTGCCAAAAAACTTCAAACGCACGAAGTGAAATCCGAAAATTATTCCCATCTCAGAATATAAACATAAAAAGGTATTATTTGTCCGCTAAGACGTGCACCCTGCCACCTGCTGAATTACTAGCAGTGTGTGACAATACTGTTTATGGTTTGATTCGCGGCAGGGAGCCATATTTTCGTGGTTGAGTAAAGCTTCATTGTTCATTTTCACTAGCTTCTGCCTGCGATTTCATTCACCTAGTGTGGAGCAACTTCGAAAACTATTCTATGGTAGTTTTATCTGTAGATTATGTCCTACCCAGGTCCAACTCTGTCCCTCTCCAAAATTTCATCCAAATCCACCCAGTTGTTTCTGCTTTAAAGCATAATTAACTTTTACACTTATAATTATATTAGAGAGTAGGATTAAATATTATCTGCTGCGTGACACAACAGTAATTTACTTAAGAGTAGGTTTGCCTTACTATGTCTTCCAGTAAGCGGTAAGGACCTGATGAAGTAGTATTGCATCTGTGTAGTTCATAGGCGCCGATTACGGGTATGCTCGGTCGCTCAAGCATACCCCAAAATTTGATTGGGTATGCTCGGCATACCCCACTGAAAATTGTAGTATTTTTTCTTTACGTTAAATTTCTTGGTTGTAATTAAATTCGACTCTCTCATTCCATTGATGGTCGGCTGACTTTTGTAATACACCGCTGTAAAAAGATTATCTAAAACAAACAGGTAATTGAATTCGTAGGCATTAAAATTCATGTTGACATATGAGTGATCATTTTCTCAAAAGTACGAATGTTAATGGAATGCTCCTTGTAAGTTAAATATCGTAAACTGAAGGCAGTAACCTTTAATTATTGTATTAAAGAACTTGAAATGAAGTGGGTTTGGTACGATACGATGAAAATGTGTATACTACTAATTTAACGTTTATGTATTCTCTTAGAAGTCAATTGTCTTCAAGGAATCGTGTTAGAGTGAAGTCGTGACATTTTCCATCCTGTTCACTGAATTAGTGTGTGATGTAACAATGTGTTGTGAACCTATTCGTATCGACAGACATGGTACGACAGCAGAAATGGTTATGGAACATTTTCGTAATATTCTATAGAAAATAAATCTGCACAAGAAAGAAGGCAGGAAGACCATTCGATGTTAGTTTTTGCGATAATGAACACACTATTTATAATACGAGCACATCAGTATCTGATATGCATGTCTCAGAAGACGAAAACTCTGAAAATGATTTCTGTAGTTACTACTACGGGAAAAACAGGTTCAAATGGTCGCAAAAGCCGCCCACTAGTTCTGAAACGTGAAATTGAAATTAATGGCTGTTAATTTATTTACTGTATGTTAAAAATTACTTTTCTCCTTTCAGGGATTAAAATGGTCCTAAATTAAAACCAGATGAAGCAAAAAAGAAGAAATACTACTAAAATAAAACAAAATGGAATTGGAAAAATATAATAAAGATTTTGTTTTCAGAAATACCTGTCGGGGGAGGGGGGGGCTACAGGACGGCAACCACCTCCTCTATAGGAAACGCCACTGAGCATACCACAAGATTTTCAAAGTTCGGCGCCTGTAGTATAGTTTTAGTTCAGAGAGGGCCTCAACGTCATGTTTGCCCCGGGGCCCTTGGTGTAGTAGCTACGCCACTGGGTGCAGTGTGCCTCTGAAGTTGCGTTTTGTGACGTTATTTGTGTGGTGAAGCGTCAGATGGGGCGGCGATTGCTAATCAGTCCTGCTAATGTATTGCGATTGGTTGAGACGAAGTTAACGAAGAACCATTCTTCGTGAAGACGGTATTAGTGTAGAAGATGAATCATTTGCATGCTTTCTCCTATCTGTTATGGTACAGAAATATGAGCATAAGTTAGATACTGTTGTTGCAAACTCATAATAATGATAATAGGGATGATAACAACTCATCGCAAGCGGTAGTGCTACTGTAAGTGCGGGACGAGGCGATGGAAGCAATGACAGTGAATACGAACAGTCTTTCGGGACGAAGGTTAAAGTTGTAACTATCATCACGGCTTTTGAAGACAATTCGCTAGAGAACATGTACGGTGATTATTACATTATTACATAACTTATAGTTAAGATATCTGCATTACGTATGGCGTCTACAATTACATCTACAGTGCTATCTAGAGCATGATTGCAGAGCTTTGCAGAAAAACGACACCCACCAGCACATTGAGGTGTATGTAGAGATCCTGTAACCAAACGTTCATACAGATATGTTTGTTCGAGCACATGTACTTTGCGGCGGGGCTTCTTTTAAAAAAAGACAGAGAGGGTCGGTCAGTGCATAGTTGACAAAGTTCCTAAAGCACCTCCCCTCTTTCATGCCTTCCCTCGCCGATGTTACCAACGCACTTCGTGCCAGTGCCCTGGTTTGTAAACGGCGCAGCACTGCAGGCGAGGTGCCGTGTCGATATGCAACTTCAGTGCATATCTAAAATCACTCTTTTACTAACCTTGTGTCTTCTGTCATTGTTGATGTCCCATTGCACAGGTGAAGCACACAGGTCGCGCATCCGTTGTACCTGAAGTGATGCTTAAAGAAGTGTTGAGATGTGGTTAGGAAGTACTGCACTACGAATAACTTTTGCTTTTGTAGGATGCCAGTGCTTGTTTTTATTGAAGAAATGCCAGTGTATATCCAAGCACAAACATACAGACTGAGTAATATTAAATATATAACGACATATAACGTATAAACTGTCCCTGGCCCGCACTGAACTAACATGAATGTGCAAGGTATCGCGGTCGGCGCTCGACTGACTGCCGCCGCCCCTCGCTGCGCGCCACAAGCCACCGTTTTGGCGCCAAGCGAAACTTCTATACTAATATTGTTCAACTTACTACACAATATATACAAATAATTAAATCTTTGAATTAACCTAAATATAGCTTAGCACAAAATCATTACAGAAAGTATACAGATAATTTTTAATAAACATGGGAAAGTTAAATATTAATAAAAGAAGCTTGAAGTTTTGGCGGACAACTAGTATAGGCGGGAGCCAACCAAATCTCAACTTGCAATAGGGGCGGAGCTTTCCCACGGGATACAAGCTCATCTACAGTCTCTCTCTCACCCTTGCTACTATTGCGTCACACAGTTCTCCAACCAAGAAAACTTCTTTAACACCTAATATATTAACATGCGAAATAAACGGCTCCATGTCAGCCCCCTCACAACTTTCCTTGTGAGATGAAAAGTTTAAGTTGGACACCCTGCATATTTTATGCTCGGCCGAGTTACTCTCGTAAACTCGTTGCGATCAGCTCGACCAACAGTTTACAAGCGTCTCCTTAGAAGAACCGTTCTACGGGAGCGATTTTTCCTCTGTATTACTACTTTCTTTTATTGTGCTTAACATACGACGCAAATATTACCAATTTTGTAACGGTAAAGTTGGCAGGAAACGTTAGGTTTTTCTTACAATGTTTTCGAAAGTTCGTTCAGCTTTCTCAAGTGGTTAATAGGTATGTTAGCCCTTAAATGCATGGTGTTGCATATCTGCAACATCGATTGTAATAGTGTTTTACACGCCTCTAATGGGAATTTTGTAAACTAAAACTTGTTTAACAGATGCAGTAGAGTTTGCAGAAAGTATCTGTGGTGTTCTTTGCGTCGTGGTTGGCTGAAGTGTGACCTTCTGCTAACATCTTTGCTTGTGTTTGGAGAAAACTGTAGATATTGCAGATTTTGACGTTTTGTCTTCCATATAAAGAGTTAGTTTTGGAAGGAGGAAAAAAATCACACCAATTAAGACAGGTATGGAGAGCCATAATAAGCACAAAAAGTTGTTTATACTATACTACTTTGAAAATTATATAACAAGTTTTTGTATGTTGTATATTTACTTTTTTGGAAAACTAGCAACATGGGAATTTTTTTACTATTTTTCCCTTTGTTTGTACAACTTATAAAACACAAAAATAATTTTTCTTTTGAAATTAAAAAAAAATCATGCAGTTAAGGGTTAGAAACAAGCCCATAAAAGCAAAGTAGGCACCAGCTGTTACGTAATGGGGAAAATGTGCGAGAGGAGGCCTCGAAAATGAGTCCCTGGACAAGCACGGCAGTGGATGCCGCCTCTGCCGCGGCTCGGCGCTAGGCGCGTTAAAATGCAATCGGCGGCTTCGCCCCAATCTACGTCAGCGGGCCTTTCTCCGCTGTAATCCCTAATTGAAATACCCCTTTTAAACACGCGGCCCTGCAGCGCCCGATATTGACACGGCTGCCGGCCATTTCTCGCTCGTTTTTTCATGGGCCGGGACGACACGACGGCGGCGCTGAAAAATGTAGGAGCGGCGCGGCTAACAGCCTGACGTATTGGCGCGCTCAAAGATTTATCCAGCAATTACATCGGCCACCGTCCACCGGCCACTCCGCCGTAAGCGGCCATTCGTTTCCGCGAGGTCCACGCGGACGTCTCACTTACACCCGCTACAGCCGACCGCCCCAAATGCCGTCTCCTGATCCGCTGCAGCAAACAACCAGTCGAAATAAAATTCAAATGTTCAAATGTTTGTTAAGCTTATGGGACTTAACTTAGGGGTCATCAGTCCCTAAACTTACAAAGTACTTATCAACTACCTTATACTAAGGACGGCACAAATATCCATGGCCGAGGGGGATTCGAACCCCCGACCGTAGTGGCCGTGCAGACCGTGACTGGAGCGTCTCAGTCCCCTCGGCCACCGCGGCCGGCCAGTCGAAATACAATGTAACCTTTCACGGCCGGCGTCAACTTCATTTAAAACTTCCGGGCTCATAAGCCGTGGTCGATTTATAAAACTTTCCCCTAACGTTTCATCTTCGGCTGCGGAAGACATCTTCAGAGGTAGAGTGGCGAACTGCGATGAGAACTTGAGGGAGCGCCGTATATATAGGCAATGCAGAGGGCACCACAAGACATCACGTGACGTCGGCTACGACACTACTGCCCGGTTTCTGGAAAACTATAGTTACCGTGCAGGGCCGGCGCAAGGCACGTGCGAAACGTGCGGCCGCACGGGGCGGCACTTTGCAAGGGGTGGCAAATCTGCTGCCGCCCCCTTTTTTTGTAGGACATAATCAACATTCATGCCCAAGAGGGGATTCGAAACCAAACCTAGGAGGGAGCGGCTTCGGAAAATGTGGCATGACGTCTCGACTGCCGGCCGCCCCTGTTGAACAAGGGCAGGGAGGAGGGCTAATTTCTTCCTCGCCACTGTGGCAGCGACGTCGTGTTTACGCCAGAGGAACAGAAAGGTGAAGCAGTCTGGCGTACACGCCATTACTCTTATGAGTGGAGCGCTGCCAACCTGTTGCCCTAATGTTAACATTGCTCTCAGAATTCTCCTAACACTCCCAGTGACAGTTGCGAGTGGAGATAGGAGTTTCTCAAAACTGAAATCGATAAAGACATACCTCCGATCAACGATGAGCCAAACTGGTTTGAATGATCTTGCAACAATATCGATCGAGCACGAGCTTGCAGAGGACTAAATTACACAGATTGTGTGAAAGAGACTGCACATGCAAAATCCAGGAAGGTTTGATTTGTCTAGTAAGTTTTTAAATTTTTATATTATGTTCAGCGTCTTGGTTATTTACTGTGTCGCTTCTTATTTTGTTGAACATTGAATAGTTAATGTAAACATTATTGTTCAAAATAAATTATCGTTAAATTGTAAATATATTTTGTTTTCCGTTGAATACATTATCTGTTCACAACCATTGAAAAATGTTTATTTGCCTTGACCGTAAGTTCATGCTGCGCGGGATTAGCTGAGCGGTCTAAGGCGCTGCAGTCATGGACTGTGCGGCTGGTCCCGGCGGCGGTTCGAGTCCTCCCTCGGGCATGGGCGTGTGTGTTTGTCCACTAGCGCTACGTAACGGATATAGTTCAAACTAATGTTAACGTGTAGGTAACCACAGGAGAACGCGCATTTATCTTTAACGGACAGGTAACTACGGCTGTGACGGTATCTGTTGTTTCGGAAACCCATTTTGTACTTAACGGTCAGATAACCCACAGATATGTATAACGGTAACTACTGTTTCGGAAACTGGCCATACCTCTGGTATTGCCAACATTCTTGGCAGAGAAGAATCGATTGTCATTCCTCTGGTGTAAAGCAGAAGTCCAAATTCTGTCTAATTTAACAGCTTCCTCTATCCTGTTAAAATTATTGCGATGTTTATAGATCTCGATTGTTTCTCTATATGTGCGCGCATTTTAGTGCGAAGTTTTTGAGATGACACTAGTCTCATTCTGCTTTACACAAGCGGAATGACAATCGATTCTTCTCTGCCAAGAATGTTGGCAATACCAGAGATAGTGTCGTAGCCGACGTCACGTGATGTCTTGTGGTGCCCTCTACATTGCCTATATATACGGCGCTCCCTCAAGTTCTCTTCGCAGTTCGCCACTCTACCTCTGAAGATGTCTTCCGCAGCCGAAGATGAAACGTTAGGGGAAAGTTTTATAAATCGACCACGGCTTATGAGCCCGGAAGTTTTAAATGAAACTAGTCGAAATTTCTGCAGTGACGAGCCATCAAGTAAACGATGTGCCGAGTATGAATCTTAATCTCGAAGAAAGACGACATCCTTATTTCCATGTCTCTGAACAGTCCCTCCGCGAAGGCACTCAAAGTTTAATCACAGAATAGGGAGTACACAGAAGGGAAAGCTGGGGTCGGCGCCTTTGATCTGTATGTGGCCAAGCGTTGGGCTCGACATAGGATTGGCAGATGACGACCTACAAAAAAGAGGACATTTCTAGAGTCATAAAAAAATTTTTCAAAGGTGGTATTTGACATTTACCTACTTGACATTAAAATAAATTATAATTTTTACATCTACAATGTTTTATCACGAAAATATTTTGTTGCTTTTCAGTCACGTGCGACATTTCTAACATTTTTATTCTTTATTTAGTTTGATAAATTGGAGCAAAATTTGAGGCTTACTGGTTATGGAAGAATGCCGTACTTTTAAGTAACTTGTGTTTGCGCTATCCGGTGTCTGAGCAGCTCACAATTTGCATTATACAATACACATCTAGTGTTGCCTTTTATTTGGTGCATCTTGCATTCGTTTTTCTTTGTAGTTGAGAGCTGCACAGACTAGGAAACTTGTCACACTTTCCCCAACCAGTTTTCCATCTATTGTTGAGGTATCCTGCAAGGTCTTAATGGTACATTTAGATCGAATAAAGCTTCAAGTGAGCAATTGTTTGCTGTTCTGACGCTAAGAACGTATTTTTTTACAGTCGCTATTACATGAGTAATTTTCATTAATTCATGTACCACAGTACTTACAAAGACATAAATCGATGTTATTTAAAGCACACTTGCTTTGAAATTATAATCCATTTGTCCACATCCAACCCTGACTAGGTGATCCTAAACTTAAGAAATACTGTCAATTATTTGCAAATTTATTTTATTTCCTCATCGTGACGGTGTTTACGTTGCAAAACAAGTGCCCACTTTTCGGAGAAAATAGTTTAATTTTGTGCAACGACGTTTTTAACACATTATGTAATTAAAAGTCCAAATGATGCCTTATAAGGCAATATCTACCTATAGGCATGTATTTCAGCTTGAATGCCATCATAAGGTTATCTGTGAAAATGTGCACGTTTATAATACATCGAATTTCATAAATAACTGAAAGATAAATTTATAAATACGTGTAATTACATACGCCTGTTGCTCTTGACACCTTTATATATCATTGCTTTTGATACTGTCAAGTTGTTTATTTTATACTCCTACGTTATTACTAAATAAATATTGGTTTTAATTTTATATATATATTACCGTTTGACAGTTCCTTGACATAAATCAACGATTCTATATCGGTTACATGCAGTTAATTTATAATGATCGTAATATTTGCAGTTGGAATCTTGTTGATGTTTGTGATTTTTTGATGAGTCGTAAATTTTCATATTTTCACAAATAACCTGATTATACCATTCAAGATGAAATAGGTGCCTATTGTAATACGTAGAAACTGTCTGCTAAAGTTGCATTTGAAGTTTTAATTACACAATGTCACTGAAAACATATATAATGCTGTGGCCCTAACAGACACCAAAACAGATGTGTGTTACAGTTCAGGAATGCAAATGTTAAATAATTTTTAAAAAATTCATACAAATGGGGTGAAATTCCATAGTCGCTATTGCTTTTTTTTTACCTTGCATCATTTATTGAAACCATAGTAATGTTATTTGCAACATCGTCAAGAATAAAATAGCTGCTAGAATATCATTTAAATTGTTTTACAGATGGGTGAAAACGTTATTTTTGACCTCTTACCAATGCTACTGATTCCACCGAAATTGGTACTGGTATTGTCTCCAAGGAAAGCAACACGTTTCCTATCAATACCTCTAATTCTAAGAGTATTACATATGTAAGATGCAATCGTTTCAGATTTTTCATTTGGCATGCTTTTAAGTTCTATCACCTTTGTTTGAATACCTCCAGATTTTACGTCATAGTTCTGACTGAGAATTGGAAACAGTTTCGTAGAACCGTGGTTACTGCCGTCTGTTGCAACACCAAAACATGAAGTACCCTTTAAAACGTCAATATACACATTAACAGAATGGGAGACAATAGAAAATTAACAGTTGCTTCTGTTTAATTCGAGCACATGGCATTTCTTTAGCTTTATTTGAGTCTTTGAATAACACTTTCTGTAATTTTCCTGTACAGTCCATTGATTTAAAACTTAATGATGTATGACCGTGTGAAAAGATAGGACGCCTTCAGCTGCACGTACCAGATCACTACGTTTAGAATCCGTTTTTGTAAACGAGTCATCACTTTGGAGGAAGATGCGGCAGTACGAACTCGCGTTTTGGTGAGCTTCTTAGGTCCAACCCCCGTACAAAATAATAATTATACGCTGTACCATAAATGATTCAGGGCATAATCACTGAACGTTTTTTAACCGAATTTCCACTCTCATATTGATGTTTACACAGAAACGGTTGCAAGATGATAAACCTTACCTTTTTGGCAATTGAAACGAATATACCGGGTGGGCAGATAAGGCATTCTGCCTCGGAGCTGCTACTTCCGGACCTGAAGTCAATAAGTCGCATTTGTAGTTCCTCACTAAAGTCACATTTGCTTTTTGGCATGATTTAGATGAAACGTGACCACTGCTTCCCTTCACAGCAACAAACAGACAACTGAGAGTTAAGCAGTTGTAACTTGTAAATCGATATAACGTGAAATCGTTCTAACGTATAATCGTTGTAACGTGACATTCTTAGAAGCCGGTGTACCTTGCATTGTTGCAGACCTGTGTTCTTAATTGGCTGCCTCGCAGCTCCTATTCCGCGACAATTGCCACGCCAGTTATTTCAATTATTGTTCTAAAGTAGCTTTACCTCAGAGCAGCGGCGGCATAGAAAAGAGAGAATTCTACGAAAAAAAAATCATTGTTTGAAGAACAGTTAAATTATCTAGATTTAGTGATTGTGACAGTTCAGAGACTTGTGTTTACGCATTTTCAAGTTCAAACAGTTGCATAACGCAAAAAAGAGGACATTTCCCCATTTTCCTAAAAACCCTGCCGGACCATTTTTAGGGTCCAAAAGAAGAGGACACGTCCGGGTAAAGGAGGACGTCTGATAACCCTAGCTCGACGCCATATTGAAACAGAGTAAACGTGGAACGATAGCCACTTAGTACTATGGCTGGAAATGGACTTTTTACGAACTGCAGCTAATGTCACCGACTTTTACGAAAGGAAAGGAAACGGCTTTTCATGATCCTCTCCTCTATTTTGCCCCCTATTGTTGCACCTAATTGTAATCAAACTACAAAAGAAGTAGGCTTAAATTTTAATACGTCTACGAAAATGTACGATGCAATCATATTCTGCAGTTTTTAATTAAGTATTTTGCATCCTCTTTTAGTAAATCAGTTCTCCTTGAGTTCACAGTCCACTTCTTAACACTGGAAATACATATTGCCTTTAAAACATGTCGATATGTTATATTTTACTTATGGCAGTGATGTAGTTGTTTTTTCATGTTAGAAAAGTTGTATTTGTTTCGTTGCCAACATCAACACACTACATCCCCACTGCCGTAAGTAAAATATTACCTGCCTAAGCAGCGTATAACAAGCGTAAGAGGCAGGATGACTGTCATCAATTTGACTGTTTCAGTTTTACTTACGGCAATGGAGGAGTAATGTTTTAATGTTGACAACATAATGTTAGTTTTAGGAGGATAATTACTTTACCGACCAGAGAAAGGTAGATACAAGAACCTACCAACCATAGAGCAAGAACAGCTAGATTATTCCCCTTGTTCTATTTGTTTGAATATCCGAAGAACATTCAAAGATCGTTGACAATATTAACACACTACGCCAGCGCTGCCGTAAGTAAAATTTTACCGTTTGTTTATGTGATGGTGAGCAGATAGATGAGCCTTAAAAATTCGTGAAATATCTCGCCTATGTGGGCAATACGAAATGGGAACGCACATGCAAAAGATTGAAGTCCCGCTACTTACGATCTATTCTTTCACTTCCATTTTACATTATTCCCTCCAAAGTTAAACTTATAATTATAAAATATAAATGTACGTCAATATTTCGATGCTGTTGAATTGCTAAAGCATCAGCGAGAGGTTTCGTTAGGAAGAAAAAAATAGACATTGCTCTGATTCGAAGCTGAAAACATTCAACTTTTACTGAATATACAGCGACGTTCGTGTACCGTTCATCATCTTTTGGGAAGGTAAAGATGCTTATATCCTTATTTGTATGAGAATTGTTGCTGCAATTACGTGCTAAACACCATCGGTCCCCTTTTTAGTAAAAATGAAACAGTTCCAACTATTGACAGATATTTCTATCTTTTCACTGTACTGTGCTGCACTAAATACTTGTTTACTTTTACGCGATGCAGTTAAAGTATAACTGCCTTCATCCTAATATTACTATGGAGATAGAAAGGGATGGGAAGCTCCCATTTTTGGGCGTAATGGTTCATAAGAACCATGATGGCACCCTGGGACACACGGTTTATAGAAAACCAACACATACCGATCGGTATTTGCATGCCAGAAGCTGCCATCCACCATTCCAACGCAACGGTGTCCTTAAAACCCTGGTTCGTAGAGCATATGCCATCTCAGGTGCCGATAGTTTAACACCTGAACTTGAACATCTGAAGACCGTCTTAAAAGAAAATGGTTATTGTGACAAACAAGTTCATCAGGCCACGGAGTTGGGACCATCGCCAGAGGTTCACGAAGTGGAATATAAAGCGGTGGGGTTCATTCCCTATGCTGGTGGCGTTTCTTTCAAAGTGGGAAGACTTTTAAAAACTTTAATATCAAGAGCGTTTTTTGCCCTCCCAGCAATAGGGCACTGCTTAGCTCTGTAAAAGATGACCTACGTCTTAGGAAGCCGGGTGTTTATACAACACCTTGCCAATGCGGCAAGGCGTACATCGGCCGATCTGTCCGCACTGTCAAAGAAAGATGTGTGGAACATTGTCGCCACATGAGACTGCTGCAGCCTGAAAAATCTGCTGTGACAGAACATTGTTTAACTGAGGGACACAAGATGGAATTTGGCGATTTTGTGTCCCAACTTCGTCGCCGCTTTTGTGTCCCAGCCTCGTCGTAGGTGTCGGTGGCCGAGTGGAACGAGACCGACACAGGAACAAAAATAGCACGCTGGTGCAGGTACGGAGGGGAGCAGCCAGAAACTATAAACACTCGAGTAAATTAGAAAGAGATATATTGCACAGAATGTAACAATACTTAACTTTTACATAGTACTGCAGAATGTTGATACATAGTTGTTAGAGGCCTGCCTAGTGCCTGTACAATAGCAAAGTCTTCACTGGTGCCTATCTGATTACGAAGGTCCTAACTCGTTGCTCTCTCAGTCCGAAGTGGCGATGTCCTTCAGTGGTGGCCACGAGCGGCGTTGTCGCAGAGGGTGCTCGTGGCTGTCGTCGTGAGAACGCCGCGCCGTGCGTGCATGGCGGCGCGCGGCGAAAGTAGGTGGCGCGCACTTTGTACTTGTGCGACACCACAGGCGAGTCCCTCATAATTCCTAACATCTCCTGTTTTTGGGACAGTGTCTACAAAGAAGCAATTGAAATTAGATTGGCGAACAACCTGATTAACCGAGACAAGGGTTTGCCTGTGAGCAGATCGTGGAACCCGCTTTTAAAAAACATCAAACTGCAACGTTCTGTGACGAAGCCGACGCCAGTGTTTGATCAACCATAATCGATATATCTTTGCACCGATGTCCCACTAGGGGCGGCGCCACTAGTACACGTCCCGTACGTAGCAATCTTGGAAGGTGGCGCATGCGCCGCACACTCGCGCGACGCCTATATAGGACGTAGAATACGGCTCTACCCTCAGTATTCAACGGGACTCAGCAGCAGCAGCGTTCCTGAGGATGGCGGACAGTTGGAGCGCCGAAATATCGGACCAGTTTGTTCTTACTATCCGGCAGCATACCCTGAAGGAGTATGAAGTTATAGTACACAATTAACAAACCAAAGGAAATTTACCTAGTCCCGTATCGCTTCAAAGATGGCGCATCACCACGCAACAGAATAGGGAGTGATCACGCGTTTACTATCTTTGAAGATGGTCGACTCCGCGCATGTACACTACATTTTGGACGACAGATTGCAGCGGGAGCTTCCTTTCTGTATACTCCCTATTCTGTGGTTTAATATAGGCAGACGACCGAGCCATACTGCCAAGAAAATAGCTTTGAGACCGTGCAAAACAAACTACACACATAAAACAGAGTAGCATCAGCACGATTAAGCGGCTCATAAAGATTTACTTAAAACTGGAATACAGATATACAAACACAAGATTTCAGTTAACCTTCTTACTCAACAAAACATAAACTGATAAATCGAACGACAATAATCTAGACATTCTGAAACATAACATACGAAATAGTAAGATACCTGGCAACTCGTCTTCAACCATACATTGGTAAAACTGCCTCTTATATAAAACACTCACGTCATTTTATTTACAAACTTGAAGGACTAACTTTGGCTCTTGCTGACATTCTTGTAAGTTTTGATTTATTGTCGTTTTAACTAAGATTCCCGATAACGAAGTTATGAATTATACGACGGACTTTTTCCGAGGGGATTTGTTTGTTCTTTTTCGACAGTGCCTTACTTCGATCACTTCCAGTGGGACGATGAGTTTTACGAGCAAGTTAATGGTGTCACAATGAGTAACTCATTAATACCTACAATTACTAATTTCTGCATGGAAAACATCAAATAGGCAGCTCTGGAAAACGTAATAAGAAACCAAGGCGATGGTTTCAGTTTGTGGACGACACATTTGGCCTCATGGTAAAAAAACTTTAGAAGAATTCTTTTGTTATGTGAATGGTATAAGTTAAAAAATCCAGTTCACTACGAAATGGGAAATGATTGCGTAATATCCTTCTTGAGCGTTTTAGTCGGGCGACAGATTGATGGAAATTTGAAACATTCGGTTTTCCGGAAATCCACACATACGGACAGATACTTGCATAAGAACTGCAACTATCATCCACAGAAAAAGAGAGGCATCATTAAAAGTCTTGCCGACAGAGCCAGAAAAATTTACACGCCGGAAACCGTAGACGCCGAACTACAACACCTAATGCAGGCATTCGAGAATAATGGATATTCGCGCAAAGAAGTAAACAGAGTTCTGTGACCAAGGAACTGTAGGCCGAAGGATAATAGTCAAATACAGCGATCGAAGAACATATTTCCTCTCCCCTTTATCAGAAAGATCGAAAAGATTGAATAAAACCTGATATAAATCTGGTTATTAGGCCTACTAAGAAGATAACTCAAGCATTCCGGTCCTTAAAGGATAAACGCCTTCCTCTGTCATCATATAGGGTATATACGTTTCCATGCATGTCTTTGTGGAAAAGTATACTTCAAAAATACAAAGAGAAACGTCAGTACATGCCTAAAAGAACATAAAAATCTTTGAGGACTACGGAAAACTAAAAATTAGGCTCTGGCTGAGAAAGCACTTCAGTGAGGAAATAATGAAGAGAAGTTTTCAGAGACGACATTTTTATCTACGACGACGACCTATTATCCAAGTACGTATTTACATCTACAAACATACTCCGCTATTCACCGTAAGGTGCGTGGCGGAGGGTACACTGTACCACTACTAGGCATTTCCTTTCCTATTCCACTCCCAAATTGAACGAGGAAAAAAAGAATGCCTATATGCCCCCGTACGAGCCCTAATTTATCTTATCTTTTCTTTGTGATCTTTACGCGAAATGTAAGTAGGCGGCAGCAAGATCGTACTACACTCAGCTTCAAATTCCGACCCTCTAAATTTACTTAACAGAAATTCACGAAAAGAACGTCGTCTTTCTTCTAGCGATTCCCAATTGAGTTGCCGGAGCATTTCCGTGACACTCGCGCATTGGTCGAACCTACCGGTAACAAATCTAACTGCTCGCCTCTGAAACGCCACTATGTCTTCCTTTAAACTGACCTGCTGCGGGTCCCAAACACTTGAGCAGCACTCAAGACGTGGTCGTACAAGCGTTTTATACTCTGTCGCCTTTACAGGTGAAGTACATCTTCCCAAAATTCTCCCAATAAACCGAAGTCGGCTGTCCGCCTTACTCACAACTGTCCTTACATACTCGTTCCATTTCATATCGCTCTGCAATGTTACGCCTGGATATTTGAACGACGCGACAGCTTCAAGAAGCTCACTATTAATGCTGTATTCGAAGATTGTGGGATTGTTTTTTCTACTCATGCGCATCACCTTACATTTTCCTACATTGAGAGCTAGCTGCCATTCTTCGCACCAACTAGAAATTTTGTCTAAGTCATCCTGTATGCAATTACAGTCAGTTACAGACGACACCCTCCCATACACCACAGCATCATCAGCAAACAGCCGCATATTACAACTTACTCTGTCCATCAGATCATTTACATAGATAGAAAATAATAGCGGTCCTATCACACTCCCCTGGGGCACGCCTGACGATACACTCGTCTCTGATGAACACTCGCCGTCGAGAACAACGTACTGCGTTCTATTACTTAGGAAGTCTTCCAGCCAGTCACAAATCTGTGAACCTATTCCTAAGCTCGTATATTCGTTAGCAATCTGCAGTGCGGCACTGCGTCGAACGCCTTTTTGAAGTCGAGAAAAACACAATCCGCCTGTTGCCCTTCATCCATGGCTCGCAAGATGTCATGTGAGAAAAGGGCAAGCTGAGTTTCACATGAACGATGTATGCTAAATCCGTGCTGATTCATGGAAAGAAGCTTATTCGTTTCATGGAAATTTATTATATTAGAATTGTGAATATGCTCCAAAATTCTACATGAAACTGATGTCAACGATATTGGCCTGTAATTGTGTGGGTCAGTTCTCTTTCCTTTCTTCTAAACGGGAGTCACCTGCGCTTTTTTCCAATCACTAGGAACTTTGCGCTGAATTAAAGATTCGCGATAAATGAAAGCTAAGTAGGGGGCCAATACCGCAGAATAGTCTTTGTAAAACCGAACTGGTATTCCATCCGCACCAGCAGACTTTTTCGTATTTAGCTCTCTCAGCTGCTTCTCTACACCGGAAATACCTATTGCTATGTCCCCAATTTCGGAATTAGTACGTTGATCAAATGATGGTACATTTGTGCGGTCCTCCTGCGTGAAAGATTTCTTAAAGGTTAAATTTAGAACTTCAGCTTTCCGTTTGCTTTCTTCTATTACTGCCCCGGAATGATCAACGAGTGACTGGACCGTGGGCTTTGACCCGCTTATCGATTTTACATAGGACCAGAATTTTTTCGGGTTCTCGGAAAGATCTATTGCTAAGGTATGGCTGTGATAATTATTGTATGCTTCGCGCATCGATCTTTTTATAGACGCACGAATCTCTAATAACTTTTGCCTGTCATCATTTGCGTGTTCTTTTTTGAATCGAGAGTGCAACAGCCTTTGCTTTCTCAGCAGCTTTCTAACATTATAATAATGCCACGGTGAATCTTTTCCATCGTTAATCGTCTTTACTGGCACATATATCTCTAACCCTTTATTAACAATGCACTTAAATTTAGTCCACAATTCCTCTACATCCATAGTCCCGGAATTAAACGATGCCCATTCATTTTCTAAGTGCGATCGTAACATTTGCTTATCGGCTCTTCCCAACAAAAACACGCTCCTAGCCTTCTTGATTGGATTATGAACTTTGGTTACCATCGACGCTATGACGATATCATGATCAATAATTCCTGTCTCTACACAGACATCGTTAATAAGGTCAGGCCTGTTTGTGGCTATAAGGTCTAGAATATTTCCATTGCGCGTGGGTTTCCGGTTTAACTGCTCAAGTCAGTTTTCGGAGAATGTGTCGAAAAGTAGCTCGCAAGACTGCATTTCTGTACCGCCTGAAATGTAACTAGCGAGGTCCCAATCTATACTCTTAAGGTTGAAGTCACCTCCGACTAATATTACATGGCCCGGATACCTATGCACTACCTGGTGGAGACTTTCTTTCAATGATTCTAAAACTGCTACATCAGCACTGGGGGGCCGGTAAAAACACCCAACTATTAACTTTACTTCTTTTAGATCTGTTATACGTGCCCAGATAACTTCAGTTACTTTTAACTTCGATCTCAGTAGAAACAATATCTTTATCCACAGCGATGAACACTCCTCCTCCAGGTGTATCCGATCTATCTTTCCGATATACATTCCACGGTTCGCTAAATATTTCTGAACTTGCCACATCATGATTTAGCCAGCTTTCGGTGCCTAAAACTATCTGAGCGTAATAACTTCCATGCAAATTCTGGAACTTTATTTCTAATACTCTGTAAGTTCGCGGCTAATATTTTTATGTTCGAATTTTTGTTCCGAACGTGGCCTGAATTCGCTGTTTGAATGCTGACAGGCGAGTGCTCATCAGAGTTAGCACCTAGCCCAAATAAACCCATGTGCACTCCACAAGTACTCTGCTACCTGAGTAGCCGCTTCCTTAGTGTAGTGCACCCCTGATCTATCTAGGGGCACCCTACAATTCCCCACCTGATAACGCAGATCCAGAAATCTGCAGCCATGACTGTCACAGAGTCGGCGAAGCCTCTGGTTCAGACCCTCCACTCGGCTCCAAACCAAAGGATACCGATCAACCCTAGGAACAATGCTACAAATTGACAGCTCTGCTTGCACCCCGCGTGCGAAGGCAGCAGCCTTCACCGATTCCGCCAGCCGCTCGTAGGACCTGAGGATGTCCTCAGAATCCAAGCGACAAGCGTCATTGGTGCCGACGTGAGCCACGACTTGCAGTCGACTGCACCCCGCACCCTCGATAGCCGCCGGCAAGGCCGCCTCCACATCTTGGATGAGGCCCCCCGGCAGACACACGGAGTGCACGTTGGAATTCCTTCCGGATCTCGACGCTCTCTGCCTAAGGGGCTCCATCACGCGCCTGACATTGGAGCTCCCAATAACTAATAATCCCCTCCCCCCGTGCACCTGCTCGGACCCTGCTGAAGGAGCGGCCACGCGTTCACTCACAGGACGAACGGGCGCGGACGGACGTCCAGCCTCCACATTGACCTTCCGCCTCGAGCGACGCGAACGCCGTACAACCCGCTACTCCCCTTGCGGAGAAGGCGGCTCGACGACGTCCGGTACACCTGAAGGTGCCTCGGTAGCAGGGACAGAGAGCGAAGCATGAGACACCTGAGGTGTACTACTCGACGCACCAGACTCCCCAACATCGCTGCACCCGGAGACAGCAGCCTGAAGACGGCTGACCGTAGCCAACAGCACGCTCAGCTGTTCGCGAACTGCGGCCAACTCCTCCTGCGTCCGCACACAGCAGGCACACATCCTATCCATCCTATCGATACAATTAACTGCAGAAAGTAGAAAACTAAATAATCAACTTTTAAGTAGCCTAGTACTCTAATAAAGGCGGCTGGCTGCTGACTGAACTGTGGTCAGTGGTAACTACACTGTCAAATCAACAAAACTGAGTCCGGCAGTTTTCAAAATAAACAAGAATATCTGTGAAATACACCGTTATCAAACACGCGAGAAAATAAGGTTAGCGCTGTTTACGATGTGGCACTGGTGGCAGTTGGCACTGGACTGACTGATAACGAGCGATAGTAATGGTCTCTGACTTGTTTTGAAATACACCAGTCAAAGTAGTACAAACGAAATCTGCCAAGTACGCGGGAATAAACCTCTTAAAACAGAAGTAATGAACTAGACTGGCAAATTAAATTTGATACAAATTAAATTAAGATACTTAGCGCTGTTTACGATGTGGCACTGGTGGCAGCAGTTTGAATATATAAGCATGGGGACAAATTTAACAGGAAGAAAGAAGCTATGAAACTCAGTTATATATGGACTGTCGATCTCCATTATAGGTAAATGTGTTTTTATCTTGGACTAGTGGCTAAAGATGGTTATGTTTTATTTTTGACAAAGATTATTTCTGCTGATCACGTGAAAACCTTACCACGACCATGTTAGATAGTTCGACTCGTAAGACGGCAAGACTCAGCACTGCTAGGACGATGTCCTGCGCAGCTCTGATCGAAACGTTACGAGCAGATGATATCTTGTGAGGCATGGATGAAGGGCAACAGGGAGATTGTGTTTTTCTCGATTTCAAAAAGGCATTTCACGGGGTGCCATACTGCAGACTACAAACTAAGATACCAGCATATGGAACGGGTTCAAAGATTTCTGACTGGCTGGAATACTTCCTAAGTTATAGAATGCAGTACGTTGTTCTCGACGGCGAGTGTTCATTAGAGACGAGTTTATCGTCAGGCGTGCCCCAGGGGAGTGTGATAGGACCGCTATTATTTTCTATCTATATAAATGATCCGTGGTTCGGAACCCACGTTAAACTGTAGGTCCCCCTATAACTGGCTGGGTAAGTCAGTTCGAAGGTCGGAGGAAGGCAACGGCATACCACCTCCAAACAGGACCATGCCTAGTAAAGCACTGTGGTGTTCAAACCAATCTTCGGATTGTTGACTGCTTTACCTTATATAAATGATCTGATGGACAGAGAAAGTTGTAATTTGCGGCTGCTTGCTGATGATGCTGTGGTGTATGGGAGGGTGTAGTCTGTAACTGACTGTAATAGCATACAGGATGACTTAGACAAAATTTCTAGTTGGTGCGAAGAGTGGCAGCTAGCTCTCAATGTAGAAAAATGTAAGGTGATGCGCATGTGTAGAAAAACCAATCCCATAATGTTCGAATACAGCATTAGTAGTGAGCTTCATGATGCTGTCGCGGAAATCTGAAGTTCTATATTTAACCTTTAAGAAATCTTTCACGCAGGAGGACCGCACAAATGTACCATCATTTGATCAACGTACTAATTCAGAAATTGGGGACATAGCAATAAGTATTTCCGGGGTAGAGAAGCAGCTGAGAGAGCTAAATACAAAAACGTCTGCTGGTCCGGATGGAATACCAGTTCGCTTTTACAAAGACTGTTCTGCGGTATTGGCCCCCTACTTAGCTTGCATTTATCGCGAATCTTTAATTCAGCGCAAAGTTCCTAGTGATCGGAAAAAAGCGCAGGTGACTCCCGTTTAGAAGAAAGGAAAGAGAACTGACCCACACAATTACAGGCCAATATCGTTGACATCAGTTTCATGTAGAATTTTGGAGCATATTCTCAGTTCTAATATAATAAATTTCCTTGAAACGAATAAGCTTCTTTCCATGAATCAGCACGGATTTAGCATACATCGTTCATGTGAAACTCAGCTTGCCCTTTTCTCACATGACATCTTGCGAGCCATGGATGAAGGGCAACAGGCGGATTGTGTTTTTCTCGACTTTAAAAAGGCGTTCGACGCGGTGCCACACTGCAGATTGCTAACGAAGATACGAGCTTATGGAATAGGTCCACAGATTTGTGACTGGCTGGAAGACTTCCTAAGTAATAGAACGCAGTACGTTGTTCTCGACGGCGAGTGTTCATCAGAGACGAGTGTATCGTCAGGCGTGCCCCAGGGGTGTGTGATAGGACCGGTATTATTTTCAATGTATATAAATGATCTGATGGACAGAGTAAGTTGTAATTTCAGGCTGTTTGCTAATGATGGTGTGGTATATGGGAGGGTGTCGTCTTTCATTGACTGTAACAGCATAGAAGATGACTTAGATACAATTTCCAGTTGATGTGAAGAATGGTAACTAGCTCTAAGTATAGAAAAATATCATGTGATGAACATGAATAGGAAAAACAATACCACAATGTTCAAATACAGCATTAGTAGTGAGCGTCTTGATGCAGTCGCGTCGTTGAAATATGTAGGCGTAACATTGCAGAGCGATATGAAATGGAACGAACGTGTAAGGACAGTTGTGCCTAAGGCCGACAGCCGTCTTATTGGGAGCCGGTTTATTGGGAGAATTTGGGAAGATGTAATTCTTCTGTAAAGGAGACCGCGTATAAAGCGCTTGTACGACCACATTGCTCAAGTGCTTGGGACCCGCAGCAGATCAGTTCAAAGAAGACATGGAAGCAGTTCAGAGGCGAGCAGCTAGGTTCGTTACTGGTAGGTTCGACCAATGCGCGAGTGTCACAAAAATGTCCCGGGAACTCAAATGGGAATCGGTGGAGACAAAACGACGTTCTTTTCGAGAAATTCTGTTGAGGAAATTTAGAGTACGGAAATTTGAAGCTCGCTGTTGAACGATCTTCCTACCGCATAAAGATTACAAAGGCAAGATAAGAGTAGTTACGGCCCGTACAAAGGCATATAACCATTATATTTTCCCTAGTTCTATTTGTGAGTGGAATAGGAAAGGAAATGCTTAGTAGTGGTACAGTGTACTCTCCGCCACGTATATATGTAGTTGTAGGTTGAAACCTGTCAAATAAATTTACATTCAGCGATCTAGACTGTAAATTTTTACGTTAATGTCTCTAGGAAAGATCGCTGTTACATCCTGGGAGAATCTTTGTCCAAATTAATGTTGACTGAATATCATTTTATATAAGCATTAAGAAGCATAAACATTTTACAGTTTTCATGTAGTAATGAGGCACGTTCGATTGTGGCACTTGAAGGTATAGTAGCATTATATTTAATAAAAAGATTTACAAAAATGTTTGGCCCAGGAAATGCCGCATAGTTAAATGACTTCGCTCACGTCCAACGTCATTTTCATTAGACTTCGTGCTTAACCAAATCGTGGTCGTCGTCCCCCCCCCCCTCTCACTCCCTACCATGTTTCCGATGTTCGGGTTTGGCGGTACCATTCGGTTCATCGACGTCGCGCGCCCACACGCGCCTCACACCTAGAGGGAGACCATTAAAAAATCATTTAGTAGCGCTTAGTTTTCCGCTGAACTTCAGGAGAGCCTGCAATCGGCTGGGAAGTGAGTCCGCACGTCGCATTCAGTTCACCTCTTTTGTGAAGGTTTAGAGTCTTCACTTCCACTGCACTGCAGGAATTCCGAAGCTAGTATTTTTCCCTCTTCCCGAACATGCACCATATATAAGCTGCAGGGTTCATGTCAGTGATTTTGCAGGTCACTGGAGATGCAATAGGATGGGAGGGTGTTCAGATCATCCAATTATATATTCATTCAGCTTCATGAACTCTGACATTATAATCTTGTTGAATGGGGGTGTGAAGAGCATACTCATAATTGCAAATGTCGACTGAAGCTTTCCGACGCCATATTATCTCAGCATCAGTTTGGGATGGACCATCATTTACTGCCTGCAGAGCGAAAATATGAAAATGACAATTTTTTTTTTTTTTAATGTGAACTCTTGATATATTTTTGCCTTCAGATGTTACTTCCCACTCAGCCCACAAAAGTCGTGGGGATACCTCCTGATATCGCGGTGGACCTCCAGTCGATGAGCGAAGTGCGGTAGCCTCAACAGAAATCCTCTTCAGAAATAATGAGCTACGCTGCCTCTACAGCCCTTCGTAAGTGCGAAAATGTTACGTGTGTAGAATTTTGGGCACTAACTGACTTTTATCTCCCATAAATGTTCGATGGGATTCATGTCAGGTGATCTGGGTGCCCAAATAATTCGTAAGCATTCTCCAGACGATTCATAACGCCAATGGCGAACAATTCTGTCTCGATGACAAGGCGCAGTGCCATCCAGAAAAATACCTTTGCTGTTTGGGAACACGAAGTTCATGAACAGCCCCAAATGGTGTCCAAGTACTCAAACATAAACATTTCCAGTCAATGATGGTTCATCTGTACGAGATGACCCAGTCTGTCTCACGTAAACAGGCCACACAACCATGCAGCCATCATCAGCCTGCACAGTGCCTTCTCGATAACATGGCGCGATGGCTTCACGGGCACTACACCATACTTATCCCTACCGTTAGTTCTCACCACCTGAAGTATGGAGTCATCTGACGAAGCCAGTGGTCACAAGTCCAGGAAGAGCGCTCCAGGCGATGCAGAGCTGTTAGCAAATGTACTCGACTCGGTCTTCTACTGCCGCAGCAAATTAACACTAAATTGCGGACTACGTTGTCCGTGGTGAGACGAAATGCCTGAAATTTGGTACTCTTTTCACACACTGTGGATCTGGGAATATTAATTCTCTAACGATTTCCAAAGTGGGATGTTCAGTGCGTGGAAATCCAACTCCCATTCCGCGTTCAAAGTCTAACAGTCGGTGTCACGTGGTAGGACAGCTCAGTTTTCAGCCGTTCTGCGCATCCGCCTCCGTTACCGCACTGGCAGCGAATAATATCCACTAGTTGACCCATGCGAATAATTCGCACTCTGTTCTCATCAGACACCGATAGATGAGATGGTAATGGAGAAAGGGCAGCTGGAAGTACATATGTAACAAACCTTGAATAGTAGTAACAAATATAAGTCTCATTGTAAGAAAATTTATATAATTAAAAACAATGGCTCCGTAGCACAGTGGTAGAGTGCCAGACTACAAATCCAAAAGTCGCGGGTTCGATCCCCGCCAGGTCCTAGGATTTTTATCTGTCACTTTCCACTTCTTTCACCTCTGGCAATGTTGCTCATGTGAAAATACCGAGTAGCACCGTGGTTCAGAACCCACGTTAAACTGCAGGTCCCCCTATAACTGGCTGGGTAAGTCAGTTCGAAGGTTGGAGGAAGGCAAGGGCATACCACCTCCAAACAGGACCACGCCTAGTAAAAGCACTGTGTTGTCAAACCAATCTACGGATTGTTGACTACTTTAACTTTTTATGATTTATTGTGAAACATATAAAAAATCAGATATTGATTTTTTCGTCCTTATTTTATTTTTTGATACTTGTTTATTTTACAAAAATTCTTTGAAAACAATATTAGTAGTTGTTAATGTGAGCATCGTTTACTTTTTGGATGTGTGTCTTTACCACAAACATAAATATCACTGAATGAGTGAACTCCTGAAAAAGCCACGTATGCGAAATAACAAGTTCTAGTAAATATAATCCTGCCCTTCACAACATCTGTCCTTGTGCTTTATTTTTGGCTAAGGTTACATTTATATTAGCACAGTTTTATCGGAGCCAATTAATTTTAGCAGTGATTATATACTCGCCTAAGTGTGTTACCACTAATCTTGTATCACTAATTAATCCCTGTTATTTAAATTGAATTATTTATGTATTTTTCGTCATTACATCGAGGTGGATAACCGAAATCGTGCGATAAACTATGCCTGCATTAAATAAAGTCTTTGGCTTGCGTAAAGAATCTAAACATCTGCAAGAGCTGTCGTTCATGTTAGTTAAACAGATTGTCAATAGATAGCACCTTCTACATTGAGTTTATAAAAATGTTCAAATGTTTGTAGAGCTTATGGGACTTAACTACGGGGTCATCAGTCCCTAAACTTACAAACTACTTATGAACTAGCTAATATTAAAGACGGCACAAATATCCATGCCCGAGGGGGGATTCGAACCCCCGACCGTAGTGGCCGTGGAGACTGTGACTGACGCGCCGCAGATCGCTCGGCCACCGCGGCCGGCATTGCGTTTATATCGGCGGCACAAACGAAGTTGATTCTCGGCGAGGTGGCTAATGGAAGCAACCGTAAATACTTGTTCCATTTCCGATCGTTGGCCGGGTATCAGCTTAGGTTGTACGAACAATACAATTTTTTTTAAACAATAACTTAAAACTACCTGTGTATTTTTCGTCATTAGTGGAGAACGAAACTTTGAAAATGATACCTCAATCATTGATTTTGGATAAGTAATACGGGAGATATGGCGTACCGACAAAATAACACAGATGAGAAATAATATATATTATTTTGTAGGCGCGTGGCTGGCCACGAGTTACGCGTTTCCCACAAAGGCGCTACTGTTGGCGCTCGGCCGTAGCTCCTCCCCTCACCGCTTCCCCTATCGCTCCTCCTCTTAAGAGCGGAAGCGCCTTCCTACATGACGCCAGCTATAATGGCCGTCGTACAGTCACAATCACGTCGCAAAACTTTTCATGTGACTCAGTGGAGTACAAGTGACAGTTCTACTACTGCGTCGCTCTTTTGCATCCGTACCTCGCGACTCGCGTCACTTCAGTCTATTTCCTGATTTAATCCGATATCTTCTTGAGACTTGTGCGCGACATGTGCTTATCCCCGTTTAGTTTAGGAACGGCCTTCCGCTCGTAAGAAGCGCGTGTGACCGAAGTGATGGCCGCTGCCGCAGCGAGGTTATCGGGCAGTAACGTAGGCGGCGTCACGTTTCCAATTTCAGATAAAGCGGGGAGCGCGCCGGTAGCGGACGAACGGCAGGCTGTCTGCTAGCAGCCTCTCGCGGTGACGTCACCACTTTACTGACCTGCCCTAGCACATCTGTTGTAACGGAGGCGTTTAGAATATCGGGTGTCGGCCTTACGCCTTAGAAGTGGAGCCTACCGCACCCCATCCCCAGTATTGCTGAGTCAGAGGCCAACAAGAAAGTCAGGCCGTGGCGCGCACGTCACAACACGTTATCAAGGGAGGCCTGAACCAGCGCCACCGCTAGCTGACTGGCTGGCTGATATGAGGCGGATGGCTCTGCCCCAGAGGCCAGCCAGACAGCTAGCAGTCGCGCTGGCCCAGACCTACCTTGATCACGTCTCGTGAAGTGATCGCTGCGGCCTGCCTTTCTCGTTGGCCCCAACTGAGTTATGGTGACGTGTTTGTATTGCAGTGCTGCTCTTTGCTTTCATTTAAAACAAGAATGAAACGTTCATCTGTTTTATCGTGATGTAGTCCATGACCGACAAGTGGCTTTAGAAGTGCTACGCACAGTTATCCAGGTATTTTTCAGTTCTAGTACTCACATTGCGAGTTCCTCCGTCTTTTGTTTCTTTTTTCCGTATATTGTGGTACCTTCATAAACCGACTTGGCCAATTTATCTTCTTTTTCACCCAGACTTTCCAAATGTATACAAACTCCTTATTGAAAACCTTTTCATTCGTGTTTCTTCTGCATAGTCTATTTGGTGCCTTGTACTAATCCTAAATTACATTGTTCGTCGTGCTTTCCATTTCTTCAATATCTACTTATACTGGAGAGAACACATAGAAAATGTTGTGGGGAAGGCGAACCAAACATTATGTTTCACTGGCTGAACGCTTCGAAGATGCACCAGCTCCACCAAAGAGACTGCCTACCTCACACTTGTGCGTCCTCTCCTGGAGTACTGTTGCCCAGTGTGGGACCCTCACGAGGGGAAACTGACGGAGGACATTGAGAAGTTTCAGAGAAGGGCAGCTCGTTTTACAATGTTACAGGGGGGAAAGCGTCACGGAAATGTTCCACGATTTGAAGTGGAAATCATTAAAAGAACGACGTTATTCGCTGCGGCGAGATCTATTTGCGAAACTTGTATCACTGACTTTTACTTCTGAACAAGAAAATATTTTGCTAGCACCCACCTACATAGGGAGACATGACCATCCCAATAAAATAAAGAAATCAGATCGAAAATGGGACGATTTTGGTGTTCTTTCTTCCCGCGCGCTATTAGAGAATGTAACGGTAGAGAAGGGTTACGAAAGTGGTTAATGAACCCTCTACCAGGCACTTAAATGTGATTTGCAGAGTATCTATTTAGATGTAGATTTGTTTTTCTGAGTACTTTGTTCCTCGTGCTTCTTTTCATCCAAGCCAGTGGTTGCTGGTACTCCACAGAAAGTCAGTGAGAACATTATAGTTCTGTCACCCTTTTCTTTTCCTTTGGTTATTTTAGTTACTTTCTTCAGTTTTTGTTTCTTCTTATAGTGTGGCCAGTGCGAAATTAGACACCTCAAGAACACGCGCGCTGCCTGTATTCCATATGGGTTGTGTGTGACTCCGTTGCCACATACACACTGTCAGCAGTGTAAAGCGTACCTCTATATTCAGTGTTTACGTGCGACATGGTGTTTTCCAATTTGGTTTCAGTGTTACGTTAAAAACTGCATTGACGTGTGTTTGGCAGTGAACGAAATATAAGGAACTTCATGCGCCGCGGCGGAGTGGCCGAGCGCATTGAGGCGCTAAGCTCCTTTCCCCGTCGGAGGTTCGACTCCCCCTTCGGGCATAGATGTTTGTGCAGCCTTTAGTATAAGTTAGTTTATAAGTAGTTTGTACGTTTAGAGACTGATGACTACGCAGTTAAGTGCCATAAGCTTAACAAACATTTGAACTTCATGTAGTATTTCTCCGCTTCGTGTGCATAATAAATCCTGCAAACACATTCGTAAGTAATCTAAATTTGTCTGGTGTACTGCAGTTTTCTGATATCCTGATCAACAATAAAGAAGCTCTGAGTAGAATTACTTTGAGCCTGTCCATGAAATGACAACAAACGCGAATGGTATTTCTAATTTTACTACAGCCAACTCATCAAATCAGTAACTTTGGCAGAATTTCTAGATGTGATCACGTTTTTCGGCTCTCAAAGAAAGAAATCGAATCTAGAACGGTAAACCGTGTGCCTACGATCATGCTTCATGATCTTTCTTTGCTGTTGTGGCGTCTGGGTTTGATCGTCCTGCCGCTCTAAGGCGCCATCTACATCTACATAAGTACTCTGTAAGTCACACTGAAGTGCAAGGCATCATACCACTTTTATGATATTTCTCTGCAGTAGTTCCATTCTCTAATAGCTCGCGGGAAAAAAGAACACCTAAATCTTTCTGTTTTCGATCTGATTTCTATTATTTTATTATTATGGTCATGCCTCCCTATGTAGGTGGATGCTAAAAATATATGTTTGCATTCTGATGAAATTTCGCAAGTAGATCTCGCCGCAACAAATAACGCCTTTCTTTTAATGATTTCCACCCCAACACGTGCATCATTTCTATGACATTCTGTCCCCTACATCGCGATAATACAAAATGTGCAGCCCTTCTCTGAATTTTCTCTAAATCGTCCATCAGTCCCACCTGTTGTAGATCTCACAATGTGCAACAATGTTCCAAACTATGACGCACAAGTGTAGTGTAGGCAGTTTCTTTAGTAGAACTGTTGCACCTTCTAAGTGTTCTGCCAACGAAACGTAGTCTTTGGTTCGCCTTCCCTACAATACTTTCTATGTGTTCTTTCCAATTTAAGTTGTTCATAATTGTTGCTCCTAGATAATTAGTAGAGTTGACGGCCTGTAGGTTTGACTGATGTATTGTGTAACTGTGTAACTCAAGTTTAATGAATTTATTTTAGTGGTCATATGGATGACCTCATACTTATCATTATTAAGGGTCAATTGCCAATTTTTGCACCATGCTGATATCAAAATCATTTTGCAGTTGCTTTTGATCTTCTGATGACTTTACTAACCTATAAATGACAGCATCATCTGCGAACAGTCTAGAGAGCTACTCTGATTGTCTCCTAAATCGTTTATAAGCATAAGGAACAGTAGGGGCCCTATAACACTTCCCTGTGGAACGCCAGATATCACTTCTGTTCTACTCGATGACTTCCTATCAATTACAACGTACTGTGTCCTTTCTGACAGGAAATCACGAATCCAATCGCACAACTGTGGCGATATTCCATAAGCACGCAATTTCATTAGAAGACGCTTGTGAGGTACAGTACAAAAGCCTTCCGAAATCTAGAAATACGGAATCTATTTTACATTCCTTGTCGATACCGTTCATCACATCATGTGAGTAAAGAGCTGTGTTTCACAAGAACGATACTTTCTGAATCCGTATTCACTATGAGTCAATAATACGTTCCTCTGGAAGTAGTTCATAATATTTCAGGAAAGTATGTGTTCTAAAATCCTGCGGCAAACCGACGTTAATGATATAGACCTGTAATTTTGCAGATCACTTCTAGTGCCTTTCTTGAGTATAGGAGTCAGTCACCTGTGCAACTTTCCAGTCATTGAGTACGGAATGTTTACTAAGCGAGCGATTATATATGATAGTTAGGTATGGGGCTATTAGATTAGATTAGATGTACTTTTCGTTCCAGTAGATCCGAATTGAGGGGAATCCTCTTGGATGTAGAACATGTCAGAACAAAATACACAATATATACTTACAAAAAGAGAGCATATGTGTTAATGTGCCTTCCACAGACCCCAAATGTAATTGCCCTCGTGGATGTGGAATTGGTCTGGAAAAACAATTATCTTAAAAATATTTACATTTTAAAGGACACCAATCTTATTACTACTTACTAATTTACTAGGTGCATATTAAAATTCGTAGCAATTACTTTTTTATTTCTTTTTTCTTTTTTTTCTTTTCTTTTTTACACTGATTTACAATGATTACATTACAGCACAAAACTTGTACTGAAGTCAAACTGAACACAGTATTCATATTTGTGAATATTATATGCAATAAGTTACAATCAGTCACTTCTGGTAAGAAATTTATCAATGGAGTAAAGGAGTTGGCCACCAAAAAATCCTTTAGATTCTTTTCAAACTGTACTTTATTGTGAGTTAAATTTTTAGGCTGCTGGCATGTTATTGAAAATGTGTACTGCAGAATATTGGACACCTTTCTGAGCCAAAGTAAGTGACTTTAAATCTTTATGCAAGTTATTCTTGTTTCTAGCATTGATCCCATGGACTGAGCTATTGGTTTGAAAAAAGATGTATTTTTAACGACAAATTTCATTAGAGAATAAATGTATTGGGAAGCAGTAGTAAGTATCCCCAGTTCTTTAAAGAGACCTCTGCATGAGGTTCTTGAGTTGACACCACAAATGATCCGTAACACACGTTTTTGTGCTCTGAAAACTTTTGCTTGGCCTGATGAGTTGCGCCAGAAAATAATCCCTTATGACATTATGGAGTGAAAGTATGCATAATATCTTAGCTTTTTTATTTTTATATCTCCTATATCTGACAACATTCGCATAGCAAACAGGGACTTGTTTAGGCGCTTCAGCAGTTCTCTGGTATGCCCCTCCCAGTTAAATTTATTATCCAGCTGTAATCCTAAGAATTTGACACTTTCAACTTCTTCTATTTCCTTCTTGTCATACTCTAGGCATATATTCGCAGGAAACGTTTTACAAGTCCTAAACTGCATATAGTGTATTTTTTCAAGGTTTACCGACAGAGAATTGGCTAAGAACCATTTATCCATTTATTAATGTCCATGAAAATTTCATTAGCTGATCTTTCTAAGGCTATATTTGATTTACTATTTATTGAAATATTTGTATCATCTGCAAATAAAACAAACTTGGCCTCCGATAATGTCAATGATGAAAGGTCATTGATATATATATATATACAAGAAAAAGCAGGGGGCCTAAGATGGAGCCTTGGGGGACCCCACATGTTATTAGTTCCCAATTTGATGAGGCCTGAGATTTCAGTACACCTCTCTTTCCTATTGACACCCTTTGTTTCCTATTGTACATATACGATTTGAACAATTCTGCAGCACTTCCTGTTACGCCGTAATATTCTAATTTGCTTAAAAGTATATTGTGGTTTACACAGTCAAATGCCTTTGACAGGTCGCAAAATATACCAGTGGCATGTAATTTATTGTCTAATGAATTGAGTACATTCTCACTGTATGTGTAGATAGCCTTCTCAATATCAGAACCCTTTAGAAACCCGAATTGTGACATGGATAATAGTTTATTAGTGGTAAGGTGTTTAAGAAGACGACTGTACATTATCTTTTCTAAAATTTTTGAGAATGCAGGCAAAAGTGAAATTGGACGGAAATTTGATGGAATTTCTTTATCTCCTTTCTTATGTAATGGCATAACTTCAGCTTATTTCAACCATTCAGGAAATGTTCCACTGATAAAAGACTGGTTACACAAGTAACTTAAAACAACACTTAGCTCAGAAGCACACTTTTTAATCAAATTTGTTGATATATTATCATAGCCACTGGATTTTTTTGATTTTAAGGATTTTATGGTCGACATTACTTCTAGTGGTGTTGTGAGTGTCATACTCATATATCTGCAGCTATTTGTAGTCACAGGTGTGAGGTATTCCACTGCAGCAGTTACCGACCCTGATTATCCCATATTTTCGGTAATAGTTAAGAAATGCTTGTTGAAAATTGCAGCAACACTGCACACATCTGTTACCAGTTTGTCATCTACTCTTAATGCTATGTGCTCCTCTTCGTATCCGGTTCTACCAGTTTCCACCTTTACTATATCCCATATTGTCTTTATTTTGTTGTCTGAAAGGACTATCCTATTCTGATAATGCATTTGCTTTGATGTCAGTATTACTGCCTTCAATATATTGCAGTATGTTTTGTAATGATCTAAAGCATTTACATCTGAACTGTTTCTAATTGACAGGTATAGTTTTCTTTTTGTCTTACAGGAGACCTTTATTCCTCGAGTAATCTTTGGTTTCTTTGTAGACTTTGGTCTAATCTGTGTCAGTTTTGGGGGAAAACAGTTTTCAAATAAGTTGAGGACATTATTTATGAAAGTGTTGTACTTCTCATCCATAATATTAGCACTGTAGACATCACTCCAATTCATGTCTTTGAGCAGTTTTCTAAAATTATCAATTTTTCCCTTACTGACTACTCTCTTGAATTCAGATTTGATAGATTTTATATTCTGATCAGTATTAATATCTAGTAAAAGTAACTGCATGTCATGGTCTGAAAGGCTGCTTATCATTGGTTTTATAACATAATTTTGATCATTTGGCATTTCTATAAGGATATTATCAATGGCTGCATTTGAGCCGTTAGCTATCGTAGTTCGAAAAATTAAAAGTATGAATTAGATTGAATGACAATGCTACAGACTGCAATAATTTCTTACCGGGGGAGTTTTCAAGGAAGTCTACATTGAAATCACCAGCTAACACTAATTCTTTGTTTATTGTTATCATAATAATCCAACAGAGCTTCAATGCATACTCTGAAAGGAACCTAATTGGTATACAGTGGGGGCCGGGAGACTGACTTTTGTTAAGTGATTAAAGTTGTTTTAATACTACAGGGGTTGTTGTTGTTCTGGTCTTCAGTCCGCAGACTGGTTTGATACACCTCTCCAAGCTATCCTGTCCTGTGCAACCCTCTTCATTTGATAATACGTTCAGCAACCTACATCCTTTTGAATCTGCTTACTGCATTCGTCCCTCTGTCTCCCTCTACGGTTATTACCCCACACTCTTCCTTTTAATGCTAAGTTGACGAATCCTTGATGTCGAAGAATGTGTCCCACCAACCTATCCTTTTTTTTAGTCAGGATATGCCAGAAACTCATTTTCTCGCCAATTCTGTTGAGCACCTCCTTATTAGTTACGTGATCTACCCATTTAATCTTCAAAATTCGTCTGTAGCACCACATTTCAAAAGCTTCTATCATCTTTTTGTGTGAACTCTTTATCGTCCATGTTTCACTCCCATACAATGCTATACTCCAGACAAATGCTTTCAGAAAGGACTTCCTAACATTTAAACTAATATTGGACGTCAAACAATTTCATTTCTTCAGTAAAGCTTTTTATCCCATAGACATTCTGTATTTTATATCTTCTTTATTCGGCCGTCTGAATTTATCTTGATACCCAAATAACAGAACTCATCTACTACTTTTATAGTCTCATTACCTAATCTAATTCCTTCAGAATCACCTGATTTTCTGACAGTACATTCCATTACCCTCGTTTTACTCTTGTTAATGTTCAACTTATACCTTTCTTTCAAGACAGCATGCATTCCATTTAATTGTTCTTCCAGATCCTTTGCGGTCTCTGGACTTTAATACCCTCCCCTTCTACAGCTTGCTGAATGTACAGTTTGAACAACATTGGGAAAAGGCTACAAGCCTGTCTTACTCCCTTCCCAACCACTGTGACCCTTTCATGCTCTTCGATTCTAACAATTTCTGTTTGGTTTTTGTACAAGTTGAATATAGCTATTCACTCCCTATATTTTATCCCTGATACCTTCAGAATCTAAAAACTGTATTCCACTCAACATTATCAAAAGCTTTCTCCAGATCCACAAATGCTAAAAAGTAGGCTTTCCTTTCCTTAATCTATGATAAGTCTTAATGTGAATATTGCCTCGCGTATTCCTACATTTCTCCTAAACCCAAATTGATTTTGCCTAATGTCGAATTTCAGCATTTTTTCCATTCGTCTGTAAATAATCGATGTTAGTAATTTGCAACAATGACTTATTAAACTGAAAGTTCTGTAATTTTCACATTTGTCTGCACTTGCTTTCTTAGGTATTGGAATCACTATATTCCTGAAGTCTGGGTTATTTCCCCTGTCTCATACATCTTGCATACTAGGTGGAACAATTTCTTCATGACCTGCTCTTCTAACGAGGATAACAGTTGAGACGGATTATCTCCAGGGGCCTTGTTGCTACTCAAATCTTTTAGTGCTCTGTCAAATTCTTCGCACAGTATACCATCTCCTATCTCATCTGCCTCTATTTTTTTCATCCATTTGTAGAATACTGCCTTCAAGTTTGTTTCCTTTGTACAGGCCTTCTATATATATTACTTCCACCTTTCAGCTTTGCCTTCTTTGTTTAGTACTGGTTTTCCACCTGACTTTTTGATATCCAAA
Source organism: Locusta migratoria (assembly GCA_026315105.1). Classification (NCBI taxonomy): domain Eukaryota; kingdom Metazoa; phylum Arthropoda; class Insecta; order Orthoptera; family Acrididae; genus Locusta; species Locusta migratoria. Next base: position 150,518,771 of record CM048744.1, read on the forward strand.
CCGCTGCTTTTCTGGCCTCCAAATGTCTCTTTTATTTTCTTGTAGGCGGTATGTATCTTTCCCCTAGTTATACATTCTTCTATGGACTTGCATTTATCCTAAAGCCTCTCCTGGTTAGCCACTCTGCACTTCGTGTCAACCTCATTTTTCAGACGTCTGTACTTCCTTTTGTCTGCTTAACTTGATGCATTTTTATATTGCCTCCTTTCATCAATTAAGTTCAGTATCTCCGGTGTTATCTACTTCAAAATCCCCATGCTGGCAGCTGTTCTTGATACGAATTATGGAGTATTTGCTTCGTCTTTTCTAGTGAAGGAATTTAGGAAAGTTGTGTTCAGTAGCATCGCCATTTCTATCGTGTTGAAACACGTCCACTGATTGTGTGGTTGTGTTCCATTTTGATTTATACTTTAGCCAAAAGTGTTTTGCACCATTAATGTTATCTGTGTGTTAATTATTTTATTCTTTTTACTAATGATCAATGCCCCATATTTATGTATGTTTGCCCCATATTTATATATGTTTCCACCCGTGTGATTGAACTTGTGTGTTCATGTTAATGTGGAGGGTTGCTTTTAATATTGACTGACTGCTGTGCAATGGCTTACAGTCACCGCCTCCCACTCTATGCCTCATTTTGCTGTAGTTAAGAACGCATGGCTTCGTTTGTCGTCTGCACTAGCATGTGCTGGGTGGCCAGAGACAAGCTTACTTGGCAAGATGGCGAGGTGGCCATGTTCTTAGTGTCATACCAAGCTAATCTTGGACAAAAGAGGTGACAGGAGACCTCTCTGGGAGCGTTGTAGAGGGAATTGTCTTGGCCAGGTAGCAAGGGTTGGTAAACACTAGTCTCTGAACGCACTCTGCGTCACTTTCAGCGCGCTCTACATCCAGTGTAGGGCGGGGGGAGGCCTTCAAGCTTTAGAATTCACTCTTCATTCTGACTCCAACGACTGTGGAAGTAAGTACTTCGCCGAATCATGCAGAGGGGAAGGCATGACCGATTGCACCACGTGCTTTTGTAACGGTCATTACTTCAGCCTTCAGCCATGCTTTTGTTAATACTAGCTTCCTTCTATACGAATTCTTGCGTGTGCTTTACTCAATTATTCTAAATTAATATCTGTTTGTAAATATGAAATTCGGCTTGGCCACACACCATGTGGTACTTAAAAATAGTGAGCCACTGCCACCCCGAACATGAGTTCATTTATTGCACAGTGCACTTAAAATTAGTGCTCAAGAAACATGCCATCTCGTCAAGATGCCTCATTTTGCCGCTGCTTTCAAGTGTTCCCTGAGAGTAATGTACAGCCATGCATTATGCACATGTGAATAAGTGAATGTGTTTTCAGCTACCCATTGTGTGTTTGCAAATTTCCTCACATGTTATCTTCATATTCATAAAGGGCAGAAACAATTTTAATACGGGCAGTAATTATATGATTTAATCCACTTTTGTACAAAGTGTGTGCTTAATTTGGTCTCCCCACACTTATTTGCTTGTCATTTTTCTGTATAGATTATAATTTTAAAGCATCAAACTCTGTTTTTGATTTCATGCTCCCCATCCCACGTTTAATTATCTATTCATTCATTTTTAATGTTGATTTTGTGTTTGCTAAGATGTTGGCTGCTCCCTTGAGGAGTGCGCAGTTAGATAAATTTCCATTGACCATGTATTGTGGGCACTCATAAAGTAATTTAGAGCAGCAGTGAGCGTTTTAACTTACATTTTGCAGATCTCAACTTGCTTATTTTAATACGGCTAATGTTTGTTGGTTAATCAGATCCTATTTCAGTTTGCTTAATGTATTCCCTTCTGGCTGCCATATTAAATCGTTATCTACAGAACTTAACGATTTCAACAAAGAGCTATTGTGTAGAACTATACTTGGTATGACAGAGGAGAGTATCTAACGGCTAAGAAAATACTGGGCCAATGCTTGTAAAATTTCTTTGTTTGGACTCAGAGACCTCTATTCTTCACGTTCTCTGCTTCGTTCGTTTCCAATTCAGGAAGTGCACTGACGGACGGATGTAGGCTTGCAGTGTACCTCAATAAAAACTGAGTTTTAGAAAAAACTTTCAGATAAATACATTTCGCTCGACTTCAGTGAGAATATTGGCATGGAAGTAACTGCAGTTACTTTTGTTTAGCGTATGCCGGCGTTGTGGGATATGCGTGTGGAGGCAAAGGACCTGTAACAGCGGCAAGTAAAACATCTTCCGGAAATAGGAAGCAATATTTCGGATCTATTAATGCTAGCTGTCGAAAGAAAAATAAGTACTCGGGCGCTGCTAGCCATCGAGTATCTTGGAAAGAAACTGAGTCCACGACTGACACTATACTGTAACGATCCCTGAGTGCCTGAGGTCTTACCAAAATTAATTTCATAGTTTTCTCGAAGTTGCTTCGAGGTCCAACAGAAAGCAATTTCATGAGCAACCACATGTTTCGTCGCACATGTGGAACACATTCATTCTTCTTACGGTATTTCATTTTTTTTTTTAATCTCGGATATGTCCACCCCCATGAACCACAGACATTGCCGAGGTGGGGTGGCTTGTGAGCCTCAACGATGCAGATAGCTGTATCATAGATGCAACAACAGTGGACGGGTATCTGTGGAGAGACCAGACAAACGTGTGGTTCCTGAAGATGGACAGCAGCTTTTTCAGTAGTTACAGGGCCAATAGTCTGGATGATTGACAGAGCTGGCCTTGTAACATCAGCTAACATGGCTTCGCCACGCAGTTACTGCGAACGGCTAAAAGCAAAGGAAAACTACAGTCGTTACTTCTCCCGAAGACATGCAGCTCTACTGTATGACTATATGATGATGGCGTCTTTTTGGGTAGAATATTCCGGAGGTAAAATAGTCCCTCATTCGGATCTCTGGGCGGGAACTACTCAGGGGGATGTCGTCATAAAAAAAAGGACAGGCATTCTACGGGTCGGAGCGTGGAATGTTCTAACCCTTAATCGAGAAGGTAGACTAGAAAATCTGAAAAGAGAAATGGATAGGTTAATGATAGGGATATGGTAGGGATTAGTGAAGTTCTGTGGCAGAATGAACAGGATTTCTGGTCAGGTGAGTACAGGTTTATCAATACAAAAGCAGTTGGTGGTAACACAGGAGTAGGTCTGATAATGAATAAGAAAATATGAATACGGCTAAGTTACTGTGAACAGCATAGTGAACGCACCACCGACCACAGTGGTGCAAGTTTATTATGCCAACTAGCATAGCCGATGATGAGGATATCGAAAAAATGTATGAGGAGATAAAAGAAATCATTCAAAAAGTTAAGGGAGACTAAAACTTGAGTGTGATGGGGGACTGGCACTCGGTAGTAGGAAAGGGAAGAGAAGGAAGTGTAGTAGGTGAATATGGACGGAAAAAAGGAATAAAAGAGGAGATCGCTTGGTAGAATTTTGCGCAGAGCACAATTTAATGATCACCAACACTTCGTTTAATCATCACGAAAGAAGGCTATATACGTGGAAGAGACCAGGAGACACTGGAAGGTACCAGATTGACTTTATAATGGTAAGGAATAGATTTAGAAACCAGGTTCTAAGCTGTAAGACATATCCAGGCGCAGATATAGACTCTGACCATAACTTATAGGTTATGAACTGCAGATTAAAAGTTAAGAGACTGCAGAAAGGTAGCAAGGTTAGGAGATGGATACTGGACAAATTGAAGGAACCAGAGGTGGTTGACAGTTTCAGAGAGAGCATTAGGCAAAGATTGGCGTACAGTAGAAGAAGAATGGGTAGCTCTGAGAGATAGGGTAGTGAAGGCAGCAGAGGATCATATAGGCAGATGGACAAGGCCTAATAGAAACCCCTGGATAACACAGGATATACTGAACTTAATTGATGAGAGGAGTAAATATAAAAATTCAGCAAGTGAAACAGGAAAAAGGGAGTACAAACGTCTGAAAAATGGGATTGACAGGAAGTCCAGACTGGCTAAGCAGAAATGGCTAGAGGACAAATGCAGAACCGTAGAAGAAAGCATAACTAGGGGAAAGATAGATACTGCCTACAGGAAAATAAAAGCGATATTTGGAGACAAGAAAAGCAGCTGTATGAATATCAAGGACTCAGATGGAAAACCAGTACTAAGCAAAGAAGGTAAAGCTGAACTGTGGAAGGAATATATAGAGGTCCTACACAAAGGAAATAAACTTGAAGGCAGTATTCTAGAAATGAGAGACGAAGTGGAGGAAGATGAGATTGGAGGTATGATACTGCGAGAAGAATTTAACACAGGGCTGAAGGAGTTGAGTCGAAACAAGGCCCCTGGAGTAGATAATATTCCGTCTGAACTGCTGATATCGTTAGGAGAGCCAGCCGTGAAAAAATTGTCCCACCTGGAATGCAAGATGTATGAGACAGGGGAAATACCCCCCGACTTCAAGAAGAATATCGTAATTCCAATTCCAAAGAAAGCAGGTGCTGACAAATGTGAAAATTACAGAACTATCAGTTTAATAAAGCATGGTTGTAAATACTAACAAAATTATTTACAGACGAATGGAAAGACTTGTGGAATCCGACCTCGAGGAAGATCAGCTGGGAATTTAGAGAAATGTAGGCATACGGGAGCCAATACTCACATTACGACTTATCTTAGAAGATATGCTACGAAAAGGGAAATCTAAGTTTTTAGCGTTTGTCAATTTGGAGAAATCTTGTGACAGTGTCGACTGGAATACACTATTCCAAATTCTGAAGGTAGAAGCAGTTAAGTATAGTTATATTCAACATATACAAAACCAGATAGCGGTTATTAGAGTCGAAAGGCAAGAAAGGGACGTAGAGGTTGGGAAGGGAGTAAGACAGGGTTGTAATCTTTCCCCGATGTTGTTCAATCTGTACATTGAGGAGGCAGTGAAGGAATCGGAGGAGAAATTTGGAGAGAGCATTAAAGTGCAGGGAGAAGAAATTAAAACATAGCGGTTTGCTGATGACATAGTAATTCTGTCAGAGACCGCAAAAGATCTGGAAAACCGATTGAATGGAATGGACAGTATCTTGAAAGGGAGATATAAGATGAACATTAAAAAGAGTAAAACGAAGGTAATGGAATGCAATGTCAGAAAATCAGGCGATGCAGAAGGAATTAGAATTATGCACAATGGCTATGGGAAGAAAAGCGTTTCTGAAGAAGCGAAATTTGTTAACATCCAATATTAATTTAAATGTTAGGAAGTCCTTTCTGAAAGCATTTGTCTAGAGTGTAGCATTGTATGGCAGTGAAACATGGATGATAAGGAGTCCAGATAAAAAACTGATAGAAGCTTTTGAAATGTGGTGCTACAGACGAATGATGAAAATTAGATGGGTAGATCATGTAACTAATGAGAAGGTACTCAAGCGAATCGGGGAGAAAAGGATTTTCTGGCATATCCTTACTAAGATAAGGGATAAATTGGTTGGACACATCCTGAGACATCAAGGAATTGTCAACTTAGCGTTAGAAGGAAGCGTGTGGGGCATAAATCGTAGAGGGAGACCGAGGGACGAATATAGTAAGCAGATTCAAAAGGATGTAGGTTGCCCAACGTATATTCTGATGAACAGACTTGCACAGGACAGGTTAGCGTGGAGAGCTGCATGAAACCATTCTACGGACTGAAGACCACAACAACAACAACAAAATGTTTCAAATGTTTGTATAGCTTATGGGACTTAACTACGGGGTCATTAGTCCCTAAACTTACAAACTACTTATAAACTACCTAATACTAAGGACGGCACAAATATCTATGCCCAAGGGGAGATTCGAACCCCCGACCGTAGTAGCCGTGCAGACCGTGACTGGAGCGCCTCACTCCCCTCGGCCACCGCGGCCGGCACAACAACAACAACAATTATTATGTTTACCTATAATTTCTCAGAACATGCAAATATTTTTTCAGGCAAAATATGGTATTGTTCTGTTTCTACTACAGGCTGAAGTAAAAAATTCTTCTTCTTCAAAATTTCTTGTAACGTTTATTTCCACTATTTTTGGCATAACAGATGGCAATAATTTTATTTTGTAAACTACTCTGCCATTTTCTAAACAAGACATGCCTAACATTTTATTGTTGGAAATATTACTAACGTTTGTAATTATTATCAACTGGCAATGGTATAAGACGGCGAGACGACACTGAGGCCCTATTTGGTGCCGGTCACTGTAATAAGGCTGCGTCTGTAGCCTGCGGATTCTCAGCAGGCTCCGCTTATAGGTGCGGCTGCGGTGGCGGCCGGCCGGCCGCGGTGAGTTTGTGACGCTTGCGGGGAGTGACACTTGCGGGGAAAGGGAATGTGTCGACACTTGCGGGGAGACCCGGACGCTGCAGGTAGTGAACAGGGTGTTCCAGAAGTAGGGATGCACCACCCCTACTCCACGCCCTCCAGCCGCTACCTGTGCCGTATTCAGTGAAAGGCCCACCGGACCGGCCGCGCAATTTGTGACACAAATTACATGTTTGTTAATATCAATTTAATGCATAGAAGTATGAAATCACGTCAAGACTACTTCCTGCAAGCATTTCGACAAAAAAAGTTGGCACAGAGTTTAGAAAAACAAAATTCTGGTATATTGGATTTTAACATTTTATCAAAAAATGAATGTTACTACAAGAGATACAGCCATTCAAATTTACGGGCACCATAACGTTTTCCCTTCCTGAGTAAATAAGCTGCTTCTTGTAGTTTCAACACCACAGTGGCCTTTTTCTTGAATGTTCTGAATATAAATCTTCACACAGACTTCTTGAGTAGGAGAGTGATACGGATACCTGATTGTAAACCACTGCGTATTACCTTAGACCTTTTTGACTGTACTGAACAGGAGTTCCGCGTATTCCGTAATTTATATTTATACAGTTAACAGGCAGTGCAATTTATATCCAACTATTGGCTGCCAATTTCGCTTCATTTTTCCTCGAAGTCTTGCAACTTGTTTCTCCCTGTTGGTTTATGTCAAGTTCGGAGTAAAAATGGTTCTATATGGCGGTGATAGAAAATAGAATTTATCTTTAGCATTTTTCGGTGTGTGACATTCCCTTGCACATTCCGTATTTCATACATTTATTAGATGTATTTGTAATTCGAATACAGCGAAATCGTTTTGGAGTCTCGAATAAACGCATCAAGTATGTAAAATACTCATTGACTTATTATTAACGTTTTTTAATTGAAGGTTTAAGGTTGCGTCTCCTATTAAAAAGCATAGTAGCTATTTTTAAAGAGATGGAAGTTGCGTGATAGTGGATTTAACTACATAGCGGTCAATTACATCAACGTATCTGTGCAGGATGCCTAATATATTTATTGCTTGCGCAGGTGTCTTGATATGCTTAGTGTTCTGAATAATATGCTTTTAGGAGGTATGACTGTTGAAAGTCATCGTCTTGTAGTAGCAGAGAATATCTTAATAACTCTCCAAACATTGTCACTGTTAAAATACCGTTTTGTTTTCAGGAGGAACACTCAACGAATTAATATGTAGTTAGAACAAGTTTCGTGTTATGTTAACAGTGCTACACTTCTTGGTGTGCCTATATCCAGGAAAAGCTATCAGCCGCCCCGAGGCCCCGGGTTCCCCGCAAGTGCCACTCCCCGCAAGTGTCACTGCCCGCAAGTGTTCCATCCCCGGCCGCGGTGGCCGAGGGGACTGCGGCGCGTCAGTCACGGTCTGCACGCCTACTACGGTCGGGGGTTCGAATCCCCCCTCGGGCATGGATATTTGTGCCGTCCTTAGTGTTAGATAGTTCATATGTAGTTCGTAAGCTTAGGGACTGATGACCCTGTCGTTAAGTGCCATAAGCTATACTAACATTTTGGTGGCGGCCGACCGCACTGCCGCTACGGCGTCAACATTCCTGCGGCTGCACTTACTAACAGGCGCGCTACCGCGGCGGCGTCTGTTTACACTGCGGCTCGTAGTAGTGTGCGGCGAGTGCGGGGAAGCCGCGCGCCCTTTGTCAGCAGCACAGGCAGCTGCGCCAGAGTACCGGAGTTGTTCCCTCAGCGTGAGTGCTGTTAGTGCACCAGACCACAGTGCTACTGCGATTGCTCTTCAGTTAAAACGTAATTTGTGGACAAAGTGTATAATACTGCACGGTTCATCGTTGTTGTTGTTGTGGTTTTCAGCTCTGAAACTGGTACTCCAACAACTATTCGTCTAATAAATGATAGTATGTTTAAGGGTGTATAAAGAGTGAAAAACTGGCAGATTGAAATAAAGCAGGGACAAGGACGTCTTTATTGATCAGTGAAAATGTGGTGTCGCACAAGTATAAAGTGCACGCCACCTACTTCACCTGCTGCAGCCTCCCACGTACTGAGTCGGTTCGTATGGCGCTACGCGTTTTCAGGTTTCTACGCCGGTGCTGTACAGGATGTTTGCTGGCAACAAGAAGACATGGTTGCCAGGCATCATTCAGCGCGTGCTCGGTCCCAATATGTATGTTGTACGTTATTCCACAGGGTCGGAGCTGCGGCGCCACGCAAACCAATTGCGCCTGCACAGGCCGCGCGATCCTGTCTCGGGTTTCTTGATTCCAGACCCAGTTGACCGCCAGGGAGCACAGCCACATCGTTCGCCGCCGGGCACAACGTCCCCGGACTACGAGATCCCCATGGATGTCGACGCACCTCCGACGCAGTCGTCGCCGCCGCTGTCGCCGCCGCAGATGACAGCGTCACCGAGAAGGACTCTGGGACCGTGCGCCCCCCCCCCCCCCCCCCCAGCTTGGGCCACGCACCTCAGAAGAAGATGACCTGCTCCCTCTGGGCGGAGGCGTGCGCCCTTCCGCAGGTTTTGATGGGTTGCCCGGGGGGATCGCAAGGTGGATGCCGGGGCACGGACGGCGTCTCGATCCCAGCCTCTGCTACGACGCCCGTCCCACCAGTGACGCCCCCGCCCAGGCCCTCCTCCCAGTGCCGTCGCCATGGCCCTCAGCCCTACGCCACGACGGCGCGGCGGTTTGGGGGGGGGGGGGGGGCGAGGGGTGTGGTGTCGCACAAGTACAAAGTGCGCGCCACCTACTTTCGCCGCGCGCCGCCATGCATGCACGGCGCGGCGTTCTTACGGCGTCAGCACGAGCGCCCTCTGCTGTAACTCCGCTCGTGGCCACCACTGAACAGCTTGGTTCATTTGGGACTGATATAGGAACCAGTTAACACTTCGGAATCAGATAGACACCAGTTAAGACTTGGCTATCGGATAGGCACTTAGAAATCATTAGTAGGCAGGCCCCTATCTATTCTATGTATCAGCATTCTGCAGTCAAGAACTATGTAAAAGTTAAGTATTACTAAGTCTTTATGAAATATATATATCTCGTTCTAATTTACTCTAGTGTTTCTAGTTTCTGCTGTCCCACTGGCTGGTCACCTCCGTACCTGCACACGCGTGCATCCTTTATTCCTGTGTCTGTCTCTTTTTACTCGGCCACCGAGACCTACGACGGAACTAGAACAAAACAAAATGAGAATACAATAAAGAAACACAGAGTGCTATTTAAATAAACATGGTTAAGCATTCGGAAGTACATATAGGCAATGTGAGACTTTAACTTTTCCTGGCGTAATGAATGTTCAAACAACTTACGGGTATGCTGCCGGGTGACGTCGTCGACAACCGCCGATATTTCGGCAATGTAAGACACAAAATAATTATTCGTCTACAGAACTGAAAATCACACTTTGAACATAGAATGTTACTTTTAGTACTTAGTAGGGCCTCCTTTCCTCTTTATAATAGCTTGCATTCTTCTTGGCATGGATTTCACCAGAGATTCTGTTGTTTACACTGTAATTTTTCGCCATTCCTCTTGTAGAGCGTTCTATAGATCATTTCTACTGGATATCTGACGATTCCTGATGTTTTTGTCGAATTAATGCTACAAATTCTCTATAGGGTTAATGTCGGGGGATTGCGGTGGTGTCTGCATCCAGTGGGGCGTGTTATACAACAGCCACAGCTTTGTGTCTAGAGCAGTATGTTTTGGATCATTATCTTGTGTGAAAATATAATCCCCATTAAGACCCATATGATTCACACTACTGGATAGATGTGTTTTTGGGATATTTATGTAGATATTGTGGCCATCAATAAAACACAAATCCTCCACACCATTTGCACTCATGCAGCCCCACACAAGTACTGAACCTCCTCCATGTTTAACTGAGGCTGTCATATTTCTCTCTTCAACTTCACAGTTCTTTTTTCACCACACTGTTACTCGCCCATTTGACTTAAACAGCTCAAATCGACTCTAGTCCGTAAATACAACCTTCTTCCAGAAATCAAACCCATCTGATTTATGTACTCTTGCAAATGCAAGTCGCTTTCTCTTGTTGATTTTACTGATGTATAATTTTCTACGGGCTGTTCGGCCTCCATACTCAGCTTCATGAAGCGTATTTCTGATAGTATGTGCTGAAACAGACCTTCCTATACGCACATGAAAAGCAGCAGCAAGTTGTGGAGCGCTCAGTTTCGGATTTTTGATGACTTCTCGAAGAAGCTGTCGTTTCTCCATCGTGGACAGAACTGCAGGACGACCGCTTCGTGATTTGTTTTCGTACTTTTTGCTCTGATTAAACCTGTATATAATCCTCTTCACTGTACTGGTAGGTCTCCGACTTCTTGAATACATTTGCCTTGTCGAAACAACCTGACGCAAATTTCTCTCTCTTCCGTTTTCTATCCATATTACGTAAATATCACTCAACGGCTTTCAGACCGGAGAGACAGCTGTTCACTGTGCTGGAAGGAACACAACTGCATAACGAACGCGAGAGGGCGTGTATCAGAGCGGCCCAATACCACAGATATTGCTTACTAGACGAATACTTGTTTGACATCCATTGAGGCGTGATTTTAAATAGTGTGTATTTGTTAAAAAATTCAGCGACATACGAACCATAAATAGCGTTTTATTTCCAAGTGGAGAAATCAACCAATTTAAGGAAATAGTTATTATTCATTTCGCAGCTATGTTTGTATGACTGCTCGCATTATAGTCTATGTGCCAAGGTCGGACGAATACTTTGTGGAGGCACTGTACCTCTCCGGCCTACTCTATTCTGTCCAAACCTTTTCATCTCTGATTAATCTTTTACTGGGGAGGTGAGCATTAATAACACGACTAAGGACGTGGCGTGTTCACAGCACTCTTCATAAATACGATACTGAGGTTTCGATTTCTTTCTTAAATTGTTTATTATAGAATAAACATTGCATTCAGTCTTTCGTTAATTAATTTAAGTACAATTTAATCATTAACATACGTGAATAGTTATCCGTACCTGATAAATCAATAACACGTGTGAAATGGTTACAAATGTCCGTATACATACTGTTTTTCAAATTAATCAAATAAGAAAACCTTTAACCATTTAAAATTATAGATAGATGTTTACAGACAAAGCGCCAGACGTATTTCTATTACTGAAAACAATCATTCATGTCAAAATTCTAGAGAAGAATCACATTACAACATTAAACATTCTCACCATCATTGGAAGAAGATTCTGAATTGGTTCATTTACTTCATATGTTTTCATATGATTTAAACATATAATTTGGTTACACTTGTAGCAGAGCAACTTGTCCGGTGTTGTTGAAAAGAAGGATACTGTATCTTCACAGTATCGTCGTCAGATTGATCACTAGCAGTTGCATGATCGTTTCCTTCCCACTGTTCTTCTTGTCATCCGAATCTTCAATCTCTGGAATCTAATAGTCTTCATCTTCAATAAAAACTACCTCTAACAGTCTTCTAAGACTTTTCGCTCCTCGTCAAATGAGATCATGATGTGCACAGCTCAGCACAGGCAGTCGCACTACTTGGTAGGTGGGGCGTTATCAGCACCTCAGCGTTTAAAATTTGTTGTGTACAGTGTTGCATACTTTTAAAAACACGAGCAATGGTTTCGCAAAAAATGTGTAACCCTTCGAACGAAGGTAACATGTTGTTCAATATTGTGGCCAACCTGCTTCACTAAATACCAGGAAACTTTTAGAACTGGGGTGCTGTCACACCCCAGATCCCCAATTGTAGGTTAGGAGCAGCAACCCACATCTATTTGAACCTGCTTACTGTTCTCGTTGCTTGGACTCACTCTGTCATTTGTACCCCACACACTTCCCTCCCATGATAACTCGGCGATTCCTTATGTCTCAGAATGTGTCCTCACCAGTCAATACCTTCATTTAGTCAACATATGATGGATTTTTCTTTTTTCCACAGTCCTTTTCAAAATGTTAAAATGTTTGTAAAGGTTATGAGGGTCCATCAGTCCCTAAACTTACAAACTACTTATAAACTAACATATACTAAAGACAACACGAAAATCCATGCCCGAGGTAGGATTCCAACCTCTGCTGGGGAATAGCCTCGCGCATTGGAGCAATAGGCGGCCAGTTCTGTTCAGTACCTCATTAGTTATGTGATCTACCCATCTAATCTTCAGTATTCATCAGTAACACCACATTTCAAAAGCTTCTATCTTTATTTCTTGTGATCCACATTTCACTCCCGAGCAATGCTACACTCCAGACAAAAGCCTTCGAAAAAGACTCCCTAACACTTGCAAGGGAAGTATTTAGGCTCTAACAAACAGAAATACACCAAACTCGTGTGGTAGATAATGTAAAGGTCCCTTATTGCACTAGTGATACTCCCGAATCTGCGAAACTTTGCAGTCGCCCATTAGAGGCCTCTGCTTGTGCCATGCCGCATTGCACTTTGACCTGCCGGTACGCCAGTAGTGACGGTGCAGTGTGCCTCTGAAGCTGCGCTTTGTGACGTTATTTGTGTGGTGGAGTGTCGGATGGGTCGGCGATTGGTAATCAATCCTGCTAATGTATTGCAATTGATTGAGATGGAATTCCGAAGAGCCCTTCTTCGTGAATACGGTCTTGGTGTAGAAGAACAATCATTCGCATGTTTTCTGGTATCTATTATAGTGCAGAAATATGAGCATAGATTAGAAACACTATAATAGATAATAGGTAACATGCGAATGATTCATCTTCTACACCAATACCATCTACACGAAGAAGGTTTCTTTGTAACTTCACCTCAACCAGTCACACTATATTAGCAGGATTGATTACCAATCGCCGACCCATCCGACGCTTCACCACACAAATAACGTCACAAAACGCAACTTCAGAGGCACACTGCACCGTCACTACTGGCGTACCGGCAGGTCAAAGTGCAATGCAGCATGGCACACGCAGAGGCCTCTAATGGGTGACTGCAGAGTTTTGCACATGCGGGAGTATCACTAGTGCAATAAGAAACCTTTACATTATCTATCATACGATTTTGGTGTATTTCTGTTTGTTCGAGCCTAAGTACTTTCCTTGTTAGATTGGTATATAATGGAATCAAATTTCTCTTCTTCAGAAATACTTGTCTTACCCCAACCATTATGCCTTTTTTATACCTCTTTTACTTCGGCCATCATATGTTATTTTGCTACCGAAATTACAAAACTCATCTACAACATTTATTAACTAATCTGTTTCCTACGGCATCACCAATTATTAGACTACATTCCATAGCCGTGTTTTACTCTTGTTAATTTTCATCTTATACTATATTTTCAAGACACTGTCCATTCCGTTCATTTGCTCTTCCGGATCCTTTGCTCTCTCTGACAGAATTACATTGTCAACGGAAAACTGCTAAGACTTTATTTGTTTTCCCTGAACATGAATGCCGTTTCTAAATTTATCCTTACTTTCCTTCACTGCTTGTTCAATATACAGATTGAATAACAGTGGGGTAAGGATACAACTCTGTCTTACTCCTTTCCCAATCACCGCATTCTTTCGTGCCCATCGACTCTCATAACTGCTGTCTGGCTTTTGTACATGTTGTGTATAACTTTTCAATCTCCTTCATCTATCTTCTAAGATAAATCTTAAAGCGAATATTGCCTACATTTCCTTAAATCCAAAACTATTTTTTCCGAAATCGGATTATACGAGGTTTTTCATTCTTTTGAAAGACTTGTGTGTTAGTATTTTACAACCCTGAGTTATTAAACTGATAGTTCCTTAATTTTCACACTTGTCTACACTTGCTTTCTTTGGAATTAGAATTATTATATTTTTCTTGATATCTGAGAATATTTACCCTTTGATATACACCTTGCATACAAGGTGGAACAGTTTTTTTTATGAATGGCTCTCTCAACGTTGTCAACAGTTCAGAAGGCATTGTTTTGACTCATTCAGTGCTCTGTCAAATTGGTCTCATAGTAACGTATATCCTATCTCATTTTCATCTACATCCAAGTTTACACCATTGCCCTCAACATCATTTCCTTTGTGCAACTATTCGATACATATTTCCCACCTTTCAGCTTTCACTTCTTTGCTTAGTACTGGTTTCCCATTTGAGTTGTTGATATTCATGCAACTGCTTATCTTGTGTCCAAACTTTTTGGCCTACTTTAGGTTACGGTAGTAACACTAAAAGTGGACCTTTGCGATCGTCTTTTAACAGCTCGAAATTTAAATGAAAATAACGCCTTAACCATGCATCTGACGCGAAAATTAAATAAACCGAATTTGTAGAGGAGAAAATTCTCTACAACTTTGCTCTCTTATTTATTATTATTTTTTTTCATATCTCGTAGCTATGTGCAAAAAAAAAAAAAAAACAAAAAAAAAAAAAACGGCAAAACGGTGATTTTGGCATGTCTGTCTGTCTGTCTGTCCGTCTGTCTGTCTCTCCGTAACGTGTTCCCTGTTTTTAAGACGAACCCTTCAACCAATCAGCACCAAATTTTTCACACATAATTGTACGTCGTCAGAGACCAGAACCTCCATATTTCAAATTTTTCGGACAAAAAATACAGTGTGTGTTGTGGTCTTCAGTCCGGAGACTGGTTTGCTGCAGCTCTCCACAATACCCTATCCTGAGCAAGCCTCTTCATCTCCACATAAGAACGGCAACCTACATCTGTCTGAATCTGCTTACTGTATCCATCTCTTGGTCTTCCTCTGCGGTTTTTAACCCACACACACTGCCCTCCAACGCTAAATTCACAATTCCTTGGTGTCTGAGAATGCGCCCTACTAATCTATCCCTTCTTTTAGTCAAGGAATGCCAGAAATTTCTTTTCTCCACACTTCTGTTCAGTACCTCCTCATTAGTTACGCGATCCACCCACCTAATCTTCAGCATTCTTCTGTAGCACCATATTTCAAAAGCCTCAATCCTCTTCCTGTCCGCACTGTTTATCGTCCATGTCTCACTCCCATACAAGGCAACACTCCATACAAAGGCCTTCAGAAAGGACTTCCTTAGGCTTAAATCAATATTCGATGTTAACAAATTTCTCTTTTTCAAGAACTTTTTTCAAGAGCTTTTCTACCCATTCCCATTCTGCATTTTATATCCTCTGTACTGCGACCATCATTTGTTATTTTACTGCCCAAGTAACAAAACTCATCTACCTCCTTTATTGCTTCATACCCAATCTAATTCCTTCAGCATCACCTGAGTTTCTTACACTGCACTCCATTACCCTAGTTTTGCTCTTGTTAATGTTCATCTTATATGCACCTTTCAGCACACTGTCCATTCCGTTCAATTGCTCTTCCAGGTCCTTTGCTGTATCTGACACAATTACTATGTCATCGGCAAAACGCAATGTTTTTAATTCTTCACCCTGAACTTTAATTCCTTCTCCGAATTTCTCCTTGCTTTCCTTTATAGCTTGCTCAATGTACAAATTGAATAACATTGGAGAAAGGCTACAATCCTGTCTTACTCCCTTTCTAACCACTGCATCCCTTTCATGCCCTTCAACTCTGACAACCGCTGTCTGGTTTTTGTACAAGTTGTAAATAACCTTACGCTCCCTATATTTTACTCCTGCTTGCTTCAGAACTTGAAAGACTTTATTCCAATCAACATTGTCAAAAGCCTTCTCCAAATCTACAAAAGCTAGAAATGTAGGTTTGCCTTTTCTTAATCTATCTTCTAGGATAAGCCGTAAAGTAAGTATTGCCTCCCGTGTTCCTACATTTCTCCTGAACCCAAACTGATCTTCCTCGAGGTCGGCTTCTACCAGCTTTTCCATCCTTCTGTATATAATTCGTGTTAATATTTTGCAACCATGACTTATTAAACTGATGGTTCTGTAGTTTTCACACCTGTCTGCACCTGCTTTCTTTGGAATGGGGATTATAACATTTTTCTTAAAGTCTGAGGGTACTTCGCCTGTCTCATACATCTTACACACCAGGTGAAACAGGTTTGTCATGGCTGGTTCTCCCAGAGACTTCAGTAGCTCTGAGGGAATATAATCTACTCCAGGGGCCTTGTTTCGACTTAGGTCTTTCAGGGCTCTGTCAAATTCTTCTCTCAGTACAGTATCTCCTATTTCATCTTCATCTACATCCTCTTCCCTTCCTACAATATTGTCTCGAAGTTCATTTCCTTTGTAGAGCCCCTCTATATACTCTTTCCACCTTTCAGCTTTCCCTTCTTTGCTGAGAACTGGTTTTCCATCAGTGTCCTTGATATTCATAGAGCTGTTTTTCTTATCTCCAAATGTTTCTTTTATTTTCCTGTAGGCTGTATCTATTTTTCCCCTATTTATACATTCTTCTACATCCTTGCATTTGCCTTTTAGCCACTCCTGCTTAGCCATTTTGCCCTTCCTGTCAATCTCATTTCTCAGTCGTCTGTACTCCATTTTGCCTGTTTCATTTACTGCATTTTTATATTTTCTCCTTTCATCGATTAAATTTAGTATCTCCTGTGATATCCAAGGATTTTTTGTAGGTCTTGCCTTCCTACCTATTTTGTCCTCTGCTACCTTAAGTATTTCATCTCTCAATTTTACCCATTCCTCCTCTACTGTTTTATTTTCCCCTGTTTCTGTCAATTGTTGCCTAAAGCTCCCTCTGAAATTCTTAAGAACCCCAGGTTCCTTCAATTTATCCAGGTCCCATCTCCTTATTTTCTTACCTGTTTGTAGTTTCTTCAGTTTCAGCCTACAGTTCATAACCAACAAGTTATGGTCAGAGTCTATATCTGCCCCTGGGTATGTCTTGCAATTTAAAACCTGGTTCCGAAATCTATGTCTTACCATTATAAAATCTATCTGGTATCTCCCGGTGTCTCCTGGTCTCTTCCACGTAGACAACCTTCTTTTGTGAAGCATATCGTGAAATAAAAATGGGGATTCAAAAGTAGCGGGCGTTGATGTCACGTGATGAGCTGTTGGGGTGGTGGGGCAGGGCGCTGGGCGGGGCGAGCGGGCGAACCCTGCAGGTAGAAGGGAGGAGTGGGGGTTTTTCGCCGGATTTAACGTTTTCTCTCCCCCCCCCCCCCCCTGCCACGCACATACACGCCAGAGCGCACGCAGGTGGAACCCAGAGGGGGCCCGAATGTACTGCGCAGTCCGAGGTAGAAATTCGTCGTACTGCGCATGACGTCACCGCAGAAGCAGTTGGCGGCAGTTGTAGCGGTAGTCCTGCAGTAGCTTGTTGTTTACAGTGTATGTTTTGTTTTGTTTCGTTTATTCGTGTGTTTTACGACAGAAAATTCGATTAATATGTTAATGATTCGTTTGACATTTTAAATTCTGCCAGAAACGTTGACAAAAAGACATTAGCAAGTGCCTATGGAACAAACAAGCAGCTCCAAAAAACAATTCTCAGCATAAGGTATTTGTGCTGTGAAACAATACTGATTGGAAACCGAAGGAAGCTGTTACCATTTAAGAAAGGACTCTTAATGTCAATTAATTCTTTATTTGGCCTTCATTCCGACCTTTTGTCACTAGGCATTAAGTGCATATTAACCCGAGAGAACATGCACCTTTAAAGTTACGCGCTCGATCGCATGTATAGCATTTTTCTGACAGTCAAAGAACGGTTTATAATGGACTTAATATCTCTAAATAAGTGTTTCTAGTTGCGTTTATAAGAAAACACAAACATTTTACTATTTAAAATTGGCAAAATTACTGTGAGCAAAAACCTCACGCCCATGTCCTCGCGGGTTAACAGCACGGCTGAACCAGGACTGTCTTAAAAATTTGTTTTCACAGATTAGAGGTATTGGCCATTTCTATTAGCATCCTCGCCCAAAAGAAGTAAACATCGGCTGCGTTTATTGATTCTGGGAAAGAGTGCCCAAGACATTCCACTGTTTAATATTTCGTCTGTGAGACAGGAAGAAGATTCAAAACAATTTCTGTCATCTAGTCTGCTGTGTGGAATTTTGCCGGATATGTCTGAAGCAATGACCATGCCAGATGGGGAAGCAGAGAGCCAGGACATAAGTTTTAGTTGTGAGGCTGCTGCACCGTCTGCTGTGACACATGTTGAATGTCCAGCTGAAGGATTCAAATATCTGGCAGGCTACATTGGACGCCGTGCTGCGAAATATGACACCTCACTGGGGGTGTCATCTAATGAACAACTTTGTTCTCCTCCAAAACACCTCGCAGAATACGGGTGGACAGAATTTCTATCACGAGGAGGTTCGTTAGTACCACCTGACGAGTGGATGCGGCAGATCTCAGAGTCTGAGCTGCAGTCAATCAGATTAACGGATGTGACACACTTAAAAAAATATTTCTAAGAGATTAGCCGACGTAATTTCGCAGAAATATCTTCATGTGGCGCCGGAGGTCATTAAATATTCTTAAGGACGGAATTTTTATTGGAGTGCGCTACATCAACATGAAGTTGAAAAGAGAGAAAGCAGCGGCATCATAGAGGCGAACATGACGTCAGTGGCATTCTTCGGCTGTTGGAAGGATTTAACGAGGTTTGTGACTGCAATAAGCAATGCGTAAACAGTTAACTTAGTGTGTTTAGTGGTGTTCTACGTGTTCTAGCAGTGCTGCTTCGCCGCTGAGGTCATTTCAACGGCCAATAGCAGGTCGTTTCGCTTCGGGCCCAACATTTTATAGAATAACCTTGCGTGGAACCAAAGCGCAAGCCGGCCCTCGGCTGCTACTACAACTGTGCGCCCTTCTTTCGTCTCTCTCGCTGTCAGAACAAACCGACACCTCGCTGCGTGACTTAGACAAAATATCTTGTTGGTGCGAAGAATGGCAGCTAGCTCTCAAAGTAGAAAAAAATGTAAGGTGA
Organism: Locusta migratoria; assembly: GCA_026315105.1. Lineage (NCBI taxonomy): Eukaryota > Metazoa > Arthropoda > Insecta > Orthoptera > Acrididae > Locusta > Locusta migratoria. The sequence goes on from CM048744.1 coordinate 150,537,931, forward strand.
TGCGCATGAGTAGGAAAAACAATTCCATGATGTTCGAATACAGCGTTAGTAGTGATGCTGCCGCGTCTTTCAAATATCTAGGAGTAACATTGCAGAGCGATATGAAATGGAACGAACATGTAAGGACAGTTGTGAGTAACGCGGACAGCCGACTTCGGTTTATTGGGAGAATTTTGGGAAGATGTACTTCACCTGTAAAGGAGACCGCGTATAAAACGCTTCTACGACCACGTCTTGAGTATTGCTCAAGTGTTTGGGACCCACAGCAGATCAGTTTAAAGGAAGACATAGAAGCAGTTCAGAGGCGAGCAGCTAGGTTTATTACTGGTAGGTTCGAATAACGCGCGAGTGTCACGGAAATGCTCCGGCAACTCAATTGGGGATCGCTGGAGGAAAGACGACGTACGTTTCGTGAATTTCTGTTGAGGAAACTGGAACTCTTTGGGATATCCAGAATCACACACTAAAATAGTGAGTGAGGTAAATATAGGAAATGTTGGGGAAATGCCAGCCGACTATATTATAACCCTATACTGCTTCAACAAGCCTTTCAATATAACAATTGGAAGCAGGGAGCAGTGGGAGAAAATAGTTAGACACCGTACGGGGGATATTGTCTGGTTCACTGACGGGTCAAAATCAGACCAAGGTGTTGGGGCCGGGGTATATGGGGTGCAGCCAAGACTGGAGGGCGTCATCTCTCTAGGGAAACTGGCCTCAGTATTCCAGGCCGAAATCACTGCCATCAGAGCATGTGTGGAGGAGACTTTGCGTAGGTGCTACAAAGATCGTAGCATCTACATCTATTCAGACAGCCAGGCAGCCCTGAGATCACTGGCAGCTCCTGCAACAAGGTCTAAAATTGTTGCAGAATGTCACAGGGTTCTGGTGGAGCTAGTGGAAAGTATAGAGTGAACCTATTGTGGGTCCCTGGCCACTCGGGAATCAGTGGCAACGAACATGCCGACAGATTAGCCAGGATGGAGGCAGAGGCTCCATTTATTGGACCGGAACCTGTCCTGACAATCACCAAGGCAATGATCAAATTTGGAGCTACGTGACTGGCTCAGAAGACAGCACGTAGAATATTGGACCAAAGTCCATCAACAAAAACATAGCAAGGTAATGATGCCAAAACCATGTTTTAAAAGAAGCTCTGCAATCCTGGGCCTGAACAGGAGAGAGATTAGACTCATGGTTGGATTGCTGACAGGCCATGGGAATTTCAAAAAACACCTACATACAATGGGAATAACAGAAGAGGACCCTAAATGTAGGATCTGTGATGACGGTGATGAAACTGCATCACATCTAATCTTCGAATGCATTGCATTGGAGAGTAAAAGGCATAGAACATTTGGGACAACCAGACCCGAAGAAATTGTGTCTAATAAAGAACAGGTAAAGGGACTCCTTGAACTGTTCAAGGGCAGTGGTTAGCTTTACTAGATATACAGGGAGCGATACCGCACAATAAACTTAGTTTCGGTGCTGGCAGTGGCGGGTTGGACCAAGACTGTTTTAGCTTCCCTGGTAAAATCAAATCAAATCAAAAAATTGCTCAAGTGTTTGGGACCCGCAGCAGATCAGTTTAAAGGAAGACATAGAAGCAGTTCAGAGGCGAGCAGCTAGGTATGTTACTCGTTGGTTCGACCAATGCGCGAGTGTCACGGAAATGGTCCGGCAACTCAATTGGGGATCGCTGGAGGAAAGACGACGTACTTTTCGTGAATTTCTATTAAGGAAATTAAGAGGGCTGGAATTTGAAGCTGAGTGTAGTACGATCTTGCTGCCGCCTACTTACATTTCGCGTAGTGATCACAAAGACAAGATAAGAGAAATTAGGGCTCCTACGGAGGCATATAGGCATTCTTTGCCGGCCGCGGTGGCCGAGGGGACTGAGGCGCTTCAGTCACGGTCCGCACGGCCACTACGGTCGGGGGTTCGAATCCCCTCTCGGGCATGAATATTTGTGACGTCCTAGTTCGTAAGTAGTTCATAAGTAGTTTGTAAGTTTAGGGACTGATGACCCCGTAGTTAAGTCCCATAAACTTTACAAACATTTGAACATTTTGAGGCATTCTTTTTTTCCTCGTTCTGTTTGGAGTGGAATAGGAAAGGAAGTGCCTAGTAGTGGTACAGTGTACCCTCTGCCACGCACAGTGGATTGCGGAGTATGTATGTAGATGTAGAAGTATGTAGAGGTTAGAATCTCTGGAGATGCCATAACACTGAAAAAGTATAGTCAGCAAACTGGGCATTTCGGCATTTGTTTGTGCTCAAAACATTGGGCCTAGTGTCTGTGTATAGGGGTTCTAGTTGTTGAAATGTACGTCATGTGTAAGTAAATACTCCAATGTGACTGTCAATTTAGTTGCTTTACGTAAAAAATGCAATATTCACCCAGGGTTTAAGCGAGAAATCTTTGTTTTGGACAGAAAAACATGGCTCTTCTGGCTTCAGCCAATGTTTGTCCTCAGAATAGGTAACGCCACCCCCCTTTATTCTAACTTAACCTCCTCGGTGCGTGGAGGCGGCCGTGTCCTTGGTCCGTGCTGTCTCCGCCGCGCCACACGGTGCGACCGCATTCCTTATCGCAGTGCGCCCTGCGTTCTCAGCACACACACGGCCGCCTCTGTCTGCCTCCGCGCCCCGCTGTGTTGACAGTTTGCTGTTTGGTGCCTGCTTATCCGATGAAGTTCTCCAGACGCAGCGATGGTACCCGTTCGCCTCGCTCTGCCGTCTTCTTCTACATCTACATCTACATGGGATACTCTACAAATCACATTTAAGTGTCTGACAGAGGGTTCATCGAATCACCATTATACTATTTATCTCCCATTCCATTCTCGAATAGCGCGCGGGAAGAAAGAACACTTGAATCTCTCCGTTCGAGCTCTGATTTCTCGTATTTTATTCTGATGATCATTTCCACTTATGTAAGTCGGAATCAAAAATATATTTTTGCATTCGGAGAAGAATGTTGGCGATTTGAGTTTCGTTTTAGCCCACGACGCAGCGATAAGCGCCGTTGTTGTAATGATTCCCATCCCAGATCCTGTATCATTTCCGTAACGCTGTCTCCGCTGTGTCGTGACAATACGAAACATCTACAGCACAAATATCCATGACCGAGGGAGGATTCGAACCCCCGACCGTAGTGACCGTGCAGACCGTGATTGGCGCGCCATAGTCCCCTCGGCCACCGCTTCTTTAGTTCCCCCTTCTTACGACCCCTCTGAGTCAAGTAATTGTGACGGCATGCTGACAGGCTGCCTTTAGAAGCGTTCGCTCTTGCTGTTGCCTTCGTTCTCAGGCCACTGCAGTGCTCGATAGTTAAGAATTAACTTGCCGAACTAATGCTGTGTTTTTCACAACAATCTGTATGCAGGCCACATTAGAGACAGGGTAGCAGAAGATGTTTGTTATTAGTCGTAACTAAACTCTGTGGTGCGCTTCCGCTCAGAACCGGCCTTAAGCTGTGTTCACAGTGGTATCTATATACAAACCATCGTCAGACGCCGTCGCCCGAGTTAAACCGGAAACATTGGCCGGCGGAGTGATCACACTACAAACGATATAGTTTGTCACTTGGTCGGCTTAAGGAGAAGGTTAGGTTAGAGCAGAGCTTTCCAAACTGGGTGTCGCGACGCCCTGGGGTGTCGCGTAGTAGTATCAAGGATGTCGCGAGACTAACAAATTTAGAGTCTAAACAAAAACACTTGTCATAAAATAACATAAAATATCCTTTTCTTCATACTACCACGAATACTCGCCTACAGCTAATCACCCTTCTCTTCGTTCAGTGCACCACAGATCACGTATTAAAGGAATGATCGATCACTGGATTATCCGGACCTCAGTTATAGGAATTCGCGATTATCCGGATTGTCAACCGCGAGTAAATATCTTTGTTGTCTGGTCCGAGCAGCCGGCCGCGGTGGCCGAGGGAACTGCGGCGCTTCAGTCACGGTCTGCACGGCCACTGTGGTCGGGGGTTCAAATATCCCCTCGGGCATGGATATTTGTGCCGTCCTTAGTTGTAGCTAGTTCATAAATAGTTTGTAAGTTTAGGGACTGATGACCCGGTAGTTGAGTCCCTTAAGCTCTACAAACATTTGAACATTTGGTCCGAGCGTGTACAACATTACCCGCCGGAACTATCCATCGCAACCCACACCATCTGTGTTCCACTCGTTTCATTACTGTTTGAATTAGACAGCGGCATTTATTTATTATTAGGCTTAGGCATGCGCAGTTTGCTGAAACTGGCAGCTTCTTGAACGAACCTTCACTGTAGTCTGCTTTCCTTCTCAAAAAGCTTCACCTGAGCGTTTTTTAATGGATTTATCAAAGCCAAGTCACCCTCTGTTGCGTTTCTTACAATTAAATGCCAATCAATGACACAATGGCTGTAAAAGCTGTCACAGATTGTAAAAGCAGTCACAATTGTCCACTGACTAAAGCTATTCAGTAGCGATGTTTAGTATGGAGTATGGCCGGGTGATTAACGGAGAGTAGTATTTTAAATGCACTGATCGTTGGTTCGAACCCTGGTATGCGTTAATATTTTTTTCTCTCAGTTTCCTATATATAACAGATTCTGGGACCAGAAATGACATTCATAGCCGGCCGCGGTGGCCGAGGGGACTGAGGCGCCCCAGTCACGATCTGCACGGCCACTACGGTCGGGGATTCGAATCCCCCCTCGGACATGGATATTTGTGCCGTCCTTAGTATCAGCTAGTTCATAAGTAGTTTGTAAGTTTAGGGACTGATGAGCCCGTAGTTAAGTCCCATAAGCTCTACAAACATTTGAAACATGTTTTGACATTCATATTCTTACTTGTCACAAATATTTATCCATTTTCTTCCGAATATATCGGGACTTCGGAGGTCGTGGTGAAGCAAGAACCTAACAATAGAATTTAAATAATAATTTATCACTTGTTACAAATACATCCTCTTTATTTCTGAAAATAATGTGATAGTATTGAACTGAAAGGGAACAGCCACTGTGCTGTCTAAATCAGAAATCCGACCAGCTAATTTCCAGATGTCATTTTCAATCGATCCAGAAAAACCGTACCTGGCTCTGACATGTAGACACGAAAAACGTTTTCCGAAATTCAGTTTTCGTGTTTCGGAAGTTGCGTCGCATGTAGAAGCAACGATTACTATGTGAGTTAGGAATTGTTGTCTGCGATGTTACTCTGTTGTACATCTACGTAGTTCCTAATGTTGCCTTTTCTTGCGATGATTGTACGTAATTGCGCAGTCATGATCAACATTAAACATGTCAATGCGTACGAAGATTTCAGTTTCGTTTAGAAACTAAGTTTAAGCGATACTTTATTTCCGCCCCCCCCCCCCCCACCGCTAGAACCATCTAAATTCTACCATATGTAATTATATTAGTGACAGGGTGTCGCGCAAAACTGTAAGCTATAAAAGGGTGTCGCCATGAGGGAAAGTTTGGAAAGCACTGGGGTAGAGTGTTTTCTGTGTGTGAAGTATATGAGATTTCAATTTTCTGGGGTGCAATGAATTCCACCGATATTTTTATGCTTGAAGATGAGTGCTACAATGCGCCTTCTGTTATTAATAAAGACATGGAATGCATACGAATGAGCAACATCTGTCTCAAAAGAAGACAGTGGCGAGGATTGTGTACTGTCCTCAGTTATTGCTATTACCAGACAAGCTTTATGAATATGTGAGGTACCGGTAAAAGGAGAAATTTCTATTACGTACTCGTGATAGTACGTGGTATCACTGACAAACAATATTACCGTTTTGCTGAAATTTGTTGTGCAGACGTATCACATTACTTAACCTCCATGCTTTAAATAATGAAAAACTACACCAGTTAGGTAAGTTTATTTCACATCACAATGAGTTTCGGGAATTTATTCGCGTCTTCTAGTGCATTTGTTTACACAAGTACGGTACTCTTTCCATGTTTAAATGTGATTTTCTGCCACTCTTGAACTGCAGTTCACTTTTTAAGGTCACTGAAGATAGAAAAATCGGACAGAACAATTCTTGAGGTGTGTATTTCATCCTAATGTTGGAAACCATAATTTTCTCTGTCTGCTTGAAGGTATTGCGCACCTTTAGTAACTCAGAATATGAAACATAATAATAATGATTTACGCCTGCCTTTATATAAAAACCAGTGTAAGTGGCGGTTTTTGAGTTGTGATATCCATTGTAATGGAGCAGACACAATAGTTGCAGATACAGACAGAAGTACTATTTAGTATGTAAAATACTTGCCAATATTTATTATGTACGATTTCCCTCATTGTAGTGACAGCAAAAAGACTACATCTGTGCAACAGCTGCATAAAATCACACATGGAAACGTCTCGATGAATTTATGTAAACAAATGCACTAAAAGCGAAAAAAAAATCTCTAAATTCGTTGCGTAAAGCATAAAAATACATAATGGGTGCAGTTTTTCAGAATTTAAATCCATGAATAACACAGTGACAGGCTATCCAGAAACATTATGATGATGAACGAAATGAAATTACATTGATCCTCATTGACTGTCATGCAATATATTTGTGACAGACTAGTGTGAAGTTAAAAATAAGATAATTTTGAACACGGAAACCACTGAAAAGCGGAAGCACGCGTACACATTTGCAGGTCACTCCATAGAACAGAATCACCACCTTGTTAAAGAACGCCAGAACCAGCAAGAATAATTTGAGAACAGCTAATGCCCGATTATCAAAAAGCAAAACAACTCAGAAGCATCCCTACAATAACATTAAGATACGCCACAATTCAGAATTGAACACATTTTTGTGGTTATAATTTTCGCCTAAAATTTCTGATACAGGATTTAACCAACTTGCGGTTTTCAATAAACTCTCCGATTGTGATATCGTCTTCTGTGTGTCACATCTCTCTCTTTCTTTCACTAAACGTAACAATTTCTCACTGTCCATACCTACCGTGTGAGAAGGTCGGTCGATTTGACCGAAGAAAACAAACTTTGCTTACACTCAAGAACTAATTTCGTCACACTTCTGTCTATTCCACAAAATGGAAATACGGCTTAATACCGCCGAATTCTGTAAGAAACAAAGCTATATCATATAAGCTCTGAACAAATAATTTTGGAAGAGACAACATATGAATTACTCTACTACTGCCATCGAAATATATTGTCGGAGATTTCTTCGTTGCAGGTTGGAAGAGTTGAATAAATTGAATTTACTGTACTCTTCTTGCCATCGAAAGTACCATCGCGTTGCTATAATTTCCACTTATTGTTTTAGTTGTCTTATTACCATTAAAATGCGAAGTCTTTTAAAAAATCATTCGGAGAAAAGGAGTTTTGATAGGAAAAAATAAATGAATAAAATGTTTTTAGAAACAGTAGCGGCTCAAATACAAATCATCATCAAATATGAAATAATATGGAAAAACTGCAAATAAGGAAAATCGTTAAGTACATCAGTGTGACAGGAATGGAAGTATTATTGGCGAATATGGCATATAGTTTCGGGGGAGGGGGGCAAGAGTAAAATTTTTGCTGGATGCTCTGATCCATGTTTTGTTATGGCGTTTTCGGAAGAGGCATCCAATCACTGACCTGTTTACTAAAAGCAAGAAATCAATAAATAAAAATCAAAAACATACTTATTATATTTCTTTATATACATTATTTCGGAGGGGGGCTGCCCCCTCCCCTTAATACGTCACTGGGTACCATATACAAGGTGTAAATTCTAAGTTGTCAAACCAGAATAACTCGAAAAATAAGCTTCACACTACAAAATGTGTACAATTTAAAGTTGATTATTTTCGACGGGAACAATTGCTGGTGCTAAAATTTGCCTGCCACCCCACCCCCCTGGGGGTGGCGTGGGAGGCAGCTTTAAAATTTCAAATTGGAAGCCCCATTTTTTATTGTAGAATCAGATTCTACATAAAAAAACTACGTACATTTTATTTTATACATTTTTGGTAGTTGGCGCTGTAATTCAAGAAAATCTATATAATCATTTTTGCGTGATAAATGGTTACGGATCAATAAATAAATGCTCGTTTACTTCGTACATTTTGATTCCCTAAAACTAAAACTCTCCCTCTCTCCCCATAGGCTGTGGTTTGAGAGAGAAAAATTAGAGTTTCACAAAATTAATGCTGACCCAAATATTAATTTTTTTCCGCAGATTCGAATAAGTTTTGTTTGTTTCGTGGTCGTGATACCATACAACTTTTAATTATCAAACAAATCATCTGACTAGCTAACTAACTAACCAAACATCTTGCTTACTAACAAGTGAAGTCATTAACTAACAGAGTAACCAAAGTAAAAGACTAACAGAGGAAAAGACTAATCCACACTCACTTTCGGCCTGCTTGTTGCCCGTAAACCCCTTGCATTTCACAGTTTCATGAAATCAAATGTTCAGAGTGATGACCTCAACCTCGATGCATTTATTGACTCGCGCTGTAAATCAAAATTTAGGAAGTAAATAAATATTTTTTATTTATTCGTAACAAATTTCGACGCAAAAATGAGAACATGGATTTTCTTGAATTACAGCGCCAACTACCAAGAATCAAAACAAATTTTTAAGACAAGATGTACGTGGTTTTATAATGTAGAATCTGATTCTGAAATTAAAAAATCGCACTGACGTGTTTAACGGCCCACTTTAGATTTGTATTTTTGTAAGTTTTTGCAAACATTTTGTACCAAAATATTAATCTAAATAATAATAAATTAATTAATAGGAGTGTCTGAAACCCTTTTAGGAAAAAAAATATATTAGGTAGAGGCGGGTTTCGAACCACCGACCAATCGCGTCACAATCCACCTCATTGACCACTACGCTACGGTTATAAATCAAAATGGGCTGGCTTTAGTCTCATACTATTGATGGCCGTTGTTAACTGATGTTAATATGCCATTTGTAAACATTAGATTATCATTTATCGTACGAAGAACGATGCGTTTTTGTTAATTCCTCAGTGTACCATTGCTTTGAAATGACAACATGTAAGTTACAATAAGAAAATCATCAAATACGCGAGGACTGTCGCGTGACATCTCCGAACGGCTGGTCTTCGTTAATTCAATGAAGGGTGTCAAGTCTCCGTTATTTTTGCAAATATGTCTCAAACGATACGAGATATGAAAAAAACATAAGGGAGATAAGTTGTAGAGAATTTTCTCCTCTACCAATGTTATTCAATTTTCGTGTCAGATAAACGGTTCGATGCAGTTACAATTATATTACAAACGGCTTTTTTGGTTTTACTAGGGTATTTTTTGTCCGAAAAATTTGAAAAAGGGAGGTTCTGGTCTCTGGTGGCCTAAAATTATGTGTGCAAAATTTGGTGCTTATCGGTTGAACGGTTCGTCTTAAAAACATGTTACGGACAGACAGACAGACGGACTGAAACAGACAGACATACATCCCAAAATCGCCGTTGTTTTTGCAAATATCTTTGAAACGCTACGAGATATGAAAAAAACATAAGAGAGCAAAGTTGTAGAGAATTTTCTTCTCTACAAATTCGGTTGATTTAATTTTCGTATCTGATGCATAGTTAAGCCGTTATTTTCATTTAAATTTCGAGCTGTCAAAAGACGATCGCAAAGGCCCACTTTTAGTGTTATTACCGTAACCTAAAGTGGGCCAAAATGATGGTTTCCACTTGAAGTTTTAAAGTTGCCTCCCACGCCACCCCCCCAGGAGGCTGGGGCAGATGTCCCCCTCCAAAATAATCAACTTTGGATTCTTATTTTTAGAATTATTCCGCTATGTCACCTTAAAATTAATCTATATCTATAAATGTGAATGTCTGTTCGGTGTACGTTTATCACGTCTGAACCACGAGACATAAAGAGCTAAAAATTTGTACAGTTACTAATGTCTACCCGGGGTAGGCTTTAGGAACGGTTTTATGGCGATCGGATAGCTATTTATCTATATATATATTAATGTGAATGTCTATTCGGTGTACGCTTATCACGTCCGAACGACAAGACGCAGAGACTTAAATATTTGTACAGTTACTAATTTATACCTGAGGAAGGTTTTAGGCACGGTTTTATAGCGATCTGATGGATATTTAGTAATTTGAAGAATATGACGCGAAATGCGGAACAATAATTACTCTTTGAAAATTATATTTACTCTTGGAAAATGGTTTTATTGGTTGCATTGTTGTTTGAGGGTTGATAATGATAAAAGGGTGGAGTACATTGGGATGGAAAGTTATCGGTGTATATAAAATTCTACGTGTGTGTGTGCGTGTGTGTTAATATTTCGCTCTGCAGCGAAAACTACAGAACGCAAACGAATGGTCTGTGTGTAATTGTTGTCCGAAGTCTCTCATTGTACACCATAGCAGTTACATGCCGACTGCTATAAGGGGGTGGAAGATATGGTGGTTGAAAGTCGTCAAATTATAAAAAAATTCGGATTGAAGGCTATCGATGACGTTTACGACTCTACAGCAAGGAGGTTACATACAGCGAAACGTGATGCCACAGACCATATCTTTGGTCTATGCGTGCTACACAGTGATCTCTATACTACGTGGATGTTGAACTTCAGTTGTCTGAGCGTGCCAGCCATAGATGTTCATATGTTCATATTTCGTTTCTTGCCAAATTCAAATATGGCTGCTACGAAGTATTACAAGAAAACGAGAAGAAATTATGTTTCGATCACGCTCCCATATTAGCCCGTTACATCGCATATTGAGATAAATTTCATATCAAGAGGTAATCAAGCAATTCTTCGTCACGTTATAGCTGACGGAAATTCTTATGCCAAATTTAAACATGGCGGATAACGCGAAAACGTGTGGAAAACATCTGAATGTGCAGGCACGCTGTAGTTCTATGCTTAGATACCAGAGTTATACCACAGTCTAATATATACAGTCGTGACACTACCGCTGATTTTTGTTATACTAGGCGACTGCAGCGCTCCTTGCGGACGTAAAGCCACGTTGCTCTATATCGTATACGAGACTTGTGTTTGTTGTGTGTTTTAGTGTACGAAATGGTTTTTACGAAGGGAAGCGTGTGTAGTGCAATAAATTGCAGCAACAACAACTAGAATACGTCATATTTATCATTCTTTCGGTTTTCTACAGAGCCTGAGAGGTATGTGATAAAGTTTCGGTAATGCTTATTTAAAATTATCTTGTGAGCAACACACACATATTGAAGATTATTTCTTTTTAGGATCAAGAAATGGCTTGTAAATAGCAGGCGACAAGATCTTTTGGATAAAGTTGCCGCGTATTTACGTGATAATGTGAAGTTCTGCTCGCTGCACTTCGATGCAAACCAGTTCATGAATGATGAACGGAAGAAGCTGGTGTGGAATGCTGTGCCTACATTGTTCGATGTTCCAAACAAACCACCGAAACTGGGAATGAAAGGGAATCTACCGCAAAGACGTGATAATATAAAGGCGGAAGAAATTAAACTGTGTCCTGAAACAAGTATTACGACTGCGGTTGCTGCTACATCATAGCTAGAAACATTTTTGTCTGGGCATTCGAAAGTAATTCACTATAGAGGCAAATGTATAAGAAATGTATGGTAAAGAAGTATTCATTGTTACCGTTATTAATGTTTGAAAGGTTGAATGTTTTCTCTTTCATCTAAAGGAAACCACAGTCTAACACATGAACCTATTTACCTGAAACCACAGAGCCGTCTTATTTTACAGACGATTGTCCCCCGCCCCCTCCCACTCCGCCTTCATCTTCGAACCATATGATGACAGACTGTGATAATGACTGAGGATCATTAATATAACATAACATTTAGACTGTCGTGTAATCGACGTAATATTATCTTAAAATAACATATAATTGAAATAATCTCGTAGCAAAATTATATTAGATGAAAGTTTCATAGCCAGTGGGTGTTCTCATAACTAAAAAGCAGGGAAAAACATTGTTTCCAACTTTTAACACCGGGAAGACCAATTACATGCTTCTCATGTGCGAAATACTATGTTTACCAGCAAAGTAAGGTGCAATGTCTGAAGAATTTCGTCATAAATATGTTGCAGTTAGCGTCAGTTTATTCACGAGTTTTTACTAAATTTACATTTGTTGATATTTATCTGTCCGTTAGAAGTTCTTTTATAGGCTTGTCTGCACAAAATACTATGTTTATCTATCACAACAAGCAAGGTAAGCTGCAAGCAATTTCTAAAGAATTATTTCGTAACATATTGCACAATTGCAGTTTGTGTCCGATCACAACGAGTTTTTGCTCGATTTGTTTCTTTTACACTCAGTCATGTGTCAAGATACTTAAATAAAGCTTGGAATGCAAGAATATATACAATATTTAGAAAATCACACAAATGTAATTACAAGCAGGCATTATTAATGTGTCGTATACGGCGTTAAAGGACAGCCGGCTTTACGACCGCTTGGAGCGCTAGTGTCGCTCCAAATTGTCCAGCGGTAACAGCTTTCTGAGTAGTGAGTGTCGCGACCATTGATCTCTATACACTCTGGATGTTTAACTGCAGCTGTCTTAGCGTGCCAGCCATAGATATTGATATTTAGTTTCTTGCCAAATTCAAACTTGGCTGCTAAGTAGCATTTGAAGAATAAGAGAAGAAAATATGTTTCGATTCCGCTTCGATATCAGCCTACAAAACCGAATATTGAATTAAATTCTAAATCAAGAGGTAAGCAAGCAATTCTTTATCACGTAATAACTAATGGAAACTCGTTTGCCAAATTTAAACATGGCGGACAGTGCGAAATCGTGTGCTAAACATATGAATGTGCAGGCACGCTAAATTCTATGCTCAGACACCAAAGTTATTCATCCAGTTAGTATACAGATCACTGGTCGCGACTGTATTTATTAGACTGTGGTTATACATCCAGTTTGTATTGAGATCAATGGTGCTACAATGTCTTCAGCTCTCTCTGTAAGGTTAAGCATACGAATAAGGAAATATAAGAATAAATAAATAAAGCAGTAAAAAAGAAATTTATATGAATAAATCTCTTTAAAAAATCGATTTGACGTTTCGCGCATTACATCAAGTGATCGATCTATGATACTATTACAACCATTATTGTTGAATTTCGTGATTGAATTCTTCGAAACGAATGCATTTTTACGTGTGATTTGATCTACCCTAACCGTCCGCGGTGGCCGAGGGAACTGAGGCGCTTCAGTCACGGTCTGCACGGCCACTACGGTCGGGGGCTCGAATCCCCCCTCGGGCATGGATTTTTGTGCCGTCCTTAGGATAAGCTAGTTGATAAGTAGTTTGTAAGTTTAGGGGCTGATAACCCTGTAGTTAAGTCCCATAAGCTTAACAAACATTTGAAAATTTTTTATTATCTACACTACTTACTTTCCCGATAAACCGGCCGCGTTGGAGTAGCCGAGCGGTCTAAGGCGCCTCGCTCTGCGGAGCCCGCGGTTGCTCGCCGTCGGAGGTTCGAGTCCTCCCTGGTGCATGAGTGTGGGAGTTTGTTGTTAGGTTAGTTTACCTTAGTTTAAGTAGTTTGTGAGCTACCGACTGATGACCACGCAGTTTGGTCCGATAGATTTACAAACATATTAATATTTTTTGATAAAAGGTAAGTGCATAGACTATTTTTCAGTTGAAACTTCCTGGCAGATTAAAATTGTGTGCCGGAACCGGGACTCGAACCTGGGACCTTTGCCTTTCGCGGGCAAGCGCTCTACCACTGAGCTACCCCGACACGACTCACGATGCCGCCTCACAACTTTACTTCCGCCAGTACCTCGCCTCCTACTTTCCAAACTTCACAGAAGCTCTCCTGCAAACACGCACGACTAGCGCTCCTGGAAGAAAGGATATGGTGGAGACATGGCTTAGCCACAGCCTAAGGGATGTTTCCAGAATGAAACTTTCACTCTGCAGCGGAGTGTGCGCTGATATGAAACTTCCTGGCAGATTAAAATTGTGTGCCGGAACCGGGACTCGAACCTGGGACCTTTGCCTTTCGCGGGCAAGCGCTCAGTTGATGAAACATGTTTGTTTCTAAAGAAGGCATTGTATTTCATTTCATCCTTCATAACCAGTCTCATAGCACACTACTGAAAGATAGCTTATCTGTCATAATCAACCAACACGCGAGCGGAGCCGCGGGCTTAAGCTATTACCCTATATACCAAACATGTGAATGTGTGGTCTGTCACGACAGTCCGTATCTGGCCCTCGGACACAGAATAGGGAGCATACAGAAAGGAAAGCTAGGGGCGGCGCCTTTGATCTGTAAGTTACTAAGCGTTGCGCTCGACGCCATATTGAAAAGCAGTAAACGCGGAACTATAGCCACTTAGTACTTTGGCTGGAAATGGACTTTTTACGAACCGCATCTCATCTCACCCACTTTTACGAAAGGAAACGTCTTTTTATTATGCGCTCATCTATTTTGCGCCCTGTTCCTGCACCTAATTGTAATCCAACGAAAAAAAAGTAGGCCTAAATTTTAATACGTACAACTACGAAAATGTACGATGGAATCAATGATCGTTTTATTTGGTGCTTATCTCTAGAAAAATCCCAAATAACGCGAAGTTTCGGAAATTAGTTATAAGCAAGAAAGTGAGTTTGCAACTGCTTTACTTATGGCAGTGATGTAGTTGTGTTTTAATGTTGGAAAAGTTGTATTTGCTTTAGGAGGATAATTAATTTACTGATCGGAGAAGGGAATACAGAATATCTGTCAACTATAGAGCAGGAACAGCATAAAATAATTATTCCCCTTAATCCATTTTTTTTTAGTATCCGAAGAGCATTCGTTGCCAACATTAGCACACTACGCCTCCAATGCCGTAAGTAAAATTTTACCTACCTACTTACGCACTATTCTTTGTTTTTCATTTTATATTATTCCCTGCAACATTAAACTTATAATTATAAAATATAAATGTACTTCAACATTTCGATATTGTTGAACTGCTGCAGCAACAGCGAGAGTTATCGTCAAGAGAAGAAGCAAGGCTACTTTTAATAATTATGCACACGTTGCTCTCATTCGTAACTGATAACATTTAACTTTTACTACTGATAGCGACCTTCAATTACCGCTCAGCATCTTTTGAGAAGGTGAAGAAACTTATATCCTTATTTGTATTCGAATTATTGCGGCAATCAGATGCTGAACACCATCGACCGCCTTTTCCTTTATTGCTGCTCATAATAAAAACGGAACAGCTCCAACTACTGACACACAGTTCTTTCTTTTCACTGTACCAAATACTTGTTTACTTTTATGCGATTCAGGCAGTTAAAATACACAATTAACAAACAAAGACAGCGCATTACGACCAGTGGCGTAGCTATGTCACCAAGGGCCCCGGGGCAGAAATGACATTGGGGCCCTCTTTTACACTAATACTGTACAGATGCAAAACTACTTCATCATTAGCTCCTTACCGCCAACTGGAAGACATAATAAGGCAAACCTAAATACTACTTAGTAAGCTGTAAATGGAGAGTGGCGGTTTTCAAGTCGTGGGGAATTCGTTCGTGTTTTCTCGGGCACCAAAGTCAGAATGAAAGAGTACTTACTGGAGTAATACAATGCTTCAAACTGTTAGATTGTAGATGTTAGCAAAGATGTGATTTCTGATCGGTAATTATCGGTAAGCGTTTTCGTGACTGTAGTACATTATAGTAATAATATGGGTACACAATTAAAAAGTAGTCAATTTTATCTTAACAATTATTTTACAATCTTTTCCTGGTTTGGTTTTTGCAAAATCATCAGTAACTTCTGTTAAATCTAGACTTGATGAAGCCTTGTTTTCGATTGCTATTAGTGCAAAATGTCCGAGTCAAGCTTGAGCCATACTGTACCTCAGATGCGTTTTGATAATTTTTAATTTGCTGAACGACCTTTCGGCTGCTGCAGAAGAATAAAACTGCAGTAAATACTTCCGTAACCTCACATTCTAATAATGCATATTTTGTTATAATTTCCTTACATAATTGGCGAACTGTCCATGTTGGGGTCAATTTCAGCGGGAGAAATTAAAAGTCGAAATTCCTTCATTCAACTAAAATATTATATACAGTATAACGTCTATTATCCGAAGTAATTTGGAGACATGGATATTCGGAAAACCGGTTCATTCGGATATTCGAAGTGTACACTTCTATTTGCCAATAAGAAGTACTGTACAGTAAATGTATGTATACTGTAATTGGAGGAGCGCGATCCTTCACATTGCACGCCGCAACACTTGGAAGACGCAGCTGTTGCTGTGAGCAGCTTTGATGCTGCCGCTACCTCTGCTGCGACGCCGACTGATGTGTGCCGATTGTTGGACACATTGGCTGGCTGCTTCGCCTGTCAGCAGCGCCACATAGTGGCGTCTTGTGAAGCCCCAATTAGAAGCATTGCCCAATTAGAAGCATTGTTCCGCCAGCCGGTGGCCCAGTGCGGCTACTGTGGGAAACTTGGTTTGAGGGGAAGGGGATATGATGGACGATAGGGTGGGAGGGTATATATAATAAAAATTCGAAGCTCTACTGTTGTTTTTTTTTTTTTTTTTTTTTTTTTTTTTTTTTTTTTCATCATCGCTCACGAAGGCTGAGGGGCCCCTGGAGCTCGACGGCCCCGGGGCACTGCCCCGCCTAGCCCTATGATAGCTACGCCACTGATTACGACGCCACAGAGTAGGGAGGAATCACGCGTTTACTGCTTTTCAAGATGGCCGATTCCGCGCATGCGCACTAAATTTTGGACGACAGACTGCAGCGGGAGTTTCCTTTCTGTATACTCCTTATTCTGTGCCTCGGACATAGAAGACGCAAACAGCCCGCCAGCAGAAGGCGGCAGGTATCAGCAGTGCTAGTGAGGCCCGTGCCGCGTGAGTGCTCGTCCCTTCGGCAGGACACAGAACAGCGTCGAGCGCTCTGCTGCAGACAGCGGCCACCGCGGCCTTTTATTTCCCGCGCCAGCCTGACAAGGCGTGTTTGTAGCGCGGCTATCAGCGCCCTATTGTCCCGCTATCTGCCTGCCTATTGACGCGACAGCCACCGCTTCAGATTAACTTAATCTGGCGCTCCGTAAACGAAATGCAGTAATGAACTCCCTTCTCTCGCTGTTATGAGCTGCTGATTTTGTTTGTGGCGCGCAGTGTTCTGCGGGCAGCTGTGTAAAGCACGGCTGCCGAACCAACTTCTGCAGTGCGGCCAACTCCAGGCGCATAACGGTCCTCACTTTACAGCCGTACAGTTTTGGAATTCCTCATGCATAAAAGTTTAATTCGTTCGATTTCTTGCCTGAAAATATCAAGCATGTGATATATAAATACTAGCTGAAAACCCGGCGTTGCCCGGGTATTTATTTATTTATCCGAACCTTCAGTTAGTACTTTTCCTATCCGTTCTCTCTCTTTCTTTGCCCATCTCATTTTTTCTAAAAACATTAAAAGCTGTGTACGTGTAGTTGTACGATGTTGAACCTATCGTTAAATCAGACAACAAATTTTTCATTAACACATCAATTTGGTTTAATTATGGCCCTGATATTGATGTATATACTGTTAAATAAGAAACAGTGCATTAAACTGATTATGTGCGTAACGGATCTTTTAACAAAACAACTGTGGCAAGTCACCATATGAAACAGACACTGACTACACTCAAAAAAATTGAATGCGAGAAAGACATTAAAAAACTACAAACCACTTTCATAATGTTTGACTGCGAAAATTTTATACAGATCAGTATCTGATTATCAAAATTCAGTATCATAATCAATTAACTGCAGTGTTGCATAACAATCATTTACTATAGCACAAACAACGAAATCTGTTCAACAAGATTACCAAAATCAATACTGCATCTTAAATCCACAAGCAACTAATCATCAAATAAAGGAAGTAGGTTAATCTTCTAACTACGTGAATGAAACAGGAAGGAAAGGTCAACTTTGTTACTTATTATTAATAATCACCATTACATTACCAACATAATACAACCTTTTATAATGACATTGAATGCAATTACCTTCATTCCAGCGGTGGTACAACGTTTTCATAGTAATAAAAATACAATATATATTCCAAATACAATCAAATCAACTTGCTGACACAGCAGCCTCTGCTCTACATCGGAGCCATACACACAACCGCTCTCTAAGCGAGCTAAACCACAAGTGCTACTCACTCTCTGCGCAAGCTACAATGCTATGCGATACATAATCTTTGCCAGAGATGAAACTTTACAGATTTATGTACACATATCGATACACACAGTAGAAGCAATATTATACATTTTCTTGCAAGCAAGTTACTCGACACAAAACAGGAGGCACAATATCAGACATTTTCTTACAAATTTTTTTTATGGCCACGTTTCAACATGTTACATTTTTCAGAGAATATATAAGAAATCACAGGTAAGAATGCACTCGTTTCGAAGAATCTAATCACGAAATTCAACAAAATGATTGTAATAACATCACAGATGGATCTCTTGATGTAATGCGCGAAACGTCAAACCGATTTTTTTAAGATATATGTTAAAAGAAATTTCTATTTTACTGCTTTATTTATTTATTCTTACATTTCCTTATTCTTATGCTTATCATTACAGAGAAAGAGCTGAAGGCATTGGTATCACCAGTGATCTCTATACTAACTGGATGTATAACTCTGGTGTCTGAGCTTAGAGCTGTAGCGTGCCTGCACATTCATATGTTTTTCACACGATTTCGCATCGTCCGCCATGTTTAAATTTGGCAAACGAATTTCCATCAGTTATTACGTGAAAAAAATTGCTTGCTTACCTCTTCATTTGCAATTTAATTCAATATTCGATGTAGTAGGATTATATGGGAGTGAAATCGAAACATATTTTCTTCTCTTTTTCTCCTAATGCTTCATAGCAGCCATGTTTGAATTTGGCAAGAAACTAAATATGAATATCTATGGCTGGCACGCTAAGACAGCTGAAGTTCAACATCCAGAGAATATAGAGATCAATGGGTATCACGCATAGACCAAAGATATGGTCTGTGGCATCACGTTTCGCTGTACGTAACCTCCTTGCTATAGAGTCGCGAACGTCATCGCTGGCCTTCAGTTAGAATTTTTGTATAATTTGATGATTTTCAACCACCATATCTTCCACCCCCTTATAGCTGTCGGCATGGAACTGCTATGGTGTTCAACGGGACATTTGGGACAACAATTACACACAGACCATTCGTTTCGGTTCTGTAGTTTTCGCCTCAAAGCGGAATATTAACACACACATGTACAATTTTATATACACCGATAACTTTCCATCCCAATATACTCCACCCTTTTATCATTATCAGCCCTCAAGCAATAATGCAACCAGTAAAGAGTAAATATGCCGCGGTGGAGTAGCCGAGCGGTCTAAAGCGTCCCGCTGCGGAGCGCGTGGTTGCTCGCCGTGGAGGTTCGAGTCCTCCCTGGGGCATGGGTGTGTGTGTTTGTCCTTACGTTAGTTTACCTAAGTTTAAGTAGTTTGTAAGCTACGGACTGATGACCACGTAGTTTGGTCCGATAGATCTACAACATTTGAACATTTGAAAGAGTAAATATAATTTTCAAAGAATCATTATTGTTCCGAATTTCGCGTTATATTCGTCAAATTACTTAATACCTATCACATCGCTATAAACCCGTACCTAAATTCTTCCTCAGGTATAAATTAGTAACTGTACAAGTATTTAAATCTCTGCGTCTTGTCGTTTGTACGTGATAAGCGTACACCGAACAGACATTCACATTTATAGATATAGATGTTGTTGTTGTGGTATTCAGTCCGGAGACTGGTTTGATGCAGCTCTCCACCCTACCTCTGTCCTGAGCAAGCCTCTTCAGCTCCTCATAAGAACGGCAACCCACATCCATCTGTATCTGCTTACTGTTTTCGTCTCTCGGTCTCCCTCTGCGATTTTCCCCAAACACACTTCCCTCCAATGCTAAATCTACGGTTCCTTGATGTCTAAGAATGTGTCCTACCAATCGATCCCTTCTTTTAACCCTCGGGTGGCAGTGCCAATTATTATAACATTAGCAGCAACAGCGGTGTAGATTTGCTGTGTATTTCGTGTTAAAAAGTTAGTATTATAGCTACTAAGTGTTCGAAATAATTTAATGTACAGGTAGAAATACTACATTTGTTACTATCTAAATCATTACATCAATTACTTTCGGTGTATAAATATAACTAATGTACTATTTTTCCGAAAGTGGACAATAATCATGTATAATAGACCCAGTAGTACTACAATTTCCCCTTCGTTACTTCCCTGTAGTTCCTGTCTCTTGAGTAATTAGTGTCGGTTTTTTAATGTTATGTGGAACTTAGTACTCATAATTACCTCATCAATCATATTATCATCTCTCATGAATGAGAGAGCTTGCCTCTCTGACCTCATGGCCCTTGCGATTCCTTTTGAACCAGGGGAGATTTTTATGATATTCTTTTTCAGTGTTTTGGAGTGCTGCTTGTATGGCGTTTTACTCCACAGAGTGGAGTCTTCAATATCAGATTCATTGCGTCTGAAATCTTGTTCTGGATTGGAACTAGGATTTACATTTGAGTAATAGTATCCTGTACATGATCTGATGAGGAATATAGACAAAAATCACTAAGATCACGTCTATGAGACCTATAGATTAAATTATGTAGTAGAATAACACACATTTTAGCATTGTGTAAGGCTTATTTGGGTTAAAATGAGATTGGTGGAAACTGCAGCATGGCTCAGGAGAAACTAGAGGACAATTTATCGAGAGTTAAACTTCTATCTACAAAATAAATTTAAATTTTTGAGCATTTTAGGTAAAATTTATATGATAAATGTTTACTAGCAACTGCCATAAATCCATTTGCTAGGAAAACTAGACGTAACACAAAACAATTCACATCTAATCCAATAAATTTTGGGTATGCAGCTGTGGAAATTCCACGTGGAATTTGCACGGCTGCACGCCCGAAATTTATTGGATTACTCCTTACGCCGTGAAAAGTTGAAAATGCACAATTCACATCTACTTACACGACAGGCAGCGCGGTGCAAATCTGCTACCAGTGATGCTCTCTCCAACAAAACTGTTTTTGGGGACACAGCCGTACACTATAAACTCAGAACCTTCACTGACGTCATTGTTAAGGCTTAATTGAGGTATAGCTAAAGCAAAAATACGGAATCTCTATTATTGCGACAAGAATGAGCACTTAAAGAAAAGTGGTAGCATATTTGCACCAGCGCTGCCGCTCGAGGGTTAATCAAGGTATGCCAAAACTTCGTCATATACCCACCTAATCTTCAGCATTCTTCTGTAGCATCACATTTCAAAAGCCTCTATCCTCTTCCTTTCCACACCGTTTATCGTCCAAATTTCACTACCATACAGGGCAACACTCCATACAAATGCCTTCAGAAAGGACTTCCTTACGCATAAATTAATATTCGATGTTAACAAATCTCTCTTTTTCAAAAACGCTTTTCTTCCCATTGCCATTCGTCATTTTGTATCCTCTGCACTGCGACCATCATATGATATTTTACTGCCCAAGTAACAAAACACAACTACCGCCATTATTGTTTCGTTACCGCCTGATTTTCTAAGACTGCATTGCAATACCCTTTCTTTTGCTCTAGTTAATGATCATCTTATTTGCTCCTTCCAACACACTGTCCATTCACTTCAAACAACAAAACTCATCTACTACTTTTATAGGCTCATTACCTAATCTAATTCCTTCAGCATCGACCGATTTTCTGACGCTACATTCAATTACCCTCGTTTTACTCATGTTAATGTTTATCTTATACCTGTCTTTCAAGACAGTATCCATTCCATTTAATAGCTCTTGCAGGTCCTTTGCTGTCTCCGACAGAATTACTATCTCATCAGCAAAACAAGGTTTTCATTTCCTCACCCTGGACTTTAATACCCTCTTCTTTTACAGCTTGCTGAATGTACAGTTTGAACAACAAGGAAAAAGGCTACAACCCTTTCTTACTCCCTTCCCAACCACTGCGCCCCTTTCACGCTCTAATAACTGCTGTCTGGTTGATGTACAAGTTGTATATAAACTTCCGTTCCCTATATTGTATCCCAACTGACTTCAGAATTTGAAAGAGTGTATTCCAATCAACATTGTCAAAAGCTTTCTCCAAATCTACAAAAGCTATAAATGCAGGATTCCCTTTGTTAAATCTTTTAAGGTAAGAATTTGACAGAGTCCTGAAAGACCTTAGTCGAGACAAGGCCCCTGGAATAGATGATATTCCCTCAGAGCTACTGAAGTCTCTGGGAGAACCAGCCATGACAAAATTGTTTCACCTGGTGTGTAAGATGTATGATACAGGTGAAGTACCCTCAGAATTTAAGAAAAATGTTATAATCCCCATTCCAAAGGAAGCAGGTGCAGACAGGTGTGAAAACTACAGAACCATCAGTTTAATAAGTCATGCTTGCAAAATATTAACACGAATTATATACAGAAGGATAGAAAAGCTGGTAGAAGCCGACCTCGGGGAAGATCAGTTTGGGTTCAGGAGAAATGTAGGAACACGGGAGGCAATACTCACTTTACGGCTTATCCTAGAAGATAGATTAAGAAAAGGCAAACCTACATTTCTAGCTTTTGTAGATTTGGAGAAGGCTTTTGACAATGTTGATTGGAATAAACTCTTTAAAGTTCTGAAGCAAGCAGGAGTAAAATATAGGGAGCGTAAGGTTATTAACAACTTGTACAAAAACCAGACAGCAGTTGTCAGAGTTGAAGGGCATGAAAGGGATGCAGTGGTTGGAAAGGGAGTAAGACAGGATTGTAGTCTTTCTCCATTGTTATTCAATTTGTACATTGAGCAAGCTATGAAGGAAAGCAAGGAGAAATTTGGAGAAGGAATTAATGTTCAGGGTGAAGAATTAAAAACATTGCGTTTTGCCGACGACATATTAATTCTGTCAGATACAGCAAAGGACCTGGAAGAGCAATTGAACGGAATGGACAGTGTGCTGAAAGGTGCATATAAGATGAACATTAACAAGACCAAAACTAGGGTAATGGAGTGCAGTGTAAGAAAATCAGGTGATGCTGAAGGAATTAGATTGGGTAATGAAGCAATAAAGGAGGTAGATGAGTTTTGTTACTTGGGCAGTAAAATAGCAAATGATGGTCGCAGTAAAGAGGATATAAAATGCAGAATGGCAATGGGTAGAAAAGCGTTCTTGAAAAAGAGAAATTTGTTAACATCGAATATGGATTTAAGCCTAAGGAAGTCCTTTCTGAAGGCATTTGTATGGAGTGTTGCCTTGTATGGGAGTGAGACATGGACGATAAACAGTGCGGACAGGAAGAGAATAGAGGCTTTTGAAATATGGTGCTACAGAAGAATGCTGAAGAGTAGGTGGGTGGATCGCATAACAAATGAGGAGGTACTGATCATAATTGGGGAGAAAATAAATGTCTGGCATACCTTGACTAAAAGAAGGGATAGATTGGTAGGGCACATTCTTAGACATCAAGGGATTGTGAATTTAGCGTTGGAGGGAAGTGTGTGGGGTAAAAACCGGAGAGGAAGACCAAGAGATGGCTACAGTAAGCAGATTCAGACAGATGTAGGATGCCGTTCTTATGTGGAGATGAAGAGGATTGCTCAGGATAGAGTATTGTGGAGAGCTGCATCAAACCAGTCTCCGGACTGAAGACCGCAACAACAAGTTGTAAGGCAAGTACTGTCTCTCATGAATCCGAACCGATCTTTGCCCAGATCAGTATCCATCAGCGTTTCCATATACAAGTCTCTTATTTTTCTGCTTGCTTACGCAATAACGCCACAGTTGTGCCTCTTTCCTGTCAGAAGAGACACAGTACTGACGGAAAGTCGTCGACTGAAACAGAAATCTAGCGTTCCTCAGGGCAGTGTTAGAAAGCCCCTACTGTTCGCTACCTTTATAAACGATTTAGGACACAATATGAGCAGCTCTCTCAGACTTTTTTCGGATGACGCTGTCGTTTATCTGTTACTAAAGTCATCAGATACGATAAATAATGAAAAGTGTGACGTCATCCACTTGAGCACTAAAAGAAATCCGTTAAACTTCATTTACTCGATAAATGAGTTAAATGTGCAGCCCCTAAATTCAATTAAATGCCTAGAAGTGTCAATTACGTACAACTTTAACTGGAAGGAACACATAGAGAGTATGGTGCGGACGGTGAAGCAAAGGCTACGTTTAACTGCCAGAACACAGAGAATATGCAACAGTCCCATTAAAGAAACTGCCTACACTACACTTGTGCTGTGTATTGTGGGATCTCCACCAAGTGGGACTGGCGGGGGATATAGAGAAAGAGCAGAGAAGGGCAGCTCGGTTTGTATTATCGCGATAGAGGGGAGAGAGAGTGACGGATTTTATGCACGATTTGGGGCGGTAATTTTTAAATGAAAGGCATTTTTGTAGCGGCGAGACCTATTTGCGAAATTTCTGTTACCATGTTTCTACTCCGAACGCAAACATATCTTGTTAGCATAGGAAGACATGATCATCATAGTAAAATAAGATAAATGAGACCGAAATCGAAAAGCTTCGTAGAAAAAAATGGCCCTTTATTCCACGTTGCAGGTAATAGTCTCACGATCACGACATCAGTCAAGCTTTGTAGGTCGATGCTATGGTGTGGTGGGAGACGGGCTAGAGGTGTGTGAGCATGTGGTCTCACTGGTAGTAACCGGTTGGCAACGGTACGTGTTGACACAGTTTCTGACCTGGGAACCGCTCTTACCTCTAGTGTGGTAACTGCTGTCACTGCTGCACTTACAGGGCCACGACCTATGTTGCTTCCAGAACCTCGTCTACGCGCGTGACCATTGCAACCTGCATCGTTGCACAACTGATGCAGCACGTTCAAGTCGTGTAGCGATTCTCCGAAAGGAAGTATCGTGCCACTCGAAAGGCCACAATTCGAGCCCTTGCAAACTCGCTCATTTGGTTCTAGGAAGCACGAGTGCGTCTCCTTTGCACACTACCTGTTTGCTTCGCACTTTGACATCACACTGAGCCACATGGTTGTTAAAACTCCCTATTAAAGAATACACACAGTATTCATTGAAACAATACTGTAGTATCATTCCATTTCACTTACTTGAATTGATACTTGTTTCATGCAAGCCACAGTGTTGTGTGCACATTACTTTCTAATTTTATTTTTGTGTTTGATCTTTCGTGCCACTTTAATCATTCATTTCAGGGATAGTGCTAAGAGCAGTGGAGACAAGAATGCATGATTGTTATTTCTATTGTAATTACAGGCATAATAAGTGAGCCCCATCTCCTGATCCTAGCAAGTATGAGTGTGTGTGCGTGTGAGGCTGCAGCTGGGAAGGCAGAGATGCTCATAGTTAGAAGGAAATGTTCAAATGTTTGTAGAGCTCATGGGACTTAACTACGGGGTCAATAGTCCTTAAACTCACAAACTAGTTATGGATTAGCTAATACTAAGGACAGCACAAATATCCATGCGCTAGGGGGCATTCGAACCCCCGACCGTAGTGGTCGTACAGACCGTGACTGGCGAGCCGCAGACCGCTTGGCCACCGCGGCCGGCTAGTTAGAAGGTTAGCCAACTTAATTTCTGTATTGGGCAGAGAGGTCTCCAGGGGGGGGGGGGGGGGCACGTGGTCGACAGGTGTCTGTGATTTGCGATTCCTCCACGATTCGCAAGTTGACAGGATGGTCTCGTTAGGTGACTGGCCAATTGCAGGACGGCCAAGTTGAACGGGAAGGGCGGTTAGGCTAGAGGGCAGCCATATTTCGGCAGAATGTTTTCTGGGCTGGCTGAGGACGCACGTGAGTATGTTGGACTCGAAGGGTAATGTATTTGGAAGTGCGTGTGATTTGTGACAAATTTGGAACAGATTAGCAGGGAAATGGTTCAGTAAATGCACAATGTTAGGAGAAGTCCATTTTCTAAATTTTTGGGAGTGTTTTCACGGGATTAGAACGAGTTCTGTTCTTTGCGGATTAGGATCAGTTCATGTGAGGATCTCTCGTGTACCAAGTTGGTTTATTTCAATATAGTTATGGTGGGAAGTGGAACGATATTCGCTTCGTCGATCTGAGATTCTACTGTGTGCGCGGAGGACATTTATTAATGAAATCTCGTGTGGCTTCGTTTATCGTTTTTTCCTCCACCTTGATTCACGTGCTGGTGACCATGTGACAGGATGGACCAAGATACACATAGAGAAGTGGACGTAAAATCCTCTTAATCGGATTTAACGTAACTGCAACAGTTAGCTAGTGAGTAGTAGGTATCCGTGACATAGGATTCTGTGGGGATTTTCTTTGTGGCACTTTGAATTTGCGTGTGTGTCGCCACGTGGATAGTACATCATGGCACTACGTTCGTGGAATCCAGCCAGTAGACAAAGAGTGTGAAAACGTTTGGTCCCTCTCTTAGTCCCGCCATGAAATATTAATTGTATTCTAAATGTTTTAACTGAAATGCCCCATAATATTTCTTGCTTAATTGAGTAACAACAAGATCTGTAAATAAATGTAAATTTGTTAAAAGGGAAACTGCTTTCTTTATACTAATTCCTTGTCCTTGCTTGTATGTATAATATCCAAATAGAAAATCATGTTGGGCACATCCCTTGATGTAAGCTACTGTCACCGCTACCCAATTAGTTGCCATAGTTTCCGTAAGGTGAATTCCGTTGCGCGTCATTTATTTACTCAGGGCACTAAGATCTGCTTTAACATCTTTTTATACCTGGAACAGGGTGGCTACTGATAGAAAAGCGGAGGGTGGTAAGATTACACCATTATCAGTACATCTACTATCCCCCGGGTCGAATATGCCGTCATCAGATCAAAATCTAACGTCGTCTTTCGAGGTGTACTATTTTTTTTTCTGTCAGTGTATATAGGTGTTGACGTTCCTCGAAGAACACTGACACCATCGCACGCGTAAGGTAGCCGTCCGTAGCTGTCAGGTTAGTCTAGATTGTCCCGCCTATTCTCGTGTCAGTTGTGTTGAGAAAATACTACAAATGTGAGACAAAACAATTTTGGGTATTAGGCTGCGTCATTTTTAAACACTCAGCAAATGAATTGCCAACGTTTCGACCACTGTGCAGTGGTCCTCTTCAGCGCGGTTAACTGTTGGATGCTGCTGAATGTACACCCTTGTATACTGTGAATTTTTCGGTTATCTAATACCGACGTCATGCATCTAAGATGGTGATGGGCTGGCAGTAGCGTATCAGCAGACTCTTACGTTTGCTACTCTGTAAGTGATTGGTAAGCAAAATCATATGTCTGATTGGAAGGCAACAGCCAATCAGGGGACGGTGTTTCCTGCTGCGAACGTTCAGGCCGCGCGTCAGTTCTACTGTGGCCACTGTTTACACTGCAGAACCCGGGTCACGTGGAACCGCTGGCTGGCGCACACATGCGGACCGCTGGTCACGGATTGCCGGCAGCCACGTCGAAGGTAACTTGTAGCCATCCTTCCTATTCATCTTGTTAGGTCGTTTAATTATTGCGATGGCTTCTCTTATTTTGCATCGTTGCGTCCTCCGTTCTCGGGCAAGCACGCGAGGTTCTCGGAAGTTAATAGTAGCGCCGCATTCCTCCTGGTGTTCTGCCACAGCTGACTTATTGAGTTGTCCAAATCGTATGTAACGTTCATATTCCGAAACGCGAGTGCTGATGAGTCTCCCGGTTTCACCAACATAAACTTCGCCGCACTCGCATTTCAGTTCATAGACGCCTGCAGTGTGGAGGGAATTTATGGGATCGTTCGTGGGCCTTAACAGGTCACGGATCTTGCGGCCACTCTCGAAAATAATTTAACGACCTAACAACATGAATAGGGAGGATGGCTACATGTTATCTTCAACGTGGCTGCCGGCTATTCCTGCCCAGCGAGCCGCGTGTGTGCGGTATAAACAGCGGCCACAGTAGAACTGACGCGCAGCTGGAAACACCATCCCCTGGATGCTAGTTGCTGATTGGCTGTTGCCTTCCAATCAGACATACGATTTGGCCTACCAATCACTTAGAGGGTAGCAAACCGTCTAGTAAAATCATATGAAGATCAAAACCAACTGCAGAACGATCTGAATAAGATATCACTATGGTGTAGAAATTGGCAATTGACTATAAATAATAAGAAGTGTGAAGTCGTCCACATGAGTACGAAATCAAATCCGTTAAACTTTGTTTACAAGATAAATAAGTCAAACGTGAAGGCCGTAAACTCCACAAAATACCTAGGAATTAGTATTACTTCAGCCTTAAACTGGGAAGAACACGTAGATAATGTCGTGGGAAAGGCCAACCAGAGACTGCGTTTTAGTGGCAGAACCTTTAAAAGATGCAACAGAACTACGAAAGAAACTGCATACACTATGCTTATCCGTCCATCTTTAGAATATTGCTGCCAAGTGTGGGATCCATATCAGGTGGGTTTGACGGAAGACATCGAAGGAGTCCAGAAAAGGGCGGCTCGTTTCGTATTGTCACGATACAGGGGAGACGGCGTTACGGAAATGATACAGGATCTGGGATGGGAATCATTACAACAAAGGCGCTTATCGTTGCGACGTGGGCTACTTACGAAACTCCAATCGCCAACATTCTCCTCCGAATGCGAAAATATATTGTTGACTCCCACTTACAATTAGCCAGAAATGACCATCAGAATAAAATAAGAGAAATTAGAGCTCGAACGCAGAGATTGAGGTGTTCTTTTTTCTCGCGTGCTATTCGAGAATGGAATGGGAGATAAATAGTATAATGGTGGTTCGATGAACCCTCTGCCAGGCATTTAAATGTGATTTGCAGAGTATCCCATGTAGATGTGGATGTAGCTGTGAGAGTCTGCTGATACGCTACTGCCAGCCCATCACCATCTTCGATGTATGACGTCGGTATTAGATAACCGAAAAAATCACAGTATATAAGGGTGTACATTCAGCAGCATCCAACAGTTAACCGCCCTGAAGAGGACCACTGCACAGTGGTCGAAACGTCGGTATTTCATTTGCTAAATGTTTAAAAATGACGCGGCCTAATACCCAGAATTGTTTTGTTCAAAATGACACCGGTCGCGGAAGCCTACGAACATAAAACACCTACTGTTAGCACAGGCCCTGTGTCAATGAGGTGCAGATTCTCAACTAAAATGAGCGAACTGCGAAAGGTAAGTTAATCGTGAACACGGCCTCACAACAAGCTACGCGCTGCCCGGAATGAGTTTCACTTGGAGAGCTGAATTGGCGCAAGACTAGGCGTGCGATCCGCTGATCTCAGCTGGTGTGGCGGGCTCTACAGAGTGCTGATAGGCTGATAGGCTGATAGGCTATCGCAGACGTTCCGATTATCAGGGCGGGCAGCTGAGACCGCAGCCGAGATAGACAGCGCTTGAGGCCAGGTACCGAAACCAACGCTCCGTCGCCTGGCACCTGGATAACGCGTTACTGACGACAAGTTTTCTGTACTGGTCGTTTATTTGAAGTTTTTACTTTATTGTAATGATCAAGTCTGCTTCACCGTTTGGCAACAGTGGAAAACACGTCAAGCAAAAGTAATTTGTAGTTGTTTTATCAATCCCAAAATCGAGGTAATATTGTATATATACGAGGTACGTCCAGAAAGTAAGTTCCGTTTGGTTATATAAAACAAACGTGTACAGATACAGAAAAAATATAAAAATATTTATGGTACAAAAATCTACAACTGTTAAACTACTTTTCTACATAGCTGCCGAAATTTTGTAGGCACTTGTCATAGCGTGGCACAATTTTCTGTATGCCTTCTTCATAGAAGGTTGTCGCCTGTGTATTCAGCCATGTGGTAGCATGTTCTTTCAGCTCGTCATCATTGAAGTGTTGACAGGACAAATTTTAGGTGTAAGAAGAGGATTTCCATCAGAAGGTGGTGTTTGTTTCCACGATAGTGCCCGATCTCATGTGGCAAATGTGACCAAACAACTCTTACGTGAATTTCAATGGGACGTGTTTGATCATCATCCGTACAGCCCGGGCCTCGCTCCTAGCCATTTTCACCTTTTCTTACACCTAAAAATCTGTCCTTGGTGGTCAACATTTCAACGATGATGACGAGCTGATAGAACATGCTACCACATGGTTGAATACACAGGCGGCAACCTTCTATGAAGAAGGCATACAGAAACTTCTGCCACGCTATGACAAGTGCCTACAAAATTTCGGCAGCTATATAGAAAAGTAGTTTAACAGTTGTAGAGTTTTGTACAATAAATAATTTTTCTATATTTGTACACGTTTGTTTTATATAACCAAACGGAACTTACTTTCTGGACGTACCTCGAATATATTTTAAACTGCGAACTAAGTTAGAAGCTATGTCTAAAGAAAGATATCACCCCTCAGCTCATATAAATGGTTCCTATTACTGTATATACAGAGAGAAAGGTGTCCACGTCTTTGTTTGTATTTTATAGAAATATACAGTTTTATTCCGATCTTAAATGAATTTTGCAAACTTGACTTTCAAAAAAGGAGGAACAGCACCGCGTATGTAAGATTTTGTACGGTTGATGTTGAAGGGTACCTGACGACACTCCGACACCGTCTGACCGATCATCATCAAAGCCGTTACAGGTACGCGTGTTCTTCGTGAAGAAAGTTTTTATAACGCGCAAGCCACCGTGTGGGGCATGACAAGTGGTACCTTGCAATAAACCTCGGCAACATTTCAACAATCATAATGAAAGTTGTCACATTTATGTATGTAGGCAGGAACAGTGAGAGATGGACTGAGAGAGGAGGGCGCAATGGAGACCGAAAAGCTTCTGTATACGCATCAGAACGGCTTTCGGAAGCATCGAACGTGCGAAACCCTTTTCTCTCATGACATCGTGAGTGCTTTGGATGGAGGGCAAAAGGCAGGCTGCATATTTCTCGATTTTCGAAAGGCGTTTGACACGTTACCGCACCAAAGACCGCTAACGAAGGTACGAGCTTATGGAATAGGTACCCAGATATGTGAATGACTCGATGACTACTTAAGTAATAGTACCCAGTACGTTGTCCTCCATAGCGAGTGTTCATCACAGACTAGGATAACAGCAGGGGTGCCCCAGTGAAGTGTGATAGGACCACTATAGCTGTATAAATGATCGGATCAAGAAAGTGAGTTGCAATCTGCGGGTGTTTGCCGATGATGCTGTGGTGTAAAGGAGGGTGTCGTCATTGAATGACTGTAGTAGGATACAAGACGACTTGGACCAAGTTTCTAGGTGATGTAAGGATTGGCAACTAGCGCTAAATGTAGAAAAACGTAACGTGTTGCAGATGAGTAGGAGAATCAATCCAGTAATGTTCGAATACAGCATTAGTAGTGTGTTGCTTGACAGAGTCGCGTCAATTAAATACCTAGGCGTAACGCTGAACAGCAATATCAAATGGACGAGCAAATAAGGACAGTCGTGGGGATGAGAGATTGTCGACTTCGGTTTATTGGGACAATTTTGGGAAGGTGCGATTCGTCTGTATATGAGACCGCATATAAAACGCTTGTGCCACCACGTCTTGAGTTTTGCTCAAGTGTTTGCTATCCCCACCAGATCGCTTTAAAGATACAGAAGCAATTCAGAGGCGACCGGCTAGGTTTGTAAATGGTAGATTAGTTTTACTGAAATGTATTGGGAACTCAACTGGAAGTAGCTGAAGGGAAGGCGACTTTCTTTTCGAGAAGCACTGTTGAAGAAATTTAGAGGGCCGAAATTTGAGGCGGACTGCAGAATGATTCTATTGCCGCCAACCTACAATTCGCGTAAAGACCACAAGTATATAGCATATAAGTATTCGTTTTTCCTTCGTTCTATGTGGGAGTGGTACAGGAAAGCAAGTAACTAGTAGTGGTACAGTGTACCCTAAGCAACGCACCTTTGGGTGGGTTTCGGAGTAAGTATCTAGATGTAGATGTAGGAGATGGGCCGAGGTAGGAGGATGAGGAAATAAACACAGACGGGAAAAGAGGAGAATGAAAGAAACTGAAGGGACGAAATAACGGACAAAGAAGAAACCAAGGACAATTAGAATCTAACGTCCCGAAGACAACGTGGTCATTAGAGAGACAGCTCACGCTCGGATTCTTTGGGGTAAGCATGAGGAAGGAAATCGGCCGTGCCCTTTCCAGAGCGGTATATGCCTGTAGCGGTTTAGGAAAATAACGAAAAACCTAAATAGTGATGGCCGAAGGTGGATTTTAACCGTCGTCCCCTTGAATGTGAGTCAATGTGGTAACCATTGCGCCACATTCCTCGGTGAAAGAAGGACAAGTAAGAGCAGATGAACAGAGAGAGGGGGAAGGAGGAGACGTACTAACGGAGTACTGTAACAAATACGTAGTGTAAGAAATGTTATTGTGGGTTACACGTATCGCCGCTTATAACGGAGAGGCAGGAGGAGAAGATGCACTCACAAGGAGACAACACGGGTATCGGATATCAGAATTTCCTTGTATTTATGGCACGTGAAGTCCAGAACCTAAATAACAATCAGCAAAAGCCATTCGACGCACCTCTCTTAATATTCTCTACAAAATCGACTTTGAAGTTTTGCAAAGTGCCCTTAAATACCAATAATAAAAATACTTGCTATGCTTGTAGGTGTAGCTCAGGTGGTACAGTTATGACCCCACAACCATAGATTCGGTGGTTGATATCCCACTGTGACTAATTTTTTTCGTTTTGGAATTCAATTATATAAACCATTTTGGGATCTCTAATTCCGCGTGTTGTGTCAGTTGTTTAATGTCTATGGAGACGAACTGAAAACCTTTTCGTCGCGTAAAACGAAGGATGAGAAGGTTATCTGCTTGGAAAGCCATTAGTAGCTATGGAGATGACTTTCCGAATACAGATCGTAGCTCTTCACAAACTGAACAATCAAAGACTGCCATCGTCAACTAATAGTGAAGCCAATATTGTAAAAAAAAGTTTCTTGATTGAAACCATTATTATTAACAACCTTCTTTAAAATGGAAAATTCTGAATAAACTAAAGTACGTGTACTTTTCGTGAAAATTACCATTGGATATTAAAATTGAATAAGTATTACCACACATCGGAAAAAAAGTCAAAGAAATCTGTCACGACAGGATTCGAACCACCGACTCCAGGTTGGAAGGTCACAACGCGACCAACTTTGCTACATCGATAGATGCTGAAAATGTTTCAATTATTAGTACTTACGTGTACTTCGTAAACCTTCAAAGTCGACTTTTTTCGAGAGTTTTTGAGACTTGCCTCGAATGGCTTTGGCTGATTGTTAATTCAGTTCTGAACTTCACGTACCATGAACATCAAAAAATTCTACAATCCGATACCCATGTGGTCTCCTTGTGAGTCGCCGCGGCGGAGCAGTCGAGCGCATTGAGGCGTTATGCACCGATGCGCGACTCCACTGCCCGTCGGGGTTTCTAATTCCCCCCCCCCCCCCCCCCGCTGGGGCATGGATATTTGTGTCGTTAGTTCACAAGTAGTTTGTAAGTTTAGGAACTGATCACCCGGAAGTTAAATCAGGGGAGGAGGAGGAGGAGGGGGGGGGGGGCAGATGGGCGCAGAGAGGGGAGAGATGGGCTAACAGAAGATTAGAATACATAAACACCAGGACGGCTCCAGTTTTCATCTGGTAATATTTATTCGTGAACAATTCCCCCTGATTTATTGATAAATGTCGTCCATGTATCACTCTGATATAAAAAGGTCAGTCTTTCTTTTTCTTGTCCACGATACGAATTTTGTAGCGTAGTTTGCCTAATCATTGATGCTAGCAGTTGCTTCCTCCTTGATGAAGCACGAAAGAATGAATCAACACACACCTGAGAAAGAAAAAAAATGAGATGTAAGAAAGTATAGAGCTCTAAAAAACTAAACTCCGTCCCATGCAGGCCCCGAAAGGCTCATCGAGTACCGACCGGCCACCGTCTCTTCCTCCACACGAAAGGGTCACCCGATGCAGTATGGAGGGGGACGTGGTCAGCGCGGGAACGTTCTGCTCACACCTCTTGGAACAAACGTGACGTCATTTTTACGTCACATGCTGTATCGAAGATCGAACGAACAGCTATGGACTTGTGGTTGCGTAGACTTTCCCGGCGTAGTAACTGATAATATTCATCTCGGGTATGCAACCGGATACCGTCGTCAACTAGACACGATATTTCAGCAGACCAACTGGTTGCCATCTTCAGGTGAGAGCGCTAAAACACTAACTCGCCGGCGAGTTAGTGTTTTAGCGCTCTCACCTGCAGATGGCAGCCAGTTGGTCTGCTGAAATATCGTGTCTAGTTGACGACGGTATCCGGCTGCATACCCGAGATGAATATTATCAGCTATGGACTTGCGTTCACATAACTTGGTGCAAACATGATATGCTAGTGTAATGTGAATTGGTTTATTTCAATAGCTATAGTATAAACGTCGATGTTGATTCGATTACAGTGCACATCTACATCTACATGGGATACTCTGCAAATCACATTTAAGTGCCTAGCAGAGAGTTCATCGAACCGCCGTTATACTGTTTATCTCCCATTCCATTCTCGAATAGCGCGCCGGCCGCGGTGGCCGAGGGGACTGAGGCGCTTCAGTCACGGCCTGCACGGTCACTACGGTCGGGAGTTCGAATCCCCCCTCGGGCATGGATATTTGTGCCGTCCTAGTTCGTAAGTAGTTCATAAGTAGTTTGTAAGTTTAGGGACTGATGACCCCGTAGTTAAGTCCCATAAGCTGTACAAACATTTGACCATTTGATAGAATAGCGCGCGGGAAGAAAGAACACCTGAATCTCTCCGTTCGAGCTCTTATTTCTCGTATTTTATTCTGATGATCTTTTCTACCTATATAAGTGGGAGTCAACAATATATTTTCGCATTCGGAGGAGAATATTGGCGATTGGAGTTTCGTAAGTAGTCCACACCGCAACGATAAGCTCCATTGTTGTAATGATTCCCATCCCAGATCCTGTATCATTTCCGTACTCGTGTGGTCGACTTCACATTTCTCATTATTCAAAGTCAGTTGCCAATTTTTACACCATAATGATATTTTATTTTAGATCTTCTGCAGTTGATTTTGATCTTAGGATCATTTTACTAGACGGAAAATGACGGCGTCATATGCAAACAACCTAAGAGAGCTGCTTAGATTATCTCCCAAATCGTTTATGTAAATAATGAGCAGCAGAGGACCAATAACACTACCCTGTGGAACGCCCGATATCACCTCTGCTTTAGTCGATGCCTTACTATCGATTACTACAAATGGTGTCTCTCTGACAGGAAATACCCTGTCCAGTTGCAAATTTGGAGCGATATACCATAACCACGAAATTTGATTAAAACCGTTTGTGAGGTACGGTGTCAAAGGCCTTCTGGAAATCAAGCAAATATGAAATCAATTTGAGATCCCTTGTCGACAGATCTCATCACTTCGTGTGAGTAAAGAGCTAGTTGCGTTTCGCATAAACGATATTTCCTGCAAAAGCGACATGCTTGGGTATTGACTTATTTCATGGTAGCGTAAAAACAGCTAGTTCTCACTACGATAGATTATAAACAAACACTCGTATCGTCCTAAGTTTCCCAACTTTATCCTGATATAGTGATCATAAGCCGTTTCAAATTTATTTTCCTTTTTTCGTTTTTGTGTTTCTAAAATACTACGGGACTTCTTAATAAAATTGAACTAAGCACGAAACATAGACATGCATGTTAATATTCAAAATAAGTTGGAATGTTTCTTTTTCTGATACGAATTCTAGAAGTTTATCCTTTAGTATGACGTTGGTATTAGCAGCGTCTCTTATCCTATTTGCAGTTTCATCGACGTATCTTAAGAATAGAACTAGACACTATAATACTGCTCACTGATATGGGATCCGTACGTGGTGGGGTTGATAGAGGAAGTAGAAAAGACCCATTAGAGAGCAGCGCGCTTCGTTATAGGATCATTTGGTAATCGTGAAAGCGTTACGGAGATGATCGATAAACTCCAGTGGAAGACCCTGCAGGAAAGACGCTCTGTCGCTCCGTACGGGCTTTTGTCGAAGTTCCGAGAACATACCTTTACCGAGGAGTCTAGCAGTATATTACTCCCTCCTACGTATATCTCGCGTTGATATCATGAAGATAAAATCAGAGAGATTAGAGCCCACACAGAGGCGTACCGACAATCTTTCCTTCCGCGAACAATACGTGACTGGAATACAAGGGAGAACTGATAGTGGTACTCAGGGTAATCTCCGCCACACACTATCGGGTGGCTTGCGAAGTATGCATGTAGAGGTAGATGTAGAATACACTACTCTTTTGCCCAGTGCTTAATAAGTGAGTAATGGGTTTAAGGTGAAATGTTAAAAAGTGTAATGCACTTAATGGAAATAGGCCTAGATATCTACATCTACATACATACTCCGCAATTCACCGTAAGGTGCGTGGCGGAGGGTACACTGTACCACTACTAGGCATTTCCTTTTCTATTCCACTCCCAAAAAGAATGCCTATATGCCTCCGTACGAGTCCTAATTTCTCTTATCTTGTCTTTGTGATCTATACGCGAAATGTAAGTAGGCGGCAGCAAGATCGTACTACACTCAGTTTCAAATTCCGGCCCTCTAAATGTACTTAACAGAAATTCATGAAAAGAACGTCGTCTTTCTTCCAGCGATCCCCAATTGAGTTGCCGGACCATTTCCGTGACACTCGCGCATTGGTCGAACCTACCGGTAACAAATCTAGCTGCTCGCCTCTCAACCGCCTCTATGTCTTCCTTTAAACTGATCTGCTGCGGGTCCCAAACACTTGAGCAATACTCAAGACGTGTTCGTACAAGCGTTTTATACGCGATCTCCTTTACAGGTGACGTACATCTTCCCAAAATTCTCCCAATAAATCAAAGTCGGCTGTCCGCCTTACAACTGTCCTTACATGCTCGTTCCATTTCATATCGCTCTGCAATGTTACGCCTAGATATTTGAACGACGCGACAGCATCAAGAAGCTCACTACTAATGCTGTATTCGAAGATTGTGGGATTGTTTTTTCTACTCATGCGCATCACCTTACATTTTTCTACATTGAGAGCTAGCTGCCATTCTTCGCACCAACTAGAAATTTTGTCTAAGTCATCCTGTATGCTGTTACAGTCTTTTGTGTCCCAGCCTCGTCGCCGCTTTTGTGTCTCGTTTCCGTCGTAGGTGTCGGTGGCCTAGTGGAATGAGACCGACACAGGAATAAAGATAGCACGCTGGTGCAGGTACGGAGGGGAGCAGCCAGAAACTAGAAACACTAGAGTAAATTAGAACGAGATATATATTGCACAGAATTTATACAATACTTATCTTTTACACATTTCAGTACTGCAGAGTGCTGATACATAGTTGAGCTAGAGGCCTGCCTAGTGCCTATTCGATAGCCAAGTCTTCACTGGTGCCTATCTGATTCCGAAGGTCTTAACTGGTTCCTATCTCAGTCCCAAGTGAACGATGTCGTTCAGTGGCGGCCACGAGCGGAATTGCAGCAGAGGGCGCTCGTGGCTGACGTCGTAAGAACGCCGCGCCGTGCGTGCATGGCGGCGCGCGGCGAAAGTAGGTGGCGCGCACTTTGTACTTGTGCGACACCACACAGTCAGTTACAGACGACAGCCTCCCATACACCACATCATCATCAGCAAACAGCCGCAAATTACAACTTACTCTATCCATCAGATCATTTATATAGATAGAAAATAATAGCGGTCCTATCACACTCCCCTGGGGCACGCCCAACGATACACTCGTCTCTGATGAACACTCGCCGTCGAGAACAACGTACTGCGTTCTATTACTTAGGAAGTCTTCCAGCCAGTCTCAAATCTGTGAACCTATTCCATAAGCTCGTATTTTCGTAATTAGGTAATGCTACTTTATAATCTGTATAGACAACATCAAATTATGATTAAAATGAACATTTATAACGGATTATAGAGGAATTTCGGGTTTCAAATATCTACAAAAGACTGTGGGATCAATATTGGGGTGTAGAGATGCCAGCAGACAGCGCTGTTACTGTTCTGAGTAAGCTGTATACATTTGCAAATGAAATTAAAGCTTCCGTCAAAAACTGCGCAATCGTAAAATATTTAGAAATAATCTACCGTACCAAATATTGGTGGCAAGGAAGGAATATCGTTGCAACCACACTCTCGGAAATCGCAACACTTTCGAAAATAAACAGCGCAATATTGAGATAAGTAAGAAATATCAGACTAACCACAAGCTCGCAAATAACAAGATATTCGGAAATAAACAGCGAAATATTTCTGAGAAGAGAACAATATAAATGCAATCGTCACTTATTTTACTTATCACCAGTTTATTTATTCATCCTTTGATTGCTGTTTGAAGATATATTGTACACCGTACGTTAAGTGTCTTTTACTACTACAGTGTAGTCTATTAAATGTTTCATTTGGGCTTGTCTAACAATATCTCCGGAAATCGTTACATCTATGGAAAAAAAAGGTCAAATATTTGTGAGAAGCAAAAACAGAAATTTAACTGCTGGTCGTATCATTTCCACGAAGTCCATACTCAACAGAAATGTCATTGTTGACCATATCACTTACAGGAATTCCATTCTCCGTTTCTAATCCGACCAAAGTCACCAAATCGATGTCAGTAATTCCTGAGACAGCGCTCTCTTACAGGTAACATTTATCGCATACGATACTACCGTTATATGAATAAGAAAGGTCCACAGTGTGTTACGATTAAGCAATACCTACTTATGTTACAAAGAGTAAGATTTAAAAAATATTTCCATAGTAGTAGTTTAGAACCAAAAACTTTCTCGCTATCGACCTTTAACGCTACCCACTACGCTACGACGACTAGCAGAAACGAGATGTTTGAGAATGCTTATGTGGTATAGTATTTTTGACTATTTATGTTTTATTTACACATTGTGATAAGAAATGGAACCAAGAAAGAATTTTGTGATTCATCTGTAACGTGTTGTCTCCATGAAACGGCTTACTGCGTATTACAATATCAAAACTCAGAAATAAGGCAAATCAATATGGCGTCTGTCACATTGAAGTAACAACTAACAGGCAATAATCGATAG
This sequence comes from Locusta migratoria, assembly GCA_026315105.1. Lineage (NCBI taxonomy): Eukaryota > Metazoa > Arthropoda > Insecta > Orthoptera > Acrididae > Locusta > Locusta migratoria. The sequence continues at coordinate 150,577,118 of CM048744.1, forward strand.
CTTCGATACTGCGTGTGCCGTAAAAAAGACGTCATGTTTGTTCCAAGTAGTGTGAGCAGAACGTTACCCGGTCAGCCCCACCGAGCGAGGTGGCGCAGTGGTAACACACTGGGCTCGCTTTCGGCAGGACGGTGGTTCAAATCCACCTCCGGCCATCCAGATTTAGGTTTTCCGTGATTTCGCTAAATCACTCCAGGCAAATGCCGGGATGGTTCCTTTCAAAGGGCACGCCCGATTTCCTTCCCCATCCTTACCCAAAACTCCGAGCGTTAGCTCCGTCTCTAATGACCAAGCCGTCGACGGGACGGTAAACCCTAAAGCCGTCGGCACACGGAGCGTGTGTCTGAACGTGTGTGGTCAACGTGCCGAATCCAACCTGCGGCTGAACGCTTGGAGTTGGCGGTACTTGAGTATACGAGACGTGTGTCTCAATGAGCTGCACGCGACCGCAGCGCGCTCCAGCGACAGTTGTCGGCCGCATCAGGTTCTCAAAAATGTTCAAATGTTTGTAGAACTTATGGGACTTAACTACGGGGTCATCAGTCCCTAAGCTTACAAACTACTTATGAACTACGTAAGACTAAGGACGGCACAAATATCCATGCCCGAGGGGGGATTCGAACCCCCGACCGTAGTGGCCGTGCAGATCGTGACTGGAGCGCCTCAATCCCCTCCGCCACCGCGGCCAGCATCAGGTTCTGCAATCACACTATTTACCAAATGAAAGGTGTGGAATTCCACCTTTACCACTAGGAAACGCATATTTCCTTGCTTGTGCGTATGTTCATCATGTTCTGTTGATACAGGCCTACATAAGTAACAACAAAATATCTATGAACATAAGACTCTTTTAAAAGTTGCATGTTTTGTCAATAAATGCAGCGAATTATAAAAGTTTCATGACTGTGTGATATAAAATTAGAATAGGCGTTCACATGAGGCAAATATTATTGCAACAGTCTCGCTTTTTAGTAAAACTCAAAGGTCATTCTTCCACGATCAGTGTTACTATTCAGTAGGAGAATGTTAAGAACGTCTAAAATGATAGACGTGAAACAATAAATTTTACTCTAAGTAAGGTGTAAACTGTCCGGTTCATAAAACGAATCCAACAAACTCATTTCTCAGAGGATGCACACTTATGTTTACATAGCATCGAATATTATGCAGTATACTTCTATGAAATTTATAGGAAATTCTTTGTCTCTGTAAAGAAACTCGAATAAAAGAAGAAAAAAGAAATTGCTTTCGAGGAGCCTTGAACCACCGCCCTAGGATGTTCTACTTCTCAGTCTACGAGTTTTCTGCCTACTTTACAGCCACTAAAATATCTTGGTATCATAGACGAAGGTATTAGACGTATTATATATAATATGTCGATTGCTGACATGTAATTGTAACAAATGATGTAAAGAACAATTCGGCTTGACAGATGTTCAGTCCGCCTTGCCTTGAAACGGCATATTACTGTAATACGGAAATTTTTTAACCACAAATAAGACGTTTCCAGTCAATTATTGCAACAAACAGTACCTCTAATGCCAGCAAGATTCGCAATTTACTCAGATACTTTTACATACTACGAAATGTCATAGGTTCATAAGACCTAAGTTACATACATAAAACCCATGAAATACGTCGGCCAATATGGCGTCTTCATTTCACTATCGAAAAGAGCTGCCCCCCCCCCCTTCCCAGATAGCCACGTGGTGTGACGTCGGGGGCGTTCTCCCACCTTATTGGTGATCGTTCAGACGCTCGTTGAGAATATCTGACACGCTTGATACTGCCCGACACGTTGGGAAAGCCTCGCCAACGTGCGGTTCGCACGTTGTGACGTCAGAAACTCGCCACGTTGGCCACACTCGTTAAGACACACGCTCCGTGTGCCGACGGCTTAAGCTTCCTTCTTCCTTCCTTCCGGTCAGAGCCCTGCACCAAGGCGTTGCCCGCACTCCCTGTCGTTGTGTCATTTTTCGCGACCGAATCCGCTACTTGTCAGTCAAGTAGCTCCTCAGTTGGCCTCACAAGGGCTGAGTGAACCTTGCGTGCCAACAGCGCTAGGTAGACCCGGACAGTTATCCACTGAAGTACTAGTCAAGCCTAAAAGTGCATAACTTGGGTGATGTAATGGTAACCGGTGTACCCAGTGCGACACGGTCGTTGGGCTCATAGCTTCATAGCAAATGCGTTTTGCTGCCAAGTGTGGAAACCTTATTAGGTGTGTTTGAGGGTGGACATTGAAAGAGTCCAAAGATGGGAAGCTCGTTTTGTACTGCCACGATACAGGGGAGACAGCGTTACGGAAATGATACAGGATCTGGGATGGGAATCATTACAACAACGGCGCTTATCGCTACGGCGTGGGCTACTTTTTTTCATCAGTGCTGAATGGCCGCGTGGACTTAGGCGTCATGTTACAGAGTGAGGGGCTGTTCCCGCCGGAGGTTCGAGTCCTCTGTCGGGCATAGGTGAGTGTGTTGTCCTTAGTGTAAGTTAGCTGAAGTATTTTGTAAGTCCAGGGACTGATGATCATAGCAGTTTGGACTATTAGTTTTACAAATATCAACAATAATACAGTTCCTTGAGACAAACAGTGTCTCGTTATACCAAAAGTATTTAATATAATGAGAGGCATTGAATTAAAATTCGTGCTGTGGACAGGATTCGAATGTGGGACCTGCTTATCGCTGATCGTGTTTCTTTGTTGTTCGATGTGTTCTTGGCTCAGATTCTTTATTACAGATGTCGTTCATCCCAGCGAGCACAGAATAACATAGAGAGGCTATACCGCCTAATTCAGCGTACAGGCAGGGAAGCCCGGCAGCTATCTTGGTTGGGTGTAGAAACGGAGTTGGGCCGATAAATGCGTAGTTCTTCAAACGGCGCTCGCTTCAATTACATTCTCATTTGAACCGTTTAGGATAGGAAAAAAAATTACCAAATTTTTCACATAGACAGGCGAATACTGTAGAAATGCAACAGTGTTCTTAGCTACTACAATATGTATTATGTTTGTATAAAAATAATAATTGAAACTATTGTATGAAATAAAAATATTGACATGAAAAAGTTTTTCGCCTGCTACTTTTTTGTTTTGCGGTCAGGAAATTTTCATCAGCAAGAAAGTTGTAGATAACGAAATGAACTTTTCTTTTTATTTAAACAACTTTTTTCAGAGCTCCCCTGGTTTTCTCACAAATCTTGATACAGTAGAGCGGTGGAACTTTTCAAATTCTACTCGTTACTTTCAGCGAGCTTACCCACCAGCGAGCACAGATTCTGTTACCCGCCCACCTTGTACTTTGTGACCAATATTGATAAACATTTTTAACTTGGGATACAATTTTCGGTATACAATAATTATGACTTAACAGTTTTATTTATTTTATTACTAACTAGCTGACCAGCCCCGCTTTGCACTGGTAATCCTTTAAATTTCTTTAACTAGAGAACTACAGAACGTATCGTGATGCGGTTTCTTTCAATTTCTTCGGTATAATCCTGCGTTTAACGTAGGGTATATTAAATGCCAATACGAAAATGAGTAATAATTGAAATAAGAATAATAACGTAGAAAGGTCTACCGCTTCCGCACTTTCGTGAGACTTTCGTGAGCTTTGTATCGTAAACTATGAGACCTGCGTCAACGTTCACAGTATAGAATTATAGAACTCATGACGATAAAAAAAAAAAAAAAAAAAAAAAAAAAAAAAAAAAAAAGACCGGAGATCATATGTCTAACTTTTACAGATCTCCCGCAATCACTATACCTGTAGCCTGAAGCCAGCCGCCACCAGCGCTTTGGAAAAGAAAAATGAGAAATGTGGCCGGCCGCGGTGGCCGAGGATATTTGTGCCGTCCTTAGTCTTAGCTAGTTCATAAGTAGTTTGTAAGCTTAGGGACTGAACACCCCGTAGTTAAGTCCCATAAGTTCTACAAACATTTGATTTTTTTTTTTTTTTTTTTTTTTTTTTTTGAGAAATGTGGTTCACTGGTAAAAATTAGACACATGCTCTCGCGTATTTTATTTGTTTATTTAGATCTTTGTGAGTTCTGCAAGTTTATATTATATAAACTGGCCTAGTTCTTATAGTTTAGGTTTTACAGCTGACTAAAGTGCAGAAGCGGTAAACGATCCTAAGTTATAATTTTTATTTTTGTTTTTGTTTTTTTTTCATATATTCGTATTGAAATTAAATATAGCCTAAGATTATCCCAGGATTCTAAAGAAGAAATTAAAAGAAACCGCATGACGATACTTTCGGTAGTCCTCGAGTTATAAAAGGTTAAAGGGACAGACAGAGAGAGAAATATGCTTCTATTTTATATAATAGTATGATTTGCTACCCCTTGCTGAAATTTGTAATTATATGTGGCAAAAATAGATTGTGAAAAAGGAACGCCATAAATCATATGAAAAAGGAATTAACAGTCAGCTAACTCAATAAACTAACCTGTGCTCACAGCTGTAGCCGCCTGGCACTCGGCCGCCATGTTGGTTGGGTGTCGCGCTCTCAGCCGGCTTCATTTCTCTGTCATTGTAAGGCCTCTCCACGTTATTCTGTTCAATTCAAATTCAAATGTTTGTATAGGTTATGGGACTTAACTACGGGGTCATCAGTCCCTAAACTTACAAACTACTTATGAACTACTTACGGACTAGGACGGCACAAATATCCATGCCCGAGGGGGGATTCGAACCCCCGACCGTAGTGGCCGTGCAGACCGTGACTGGAGCGCCTCAGTCCTCTCGGCCAACGCGGCCGGCCGTTATTCTGTGCTCGTTGGTTCTGCCCTTCGACCGGGTGCGCTGAGCCACGGCGACCGGCAAGACCGCTCAGCTACCACAGCATTGAGAGCAAAGTGACTACACGAACTGTCTTAAAGCACGCCTCCCTCCACACCACATACTTTAATTCTGCCTCAATGTTCCCTGTGAAATACGTATCAGATTGCCAAGGCTGTCCTATATTTAATTCAGTGCCTCTGCTTGTATTTAATACGTTTGGTATAACGAGACAATGTTTGTCTCAAGGAACTGAATTATTGTTGATATTTATGTCACCTGTGCCTGAGGGCCGCGGTGCAGTAGCCGAGCGGTCTAAGGCGCCTTGCTGCGGATCGCGCGGTTGCTCGCCGTCGGAGGTTCGAGTCCTCCCTGGGGCATGGGTGTGTGTGTGTTGTCATTAGGTTAGTCTACCTTAGTTTAAGTAGTTTGTAAGCTACGGACTGATGATCACGCAGTTTGGTCCGATAGATTGACAAACACTTGAACGTGTGCCTGTGGAACAAGGCGTGATTGCTCCGATTCGCGTTCTCTGCTGGGGTGCTATTCCAATATAGAAGAGCCCTGGCAATTTGATGCGTATTTCACAGGGAACATGAGGCAGAATTATAGTATGTGGTGTGGAGGGAGACGTGCTGTAAGACAGTCCGTGTAGTCGCTTTGTCCATAACGCTGTGTGAGCCCTCAAAGAGCGTTGTAAGCTAGGATTAGGCAGACTTTACTACGTCGATGAATGCGTTCGATACAATAATATTAACACGAGAAAAAGGATAATAAGAATTAACAGCTGGCCGCGGTGGCCGAGGGCACTGCGACGCGCCAATCACGGTCTGCACGGCCAGTACGGTGAGGGTTCGAGTCCCCCCTAGGGCATGGATATTTGTGCCGTCCTTAGTGTTAGCTAGTTCATAAGTAGTTTGTAACATTGGGGACTGATGACCCCGTACTTAAGTCCCATAAGCTCTACAAAGATTTGAATTTTTTTTTTTAACAATAAGAATTAACAGGCAAAAATGTTCAAATGTTTGTAGAACTTATGGGACTTAACTACGGGGTCATCAGTCCCTAGCTTACAAACTACTTATGAACTAGTTAAGACTAAGGACGGCACAAATATCCATGCCCGAGGGGGGATTCGAACCCCCGACCGTAGTGGCCGTGCAGACCGTGACTGGAGCGCCTCAGTCCCCTCGGCCACCGCGGTTAACAGGCAAGCCACCTCGTTGGAGGAAATGATCCCAACATCTAGGAGTACTGGAAGACGCTGAGGAAATTGGCAATGAGGAGAAATAATCAATTGCAGGAAATTAATAAATTTTAACTACATATTTGCACACAATGAAGTAAGTGGTAGACATACATTGTAGTTACAATGTTTTATTAAATAAATTTTTTATTTAAAAAAAGTAGCATAAAAAGGAGGTCTAAAGCGCCTCTGTAGCAAACAGGACATCCCGGGTTCTAATCCCGGCCACAGCACAAATTTTAATTGAGCGCCCCTCCTTATATTTAATAACTAACTGAAAACCCGGCGATGCCCGGGTATTTATTTATGTATTCCTGTCATTTTTCAGGTATATATTCATTTGTATAAGGGCTGTATGTCTAAAATCTCTTGGGAATGCAGTTAGTAGTAAAGAAGTAATAGATTATAACTTGGTGCGGGAAGGGGCGCTTTTCCATGAACGTTACTGTTTATGTGCTCATATCTCATGAACTACGTGTCGTTCTGTGATACAATTTAGAAGGTACATTCAACTATATAAGTGTGGACTGTCTGTAAAATTTACTGCGGTTACCATTTATAGTGTAGAAATTATTATTTGTAACGTCATCCGAAAGCCATAGTTTCAGTGCATGAACAACGGAACGTTACTGTTTACGTGCTGATATCTCACGAACTGTGTGTCAGAATGTGATACAATTTAGAAGGTTCATTCATGTATATGTGGGTATATTGCATGTAAAATTTACTGCGGCTAAAATTTGTGGTGTACAAATAATAAATTTTAACGTCATACCGAATGCCGTAGTTTTACTCCATGAACAGCCGAAAAGTAGTAAGCGAGAAACTTTTTTCCTTTCATCATTTTGGTATGGTTGTCAGCGAGAAAAAGTTTAATAAAGATTTGAAGTTATGTTTAAAATTTGTTCCAAGTCGCTAAGTACTCTCATTCTCCTACAGCGTATTTTTAAAGTCTCGCCGGATTATGTGGCATTTTCTTGCGATTTCTATTGTTTATGACGTCATATCTTCTCAACCATGTGTCGTATGTGATTATTATCCCCGTAGCAATTATTACCTGACGATAAGGAATGCGTTTAGCAAATTTTCTTTAAATCGGTCCAGTGGTTTAGGTGAAAATGAGCATCATTGTCGCTAAATGCAGCAGTTTTCCGCGCATCTCATTGTTTATGACGTCATATCTCGTGAACTATATATCTTATGTGATTCTTACTCTTAGGCGACCGTCCTCATGGATTGAAGCTTACGTGTACAAAATTTGATAAAGACTGGAACAAAACTATAGATTTGTATGCAACACGTACAAATATAGGGACACTCTGCTTTATATATTAGATACCTTAGGTTTACAAATATTTGATTTTGAATTTTATCTTGGAGTTTCTACATTGAGGTCTGTGAGAGATTTAGCAGTTATGTCGAGTAAAAAATATCCAGATTATTCAACCACTGGCGAGTCTCCAAAAAGCTGGCATTTTGTCTCTAGCTGGTGATAAAGGTTTTTATATCTCCCAACAGCAAATAAGACCGTGTGAGCGTAGCTAATCTGCTCGACCAGCGAACTCGGCTGTAGTATATAAGCAGTCTACAAAGCAGGTTAATTTTAAAACACTGCCCTCACTTACTACGCTGTCCGAAAAAAGAAAACGCTCTGGAACGGTATATTCTGTACTTATGCTACGTACTTGGAGTTTATCACAGCAGTAGGAATGTCGTTTTTTCTGCCATAAACGTCTGTGTAAACCAAGAGCAGGCCGCGGCTGCGTGAGATAAGTGAGTGCACGCCGTTGTGTATGTTTGGTTGCTTTGTCGGTAGCTCACCTGCGCCGCCGTAAGCCATGCCGAGGGCAAGGCGGCCCTAGCTGCCTTCCCTTTACTTGCAACAGCCAGCGAGCCAGCATGCTAGCGGCTGTAATTATGAACCCGGCTCTGTTCTGTTTATGTAAGCGAGATTAATCGCCTCCAAACAAAAGTAGATGAGCTCCGCCGAGAAGGCAAATATTTGTCCGTAGTTTCTGGAATCTGCAAATAAAAACGGTAAAATTACAAGCAGGCCGGCATTCGCGAAGACGTCCTACGATGTATTCTACGACGCCGCTGCGTGGGACAACATGTACAGTTCAATTCCTAAGTCTGTTATTCGTCTTTTGACAACACACCGCAGCAATGGGAAAACACGTCGTAATGTTTCTTGCCAGACAAATCGATAACGCTTACTCAATTTGAAGAACGTCAATATTTATCACCAAGAGTTGCTGTAAAATTTATTCATTGAACTACTGGTTTCGGTTCACGGATCATTGTCAGGTTTGTAAAGTACTCTGCGCAACACCATTATAGGTTCTGTGGTGTCGCACAAGTCTGAGTGCGCGCCACGTACTTTCGCTGCGCGCCGCCATGCACCCACGGCGCTGCGTTCTTAAGACGTCAGCCACGAGCGCCCTCTGCTGAAACTCCGCTCGTGGCCACCACTGAACTGCATCGTCACTTGGGAATCAGACAGGCACTAGAACAGACTCACATCAGTAGGCAGGCCTCTACCTAGTTAAACTATGTATCTGCAATCCACTAGTCTGCTGCCCTCCAAGTTAAGTATTGTATTATTTCTACGAAATATATACCTTGTTCTAATCTAGTTTAGTGTTACTAGTTTCTGCTGTCCCACTGGCTGGTCACCTCAGATTCCGTACCCGCACACGCATGCATCCTATTTCTGTGTGTCGGTATCTCTCCACTCGGGCACCGACACCAAGGACAACCGGCGGAAACGAGACACAAAGTGGCGACGAGGATGGGATGGAAAAGGTTCACTTCTACGAAACCCAATGATTTTGGTCCGGTACGATTTATACACTCCTGGCCATTAAAATAGTTACACCTCGAAGATGACGTTGCTACAGAAGCGAAATTTCACCGACAGGAAGAAGATGCTATGATATGCACATGATTAGCTTTTCAGAGCATTCACAGAAGGTTGGCGCCGGTGGCGACACCTACAATGTGCTGATATGAGGAAAGTTTCCAGCCGATTTCCCATACACAAACAGCAGTTGACCAGCGTTGCCTGGTGAAACGTTGTTGTTATGCCTCGTGTAAGGAGGAGAAATGCATACCATCACGTTTCCGTCTTTGATAAAGGTCGGATTGTAGCCTATCGCGACTGCAGTTTACCGTATCGCGACATTGCTGCTCGCGATCCAATGACTGTTAGCAGAATATGGAGTCAGTATTTTCAGGAGGGCAATACGGAACTCTGTAATGGATCCCAACGGCCTCGTATCACTAGCAGTCGAGATGACAGGCATCTTATCCGCAAGGCTGTAACGGATCGTGCAGCCACGTCTCCATCCCTGATTCAACAGATGGGGACATTTGCAAGACAACAACCATTTGCACGAACAGTTCGACGACGTTTGCAGCAGCATGGACTATCAGCTTGGAGACCATGGCTGCGATTACGGTTAACCTTGATGCTGCATCACAGACAGGACCGCCTGCGATGGTGTACGAAATGACGAACCAGGGTGCACGAATGGCAAAACGTGATTTTTTCCGATGAATCCAGGTTCTGTTTACAGCATCATGATGGTCGCATCCGTGTTTGGTGACATCGTGGTGAACGCACATTGGAAGCGTGTATTCGTCATTGCCATACTGGCGTATCACCTGATGTGGTGTTGTGGGGTGCCTTTGGTTACACGTCTCGGTCACCTCTCGTTCGAATCGACGGCCCTTTGAACAGTGGCCGTTAAATTTCATATGTGTTACGACCCGTGGCTCTACCCTTCATCCGATCCCTGCGAAACCCTACATTTAAGCAGCATAATGCACGACCGCATGTTGCAGGTCCTGTACGGGCCTCTTTGGATTCGGAAAATGTTCGACTGCTGTTCTGGCCAGCACATTCTCCAGATATCTCTCCAATTGAAAACGTTTGGTCAATGGTGGCCGAGCAACTGGCTCGTCACAATACGTCAGACACTACTCTTGATGAACTGTGGTACCGTGTTGAAGCTGCATGGACATCTGTACCTGTACACGCCATCCAAGCTCTGTTTGACTCAATGCCCAGGTGTATCGAGGCCGTTAGTACGGCCAGAGATAGTTGTTCTGGGTACTGATTTCTCAGAATATATGCACCAAAACTGCGTGAAAATGTAATCACGTGCCAGAGATAGTTGTTCTGGGTACTGATTTCTCAGAATATATGCACCAAAACTGCGTGAAAATGTAATCACGTGCCAGTTCTAGTATAATAAATTTGTCCAATGAATACCCGTTTATCATCTGCGTTTCTTCTTGGTGTAGCAATTTTAATGGCCAGTAGATAAGTTTTAAATTTGGCTCGCAGGTGGCCACAACCTCCTCCTGTAATGTATGGCGCCACCAGTGACTTGTGGACGTTTCAGACCATGCGTTGTCGAGGAATCCGAAGCAAGGTCAGAGTTCAGAAATGCATGTGACTGTTAAAATTGGTTGATAATGTCACATTTGCTCCCCATTTCATCAGAATACTGCCCAATAGTAACGCGTCTGTGTTAGAAAGTCCGTTTTTTTTTTTTAAGTTTGTAAATAAATTAGGAACTTACTGCTTCAGAGATAGATAAATGAACGATTATCTCGTTTGATATTTCATTAATTAGAAATTGGCCTGCCCATCGTCTTAAGTGACGAGCGCTTATCTGCTATCTGGCTGCGTTTGGAATAGTACACTTTATTAAGCACTGAATATTAAGCGAGTTTATTGAGCATTAATTACCTATCTACCTATCGTATTAATGATACCCTCCAAAAACGACAAAAATATACCTGCATTAAAAGAGAATGATAAATGGGTGACTAAAATGAGATAGTTCATACAATCTAGATATTTATTATCGTAAGATGCTGAACAAGGATTACATACATGCTTACAAAGTGGAGGATGTTTGAAATTCAGTGAAAGAGAAAGCTGGGGATCGGGGGACAACCGAATAATTCTATTTCTTTGAATGCCGACACAAATGAAACACGGTAGTGAGTTAGCAAAGTGTGCAAACCTGTGACTGTTACTACCACTACAAACTGGTGGCGTTGTAGGCTCTCTGAACGACAGGCAGTGATTTTGTAGCTGAATTTTCACAGTACATTACCAGTAGGTGGTCGTCAGATGAGAAGCTGCGTCGAGGTGGTGCTGAAGACGAGGAAGACAGTTGCGCCGAAGACTGATAAACCAGCCGCGAAAAAAAGAAACCATAACCATTGCAGATCTAGAAGGATAGCTGCTGTACTGAGGTTAAATAGGACCACAAGTTCCGGTGGAAACCGTTGCAAAGTTAAGGCCTCGCAATTCTGTCGTACACCACTAGAACAGTTTATACAGCTGAGCAGTTAGGCTCCAAGGATGCAGCCGGCCGCGGTGGCCGAGGGGACTGAGGCGCTCCAGTCACGATCTGCACGGCCACTACGGTCGGGGGTTCGAATCCCCCCTCGGGCATGGATATTTGTGCCGTCCTTAGTTGTAAGTAGTTCATAAGTAGTTTGTAAGTTTAGGGACTGATGACCCCGTAGTTAAGTCCCATAGACTCTACAAACATTTTTTTTTTTTTTTTTTCCAAGGATGCAACTCAAATGAAAAAGAGGTGCTGATCGCCGTTGCGGTTCCAGGGCTCCAGACAGGATCGCCTATATCTCCGAACCTTACACTAGCTAGCCCCCAACCGAACAGACACACCTGGCGGTGCTCTTGTACAATTGAAGAAAATTTCCCAAGGCTTCCACACTACACAGAGCTCTCCCAGACATAACTGCACGTCTCGTGGCGGTCTCCTTCTACACTCTCTTGTGAAAAAGCTCCCTCTCTTACCAAAATTTCTGCCCCCTCGTTTTTCTGACCAATTGAAGCGCTTCAATTTTGCGCGGTAGCCAGTAAGATGCTTAGACATTGTCCCGAGCGGACCTCGCGCATGGATACATCCGTCTGGCGAATCAAACGCCTTCTTAACCGTCCTCGCGCGGGAAAAACGGTCTACCGCCAGAAATTTCGTCTCCCACGGGAAGGAACGGCTGCCCTTTGCATGGTTGTACGAAGCTCGCACCATGTCGTGCGTGGCTAACGTGCCCACGTTCTTTCTCATATGGAACTGTGGCACTCATAATAACTTTCTGAGAAGAAAGTTGACGAAAAAATACGAACTTCACTCCCATCCCTAGGATCTTTTACATGTAATATAGGCAAATTGTTCCGTAATGCCAAACTGTTCTCGTGGAACACATATTAAACAAATTCTACCAGATAACGATCAACCTATCAAACAGCCACACGCAGGTGAGTATCTGAGACAGAACACGTTTCAGTGAACATTTGTTAACAAAAAAGGGGCAAATAAAGAAATACTCTGCTTTTGCCGAGCATTTAAAGGCGTCTGGACATCAAGCCCCCATCCTAGAGAATTTAGATATTTTGCATTATGCCCGAAAAAGACGGAAGTTAAGCATCCTGGAAGAATTTGATATATCTAAGCGGGTTTATATTAAACACCCGAGACTTCTAAACGATCAGTTGACCTCAATAGAGAAAACATTTTTCAATACTTTTATGGAAATTTTTAAATAATATCTCTGTTATAATAAACTACATTTATAAAGAATTACAGTGAATCACTTCTTTAACTTATAATCCGTTTTGTTGGTTATTCAGAGGTTTAATTTATGTTTGTTAAAATTTATTTTCACGTCATCATCTGCAGATTCATAGACTGGCTGATCTTGTTTAAATAGATTGGGTAAGCTGTTTAGGGCATAGAAGCTGACATACGTAACGCCTCCCTATGAGCAGACAAAACTACCCTGAGTTATGTAAGGCCCAATTCTTATTGGTGTGTACCGATAGGAAGGTCGCAAATGATTGATGTGATATTGGATATTTTGTGTAAATGATGTCCATATTGGAAATAAACAACTGTTATCCGACCGACCCAACGCCTACAGTGATGTGGAGCACTACACTTTATTAGCGGTTACTCGCAGTACACATGTGAACGCTGCCCCAGGCAGCACCAGTACCAATACCGACGCATGTCGTATTAATGAGTTGACAACCTACTCTATGGTAAAGGGACATCACAGAAGGTAAATCTCGGGATATAAATTATTTCAATAGCCTTTCAGTTAAACACTGTATCAATTTGTTTTTAACGGTCAGTGTTACCGCAGATAAAGAGATTACATATTATTGTCTCTGTAAAATACCCTATGATCCCATTTTAATCTAAACACCCTCTTTCACAGAGTACATAAAGCATTAATAGCTTTAAATAACGTGCCCACGTTCTTTCTCATATGGAACTGTGGCACTCATAATAACTTTCTGAGAAGAAAGTTGACGAAAAAATACGAACTTCACTCCCATCCCTAGGATCTTTTACATGTAATATAGGCAAATTGTTCCGTAATGCCAAACTGTTCTCGTGGAACACATATTAAACAAATTCTACCAGATAACGATCAACCTATCAAACAGCCACACGCAGGTGAGTATCTGAGACAGAACACGTTTCAGTGAACATTTGTTAACAAAAAAGGGGCAAATAAAGAAATACTCTGCTTTTGCCGAGCATTTAAAGGCGTCTGGACATCAAGCCCCCATCCTAGAGAATTTAGATATTTTGCATTATGCAAATTCCAAGAATTCCTTATTACCAATTTCAGCATTGTTTTGTAGCAGATTTTTTTTTTAATTTTTTTATTTTTTTATTTTTTTTTTTTTTTTTTAAGTTTTGAAATATTGTCATGTAAATATTGTAAGTTCTGTTTCATTTTTCTTCTATATCAGATATCTTAAGATGCCCTAACAGGGAGAAACGCATCATTAAATTTGCAATCAAGACATTCTTTTATTCAAGAATTACCGAGAATACGAGCGCCTTGAGGGAAACACTTATGGGTGGCCCTTGCTCTTGGTCCGCCACGTTCTCATGGCGCCCCGTAGCGATGTTCGGCCGGGCGTGCGTTTCTGCCGCGTGCCAGAGTCCCTTTTACGGCTCCGCTCCCTGTCGCCTTTCATAGAGCCTGCGATTCCAAACGTCCGAAATTTCACCAGCAATACTTATTCCCAGCACCAAAAAAGTTTGCAGAAATTGATCCTAATTGAAATACACATTATTATTCCAACAGGCATGGAGGGATTAATGACTTAATCGACATTTCGGATTAAAGAAAAAATTAGGTACTTCTCAGTCTCCACTATGGGGAGACCGTCACACCCCCTTACCAACATTTGAAAACTTTATTTGACGCATCTTCAGTGAAGGTCATAAGCGAGTCGACAGCACTAAAGTCACGCGGTGTTTCACGTGTAGCTGAGGATATTGCAGAAGCCCTGCTACTCTGAATCGATATGAAAAGTTCCCAGAAGGTATTATAAACGTTGACATTCCTCTACATCCATTGTACCGGGACTAAATGATGTCCATTCATTTTCTAAGTGCGATCCTAACAATTGCTTATCGGCTCTTCCTAACAAAAACACGCTCCTAGCCTTCTTGATTGGTTTATTAACTTTGCTCACCATTGACGCTACGACAATATCATGATCACTAACTCATGTCTCTACACAGATATCGTTGATAAGGTCAGGCCTGTTCGTAGCTATGAGGTCTAAAATATTTCCATTGCGCGTGAGTTGCCGGTTTAACTACTCAAGACAGTTTTCGGAGAATGTGTCCAAAAGTAGTTCTCAAGACTGCTTGTCTGTATTGACGAAATTAAACTAGAGAAGTCCCAATCTATACTCTTAAGGTTGAAGTCTCCCCCGACTAATATCGCATGGCCCGGATACCTACGCACTACCTGGCGTAGACTTTCTTTTAATGACTCTAAAACTGTTACAGCAGCACTGGGGGGCGGTAAAAACACGCAACTACTAACTTTACTTCTCTTAGACTTGTTATACGTGCCCAAATAACTTCACAGTTACCCTCAATCTTGACCTCAGTAGAAACAATACCTTTGTCCACGGCGATGAACACTCCCCCTCCAACTGTGTCCGATATACATTCCACGCCTCTCTAAATGCTTCTGAACTTGTCACATCATGATTTAGCTAGCTTTCGGTGATTAAAACTCATCCGAGCACAATCATTTCTATGCAGCGCGGCAAATTCGGGAACTTTGTTTTTCATGCTTTGGAAGTTCACCGCTAATATTTTGATAGTCGAAACTTTGTGCTGATTGCGGCCTGAATTCACTGTCTGAATGTTGACAGGCGAATGCTCATCAGAAAAAAAAAAAGAAAAAAAGTGCACTCCATAATCGGTATGCCCGTGAGGCAAGACACACACACATCCATGCCGAGGGAGGACTCGAACCTCCTGCGGGAGCGACCGCCCCGTCTGTAGCATGATGTCATACCACGCGGCCACTCCTGAGCGGCACACTTCAATCAACAGTGTCAAAAACCATTTGCTCAAAGCAAACCCAAATACCTAATAGTTCTTATATTTACCGAGCGAGGTGACGCATTGGTTACACACTGGACTCGCAATCGGGAGGATGGCGATTCAAACCCGTCTCCGGCCGTCCAGATTTCGGATTTGCGTGATTTCCCTAGATTGCTCCAGGGAAATACCGGGATCATTCCTTTCGAAGGACTCGGCCAATTTCCTTCCCTAGCCTTGACAAAACTACCCGAGCTTGTGCTCCGTCTCTAATGTTCAAATGTTTGTTAAGATTATGGGACTTAACTACGGGGTCATCAGTCCCTAAACTTACAAACTGCTTATGAACTACTTACAACTAGGACGGCACAAATATCCATGCCCAAGGGGGGATTCGAACCCCCGACCGTAGTGGTCGTGCAGACCGTGACTGAAGCGCCTCAGTCTCCTCGGCCACCGCGGCCGGCGGCAATTCTTAACTACCTACTAGTAATTATATGTGAAATATGCGATTCAATAACCGATTTCATAACCATGTGAGTTTATATGTTTGTAATAGGTAACGTCAGCTCCTTATATACTGATACGTATCTTTATGTGCTTCGTTTTTATTGGTAGGTTTAACTAGTGTCTTGATGTTGCTGCAGAGAATTTCACGGATTTTTTTAAGTAACAGGGAGATGTCAAAAATTATCGCTCGACGTTTTAAATTCCGTCTAAGATTTATTTGAGCCAAAGCTGAGGATACATTGGCTGACAACAATTCTCACAGTACAAATACTCTGACAATAAGTCGGACAATAACTAAGTGACAGCCTCGCTGGCCGAGTATATCTTGCCAGACAGTCACCTTCTTTGGTTATAATTACATAAGTTTTTCGCATTGCAAGTTACAATAAAAGATTGATGAGATAAATAATTTTGCAATTAAAATATTAAATATCCTTAAGTGTACATAATTTAAATATAAACAAAATGTAGAGGTTTACAATACAAAATTCTGAACATACGAAAATGTGATTTGGCAACAATACATGCTGTACAATAAAAGCTAACGTTTTAATGGGTAAAATACACGAGATGCTAATATTACAACAGAATTATAATGAGGAAAGCTTTCTTGTAGTGACACTGAGGTTCCATGAAAATGACTTGTTTATCCCAATTCGAAAATGTGATAACTTTCTTTATCATGTTAATTTCAATATTTTCGTATCAATTAGTGAACATTCCAATGTGAAGCGCTTTCAGACGTCTTATCACCTTATCAGTTACAATTCCTGGCTGGTAGATGCTCCTAAAACTCATCAGAAGCATTGTTTTATGCTTTACAATAATGTCGAAACTCCTAGAATGAACAACAACTGCATGTTTCCATTCCAATAATATAGTTTTCATTTCATCGTCTAAATATGCAAAATGAGTTAATGAGATGAATATACAAGTCCTGTTACTATTAAAGGTGCATAAAAATCTGTATATAAAAGACTGAATTGCGAAGAGTAACTTCAAACTTCGCATCTACAACTGAAGTAGACGATTCCGAGATTATAAATAGGATCTAGTCTGTTCTGTTCTTTGCTTGGACCGTTCGTTGCCTGCCACACATATCCCGCTCCAAAACGACATTTCGCAGTGGGATATGCAACGTCCGACACTGCTGACACATTCTGAACAGTTTAACTCTTCTCTGACAACATCGTGGGAATACAACTTCACTAACGTGATCTGATCCTTTTGGATTGAAGTGCAACTGCAATGTTTGCTCTGGTATACACAGTGGCGTCAGTAGGGGGTAGTTCAAAACCGTTCGACGGAATTTGAATGTGATACACAGTAGTAAAGAGTGTTTATGCTTTTCAGCCCTCCTATTTCGCAGCTGTTGTGAAAACATTGAGACACGCGCGGATAAATAGTAAGTGCTGCTCTAAGACACCACAGTTCGGCAACACTCTGTGCTAAACGCGCACTTCTGTGAGCGCTTTCAAATAGGAGATTTCGACTGCCATCCGACTGAGAAGCGTTCTATTGACATCGTAGCGCCTGCTTCTTGGCGAATACCAGCCGTGTCGAACGAGTCACTTCCTTCTTGCATTAGACGCGAAGTAATAAAATTACATCCTTAAATGGACCAAACAGCGCACACATCCATAATGTATTCACAGTCAGCACTGATTTTACGAACGGAGGTGTTCTACTTATTTGGACCCTTGAATGTACACTGTTCAAACCAAATTGGGGACCAGTTGAAATATCTAGGTTCTCAAGTATTGTCGCGACAGAATGAACTGAAAAGTTAAGTCGTCTCTCTGTCGATTCTACGGAGTGGAGACAACATTATGGCAACCGAGATGGTGGTAATAACAAAACATTTCTACAGATGGTGTTGGTGTTGACTTGTGTTTACCTGACGAATCACGCAAGCAGTTGGCTTCAGATAGTGTAGTGAGCAGGTGGTACAACGCAACAACAACGTGGCTTACCTGGAGGTATAGTGGGCAGAGCCATAAGAAGGTTGGAAGCGGGACAGACACAGAGGGCAGTATTTGCAGCTATGGGAGTGTCGCAAAGTATAATTTCCAGGACCTGGACGCGATTTCAGACAACAGGAAACCTTAAAAGAAGGCAAGGCCATGGTCGTCCACGGGTAACATCAGCAAGAGATGACTGTTATATCCGGATAACAGCAAAAAATGTTCAAATGTTTGTTAAACTTATGGGACTTAACTGCGGGGTCATCAGTCCCTAAACTTACAAACTACTTATCAACTAGCTTATCCTAAGGACGGCACAAATATCCATGCCCGAGGGCAGACCGTGACTGAAGCGCCTCAGTCCCCTCGGCCACCGCGGCCGGCCGGATAACAGCCCGCCGAGACAGGAGGCTGAATGCAACTCAGCTGCAACCCACACTCCAGGCAGAATCAGGACGCGCAATATCAACACAGTCTGAAATAACCTTCGGGAATGGATAGAGGCCTATGGTGTGTCCCATTAAATCCGTGACACCGTTTAGCCCGTAAAAACTGGGCGCAAGTACATCATAATTATACCAGAATGAAATTTCAAACTGCAGCGGAGTGTGCTCTGATATGAAACTTCCTGGCAGATTAAAATTGTGAGCCGGAACCGGGACTCGAACCTGGGACGTTAGGGTTTCGCGTGCAAGTGATCTACCAACTGAGCTATCCCGACATGACTCACGATCCCTTCTCACAACTTTACTTTCGCCAGTACCTCGTCTCCTACTTTCCAAACTTCACAGAAGCTCTCCTGCGAACCTAGCAAGACTAGCACTCCTAACACTCCTGGAAGAAAGGAGTGCTAGTCTTGCAAGGTTCGCATGAGAGCTTCTGTGAAGTTTGGAAAGTAGGAGACCGAGGTACTGGCGGAAGTAAAGTTGTGAAGCGGGATCGTGAGGTGTGCCGGGATAGCTCGGTCGGTAGAGCGCTTGCTCGCGAAAGGCTAAGGTCCCAGATTCGAGTCCCGTTTCCAGCACCCAATTTTAATCTAGGCCAGAAAGTTTCATCAGGATTATAGTCGTAAAGGATGGCGTCTGGTGCAGTTGTCAATATTTTGTGTTCAGACGGACAATCGTCGTTACCTCATCTGGAGAGAACGTGAGACTCTGAACAATCCTGTTTATGCGCAAGAAACATCTCCATATCATGGTGGTGGACGATTATGTCGACAGGAGTCAGTATTGGCGGACTTACGGACCGGTATGTCTTTCAGAATGACGCTTCGACTGCTCAGAGGTATAGAGACGAGATCTAAAATGTTCAAATGCTTGTAAACCTATCGGACCCAACTGCTTGGTCATTAGTCCGTAGCTTAGAAACTACTTAAACCAAAATAGACTAAGATAAACCAACACAAACAGCCATGCCCGAGGGGGGACTCGAACCCCCGACGGCGAACGACCGTGCACACCGCAGCACGGCGCCCCAGTACGCACGGCTAATCCAGCCCGTCTAGAGAAGAGATTCCTCGACGTTTTGTTGTGCCTTACGCTGCTGCCGTAGGAGATGGGTTCCTTCTTGTAGACGATAGCGCTCGTCCCCAGGAAGCTGCACTGGTAGACAATATGCTTGAAGGCGAGGGAACTGAACGAATGGAGTGGCCAGCTTGTTCACCTATTGAGAATCTCTGCAATGCACTTTGCAGACGCATTGCAGCCGGACCAGTACATCCGACAGTGATTGCGGAGCTGTATTTTGCATTATGGAAGAATGAAGAAATATCCGTCAACAACTGATTGTAAACCTCATACTGTCCATGCCACGCAGGTGTGCAACTGTACTGGCCGTCGAAGGCGATCAAACACCATATTAGAGGGCAACGAGAACTAATTTTTCCCTATTACGGTAGCCGCTTGGTGCCTCGATCTAAGTAAACGCCAAACGAACCTCAAGTAATGAGTTGAGACAACAAAATATCGTACTGTATAATACACAAATTGCAATTGTGACAAATATCTCAAAAGTATATTACCATATTTATATTGTTTATCATATCTCGCATGATCTCCTAATCGTTTTGAGCAGTATATATTGCTGAACTCTTTTATATTAGTTTTTGAAAACAGTGGCGATTTCACGCCTTTTTTACATGACACCATCGATTTCATCTCCTGGTCGAATATTTTATGAACCTAATGATCGTGGACTGCAACCGGTTGCTCAATACAGAACTATAAAATTCTTCAAATATTTACGAGCAGTGGGATACAACGTTCTTCAGTTAATGCATTGATTCATTTTCTTGCGCAAAAATAACATCGTCAGATAAGGCCTGTAACTTACGTTCATCAGCGGGAATATTACAACCTGCTAGATACTAGCGATACGAAGCTGCCGAGGCGACAGCAGCCTCACCTGGCGAGGAATGGCCGCTAGCCAGGACACAGGCGCGGTAAGTGCAGTACCGGTGAGCGTACTGCGCGTGTGTAGAATTACAGAGCCCGTATAGGGAGAGAGCGGCCATGCGTGAGACCGCCCCTGACTGGCTGAGAGCCCAGGACGCAATGTTTTTACCGGCTCTGGCTGGCTTTACATGTGTGTGAATAGCTACAGTGTGCGTTTCTGTACTGTGGTGTCTTAAAAGCTTCTGGCAGAGATTTCACTGTACGGTTCCATACAGGTTGTATTGCGGTAGGCGTTGCTCCACTTTTGCAGGTCTTTTGTCGGTTCTATTTACGTAATTTAACGTGTTTTCAGTCGTTGACGATAACCTTAGAACTTCGCGGCAATGTTTAAGATTATTGTTAGTTTGAAGTGATTTACTGAGTGTAATTAATAATGTGTATTACATAAAAATTAAGGACAGTCAAGAGAAATACCTCGTTGTCCCTCTGTTGGCTATAAAAACTGTCGAAGTTACCGCAACATCGAAAAATATGGCATTAACATTCGACAGTTATAGACACTGTTTCACGAGACTTATTTTCTTACAAATTTATTAGGCCTGTATGAACATAGATGAATGGCATTTCTTTAACAAATGTACTGATTAGTAAGCTATAAGATGTGCGTTGGTGTCATGGGTGGAAGTGATGCCTTATTTCTGTCGTTAAGTGGCTGCATTTCTGCCGGGATTGCTATCACACACGTCCTGCGCGTACTCTGGTAAAAACATGGCGACCACAGGCCAGTTGGCCACTCTCTTCCTATACAGGGTCTCTAAGTAGAATGGGAAAGGCGAGCGATCTATCTGAGTGCGACCGATTGTGATGCCCTGAAAGCTCCACACAAGATGTTCGAAAACTGCACGACTTGACGGGTGTTGGAGGAGTTCTGTAGCGAGTGTGTTCAACAGGTGGCGAAACCAAGGTGAAACCATGTTCAAACGACCATCCCCCACACCTGATGTCGGACGTCGTCGATTGAGGAGACGGGCAAAAACCAAGACAGGTAGCCAACTGTGGTGGAACTGACGTCAGACTTTAATGATGGACCGAGTACAACGGTGTCTGAACACAGCGCACCAAACACTCCTAACGATGGACCTGCACAGCTGTTAATACAACGACGTCGATAACCACGATTAAAAGGAGCATGTGACCATTGTCACCAGACGTTGAGACTGTTTCAGATCGTAGCATGGTCTGATGAACGTCAATAATTTCATCATGCTGTGGAGAGGATATGAATCCGTCGTCTTCCATGAGAACTGTTCGTTCACTCCTGAAGTGCAGGACGAAGACAAGTTGACAACGGCGCAGTTAGGATGTGTGGAATATTCATGTGGGCATCCACAGACACAGTTGAGCTCGTGCAACGCACCATGATGGACGGGAGGTATTGTAAACTGGTTGCAAACCACGTACATCCCTCCCATGACGGTGGTGTTTTCCAACTGGAGTGGTATTTTGCAACAATATAATTCGAAGTCCAAGAGTGTGATAGAGTGGTTGGAGGAACACAGTGACGAGACGCTGTTGTGCTAGCGCCCCAACTCGCGAGATCTGGACCTGATGCAATGCATCTGGGATGTGGTTTGAACGTGTTGTCAGAGCTCAGCGGTCCCCTCGCTTGACCCGTGTGTGCAGAAGTGGTGCTGTTTCTCTGCAGCGACCTATCAAAGCCTCACTGCTTCAAGTACATGACGCAGATCTGCTGTTATCCGTGCCAAAGGTGCACACACCGGCTATTAGGTCGGTCGTCATGTTGTTCTGACTGATCACTATATCTTTACCGAGTAAGCAAGTGTTCATACATCAGAACGTCATCATAACTGCCGCTTCCTTATTAATCGGGGAATTTTGCTGTAAGTCACTTCCGATACCACTTAACAATATGTACACCATCGTACTAGGCGATAGAATCAATGGTGTCAAATAAAAAATCACAAAATGAATTAGCACATTTTGGAAAAGTAAATAAAACTGCAATGACAATATCTATTAGCTCGTATGAGAATGCACACTGCTCCAAACAATTAGGGGAAGAGGTGACATATCATACACAATATACATATGGTAAAGTATTTTATTCAGATATTGGTTACAATTGTAACTTGTGTGTAATGCAGTACGATATTTTGTTGTCTCAGCTCTTTACTTAACGTTTACATGGCGTTAGAGGGAGACAGCATGGATCTACCATAATAGTCAAAAAGTCATCCTCGTTGCCCTCTAATATGGTGAGTGATCACCTCGGGCAACCAGTACAGTTGCCCACCTGCGTTGCATTGACAGTATGAGTTTATCCGTCAGCTCTTGAAAGATATTTGACCATTCTTCCACGTGTGCAATATCCAGCTCTGCGACACTCATTGTGCGACGTGCTGGTCTGGCTGCAATGCGTCTGCCAAGTTCATCCTAGGTATACTCAATAGGGTTTAAGTCCGATGAACAAGACGGCCACTCCATTTGTTCAATTTCCTCAGCTTCAAGCCTGTCATCTACTAGTGCAGCTCTTTGGGGACGAACGTTACCGTCCATCAGAAGAAACCAATCTCCTATGGCATCAGTGTAGGGTGCAACAAAAGGTGGGAAGATTTGGTCTCCGAGGGATCAAAGCGCCATTATCAACAACTTAGACATTCGTTCGCCAATACTGACTCCTGTGCACACCATTCGTCCACCACCATATCATGGTGGTTTCGAGAGTTGTTCAGAGTTTCACGTTCTGTCCATATGAGGGAAAGATGATTGTCAGGCTGAACTGAAAATCTTGCCTCATCCATGAACACAACCAGCCGCCATTCGTTATGACTTCAATCCTAATATCCCATCACCCATGTTCTGTGAACTGTAAAAGCTGTACGTGTGTTGTGTGGATGTTGAACCTGTCGTTAGATCAGACAACAAATTGTTCCTTGACACAGCAATTTGGTTTAATTATGGCCCTGATACTGATGTATATGCTATTAAGTGACAAACAGTGCATGAAACTGATTATGTGCGCAACGGATATTTTTTAACAAAACAACTGTGACATGTAGCCTTTTGAAACAGACACTGACTATACTCAAAGATTTTGACTGCGAGAAAGATATGAAAAAACCACAAATCACTTTCTTAATGCTTGACTGTGAGAATTTTATGCAGATCAGTTTCTAATTATTGAAATTTAGTATCAATTTAGTATCATAGTCAATTAACTATCATTTACTATGGCACCAATAATGAAATACGTTCAACAATATTATTCACATCAATACTGCACTTTAAATCCACTAATAATTGATTATCAAATGAAGGAAGTAGGTTAATTTTCTAACTACGTAAATGAGAGATGAAAGAAAGTTTAAGTTACTTATTATTAATAATCAGCATTACATTACCTACATAATACAACTTCTGACTTGCTGGCAAAGCAGCCTCTGCTCTACATCGGAGCCATACACACAACCCAACCGCTCTCTAAGCGAGCTGAACCACTAGTCCATTAATAATCAGCATTACATTACCTACATAATACAACTTCTGACTTGCTGGCAAAGCAGCCTCTGCTCTACATCGGAGCCATACACACAACCCAACCGCTCTCTAAGCGAGCTGAACCACTAGTCCTCTCTCTCAGTGCGAGCTACAAAGCTATGCAATACATGATCTTTGCCAAAGATGAAACTTCATAAAGGACACATATCGATACATACAGTAGAAGCGATATTATACATTTTCTTGCAAGCAAGTTACTCGATACAAAACAGGAGGCAGAATATTGGACATTTTCTTACAAAATAATTTTTTTATGGACACGTTTCATCACCCCCCTCCTACCTATTATAATTTTGTAGGGTGGGTGATGCCAATGGCATTGCCTAGCCAGCAAAATTACTGAATTTCAAGTCCAAAAATCCATTAATGACATCCAAAATATAACATGAAAAATATGAAAACCTTGATAAACATTTTTATACAAGATATTCAGGATCAAAACAACAGATGAAGTTCATAGAAAATTTTAAAAAAAATGTGACAGTCATAAATACATGCAATTTTACAGACGAGTACCAACAAGAGTAATGCTTGGAGTGGTACAGGATGTGACAGGCATAAGCAAATGTCAAAATGTACAGAACATCAGCAATAAATGGAATACATGACAAATGTACATAATGATAAACATAAGTATATATAGAATTTCAGAGAACATAGTTTGACAAATGATATAGTGGAGAAAATGAGATAGCTAGAAGTAATAGACAAGTGAAAAAAAATACAATAATAAACATGAACATATACAAAGTTTTACAAAAGGTAGTTTAACTAATGTCATCATTCTTTAAAGAAAATGAGGTAATTACAAGTAATACACACAGTAGTGTAAGTTCCATGCGTCTAAATTTTGTACAAGAGATCAGTATTTTTGGGAACATAAACTGAACATTTGTATCTTGTGCACAATGTAGTCTATGTAAATTTTTAGTGCACTTAGTATAATATAAAGCGTCAATTTTGTATTCTGTGATGCATTTAAGATGCCATACTTTCATGGATGCTAGAACATACATGTAAAATTTTTGACTACATAGGTTTCTGATCATGTACAAAATAATGTCACTGCTTCGGCACAATAGGATTTCAATATTACGTTTGTCAATTGAATAGTTACAATGACAGTTCAGACTAAAGTGTATTGACTCATTATAGTTCTGAAAGCATATTTATCTATCAAGAGCACAATTTTATTTTGGTCACTCAATGTAAAAGAACCATGAAATATACCTAAACACTTGTAATGAACCTGTGGACAACGTTTGCAATGGGAGGCACTGAATAGTATAAGCACACGAATAGCACATTAGCTCCTAACATTCATTTTAGGTCTTCACACGAATAGCCAATTATTCCCTAACATTCATTTTAGGTCTGCACACGATTAGCCAATTATTCCCTAACATTCATTTTAGGTCTGCACACGATTAGCCAATTACCCCCTAACATTCATCTTAGGTCTGCACACGAACACAAAACACTGTAAGATTACACCACACTGTAGGCGAGCTGGCTGGTTGCATTGAAGTTGAAGTCGTGGGGAAAAGGTTCTGATGTATTCCTCCATGCAATTCGACAACCAAGTGTGCTCCAACCAACGGGGCTACTAGCAGACTGCATCAGCATATCCAAAATTAGAGCAAAATTATGGTGGTTGGCCAAGGCTGCAATGGACAGTACTATGTGGCCAAACATCATCCAAAAAACATCTTCATTAAAAGGCCCAAAATCAGTGGTGTATAATAACACGTCCATTGTTCTGTGTGCATTATGGAATCTCGTGTGCGAAGTCGCCAGTTCCCATGCGTGTCCAAAGTACATGAAATAAAGCATTTTACACACAAATTAGTAACATACCGGTAGTCATGATATTTCAGTTTACACTGAAAGAAAAGTCGTTGATTATTAAACCATATTTTTACATTACAAGTAGTGTCTTGAAGACGGGTACATTTGAATAGTAATGAGTAATTTAATTCTTATACTAGAGTATCTACAAAATTAGTGTCATTTCATATAGGCATAAAGCTTTACATACTATGTACATATTACTTTACAAACACATAATCGTATGAAATACATTCAGGGTGCTTGTCATCAATTTGGCATTAGGTCATGTAAAGTAAATTTTTTGTCATAATTAGAGCAATTAACGTGAAGCCACTTCAAATAACTTGACATTCCAATTACCACTAGTCAATTAAATTGACATACATCACTATGGTGGGGATTGCATTACCACCAAATTATAACAATTAAATTACATATGTTGCCATGGCCAGGCTTTTGTCTGAACTGAGTTACATATTTCATTGCCTTGAGGTATAACACATCAGGGTGGTTTCGTGAGAATATCAAAAGAGGTTCAAGTCATCAGGTCATGTCTGTGTCTGTCTGAGTCAGCAGTAGGGTCAGACAAAACAATTAAGGCAAATTTTGGCACAGTAATAGATGTGCATTACAGTAAATCATCCGATAACATAAACACAGACGTAACTATTTGTTAGGCATAGCTGCAGATTTTCATCAACAAGTTCATCAATAAGAATTTTGAAGATAGCAGTAAGCAAAAGCAAAGTATCTCTGTGCATTAACTAGACTTAACTAGGCGTAATTTATGGCAAAACTGCAAGTTTGCAAGAGAGATGGCTGCATGCAACGTATAAGCATAACCATACATTTTCATGAGCTTCATTACAAAATTAATTAGCATAGTGGTAGGGCTTAGGTATATAATTAGTGAGCATAGCGGTAAGCTTTGATTACAAGAGCAATAAGCATAGCTGCAAGCATAATTAGAGATATTCATTACACATAATTACAGAGCATCAGAAGGATATGATTCTCACCAATCACACATGCCATTGAAGGCACAATGCATCAACATACAAAATGGTGCACATAAGCACAAAGAGAAAACACAAAAGCGCAGTGCGAGTAAGCACATAAGAAAAGAACAGAGCATAGCATCATTAGCAATAGAGCGATTCTCCTCATAATTGCTTCCTAATCATTGTATACTCTCGTCCACATAATTACATTTATCAAACATCTTTGACTGTTACCAATACCTTCCTTACCATCATTTATCCATAAACAATAGTGCATTTTAAAGACCACCATGACATATTGTGTATTGCCTTACTCATCATCCTCCAGAATGTCCTTTTTTTTTCCTTTTTACTGCTTAATTGGCTTACAAAATGCTTATGTCAACTCAAAATCTTCTTCACTCGCTCAGAAGTTCGTAAGTTATGCAATTAGTAATACAGAAGAGAAATCTGATATTTTCTGAAACATAGGAACTTAATTAGATTAATCAATCAAAAATTTCCATTAATTTTATTTGTCTTGCACAGCCACAGAGTTCGTTATATGTAAATTGCAAGATAGTCATAGTTTTGTATGACAATATCCCAGCGTAGCACAGAGCATAAGTATTCAGAGTTAGAGAAAAGTAACAGTGAGAAAAAGATGTAGATAGAGCGCACTAAGGAAAAGCGGAAGAATAGTGACACTCAGCTCGAGAACGGGGCACCAATCGCCACTTGGTGTGTCCAAAACAGATTAATGGACTCTCTACCCCAATTTTATGCCTTGAAAATTTTAATATTGGAAATGTGGTGTATGCCTTTCGACTTGTGCGTCTTTAAAGTTTCTACCTCAACGACGTTGTCGTGGACGATACGTTTGATTCGATACGGACCATTGTACAGTAAGAAGAATTTGTGAATCATAGATCTTCCCTTGTGGGATAAGTGGTGGGATCTAATTAATACTTTTTGTCCTACATAGAGTTGTTTAGCATAACAATTATGTTGGGAGCGTTTCCTTTTTTCAGCTGCTTTCTTAATGTTTTTAAGCGCCAATTCAATGATCTCATGATGAGGTAGTCTTCTGTGTTTAGGAAAAGGTATCAATTGCTTGATACGGTCGGGAGGTTGCTTGTTTTTCAGAACCAGAATTGGTGAAAGACCTGTAGAATCATTAGGAAGTTCATTTATAATATTTTGAAATGACAGAAGATATCTAACCCAAGTGTTATGTTGTCGGTAGCAATACAGCCTACAAAGTTTTCCAAGCTCTTTCATCACTCGTTCACAAGGGTTAGAGGCAGCATGATAAAGTGATATGAACACAGGTTTGATGTTTCTGCGCCGCAACATCCGTGCCCAATCATGAGAACGGAATTGAGGTCCGTTATCGGAGATGACTTTATCTATATGGCCAACATCTTTTAGGAAGTTTTTGACAAAGGCGTTAGTTACTGTCTTCGCCGTGGCACGGCGGAGCGGAGTAAAAGATACAAATTTTGATGTGAGCTCAATAGCAACGAAAACGAAAGAGAAACCATTGTTAGTTCTCGGAAGAGGTCCAAACAGATCAACGGCTGCTAACTGCTTTAACTTTGAAGGTATAATCGGAAAAAGTGGAGCAGAATGCGATATGGTCGGCGACTTTGCTTTCTGACACAATTTGCATCGAGATAGCACATTGCGTATACGTTTCTCCATGTTGATGAAATAACAAGAGTCGCGTAGTTTCGCGAAGCACTTCTTGGCACCATAGTGTCCGTAACTGAGATGAATATACCAAATCAATTTGTTCACGGATTCCTCCGGAACACACACTAACCAAAATTGACTGTCAGGGGCTTTACGTTTGAAGAGAATGTTATTATGGATAATGTAAAATTGTCTGATGGAAACATTATATTTATCGTGCCATTTTATTTTAATATCATTGTCATTTTCGTTCAAATTTTCTTCTACGTCTTCGTATGCATTTCCATAAGTGTGTTCAAATTTCCTCTCTATTCGCGCCACGCGATCATCTAATTTTCTGACCTCAGCCTTGTATTGCTGATTAACGGTCATTTGACCTTGTTTGAAACGGTCAAGGGCGAGATATTCATTAGTTTCATTAAACGGGGTAGGATGCGTTACATCAGAACTTTTGTCACTGTTATCACTGATTTGGGTAATTTTAACAGTAATATCCTCAACCTGTTTATTAATTTTATTGATCTGTTCAGTCGTGACTGACTGGAAGTTCTGCAACTTTTCATCAAATAGATTACTCTCTTGCTTCAACTGAGCGAGTTCAGTGGTTTCTATATTTTCGACTCGTGACGCAAGGCTTTCCATAACCGGATTAATCTCGTCGCGAATATCTTGTCTTATTTGCTGAGATTCACATTTGAAAGTATTGAGCAGTTGTTCCCTGAACCGATTGTTGTCCTCATTTATTCTATTAAAACTACTTTGAATACTCGCAAACCTCGAATCGCACGTCTGTTCTATTTTCTCAAGTTTTTCATTTAATTTCTGAGATTGTTTCTCGAGTTTTTCATTTAATTTCTGAGATTGTTTCTCGAGTTTTTCATTTAATTTCTGAGATTGTAATTGACTATTCTCAAGTTTTTCATTTAATTTCTGAGATTGTTGCTCAAGTTTTTCATTTAATTTCTGAGATTGTAATTGACTATTCTCAAGTTTTTCATTTAATTTCTGAGATTGTTTCTCAAGTTTTTCACCTAATTTCTGAAATTCCTGAGATTGTAATTGACTATTCTCATTTAACTTAGAGAGCTGTGACAATAAAATTTGCATGAAATCATTTGGTAGTACGTTTTCCATAGCCGTCGCACAAGTATTTTTTGTAGCAGAGCTAGGCGGAACCGATACATCCTTTTCTGCAACCACGTTACAAGAATCGGAATTCTGGATTGTTGAATCCTGTACTTTGTCATTATCCATATTGTCTGTTCCTGAACTAATCTCTTCTGCGTTTTCTAACACGGTATTTATTGTCGTATTTGTATTAGTGCAGTGAGAAGACTCTTGTAAAAATTCAGCTTCTCTCCTTGCATCATTCGAGGTCTCATTTTCGGAAGCAGATTTAGCATCAGCGCGGACTCTCCTATTCTTTGACATTGTTAACAGAATTCTACAGTAAAGTGACCACTAATATTTATTTTCACCTACTGCAAAGTTTTTGAAAATTACACACGGTAATTATGAGAGAACAATAGGCTGAATCGGGCTAATGCAACATACAATCACAATCGAGATTACGCGAACCGTTAACTATCACACGAGTTCCGCGATACTAAGACTTTCATCACAACAAACATCAGACAATATAAAAGAGAGACTTGTTCAGTAGTAATGCAATTATTTGTATATTCAATTAATCTACTATAAACAATGCTACAGACTATCAAGAATGGTAAGTAAGAAACTACAGAAACAATTACTATGCTACTGTTGCTATAACAAAGGATGGTGCTACAAAAATTAAATTAAGAGTCAAAAGATAAGTTGGTTAGTGGAAAAGACAAACTAACTGAAATAAGACTACGTATCTAACTACGTCACGATCCTGTTTGTGAACTATCCTGGCAGAAAGGGCGCCAGATAAAAGCTGTACGTGTGTTGTGTGGATGTTGAACCTGTCGTTAGATCAGACAACAAATTGTTCCTTGACACAGCAATTTGGTTTAATTATGGCCCTGATACTGATGTATATGCTATTAAGTGACAAACAGTGCATGAAACTGATTATGTGCGCAACGGATGTTTTTTAACAAAACAACTGTGACATGTAGCCTTTTGAAACAGACACTGACTATACTCAAAGATTTTGACTGCGAGAAAGATATAAAAAAACCAAAAAACACTTTCTTAATGCTTGACTGTGAGAATTTTATGCAGATCAGTTTCTAATTATTGAAATTTAGTATCAATTTAGTATCATAGTCAATTAACTATCATTTACTATGGCACCAATAATGAAATACGTTCAACAATATTATTCACATCAATACTGCACTTTAAATCCACTAATAATTGATTATCAAATGAAGGAAGTAGGTTAATTTTCTAACTACGTAAATGAGAGATGAAAGAAAGTTTAAGTTACTTATTATTAATAATCAGCATTACATTACCTACATAATACAACTTCTGACTTGCTGGCAAAGCAGCCTCTGCTCTACATCGGAGCCATACACACAACCCAACCGCTCTCTAAGCGAGCTGAACCACTAGTCCATTAATAATCAGCATTACATTACCTACATAATACAACTTCTGACTTGCTGGCAAAGCAGCCTCTGCTCTACATCGGAGCCATACACACAACCCAACCGCTCTCTAAGCGAGCTGAACCACTAGTCCTCTCTCTCAGTGCGAGCTACAAAGCTATGCAATACATGATCTTTGCCAAAGATGAAACTTCATAAAGGACACATATCGATACATACAGTAGAAGCGATATTATACATTTTCTTGCAAGCAAGTTACTCGATACAAAACAGGAGGCATAATATTGGACATTTTCTTACAAAATAATTTTTTATGGACACGTTTCAACTGCACAGTGTCGTAGTTTTAATGGAATACGACAATAGACCTGTGTGTACGAAGGCCACATTCCCGAAGGCGATTTCTGACTGTTTGTGTTGATATTGCGAATCCTATTGCTGCTTGGAGACTGTGTTGCAGTTGAGTTGCATTCAGTCTCCCGTCTAGACGGGCTGTTAAACGGAGATAACTTAATTGTCATTTCTTGCTGACGTTAGCCGTGGACTACCTTCGCCTTGTTTCTTTTAACGCTTCCTGTTGTCTAAAATCGCGTCCAGGTCCTGTAAATTACACTTCGGGAAATTCCAATGGCTGCAACCACCTCCCTCTATGTCTGATCCACTTCCAACCTTCCTATGGCTCTCAGCCATAGCTTCGGGTAAATCACGTTGTTGTTGCATTTCACTACCTGTTTACTAGATTAACACAACTCAACTGTTTGTGTAATTCGTTTGCTGGAGCAAACACAAGTCAACAGCAACTCCCTCTGCAGCAACTTTCTGTTCTTATCATTACCTCGGTTGCAGTAATTTTGATGTCTCCGTCGAACGGTTACGTTCATTCTGTCGATGAGAATGCTTCAAACCTACATATCTCAACTGATCAAGTAATTATTTTGACCAGTATAAAATGTTATGTTTGTAGAGCTTATGGGTCTGCCGGCCGCTGTGGCCGAGGGGACTAAGGCGCTCCAGTCACGGTCTGGACGGCCACTACGATCGGGGGTTCGAATCCCCCCTTGGGCATGGATATTTGTGCCGTCCTAATTCGTAAGTAGTTCATAAGTAGTTTGTAAGTTTAGGGACTGATGACCCCGCAGTTAAGTCCCATAGACTATACAAACATTTGAAACATTTGCTTATGGGTCTTAAATACGGAGTCATCAGTCCCTAAAGTTACAAACTACTTATGAACTAGCTAATACTAAAGATAGCACAAATATCCATACCCGAGGGGGGATTCGAACCCCCGACCGTACTGACCGTGCAGATTGAGACTGTCACGCCGCAGACCGCTTTGCCACCGCGGCCGGCTGACCAGTGTATAATCCTCTGTTCGCAACGTTAATGCTGGCAGTGAATGTAACACGAATGACTACAATGTTTGGCACATTTTTGTAAGTGGAGATGTAGCTGTTTAACGTCACTGTCAGAGCTTGCGATGATTAACATGGAAGCGCGTAACTTTGAGTAGTTCCGTGGACTATTTGCCGTTACTAGTCTTCTTTTCCTGGTATGACCAAATGTTACTAGTCATATTGAATGTGTGTAACCGCGATCATTCATCACGTATACGTTTCATGTATCGATATTCAAAGGCATGCCATTCCCGTTAGTAGCAATACGATAACACAAGGACATTTCTATTTTCTGCACAGTTAAAAGCGACGGCCGAGTGGCCGAGCGCTAACTGAGCTAAGAACCCAGCAAACAACAGCGAACAAACATGATGAGCGACCGCAAGGAGCAGAATTACCCAAAGGACAATGGGGAAAAAAGCGCTCTAGGATTGCCTTGCTGCGGAGCGCTCGGTTCTCCACTGTCAGAGTTTTGAGTCCTGTCTGGGGAATGGGTGCGTGTGCTGTCCTTAGCATAAGTTAAAGTAGTTTGTAACCCTATGGACTGATAACCGCAGCAGTTAAGTGCCATAGATTTACAAACATTTGAAAACAGTTAAAACTTTTAGTTTACGAGTTTGTAACGATTTATTAGCCTTTTATTTATTTATTGAGTAGGCATTTTAGCCTTCCTCCCACCTTGCACATTGCACTCACCTCTCTATCTAGATACTGTTTCAATTTGTAGGAAGGATGGCAGTATAATGGGTTTCCTTTATGATACGGGAAAACAAAACCGGCCTATAATGTAATGAACGGTACTGGCAGCGTAGTGAATAATCGCCATGAGCTCCACATATAGCGTACTGAAATGTATGCTTTTAAACGTTAAAAATTAGAACATAAAGGTAACTTTTAAATTAGTATTTATGGTTAAGGTACTTGATTGAGAATATCGATAAATGTTTCATAAGGAATGATGTTTTTAATACCATTGGTGCCGGCCGCAGTGACCGAGTGGTCTGCGGCGCGCCAGTCACAGTCTGCAGGGCCGCTACGGTCGGGGGTTCGAATCCTCCCTCGGGCATGGATATTTGTGTCGTCCTTAAAGTAACGTAGTGCATAAGTAGTTTGTAAGTTTAAGTACCTTAAGCTTAACAAACATTTGAGTATTTTTTGACAATACCATTGTATAAAAACGAAATTCAAATATTCCAATCTGTGATTGAGAAGGAAGCATACTTCTTTTCGTAACTGGTCATGGGCTTCATGCAGTCTGTTATTCTGTTTGGCACCTAGTGGGGTCTGTTGTGAAGAATTTATCTATGTAGGTTGTGGGTCACGCCGATAATGGATGTGATAAGTATACGAGAGAGCTTGGTGCTGTCGTTGTATGCGACGACTTCAAAGTAAAAACTTGTCTGGGCAGAACCACATTGAGCTGTTTACAACTTGTCCATTATTTGCAGAGGAAATTACATCCGAAATTTACGCGAAATGTAAGCAGGCGGCAGGAAGATAGTTCTATACTCAACTTCAAATTTCTGCCCTCTAAATTTCCTCCACCGAAATTCTCCTACAGCGATTCCGATTTCAGTTCCTGGAGAATTTCTGTTACATTAGCGCATTGGTCGAACCTACCAGTAACGAACCTAACTGCTCGCCTCTGAACTGCTTGTATGTCTTCCTTTGAACTGATCTGCTGCGGTTCCCAAACACCTGAGCAATACTCAAGACGTGGTCGTACAAGCGTTTTTTACGCAGTCTCCTTCACAGATGAAGTACATCTTCCCAAAATTCTCCCAATAAACCGAAGTCGGCTGTCCGCCTTACTCACAACTACTGTCGTTACATGTTCATTCCCCTTCATATCGCTCTGCAGTGTTACGCCTATATACGAGGCGCGTCTAGAAAGTAAGCTCCGTTTGGTAATAAAATGAAATTGTTCACAGATACAGAATAAATTTTTATTGTACAAAATTCTACAACTCCTAAACTACTTTTCCACATAACTGCCGAAATTTTGCAGGCATTTGTCATAGCGTGGCACCAGGTTTTGTATACCTTCTTCATAGAAATCTGTCGCCTGTGTCTTCAACCAGTTGGTAACAGTGAAATTTGGAGGAAGTCCATAGCGAAAGCACTAATTGTAAACCTACGGTTCTCCTGGATCTTGTCATCAATCGCGTGAACCAGTTGTTCTGTAACGAAAGGTGGACGCCCACTTCGTTCTTCCTCGTGAACATCAATACGCCCACCATTGAACTTTCGGACCCATCTTCTCACCATCGAATCACTCATCGCATTTGGTCCGTAAACATCGAAAATTTGCCGATAAATTTCACTTGTTTTCCCTTTCCTCGCATTCAGAAACTGAATCACCGACCTGATTTCACAGGCGGCGGGATTTTCAATCAACGCCGACATTTAAAACAAGCACAACAAAGCGTACGTAACTGACAGCGATCTCCAAATGGTGCACGTTCTTCTCCTTGATACACATCGTCTACAGTGCATGTGCGGAACTGCAATCGCAGCGCTGCAGCGGAGATAAATTGAAACGGAACTTACTTTCTGGACGCGCCTCGTATTTGAAAGACGCGACTGCATCAAGACGCCCGCTACTAATACTGTATTCAAACATTGGGGGATCTTTTTCTCTACTGATGTGCATCACCTTACATTTTTCTACGTTTAGAGCTATCTGCCATTCTACACACCAAATAGAAATTTTGCCTAAGTCATCCAGTATGCTATTACAGTCAGTTAAAGAGGACACCCTCCCATACACCACAGCATCATCAACCAACATCCTCAAATAACAAGTTACTCTGTCCATTAGATCATTTATATATATAGAAAATAATAGCGGTCCTATCACCCTCCCCTGGGGCACGTCTGACGATACACTCGCCTCTGATGAACACTCGCCGCTGAGAACAACGTACTGCGTTCTATTACTTAGGATGTACTCCAGCCAGTCAGTAATCAACAATAACATTGGCAATATGTGGCAGATCATTACTGCGGTGCAGCAGATAGCCTGCTTCATGGAAACGTGGTCTTTAGCGCCTGATAAAAAAGGGTAAAACAGTCAACAATCTGAAGATTGGTTTGAACACCACAGTGCTTTTCTAGGCATGGTCCTGTTTGGAGGTGGTATGCCGTTGCCTTCCTCCGACTTTGGAACTGACTCACCCAGCCAGTTATAGGGGGCCCTACAGTTTAACGTGGGTTCCGAACCACGGTGCTACTCGGTATTTTTCACATGAGCAGTACTGCCAGAGGTGAAAGAAGTGGAAAGTGACAGATAAAAATCCTAGGACCTGGCGGGGATCGAACCCGGGACCTTTGGATTTGTAGTCTGGCACTCTACCACTGTGCTAGCGAGCCGCACAAGCGTCTGCTATGGACTTGCAATATTTTCAGGAAATCCCTGTAGTAATGTCCATTTACTGATGTCTGTGCTGGTACGACATGCTGATAAACTATTCCGTGTTTTGTATCCCATCCTCGTCGCCACTTTAGTGTCTCGTTTCCGCCGGTTGTCCTGGGTGTCGGTGGCCAAGTAGAGAGAGACCGACACAGGAAAATAGGATGCACGCGTGTGCAGGTACGGAGGTGACCAGACAGTGGGACAGCAGAAACTAGAAACACTAAGCTAGATTAGTATAAGAGATATATTTCATAGAAATAACATATTACGTAACTGGAAGAGCAGCAGACTGGTATAATGCTGATACATAGTTTAGATAGAAGCCTGCCTACTGATGATTCCTAGTGCCTAACCGATAGCCAAGTTTTAACTGGTGCCCATCTGATTCCCAAGTGACGATGCAGTTCAGTGGTGGTCACGAGCAGAGTTGTAGCAGAGGGCGCTCGTGGCTGACGTCGTAAGAACGCCGCCGGCCGCGGTGGCCGAGGAGACTGAGGCGCTCCAGTCACGGTCTGCACAGCCACTACGGTCAAGGGTTCGAATCCCCCCTCGGGCATGGATATTTGTGCCGTCTTTAGTGTAAGGTAGTTCATAAGTAGTTTGTAAGTTTGGGGACTGATGACCCCGTTGTTAAGTCCCATAAGCTTAACAAACATTTGAACATTTTGAACGTCGCGCGATACTTGCATGGCGGCGCGCGGCGAAAGTACGTGGCGCGCACTTCATACTTGTGCGACACCACACCGTCAGTATCAAGGAATGAGATGAGCATAAATTTCCGAGCAGAAAGAACCACTTTTGCTTTTTTGGGGGTTGGTAATGAAGGAGCTATCCACACTGAGCTTTGCTGTAGGCACTCAATATTAAAATGATGTAGCCACGTTTCATCGGCAGTGATTACATTTGAAAGAAACTCCGGATGCTTCTCTAACATCAACTTTATCTGAATGCAGACCTGCACGCGAATGTTCTGTTGCTCTAGAATCAACACTCTTGCACGCCATTGCGCAGAAACACATCTCATGTGCAACCTTTTTGTCACCAATTTGTGGGTGGCACCCACACAAATGTTCAATATTTCAGATACTGACCTGAGGATAATTTGTCGATTCTCTTTCACAATGGAAATGGAAATGATCGTTTGGCAGTTTTGGCCAGGAGAGCCCATAGGAAATTATTCAGCTGCCACTTTACGCCTCTTGCGCGACGTGCGAGCTGATGAAGATAGGATGATGATGAGGACAACATACAACACCCGGGCTCCTGGCGTGGTAGTCAGCGACGCTACCGTCTGAGCTACGGAGGCGGACCTCTTTCACAATGACAGCAGCAGTGTTGATGTTTTCTTCCGTAAGACCAGTAACTGGAACACCGGGTCCATCCTGCGGTTCCTAAAATACAATGAAGTAAAGTTAGTCGCGGCGGAAAGGCCGAGAGCTATAAGACTCCTTGCTGAGGAGCACGCGGTTACTCATCGTCGGAGGTTCGAGTCCTCCCTCAGGCATGGCATAAATAGAAAATAATAATTCTTTAACAACCATTACAATATTTCTTCACGTGGTGCTACACCCATCAAGAGACACCACGCAGCCGGCCGCGGTGGCCGAGGGGACTGAGGCGCTTCAGTCACGGTCTGCACGGCCACTTACGGTCGGGGGTTCGAATCCCACCTCGGGCATGGATATTTGTGCCGTCCTTAGGATAAGCTAGTTGATAAGTAGTTTGTAAGTTTAGGGACTGATAACCCCGTAGTTAATTAAGTCCCATAAGCTTAACACACATTTGAACATAGACACCACGCATACGGCTCTACAGTTGTATCTCCACTGAGAAACGTCTGTTCCAAAGTAACAAACATTTTAGGTGGTCCGCAGCTATATATATATATCATTAAATAATCAATTACTCCTTCACAATTTGCGAAGTCTGCCGACTTTTAACAGCATTTTTGAAGGTAGTTTATTACTTCGTGACAAATGACAAAGGGTATGAAGGGAAGTGTGACAAATGGAAGTTTGAGTCCAACGGGGGAGGGAGGGGGTAGCGTGTTCGTGTGAGCGAATGGTTAGCGACCCCTCGCGATAAGCTAGAGACCCGCGTTTGAGTCCCGGTCTGGCACAAGTTTTCATTTGTCACCAAGTAATATTCCACCTTCAAAAATGTACCTAAAAGTCACCAGACTTCACAAATTGTGAAGGAGTAATTGATTAGGTCTCTTACAGAGGCTTATAGACATTCTTTTTTCACTCGTTCTATATGGGAGTGGAATAGGAAAGGAAATGTCTACTAGTGGTACAGAGTACCCTCCGCTACACACTTTACGGTGGATTTCGGAGTAATATTGTTAAGATCAACATGAAGTGCATCCCTCACCCTCTCTATAGTCCTTATTTAGCGCATGTGACTTGTTTTCTATTTCCTAACTTGAAGAAATGCCTTCGTGCGACGCATTATCTATCATCAGAAGTAGTGGTGAAGGATTCCGGGGCGATTTTAAAGGACCTCTCAAAAAATGGTTTTTAATGTGTATTAGAAGACTGGTAGCTACGCTGAGACAAGTGCATTGCATTCATGGGAGACTATTTTGAGAAGGACCATCAATATTATGAGTATGAGGGAAGGTAAGTTAAAAAATATTATAATTTTATTTTATGGAAATGCCCTCGTGATAAACGAAGACGAAGAAAGTCATCATGTAACACTAGGGTTACCAAATCACCCGGTTTATCAGGGTCCCACCAGGTTTTTATACTCTATTGTAATCCACGGTTGGAAAGTCCAAAAACAGAAGAAACCCCCGAACTTTTAATTTCTGTGTCAAGTTGTGAAGGTGGAAAAAAAACTGTATTGGAAGCGTAATCTGTCCTGTGTGTGTAGTATGCAACAAAAGGCTAAAAGCTATTGTGTTCAGAATATATATAGATGTTTTTATTCTGATTCTAACGATTACTTTAGCAAGTGAATGAGGCAAAAGGAAGATTAGGGTTAAAGTCTCATCGACTTCGTTATCATTAGAAAGGAGGCACAGCAATTTTTTTTTTTTTTTTTTTTTTTTGTCGGTGATGGAAAAGGAAATCGACCGTTGCCTTTAAAAGGAACCATCTCGGTGTTTGCCTGGAGTGATTCAGGAAGCCGCGGTGGAGTGGCCAAGCGCATTGAGGCTATGCTCTGATGCACGAGGCCGCTCCCCGTCGAGGGTTCGAATCCCTTCTCGGCCATGGATGTTTGTGCCGTCTTTAGTAAAAGGTAGTTTATAAGTAGCTTTTAAGTTTAGCGACTGATGACCCCACAGTTAAGTCCCATAAGCTTAGGAAACATTTGAACTTCATCATTTATTTATTTTTATTTATTTATTTATTTTTTCATTCAGAGAAATCACGTGTATGAGGCAGGAGGACCAATTGACTCTATTCTAGGATGACTAAGATGAACCCTTAAGAAAGATTTGATTGGAAAAGTGTAAAAATAGTGCATCCTATTTGAGAAATAGAAATATTCTTGTGCAATTTTTTGGCGAAGTGGACGGCCTAAAAGTTTTTGTGTTTGTAAGTGAGCACGTCAAGTCGGAAAGAGCATCAACATTTTTAGAGAAAACTATCTGGTAGACGGTGTGACTTAATGAACAATAGTTCTAGAGGTGAATGTTCATAACTTTTGAAAACTGTGCAACACGTTTTTTGCAATCCCTGTCGACAGCGCAGCCGTGGAAATAGTATTTTCTTCGTCAAGTATACATTGGACTTACGAAAGAAATAGACTTTCTGTACAGTGTGTAAATAATTAATTGATCGTCAGTTATAGCTATTAATATCACATTGGTTCAAAAAATTTGTTAACATCAGGTTCGAGGAAGCAACAAGTATACTTTTGCGGAAAATTAAACTATTTCGTTTCACATAAAGATTGGTTGTAATACCCCAATCGGCCGCGGTGGCCGAGGCGACTGAGGCGCTCCAGTCACGGTCTGCACGGCCACTACGGTCGGGGGTTCGAATCCCCCTCGGGTATGGATATTTGTGCCATCCTTAGCGTTAGCTAGTTCATAAGTATAATTACGTAGGCTTCCGCGGCCAGAGTCAGATGACATAAAAGTTTTCTGGGTGTTGTACCGCGTCATGATGTAAGGCTATTACTTAAATAACCGACGTTTCGGCCAACGTTACAGTGGCCTTCATATGGGTATACTGATGTGAGCTGGTTATTACTACACTTTATAGTACTTTCATTTAGACATTACGTCATAATTTTAAAAAAAAATAAGGGATGTTATTGGTGAATTTTTGGCGGAAGAATGGAAGTGTGGGAAAGTATACATAGGTGAGACAGGGAGGGCAGTGGCAACACGCATACGCTACATTCGATTAGGCCAACACAAGAAATCTGCAGTAGCCGAACACCAGCAAGATTGCAGCAAAAACTTAAAATTTAACGGTGCCAGAATACTCGCCAAGCAACCAGAGACGGTTAAACGCAAGATAATGGAAGCCATCGAAATTGTAAAACACCCTAATAACATGAATAGAGAAGATGGACTCAGCGAAATAGGCCGCACTGACAACACAACACGCGAGCGTCACTAGTAAGCAACTGCCGCCGCGCGGCCCACGGCCAGCAGGAGAGAAACGGAAGCCCTCACCCCATTCGCCGATGAACACCAATCATGTCTTGCTATGCAAGAAGCAACGGCTAACCCCCACTCCCTCCACCTCAGCATCCTATCAAAATAAAGTTCCATTCTTCCGCCAAAAAATTCACCAATAACATCGCTTTTTTTTTTAATGTAATGTCTAAATGAAAGTAATATAAAGTTAGTGACAACCAGCTCAAATCAGTATACCCATATGAAGGCCACTGTAACGTTGGCCGAAACGTCGGTTATTTAAGTAATAGCCTTACATCATGACGCGGTGCAACACCCAGAAAACTTTTATGTCAGTTCATAAGTAGTTTGTAAGTTTAGGGACTGATGACCCGTAGTTAAGTCCCATAAACTGTACAAACATTTGAAACATTTCTGTAATACCCCCGGCTTTTCATTTGAATATAGGGTAACACTACGTATCTCGTCGGAAAGAATATATGGAAATGCAATATTCGTCACCCGAGTTTGCTGCAGTGACGGGGCAACGTATCATTTCAGGGAGGTTAACCCTGCGACGGGCGCGGGGCGGCATACAGTCAGAGTTGCCAGGTTTTTCCAGTGCTCTGTCGCCAAATTTTAAACAAAAAGTAGCCAAAATATCGCCATCTTTTCATCAATAAAATGCCAAAATATAACCATCTTTTCATCAGTAAAAATAGACAAATATCGCAACCTTTAATCTGTTAACATTATTATGCTGTGTTAATTATGACAAGTTACTCGACAATAATAATCCTGAAATTCAGGGAGTAAGCTGGTTACTCAGTAAAAAGTAACACAAACTGTGACACCCTCACATTCGCAGGCATCAGACTGAACTTTCCAAGGAAACTCGTACTTCACAGAAACATTTAAGTGAGTCCATCCAAGAACTGAACCCAGACACACCACCAATGAGGCCAGTTAAAATGTTGTCACATTGTAAATATAACAGAGAGACTCCGGAAATTCAGTTACATTTAACTGTCACACTTATTAATTTCATAACTTACAAACTGTTGAAGAATCATTCTATCAAACTTACACAAGGGATGTTCTCATGCATAGTTTCGATTACCAATCTCTTTCATCTTCTTAAAAACAAATATTTACAGATGTTAAATAGAGTTATTGAATCATTCCAACATTTCTTTAATACACACAAAATCATTAGAACATTTTGAGGTGAGGTAATTTATAATAATGCACTAAACAATCCATACTTTGATGTGAGATGGACTTTAATTCGTAATAATGCGTCATGACACACTGATAAATCAGCTATCAGAACGACAGGGAAATCACCGCGAGTTCTCCATCGGCATTTATACTATGCAAACCATTGTTATGCAAACCATTGTTACGAATTTCTGTTGTGTTAAACGCGGAAAAAATTACTGTTCAAATGCCTCCTTGCGTGCTGTAATTTATATAATCTTATCCTCATGTTCTCAGCAGGAGCCATGCATACGGTGTTGTAGTATACTTCGAGTTATCATTTAAAGTGTGTTCTCGAACCATCGTAAGTAGGGTACGTGAGGTAGTTTATGTCTATCTTCAAGAGTCTGTAAGTTGAGTTTGTTTACATCTCTGTGACACTCTCCGACACATCCATGATACTTGAAAACATTTATATTAATTTGTGTTGGTTGATTACATTTCCCCAGCATTCTACCGAAGTTTAGGCGGTATCATTCACGCAATGTCTAAAGAGTGATTGCCTTACATTCGTTGTATTTGAAGTAAAGTAAAATAGCCACTAAGTCGCCAACCAATTCCTTTAATAGCCGAATTTAATCGCCAGTCGCCAAACTGCTAGAATGGCTACTATTATAGCAAAAAGATAGCCAAGCATGCGAAAAATCGCCACACCTGGCAACCCTGCATACAGTGCCGCCAATATTGTTTTCTGTCAATAATTACGTCAGCGTTCCGAGCACGCAACAATGTTGCTAGATAGGCTTCGATTGTTTAGTCACGGGCCAAACTATATTACTGCTTCACCAATATACTCACGATAATAGCTGTGACTGACCTGTGGAGTGGACGAATGCACCGAGACGGCACTGCGTACTGCAAATGTTCAAATGTTTGTATAGCTTATGGGACTTAACTACGGGGTCATCAGTCCCTAAACTTACAAACTACTTATGAACTAACTAATACTAAGGATGGCACAAATATCCATGCCCGAGGGGGGATTCGAACCCCCGACCGTAGTGGGCGTGCAGACCGTGACTGGAGCGCCTCAGTCCCCTCGGCCACCGCGGCCGGCTGCGTACCGCACGCGCCCGGTAAGTACATGTAGCGGTACCACTGTCGGATGTTTTGATGATTAGAAGCTGTCGGATGTTTTGATGATTAGAAGCTTTGTTTCACAACTCTTTGGGTGTATGATGATTTAGTTATTAACATTGTTTTAGTATTGGAGTTATTTTACTGTCTCCCAGGTCCGCACAAACGAAAGGACTAACACCAGAAGAAATTGAGCGTTCTCTTCTGCAATCATCTGACGAAGAAGACTACGCTCATTTCTCTGCCAGCGATGAGGAAGCAGAAATAGTTGAAACTGCTGATCATTCTATGGAATCTGAGTAGTCATGCGATAACGAGAATGAAGTGATAGGAATGCCACATGATGACTGCCATTTTTATATTGGTAAGGACCAAGAAACTTTGTGCATAAATAATCCGTTAGCACTACCAGGGAAAAAAAACGTAAGAAAATAATTAAAGTCCTACCTGGCCCGAAACTGAATGGTAGAGAAGCTAATACTGAAATTGAAAATATCCTGGAAACTTATGTCAGATATACTGTAACAATTTTAAGTTTCCCATGCACCCTGTATATCTGTATACAGATCATAGTAAAAGTTGCTGTTAAGAATGATGTTATACACAATAAATAATTAATTCCACCCATTTTTTTTTAAATGTAGGCGGCACTGAGTGCCTCACGCGTCCGCTGACGTAACGATCTTAACCCTCGCACCGCACACTGGGGTCCTAGGGACCCCAGCGTAATTTGTGTTGTGTATTACAGAGAGTACGTTCGCTAAAAGTTTTTGAAACTTGGTGTATATTAGGTTTGTAACACTGCCTACACGTACGTGATGTCAACTCAAACATCCGCATTGTTGTTGCGCTACTGTCAAGCTGTAAAGATTGCAGAAGGCCTGTGGGGTCTTGATTACCCCAGTGTGCATTCCGTGTAGCTCATTTATGGTTCACTGTATCCGAGAAAAAGGGACACAAAAACCGAAATGTGTTGCTAGGATTGTAAAAGGGCGATCTGTGATGAACATAGAGCCATAAATTGTTCCGAGTGAGCTCACTGACAATGTAAGTGGTGACCGATATATTAGTTACAGTTTTTTACTTCATTCTAATAGTTATTTCCATCTTTCTTATATGTTTTTGCACAAAAATGCTACAATAGTAACTTTGTAAACATCCTATGCCAAAAATGCTGTAAATATCAAATAAGCCATTATATTATATTACAATATATTACTTTGTACTTTGAAGTTCAGGCTCAGGTTGAATTTATACATTATGTTGAAGTGTAACATGTATCAGATTTGTAAATTGCGTATGTTACTCACTGTAATAACTAAATAAAGTCATTAAGATAGTCTGTTGCATTATATACTTTCAAATATAAGAAGGCTAAACATATAGAAATACAAAACATTTTTTATTAATAATACTAGGCACATTTTATAAATATCATTCGTGACTCATAGTTGCAATAATAAATAAATCACTACAGGTAACTAAATAGTTATTTACAATGTTCCACATACATAAGACATTCCAATGTATATATTAATGAGCTTGGAACACTTTGTGGTGTCGCACAAGTACAAAGTGCGCGCCACCTACTTTCGCCGCGCGCCGCCATGCACGCACGGCGCGGCGTTCTGACGACGACAGCCACGAGCGCCCTCTGTGGAACGCCGCTCGTGGCCACCACTAAACGACATCGGGCACTTCGGACGGAGATAGCAACCAGTTAGAACCTTCGTAAGCAGATAGGCACCAGTGAAGACTTTGCTATCGT
This sequence comes from Locusta migratoria, assembly GCA_026315105.1. NCBI lineage: Eukaryota > Metazoa > Arthropoda > Insecta > Orthoptera > Acrididae > Locusta > Locusta migratoria. The sequence continues at coordinate 150,621,559 of CM048744.1, forward strand.
ACAGGCACTAGGCAGGCCTCTAACAACTATGTATCAACATTCTGCAGTACTATGTAAAAGTTAAGTATTGTTACATTCTGTGCAATATATATCTCTTTCTAATTTACTCGAGTGTTTATAGTTTCTGGCTGCTCCCCTCCGTACCTGCACCAGCGTGCTATCTATATTCCTGTGTCGGTCTCATTCCACTCGGCCACCGACACCTACGACGAGGCTGGGACACAAAACACTTGATATATGATAAAAAAAATTTTGCGGTCCAATAGACCCCAGTGTGCAGTATAAGGTAATTGAAAACAAGTGTGCGGTGGGAGGGTTAAATTAACGAAAACCAGCCGTTCGCAGATGTCGCGTGACATTCCTCGCCCAGAACTCTCTCTGGCATACGCCGTCTTGCGTTGCGTATTTGATGATTTTCTTATTGTAACTTACACGTTGTCATTTCAAAGCAATAGCCCACTGAAGAATTAACAAGAAGACGTCGTTCATCGTACAATAAATGATAATGTAGTGTCTATCTGCACCAGTTAACGACGGCCATAAATAGTATAAGTTTAAAGAACGCAAAACCTGATTGTTAGCTGTAGCGTAGTGGGCAATGTGTTGGATTGTGACGCTGAAGGACAGTGGTTCGGAATCCGCCACTACCTAATTTTTTTAATTCCCCTTCAAGGGCTTCAGACACTCTTATTAATGAATTTTTTATTATTTAGATTATTATTTAGGTCCAAAATGTTTGCAAAAACTTATAAAACTACAAATCTAAAGTGGGCCGTAAAACACGTCAGTGCAATTTTTTCATTTGAATATATGGTAAAACTACGTATCACGTCGGAAAGGCCGGCCGCGGTGGCCGAGGGGACTGAGGCGCTTCAGTCACGGTCTGCACGGCCACTACGGTCGGGTGTTCGAATCACCCCTCGGGCATGGATATTTGTGCCGTCCTTAGTTGTAAGTAGTTCATAAGTAGTTTGTAAGTTTAGGGACTGATGACCCCGTAGTTACGTTCCTTAAGCTTAACAAACATTTAAACATTTTTGAACGTCGGAAAGAATATATGGAAATGCAACATTCGTCACCCGAGTTTGCTCCAGTGACTGGGCAACATATCATTTCAGGGAAGTTAAAAACACCTCGTGTGAGAAACTAGCAGTCAGTAACGGGTACGTGATTAACAGGAAACAATGGCGCTCAGAGTGGTCTGCTGCCACCGGCGGCTGCGGCAGCGAGGCCCTGCAACTTGCCGCACAAGTGGCGCCGTTAGCCGTTTGCCGCATTCGGCGGCCGAGTGCGAAATGTCACGCGCAAAGCACAGCAGCAGCCGCCGACTGCGCGGAAGCCGTGCAGTTCGTGCACCGGCCAACCCCAATACTTGACGCTAACAGCACGCCCGGCCCGGCGGTCAGCTCCCTACGCCGCTACAAGCAGGCGCCGAGTTCCAAATTCACTGTTATGGCCAGGGGCGTAGCTATCATAGGGCTAGGCGGGGCAGTGCCCCGGGGCCCGAGCTGCAGGGGCCCCTCGGTCTTTGTGAGCGACGACCGAAAAAAGTTACAGTAGGGGCGTCAAATTTATTTTTCTTACCCTCCCACCCCATCGTCCATCGTATCCCGTTCCCCTAAAAACCAAGTTTCCCACAGTAGCCGCACTGGGCAACCGACTGGCGGAACAATGTTTCTAATTGGGCCTTCAAAAGACGCCACTATGTGGCGCTGCTGACAGGCAAAGCTGCCAGTCAATGTGCCCAACAATCGGTACACTTCAGTCGGCAGAAGGAGCGGCAAAAGCAGCTGCGTCTTCCAAGTGTTGCGGCGTGCAATGTGAATGATCGCGCTCCTCCAAATACAGTATAAATATATTTACTGTAAGGTACTTCTTATTGACAAATAGAAGTGTACAGTTCGAATATCCGAATAAACCGGTTTTATTACTTCGGATAATAGACGTTATACTATATATAATATTTTAGTTGAATGAAGGAATTTCGACTTTTAATTTCTCCTGCCGCAATTGACCCCAACATGGAAAGTTCGCCAGTTATGTAAGGGAAATATTAAAAAAATATGCATTATTAGAATGTGAGGTTACGGAAGTATTTACCGCAGTTTTATTCTTCTGCAGTAGCCGAAAGGTCGTTCAGTAAATTAAAAATTATCAAAACGCATATGAGGTACAGTATGGCTCAAGCTCATAGCAATCGAAAACAAGGCTGCATCAATTCTAGATTTAACAGACCTTATTGATGATTTTCCAAAAACCAAAGCCAAGAAAAGAATGTAAATTAATTGTTAAAATAAAATGGACTACTTTTTAATTGTGTACCCATATTATTACTATAAATGTATTGCAGTCATAAAAACGCTTACCGATAATTGCCAATCAGATATCGTATCTTTCCCAAAATCTGCATTCTAACAGTTTGAAGCATTGTATTACTCCAGTAGGTATTTCATTGTGACTGGTGCGTTAGGAAACACGAACTAAAACCCCCTCTTGGTTTGAACTTCGGCTTCTTCCTCTCCATGAACAGTACTCAGCATCAACACATTCCTCTTATTTTTTCCATTTCAGTACTATCTTCATCTTCTTCACTGTCCATAACTTCATCTTAAAGCTTCTGTACATGCCTTTGTTCATCTACAAACTTCTACGAAACACTTTCTCTTGCTACAATATCACTGTTTTACGGAGCAAACAACACGGAATAAAGACTGTAGTAACAACCCAGAAAAGACAATAATGGAACTGTACGCAAATAATGTTGTGGAATGAAAGACTTATAGGAGAACCGACCCAAAATTATTAGCGACATAGCAAATGACACACCTGGCACTTTACTCCGGCGCCATGTGAGTCATATGTAACTCACACAACAAACATAAACTAAGGTACTAAATTGTAATATTTTCAACTTATTTGTACTTAAATAGCTTACTGCAAGCAAACTAAAGCAGAATATGGAAAAAAAAAGTAAATGGTCCCTGGGCGGACGGTAACCCAAGTATAACTTTAGCAGCCAATATGTTAATATAGTTATTGTTAAACAGAATGAACTAAGACAAAATATTAAATGTATACAGCATATTTAAGTACAGTAGAACAGTATTGGGCATATGATTTGTTGTGGGGATGTGACAGGTGACAGCAGGAAGGGGTGGCGAGAAAGCGAGCCCCACTCTGTCTACCCCATTACGTCGCAAAAGGAAATTACAAGGTGTTTTACAAAGTTATACCTACCCTTCCACAGTACACCTCATGAATCACAGATGACGTACTGGAGCAGACAGACCTGGAGAGTGCGCATTTTCCACAAAATGCGTTGCGCCAGGAAACAGGCATGTTTATTTTCCACAAATGCGTTAATACCGAAAGGAATACCGAACAGAATCTACATACCTTTCTACACACTACCTTGCAATGGAAGGCGGGGAATGGATTCGGCATTCTGTGGCTTTTTTCTGGGAACGGCGCCTTCCCATACCATAAGAACTATTCTTCAATTTACGTTCATACTAACACTATACCCTCCGCCGCATTCTGCTCAGTTCTTGTATGTGAAAAACAAACAACTTCACTTTGTTTTAAAGTAATGGTGAGAAATCAGCACTTCACGCAATCTTTTAAGGTACGTTTCTACCCGCATACTAATTGTTTATTCTGCCACTTAAAGGTTTAATTACATTCACGGATCAGAAGTTTCATGTAATAATTACTTTGTCTCAATAGTGAATTGTGCATCAAGACGCTGCCCTCTTCCCCACTGTCACGATAATAAGCGAAGATATCGACCTAGTTATTTTACTTATTAATTTTTCCTGTCCAGACACTAACATATACTTCAAGAAGCCTGGTAGGGACAGGGCTCAAACCAAAGTGTTTCATCAAACAAAATCCGGCAACTTACTTTTGATGAAACCATCCTACACGAATATTTCCGCTATTTTCCTTCTTTGAGTGGGCTGTCAACGAAATGAGCTAACAGCACAGTAGTTTAGCGAGAGTGAGTTGTCGGCACTGACAAAAGTCCGCCTGCTGTCACCGCTGACGAAAAATATCCCATGGGGCATTTTCATCTGTATGTCCTACCCAGGTCCAACTCCATCTCTGTCCCTCTGCAAAATTTCAATCAAATCACCTAGTAATTTTTCCGTGAAAGCATAACAAACTTACAGAATTATATTAGAGAGTACGATTAAATATTATCTGCTGCGGGACACATAATAATTTACTTAGTAGAATTTAGGTTTGCCTTATTATGTCTTCCAGTGGTCGGTAATGAGCTGATGCTGAAGAAGTTTCGCATCTGTACAGTATTAGTGTAAAGAGGGCCCCAATGTCATTTTTGCCCCGGGGCCCTTGGTGACATAGCTACGCCACTGGTTATGGCCATCTACCGGTGCTGACTTTCACAATCCTTTGAGCATACAACCACAGTCTATCACAACAGACAGTCGCGAAAATCTCTAGGAAAAAAAAGCGCACTGACGTGTTTTACGGCCCACTTTAGATTTGTAGTTTTATAAGTTTTTCGCAAACATTTTGGACCAAAATAATAAAAAAAATTAATTAATAAGAGTGTCTGAAACCCTTGTAGGGAAAAAAATTACGTAGGGGAGACCGGGGCACATTTTCCATAGGGGCAAGTTTTCCAAACCCGTTTATTTTCGAAACAAACCGCTAGATGTTACCACCGGCGATACTGTAGCACAGAATAAGGAGTATACAGAAAGGAAACTCCCGCTGCAGTCTGACGTCCAAAATTTAGTGCGCATGTGCGGAATCGGCCATCTTGAAAAGCAGTAAACGTGTGATCACTCCCTACTCTGTGGCGTGGTAATGCGCCGTCGTTGTTTGTTAATTATGTATTTTAACAGTCTGAATCGCATAAAAGTAAATAAGTATTTGGTGCAATGAAAAGAAAGAACTGTGTGTTAGTAGTTGGAGCTTTGTTTTTATTATGAGCAGCAATAAAAGAAAAGGCGGCCGATGGTGTTCAGCACCTAATTGCCGTAATAATTCCAATACAAATAAGGATATAAGTTTCTTCACCTTCCCGAAAGATGCTGAGCAGTAAGATAACGTCGCTATATGTGCAGTGAAAGTTAAATGTTATCAGTTTCGAATGAGAGCAATGTGTGTATAATTATTAAAAGTAGCCTTGCTTCTTCTCTTGACGATAACTCTCGCTGTTGCTACAGCAGTTCAACAGCATCGAAATGTTGAAGTACATTTATATTTTATAAGTTCAACGTTGTAGGGAATAATATCAAATGAATGACAACGAATAGTGCGTAAGTAGGCAGGTACAATTTTACTTGCGGCATTGGAGGTGTAGCTAATGTTGGCAACGAATGCTCTTCAGATACTCAAACAAATTGAGAGGAGTAATTATTTTATACTGTTCCTGCTCTGTGGTTGACAGATTCCTCTATATCCCTTTCTCTGATCAGTAAATTAATGATACTCCTAAAGCAAATACAACTTTTGTATATGCCCAACGTCATTAGTTCTGTGTAATCACGTTGTATTGCTAAGTCGGACTCAATATTTTGTGCGAATTTATTCGTGTGAAATAAAACATGGTAGTTGTGAAGTCACTTTCTTGTTTATAACTAATTTTCCAAACATAGCTTCGCGTTAGTTGGAATTTTTCTAGAGATAAGCACAAATAAAACGATCATCGATTCCACCGTACATTTTCGTAGTTGTATTAAAATTTAGGCCTATTTTTTTCGTTGGATTACAGTTAGGTGCAAGAGGAGGGCGCAAAATAGATGAGAGCATAATGAAAAGCCGTTTCCTTTCGTAAAAGTCGGTGAGATTAGCTGCAGTTCGTAAAAAGTCCATTTCCAGCCAAATTACTAAGTCACTATAGTTCCGCGTTTACTGCTTTTCAATATGGCGTCGAGCGCAGCGCTTGGTAACATACAGATCAAAGGCGCCGCCTCCAGCTTTCCCTTCTGTATCCGTGTCTCTACGCTGCAACAAGCACGAGCCAGGTTTCAAACTCACTGTTATGGCCACCTACCGGTGCTCACTTTCACAATGCTTTGAGCATACAACCACAGTCTATCAAAGACAGTCGCGAAAATCTCTAGGAAAAAAAAAGCGCACTGACGTATTTTACGGCCCACTTTAGATTTGTAGTTTTATAAGTTTTTCGCGAACATTTTGGACCAAAATAATAAAAAATTAATTAATAAGAGTGTCTGAAACCCTTGGAGGGACAAAAATTAGGTAGGGGAGATCGGGGCACATTTTCCATAGGGGCAAGTTTTCCAAACCCGTTTATTTTCGAAACAAACCGCTAGATGTTACCACCGGCGATAGTGTAGCAAGTAGCAACAAAGCACGCTACATTTGCGAAAGTTTCAGTGTTGTACCAGCAATCACAACGTCGGTAGGGCTGTTTTCGTCATTTTTGCAAATGTGAGTAAACTTTCAGGTTTTTATTGAAACTTAAAATAAACATTCTGGCGTTAAACTTATTACTTTGACATTGCACACACTAAAAGTGGGCCGACCGCGGTGGCCGAGGGGACTGAGGCGCTCCAGTCACGGTCTGCGCGGCCACTACGGTCGGGAGTTCGAATCCCCCCTCGGGAATGGATATTTGTGCCGTCGTTAGTGTTAATTAATTAATAAGTAGTTTGTAAGTTTAGGGACTGATGACCACGTAGTTAAGTCCCATAAGCTATACAAACATTTGAATTTGAATTTGAAACTAAAAGTGGGTTTCTTTCTTCACGTAAATGTGCATTTGTTTTGTAAATAGCTTACACTGTTACTCATGGACGTAGTGCTATAGTTCCAAATATGGCGACGGGGCACGTTTTCCGAGTGCATATGGGGCACATATTCCTTATTGCTTGGAGTCTTACGCCAAGTCTAAAGTAAATGAAAAGTGTGTACAGTGCACGAAATGGGCACATGGAGACTGTACGAAAGGGAATGTTCCATTTTTTGTTTGCTTGCATTGTGATTCAGACAATCAGAATAAGTATTGTTAAAAATGTTTGTAAAATTTTTAAGTCACATATTTTGTAAAACCATTAAATAGCATTTGTTTTTATTTAATGAGGCTATTTTTACTATCCTCTTTTGTAATATATTGTAAATTCATGATAAAAATACGTATTCAGTGAAATCAAGATAATTAACTCTGTTTTAACATTCAAAGTATAATTGGAATATTTGCCCCTGTACATTTTAAGTAAGCTGGAAAACTTGCCCCGCATGCGGGGCAAATTTACCAACGCAGCATGGTCAGACAAAACCATTTGCTACAAAGAATGTTATTTACTATTTTCAAAAATATCTGTACGAGACTGTAAATAAAGGTGTAGGAAATATAATGATCCGCTGTTTACCGCAAAGTCGATAAAAATAAGAAGTACAAAAATAAAATTTTAAAATGGTGGAAAACGTGCCCCGGTCTCCCCTACTGGTGGATTCCGAACCACTGTCCTTCAGCGTCACAATCCAACACATTGCCCACCACGCTACAGCTAGCAGTAAGGAATTGCGTTCTTTAATCCCATACTATTGATAGCCGTTGTTAACTGATGCCTAATATGGCATTTGTAGATACCAGATTATCATGTATCGTACGAAGAACGACGTCTTTTTCTTAATTCTTCAGTGCGCCATTGCTTTGAAATGACAACATGTAAGTTACAATAAGAAAATCATCAAATACGCAACTCAAAATGGCGTATGCCAGAGAGAGATCTGAGCGAGGAATGTAACGTGATAGCTGCGAACTGCTGGTTTTCGTTGATTTAATGGAGGGTGTCAAAACGCCGTTATTTTTGAAAAATCTCTCAAACGATAAGAGATATGAAAAAAAACATAAGGGAACAAAGTTGTAGAGAATTTTCTCCTCTACAAACTGATTATTTGCAATTAAAATTACATTAAAAACGGTTTTTTTTGGTATTACTAACGTATTTCATGTCCGAAATATTTCAAAAAGCGAGGTTCTGGTCTATGGTAGCCAACAATTGTTGTTGTTGTTATGGTCTTCAGTCCGGAGACTGGTTTGATGCAGCTCTCCACCCTACTCTATCCTGAGCAAGCCTTTTCATCTCCTCATAAGAACGGCAACCCACATCCACTTGAATCTGCTTACTATACGCGTCTCTTGGTCTCCCTCTGCGATTTTTACCCCACACACTTCCCTCCAATGCTAAATTTACGATTCCTCGATGTCTAAGAATGTGTCCTACCAAGCGATCCCTTCTTTTAGTCAGGGTGTGCCAAAAAATTCCTTTTCTCACCAATTCTGTTAAGTACCTCTTCATTAGTTGTGCGATCTACCCACCTAATCTTCAGCATTCTTCTGTAGCACCACATTTCAAAAGCCTCTATCCTCTTCCTGTCCGCACTGCTTATCGTCCATGTTTCACTCCCGTACAAGGCAACACTCCACACAAATGCCTTCAGAAAAGACTTCCTTACACTTAAATTAATATTCGATGTTAGCAAATTTCTCTTTTTCAAAAATGCTTTTCTTCCCATTGCCATTCTGCATTTTATATCCTCTGTACTGCGACCATCGCATGTTATTTTACTACCCAAGTAACAAAACTCATCTACCACCTTCATTGTTTCGTTACCTAATCTAATACCTTCAGCATCACCTGATTTTCTAAGACCGCATTCCATTATTTTTGTTTTGCTCTTGTTAATGTTCATTTTTTACGCTCTCTTCAACACTGTCCATTCCATTCAACTGCTCTTCCAGGTCCTTTGCTGTCTCTGACAGAATTACAATGTCATCAGCAAAACGCAATGTTTTTATTTCTTCCCCCTGAACTTTAATCCCTATTCCAAATTTTTCCTTGCTTTCCTTCACCGCCTGCTCGATGTACAAATTAAATAGCATCGGAGAAAGGCTACAACCCTGTCTTACTCCCTTCCCAACTGATGCTTCCCTTTCATTCCCTTCAAGTCTAATAACTGCGGTCTGGCTTTTGTACAAGTTGTAAATAACTCTCATTTCCCTGTATTTTACCCCTGCTGATTTCAGAATTTGAAAGAGTGTATTCCAGTCAACACTGTCAAAAGCTTTCTCCAAATCTACAAAAGCTAAAAATGTAGGTTTGCCTTTCCTTAACCTATCTTCTAAGATAAGACGTAAGGTAAGTATTGCCTCCCGGGTTCCTACGTTCCTCCTGAATCCAAACTGATCTTCCCCGAGGTCAGCTTCTACCAGCTTTTCCATTCTCCTGTAGATAATTCGTGTTAAAATTTTGCAACCATGACTTATCAAACTTATTGTTCTGTAGTTTTCACACCTGTCTGCGCCTAATTTCTTTGGGATGGGGATTATTACATTTTTCTTAAAGTCTGAGGGTATTTCACCTGTCTCATACATCCTACACACCAGTTCAAATAGTCTTGTCATGGCTGGCTCTCCCAGAGCCTTTAGTAGCTCTGAGGGTATGTCATCTACTCCTGGGGCCTTGTTCCGACCTAGGTCTTTCAGGACTCTGTCAAATTCATCTCTCAGTATAGTATCTCCTATTTCATCTTGATCTACTTCCTCTGCCCTTCCTACAACATCATCTCCAAGTTCATTTCCTTTGTAGAGCTGCTCTATGTACTCTTTCCACCTTTCAGCTTTTCCTTCTTTGCTGAGAACTGGTTTACCATCAGAGTCCTTGATATTCATAGAGCTGTTTTTCTTATCCCCAAATGTCTCTTTTATTTTCCTGTAGGCGGTATCTACTTTTCCCCTTCTTATACATTCTTCTACAGAGCTGCATTTGGCTTCTAGCCACTCCTGCTTAGCCATTTTGCACTTCCTGTCAATCTCATTTCTTAGTCGTCTGTACTCCATTTTGCCCGTTTCATTTACTGCATTTTTATATTTTCTCCTTTCAGCAATTAAATTTAGTATTTCCTGTGATATCCAAGGATTTTTTGTAGGTCTTGCCTTTCTACCTGTTTTGTCCTCTGCTGCCTTCACTATTTCATCTCTCAATGCTACCCATTCCTCTTCTACTGTTTTATTTCCCCCCGTTTCTGTCAATTGTTGCCTAAAGCTCCCTCTGAAATTCTCCACAACTTCACTTTCCTTCAATTTATCTAAGTCCCATCTCCTTATTTTCCTACCTTTCTGCAGTTTTTTTCAGTTTCAGCCTACAGTTCATGACTAACAAGTTATGGTCAGAGTCTATATCTGCCCCTGGGTATGTTTTACAGTTTATCACCTGGTTCCGGAATCTATGTTTTACCATTATAAAAACTATCTGATACCTTCCGGTGTCTCCTGGTCTCTTCCATGTATACAACCTTCTTTTGTGATTCTTAAACCATGTGTTTGTTATGATTAAATCATGTTCCGTGCAAAATTCTACCAGGCGACTTCCTCTTTCATTCCTTCTGCCCAGTCCATATTCACCTATTATTTTTCCTTCTCTTCCTTTTCCTACTACCGAATTCCAGTCTCCCATCACAATTAAGTTTTCCTCTCCCTTAACTGTCTGAATAATTTCCTTTAGCTCCTCATATATTTCTTCGATTTCCTCATCATCGGCAGAGCTAGTTGGCATATAAACCTGTACTACTGTTGTCGGTGTTGGCTTCGTATCTATCTTGACAATGATAATGCGATCACTGTGCTGCTCGTAGTAGTTTACCCGCATTCCTACCTTCTTATTCATTATCAGTCCTACTCCTGTGATACCCCCAACTGATTTTGTATTTATAATCCTGCACTCACCTGACCAGAAATCCTGTTCATCCTGCCACCGAACTTCACTAATCCCCACTATATCTAACTTCAACCTATCCATTTCCCTTTTTAAATTTTCTAGCTTTTCTAGTTTCTAGTTTGCAAAATACTAACACGAATTATTTACAAACGAATGGAAAAACTGGTGGAATCCGACCTTACGGAAGATCAACTTGGATTTAGGAGAAATGTAGTAACACGCGAGGGAATACTCACATTACGACTTAGCTTAGAAGATAGATTAAGGAAAGTGAAACCTACGACTTACGCATTTGTGGATCTGGAAAAAGCTTTTGACAATGTTGACTGGAATACCCTTTTTCAGATTCTGAAGGTAGCAGGGGTAAAATATAGGGAACGAAGAATTATATTGAACTTGTACAAAAACCAGACAGCAATTATTAGAGTCTAAGGTCATGAAAGGGTCGCAGTAGTTGGGAAGGGAGTAACAGAGGGTTGTAGTCTTTCACCAATGTTGTTCAATTTGGAGAGAGAATTAAAGTCCAGGGAGAGCGAATAAAAATCTTGCGGTTTGCTGACGACATAGTAATTCTGCCAGAGACAGCAAAAGACCCGGAAGAGCAATTAAACGGAATGGAAATTGTCTTGAAAGGAAGGTATAAGATGAACGTCCTTATCGATATTTTCAAAGATACAATTTATTGTCAGTATTTTAATGTTTTAATCTTTATTTTAAATATGAGAAAGATGACTATAATTATTTTCTCTTAGACATTGACAAAGAAATGTGTGGTTAATTATAATTTTATACTTTTTGGCTAAATTCCTCTATGTAGTGTTTTTCATTGGCTATCAAAGATGGGTAGAGCTGGCAAAGGGGCGGAGGGAGCCTCAGCTATTTAAGAGCAGTAGACCTTGCTCCAGCCAGCAGTGACACACTGAAAGACTCCCAGTTACCTGCCAGCTCCACAACATCGATGGGTATAACATCGTTTTACTCTTATGTATTAATTTAGTTTAATTTTGACACTAATGTGTATTGCTAGAAATTGTAAACTTTCACGGCCGGAAAGGTCAAAAGTACTAAAAATTTCCGGGCTATTATGCCGTGGTGTTAGGGATTTATTATGGAAACCCACCGTTTCGTCCCCGACTGCGGACGACATTTTCGAGGGGGATAGTGGCACTTTTTCGGACATTCAAAAGTGCTACGATCCTCCTTGAAAATGTCGTCGGCAGTCGGGGACGAAACGGTGGGTTTCCATAATAAATCCATAACACCACGGCATAATAGCCCGGAATTTTATAGTAATTTTAATATAGCTCGAAAGTCCTCTAAATGTAACTCTGATGATTTCTGAGTTAAAATTCCTGAAGATGGTCTAAAAGAAGACCGAAGAACTCTAGATTGTTCTTTATATATACATTTTGAATGTTTTTTATTTGCTTTTGCAAAAGTTATCTAGGCTATTTTGTGTACCACGATCGGTTAACCCCCTCGTTTGTTAATTTATTTGGTATAAATGTTTCAACAGCTGTGATGCGTCTTGCAGCTCGGGGAGGAAGAAGCGACGATCCCCCTGATGAAACTCTGCCCCTCTGTCTCATAGTAAGCAATCAAAATAAGACTTTAGACATTTTTTGTATTTTCAGTTCTTAAAATATTCACTAGCTCATCGGCATCTGTGATATTTCTTGGCAACTTTCGTCCGCGTGTTCAGAAGTTCAAAACCCGAATAAACCATTAACGCAGACGTTAAATTCTGCCCCAGCCCCGCGGGCGAGCTTGTGAACTTGGCGCCCCCACCCCTCCCGTTTTACCACGGCTAATCCGCAGAAAGTTCGGCTTCTCTGTCTCTCTTTCTTAATGGACGTTAAATGGCTCTGTGAAACTCTGGCTGGTATCAAATTTCATCGTTTAATACTCCCCGCGAATGTAAGAAGCCGAAGATTTTGAGTGAAATGGTATCACTTCTTCGCGGTATCATTACGTCGAGGTAAGAAGCATGTGAAACTACTGACTTTAAATGAAGTAAAAAATTCAAAAACACTGAGAAATGGACTAGATACCTCACCAAAAAAGTTACAGTCCGATAAATGTTCATAAAATAGTACATAGGGTCACTCGTGTAGTAGAAGGCACAATATACGTCACTGATGAGCACGAGACAAATAAGGGTAGATTATTATATCTCATCGCCATCATGTATATTGATACAAATATGAAATCGAAAAGAAAAGTTCATAAAACGACAGAAAATTTAATTCCGCTTCGAAGCAAACAAAAACACCCTTGGTAGAAAGCACATTCGAAAATTGGAATAATAACAAAAGTAAAAATACGTGCAACCACTTTCTAACTGTAAGAAAAGACTCATCTAAATTAAACCGACAGACTAACAGAAACTAAAAATGGCCCAATTTTTAGAAATCGAAAAAGACTTCCAAAAGAAAAACACAAGAAACTTTTACAAAACATTCAATGCAAAAGTAACCGGTTACTTACCTCAAAGGCCATGCTTTAAAAATGAAAATGGACGTTTGGCTCTTAACAACCATGAAAATTTTAAGATACGTAGATATTATTTTGAAAACCTGTTAAACTGTCCAGACCCAGCGAATAAATTGGAACCACAGGAAACTGATAACACCAACACGAAGTCTAAAGAACGTGACGAAATCGAAGTAACTAAACAAATTAAAAGATTTACAAACAATAAAGTATGTGGAGAAAAGGGAATAATGCTAAACTACAAAAAAGACCTCTCAAGTAACAGGACTTAACGGCGAACTGTGAAAATACCTGTGGACTGAAAAACTGCCCTAATTCATCCATTGCATAGAAAAGGAGATAGAGGCCATGTTAAAAATTACCGAGGAATCTCCCTCCTCCCGGTCACACACAAAATTCTCTTACAGTGTTTACTTGATCTAGAACCAAGAACAGTTGGAACCTAAAACTGGCGAAGACACTTTAGACCAAACAGATCCTGTTCTGAACAAATTCTTAATTTAAAACTAATCCTTAGGCACCAAAGGATTTCTAGTAACAATTTGAAATTTTCCAATTTTTAAAGGAACAAGGACTAGATTATTAAACTGTAACACTGATTAAGGAAACGTTAACCGGCTCTAGCTCTAAACTCATGGGAGAAATTCCTGAACCATTTGATATAAAGACAGACAGGCAGAGGAACTCGGCCCATTACTGTTTAACTGTGTTTTGTAAAGGGTAATTATAGAATGGCGAGAGCAAAAGTCGAGTCACAAAATAGGTCAAGTTAGGTAGAAGTAATATTAGATTGCATCGCCTTTGCAGATGATCTGGCAATTTTATCTAGGGATGTTACTACAGCCCAAAAGCAAATTAAAATTTTTAAAGAAGTCGTGGATCAAGTAAACTTGTTGTTTGTCAGTTTACGTATGAACACAGAGATTAGACTGTTTACAGACTCTTCAGCATGTGACGTGTAACTGGCCTGGAGGAAAGCAACCGCTCTCTACATTCTGTCTAGGGCCGCTGAGATCGAAGCGGCCCGGGGCTGGATGTGGGACTGTGCCGCATCTCCAATCACATAAAGCCGGTTTCACTGTTATTTTGAAGACGGTCTGACATGTCCAAACGTCACGTAATACCGTGAACATATGAAATTCATAAAAATACTCGCCGGGTTGAGATATGAAAAGTAATATTTACAAATGCCATTTATACTATCATAATATACGTTGATCGAGATTTAGCCGGCAGTAATCGAGCAAACTAACGAATGGTTATTTACGGCGCGGTCTGGTAGCATGCGCACGTGTATTGACGATCCACTATTAATAGTTCTAACTTCTACTGTATATCGGATCGAGTGATATTCTTTATCACAGAGCCTTTAGACATTCGAGAAAATTATGCAGTTTTTGACGTCATTGCATTATATTTGAAAACAAGAACCCTCAGAAGATAACATGCAGAATACTTTACTTTATGCAGACGTTTATCAGAAGAACTGTTCCTAATTTTCTGTTGTCATTAAGACACGAATATAAACATTACTTATCAATAACATTGTATCTGCAAGTGCTTGATTTTCTATACCAAGGCAGACTCAATCACTCATACTTGTTTCAACTGTTCTCATACTTGTTTCAACGGTTCGTTTTATCACAGAAACAATGAACTACCAAAAGTAGTGTGTTATTATATTTCACAGAATATCTTCTCTAAAAAAATGTTTAGGTGTTAAAATTTTGCACAAGGGGGCGTACGTAATTCTTTTACGAGTATATTTTCAGCATTCGCACATCTGATTATCACACACATTTGCACCTAGTCGTACAATAGAAGGAGTTAGCCACAAATTACAGTAGCATGTGTAGATATGTCTGCAATTTTCAACGTATTGAAATATAATTATATCACAGGAAAAAAAAAGTTTGTAACACACTTGCGTGGTGTGCCGTGCTAAGACCAGGCTCTAAATTTCATACTTGTTTTAAAATAAAGTTCTCTTCATTTTACATTAATGATGTTCCTTACTGTCATTGTAAGCTGCATATTATGCATTAATAGACGTTGCTTTATTAAGAAAAATGTGTACTTTTATGCTCCGTATTATATCAGAAAAGTAATGAAATGAATTGTATATATATATATATATATATATATATATATGACATTCCTTTATTATTAACCCAACCCATTTGAAAGGAACAGCAGTGTGCATAACTGCAACACAAGGAGAAAGGATTACCGTCAATATTCAAAGCTAAATCTAACTTTGTCACAGGAAGGGGTGCATTAATCTGCCACAAAAGTGAGGGTCACTTACCAAACAGATAGCCAACTACCATTTAAAAAAAGTTAAAATAATTTCTGACCGAGTACTGCTGCTACTAGTATTTCCCATAATCGAAATTCGACCAACTGTGTTTACAAAATGACTGAAATCAATAATTTTTATGTAACTGGGATTTATCTATATGTATATTTTTAGTTGTTACCTGAAACCTGCAATGTTATAGGTTTTATATGAACGCTGTGAAAAAAAGCTACATTGTAGCTACGAATATTACTGAAATAATACTTTGATTTCTCTTTAACTGTTCGATAATTTGAATAGATGTAGTGGATTGAAAAGTAAATAACGCGAGGAAATAGCCTTTTCCTTATGACAACACAACACGAATGCTGCTTTATCAGGTATGGTAACTTCAGATGCGAAAGGTTGCGCGTTACAAATCTGCACTGTAAATTCATTAAACCGCAACCCTCAACTGTCAAATGTGTAGTTCAACCAGATGGCTGCATTATCACTCCGAATATCCACATTCTTACTGTGGTGTCGCACAAGTCTGAAGTGCGCGCCACGTACTTTCTTAAGACTCGGCCACGAGTGCCCTCTGCTGCAATCCTGCTCGCGGCCACCACTGAACTGCATCGGCCACTTGGCAGTAGGACAGCACTAGAACAGACTCATCAGTAGGCAGGCCTCTACCTAATAATTAAACTGTGTTTCAAGATTACACTAGTCTGCTGCCATGACACTTGTAAAAGTATTATAATGTTACTACGAAATATTTATCTTGTTCTAATCTAGCTTAGTGTTTCTAGTTTCTGCTGTTCCACTGGCTGGTCACCTCAGACTCTGTACCCGCACACGCGTGCATCCTATTTTCCTGTGTCGGTCTCTCTCTACTCGGCCACCGACACCTAGGATTACAGGCGGCAACGAGGAAGAAAAAAAAAAGTTTAAATGTTTGTAGAGCTTATGGGACTTAACTACGCTGTCATCAGTCCCTAAACTTACAAACTAATTATAAACTATCTAATAGTAAGAACGGCAGAAACATCCATGCCCAAGGGAGGATTCGAACCCCCACCGTAGTGGCCGTGCAGTCCGTGACTGACGTTCCGCAGACCGCTTGGCCACCCTGGCCGCCGACACAAAACATACTACTTAGTCTTCGCATTAATTATGTCTGTTTAGCTTTGCTTCTTTCACCCAAAACTATTATGGTTGTCATATTATGACGGAAGTAGGAAGTGGTAGTTGTTCAAACTGTATCATTTAAAATTATTAACTTATATGAATCGTGTGTATCAGCAGCAGATGTCAACAAAATTATTCTTTCAGGGTAATACGCGAAATATCGACACCAAGAAATAACATTATTCGGTTACCACGAAATGTTGATTTCCACTGCTGACAACTCTGTCGACCAAGTAGTTCAACCATTCTACCGCTAGATGGCTGTCATGCCTTTCGCGGCGTATTTTCGTCTAGGTCTAATGCACCCCTCCCCCAATTGCTTTAACTGCTGATATCCGTCTCCGTAGTCAATTGCCGGACGCCGTGGCTCAGCGCGCCTGGTCAGAGGGCTGAACGCCGCTCTGTAATAAAAAAATCTGAGCCAACAACTCATCGAACAACAAAGAAACAGAATCAACTACCACAATAAACCGAACCACCCATAAAACAAAAAATTGGACAGCACGGTTGTTTGCCACAGAGGGGGCCCGGGTGCGAGTCCTGATTCAGTCTGAGAGTTTCTGCACTCGGCGAATGGGCGTTGTGTTTTGCTCGTCATCATTGACAAACAAGTCGCCGAAGTGGCGTCAGCTGAAAAGACGTGCACGAGGTAGGCCGAACACGACCATAAATGCCACTCTTATCGGCTGCGCATACACATGATTTTTGCTTTGTGCACATCTATGGAAAAGCCCATACGGAATTATATAGATTTCATTGGCCTCCTCGTATGATTAATATTAATAATCGGTACTTTAATTTTCGATTTTGCGTATTTATGTGATTACGGTAAGATTCCATTCTGCAAATAAAAATTTTACATTGTACAAGGCAGGAAATTAATTAGAAGATAAGATCGGATTGTTAGTCCGAAATGTTTTTTATTCGTGTTTTATTCCACTAGGTTCTTCCGCTGTCTCCGCGTTGGTACATTAAATTGCTCATCCACCTTCGGGCCTGTTATGCAGGTTTCACCTGTAACCCTAGCCAGGGACCCTTACAGGGTGCTACCATCCGGAGCCAGATGGACTGAGTTGTTTTACGAGGTTGTTCCTCATCTCCCTCCTCCTTCTGCATCACTTGCGAGATGTGGCCTTGGGCTTGGGATCGGCAATGGCTTTCAACAAAGTTTAAAATACAGCGCTACAACAGTAGTGAAACCAGAATGCCTGTATGCCAGTCAATGTCTAGCACTGAACTACAGGCTTCATAAATTATCAACATTATAAAGAAGAATCATAAGGAACATATAAGACCCTCTAAAAATTGCAGAGTTTTGGAAATTAGGAAGTAACAATGCGATTTACCAGAAAATAGAAAACATGTTAGAAGCGATAAGAGAAAGGACATTGCCGTTTCTTGGACACATTTATAGAATCCATGACAGTAGAGTAACTAAACGAATCTTCAAGTGGCTTTGGGAAAAGAAATCAATCACCACCTGGATTCAGGAAGTCAAGGAAGACCTAGAAACGAACAACACACGTGAAGAAGAAAGAATTAATGGAAAGAAATATTTTTAGGAAGAAAGTCTTACTAATGGAACGTTTCCAAGGGAGGAAGGAAAATAAAACAGGCACTAAGTGGATTGAAGACAGCAAAACGAAGCACAGTGAAAGAAAGAATACTGGAAGAAAATTAAAGAACAACTATGGAGGAAGAGCTGATATTGTAACGTCGTCCTTAGAAGGCCGGAACGAAAGAAGAAAAAGAAGATATTAGTAATTTTACAATGAAATTAATGTCTTGTAATATCGTGTAAAGATTCCTTTTATTACAAGGACGTGTTCCACATCAAAAGGAACAGAATTAATTAATTATACAAATATTAATTGGCAATTTGCGAGAATTTCTACTCTGTTATTCTTTAGTTGGTCTATGCTTTCGTAACACATGGAAATTTGTGCCGGACCGGGGCTCGAACCCGGGTCTCCCGCTTATCGCGATCGGTCGCCTTAACCACTTGTCCACCCGAACATGCTCCCCGGCCAGAACCAAACTAAATGCATGCGAGCACCAGGGGAAGTGGACAAGTGCAACATATGGAAGTTTGGGTCTGGCCGGTGTAGCAAAAGCATAGACCAACTAAAGAATAACGGCTAGAGTCGGAAATTCTCACAAATTTCGAATTAATATTTGTATAATTAATCATTACGAAATGTCGTATTCATGATCTGTGGGACAAGTATCATTATATAAATAGGCTAACACGAAACTGAGGTTACAGATCTATATAAATGAATTGCTGTTCGTTAGCCTCGCTAAAACTCGAGAACGGCTGAACCGATTTGTCTAATTTTAGTCGAAATATTCGTGTAAGTCCAGGGACGGTTTAAACGGTGATAAAATATGGAAAAGTTGTCCGGAAAAGAGGAAAATCGGGAAAAACTGAAACAGCTTTTTCCAGTGAGGTAACAATACCGTTCGTCCAATTGCGGTAAAATTTTGTACATTTCATGTTGAAAGCAAGAGGAAGGTTTGCTTTAAATAAAAATTTGGAAAAGTCGCCCGGAAAGTAGGGAAATTTAGGAAAAGCCGAAAGCGATTTTTTCTATGAATAAAAATCAATTGACACATGGTTGAAGGAGCATCACTTGAGTACGGCTTGACAGGACAAGTTTTGTATGAAATAAATTTTATGGAAAATCTACCAACAAAATTGGAAAATTTGATTAAAACTAAAAGGGCGTTTTCCAATGCGTTTTTGATTGAATTCAGCACTGTAAGTGACTATTCCCAGTTTCTTTTTTTTTTTTTTTTGTTTTGTTCATTATGGCCTTGGAAAAGTTTTCATTAAAAAGAAAACATTAGGGACTGTTAAAATTCAAACCAAGTTCCTTTTTCAATATGTTTCTAAATGTACTCAACAGTATACGTTGAGAACCGTTCATCCGATTGCGATAAAATTTTGATCATTTGATATTCAACAAAACATGAACGTTCTTATGAGCTAAAAATTTGAGACAGTAACCCAGAAAATTTAAAAATTCCCAAGAAACTGAAGGAGCGTTTTTCAATGGGATATCTATATCATTCGTCTGATTGAGATAAAATGTTGCATATTTGACGTTCAAAGCAAGAGTAACGTTTTTATGGAGTAAAAATTTGGAAACGTTTCCCGGAAAATTCAGAAAAAATAGAGATTTGATGCACTACTTGAAGGTGTCAGCGGTTGTTGTTAAACATACGTCGCATCTTAACAATTTTTTGTGCAACTAAGGCCAGTACTTCTGCTGTTCTGCCGTTCTATACATTTTTACTAAAGGGACAACTGACGGACACCGACTCCAAAAATAACAATAAATGTAACTACATTATCTATATCTATAAATGTGAATGTCTGTTCGGTGTACGTTTATCACGTATGAACCACAAGACATAAAGAGCTAAAAATTTGTACAGTTACTAATGTCTACCCGGGGAAGGCTTTAGGCACTGTTTTATGGCGATCGGCTACCTATTTATCTATATATGTTAATGTGACTGTCTGTTCGGTGCACGCTTATCACGTCCAAACGACAAGACGCAGAGATTTAAATATTTTTACAGTCACTAATTTATACCTGAGGAAGGTTATAGGCACGGTTTTATAGCGAATTGATATATATTTAGTAATTTGAAGAATATAATGCGTGTAATTGTTGTCTGAAGTCTCCCGTTGTACATTATAGCAGTTCCATGCCGATAGCTATAAGGGAGTGGAAGATATGGTGGTTGAAAGACGTCAAATTATAATAAAATTCGGAATGAAGGCCAGCGATGGTATTTCGACTCTATAGCAAGGAGGTTACATACAGCGTAACGTGATGCCACAGACCATATCTTTGGTCTATGCGTGGTACAATGTCTTCAGCTCTTTCTCTGTAAGGATAAGCGTACGAATAAGGAAATATAAGAATAAATAAATAAAGCAGTAAAAAAGAAATTTAATACACGTCTTTAAAAACATCAATTTGATGTTTCGCGCATTACATCGAGTGATCGATCTGTGATATTATTACAGTCATTATTGTTGAATTTAGTGATTGGATTCTTCGAAACGAGTGCATTTTTACGTGTGATTTGATCAACACTACTTACTTTCCTGATAATGTCGATTACAATTGTTTGTTTCTAAAGAAGGTATTGTATTTCATTTCATTCTTCAAAACCAGTCTCATAGCACACTACTGAAAGATAGCTTATCTATCATAATCAACCAACACGCGAGCGGAGCCGCGGGTTTAAACTAGTGTTATCATAATACTACTCAGAAGCCATAGCATGATCGTAGACGAGATTTTTAACGTGGCCAAATGCAACAAAAACCAAGTGAGCCAAAACATGGAACCGGGTTTGTCACACTTGAAAATGGCCTAACATAGAACCGGCCGCGGTGGCCGAGGGGACTGAGGCGTTCCAGTCACGGTCTGCATGGCCACTACGGTCGGGGCTTCAACTCCCTCCTCGGGCATGGATATTTGTGCCGTCCTTAGTTGTAGGTAGTTCACAAGTAGTTTGTAAGTTTAGGGACTGATGACCCCGTAGTTAAGTCCCATAAGCTATACAAACAAAAGCCTAACATAGAGGCCGAAACCGGTAGTGTGGGCTTAAATAAAGCACCAATAAATGAAACTGGAGCTGGACTTTCATTAAATTGGTCATAAATGTTGCGAATATTTAATCGAGCAGATCACAGTGAGCTTGCTGCTCTTGCGGCGGCTGTTTTCCTGCAGTCGAGCTATAAGAACACCGTTTGCTTTCTGACACACGGCTCTCCTAAGCACACGGCGCCTGCCATATGTTCCGTCGGTGGCAGCGGCCACTGTGGTGTGGACGCCACCCCGTGGGGACATACACATGAAGTTTTACGGCCGAGAAGGTTTTCGTGCTGCTCTGGCGGAGGGCGTAATCGTAAAAAGCGCACCCCCCAGCTCTGGGGGAGGCGTCCACTGGGCCGGGGGGTGGGGGGGGGGGCGGGGGCGGAGCGTCCATCGGGATTATCTGGGGCGGCGGCACTCTGCGCTGCCACATCCATCTCACGCCGAGCACAGTCCACCGACAGACGTCTGCACTTCTAGACTGCTCCATCAGCGGCGGACGACCGTCTCCCCTGCTAAGGAAGTTGTCTCAGCCTAAGGAATTCGATTCGCGTCTCTCATTGTCAGCGGAGTAGAAACGGTAATGCAGCTCCATAACAGTGGCTACATTCTAAATTCACCGACAAGGCCTTACAGATGCATGGTGCACACACACATAAAAAAAGAAGTGTTGCATCAGCGCGATTCTAGGTGTTCATGACCCTTTACATACAAATGAAACAGAGATAGACAATAAACAAAAATTTTAACAAAAAAAGGACATAAAATAAAGAAACTATTCAAAAACAAATCAATATACACTAAAAAGTAAAATAATAATAATTATTATTATTATTATTGCGTTTTCTTCTACATTTTAACAATCAACTTACTTTTTCTACTCATCAACATGAAGGTACGATCTATGTATTTACCACGCAAGAAGATAGGTAGGCACCTACCCACTTTAAATCCAACTCATAACAAACAATGATCAAAATATTTTTTAGAATTCTATGTAAAATGAAAAGAAAAATATTAGACTACTTGAAAGTCAATCAAGTTATTACGATAATATAATGCAGTTACAATTATTGTTATTTTTGGAGTCGGTGCCTGCCAAGGAAACACCGTAATGTACCTATCAAAAATAATACGAGAATATTGAGACCGAAGTCCGTTCGGATGTTCCCTTGGCTGACACCGACTCCAAACATAACAATAATTGTAACTACATCATATTATTGTAATAACTTGATTGACTTTAAGTAGTATAAATATTTTTCATTTCATTTTACTTAGGAGAACTTTAGAAAATATTTTGATCACTGTTCGTTATTCATAGGTATGTGTTGAGTTACTTTGAAAGTGGGTTGGTGCCTACCTTCTTGCGTGGTAAACACATAGATCGTACCTATATATTGATGAGTAAAAAATTAAGTTGTTTATTAAGTTGTAGAAGAAAACGCAATTTTTTTACTGTTTAGTGTATATTAATTTGTTTTGGAATAGTTTTAACTCGGTTTTTTGTTAAAATTTATGTTTATTTTTAATTTTATTTTTAGTGAATTTGAAGTAAACTAATTTTTCTGAATATGGGTAGACCTACCAAACGCGCTGCTCATACGAGACAGCGCCGTTTAAATGAGACAAACGAAGACAGGGAGAAACGCCTATCTCAACAGAGGAAATCTACCTAGATTTCAATTTCGAAAGAGACTTGCGAATGGCGCAAAAATAGATTTTAAAAAATGCGGCTTGACATTAAAAAAATTGAACCGGGAATTACTTGACCATAACGAAGTTACGGTAGGTGACTCAACTATTCTGTCAACCCTAAACAAGATTCGGCCGAGTGTCGTTAATTTGCTCCTTAGGATTGAAGAGTTTCGTTACTTTGTCATGGATTCCGTAATCAAAACCTAATAAAACTCTCATCAAACCATCCTTGAAGTACATCCTTTTCAATAAGAAAAGATCATCGAAATCTATTGGCTTGATACTGAATTATTCGCCCATTTGTCGCGGACATACTTCATGCAAATTTAAGACTTGTATGTTTTTCTTATTGATGCCATTGTCAGAACTGGACCAAATTGAAATGGGACCACATGGGAAGCACCAGCTTTCAAATAAAAAAAGAATCATCAAAATAGGTTCACACAGTCTAAGGTTCTGAGGTAGCAAACATAAATAAATGAATAAAAAAGAAAAAAATGCAGTCGAATTGAGAACATCCTCCTGTTTTGAAGTCGGTTAAAAACAACGTTTGTTGTACGACGATAATATAGACATTGTGAATTTGTGTTCCAGATTGCAGCATACACCAGTACCCCCAATACACGGTAACTCGTCCTCTTGCACTGATGCAAGCCCGTATTGATCATGGCGTACTGCCCAATAGATCATCAAGGCACTGTTGGTCCAGATTGCTTCACGCCAGAAAATGACTGGTAATGGTCATAATAAAGCAAACGTTCCAATTTGAAGTCTATTTCTTGCCGCATTAATTTTACCACATCCGTCGTCACTTCTACAGCCGCAGAAGTAATTCCAGCTGTCAGCTCTTGAAGATTCGCAAATAATGGTGGGACGTACTTCCGGTTCTTAATAAAACAACAGAGAAAAAAATCGAAGGGAGTAATGTCTGGACAACGGGGCGGCCACATAAATGGTAGCCCTCCCCCCGTCCATTTCAGCGACCTCTAATGTCATTATTGAAAGCATCTTGCACTTCCCTCGTGTATTAAAGTTGTGCTCTGTCGTCTTAGAAACGTATGTAGCCGACTTAATCATCACTATGTAACTGTGGGAACAAAACGTTTTCGAGGAAAACCATCTGTATAAAACCGTTTTATGAAAAAAGAGGGGTCCGTACAGTTATGTTTTACTTAAGTAAAACCGCAGGATTTGGGACAGTAAAAAGTCTAATCAGTACATGGAACTCATTCGTAATAGCCCTTATATTGAGAAATAAATGGGCTTACGTAATTATTTTAATAAATAAGTTCTTTCGGAAGTATTTAAAAATAGATATAGTTCATTACGACCGAGTAAGCTTTTGTTAGTATATAATCTGGTAACTTGTTCAAACACGCTGTTCAGACCTAATATACGTAAATCCACTTTGATAATACAACAAAAATGAAACTAGTCGTAGAGTATTTCAATAACCCACGAAAAAAATCAACTAAACTGCTGAAACAATGCAACGTCTGCCGACAGCGGCACAATAAGTCGTAAATTTCTTTCCTCTCTTAGCTTCAATTTTTCTGAGAGCTGCACAGCGTCTTTCTTTCATAAAAACAATGCAGGTTTTCGATAATAAGGATTCCATTTAATAGTAATTAATGCTATCGGACTTTACTTTAAGAAAAATTGTCCATTGATTGGATACTACACATGAGTGACTTGTTGCTTCATTCGAATCCATCAAACTACATCTACCACAGCTTAAAACACAAGTGAGTTTTTCATTCTGCAGATCCAATTAAAGACTCACTCTGAAAGAGTCTGTCTTCAAACCTCCTGTCAGAGAAGCTTGGTAGGAGATTTTTAACATCTCGGACGTTCGTTCAACATATTCTTTAGTAAATTTTAAAAATTAAGAAAAAAATTCTGATTTTGTATAAATTCGATTACACTCTGAAGTGAATGTTTGTTGTACGTACTTTGGAGCAATCATCAATGTGTTCCACGTATAAAACAGGCTTGGTACAAGGTTTCCTAAATCCTGCGGTTGTGTTTGTTTACCTTGACACTGATGTGAAATGTTGATTCGTCGCTATAAAGCACTTGAGTAAGCAATGTCTTATCTTTCCTTCATTCGGCATAACATTACTGTAGACAATGCAGGATATGTAACAATGTCTGTCTGTGCGCCTTCAAGTTGAATCTCTGTCGTAACACTCTCTTGACAGTTGACTGAAAAACTCCAAGTTCTGGCGAGGAAGTATGCGCTGATCACCTGGAATGGCGAACAAACCTCTCTCTCATTCTCCCGACGACATCCTTAAAATCTCATGGTGACTTGAAGATTTGTAACGACGAATGTTACAACACGTCTGCCGGAAATTCTGTTATCAAGAGTACATTGCAAGCATATTGGAACTTTACTTATGGTCCTCTCTTCAAAATTTACGTTGAACCCATGTTTTGTTCTTCCATCCGAAACACGCATCAAACACATACAAATCCTGTGAAGTCTGCCATTATAATTTTCAACCTTCTCTCTTTTCTAGTTGCAGAATACTGTTCGTCAACAATATGGGAATGAAACTTGAAGTATTTTGCCAGATGATGACATCTTCGCAGCATGTCTAAGTCGTCTTAATAAAATTGTACATGTAATTAAAGTTGTAAAGTGTTTATAGAATACCCCTAGATGAAACTGCATATTTGAAAGCGCCGCTGCAAATCAACGTTATTGATATAGGTCGGTAATTTATCTGATTACTCCTAGTGTCAGTGTGACCTGTGCAGCTTTCCCAAATAACACTCACTGGCCAGAATTCTACGTTGTATGGATTGAAATACCTATAATTACATGAATGTCTAGACCATCATGAAACTTGATTAATGCAGTCTGGTCAAATTGTCCAAAGAGCTTAATATAGTGATACGATGGATTGTCCCATTAAGTGAGAATTCTGACAGATCCCTTGGAACAGTTTTATCAATAGCAATAGTGTGCATACTTTGAGAATTCCAGGCTGTAGTAATGATTGAAGGACTAGATCAAAACTATTTAATCATGGATGACTGTGAGATTGCTAAAGAATTACTGAAACTTCTTGATAAAACTAGTAAAGAAGAGAACAAAACCAGTGCCTGGTTTTTAGAATTCAAGCAGAGAGACGTGCAGTCTGTTAAGAAAATTAGGAGCAAGTCGACCTGTTATCCGCAAAGATGCTTAAGCAACACCAGACCAGAATGTAGAATAACCCACCACAACACACTCAGGTAGTCCTATACAACAATGGCAAGGAATGAGGTCAGTAACCTGAAGTAGAAGCGTCCAATAAGCCAAACTATTCTATAGGCAGTACATCACATCAATGTAGCACTCAAAGAAATTAAAATAAAGCCAATGCTCCAGGATTTGATAGGATACACCCACAATTCCTAATAAAATATGGAAACAAGCTTAAGTGGCTTGCGAACTACTTCGTTATATTATGCGACCGGTTGATCTTCCAAAGGAACAAAAAAATGGATATACTTTCTCCTAGTAAAATTGCGAATAACGGTCTTAGCTACCACGAAGTTGCCCTCGTGAGATCCTGCGAGACGTCTCATCCTTAACAGAATCTGTCCAACTATACATGAAGCTACACCCATCCAACAAAAAGAATCCATACCTAACAGTAATTGTACATACGATGTACTTAGCAACCAACACACAGAATCTGAATTCCTAAAAGACGAACAACGCTAGCAGCTTGTATGATATCACAGTTGTCTATGGTACAATATGGAAACACGGAATCTCGTACCAACTAGCAAGTGTTATACGCTGCCAAAAGATAATTAGGCTCATAAATAACATGTAATATGAGAGAAACTTCCAAGTGGTTATCGGCAGTCATTTAAGCAGACTAAATAAACATAATAATAGTAAGTGGAGTTGATAATACATTGAAGGAGGAGGGGTGCACAGGTTTAGCGTCCCGTCAACAACGTGGTCGTTAGAGATGGCGCACAAGTTCGGATTGTTTTTATTAAGGATGGGGAAAGAAATCGCTAGAGGCCTGTGAAAAATTCCTCCAGACTTTTACCTGAATCGATTTAGGAAAGTCACGTAATACCTAAATCTCGATGGCCACAGGTGGTTTTGAACCGCCGTTAATGTATATAACCAGACGACCCGGTGAACTTCGTATCACTTACCTCTTAATATAAAACATATGAATTTGAATCATATTTATTTGAAACCCAGTAGCTTTATAAAGACATAATCAGATAGTCTAAGTATCGGCTCGATAGTGGGCGGCAAGAGTGGGCATATCACGCACACAGGTCCAGGATAATGTTCATGTCACATTCTTGGAAGTTCAGGGAAGATTTAAACGGTGATAAAATATGGAAAAAATCGCGAGGAAAATTTAGATTAAAATTAATATGGTTTATATTAAGAGGTAAGTGGTACAAAGTTCACCGGGTCATCTAGTTATCTAGTCGACCCTGCAATGCTTCGCAATTACTAATATGTATGTACTCTTGCTTTGAACTTCATTTGTGCAAAATTTTATCGCAATCGTACGAATGATATTGATATCCCACAAAAAAGAGCTCTTTCAGTTTTCCACAAATTTTCCTACATTCTGGTCAACTATTCCAAACTTTTACTTCACTCAAACCTTCCTCTCGCTTTGAGCGTCAAATATGCAAAATTTTATCGCAATCAGACGAATGATAGTGATATCCCATTGAAAAAAAGCTCTTTCAGTTTCTCGCGAATTTTTAAAATTTCCGGGTAATTTTCTGAAATTTTTAGTTCATAAGACCGTCCATCTTTCGTTGAACGTAAAATGATAAAATTTTTATCGCAATCGGATGAACTGTTCTCAACTTATAATGTTGAGTAGATTTAGAAACACATTGAAAAAGAAACTTGGCTCGTATTTTGCGACTTTCGTTTCTAACTTCCCTATTTTTTTTTTTCACTGAAAACTTTTCCAAGACCATAATGAACAAAACAAAAAAAGAATTACCCCTCTCCGTCATGCGAATAGTCAGTTATAGTGTTGAATTCAATCAAAAACACATTAAAAAACGCACTTTAAGTTTTTCTCAAATTTTCCAATTTTCCGGTAGATTTTCCAAAAAAATTATTTCATACAAATCTTGTCCTGTCAAGCCGTACTCACGTGACGCTCTTACAACCATGTGACAATTGATTTCTATTCAAAGAAAAAATCGGTTTCAGATTTTACTAAATTTTCCTACTTTCCAGGCAACTTTTCCAAATTTTTGTTTGATCCGAATCTTTCTTTTGCTTTGAACATGAAATGTACAAAATTTTATTGCAATTGGACGAACGGTATTGGTAGCTCACTGGAAAAAGCTGTTTCAGTTTTTCCTGATTTTCCTCTTTTCCTGACAACTTTTCCATATTTTATCACCGTTTAAACCTTCCCTGGACTTACAAGCACATTTTAAGACTAAAATTAGCCAAATAGGTTCAGCCGTTCGCGAGTTTTAGCGAGACTAAAGAACAGCAATTCATTTTTATATATATAGACTAGCTGAAAACCCAGCGTTGCCCGGCTATTTAATTATTTATTTCTGCCAATTTGCAGGTATATCTTCATTTGTATAAGGGCTGTATGTCTGTAAAATCCCTTGGGAATACAATTAGTAGTAATGAAGTAATAGAGTAAAACTTGGTACGGGAAGAGGCGGTTTTCTATGAACGTTACTGTTTATGTGCTCATATCTCATGAACTACTTGTCGAAATGTGATACAATTTAGAAGGTACATTCAACTATATGTGTGTATTGTGTCTGTAAAATTTCCTGCGGCTACAATTTGTAGTGTACAAATTATAAATTTAACGTCATACCGAATGCCGTAGTTTTACTCCCTAAACAGCGGGAAAGTAGTAAGCGAGAAACCTTTTTCCTTTTATCATTTTTCTATTGTTGTCAGCGAGAAAAAGTGTAATAAAGGTTTTAAATTATGGTTGAAGTTTGTAGCAAGTCGCTAAGTACTCTCATTCTCATATAGCGTATTTTTAAATCTTGCCGCATTATGTCGCAGTTTTAGCGATTCCTATTGTTTATGACGGTATATCTTCTGAACCATGTGTCGTATGTGATTCTTAACCATGCAGCAATTGTTACCTCACGGTAAGGAATGTGTGTACCGAATTTGGTTGAAATCGGTCCAATGGTTTAGGAGAAAATGAGCAGCATTGTCGCTAAATGTAGCAGTTTTTCGCAGATCTCATTGTTTACGACGTCATATCTCGTGAACTATATATCGTATGTGATTCTTACACTTATACGGACACTCTGCTTTATATATTAGATAGAAGATAGATTATCATTACTGGCGCTGAACCATAGAATAATTTTATTTCGTTAATTAGTTGAAATTTGAAAATTAGTACACACATCTATTACAAAAGGTATTGAAATAGTGATTAAAGACCAGATGGGACGAAAATATGGGGGCCTTGAACATGGGTTGGGGATGCAAAATGCATAAGCACTACCATGAAAGATTCGTCATCTTATTTAAGCAAACATAAGCAGATACGACAGCATGAAATAGCAGTTGATTCCCTTTTTAAGACATCCATAATTTAAAAATATGTATCTTTCTGACAAAAATACAGCTTCATATTGTAAATTTGCCTATAATCGTTAGACATTATTATAAACTGTGTTATCCCTTACGACGTGAGCAGTGAATAACGTGCTTCATGACGCCGCTGCTAACACTCGATTTTCCGATCAGTATACTAGGGAATACAGAGATCACTCACTATATATGCAATTTTTTTGGACACTGTAAATCTGTGGTATTCCTGATTGTTATGTGGCAATACTGGATATTCCGATACCACCCGTCTGTTTTGACCCATGACGTCAGGCACAACGTCATGACGATAACCGACATTCATATTTTAGTGCAAATGTAATGTGGCGTCGATAACAACATGAAATAAACAACGACACAAATATGAATGTAAGCGAAAAAAGGGGGGAAAATAATAAAAGAATCTAACGGGGTTACCACGGGAAATAAGGGGTTCTGGGCGGGAAGAGTCCAAATAGAAAAACAATAGAAATAGCAATACTGGAATAAAAATGAGGCATCGAAAAAATATGCAATGATAACGTTTCACTGTATGTACCCGAACAATGTGGGACACAAAATCATCCTGAAAATGGCTCGTTTACTGAAATTCGTGAATACTATGTAGCATCAGAAGTGTTTTTTTCCGTAATAATTAAGTACTATTACGAAACTGGTGAGAGACTAGCGAAGCTTAAAAGTGAAGCTACGTTTTGCAATGTTCTTTTGTTAAAAAATGAAGACGAGGGAACGAATTCTGTTTAGAGATAAAAATGCTTCCATACGAATAAAATCTTTATGTTTCAGTTTATTAAGAAAAAAAACTCACGGGATGCAGACAGATCTATCTTTTACTGCAGTCGTAGGAATGCCCAGATTAATATGCTGTGGAAAATTAAAGAAAAAAAGGGAACAAAAGCCCTGGCGTGATGCGGACAGAACGACGTTTAATAACCTCACAGACACGAACTTTAACGTCTACACATCAAACAGCAATCGCGGACTCATAAAATGCATTTCAGCCCTTATAACTCGATCCGTTTTTAAATATTGTCAAGTATTTCCTATCGCTGAAGTAATTGTTCAACACAAAACGCGTAGCTAAATAAAATGCATTCTAATAAATATTACCTCTGACACAATACTTTCTTACACAAAAACGAAACACGTAAAGAAATAAATGTAATCTTATAAAATTGGTCAACACGAACCGCGTAAATAAGTAAATGCATTCTAATAAATATTACCTCTGACACATTTACAATATAATCAGCGACTAGTAATAAACAAATAGAAACACATCTATGACAAAATGACGTAACACATGACGAAATTGGTCAAAGCCGACGGGTGGTATCGAACAGTCAATGTGAGCCTGTCCTGTAGTTATAACATTTATAAAATGCAAAACAAACTGTCTCACATGGCTATAAGCAAAATCCAGCTACCCTAGACATAGGGACTGATGACCGTTGCAGTTGTCTCTTTCAAAATCCAACCAACCACACATGCACAAAAGTACAGTCTCGAAGATCTCCATACTCATTAAACTCACACATTCAATAATTAACCAGAATCCCCGATCTCTCTATAACGTAGGTGTTGTGAGAAGACAAGAGCGACACATGAAAATTTTTGCTTTATCGGGATTCGAACCCAGACTGCCACTTTACGCCTCTTATCCACCCAAATTCCCAAACAGTTAGCTTATCTTGAAAGCCTCACATCTCAAGAAAGTTATGTGTGGTATATCTCTTAAAATGGTTCGCGAGCAATGTAAGTGTATTCTGTTATTCTCACGAAAGTGCAGCACAGATATCATCATTTCTGACTAACATTCTAATAGTTGAAATATTAATTGTAATTATAATAATGCAATAAAAAACCTTAGAAAGTTGTTGTGAAATGCGAAATTTTCGGTCAAAGGCAAGAATATATCGGTTCCTAGGGCTCAAAGCGTCCTTGGCTCGCCCGCTCGATTTCCGCAAGGGGTTCCGCGTCCGACTATGCACTGAAATAATCACTCTGCCTAGACCAGAGGTTGGCAAGTAATCTTGGATGGGGTCCGGATACTTCTGAAAATTTGTATCGAGGTCCAGAAGTACAACTACATATCCCTTATCAATTTTTATTTTGATTTTCAGTCACAAGTTAATGTGAAATACAAAAGCTGGGAAATATAAATGTATAATAACCCAGTAAAACTTATATTATTTGCTGTTTATTTGTTTTCTTTTTTCTTAATTTTTTTATTTTCACTTACAAAAAGTACGAAAAAATGTGTAGTCATACTTCTATTGAAAAATCATACTATTTTTTGTTCAATGTTCACTAAAAAGTATGGAATACAATGAACTGTGCGTATTTGTGTTACAAAAATCGATGCAAGAAATTACATTTGCGGTGTTTAGCCAAGTTCTTAAAGTTGGTTTCACAAGAGGAGCACCTCATGTGAATATTGTTTTCAAGGTGGGCGTCCGTTAATCTTGAGCGATACTTATTCATCAAGAAATTAATTTTTTAAATGAAATTTGACAAATATGTGTGGAACTAAACATGGTGGCCAGGTAGATGGCAAATTTTCATATTTTTCCAGGACACTTCGCCAGTGGATTCATTTTTATACTTTTGCGAGGAAATTACGACCTGCAACTCTGTTATCTGCGTTTGAAGAAAAGGCTTTGATAGGTAGAACAACTTCCCAGCCACATCCGTCAATTATGCTGTTGGAGAAAGCTCTAAAGAGGATTTTTAAGAGCACAAAAATGGTGTTTAAATGAATATTCCCTGACAGGTTAAATAGAGGTTTCAGAGACTGTATGAATATTTATGAAATTTCCTTGTTCATGGAATAAAGTTCTTGTGCTGCATTAGTGTGTACAGGACGTTCATACGGATCATCGGCCCGCTTGCTCTGTTTTTCCCCCGCTCGTCAGCGTATTCTCCAGCGCTGCACGTCATGACAACCATTTATCTAAAATTCTAGAAAAATTATACGGATGTCTCGTCTTATACGAATTGTTATCTACAGAAAAAAAGTATTTATTAAGTAATTTGAGTATATGACTTATATTTTCAATAATATTTTTGGCGGTCCAGTTTTTGGCCTTCCGCGGTCGCGGTTCTATTCAGCCAATTATCAGACAAGCCAATAGTGGGGCAAAGGGTGTATCCCAATTGGGAATAACTAACCAGTTTCGGCATACGCCCTACAACCAAGAAAAACCTCCCGAAAACCTTGGTCAGATCCGGGGGTTGGGACCAATTAAATTACCTGCGGGACATTACCCCGAACTACAAATGAATTATCGGTTTAAGAAAGAAAGAAAAAAAAAACTTTACTCTTTTCATTCTCTACTCCGAGGAGTGGAGCGGGCTGTTTGAGATCCAGCCCATAAAGAGTCGCCGTTCTATTCAGCCAATTCTCAGACAAGCTGATAGTGGGGAAAAGGGGGAATACGTGGGAAGGGCTTACCAGCTCCGGCATACGCCTTACAACCAAGGAAAACCTCCCGAAAACCTTGGTCGGAACCGGGGGATTGGGACCAATTTAATTTATATCTGGGACGTTGCCCAGACTGCAAATGGATTATCGGGAGAGCACGAGTGTACTCACGACAATCAAGTATCGGACGCCCGATTTACTCTCGTAAACTCGTAGAGATCAGCTCGACCAGCAGTGGACAAGCATCCATCTAAAGGAACCGCACCCGTGAGCAAAGTATCCTCTGCGTCCTGAATCGGTTTAGAACATCGTTTTTATAAGTTAACAAATGGATTATATATTCAACATTTTCTAGATTTGAAGCTCTTATTTTTCCGTGTTTGCAGTGAAAATTACTGGGTATGAGGTCCGCCTGATATGCAAAACACTGTTTTTATTATTTATATATGCCTGCGAGAATCTGTGATATGGGAACACAGAAAGGTACAATAGATTTGTTTTAGTTCGAATGGAATGTTGCAAATCAGCTGTTTGTCAATGACTTACCTTCTCCCTGGCGTCGTTGCATCTCGCTCTGCCGGCAGTTGACGGTTTTGCTGAGCGCGGACGGACACATTCATGTTGCCAGCCGGTGGACCACTACAGAACCCTTACATTGTTGCCTAAAGGCTAGTTTACACGACGACACTACGTTTCATGAAACTGCGATACTGGCCAGTGCGCATGCGCGGCAGGCGTTCGCGCAACTCGTTGGCGAAACTAAACAGTTTCGGCTCCTTCCAACTTTGGCGAAACTGATTGTGCGTGTTTTTAGGTTAGGTTGTAACCAATACAGAACAAAACACAACATAAAGGGGGGAACGGAAGAAATAATACGGTTTTTAAACATATATGCGATGCATAGGTGTTTGTGCGATTTTAACTATGAAAAATTCATAATTAGCATCGGCGTGTTATAATGCTATTGAAGCAATTGTCCGTGAATTAAATATTGGGTGGGTTGGCGATTAGTGAATTGCAGTCTAAAATACATTCAATTCCAAATACCTACAGAAACGAACTATGGCAACTGTGGATTTGAGAACACGGTACGGGTACTGTAGAGACGAATATCTACTTGACAAGAAACGTAATGAAATGTGTAATTTGAGTTCTGGTAACAATGCTTCACGAATAACAGTATCTTGTTTCTTTATTGCGTTACTAACTCTGTTTAAAAGGAACGTAAACTGTTCTGATGACATTCTAAGTTGATTAAAATAGCTTCTAGGGTCTTCAATCACAATTTCTTTCAGCAAGGTCGCTGAGCAACCGAGCTGACGTCTTGTTTTAAACCAGTCACGTACCCAAACATGTTTCTTACTCTTTTTCTGTTTAGTCTTATGTAGCGACTTCACATAGAGAAGCAATAGCCCCGCCACAACCCTTACAGCTACCAAAACTTTCATTCTACGGCGACCACAGCACTCACAAAACGACGAAACGGAAGAGTATAGTATTGGCGCCGTGTCTACAGACACACACGAAACCAGTTGCGCGCTATTCATTTCGTGAAACGAGTGTCGCAACCTGGTGTCGTCGTGTAGACTAGCCTTAAGCGTCACGGCACGATATGTTTGTTTCCTCTGCTTACTAACAGGACGTGAAGAAAATGTAAGTACACGATCAAGAAAACTGTCCAGCGATAACAACAGAGTCGTAGACAAGTTACGTCGTTCGGGGACATTATTTTGTAATGTCGCATTTGATAATGTAATTTTGCATTTATTAATTATAGAATTAATTAATATCCTATGCTAATTGGTGACTTGACTAATCTCGTCCCTCTTGCTATTACTGGATACAGCTGAGTTGAATCTGCAGAGAAGAAATCGGTACAGTTGGCCATAGGGCAATGGCTACCCAGATGAATTTTTCTGTAAAGCGCTTCTTTAGGTATTTTGTGCGGTATTGGAAGCTCATCCCAAGCAACAGACGTGGATACCTGCATCAGTTATCAATACTGCTTTTCTGTGAATCATTGAAGATGATGTAGGTGTCAGGTACTTTAGTCGAGAAGCCTGTTAGGTTCTACATCTACATTTACATATATACTCCGCAATCCACCGTAAGGTGTGTGGCAGAGGGCAAACTGTACCACTATATGTCATTTCCTTTCCTATTCCATGCCCAGATAGAACGAGGAGAAAAAGAATGTCTTTATGTCTCTGTACGAGTTCTAATTTCTCTTATCTTGTCTTTGTGATATTTACGCGAAATGTAAGAAGACGTCAACAAGATCGTACTACACTCAGCTTCAAATTCCGGCCCTCTAAATTTCCTCGACAGAATTTCTCGAAAAGAACGTCGTCTTTCCTCCAGCGATACCCGATTGAGTTACCTGAGCATTTCAGTGACACTCGCGCATTGGTCGAATCTACCAGTAACGAACCGAGATGCTCGCCTCTGCACTGCTTCCATATTTCCCTCTAAACTGATCTGCTGCGGGTCCCAAACACTTGAGTAATACTCAAGACGAGGTCACACAATCGTTTTAAACGCAGTCTCCTTCACAGGTAAAGTACATCTTCCCAAAATTTTCCCAATAAACCGAAGTCGGCTGTCCGTCTTACAACTGTCCTTACATGTTCGTTTCATTTCATATCGCTCTGCAATGTTACGAGTAGATATTTGAATGACGCGACAGCATCAAGAAGCTCACTACTAATGCTGTATTCGAACATTATGGGATTTGTTTTACCTACTCATGTTCATCACATGACATTTTTCTACATTGAGAGCTAGCTGTTATTCTTCATACCAACTAGAAATTTTTATCTAAGTCATCATGTATGCTATTACAGTCAGTTAAAGACGACACCCTCCTATACACCACAGCAAACAGCCGCAAATTACAGTTTACTCTGTCCATCAGATCATTTATATAGAAGTGAAAATAATAGCGGTCCTATCACACTCCCCTTGGGCACGCCTGATGATACACTCGTCTCTGATGAATGCTCGCCATCGAGAACAACGTACTGCGTTCTATTACATAGGAAGTCTTCCAGCCAGTCACAAATCTGTGAACCTTTTATATGTTCTCGTATCTTCGTTAGCAGTCTGCATGTGGCACCGCGTCAAATGCTCTTTTGAAGTCGAGAAAAACACTATTTCCTGTTGCCCTTCATCCATGGCTTCTTGGGAAGCATTATTTTCAGATGAAATTTTCGGAATTTCCACATAGCAGAGACAGAAAAAAGATCCTCAAAAATCACGTTATGTCAGCAACTTTCCTCCAAACACTTGAAACCTAATTAAAAAGTAAACAATCCGAAGATTGGTTTGAACACCACAGTGTTTTTTGGGCACGGTCCTGTTTAGACGTGGTATACCGTTGCCTTCCTCCGACCTGACTTACCCAGCTTGTTATGGGGGGGACCTACAGTTTAACGTGGGTTCCGAACCACAGTGCTACTCGGTATTTTTCACATGAGCAATACTGCCAGAGGTGATAGAAGTGGAAAATGACACATAAAAATCCTAGGACCTGACGGGGATCGAACCCGCGACCTTTGGAATAGTAGTCTGGCACACTACCACTGTGCAACGGAGGCGCACGAAATCTAATTAATCCTTCAAATTATTGTTTATAATTAGTGTTGGCAGCTTCAAGAGAAGAGATTTCTTGTTCAGAGCCGTAAAATTGCCACACATAAATAAAAAATAGGACATAACTAAAATTTTACTTTGTAAATAAAACGGTGAACACGACAAAAAAACTGCAAAGAATAATGTTGCTTTCTTCGTGGTTTTCCGTTTTTATATTAATTTACCAATAAATGGTAGAGTATATTCAGAAATACATGAGTCACTTGGGTGCCAATTATACAATTACGGCGATATAATATCTAAATATCTTTTCAGCATCTTTATACGAATTCGAAATATAAATTTTCTCTGCCATAAAATTATAGTCGAATGATGTATTACTATAAACATATTTTGCTACATGGTACAATAAATGAAATTACGTGACATTACCGTAATCATCATAGTTTTGTCAGTACTGTTTATTATCGTTACTACTGAATTAAGACAACAAGAAATCCGTATAACTATATTTATAACGACAGAACTGACATGACAGCGAGAGTGCTATGGTTATTATATAAATCCACCGATTTAAATTTGGTAAGTAGCCGTAGACTTGGGGAGAGAGAGAGAGAGAGAGAGAGAGAGAGAGAGAGAGAGAGAGAGAGAGAGAGAGAGTGAGAGAGAATAACCAGAAAATTAAGTATATGTTGTTTGAACCGAAATATCAGACGGCATTAATAGTAAGTAACGCTAGGTAGATAAAATTCTTCCCAGTT
Organism: Locusta migratoria; assembly: GCA_026315105.1. NCBI lineage: Eukaryota > Metazoa > Arthropoda > Insecta > Orthoptera > Acrididae > Locusta > Locusta migratoria. The sequence continues at coordinate 150,658,942 of CM048744.1, forward strand.
TACCTAGAACTGAAAATGATTTCCCGAAAGATTACCCAAAGTCTTTCAGTTATCCCAAAAGTTCCACGCAAAAAAAAAAAAAAATACTTTTCTCCAAAATTGGGACAATATTTCGCAATCTGGAATCACTGTTGGGAAGAGATCGATTTCACAGCCGCAGAGAACTTAGTTTCTTTGTAACTTGCCCCATTAGCATGAACTATTTGTTATCATATTCCTTGTATATCACTCTATTACGGTACTGAAAACCAGACTACAATCTCTTACACAATGGACGGATTACGAATGTTGTGTAAGTTTGCAAGAAGTAAAAAGAATTTTTCTGTCACATCATCACAAATTTACCATTTTTTTTTTTTTTTTAATTTTTTTTTTTTTTTTTCGTTTCTTGGATTGTAAAACTTTTCTTATTGCGAAAGTTCGTGATTGTAGCCAACGGAGGAATGGGGTAGTTGTCAAACGTTTTGAGTCATAGAGCACTTTTAAGTGCAATCCAAGAAAGAGCACTAAATTTTACGTCGCAGATATATATCGGGTTTGATAAATAAAATGATTACCTTACTGACGTAACTCGGTAGTTCATAATTAAAGCATTAAGTTTAGTTACTATCAATGTACATATTACCCAGAATTACACAGAATTACACAGAAATTAAGACACAAACAAAAACCCATAACAGTACTGTATTAACGACTTCAGCAGGACAACTATTGCAGATCCATTTTTAACACACAGATAAACAGTTACTTGAAAACATTATTACAAACTTTCACTTGAGTTAGAGTAAAGCTAGGATACCAATGACACGCATAAGACTATTTTAATTTACCCAGTGCAACTATATCTGCCTGAATTTTGGACAGTTGAAACAGAATATCTTTCTCTGAATTGAGAAGGGATCTGTATTTTGTTTTAGTAGAAACCTACCCAAAGACAATTAAGAAATGGAGGCATACTTCTGAAAGTGCTAAATATTATGCTTTGCACTATCCAACTCGATACTTTTAAACACGCCACTCAAGGGAGACAAAAATCGCTATATTGGGATCTTTGTCCCATTTATTTATTAAAAATAAAATGAAAATATATATATTTATTTTAATTTTCGCAGAGCACTTGGGTCACACATAGGGTTACCAGACGACTTTTCTTTCCCGGACATGTCCTCTTTTTTGGGTCCTAAAAATGGTCCGGCTTCGTTTTTAGCAAATGGGAAAATATCCTCTATTTTTAGTAATACAAACAGGAAGTGCGAAGTTACAACTCTTTCTTTGAACTCTAGCAATCGCAAACTCTAAAGACCCCATCTTTCTAGACTTTTCTCTGTTCTTTGTCGTTGCCGCGCCTAGCTCAACTTACGATTTCAGAGAACATTAAATAAATGATGCGGCAATTACCATGAAATCCGAATTGCGAGGCCACCAGGTAAAATCATTACGTATGCAACAATGCAAAATAACTCGGCTTCTAATAATTACAATTAAGATTGTAACACAATTACCATTTTTTGCACACTTTTTTTTTAAGAGCGACGTTTAGTAACCCTCGCGGAGCACAATTTGAGAAACTCTGCCCTAGTGGTTTTGATGTGTGAGTTAGCGAGCTTCCTCTAACGACACCATCTCTTCTGGAACGTGGATTTAACTGTTGAAATTGAAGTTTCCTAAATACCGAATACATATTTCCTTTCAACAGTCAGATTTATAGTAATCCACTTCACTTCAGATGGGGAAGATCGACCATAAATATCTTGGTTCTTGAAGATGGACATCTGCGTTGTTGTTGCTCAGCATTCAGCAAAATAGTAGAATATGTTTCAGGAGATTCAATTAAATAATCAAAGACATTCTTGATAATAGTTCCATTGTGACGGAAACAAATTTATTTAGTTGTGCAACATTATAATGTTAGAAACATTTAGCCTCAGATAACAGATGTTAACATGTTTGTAGCTATGAACTGAGTGACAAATCCATGGTTTCTCTCAACCCTCTTTCTACGTATCCGCGTAATAAGGTTGATGACAAAGTTCTTTGGTTACCAAATAGATAATACAACAATACTTTATATATGCCACAACAATACTTTATATATGCCAAAATACACAAATTAAAATATTACATTTAGGCTTTAACTATTTATCTCAATGTATGTACGTGTTTCGTGAAATTTGTATTTAATGTGGTACAAAAAATGGAAGTAGTGTTTAAAATAACTCAATATATTTACATTATTTATGTTTTAGAAATGGACACTTATTTGGTTTTGTCAATATTGTGTACGGGTTCTATTATTTAGACATGGAATTTTAATGTATTTCAGTTTACGGTCAAATTTTTTATTAATACGGATTTGTATATGGTTGTCGTAGTTTTGTTAATTTCGAAGATAGTTTCTTAGTAACAAACGGATTATTGATTTTAGTGCATGAAAAAAGATCAGTATTTAATTTAGGATCCAGTGATATATAAAACATGGTCTGCCCTAATTTATTTAAACAAAAGGTACATATGTAATCACATTGTGCAATAGTTATAACATGTAGTATTGTTTTTTTTAATACAAATTAGTAACTATATAGGTTCAGCAATTTCCGAAACTAAGTGTTATGCATTTTTAGTGTTTGCAGCTATTATTTACGAAAGTATTAAAAATTGAAAATTACGTAAAAGGACAGCCAAAGTTATGTTTAAATCAACGTACTATTTCTTAAAAGCGTTTTACTAATAGTTTAATAGTATTTCAAACTGAAGGTGAAAATGTGATATTCTACATGTCCGATAGCGAAGTTTTATTTTAGGTGTCCGATATTTTGTGTTTGTAATGTTGGCAACAGATTTTTGTAAGGAGCGTGCAACATAGCAGTAACGTTACAGTCCATTCAAATACGTTATAAACAGTAAATGGCCGTATCTGCAGCAATGACCTCTAAGCAACTGTTTTTTAACCCTCAAGGGCCCGCAGACTTTAAAGTGTAACAAACATTTAAACTTGATAACGTACGGTACAGTAGCATTTGCTTTAAATTGAAAACACTGGGCGACAACAGAAAACTACATTCAGTTGCTGTTGTTGCAGCGACGCCATCGCATGTAATGTTGACGACCTCCTCCAGATTCGTCAATAATAGTAGGTAAATATAAGTTTTCATTTCAAATTACGCTTGTAATCTTTACATGGCATATCGAAAGCAATGAACCATATCTACGTATTTACTGAAAAATAAAATTACACCATTTTTCAAAAGCATCACTGATTTGTGGGGAACAAACCATAGCACGACAAAGTGCGAGCCAAACAACGACTTTCATATGTGATTTTTTTAAAACTGCTTGGCGTATTGGTGAAGAGTACGTTGTGAGATAGTGAGAAATAGTATACGTGTACTCTTAACTCGCCCAGCCTCCCCCTCTGCTGTCTATATTTTCTTTACATCAAAAAATTTAGAATCGCAAGCGTGTGCATGTCCGAAATATTTGAGTTTCCTTCAATACGAAATGAAATAGCAAAAATTTATTTTGTTATAATGCTTGTTGATTTATTTAAAATCCGTTTTATTTCCGAATATGTAGGAACCGAAAAATGGTAAAACAGAAAGGAGGCTCGTTTTTTATTAAAAAGGAGAAAGCTTAGGGCTTAACGTCGCGTCGGCAGCGTGGTCGTTATAGACGAAGCACACGTTCGGATATTTGTGTAAGGACGGGGAAATCGTGGAAAACCTAAATCTGAATTGTCAGAGGTGCATTTGAAACACCGTCCTCCCGAATGAGAGTCCACTGGGTTATCACTGTGCTCAATTTCACGTTGTCATATTTCAAATAGCTGAGAAATTCGTGGTGGGAAACGGAAATATTCCCATTTAGATGATCCAGAACAAAGAAGAACACTGTCAAAAAAATCGGGGTCTTCGTACAAAAAATATGCATTGTTCAAAAAATAATGAAGCAGACAGAATACTAGTACCTAACAACACTGAATCCTTCGGAATAATAAGGACTCAACTGTGTCATCACCTCAGTAACAACTAGGTTCAAATGTAAGGCGAGATCTGATGTTTTGAATTGTCGAGGGAATGGTGAACTCTGCAAGGAGCCTGTCATGAAAGCGTGGATTACGTGTCATAATCGCTACCATTGTCGCCATGTATACGGCACATGTTACGAAGAACATGCTGATTTTCTCTGTAATTTAAGTTAGTGCGTTCAAATGTTTGTTAAGCTTATGGGACTTAACTGCGGGGTCATCAGTACCTAAACTTACAAACTACTTATAAACTATCTTATACTAAAGACGACACAAACATCCATGACCCAAAGAGGTTTCGAATCCCCGACGGAGAACGTCATCGCACATCGGAGCATAGCGCCTCAATGCTCTCGGCCTCTCCGCCGCGGCAAGTTAGTGCGTGCTCTATGACTAAACGTGGAATACTCTTACCAGACTCTGCGGGTAGAATGAACGACCAGTGTATTACAGATGTTGCCGTTAAAGATTGGGCAACTGTAACTGATATATATTGCTCCTAAATAAACTAGCAATAATTTGTTATAAGCTAAATTCATTTTGACCTCCTATATATAAAAAAAATTAATATCAGATGCTTCCTGATTCCCTCCTTTCCCCTACCTTCATCATTTCCTGAGACAGAAGGGTCTCAACATGCGGACAGACAGAGAGATAGTGAACAAATGACAAAACATATCTATTGTGTGATATAATTACGAAATAACAATACTAGGATCTTTCTCCTTTAGTAGTTCAAATGTTTGTAAACCTATTGGGCCAAACTGCTATCGTCATCAGTCCCTAGACGTACAAACTACTTAAACTAACTTACACTAAGAACAACACACACGTCCATGCCAGAGTGAGGACTCGAACCTCCGGCGGGAATGGGCGCCTAGTCCTTAGCATGATGCCTTTACTTGTACTTTGAAACTTCGCGTCCTGCTAAATACTATAATTCTTGGTCAGCGGGGAGTGCTATATAAATTTTTTTAAAACCCGCCAGGAGAGCACAGACATCTTGCTAAATTTTCAACTTGTTCGTCTACCCGTTCCTGACAAAAAGGCATCGTACACACATGTTTGTAATTCTATTGGACCAAACTGCGTGGTCATCAGTCCGTAGGTTACAAACTACTTAAATCTAGGTAAACTAACCTAAGGACAACACACACACACACACCCATGCCCCAGGGAGGACTCGAACCTCGACGGCGAGCAACCGCGCGCTCCGCAGCGAGACGCTTTAGACCGCTGGGCTACTCCACCGCGGCGGCATCGTACAGACAGGCAGATAGACAAATAGACGGACGGAGCCTGAAGTGATCCTGTACAGTGTTTTTCAATCAGTTTGTCACGACCCCCACGCGGGTCGGTATGCGTTGCTCGCGAGGTCGCCGTCACAGGAGGAAGTACTTGCACCGTGAAATTACTAGGGGTTCAGGAGTGCAAAACGTATGCCAAACGGAAACATATTACACGTTAAAATTACGGAGTTTCTTGTGTAACATTCATTATACATTGTTTCATAACACAGTGTGTTAATAATGAGTAAGTGCGAAGTCTGAAAACTGTTTTCAGGGATCAATCGATAGGTAAAACAACTTTATACAACAATTAATTCTGAAAAATTCGAAATAAAAATCTACTTCTTTACAATTGTCTATACACTGGGACCCTTCTTAATGAGCATAATTGGCTCCTGAATCTTGCCTCAAACGAGAAACAGTCGTTAAGGAAAATATACTTTTGTGTCAGAAATCATGTAGAAATAGGATAATGTTCATACTATGTAAGCTTTCAAGGCCGGCGTCAACTTCATTTAAAACCTCCGGGCTCATAAGCCGTGGTCGATTTGTAAAACTTTCAACTAACTTTTCATCTTCGGCTCTGGAAGACATCTTCAAAAGTAGAGTTGCGAACTGCGATGAGAACTTGAAGGAGTGCCGTATACAGGGTGTTACAAAAAGATACGGCCAAACTTTCAGGAAACATTCCTCATATACAAACGCTTATTTTCCATGTTAGAGCTCATTTTAGTATTTCTCTTTAAATGTAAATTGAAATAATTCGTGCAGACAATTGTCAAAATACCCAATTGTTTCGTTAGTATGTACTGTACTTCCTCGATTCACCGCCAGTTGGCCCAACTGAAGGAAGGTAATGTTGACTTCGATGCTTGTGTTGACATGCGACTTATTGCTCTACAGTACTAGCATCAAGCACATCAGTACGTAGCATCAACTGGTTAGTGTTCATCACGAACGTGGTTTGGCAGTGAGTGCAATGTTTACAAATGCGGTGAATCGAGGAAGTACAGTACTTACTAACGAAACAAATGGGTATTTTGACAATTGTCTGCTCGAATTATTTCAATTTACATTTGAAGAGAAAATGAGCTCTAACATGGAAATTAAGCGTTTCCGGACACATGTCCACGTACCATATTTTCTTTCTGTGTGTGTGAGGAATGTTTCCTGAAAGTTTGGCCGTACCTTTTTTAACATCCTGTATATAGACGATGTAGAGGGCACCACAAGACAATACGTGTCGTCGGCTACGATAGTATCTCTGGTATTGCCAACATTCTTAGCAGACAAGAATCGATTGTCATTCCGCTGGTGTAAAGCAGAAGTCCAAATTCTGTCTAATTTAACAGATTCCTCTTTCCTGTTAAAATTATTGCGATGTTTATAGATCTCGATTGTTTCTCTATATGTGCGCGCATGATAGTGCGAAGTTTTTGATGACAGCCGGCCGCGGTGGCCGAGGTGACTGAGGCGCTCCCCCCTCCCCGCTCCCCCCTCGGGCATGGATATTTGTGCCGTCCTAGTTCGTAAGTTGTTCATAAGTAGTTTGTAAGTTTAGGGACTGATGACCCCGTAGTTAAGTCCCATAAGCTTAACAAACATTTGAACATTTGATTTTTGATGACACTAGTCTCATTAAATTTAATTACATGGTTGCCTTCTTGGTAAACATGTTCCGCTACGGCCGATTTCTCCGTGTGCCCCAAGCGGCCAGACGAGTGTTGACACTTCTTTTTGTAGTTCCAGTGTAGACTGTAGGGAATTTTATATACACTTGGTGTATTCAACGGATGTCGTATATCTTTTGCAGATCTTAAATATTCTTTTATCTTCCTCGTAGGTCTGAAAATGGTTCCTACCCCATACTTGTCCAGCACTTTTCCAATACGGTCTGTAACATTTATGAACGGAAGAAAAACTTTCCCCTTGGGCGGTTGTTGTTCCTTGTTGACATTTTTTCTTCTGTTCATAAATAAGGTTACAGACCGTATTGGAAAAGTGCTGGACAAGTATGGGGTAGAAATCATTTTCAGACCACGAGGAAGATAAAAAGAATATTTAAGATCGGCAAAAGATGTACGACATCCGTTGAATACACCAGATGTATATAAAATTCCCTGCAGCTGTGGTTCAGTCTACATTGGAACTACGGAAAGAAGCGTCAACACTCTTCTGGTCGAACACAAAAGGAATTGCCGCTTGGGGCACACGGAGAAATTGGCCATAACGGAACATGTATACCAAGAAAGCTACCATGAAATTAAATTTAATGAGAATAGTGTCATCTCAAAAACTTCGCACTATCATGCGCGCACATATAGAGAAGCAATCGAGATCTATAAACATCGCAACAATTTTAACAGGAAAGAGGAAGCTGTTAAATTAGACAGAATTTGGACTTCTGCTTTACACCAGCGGAATGACAATCGATTCTTCTCTGCTGAGAATGTTGGCAATACCAGAAATACTGTCGTAGCCGACGTCACGTGATGTCTTGTGGTGCCCTCTGCATTGCCTATATATATATAGCGCTCCTTCAAGTTCACATCGCAGTTTGCCACTCTACCTCTGAAGATGACTTCCGCAGCTGAAGATGAAACTTTAGGGGAAAGTTTTACAAATCGACCACGGCTTATGAGCCCGGAAGTTTTAAATGAAATAGGATAATGTGTTCCATTCCGAGAAAAAATAGCACAACTTTGTCCATCAATTTATAAGACAGGTGAAGCAAAAGAAAAATATTAAATTTGTGTGCTTTGGGATAACACAGTTTTGTTATGGTTCGTGACGATGGGTGTGGGAGTCGCCAGAATATTTTTATTTGGAAGGAGGTCGCCAGGAAAGGGATCGCACATTCGAAAAGGTTGAAATATACTGCAGTAAACGATTGCGAGTTTTTGCTTGCAGCCCAGTGTAGACGCCTCTCCAGTTACACTTCAAACGGGATGCCATATAGTATGCGGGCCAAGTGACGTTCCGATTGTGTCGGCTCTGCTCGGCTCTTCCCGGAAGTACTCGCTACGGCGCACACATTTCCTGTTACAATGCGGCGCGGCTTTTTTTACGGCTTAAGGGTATATTACACGGAGCGAATTTGGTCGCTAGTCGCTGGCGTATTTGGACGCAGCGGCTAAATTCGCTCCGTGTAAACAGGGACAGCGAACAATGTCGCCGCTCCGAAACGCGAGCGTCTAAAGTTGAAGGGTGGGCTACTTTAGACGCTGGTCGCTAGCGTTTTTGGTCGCTGGCGTTTTAGGTCGCCCCGTGTCATATACGGAAGCGTCTAAAGTACCCGCCAGTCGAGTCAAAATGTCGAAGGGAATTGTAAATGCTGATGTTGTGTTGCTCGCAACAGTTTTAAAAGAACAATTTATGAACCAAAACCAAAACAGAAAAGTTGAAAAGAATAAAAGAAAATGGATTAGAAGGTGGATTGCGAGGAGGGATAAATGTGGTGCTTCTGCAAATCTTTTGGGTGAATTATCGTGTGAAGATCCTTCTACCTACAGAAATATAATGAGGATCACATAAGAAAATTTTGATAGATTATTGTAAATGGTAGAGGATAAAATAAGGAAACAGAATACCATCATGAGGATGGCGATCTCGCCAAGAATAAAATTTAAATAATCCATATTTTCAATGTCCCATAATACTGGAAAACTTTGATATATTTTCAGAAATTTGATTACAGTTCCACTTCATATTTTGTTTTGTGGGACACAGAACTTTTAATATCTTTATTTACGTCGATGATCACACGTTTTATATATTGATGACTGTAATGCCTTATTTATGTTTTATAAGGTAGTTTATTACTAAATGTGTCCTTGTGTTTCTGATTTGCTGTAGACTTGAAAATGGTCATCACTGACCGAAAACGGTCGTCAAAACGACGAGAAATTTTGTGATGATCGACGTAAATAAAGATATTAAAAGTAATTACAAAATGGATCAAAATGTTCAAATGCTTGTAGAACTTATGGGACTTAACTACGGGGTCATCAGTCCCTAAGCTTACAAACTACTTGTTGTTGTTGTGGTCTTCAGTCCGGAGACTGGTTTGATGCAGCTCTCCACAATACCCTATCCTGAGCAAGCCTCTTCATCTCCTCATAAGAACGGCAACCTACATCTGTCTGAATCTGCTTACTGTATCCATCTCTTGGTCTTCCTCTGCGATTTTTACCCCACACACTTCCCTCTAATGCTAAATTCACAATTCCTTGATGTCTAAGAATGTGTCCCACCAATTTATCCCCCTTGACTAAAGTCAAGGTATGCCAGAAATTTCTTTTCTCCCCAATTCTGTTCAGTACCTCCTCATTAGTTACGCGATCCACCCACCTAATCTTCAGCATTCATCTGTAACACCATATTTCAAAAGCCTCAATCCTCTTCCTGTCTCCACTGTTTATCGTCCATGTCTCACTCCCATACAAGGCAACACTCCATACAAATGCCCTCAGAAAGGACTTCCTTAGGCTTAAATCAATATTCGATGTTAACAAATTTCTCTTTTTCAAAAACGCTTTTCTACCCATTGCCATTCTGCATTTTATATCCTCTGTACTGCGACCATCATTTGTTATTTTACTTCCCAAGTAACAAAACTCATCTACCTCCTTTATTGCTTCGTTTCCCAATCTAATTCCTTCAGCATCACCTGATTTTCTTACACTGCACTCCATTACCCTAGTTTTGCTCTTGTTAATGTTCATCTTATATGCACCTTTCAGCACACTGTCCATTCCGTTCAATTGCTCTTCCAGGTCCTTTGCTGTATCTGATAGAATTACTATGTCGTCGGCAAAACGCAATGTTTTTAATTCTTCACCCTGAACTTTAATTCCTTCTCCAAATTTCTCCTTGCTTTCCTTTATAGCTTGCTCGATGTACAAATTGAATAACATTGGTGAAAGGCTACAACCCTGTCTCGCTCCCTTCCCAACCACTGCATCTCTTTCATGCCCTTCAACTCTGACAACAACTGTCTGGTTTTTGTACAAGTTGTAAATAACCTTACGCTCCCTATATTTTACTCCTGCTTGCTTCAGACCTTCAAAGAGTTTATTCCAATCAACACTGTCAAAAGCCTTCTCCAAATCTACAAAAGCTAGAAATGTAGGTTTCCCATTTCTTAATCTATCTTCTAGGATAAGCCGTAAAGTGAGTATTGCCTCCCGTGTTCCTACATTTCTCCTGAACCCAAACTGATCTTCCCCGAGGTCGGCTTCTACCAACTTTTCCATCCTTCTGTATAAAATTCGCGTTAATATTTTGCAACCATGACTTATTAAACTGATGGTTCTGTAGTTTTCACACCTGTCTGCACCTGCTTTCTTAGGGATGGGGATTATAACATTTTTCTTAAAGTCTGAGGGTACTTCGCCTGTCTCATACATCTTACACACCAGGTGAAACAGGTCTGTCATGGCTGGTTCTCCCAGAGACTTCAGTAGCTCTGAGGGAATATCATCTACTCCAGGAGCCTTGTTTCGACTTAGGTCTTTCAGGGCTCTGTCAAATTCTTCTCTCAGTACAGTATCTCCTATTTCATCTTCATCTACATCCTCTTCCCTTCCTACAATATTGTCTCGAAGTTCATTTCCTTTGTAGAGCCCCTCTATATACTCTTTCCACCTTTCAGCTTTCCCTTCTTTGCTGAGAACTGGTTTTCCATCAGTGTCCTTGATATTCATAGCGCTGTTTTTCTTATCTCCAAATGTTTCTTTTATTTTCCTGTAGGCTGTATCTATTTTTCCCCTATTTATACATTCTTCTACATCCTTGCATTTGCTCTCTAGCCACTCCTGCTTAGCCATTTTGCACTTCCTGTCAATCTCATTTCTTAGTCGTCTGTACTCCATTTTGCCTGTTTCATTTACTGCATTTTTATATTTTCTCCTTTCATCTATTAAATTTAGTATCTCCTGTGATATCCAAGGATTTTTTGTAGGTCTTTCCTTCCTACCTATTTTATCCTCTGCTACTTTCACTATTTCATCTCTCAATTTTACCCATTCCTCCTCTACTGTTTTATTTTCCCCTGTTTCTGTCAATTGTTGCCTGAAGCTCCCTCTGAAATTCTCAAGAACCTCAGGTTCCTTCTATTTATCCAGGTCCCACCTCCTTATTTTCCTACCTTTTTGTAGTTTCTTCAGTTTCAGCCTACAGTTCATAACCAACAAGTTATGGTCAGAGTCTACATCTGCCCCTGGGTATGTCTTACACTGTAAAACCTGGTTCCGAAATCTATGTCTTACCATTATAAAATCTATCTGGTATCTCCCGGTGTCTCCTGGTCTCTTCCACGTATACAACCTTCTTTTGTGATTCTTGAACCAGGTGTTTGTTATAACTAAATTATGTTCCGTGCAAAATTCTACCAGGCGGCTTCCTCTTTCATTCCTTTTGCCCAGACCATATTCACCTACTATCTTCCCTTCCCTTCCTTGTCCTACTACCGAATTCCAGTCTCCCATAACAATTAAGTTTTTCTCTCCCTTAATTGTCTGAATAATTTCCTGTAGCTCCTCATATATTTCTTCGATTTCCTCATCATCGGCAGAGCTAGTTGGCATATAAACCTGTACTATTGTTGTCGGTGTTGGCTTCGTATCGATCTTGACAATGATAATTCGATCACTGTGCTGGTCATAGTAGTTTACCCGCATTCCTATTTTCTTATTCATTATCAATCCTACTCCTGTTATACCCGCAATTGATTTTGTATTTATAATCCTGTACTCACCTGACCAGAAATCCTGTTCATCCTGCCACCGAACTTCACTAATCCCCACTATATCTAACTTCAACCTATCCATTTCCCTTTTTAAATTTTCTAATTTTCCTACTCGATTAAGGGATCTAACATTTCACGGTCCGACCCGTAGAATGCCAGTATTGTCTTTCCTGATGATCGCATCCTCCTGAGTAGTCCCCGCCCGGAGATCCGAATGGGGGACTATTTTACCTCCGGAATATTTTACCCGAGAGGATGCCATCATCATATGTTCATACAGTAGAGCTGCATGTCCTCGGGAAAGGTAACGGCTGTAGTTTCCCCTTGCTTTCAGCCGTTCGCAGTAGCTGTGTGGCAAAGCCACATTAGCTGATGTTACAAGGCCAGTTCAGTCAATCATCCAGACTGTTGCCCCTGCAACTACTGAAAAGGCTGCTGCCCCTCTTCAGGAACCACACGTTTGTCTGGCCTCTCCACAGATACCCCTCCGCTGTGGTTGCACCTACGGTACGGCTATCTGTATCGTTGAGGCACGCAAGCCACCCCACCTCGGCAATGTCTGTGGTTCATGGGAGTGGACAAACTACTTATGAACTACCTACTTATGAACTACCTAAGACTAAGGACGGCACAAATATCCATGCCCGAGGGGGGATTCGAACCCCCGACTGTAGTGGCCTAGCAGACCGTGACTGGAGCGCCTCAGTCCTCTCGGCCATCGCGGCCGGCCAAAGTGGATCACTGATATAAATTCGCGACCATGTCGCACCTTGGGAAACAGAACTGTTTGGTATCACCTAACCTCCAAAACGATGTATCATATGCTACGTCGTGTTTCAATTGTTTTTACGAAGACGCTAGCGTCTGAAGTCGCTGCGTGTCATTGTGTCAGCGTATTCATTCGCTATTCGCCAATACGCCGAGCGACAACAGACGCCAGCGACTAGCGACCAAATACGCTCCGTGTAATATAGCCTTTATGGTACGATACTTTTTCAACTACCACTGCCAACTTCCCTAAGCATTCTGGTGCCGAAGAAAATGCAAATTTCATGAATTTTATTTCACTTTTGGATGAAAGGTATTATCGTCATCCTGTACGGAAAGTTTTCAAATCGTTTTCAGGATTCTGCCAGTGACGCATCTCTTTTTCAAACGTTTCGAAGTCTATCCGATGCATCATCTAAATGTGGCCCTGTAGAAAAAATTATATCCGTTAAAACTGACCAGGAGTGCTACGAAGGCTTTCTTCTAAAAGAGTTTCCATGTCTTCATATGAGCGTGCAGAAGTTATATACATATTTGACTTAATTTATATCTGTGAAAGATATTTTTTTCGATAACGAAGTTAAAATAAGCCACGATTAGCTGGCAGCCTGATTGATGACAATCTGATAAAATACTTCCGCCTGTCAGTGTACCCACAATGTGAATCATATTTTCATTTTACTTCGTCTTCGGCGAATTAAAAGTAATTTAACTTTATTTTGTTCGTAATATATTTTCTTAAGAATTGTAGTTATGGCATTGTTCAAATCTTTGTAGTCTTACTACTTAAAAGTACTTATTGCAGAGACAACGCAGACACAAAAATGTTCAAATTTTTATAAAGTTATGGGACCTAACTGCAATGGTTATCGGTCCCTAAACTTACAAACTACTTAAACTAACTTATCCAAAGAACAACACACACACACCCATGCCCGAGGGATGACTCGAATATCCGACGCGGAAGGGCCGCGCGCACCATAGCAAGGCGCCTTAGTGCACTCGCCTATTCCGCCGCGGCACACTTACACACACACACACACACACACACACAAGCGCGTGCGCGCAAACACACATGATCGAGGGAGGACTCGAACCACCGAGGGGAGCGGGTGTGCAATCGGAAACATGGCACCCCAGACTGCGCGGCAATTTTCGTGTGGCTATAACACTGTCCGTAGAGAAGTGATTCTATCTAGAACATTATTCTATAAAGACTGTATTTTCCATCTCTTTCTATACCTCAGTTTAAATGTAAGAATATTACATGGAACAACGAGTGTTGCATAGTATTATTAGTGGAATGCAGTTGCAAAACAGACATAATTCTAATTTTTTTCCTTTATGCCATGAGTCAATAACGATATACTCCACTCTTTACGATCTATAGCCACTGGTTTTCGAATTTCCTAATATGGCATAATATGAAACTTAGCCGTCTGCAAGACAGTCTCGTGCTCCGTACGCGACGGACCGACGGTTCTGCCGTCATAACGACGCGACGACTCTGCAATATATTCCGCCAAAGTTTCCGCTCAGACAGCAGAGCGGCGTGGTGGGGCGAGTATGCAGTCACACGAGATGGAACGACCGCCAGGTTAACTGGCTGCATACGCCATAATGATGATTCACCGTTATAGTTTGTTCAAAGAGATTTTACAAAATCGTTCTCAGTGATTTTTATACAGCAATTCGTCTCTAACAATGTGCAAGGTAACAGTGACACTATAGGTTCGTTCAAGCAGCTGCCAGATAGCTACTTTCAAAATAAAAAAAATCCACGGGTGTACAACCGGTCTATAGTGTCCAACGGGCACAATATTTCGGCGATCATACATGTCGCCATCATCAGGTGAACTGACGGACTGAGCTCCTGAAACTGTATTTCGAACAAATGGGTACTCAGAGTGGCAGGTTCAGTGGGCTCTCCGCCCATCCGCCCAGCCACTACAGCACAACCTGTGGCAACAGATTCAAACACGAGGGAGGAGGTAGGCATCGCGTTCATTCCATATACAGGTGCACTTTCGGGGATTCTGGCACAGACGTCGAGATACTGGGACTGCGTCGTTAGAGAGGCCATTGAAATTCGCACAAATGACGACCTCATAAACCGTGACTGTGGCTATAATCTTAGCAAAGCTTGGGAACCAGCGATTGGGTTAATTAAGAGTAAATCTAGCAAACGTAACGAAGTGACGACCACGGCGGACAGAGCCCTCACACCGACGTCATCTCAGACGCCGTCGCAATCGGTTCCACTGCGCGGCCGCGGCGCGGGCGCGGACCGCGGAGGGGTCGCTCCGAGGGTATTTAAATGGCCCGCTACCGGGCTAGAACCCAGTTCCCTTCGAGCAGCAGTAGCGTGCGGATCTCCGTGCCGGCGCGTTTCCAGGAGCTCAGTCCGTCAGTTCACCTGATGATAGCGACATGTGTGACGCCGAAATATTGTGCCCGTTGGACACTATAGACCGGAAGTACACCCGTGGATATTTTGATTATCAAATACGCCGGGAGAAACTGAAGAATCACAGCTACTTTCAAGTTCTAGAAACGAGGTGTTTTTGCGCATTTGGTGCTACGGTGACAGTGGCGCAGCCAGAATTTGGTGCTACTGTGGGGGGGTGGGGGGGGGGGACTCATTTTCGAAAAATAAAGCCTACTGACTTTATTAATGGTAAACAGTTCTTATCAGTCGCTGTCAGAAATATAACAAGCTCGTCTACATGGTTGTTGTGGTCTTCAGTCCGGAGACTGGTCTGATGCAGCTCTCCACAATACCCTATCCTGAGCAAGCCTCTTCATCTCCACATAAGAACGGCAACCTACATCTGTCTGGAATGAAACTTTCACTCTGCAGCGGAGTGTGCGCTGATATGAAACTTCCTGGCAGATTAAAATTGTGTGCCGGAACCGGGACTCGAACCTGGGACCTTTGCCTTTCGCGGGCAAGCGCTCTACCGACTGAGCTACCCCGACACGACTCACGATGCCGCCTCACAACTTTACTTCCGCCAGTACCTCGCCTCCTACTTTCCAAACTTCACAGAAGCTCTCTTGCAAACACGCAAGACTAGCACTCCTGGAAGAAAGGATATGGTGGAGACATGGCTTAGCCCGCGAAAGGCAAAGGTCCCAGTTTCGAGTCCCGGTTCCGGCACACAATTTTAATCTGCCAGGAAGTTTCATATCAGCGCACACTCCGCTGCAGAGTGAAAGTTTCATTCTGGAAACATCCCTTAGGCTGTGGCTAAGCCATGTCTCCACCATATCCTTTCTTCCAGGAGTGCTAGTCTTGCGTGTTTGCAAGAGAGCTTCTGTGAAGATTGGAAAGTAGGAGGCGAGGTACTGGCGGAAGTAAAGTTGTGAGGCGGCATCGTGAGTCGTGTCGGGGTAGCTCAGTCGGTAGAGCTCTTGCCCGCGAAAGGCAAAGGTCCCAGGTTCGAGTCCCGGTTCCGGCACACAATTTTAATCTGCCAGGAAGTTTTACATCTGTCTGAATCTGCTATCTGTATCCATCTCTTGGTCTTCCTCTGCGGTTTTACCCCACACACTCCCCCCCCCCCAACGCTAAATTCACAATTCCTTGATGTCTAAGAATGTGTCCCATCAATCTATCCCTTCTTTTAGTCAAGGTATGCCAGAAATTTATTTTTCACCCCAATTCTGTTCAGTACCTCCTCATTAGTTACGCGATCCACCCACCTAATCATCAGCATTCGTCTGTAGCACCACATTTCAAAATCCTCAATCCTTTTCCTGTCCACACTGTTTGTCGTCCATGTTTCACTCCCATACAAGGCAACACTCCATACAAATGCCTTCAGAAAGGACTTCCTTAGGCTTAAATTAATATTCCATGTTAAAAAATTTCTCTTTTTCCATAACGCTTTTCTACCCATTGCCATTCTGCATTTTATATCCTCTGTACTGAGACCATCATTTGTTATTTTACTGCCCAAGTAACAAAACTCATCTACCTCCTTTATTATTTCGTTACCTAATCTAATTCCTTCAGCATCACCTGATTCTCTTAGACTGTCAAAAGCCTTCTCCAAATCTACAAAAGCTAGAAATGTAGGTTTACCTTTTCTTAATCTATATTCTAGGATAAGCCGTAAAGTGAATATTGCCTCCCGTGTTCCTACATTTCTCCTGAACCCAAACTGATCCTCCCCGAGGTCGGCTTCTAACAGCTTTTCCATCCTTCTGTATATAATTCGTGTTAATATTTTACAACGCCGGCCGCGGTGGCCGAGGAGACTGAGGCGCTCCAGTCACGGTCTGCACGGCCACTACGGTCGGGGGTTCGAATCCGCCCTCGGGCATGGATATTTGTGCCGTCTTTAGGATAAGCTAGCTGATAAGTAGTTTGTAAGTTTAGGGACTGATGACCCCGTAGTTAAGTCCCTTAAGCTATACAAACATTTGAAACATTTTCAAATAAATTGACTGCCCTGAGGCAAAGAAAAGATTACGCTACTTCATTAATAAAGGCTAAATTTCTTAACATAACGGTAAAAAATAACTCAAATGTTGTCACATGGTTGATCTGCTAGTAACACGGAAATAAATTCAGAAAACTAAAATAATTATATTCTTTAGGCTTCCGTGAGCTTGTGAATAAATGCTTTTAACAGCTCCCAGTCACAGAACTCACTTTTGTTTTCCTTTTACGAGACAGTTGTACATGAAGAGAAATAAAAATGCAAATATCACGAAACGTTAAACACTGGTTACACGGAGACTACCCCAGCACAGCTCGGATAGTTCTGCGCATTCGCGAATCTGGCAGCTTGAAAGCGCCGGAAATATGCTGCTTGGTCTCACTGCTGAAACACCAAACAGTCACACCCTAAGTTGCCAGAAAAGTAAGAAGGCACTGCTAAAACGCGGTTCCTACACTGCACATGCGCGTGAGCTCGCTGGCAGCTGCTTGAACGAACCTATGGCAGCCGCGCCAAGAAATGCGTGAACAGCAGACCTACATCCGCAGCCTGCTCAAGCTAGCGGTTCCTGGCTTTCGCCGACGCTGCCGGGTTTACCGCTAGTTTTGGCGAGCTGTGCAACGGAACTGGCCAAACGTTTTCTCCATAGTCTGATTCTGCTTGCCGTGGGTCGAGCTTAGCGTCAGCTCCCAACTTATGCTACCGAAGTTTGTCTCTGCGCCGTCGTTGACGGCTACACCGATACAGACGGCATTTTGCAGGTCCTGTTCTTGAGTGCACCATTACTTCGCTTTTCTCCTCCTTTTTGTGCACATGGGAGGATCAGTGGCTGGATGTAACGGATAACAAGTTGCGCTCACTAAAATCTTCAGTACGCCCATGGCGTACTTCCTTCCGCCCTCGACGAGCTGAGGAAGTCGCCCTCACTCGCCTTAGAATTGGACGCTGCCCGTTAACGCATGGCTTTCTTTTGTGTCGCGAGGAACCGCCAGAGTGTAACAGATGTCGGACTCAATTGTCTATACGACATATTTTCACAGAATGCCATTTATACGCTGGTATGAGGACAACTTTAGGTCTCTCACAGGACCTGAAATCTATTTTAGGTGACGATGAGGCGTCCGTGGATTGTGTCCTAAGATTTTGTAAAGCATCTGGACTTCTTCCCAAAATATTGGGTGTGCGATTTTCAATGTGTGACAGTGTGGCTCGGTCACTCTTAAGTAGTCACCGGGCCCCATACATCTATTAAACTTTTATCCCCGTATGCAGTCCTTTTCTTTCAACCGTCTTTTAATTTCAACTGTACATTTAAATCTTTAATGTCCATATGACTGGAACCATTTTTCTTCTCATCTGTTTACGTTAGCGTACGGGCGCTGATGACCTCGCTGTTGAGCGCCCTAAAACGCCAATCATCATCATCATTATCATCATCATCTTTTGTGCACATTGGAACTATCAGGCAGCACAGGTTTCATTTCTTAAGCAAAAACCTATGCAAATCTTGTCCACTTTCATCGATCATTGCTGATTCATCAGCAAACCGTATCACGCAGACGATTTTTTTTTCTCTTTTCGGAGCAAACAGCACATTTACCGCTTGGTGATTTACTTTTCTCATTGCCTCTCTTCACTGAGAAACTGGACGCAAAAGGCTGTTTTCCAGAGGCGGTTCATGAAGCGTATGTCCATTTCCGTGTTGAATAGGAAGCAGAATTGACTTGAAACTTACAGGTTTAAAACGTTAACTCCCTGACCAAAGACGTGCTCCGTTGGAGGAGCGTATCCTCTAATCGTGCACGCGTTTATAAACTGAATGGGCGTTGGGTGAACGGTGCAAATCCACGTTTGTTTGATTTGTGCGTTTGTTTTTTGCGTAGTTGATGGGCAGAAAAATCCAAAGTATTTAAGTATTTTGTTATCACATGGGATAGAAATAAAAGAGTTGTAACTCATATGTGTTGCAATCAGACGACGATCTACATCCAACTTAAAGTAACTTAACTTTTACAATCAGAGTTTCTAGTCGTAAATTTTTTAAATTTTTTGTTCAGTTTCCTTAAATATATGTATATATAATCAGTTCGTGCCTGCTGTGAATAACGTACATTCATAACAATTAAGGCGCACATCCTCTAATCGTGCATGAGTTTCCAACTCATTTTAGACATTCAGCTCCCGTCTCGTTAATGGTGAATTTTTTAAAGTAGTTTGTTATTTTTAGTATTTTGAATCGAATATTTGCTATAGTCTTAACGTTTCTAGCGGGGCCTTTTTTTCGTCTTTGGTTTTGCTTCATACCGAAACGTCACACTTTCCTAAAATCATAACGTACTTGCTGTGGATAAAGTCTCTTTATAATCCAATTTGTTTAAGTTGCTTCCGAAGATTTTTCAATGAAGTAACCGCACTTTACATCGTAATCATCTTCACAAGATAAAAGAGTGCCGAATTTTACACGGGTAACTGTTACTGTCTCCATCAAATTTTACAATATCAAAATTACCCACAATACCACCAAGTATGTCCTTCAATAGTTCCCTATTAACTGAAAACACACTCTCTTTCAATAAATAGTTACTATTCACTCTCACCTAACATAAAGCGCTATAAAATGAGCAACAAAAAATGTTATTGTTATAGGAAACGCAAGCGGCGTGAAATTAGCTGGCAAACTCCATAGCTACTTATAATTAATCGCCTTAATCACGTGTTTGCGTTGCAAACTCGTGGACGATTAGAAGATGTGCACCTTGATTTTGGTTATGTATGTACACTATTCACAGAAGGCACAATTTGATTGTATAAGTTAAGATTGTATATGTTGGATGTAGGTCGTTGCTATATGACGCTGGCGTTACGCAGCAATGTAAAGCACAAAAAAATATATATTTACAGAAGGATGGAAAAGCTGGTAGAAGCCGACCTCCGGGAAGATCAGTTTGGATTCAGGAGAAATGTAGGAACACGGGAGGCAATACTCACTCTACGGCTTATCCTAGAAGACAGATTAAGAAAAGGTGAACCTACATTTCTAGCTTTTGTAGATTTGGAGAAGGCTTTTGACAATGTTGATTGGAATAAACTATTTCAAGTTCTGAAGCAAGCAGGAGTTAAATATAGGGAGCGTAGGATTATTTACAACTTGTACAAAAACCATACAGCAGTTGTCAGAGTTGAAGGGCATGAAAGGGACGCAGTAGTCGGGAAGGGAGTAAGACAGGGTTGTAGCCTTTCTCCAATATTATTCAATTTGTACATTGAGCAAGCTATAAAGGAAAGCGAGGAGAAATTTGGAGAAGGAATTAAAAATCAGGTGAAGAATTAAAAACATTGCTTTTTGCCGACGACATAGTAATTCTGGCAGAGACAGCAAAGGATCTGGAAGAGCAGATGAACGGAATGGACAGTGTGCTGAAAGGTGCATATAAGATGAACATTAACAAGAGCAAAACAACGGTAATGGAGTACAGTCTTAGAAAATCAGGTGATACTGAAGGACTTAGGTTAGGTAACGAAACAATAAAGGAGGTAGATGAGTTTTGTTACTCGGGCAGTAAAATAACAAATGATGGTCGCAGTACAGAGGATATAAAATGCAAAATGGCAATGGGTAGAAAAGCATTCTTGAAAAAGGGAAATTTGTTAACATCGAATATAGACTTAAGCCTAAGGAAGTCCTTTCTGAAAGCATTTGTGTGGAGTGTTGCCTTGTATGGGAGTGAAACGTGGACGATAAACAATGCGGACAGGAAGAGGATAGAGGCTTTTGAAATGTGGTGCTACAGAAGAATGCTGAAGATTAGGTGGGTGGATCGCGCAACTAATGACGAGGTACTGAACAAAATTGGGGAGAAAAGGAATTTCTGGCATACCTTGAGTAAAAGAAGGGATCGATTAGTAGGAACATCTTAGACATCAATGAATTGTGAATTTAGCATGGAGGGAAGTGTGTGGGGTAAAAACCGCAGAGGAAGACCAAGAGATGGATACAGTAAGTAGGTTCAGACAGGGTATTGTGGAGAGCTGCATCAAACCAGTCTCCGGACTGAAGACCACAACAACAACAACAACATAGCTCGTTAAGGTGATTGCAACAAATAACATATGAGTAAGTTGTCTTTTATTTATATCCCAAACAATAACAAAATATTTAAATACCTTGGGTTTTTTGTCCATCCACCACGCCCAAAAACAACCGCACAAAAGAAATGCGCATTTGTAACGTTCAATCATTGACCATTCGGTTTAGAAACACGTGCACGATTCGAGGCTGCGCGCCTAGAACTGAGCACGGCTTTGGACAGGGAGTTTGCGTTACAAACCAGTGAGCATTTCAAGGCAACTGCCTCCTATTCAACACGGAAGGCTGTGGCCAAGCTCATTGAGGCTCTGTGTTCCGATGCCCGAGGTCGTTCTCCGTCAGGGGTTCGAATCCCCCTTCGGGTTGGATGTTCGTGCTGTCTTTAGTATAAGGTAGTTCATAAGTAGTTAGTAGTTCATAAGGGCTGATGACCCCGCAGTTAAGTGACGTAAGCTTAACAAAAATTTAAACAACATGGAAATGGAAATACGCGTCCATGAAGTAGGGAGGAACATTAATTTGCTACACAAAATCAGTGGCGGCTCGTAAAAAATTGGACCAGTGTGCTACAATATTACAAAAATAAACAGGAAACAAAATATACTATAATAAAAAGTCAACCTTTGTATGACTGCCTTTAATTAAATATCAATTAATATTGTATTGACAGTAAGACCTTCAGGGGAATCTATTACAGCACTGCCAACTGCATGTATTCACTGCAGGTAGTAAATATAACGTTTAAAAATATTAATTTTATTTAAAGAAATTAAAAATTTGGACTCAGAGGTATTTGAATACGAGCCTCACACCGGTAGGTTTGAGAGACAACGCGCAAGACGCCTGAACCAGCGCAATACTTAACTCTGTATGCCGCAATATTCGTCATATACTATTCTTCCGCAGCCGTTACACGCAGAGCGAAGAGAAATATTGATCTGGTGCTGCAGTCGGTCTCAGCACACTTGAGTCGCCAGGTCTGACGTCACGTCTGCGCACGCGCACTAGCGAACAGACGACTGCGCCGCCCCTCTGCGCACGTACCAGCGCGGCTGAATCCCACTTCAGCACACGGAGCTGGTTTCCAGCTATCGCGGCGAGAGCGCTCCAGAATGCGTTTCCATCGTTATTACTAGCATTCTAATACGCATTGGAAGGGAACTGGAATAATTTTGTGTTATCTGGTTCGCATTGCAAGAGAAAGGATGTAATTTTACAGCGATTTCTCGCTTGCATTCGAAGAGAAATGGCACAATTGTAGTAATATATTTACAGTGTGCTGCAGCACATTAGCACATTATCACCAGCCGCCACTGCACAAAATACACAATTTATTGAGAAATATGTTTCTTACAAACACATTTAGTAGCTTCTCCCACTTACGTATGAAAAATAATATAATCTTCTTGGGCGATGTGTAAAATGTACGTCTTGGTCAAACCAAGAAAACGTCATTTTCATCAACAAGAGGGAAAACCCATCAGAAAGCGTGTTCGTGTAACGGTCGCCGATCACAGTGGCGGCAGCTCCCTCATCATTTTCAAAACAGCACGGGCCGGTCACTCCTTCTGCCCAGAACCCACACCACACAGTCATTCTTTGTGGCTGCTCCTGATATTAAGCCCTTTTTTAAACGATGAACGAAAGTGAACAAGATAGATAATAGTCTACTGAAGCGCTCCTAGCGTACTAGACCTGAACTACAAACTCATGCAAGCTCTTGTGGCGGCGTGTTTAGACGATACGTAATCAGACAGTAATACCCGTTGTTGAAAGTGAGGTTATGACTGGCGATCTCTTATGTAGGAAGTCATAGTTTAATACTGGAATTGAGGAAACAACGCTAAATGTTATTGACAGCCAAAGAAAACAATGCAATGTATGTTTTTGGTCGCGGTGCCCGAGCGGACTGAGGCGCTTCAGTCACGGTCTGCACGGCCGCTACGGTCGGGGGTCCGAATCACCCCTCGGGCATGGATATTTGTGCCGTCCTTACGATAAGCTAGTTGATAAGTAGTTTGTAAGTTTAGGGGCTGATGACCCCGTAGTTAAGTCCCATAAGCTGTACAAACATTTGAACATTTGATCAACTTACTGTGCTAAAGTGCTGGGAAGTGAAACAACGTTTCAGAACATCGACATCTATTTTCAAGCGTAAAAATAAACATATGTGCACTTCAAACAATATTTATAAGAGCATAAATATAGCTTGTTTACTGTATCTACTACGATTTGCCCGCTAACGTTGTTAATAACGTCATGCACAACTGAATTTTTGTCCTTCATTTGGACTGACTTTTTCATTAAAAATGTTATTTAATGAAAACTGTGTCATCAAATTACAATTTTATTCATGACAAGTCGTCATGAAACATTTGCAATTTACCGCTAAACCAAAGTATAATAATAAAGTAAAGATTAACACGACACATTTGCGTGCAAACCGTGTAAACGTCGAATAGCCGCGGTGGAGTAGCCGATCGGTCTAAAGCGTCTCGCTGCGGGGCGCGCGGTTGCTCGCCGTGGAGGTTCGAGTCCTCCCAGGGGGATGGGTGTGTGTGTTTATCCTTAGGTTAGTTTACCTAGGTTTAAGTAGTTTGTAAGCTACGGACTGATGACCACGCAGTTTGGTCCGATAGAATTACAAATTTTGAACATTTGAAACGTCGAATACAACATGAAAATCGCGTGACAAAAATAGGTTAACTCGCGAATCGCGATGTTACCTGACGACCATTCCATCAAAACATTCTTCACGAGAAAACTCACGTGGACGTGAGGTGACGGTCCGGCGGCGGACAGTGTGAATGTCGCCATTAGAAATACATTGTGGAATACATTCTGATCGCAAGCTTCGACAAAACGCTAAATATACGCAAATATGAAGGAAAATGGCGGACTAACTGGAGCGGTGACTGCAGCAGACAGCTACTAGCTCGCGCATGCGCAGTGAACCCGCTAGTACGGAATTTAGAACTGGCCATATTTCTTCATCGCTACCAAGGTTATTCTAGATCGCTACGACTATCGCACTTTGATACTAGAGCGATCGCACTAGTGCACCCGTTCAAACGACAGACGGCCGCCATTAACGCAACTTGTTATCAATCTATTACAAGTTCGTTCATCGTTTAAAGCGGAATTTACAGTCACGCGAGGATTTTCTTTCCCCTGGATTCTGCAGTTCTGCTTGTTGTACCGACGCAGGTGGAAATGTACCTCAACTGAGAAAATTACCCTTTTGTGAAATCATCATTTTTCGTTTGGCCAGACAGGGCGCATGAACATGTCTCTTTCCATGACCTGTAGACTCCAGGTCTTGTGTGAGTTGCATCTTGTACGCATGCATTTTCAGACCTTTTGATAGGATTTCATGCAGTGAACCTGTGATACATTCAGTTGTTGAGCTCTCGGCGAACCGATTTTCTGTGGCTTGCGGTCAAATTGTCACGCACTGCAGCAATGTTTTCTTGTGTTCGAGCAGACCGCAGTAGTCCTATTTCCTTAACTTTTGAAACAAAAACCGTTACCGAGCGAGGTGATGCAGTGGTAACGCACTCGACTCGCATTCGGGGGGACGTAGTTCAAATCCACCTCCAGCCACCCAGCTCTAGGTTTTCCGTGATTTTCCTAAATTACTACAGGCAAATGCTGGGATGGTTCCTGTGAAAGGGCATGGCCGATTTCCTTTCCTATCCTTATCCTAAACTCCGAGCGTTAGCCCCGTCCCTAATGACCAGGCTGTCGACGGGAGGTTAAACACTAAACCGTTTTCTCCAACTTCCAGATAAACATCGGAACTGATGATTCGGTTGGAGCGTCATTACTTACGAGCCGCACATGCAATTCACGGAAGGTTGCCTTGGGACTTCCACTGTTTTTTGTAATACATTTTTATCACTTGGATAAGTTACTCATTTGTCATATGCTCCACGACGAAAATAAACACCAAACAATAATGACCACCACCCAAAATCTATCACCTTACTAATGGGAAGGACCGCAGATTACAAACATGAAAAAAAAAAAAAAAAAAAACCACTGCTTCGAACCGTCATAAATATGGTAAAACGGCACAAAATTCAAATTCGTTCTTACATCCCGGACACCCTCTATAAGAGCATGTGTCTACTGGTGTTAACCTTTCATGCCGCGCGGAAATTGTCGTTTTTATTAGCTCTCTGTGTTCAATACAAATTTTGCTATTGATTTTAAACCAACTTCTGATAAGCTTCAGAGTTAAAAATCACTTAGGCTGAGAATTGCGTTACACAGCAGTAGTGGCTCACTTTGGTATCTGGTATATGTCGGATGGTACTTTGTTTTCCTGTGGTTCGAATTTTCCAGTTGATTACAAACCAACTTGCTGCCGATCTTGATACTTGAAACTTTCAACATGGTTCAGAAATGGATGGCAATACTTTCGTTTTGGTGTTCCCCGTCAGAAGTCCGAGCCCTCCCTCTGGTATGGGTGTGATTACTGTCCTTTGCATGAGTTCATTAAAGTAGTTTTTAATTCTAGTAACGATGGTCTCAGGAGTTTGGTCCCTTATCTTTACAAACATTTGAACATTTTCAATCTTTCATGACAGGAAACAAAAAAATCGCCCTGTTGTGTTTTATGTCCCACTTTAGAATTCGTTATTACATTTTTCACTGGAGTTCACGAAATGGAACGCACATTTTAGAGACAGCACTCTTACATCTGCACAACTCTAAACATTGCAGAATATAGATCTATTTAATTAATAAGGGTGCCCGAAACCCTTTTCAGAGGCAAGGGGGAAAATGGTGGTGGCAGGTTTCGAACTACCAACGATATGCATCACAACCTAATACGCTGCACACTACACTACGGCGGACAGATACGAAATGGTGCCTTAATTCTCGTACTATTGGAGGCAGTAAACTGTTAATATGTCATTTTAGACACTAGATTATAATTTATCGTACTAAGAAAGGCGTGTTTTTGTTAATTCTTCAGTGGGCCATTGCTTTGAAATTACAATGCCTAAGTTATAATAATAAAATCATTAAATACAGCAAGCAAGATGACGTATGTCAAAGAGAGTTCTGAGCGAGGAATGTCACGTGACATCTCCGAACGCCAGGTTTACGAACGGTGTTAAATCGCCGATATTTTTGCAAATATCTCTGTAACGGTGAATATATATATATATATATATATATATATATATATATATATATATATATATATATATATAAAACATAATAGAGCAAAGTTGTAGAGAATTTTTACCTCTACAAATTCTCTTATTCAGTTTTCGTGTCAGATGAACGATTTATTCGCAATTAAAATTATATTACTAACGGCTTTTTTTAGTGTTACTAACGTATTTTTTGGCCGAAATACTTGAAAACGAGAGGTTCTGGCCTCTGGCAGCCAAAAATTATATGTGAAATTTGTTGTCGATCGGCTGAACGGTTCGACTTAAAAAGTGGGAACACGTTACGGACAGACAGACAGACAGACAGACATCGTGAAATTGCCAATATTTTTGCAAATATCTCTGATACGATACTAGATATGAAAAAATTATAAGAGAGCAAAGATGTAGAGAATTTTCTCCTGCACAAGCTCGGTTATTCAATTTTCGTGTCAGATGCGGTTATTTTCATTTAAATTTCGAACTGTCAAAAGGCCCACTTTTAGTGTTACTACCGTAACCTAAAGTGGGCCAAAATCTTAGCGCAGTTGTATCAAAAAGCAAAATTCCGCGTTCATGTCCCTACAACTCATTTTATTTGCGCCAAATTTTTTTTGTCCATTGTGTACTTTGATTTTGCCTCCTTTAGTGTTTGGATTGTGTGCGGCAAAATACCGGGCCGGGTCATCGTGGTAACGTGCCATGCCCATGAGGCAGTTGTCATGAGTTAGAGTTCTCATTTGGTCAAGGTGAGAGCTGGTACATTGGTGTATGTTCTGTGTTCGCGAAATACTAACTTATCTGTGATAATTGCAGGTATGCGAGCTTAACAAAGGATAACGGAATGGAAAGAAACTGCGATTGCGGTATGACAACTACTGAAATAAACAGTTAAAAGAGTTGAATAACATATCAAACATCCGGCGTCTGGATCGGGAAGTAAAACCGAAGCGACTTCATTTTCGTCCTCAAGAAAATTATGCTTCGCTTTATATCAAAATATCAAAACTGAATAGTTAAACAATTTCAGAAGTTTATTTTCTGAGCGTTTATTACAACGAAAGAATTATAATCTGAATCGAAACCTACGCAGACAGAACAAAACTTAAGAAGAATCTGAGTTCTGGTAAATTTTTCTACGGATGTAAGTTTAGATTCTGAAATCTCGCCATCGGTGGGACGTTAAAGACGAATACCAGTTCGGAAGTGGTTAGAAAATCAGTGAAAACCTCTACTCAGGAACCACTCCAGCGATCTCTTGAAGTCGATATGGGCAACCGCGCAAAATCTGGATCTTGCTGTCGGAAGAAACCTGACAGTTGTGCCCCAGATCACGTAAGAAACATGTATTCTGTGATTGTACTTCTCGAAGTCTTCATCCCCAAACCCAGTCGGTGAAACAGTATAATAAACTGATTACATAGTTGCGTGTTCCTAACCATTTGCTTTATTTTATTTATTGAATTTTTACTTATTTTGCGTTTTCAGTTTCCTGCACAAACTTAAACACTTAATGATGGAAGAGTCAGAAATGGGCTGCACTGTGGAAAGATTATTTCCTTATCAGATTCCCAAAGTCCATTGCCCCCCAGACTTCATATGTTTGACAGGTCCGTATCAGGAAAGATAATGTCGTTCGGTAGTATAGTGTGAACCAAGGAGGTTAGAATTAAGGGAGATGGCGTTTTCTATGCCGAGAACGTACGTCAGTTGAAGCATGTCCGCCATCTTGGTCAGTTTTGGAATGCTATTTCTCCGTTAAAGACTATGCGTTAAATAGACCCTCTTACTGTTAATGCACTGAACTGACAGTTACTGCAAAGTACGTACTTTCAAACAATATACTTTCTTGAATAAATAGTAAGAAACAGTCATCATAATATATTTGAAAACTTAATTTTAACGGCTAATTTGCACTCTTTTAACACGTTGTACATCACGACAAAACCGTCGGACGTTTTATCCCCGTTTAAGTGACATAAAACATTAGCTCTAGAATACGAACCCTTCTCCAAAACTAAGAAATATGGCGGAGGCAGGTTTCTCTTTTTCAGCTTAAGGGCGTCTCCCTGTATTCTAAACTCCTTGGTGTGAACAGTGCCCTGGACGCATACTCTGCAATCCAAGTATATCGTCGCGAGTGGCACTCCATAAACCTATGGAAATCAGCAGAAAAAGGCGCCTTGCATATGTAGGCATATGAAATGTCATCTTCGTAGCTAAATCTCGGAAAGAGTCCTGAATTGCTACATGGAACATTTATGAAACAAACCAGACAGTGCTGCACAATATGCGTCCTAATTATTTTATTCGACTCAGCTTCCGCGCGGTCTGGAGTGCTATGTTACGAATTGGGCGTTCACTCCCGTCGGAGGTTCGAATCCTCTCTGGGGCATGTGTATGTGTGTGTGTGTGTGTGTGTGTGTGTGTGTGTGTTGTCCTAAGCATAAGTTAAAGTCGTTTGTAAGTTTAGGAACGGGTGACCTGAGCATTTTGCTCTCTTATGATTCCAAAGACTTGAACATTCGGTCTTAATTGTTTTTCGGACTCTTGAGCGTACAACAATATTCCGCGTACACAAAAAAATGTTCAAACGTTTGTGTAGCTTATGGGACTTAACTACGGGTTATCAGTCCCTAAACGTACAAACTACTTATGAACTAGCTAACACTAAGGGCGGCACAAATATCAATGCCCGAGGGGGGATTCGAACCCCCGACCGTAGTGGCAGTGCAGACCGTGACTGGCGCGCCACAGTCCCCACGGCCACCACGGCCGGCTCCGCGTACACATTTATAGCAAATCTACACTGAGAATAAGATGCTTAATTGAGGAACCTAACGAGTCAAGCAATAGTAATGAGTGTATAGATCCAAGTTTTGCGATATTAAAAGGAGACGTGAATCAACTGTGTGAGAGGAAGCAGATAAATACACTTTTCGGGTTCTTAAAATATCTGGCCTGAGCGAGCCACAAGAAAAGAGAGAACGCTCGAGAAAGTTTTTCAATTACAGCATAAACAAGATTATAATACCTACAACGAAACGTGGTATGGAAATAAAAGAAGGATGTGCTAATTTTTCGGCCCGGGTTCAAACCCCCTCTTTCCTTTTTCTAATTATTTGATTCCTTACGACATTCATCATTTAATTATGAAATTTAAAAATACTTCAAAATTTCAAGTGATGTACCTAAAACTAATATATTGCTTTACTTGCAACAACTTTAATTACTTAAGGTATTTGAAAAAGTAACTTTTATAACTGGGTTGAGTTTTGAATGAACTGCGTAATAATTTGTAACAAAATGACTTTATAAAACCTGTGGTGTCGCACAAGTCCAAAGTGCGCGCCACCTACTTTCGCCGCGCGCCGCCATGCACGCACGGCGCGTCGTTCTTACGACGACAGCCACGAGCGCCCTCTGCGGCAACTCCGCTCGTGGCCACCGCTGAACGACATCGTCACTTGGGTCTGAGATAGCAACCAGTTAGGACCTTCGTAATCAGATAGGCACCAGTGAAGACTTTGCTATCGTACAGGCACTAGGCAGGCCTCTAACAACTATGTATCAACATTCTGCAGTACTATGTAAAAGTTAAGTATTGTTACATTCTGTGCAATATATATCTCTTTCTAATTTACTCGAGTGTTTATAGTTTCTGGCTGCTCCCCTCCGTACCTGCACCAGCGTGCTATCTTTGTTCCTGTGTCGGTCTCATTCCACTCGGCCACCGACACCTACGACGAGGCTGGGACACAAAAGCGGCGACGAAGTTGGGACACAAAAAAACCCATTGAGTTTTAAAACGTGTGATTTGTACGACTAGTAAGACCAAATGGTTTTGATGTTGTTGTTTTTTATTAATTTTGGTATCGAACGTGTATTGCATGGTTTCCTTTAAGTTATGTCCGTGAATAAAATGTTCAGGAAATCGATATCAAACATTCAAATGCAATTAAACGTATATTATATTAGCTATGCACAGAACTTACCTTTCGACAGTCTTGTTTTCAAGCATAGTGAATTTATTTTTGTTTCGGTGTTTGTGTTAGAAAGCCACGTAGACCGATATTTATGGAACAATGATTGCTAATCTGGTGGGCTGCAACTGGATAACAGATTATTCCGTGTCATTGAGCCAATAAAATAATAGGAAATCTTGTGTTTCTCACGGAAATGGTTGTCGTTTCTATTTGTGACTCACTAGAAATAATCCTTCAACGGTCAGAGTACTTTGTTTCACCTTTCTGTCATATTACAAAAATTTAAAACCGGTGCGTCAACCTGAATAATCAGACATCAAAATTGTTCTCCTCTTCCCACTGAAAAAGCCGTTATGTCTACGTCGACCCCCTAAGTTGTTGGTTAATGTGTAATTTCCTGCCACTTGAATGAAACTTTTTTTCTATTTTGGACTGACAAAAAAGATATTGTATACCGTACTTTTGACTTACCGTATTGAGAGCATAACAACTTTTTCCAAATTGTAAAAAGCTTTTTTGAAATCGTATCAAGAAAGGTGAACATAAACAATATTGAATAATAGGATGAAAGAGTATAGATTCCGAATACGTTGTGATTCATATTTAATGACAACAGTGCAAAACAAAATTTTTTGTACTTAAAAATTTTGTCGATAGGCTAGTTTCTGAGAATGGTGGCGATTCCGCATGCAATTCTCCATTTTTGTGTGTAAATATAAATCCCCGTTTGGAAAGCTACATCTTGTGATAAAGAGAAGGGCTTTCTTTGGAAATAGCAATATTAAGATGCATTAAAATAATACTAATACAATAACTACGAGCATACGTTCGTGTGTGATGAGTACACTTATTATTAGCAATGGACCAACAGTGCCGCGCTTGTACTAAGTGTGAAGTTTAATTGTGTACAGGAATTTAAATATCACTTAACTAGATTTATTTTGATAGTATTACAGAAACATGTTAACTTAGGTTCGTTCCTGCAGCTGCCAGACTGCTTGACGCGCATGCGCAACGCTGAAATTATGTTCCAACAGCGCCTTCTCCTGCTTCTGGCTACTTGGAGTGTGGCTGTTTGGTGTTCCAGCAGTTGCCGCAAGCAGCCAGACGCTACCCGGAAAATTATTTCAGGTGCGGTCAAGCTGCTAATTTGCGCATGCGCAGAAAGGTCTGAGTTAGAGAAGGGGTAGCCATCACGTGATACGTGTATGTTTGTAGCGTGTTTTTTGATTATTTCGAAATCACTGCAATCTCACTTGAGATCAGAAATTTCTCCTTTACACTTCTTCGTTATTAGAAAGGAAAGTATCTTAATTATTTCTTTAAACTCACCTTCGCCTGCAGCCTAAAACAGTGCAAAATGCGTTCCAGCAGTGCAAGTATCAAACAAGGGTTTTTACGTCACAGTAGCTGCGCATGCGCAGTAATATCTGTTTCTTAGCGCTTGAAATTAGCCGTCTGGCAGCTGCTGGAACGAACCTAACGTTATGCTGACGTCATGACGCCTTCATAGCAGCTATTAATCATACTATCATTTAACTGGTTGGTATGAATTTAACTGGCAGAAAGGACAAAAGATATTAAAATATTGCAGTACGGATAAAACATCATTTTATTTGCCTTATTCTTCGTAAATAAAAGTAATTAGATATCTTTTTCACGCGACACGAATTGAGCTTTCCATTTCTGCCAACATTTGAAGTGAAGCATCTGTACCTGTTGCTTCTTGCAGCGCAGTACTTGCTTGGTTCCTGCGCTGGAGTTGGTAGCCCTGCAAGAGAGTTGACTGCTGCATGAAGCACTGCTTATCTGCGCGGAGAGAAGTGAGCAGCGTGTTGCTGGTTTACGTTGCTATGTGTGTCGTGTGATTATTTCGCATCTTTGCGCCATTATTGGTCGAGTTTGTTATGTTTGTTTTAATTGTTAACTCCAGGAACATTGTCGCAAGTTGTGTTTGCATTTAACCTTCACGCAGTTGTTAATACAACTAAATATGGAAGTGATTGATAAGTGAAGTTGGAACTGCTGTTTGCAGTGTTTTGAGATTACGCCGTGTATTGCCGATAATTGTTAACCACAGAAGGTAAGGACTAATATCTTATCGCTGTAGATTTGTGTAGCATATAACGGCAGTGTCAGGACTACGTGTCGCAATGCAAACTTGAGCACCGAACGGAAGAAACGTTATGTGAGATATTATAGCTACTTAATTACGTCGAAGATATTGTTAATGTTACTTTCATAATGGTGTTTGACTTAAAAACGCGTGCTTTATTACAAATCTTTCATGGGCACTGTTTATCGTCTTTGAAGTACGTACTATTTCCGCAGTCGCATATTTCATCAGTCGTGATATGTCGTGTTTGGAACCGTGCAGATCATTGAACGGATAAACCAGTAACAGGATAGTACCACTACATAGGTAATTTGTCCTTCATTACCATGGCCTAGTAACATTCATAGTAAAGTGGAATGCCCTCCATGCATTACTCAATATGGCGTGGACGTAAACAATAAGGCAATCCTACCGTCAATCTTTTTAACTTTCACATTTGTTAACTTTCTTAACTCAACCAAATTGTTGCCTTGCACCTAACCTAAACCTCTGGCTGCACCACAGATCAGGCTGTCGCAACAATCTAGATTCCATTCTTGGAAATTACCGATATTTCTTTCGTTATTTCAAATGGCAACAACCAAGAAAATATCACAAATTCAACGCAATCAAAAATACAAAATAAATCAACCGTTTCGCGTTTGTCATATCGAATGTGGAGCGGGAATCGAACGTTCGATATATATCGGTCGCAATGCCGTTGCCTTCGATGTACACGGGTTCTAGGAAGTTACCGAGAGAAGGTATGAAACAAAGAGGCCTACACACTACCGACAGTATTATGAACGTCGCATCTAATATACACTTCTAGAACTTAGTTTAAAACTGTCATTTAATTAGCAGACTTATTAGCATGAAATGTTGTGATCGTAGAGCATTATTTACAAATTGTGCTTACCGCTTTCGTAGATAATGCAGTGTCAATGTCAGGTTGTCAAAACAGTCATTTTACTCAGGTCATAGGACTCGCGATGATTTTTAACATTAATTGGTGAAATCTAACTATTTATTCTTTTTCTAACTTTTTAAATAGGCACGATATACTACTTACAGAACACTTTTAATTCTCATATTTGTACAAAAAATTGAGAAATGTTCTTTCAGGGACAACTGACAACTATACAGTCGTCTTGCATCTGGTGTGTGGTATGCAGTAGTACAAATTAGAGAGATATGAGTGCCTATTCACAGGTGTACCGATTTAATATTTATCTTTTGTATGAAAATTGACCGGAAATGAAGTGTTACTTTAATATCGAAGTGAAACATTTTCAGTTGCATCAGGACAATACTGGAAACCTATTTTGTCATGGTGAATCACGGCATTTTCTTAATGACCTCATTTTATGGGTCAAACTGGCAGAAAGGACAAAAGATATTAAAACATTACAGTACGGATAAAACATTTTATTTGACTTTTCCTTCGTAAATAAAAGGAATTAAATACTTCTCACGTGACACGAATTGAGCTTTCCATATCTGCCACCATTTGAACAAAAGCTGGTTTGACCCCTGATGTCGGTCTGTATTGTAAGTCGTGGAAACATTGATCAGTTTCCTTTCGTTACGAATGTGATATTACTTTTTACAATACAAAATGATCAATCTACCTTCACCCATCCACCTACCCGAGCCCCATGCTTGAATTATAAAAGACCAATCACTTAAAACATTGGTAATTTGTTATAGTAACCGCATGGCAATACGCTATTGCAAAGGAACGTTTCTTTGTGTGTAATGGGAAGTTTTATTTTATGAGTATTGTTTTGGCTTTTGGAATTATTATTATTTTCCTTCGTTTATTGTGCCCCCACCAACAACGTCATAGTTCAAAGCAGACGGGTGGTATCCAGTGATTCAGTATTGCTTTCTGTGAGTGATCATTTTGATGAAATGTGGCAGACTCCACGATTAGGTCACGGTGGGTGTAAATGCATTTGCAGTGTTCGTGAAATAAATCTGAAGAGTGCTGTTTTGCAAAGTGTGTGTGTGTGTGTGTTTGTTTTATGCTCTAAATGGGAAACGGGAAGAGGAGGCAGGGCAGGGGCAGCAGAAAATATGTTGTGAATACCAGGAATATTTTATATAAATTCATAGGAGCAGTGTGTTTGTATTTACCATTGAATGTAAATATTTGCAATTTATATTATTGGTTCCCCCGTCCCTCGTTTATTTCCTCCTTTCACGCATTAATTAACTCATCATTTTACACCGTACACTTTTTCTGACGTAGCCTACAGTAAGTTACACATATTTTATGTGAAGTTAAAAAAATTGTGCCGATGTATTGTAACGAAACGGTACGTCATTATTGCATAGCATCTTATATTATTTGGTATTACTTTACACTATTATTTCTCTATTGTAAATATTTTTGGAACATGTGGTTCAATGACAGAATAATTTTCTCCTGTAACAATGTTTCATTTAAATTCATCTTAACTATGTAACAAAACGTAATGCTCTCTAATTTTAGAACGAACTCAGAGTTATTTATAGCTCAGACTAATATAATTGTTTTTAATCTTTAGTGACATCATTCATCAGCACACAAGCGCAACCAACCGAAGACAGAATGAGGTTGCCCGGGTATTTATATATATATATCTGCCTTGAGTTAGTACTTCGCTAAAGGTTTTATACGCGTAGGCATAATTTCACCGTACTTAATTACGATATACCTTACCTTAAAATACGTGTTTTTCAAATGTCTTTCAAGCGTCGTTACATTTAATCGATCCACTTTCGTGATACTGAAGTATAAATACAAAATCCGCCATATTCGGCACATTTGCATCCGATCGCCTGAATTGGAGGCTACGCAACGCGATGTTGATTTATTGCAGACCACGTGATTGTGTCGTTAGCCAATGGTAACCCAAACCTTACGCCGTGGCAACATGCAAATGAGAATTTTTGACGTTGGAAATTAAATATGCGTTTTATAGACGAAAGCACGCAATGTTTACAAGATGTGAAAATTAACATGTTAACATGAAGTTTCAATTATTTTATTTTCGAAATCACTTCATTACACTTTCAGACAGATGATAAAATAAATAAAACATGCTATACCTGCTCTATGGTTGTCAGGTTCTTGTATGTACCGTTGTCCGATCAGTAACAGTTATTGGCCTCAGAAAATGAAGATTTAGAATCACTTGATCCTGTCAACCATACAGTACTATAGCATGTTTTATTTATTTTATATGTACGAAACAGTCGTCAACTAAATCTTCATTTTACGAGTCCAATAACTGTTACTGACCGGACAAGGGTACATACAAGAACCTGACAACCATAGAGCAGGTATAGCATGTTTTATTTTATCATCTGTCGAAAATAAAATAATTGAAACTTCATGTTAACACGTTAATTTTCGCATCTTGTAAACATTGCATCTATAAAACGCATTACCGCGTATTTAATTTCCAACGTCAAAAATTCTTGTTTGCATGTTGCCGGGGCGGTAAGGTTTGATTACCATTGGCTGACGATTCGCTGACGACATAATCACGTGGTCTGCAACAAATGAACATCGCGTTGCGTGGCCTCCAATTCAGGCAATCGGAAGCTAATGGGCCGTATTTGGCGGATTTTGTATTTGTACTTCAATATTACGAAAGTGGGCAAATCAAATGTAACGGCGCTTGAAAGACATTTGCAAAACACATATTGTAAGGTAAGGTATGTCGTAATTAAGTACGGAGAAATTATGGAAATTATGTCTACACGTATAAAACCTTTACCAACATATTGCACCTCGACAAGAAAAGTGACAGCTCAGAATACATCGTTTCTTTTGCCTGGTTCATTAAGACCTTCAAATAGCTATGCTGGTCGCATTATGTGGCAGTTTCTTGCAACTATATTGTTTGACGTATCTCCTGAACCATGCGTCGTATGTTGTTCTTACCCCGACAGCACTGTTACCTCACAGTAAGGAATATGTGCACCAAATTTGTTAGAAATCAGACCAGTAGTTTAAGAGGAAATATGCGACACTGTCGATTGATGCAGTTTTTCGCGCATCTCATTGTTTATTACATCATATCTCGTGAACAATCTGTTGTACGTGATCCTAACACTTACGGCGACCGTACTCATGGGTTGAAGCTTACATGTGCATAATTTCATAAACATTGGAAGGCAACATTTTCGAGACTTAACTGCGGGGTCATCAGTCCGTTAACATACAAGCTTCTTACGAAATAAGTTATACTAATGACCGCACAAACATCCATGTCCGAGGGAGGATTTGAACCTCCAACGCGTGAAAGAAAACTGTAGATTTGTATACAATACGTACACGCAAACACACGGTCACTCTGCTTTGTTACCCAACTAACGAGAAAACGTTTTTGTGCATTGGGTTGGTAGCTGCGTGGCGGCGGTCAATGTCCATAGAATGCTGCTCTCTGCTTCTGGCTGACGCTGTATGCGTCATATTACGTAATGTTGGAGGGGAGGGCTGTGGGTGACGTTGCCTGTGGTCGGGTGGGGGCCGGTGAAGGGGAGGGGAGGTGTGTTCTGATGACGCTTGTCTGCCGACAGCGTGACCTTCGTTGCAGCTGCTACGTCTGCGCTTAGCCTCCAAATAATACAAAGCCTACTCACTAGGAGTAAACTCTTGTCGCCGCTCTCGTAGAAACAGCAGCCGCTACAGGCGCCACATAACAACCACACACGCGCGAAACTTGACTGAAGTGCGTTCTCCTACAGTGCGTTGTAATGCAGAATGTGCATCCCAAAAGAGTGTAACTTACTGTTTTTAGGTGAAAATTCACAACTGTTTAAGTGTTTGTGGAAAATGGTATATTGTTGTGTGCCATTTTGCAATCAGGGCTCCCGAAATAAAGCTCCTGGAGTTAGTTTTCACGCATTCCCGAGTAACGAATCCGCGAGACAACTATGGATAAAAACAATAAGTAGACAAGGTATGTGCATTTCTAAGTGATCAGTGCTGGTATAATTTATGTTATTGTTGCCTAAATATTTCAGTTTTATCTCTTACGTAGGTGATACAAAGGATAAGTTATGGAAGCCCAGTGAGCATTCTGTGGTATGCAGTAACAATTTTCTTACCTCAGACTATAAATCCTGCCTGAAGATAAAGAAATTGAGTCCTGATGCAGTTCCCAGTGTTTTCGAAATTTATCCGCCAAGCAAACGAATTAAGATTCAGATAAAAGAACCGAGAAGAGAAATTGAAAGATGTGGGACAAAATCTTTGAAACAAAATCGCTACAGACAACTGAAATGTAAGCGAAGAAGTCTGCCAAGAAAGCCATATTTCACAATCTCATAATAAAGATGCCATAGTACAAACAAAGTTAAATAGACGAAGTATATGATTTAGAAATAGAAGACTGAAAACTGTAAAGATTTCGTCAGCGTGCTAAACAACAGGTACGAGAATTAAGAAAAGAACAGAAAAAACTGAAAAAATTAGGGAATTGAATTGTTGCTAATTACAATCTTAATAAAATTCAAAGCGCAAGCGTAGATAGAAACATCAATGCAGCGTTCTTATTGGAGCAATTACGGGTTTTCTCTCAGAAAAATCCTCGGTGGACTGATTCGACAATTAGATATTGTGTTCGGTGGTAAAGCAAGTCGCCGTCAGCTTATGAATTTGTGAGAAATGCCCATATATTAAGCTTGCCATCAAAATCTACTTTAAAGAGATATGTTGGCAGTGATAATAACAAGAAACAATCGATGTTATCATTGTTAAATACAGTAACACGAACTTCAATATTTGTTCTCGCCATCAGTGACCAAAATGAACCGTTGTGATATATGGACATATTTTTTAAGCCTTATTTCCTATTCGGTTCCATAAGAATCTACACGGAATGAGGTTGGCTTGTGGCGCCAAAGCGGAATAAGTGTGAACTACAGAGGCGACACTGCTCATCAGAGGTAAGCTCCTAGTGAGTAGGCTGTGTATTATTTGGAGGCTAAGCTCTGCGCCTAAGTCCTCAGCTTCCTGCGCCTGCGCTTTTGCGTTACCGTTAACACACCGTGCCCAAGGTAGTTCATCTTCATAAGGAGTTTTGTATGGCAAATCTTGACAGTAGTTACTGTTTTGCAGTGCAAAAAAAGTGCAGTGTAGAACTCCAGAATAGTTAATTATTTAAAAGAGATCGAGTCCGCCGATAGTAATAAAAATTGAACGTGGTAACGAGAGCTTTCGGAAAATTTACTTCATCCAGTAGGAGCGAGGGGAAAAGTGTACAGAAGGAAAACTGGTTTTTGGCTGCTCACCACTTAGGCATTGATTTTGGTGTATCGGTGGTTCTGAGCTAAGTACCGGACATCCACATTTAAATAATCTCTGTGGAAAATTTGTCAGATTAATTTAATAGTTATTTTAACTTGATTGGCCAATTTTAATTAGCTGTGGTTCATGCTAGTTTTGGCAGCGATTCAGTACAGAATATAATTTCGGCAAAGTTTATTATTCTGAAAATCTGTTTCTTTTGAAATGTGGTACTGCTGACGAATGCCGAAAATTAGACGGGTAGATCGCGTAACTAATGAGGAGGTACTGAACAGAACTGAGGAGAAAGGGAATTTCTGGCATACGTTGACTAAAAGTATCTGCCTTCAACCAAGTTCTGTACAAAGTTTTTGATATGTCTTGATAGCTGAAACGCCTGTTACATGAAGCTGTGGCACTGGTAGAACAGCATAAAATGTAAAACCCTGAATCAGATTTGGGAATCTTCTAGAAAAATTCTCTGTATATTTTCTCAAGCGCCTGATTCAGTGTCAGTGACGGAAACAAAAGTTTGTATTCTGTACCCTTTGTTTTCACAACGTCAATTTCCTCATCAAAGACAGCTAAATACAAATACTTAAAACACCTTTTTACTTCATTTCCAAATTGAATTTTGTCTGTGGAAGGCCAGCTTAAGTTGTCAAAACAAGCAGTGAAGTAATAACAGATGAAGAGAAAGATTCAACTTTCTGTGATGTACACCTTTGCATTTTTATTAAAGTACCTCTTACAGTCTGGTACTCTTGTTCCCCAGTTTCAATGTTTGTCAGGTGAACATCGGTAATTTTTGCTGAAATGGATACCTGGTCCAAAAACCTTTGTTCACTTGGTCCAGCGGTAGAGTGCAGGTCTTCCAAAACTGATATGCAGTGTTCGATTTTCATCTTCAGGGATGAAATGAGTTCCTTATTTTGTAATGTCACACTTAATGGATTCAGTTTCCGGTTGAAGTCCAAATGAAAGTAGAGAAGCTTGTTGTTGTTGTTGTTGTTGTTGTTGTTGTGGCCTTCAGTCCGGAGACTGGTTTGATGCAGCTCTCCACAATACCCTATCCTGAGCAAGCCTCTTCATCTCCACATAAGAACGGCAACCTACATCTGTCTGAATCTGCTTACTGTATCCATCTCTTGGTCTTCCCCTGCGATTTTTTCCCCACACACTCCCTCCAACGCTAAATTCACGATTCCTTGATGTCTAAGAATGTGTCCTATCAATCTAACCCTTCTTTTAGTCAAGGTACGCCAGAAATTTCTTTTCTCCCCAATTCTGTTCACCCCCCAGGGGGCCCACAGCTCTTTTGTGGGTACGTGTGTGGCGCGCACGGGTCCCCGAGCCATTGCAGCCTTTTTTCCTGCTTTCCCCAGGCTGCATTACCCCTCCTAGTTCCCCCTCCTTCCCATCCCAATTCCTCCTTCCCACCCTCTCCAACCCCGTCTCTCGGTGGTACTCTGGATGACGGCTTGGCTATCCCATGGTACCGATTGTCCTGCACTTTGGTTTTGTCTGCTGTGTACACCGGTTTTTGGCCCAGTTTGGTCCCCCTCGGGGTTTGACCTTCCATACCAAAATTGTCCGATAATGTGTGAGCCAATTGGGGAAGAACTCCCGACCTAGCCCCTACGGCGCGGGTCCTATCCTTTCCTTTCCACTTCCTTTCCTTGCTGTAGCCCCCATCCCCCGCTAGGTCCCCAGCACGTTTAGCCAGTCCGTGTGGGGGGGCTGTTATGTACCCTTTGGCTGAGCCCCCTGACACCACAAGGATCACACTACTGGTGTCTGAGCTGTGACATCTCCATGCAAGCCAAGGAGTTGATGCCTGTCCTCGGGGGTATCAGAACTCCCAGCAATGGCCATCGTGCCAGGTGGCCTTTGCTGAGGTTGGGTGGCGCCCATGGAGAGAGCCCCGGTTTCGGAGTGGGTGACACCAGGGCGGACGTCTAGCCCCATGAAAAGAGGTAGACTCCAAAATGGTCGTGCATCGGCCGTCTCTCAAGACAGGAAGAGATCGTTTAATGCTGCTACTGCGGATAAGAGGATGTTTCCCTCCCTTGCTACCCCTTGGGAGGAAGGCCAGGCTCGCCGGTTAGGAGCAAAACCCTTTCCTCGCTATCTCGTTTGCTCAAGGACTGATGGAGGAACTTTTACTACCACCAAACCTCTGTTCTTTGTCGAGACCATAGAGGACAAGTTTGGTGAAGTGGAATCTATGGGTAAGCTTAGATCTGGCTCATTACTCATTAAAACAGTCTCGGAAGCCCAGTCTGAAGCTTTGCTCGCCTGCACCACACTTGGCGACATTCCAGTAACAATTGTCCCGCACAAATCCTTGAATATGGTACAGGGTGTGATATTCCACCGGGGCCTCCTCCTTCAAACTGATGAGGAGCTTAGGGTCTATCTCGAGCGGCGTGGTGTACATTTTGTTCGCCGCGTTCAGAGGGGACCTAAAGATAACCGCGTCGATACTGGGGCCTTTATCTTGGCCTTCGAGGGGGACACACTCCCAGAGAAGGTCAAGATAATGATATATCGATGTGAAGTGAAGCCCTACATTCCACCTACCATGCGGTGTTTTCGATGTATGAGGTTTGGTCATATGTCCTCTCGCTGTACAGCAGTCCCAGTATGCGGTGATTCTGGACGCCCACTACATGAGGGGAGCCCCTGTGTTCCTCCACCGGTGTGCGTCAACTGTCAACAACACCACTCTTCACGGTCGCCAGATTGCCCTATGTTCAAAAAAGAAAAGAAGATACAAGAGTACAAATCCCTGGAGCGTTTGACGTACCCTGAGGCCCGCAGTAAATATGAACGTCTGCATCCCGTGCAAATGGCGACGACCTTCGCTACGACGTTATCGTCTAGCCTTTCACCCTCCCCTTCCCCCTCCCATCTCCCCCTACACCCCGTCCACACCCCTCCCTCACATCTCCCTCTCCTGTAGCTCCTGTAGCCCTCCCTTTGTGTCCCACCCCTTCCCAGCCGGAGAAGTGCACCCCTTCTCCGTCGCCTGCTGGTGACAGTGCCCTATCTCAGGGCCTTCCGTCCCGGCGTTCCCCAGATCGGAGATCTTCGACCTCCAGCCGGCCATTGGACTCCCAGTCAGTGAGTTCAAAGGTCGCCCGATCCTCGTCAGTACCAGACCTAACTGACAAAAGTCCTCTCTCTGGAGTGGGTCCTGCCCGTCCCACACGAGAGAAGGAGAAAGAGAAGGAGAAGGAAAAGAAGAAGAAGAAACCAAAGTTACAAGATAAAGCCCCTCCGGTACCACCGGAGGTGCCGACTGTGCTTTCGCAACTCGCTCATCCCATTGAGCCCGAGGCTGATCAGCTATTTATGGATGTTGTCCCTTCTTCTTTGGTGACGGACGCTGACAAAGCAGCGTGACAGACGTTATGCCATTCGCTTCCCGCCTAGATCCTCGTGTTGTGATCATCCAATGGAACTGTAATGGTTACTACCGTCACCTCTTGGAGATTAAACAGCTAATCTCTCTCTCTTCTGCGGCCTGTGTCGTCCTGCAGGAATCGAGGTTTATGGATGCACATTCACCGACCCTCCGTGGGTTCCGTGCTTTTTGTCGGAACCGGGTTGGTCCCCTCCAGGCGTCTGGTGGGGTTTGTACTTTGGTCCGGACAGATATTGTCAGTACCTGGATTCCTCTCCAAACTCCATTGGAAGCGGTTGCTGTCCGGGTTCACTTGGACACTCCATTGACCATTTGCAACCTCTACCTTCCACTGACAGGCCACCTACACTCACGTCCCTAGTGGCCCTCCTTCAGCAACTCCCCCCTCCTTACCTCATCCTTGGGGACTTCAATGCCCACCATCCTTTGTGGGGCAGTGCTTATACATCTAGCCAGGGCCGCCTCATAGACCAGTTTCTTGCTGACCACAATCTGAGCCTTCTCAACGATGGTTCCCCAACTCATTTTAATGCCGCTCACGGTACCTTTTCTGCCATAGACCTCTCTCACTTCTCCTTCTCTCCTTCCTTTATTTCACTGGTCGGCGTATGACGACCTCTGCGATAGTGACCACTTTCCGTTGATCCTTTCACTTCCCTCACGCCTACCACGAGCCAGGGTACCCCGCTGGGTATTCCGTCGTGCTAATTGGCCGCTATATACATCCCAGGTTTTGTTCCCATCTTCCCCCTCAGGCTGTATAGATGATATTATAAGCCAAATGACCAACATGATTACCCAAGCTGCCAACGCCGCTGTTCCCCGGTCGACAAGCCCTCCTACTCGCCGGCCTGTCCCTTGGTGGAATGCAACTGTTGCCGCAGCCATTCGCGAGCGCCGTAGGGCCTTGCAACATCTTAAGCGCCAACCATCGCTCGCTGGTCTAATAAATTTCAAACGTCTGCATGCCAGAGCTCGTTACTTAATCAAACAAAGTAAGCGGACATGCTGGGAGCATTTTGTCTCCTCGTTGGGTTCTTCTGTCCCTTTGACAAGAGTGTGGGCTATGCTCCGATCTATCCAAGGTAGCTGGCGGCCGTCTTCCGTCCCTGGTCTTGCCCTGCCTGATGGGGTCTGCACAGAGCCATCTGTTGTTGCAGAACATCTTGCAACTCACTTCGCCAATGTATCAGCGACAACTTCATATCCGGCGACCTTTCTCCTTCAGAAACACCAGGCCGAAACCTTCAAATTAGGCTCTACTTCTCACCAGGTGGAACCATATAACGAACCTTTTACTGACTGGGAGCTGTCGCTGGCCCTCTCCTCTTCTCGTGATTCAGCACCTGGCCCTGACGATATCCATAATCAATTGCTGAAACACCTTAACCCCTCACAACGACAATTTCTCCTAAAAGTTTTTAACCGTATTTGGCTTCAAGGGGTGTTCCGAGACTGCGATCAGACAGGCCTTCTCTAAAAGACATCATCTGGTAGCAGTCTTCTTCGATCTGCATAAAGCGTACGACACTGCTTGGCGTCATCATATTTTACGTTCTCTTCATGACTGGGGCCTCAGAGGCTCCTTACCAATTTTTATCCGTCAGTTTTTATCCCACCGCCTGTTCCGTGTCAGAGTTGGCTCTTCCTTTAGCTCCCCTCGGATACAGGAGAACGGTGTCCCCCAGGGCTCAGTGTTGAGTGTTACACTTTTTCTAATCGCCATCAATGGGTTGGTGAGCTCTGTTGGGTCACTGGTAACCCCGGCATTGTATGTCGACGACTTTTGCATATGGTACAGCTCCTACTCATTAGCCTCTACTGAACGTCAGCTCCAGAGCGCCATTCGACGGGCTTCAGTGTGGGCTACGTCCCATGGTTTCCAGTTTTCCTCATCAAAAATGAGGGTGGTGCACATTTGTCGTCGTACTACAGTTCACCCTGATCCAGAACTGTTCTTGGGTAATCAG
This sequence comes from Locusta migratoria, assembly GCA_026315105.1. Lineage (NCBI taxonomy): Eukaryota > Metazoa > Arthropoda > Insecta > Orthoptera > Acrididae > Locusta > Locusta migratoria. Next base: position 150,703,241 of record CM048744.1, read on the forward strand.
CGCCTCGAAGTTGTAGCACAGCATCGTTTCCTGGGTCTTCTCTTTGACAAAAAATTGACTTGGGTGCCCCATATTCGCCACCTAAAGATTAGTTGTATGAGGAAACTCAATGCTCTACGTTTCCTTGCTCATTCATCTTGGGGTGCAGACCGAACAACTATCCTCCGTATCTATCGGGCTCTAATATTGTCCCGATTGGACTATGGGTGTCAAGTTTATGGCTCGGCAGCTCCTTCTGCCCTGAAATTATTAGACCCGGTTCACCATTATGGTGTCCGCTTGGCTACAGGTGCATTCCCGACTAGCCCGGTCGACAGTCTCCTTGTTGAGGCGGGAATCTGCCCTCTTCAGGTCAGGCGGCATCAGCTTCTGGCGTCTTATGCCATCGCCATCCGGCAATATCCTGCTCATCCCGCTTACCAGGTTCTTTTTGCATATGAAGGGCTTCGACCCCCTGATACCCGGCCGCGGGCGGGCCTTCCCGTCGGACTGCGGCTTGCCTCTCTTTGCCGGGATTTCCATTTCCCTTCGCTAGATTGCGCCCCCCATTTTACTGCACGCACACCTCCGTGGATGGTGCCGCGACCACTAATTCGGACGGATCACTTCCAGGGCCCAAAAGCTTTAATTTCCCCCATGGTCTTTCGGCGTTTGGTGCGCCCAGTACTAGAAGAGTTTCAGGGAGCCTCTATCTTCTACACTGATGGCTCGAAAACAGCGGGCCACTCCGGATATGCTTTTACATCTCCTGTTGGGGCGGAATGCCATTCTCTGCCAGAGGCATGCAGTGTGTTTACGGCAGAGCTGATGGCGATTTATAGAACCCTCTGTTTTATTAAACATTCTGCCGTGGAACGTGGTTTAATCTGTGCTGACTCCATGAGCAGTCTGCAGGCCATTGATCGTTGTTTCCCCTCCCATCCTTTAGTTATTTCCATCCATGATCTCCTTGATGACCTTCATCGTGCTGCCTGCTCCGTTACCTTTCTCTGGGTGCCAAGCCACGTTGGTATTACAGGGAATGAAGAGGCTGACCGGTTGGCTAGATCGGCAATTACTCGCTGCCCATCTCCCTTTAGAATTCCGGGTGCGGATCTGCGGGTGCAGATCAGATCTTTGCTTCACTCCTCATGGGACAGCAGTTGGAAAGCTACTGCCCCTTCCAATAAACTCCGCACCCTCAAAGATACGACTGCAGCTTGGAGTTCATCTTTACGCCCTTCCCGGAGAGAATCAATTGTCCTCTGTCGCCTCCGTCTTGGACACTGCAGGCTGACCCATGGATTTCTTTTACAAAATGACAATCCACCACATTGTGATTGTGGAGCCGTACAATCCGTGTCTCATATTCTGACTGAATGTCCTCTCCATTCGACACTTTGTGGCGACTATGGCCTACCGCCTGCATTGCCTTCAGTTTTGGCGGATGACCCACGGATGGTTGATCGCGTCCTTGCCTTCCTCCGTGAAAGTAGATTTTATTGTCAGCTCTAGGACTCGCTTGGTCGGGGTGAGTGGGTTTGTGATTCTTGGCTGATTGTGGGGTTTAGAGCCTTATCCCCATCAGCCCCCCCCCCACTCTTTTTCATTTTAATGTAGTTTTATTTCTCCCTGCTCTGGAGCTATGATACGTTGACCACTGTGCCATTAGTACCTTGTGGTTTAGGCTAGAGGTCGCATCCAGAGCTGTGGGATCGGACACTGTAGCATTTGCTGCCCTGGGTTGGTCTTAGTCTTGTTGGCGAGTCGATTTTACTTCCTAGTGTAATGGTCGTTTGGCTTTCACCTATTTTTCGTTGGGTTCCGTGGCGTATAAAATTTGGGGTTGAAGGGACCGATAACCTCGTTGTTTGGTCCCTCATGTCCACCACCACCACCACCACCACCAATTCTGTTCAGTACCTTCTCATTAGTTACGCGGTCCACCCATCTAATCTTCAGCATTTTTCTGTAGCACCATAATTCAAAAGCCTCAATCCTCTTCCTGTCCGCACTGTTTATCGTCCATGTCTCACTCCCATACAAGGCAACACTCCATACAAATGCCTTCAGTCTTAAGGACTCTTTCTCGAACCATCCTCTCGTGTATCGGATCCAACGCTCCCTCCAGTTGCTAGCAGATGGCAGCTGTCACGTTTCTTTCCTGTGGGTCCCTGGCCACGTAGGTGTGCCCGGGAATGAGACTGCCGACATAGCAGCCAAGGCCGCAGCTCTTTTGCCTCGCATGGCTACCTTTTGCGTCCCATCGGACGATGTTCAGTGGGCTCTTCGCCGTAGTATCGTGTCATCATGGCACAGTGCGTGGTTTTCGCTGTAAAACAATAAATTGCGAACTGTAAAACCGATCCCGACCCCTTGGAGGACCCCCTCACGCCCCTCTCGGCGGGAGGTCATCCTGGCCCGGTTGCGGATCGGTCACTGCAGTTTCAGCCACCGTCATTTGCTAACCGCCGACCCTGCGCCGTTGTGCTCCTGCGGTGAACTGCTGACAGTGCGACATGTCTTACTGTCTTGTGTTAATTTTAATCATCTCCGTGTAGCCCTTCAATTTCCGTCTACTCTGGAGGAAATTTTAGCTGATGACACACGAGCAGCTACTCGAGTTTTTGCGTTTTATCAACTTGGCCAACTTATCAAAGGATATTTAACCCTTTTAATTATCTTTTATCTTTCGTTTTTAGCCTCTTCTCGACGTTCTAACTGGCCGTTACCATTTTTTTTAGATCTAGCGCATCTCTGTTGTTGTCTGGGCGCTAATGACCGTAGCAGTTGTGCGCCCTAAAACCACAAAAAGCCTTCAGAAAGGACTTCCTTACGAAGTAAAGGAAAAGAGCTTATCGTATCGAACTCCTTGTGGGCTTTTGGTAGAGCAACCGCGCGCTCCACAGCGAGACGCTTTAGACCGCTCGGCTACTCCACCGCGGCTGTAGTTTCTTATCTTCCGGTCTGTTTATCCTGTGAAATTACGAATAAACCATACAGTGTTGGCTCCTTTCAAATGAACTAAGCAAAGGAAAACTGCTCGTAATGCATTGCTATAGAATCCGAACAGTCACGTTACACGTTAGAAACACTTCGCCCCATATAACAATTGCCAGCTTACTGCATGAAAAAGAAACTGCCATGAGCATGTCTTGAACCCAGAAGCTTGAGTATAACAAAATAACGCTCTACCAACTTGCTCATAGGATAAGCTCTCATAGTTATGCTTTTCCTGTCCTTCGTAGGTCAGGTTTTACTTATTGATTAGGCCTATAGTTAATTAACGTTCTGGACGACAGCACACAGTACGAATTATATCGGAGTTTTGGTTGATACTCTACCGATATACAACGTTTGTTACTGATCTGACTGTCTGACATCTGCAGGTTTGGGTGTGAGCCACACGGAATTAGATATTCTACATATAGATACTTTGCAAGTCACATTGAAGTGTATGACCTCCTAACACTCCACGTGCCTCTTTTTCGGTGCATTTTTGAATGTTTTTGAGAGTAGCGCCTTTTATGAACAAACGCCAAGCACTTCTGGAAGGATTACTGATGACGCAGCTTTTAGCCTATGGACAAGGATCAGAATTCTCATTAGGAACACATTGATTTCCTACCAGGAATTTCAGTATTAGAAAATAATTTCCATTTTGTTCCATCAGGAGACTTCAACCTCTGCACCGAAAGCGAAATTATTGAGAAAGCATGTTTCCCCGGAAATACGCCGTCGTTCAGCATGTGCTCGTTTCAGTTCTGTATCATTTAGATAAGAATATCTTTTGCCTGAGCTGCACACTGTTGATGGCCGTTATCTTGGAAAATAGCATGATAACTGTGAACTACTGCGTCAGCTCGGCCTCTTATCATGTGTAATATTGAAACGACGGGGCTTTCCTTTGGACCGTCCACCTATAAATAATCGATTTTTTTTTTCATGGAGGGAACGTAAGTGAACGAAATATGAGCTAGCAAAAATTTGTGTGTTCTCAGAAAGTTTAATTGTTTTACCTTTGAAGCTAGTATTTACGGGTGGAGAACTAGTCAAACCCCGGCACACATCGCTGTGACTTGATACGAGACAAATGGTGAAAGTACATAGAAGTATTCTTTTGAACGCAGAATCACCGAAAAAATACTTCCATCAAATCTGTACCCTTCTTCGGGTTGTTTTGGCGATGCGAAATGAAAAACATGTTTTCCCGTAAAATCATACTTTGTTGTAAAGCTGTTAGATTGAATATTTTTTTCAGTTTTTGCATAAACAGACAATCAGGCGGTTTACAGACTCTAGAGCATGTGTCGTGTAATTAATTGCTCTTGGGAAAAAACAATCACCTCCTACAGTCAGTCCATCCCCTCTCTCTGTCCATCTCATCATACCCTCTCACTATACATCTCCTCCTCTCCGTCCTATTTACTTCCTGTTATTTCTCTAAATTACTCCAGGTTCCTCTGAAAGAGCACGACCGATTTCCTTTCCCAAGCAAATCTGTCTCAGACAATTTTCTGATATTTATGGTACAGAACTCAAATAAAAGTCAGCAAAACCCATTTAACTCAACTCTCAAAAATTTTCGAGAAAATCGACTTTGTAGTACGAATAATTATATCAGTGATAGCATCTGTCGGTGTAGCTCAGGTGGTAGCGTTACGGCCTTGCAACCATGGCGTACGTGGTTCGAATCTCGCTGTGACAGAACATTTTTTTCCTCTAAAAATTTAGTCACATAAACCATTTTGGGATGTCTAATTCCACGTGTTGTATCAGTTTTTGTTTGTGTGTATGTAGACGAGCTGGAGACCTTGTCGTCAGCTAAAATGATGGTTGAATAGGTTAGTTTCTTAGAAAGCCATTAGTAGCTATGGAGATGACTTTCCAAAAACAGCGTCGTAGGTTTTTAAAAACTGAGCAATGGCTACCGTCGTCAACTATAAGTGAAGCGAATACTGTTAAAAATGTAACGTACTTTTTTTTATTGAAACCATCATTATTAAAGACCTTTTATATAAAAAAGATATATATATATATATATCTGGTGTGTTCGAATACTTATACAACTTTGGTATCGGAGATAACTTTTACGCAAAATTCGTTTTTTTTTTAGTTTGGTCTTTAATAAGAGTTGCGTCTCCAATAGTTTTGGCTGATTGTTATTTAAGTTCTGAACTTCACGTACCATAAATGTAGAGAAATTCTAAAATCCGATACCTGCGTAGTCTCCTTGTAAGCTCGTCTTCAGTGACCACGCTGTCGACGGGACGTGAACCCCTGATCTTCGTCTTTCCTCCTCATCCTCCTCCTCCTCCTCCTCCTCTCCCCCCTCCCTCACCACTCTATCCCCGTTTCTGTCACTTCCCTCCTACCTTCCTTCCTATCTTCTATCTCCTCCTTCCTCCTCTCTTTCCATCTCCTTCTACTCCACCACAGTGCTCATTACCTGTTTCAGTCGTCGTAGCTGAAATCAAGGAGTTAAAATAAGGAACATATTTCCAATTTTGTGGCCACGGGAATAATTTGCACTAAGCTATTCTAACAGAAAAATGAACGACTCCAAGAAATGTCGTTATTTACAGACATCGTTGCTACGATGTTTTAGTCTTGTAGTGTTGTAGCCTCCGGTAGATGTTAGCGCAAATAAACCATTTGCATATGAACGTCCCCAGAATGCCATTTAGAGACTTTCTTATGCCCTTTTTTACCATAGCTCCTGATCGGTAAGCAGGGCAGAAATTGGGTCCCTTCAATTTTCGATGTTCACTTAATAAGGCAGTTAGAGGTTTTGTGAAGACATCTACTTCCTATTACCACTCTTAACTACCTTCAGAATTCGTAAGAGTGTACTCCAGTCAACATTGTGAAAAGCTTTCTCCAGATCTACAAATGTTAAAAACGTAGGTTGGGCTTTCCTTAATCTATCTTCTAAGATAAGTCATAATACATTGTCTCCCGCGTTCCTACATTTCTCCTAAATCCAAACTGATCTTCCCCAAGGTCGGATACCACCAGTTTTTACATTCGTCTGTAAATAACTCGTGTTAGTATTTGGCAACCTTTTAAACTGACAGTTCCATATTTTCACATTTATCTGCAATTGATTTTTATATATATATATATATATATATATATATATATATATATTTTTTTTTTTTTTTTTTTTTTTTTTGAGTTGGAGTTACTATATTATTCTTGAAATCATAGGGTATTTCCCTTATCCCATCATATTGCATATCAGGTGGAACAATGTTTTCATGACTGGCTCTAAAAACGATAACAGGCGTTCAGACTGAATGTCATCTACTCCAGGACTCCAGGGGCCTTGTTTCGACTCAAATCTTTCATGTTCTGTCAAATTCTTCTCGCAGTATCGTATCTCCCATCTTATTTTCTTCTACTTCATCTTCCATTTCTAGAACACTGCCTTCGAGTTTATTTCCTTTGTAAAGACCCTCTAATATTCCTTCCACCTTTCAGCTTTCCCTTCTTTGCATAGTAGTGGTTTTCTATCCCAGTTCTTGAGGGACAGTTTATGGTAAACAAAGGAAGCTAACCAGAATGAAAAACGTTTCAATACCACTACAACAGAAGATGCCTACAGTGTTTCCTGACCATTGTCAAATATGTGACTTATGTGGCGTGTAAATCAGATAATCTTGACACATTCACGCTGTCATAAGAATTAAGCATACATAATCCCCTAGTGCGGTGAGCTTTCATGAGGGATTCATATGTAAAGAGGAGTATCCTGGGTAGGCTTGCACACATCCTCAACTAACGACATGTAGTGTCATTTTGCATGACATGAGGAATGCCACGTTGGTTGATATTATGCTGTGTATCATAATGTACGACATGAAGTTACGAATCATGTTATCTTCCATATCCGCTAATAAGTCACGATTTTTGTATTTAAATTATAGCTGAAGATCCGGCGTTGCACGTGTATCTATTTAATCCATTCTCTAATTACTCCATCTCCTCTCCCGATCTTTCTGTTCCTGTCGTTTGGAAATCAAAACGTATAAATGTTTTATAGTATGTACGTAAAGTAGCCTTCGGTGTGCACCGTACTAAATTTTATGTAGACATTGACCTTCCTATTTTTTTTTCCTAAGGTATAATGTGCAAAATTTCATCAAGATAGGGACAAAACTGTAGATTGTGTGCAATACAAACACAGACAAATACTATACTTTATAGATAGTAAATTTGTTCGAGAAATTGATGCCTTCTGTATGTTCTAATGTTCATTACAGTAAAGGTAAAGCAGTTAACAATCCGAAGATTGGTTTGAACATCACAGTGCTTTGCTATGCTATTATGGTCCTGTTTGGAGGTGGTAAGCCGTTACCCCCCCCCCCCCCCCCCCCCTTCGACCTACGAACTGACTTGCCCAGCCAATTATAGAGGGACATATAATTTAACGTTGTTCCGAATTACGGTGCTACTCAACATTTTTCACACCAGATATATTGCCAGAGTTGAAAGAAGTGAAAAGTAACAGACACATCCTCGGACTATACTGATTACAGTATCACGTGAAAATTTGGAGTAAATCGCTTAGAACTTTGAGATTCTTGGCAAAAAGTTAAACAATGAATTGTCTTATATAATAGCCTTGTTTATGTGTCGTAGGTGTTTCTTACGCTTATAGAAATTGTTAGCTTATAAGGAATATGTGCACCAAATTTGGATGAAATTGGTCCAATGGTTGAGGAAGTGATGTGCAACATTGTCGCGTGATGCAGCAGTTGTTCGTGCACATAATTGTTTGAGGTCATATTTCCTGAATTGTGTGTCATACAGTGATATAACCTTCACGTAAATGCAAGCAATATGTTTCAATCCGGTGAACGGTACGGCAGTGCATAAAATACGAAAAATAAACATTCATTTTACGTATTGGATATACGAAGCTGCTAGTTAGGTCGAATAGTTAGTCCATCTCTTTAACATCTTTGATTCTAGTCAAAACATATTTTCCTGTTGATGTGCTGCGATAAGAGCATTTTTCAACCGAGTGTCATATTTGTATAGATTTCTATGGCCAAGCATACACTTCTTTGGGACACACTTTTGCGACGTGTACCGCAGAGTTTTCCAGTTAATTATTAATCAAATGTTACACTTATAAAGATTAAAGAAATAGGACCTAAAATTATTTCCCTTGCATGAAGTTGATTGACTAACGAGATAATTTAAAATTTCTAGAATGCTTTGTCACTAAGAAGGCGTGTACTGCAATTATACATATTAGTAACTGACTAACTCATACGAGATGATTGTGGTGTTTCCAGGGACGCCAGTCCATTGAAATCAGATGAAATTGCACCTGTTCAGCCCTCCTCTAATATTAATAACCTAAATTTAGAAATGTCATTTGAAGTACAGCACTTTAAGTTTGTTTAAAAACTTTTTATTTGCGATCAAGACAACATTTTATGCACATCTGTTCGTAAATCGCTAATGAGAAGAAATAATTTTGCGCGTTTTGGAGCCACTGTCGACGATGCAGTCTCTAATATTAACTATAAAACCGTCATGTTGGAACACTCACTTATGTCCGAAATCGCTCGACGCTTTTCTGGGTGTTTCACAGGTAACTTTAGCATACTGTTGGGTAACGTACAGGCTTTATTTCGTAAAAATTGAATCAGAGAAAGAAACTATATCGCAAATTAGTCTTGAGAGTCTGCTCTGCTTGGTAGTACGACGTGCATTCAAGTTCTAAGGCCTCCAAGTTTTTTTCTCCTGACTGGAAAGAGATAGAAACATGCGCATTGTTTTAAAATGAGGTCGTGTTCATTGTCAATACGTCCCAGAGATGGCAGCACCGTACGGCAGATAGAATTTTACCGCCAGCGGCGAGAATGAGAACTGTTTTAGATAACTAAAATGGCGACGTTTTCCTTACTTGAACACCGTGCAATCATTCATTTTCTGAATTTGCGTCGTGTGACACCAATTGAAATTCATCGACAGTTGAAGGAGGTATGTGGTGATGGAGTTATGGATGTGTCGAAAGTGCGTTCGTGGGTGCGACAGTTTAATGAAGGCAGAACGTCGTGTGACAACAAACCGAAACAACCTCGGACTCGCACAAGCCGGTCTGACGACATGATCGAGAAAGTGGGGAGATTTGTTTTGGGGGATCGCCGAATAACTGTTGAACAAATCACCTCCAGAGTTGGCATATCTGTGGGTTCTGTGCACACAATCCTGCGTGACGACCTAAAAATTCGAAAAGTGTCATCCAGGTGGGTGCCACGAATGCTGACGGACGACCACAAGGCTGCCCGTGTGGCATGTTGCCAAGCAATGTTGACGCGCAACGACAGCACGAATGGGACTTCCTTTTCGTCGGTTGTGACAATGGATGAGACGTGGATGCCATTTTTCAATCCAGAAACAAAGAGCCAGTCACCTCAATGGAAGCACACAGATTCACCGTCACCAAAAAAATTTCGGGTAACCGCCAGTGCTGAAAAAATGATGGTGTCCATGTTCTGGGACAGCGAGGGCGTAATCCTTACCTATTGCGTTCCAAAGGGCACTACGGTAACAGGTGCATCCTACGAAAATGTTTTGAAGAACAAATTCCTTCCTGCACTGCATTATAAACGTCCGGGAAAGCCGTCCGCGGTGGCCTAGGGGACTGAGGCGCGTCAGTCACGGTCTGCACGGCCACTACGGTCGGGGGCTCGAATCTCCCCTCGGGCATGGATATTTGTGCCGTCCTTAGTGTAAGCTAGTTCATAAGTAGTTTGTAAGTTTAGGGACTGATGACCCCCGTAGTTAAGTCACTTAAGCTATACAAACATTTGAACGTCCGGGAAGGGCTGCGCCTGTTTCACAAAGACAACGCACCCGCACATCGAGCTAACGTTACGCAACAGTTTCTTCGTGATAACAACTTTGAAGTGATTGCTCATGCTCGCAACTCACCTGACCTGGCTTTGTCCATCAATGAAAGACACTCTCCGTGGCCGCACATTCACCAGCCGTGCTGCTATTGCCTTAGCGATTTTCCAGTAGTCAAAACAGACTCCTAAAGAAGCCTTCGCCGCTGCCATGGAATCATGTCGTCAGCTTTGTGAAAAATGTGTACGTCTGCAGGGCGATTACGTAGAGAAGTAACGCTAGTTTCATCGATTTCGGGTGAGTAGTTAATTAGGGAAAAAATAAATAAAAAAAAGAGGCCTTAGAACTTGAATGCACCTCGTATGGTGTAGAATACCGAAGAACCAATATAGGGTGCAGTTAGTCTGCTGAAGCTGACAATCAGTGATAGTAGTATTTTCGAAAGGTTACTTCAGCGACAGAATTAAGCGCCGCAATATTATCTTCACAAATTCGAACTGACACTCAGTTTTCTATGGGTATTAGGATCGGGCTAATTGTGTGTCTATGATACAGTCCATGGTCAACATTGAAATATTGTACACTTTTTCCACCATAAACAAACAGGGAAAATCGTTAATTTTTGTGCATTAGGTATGGTCAACTGTGGACTTTTAATGATTCATACCATTTGTTCATAGGCAGTTTCTGAGAAAACTCTGCAAAATACGATTTTTTGGGTATCGGAAAGATCCAATTTTGGGGGCCAGTCACAACTATAATTTCTGCTCGGTGCAAATAGTCGATATTTTTTCCTATATGTATATAATATCATGTTCTCATGGAACTTAAGTCATACTTTCGAGGTCGCTATGTTTTACCCATATCTTGAGGTCTAAAATTTCTACGCAGATGCCAGATTTGAGAGGTAATTGACTCATTCAACACATTGCAAAGGTATTGACGTTACGGAGCTAGATTTGTATAGCCCTTTCATAACTAATAAAGCTTGATGATGCACTGCCTCTGTATAATGTGCACTTACTCCATTACAGGCTGTCTTCACCTGGAAAGTAGTTGATGGGGCCGTCTGGTGGCGTAAGCCTTATAAAAAAAGATTCTAGCATTTGACATTCCTTGTACTTCCACAGGCCGCGACGGAGCGGCCGAGCGCATTGAGGCGCTATGCTACGATGCCGATCCCCGTCGGGGGTTCGAATCCCCCCTCGGGCATGGATGTTTGTGTCGTATTTAGTATAGGGTAGTTCATAAGTAGTTTGTAAGTTTAGGGACTGATGACCCCGCAGTTAAGTCCCTTAAACTTAACAAACATTTGAACATACTCGTAGATACAAAACTCCAGTTTTGCTATGCTGTAGGTATAGCCTGAAACCTTCGCGCACTCTCAGGTAAAGTAATGTAAAGAGAACTTCCGTAGGATAAGCGACGATACTGACAACGCTACGAGCATTCTGACAGTGGTGTGGTCTGCTACTTGAATAAAACGTTAATGTTCAGTATTCTGGTTACCTGTTAAACACTTCAACCGCACATCAGAATTTGCCCGAAAATTTTCACATGCGAAAGCTTTGGGCCAAAATGATATCGGAAAAACCTTACAACTGAGCAGAACAACTATCAAAGAAACTTGTGCGCTGGTTTTCCTGAAAGAATCTCCAATGAACACGAATGTTCGATTCGTGGGATTGCTGGTGATAACTCGCGAATTTTTTAGTACGATCCTAAGACAAAGTGGGAAAGTGATGTCACACTGAGACATCTCTTCGGCCGCAAAAAAGTCGAATGAGCTAATCAGAGATCAAAACAAAGCTTATTTCCTTTTTTGATGTGTGTTACGTGCTCAAAGAATTTGTTCCCTCCACGAAAAACTGGCAACCAAGCGTTTTACAGAGATATCTGAAAGGCACGTGAATCGGGTGAGAACGGGACATGATGAAAGTCCTAAGGATACCTGGAACAATGCGAGAACTAATGAAAACTGTTAAAGTTCCCACAATAGTTTATTTAAGCCAAGTATTACGGAGAAACAGATATAATCTCATGAAACTCATAGTATTGGTAAAATAGTTGGCAGAATTAATCAGTGGATCGGCAAAGGTGCAACAGACAGGCTCTTCCGACCGACAAAAAGACCACCACCACCAAAAAAATGTTCAAATATTTGTAGCACTTATGGGACTTAACTACGGGGTCATCAGTCCCTAAGCTTACAAACTACTTATGAACTACCTAAGACTAAGGACGGCACAAATATCCATGCCCGAGGGGGGATTCGAAGCCCCGACCGTAGTGGCCGTGCAGACCGTGACTGGAGCGCCTCAGTCCCCTCTGCCACCGCGGCCGGCACCACCACCACCACCACCACCAACAACAACAACAACCTATCCCAGATTGATTCAATGCCCCTCCTCTTTCTCTCGAGGGCCACTGCACTGATGAGTTAGGGTTAAATCGTAAAACAAGCGATGTCAATTTTTTATTCAACTAATTTTAAGCTTAATAAGTTGAGATATTGGTGTTTTTTAGTTGCCCATTCTTCCTTATGATGGTACAATAATTTTTCATCTAATATGTTGGACACTAAATGTTATTTATATCGTTATCGGATCATGGGAAACTACCTTATTCAACATATTTGTTTACTTGTACATGTATTTCTAACTTGGGTAGCAAACTTATTCCTAAATACAGTAAAGGACTTAAATTGAAACGTCTAATATACTTCTAAAATATTTTAATCTGATAAAATACTTTGCTTGCAAATGTATGTTTGTAACACATTCTTTTTCTCGCCAAAACAACAAGTAAATGTTATGCTGCTAGATAGGTATTGCAGTTTCTTGTCCTACAATAAATTGATCTCTGACCGCTTCTGTTGCAGGTTTTCCCATTTCTAAATGGCATCCCTGAAGGTAAATGAATATAGAGCAAAAGTCATACTTGGCTGGACGACTCTACATTTCGCTGAAGAGACAGAGTCGTGGGAAAGCGTAGAGGCTTTGCTGAATGGAGGCGCCTCAACTCGTGACTTGTTCACGACGAAAAGGAAGCTCAAGAATCCTCTGCAGGCGCCTTTAGTTGTCAAGGAGATATGTCGTCGCGGCTGTTTGAAACTGCTGAGGTCAGTGCCATTTTTTATTTATTCTAGTCAACTCTCAAGGATATAGGCGTGCATTGGCAGGCGCATTAGTCGCGCAAAGGACACCGACTTCTAGTTTCCTTTTCATACTAATATTATCAATGCGAAAGAAGATATAGTCCAGTCAATGAACGCATTGTAGAGTGCATGGAATATGCGAGAATTTTTGACTTAAGAACTTTGATAGGGATAGTTAGGAGGTGAACATACTAAAAGTCCCCGCCCCTGGGGGGTGAGCTGAGATGGGGAGGGGGATGGAAAGGTACCATTTTTTGGTTTTTCGTTTATATATCGAAAGCGGTCCGCTTTAGGAAGAAAATGTTCCAAATACAAATGAAAGATAATTGAATTTGCTATAAAATTGTTTCTATACATATTAGTCAAATTCCCGACGGTTTTCGAGATATACGTTACTGAAAATCGACAATTTCGGAAAAAATCATTTTTACCTCACTAATTTTGTCAAACATTTACTTCTAGTGTCTCACTCGATCGTTTCTCAGAAAATTTGCCACAAAGAAAGATTTAGAGTATTAAATTTCCTTCAATTTGATATGCACATTTATTACCTTATCTTCAGCCAATCAGAAGTTACATCATTTATAAGATGTGCACTCACTTTCGAGGTCCTTCTAGAAATGAGCGTTTTGAAAGGGTGTGACGTTTTTATCTTATGAAACGTGCTAGCATGATAAATAACACCACCTTAACAACGACAAGAAGGTAATTTCAATTGAAAGAGAACCTTTTTACAATTATAGCTTTAATTTCAATATTATGACTCATACAATGAAAGTATTTACAAGCACTGATAGTGATTCAAAATGAAAAATAAGTGCATTGGAAGCAACATTTTCATTTTTATGAGGAGGAATGGTCGAGTGTCATTCACCTTACTCAGTAGTGGAGACGTCGTCCAACAAGACTGGTAGAGTCTCGTTGTCACTGTCTCCATCTTCATCCTTAATTAATATTCAGACTCTGTTGTTGCAGTTGCCCCTGCAATTCAGGCATGTAACAGAGCACTGTAACAACGCTTTTCTGGAACCACATCTCCACTGTCACATTCTTACTTGCATCGACAATAATTATGTTCAAGAATTTGTCAGGGGCAGCATCTAACTCAGAGAGTTTCGAATTAGCTGTTCATTCCTTCTTTCCCAACCCCAATTCGGCTCTCCACATTTCGGTTTCTCTCTTAACCAAAAGCGTACTTGGTGGTACATTCGGAATGCATGCTGCTTAACAGCTCCTTCAGTTGGTGGGAGAGTTCAGAGATTAGGCTTCGTGTGTCCAGCTGCTATTATAAAATGATTTGTAGCGGAAATCGTTGAGGGATTTCTTGGTGGCTGGAGCTCCATACCATGGGAGAGTACTCGTGATTCTCGCTGTCTCAATGGAGTCGGGAAAAGAAGAATTATTGGAAAATATCTCAGCAGCATGTTGTATGATTTTGGACTTCTGATGCATTTTGACAAACCCCACTTTACTCTTGCGATACGCTGCGAATGTTGTCACTGCATGTAAATGCATGTAGGAATAACAAATGGACGTTGTCCTTCATTTTCAATTCCTTCTCCTCTTGTTATACATTGCTTGTGTTATTTCCACTCTGTGACTACAATACCTTGTTTTTTTTTGGCAACAAACAACTGAATGTCATTGGGTGCAGGATGCGGCGGCTCCTCTGGTATATCAATGTGTGCCACAGTCACATTTCGTATACCTCCTTTCATCGTAATGCATGTTTATAGTGGAATAGTTCCGAGTTTTCCAGTTTCAGCTGACGTAGGCATTGTTTTTAATCTTGGTGTTTATGAACTTCTTTGAACATATGTGGACGGAGTGACACTTTGATGCCCCCCATAGCGTGGAAGGTATTCTGTTTATCCATATTATCAAAAACAATTTTTTTTATGTAGCTGGATTGTAGGTTAGCTGTGCATGAGCAATCACAAATAATTCCAGTTTTTGTGCTTCATAATAGGATGAGCTGACACCCAGACTTGCTAGAAGATCAGTAAAGTTCTTTGAGGCATATGTCAATATTGGTGGCAAGAAGATGCGTGGCCTGACAACTGATGTGATGGCATGTCCAGTAGTAACGCACTTCCTCCATGATTCTTCAGTTTTCTTGCCCCCCCCTTTTTTTTTTTTTTTTTTTTTTTTTTTTTTCCAACATAACCTCTTCAAGAAATGTTCAGAGTTTTGGAGGGATTGTGCGAGAGAATTTTCGTCCTTCAGGAAGTTATCTCTTTTATATAACTACGTTTCACTTTGAATATCTCATTATCTCAGCAGCTTTCTGGGCAATTCTGAGTCGCTCTTATTTCTCTTCCTTTTCCTTGTTATCACACCAGGCGTTGGTTAGTAATTTGTACCCAGTGTCCCTAAAACAAATTATTGGAACCTTAAGCCTGCTGGAGCCTGCGATCATGATTATGCGATCCCCATACTTGAACAGTTCTGTTCTGATAGTTCTCCATTCAGGTTTCCTCCCAGTTATAACACCCATAATTTCGTTTACAGTGAACTGACAGTCACTATTCCCCTCTAATAAGACACTAACCTCTTCCACTGCACTTGAACTGTAGCCTTCAGACGTGGATGTTAAGAGTTTCTGGTACAACGACCTCACAAAGTCCAACCGACATTCATCATGATACACAGCCTCCTACGTAACTAAATCATTTGAGGTGGAAAGATGCCTCGTCGCTTCCTCTTCCCACTGATCACGTCTAGCTCGAGAAGCATCCATACTTGTCACTTGTATGTCAGTTCTGTTGCGTCCTTTTGTGAGAAAAATAACTAAAATTATCTTCCTTGGGCTTCTTTTGCTCACCATCAACACTTTTGGCACAAAAAAACCATTTTGTTTTGAAATCGAATTTCGCTTGTTTGGATTTCAAAGTTGAAGGCTGAACTACTTCAGAGGACGATGAGAGGGCCTGTCTCTTTAAATGAGCGTTGATGGATTGTGGCCAGATGCAATTTTTTCGACTTTCATTATGAATCAAAAGGATGTCCAAACCTTCTAAAGATGAGTCATTGCTATTTCCCCTTTCTCTAATTGCTTTGATGAGTGATAGTATTTCTTTTCGTCACTGTGAAAACTCCAACATCTGGTCCATCTATTGTTTCATTACATCAAAACACCGAATAGCCTTTACGCTGATGTTCAAATGTTTGTAGAGCTTGTGGGACTTAACTACGGGGTCATCAGTCCCTAAACTTACAAACTACTTATGAACTAGCTACAACTAAGGACGGCACAAATATCCATGCCCGAGGGGGGATTCGAACCACCGACCGTAGTGGCCGTGCAGACTGTGACTGAAGCGCCTCAGTCCCCTCGGCCACTTTACGCTGACTAACAGTCAACATTTTCATAAATAAATGAAAAATATCACGGAAAGTAGATATACAGACTTTTCTATGCTTGGCGAAATTTTGAAGTGAACTGGAGTAAGAAGTAAGTGAGAACATTCCGCCCCCCTGTCCAGTCTCTTGGAAGGAGTCAGTGGCAGACCTTCGATGTTCGTCGTGGGGCTTCCCCATCGTTAAACCTCTCCTGGGCGTTAGGTACCGGCGACCTTGAAGGCGTGTCCACTGCAGGTGACAATAAATGAGCATCGACCATTCCTCTTCATAAAAATGAAAATGTTGCTTTGAATGTACTTATTTTTCATTTTGAATCACTATCAGTGCTTGTAAATACTTTCATTGTATGATTCATAATATTATAATAAAAGCTATAATTATAAAAAGGCGTCCTCTTACAATTGCAGTTACCTTCTTGTTATTGTTAAAGTGTTGTTATTTACCATGTAGAACGTTTCATAAGATATAAATGTCACAGCCTCTCAAAACACTTATTTCTAGTAGGACCTCGAAACTGAGCGCACATCTTACAAATGATGTAACTTCTGATTAGCTGACGATAAAGTAATAAATGTGCATACCAAATTGAAGGAAATTTAATGCTCTGCAACTTTCTTTCTGACAAATTGTCTGATAAACGATCGAGTGAGTCACTAGAAGTAAATGTTTGACAAAATTAGTGAGGTAAAAATGATTTTTTTCCGAAATTGTCGATTTTCAGTAACGTATATCTCGAAAACCGTTGGGAATTTGACTAATATGTTTAGAAACAATTTTATAGCAAATTCAATTATCTTTCATTTTTATTTGGAACATTTTCTTCCTAAAGTAGACCGCTTACGAGATATAAGCGAAAAACCAAAAAATGGTACCTTTCCATCCCCCTCCCCACTTCAGCTCACCCCCCCCCCCCAGGGGCGGGGACTTTTAGTATGTTCACCTCCTAACTATCCCTAACAACGTCATGAAGTCAAAAATTATCTCATATTCCATGAGCACCTCTCTTTTGAGCACTCTTTGACTGGACTAATATGTCTGTTTCGCTTTCACGAATAAACTGCGTAACAGATTTTGATGAAATTTGGTATGGAGATATCTTGAATGCTGAAGAACGTGGCTACTTTATAAATAGTGTAATTAGTGATATTTGTTGATTTAAAGTATATAACCACAGTTTAACTTATACAGTCACGACATTCTCACTGATTTTTGTTATTCACAGCAGCGCCCTATGCAGTCGGCAAGCTACATTTCTGAGTACGGTATTGGATGAGTGCGAATTGTGTCGTTTATATTGATTGTTACATACTTTTTACGTTAGGGAACGTGTGTAGTGCCGTAAAAATAGGCAATAACTTAATAATAGCTCCACATTTGTCTTAGGTTTCGTAAGATCTCTGACAAGGTATGAAACAGTACAATAAAGTTTATTTACAGTTACCTTGTAACCTACAGGTTTTTACTGAAGAATTTCATTTTCTATTTACGAAAATGGCTAGAAAACATCGGAAGACCTTCCCTTTGGCAGAAAGAGATTGCTTATCTACTCAGGAACGTTAAGGTTTCTTCACTACAATTCCATTAAAATCGGTGTGGGCGGAGCGTAGGAAACGTATATATAGAGTGCAATAACTACAGTATTTAACGTATCAATCAACCACCGCAGATGTAGCTGAAGGAAAAACGTCAGAGACAATTTAACGGCAAACGCAAACTGTTTCTCAACAAAGAAGAAACCAATTTCACAATTGTTGCTACAGTTGAACCACAAACGGCGAGAATCTTCTAAAGTTGACGCTTAAAGCTAAAGTAATTACACTCAAAACCATATGCTAGTATAAGAAAGACGAGAAAAGAGTGAAAATGTGCGAATTGTTAGACTCCCTAACGAATTGATACGCGTTAAAAAGCTGCCTGTCATAGCAAGAATAGACCATAATAGAAATTCTCTTATATTTATATTCTACTTACTTTCAGCGGAATAAACTGCAAGTATACACATATTCGTAAGTACATATTAATGATGAAGTTGTTCTTTATACTACTGAATCAGTGAAATTTGGCTTTTCCATTAATTTCCCGATTACGTATCTGTCTCGGTATTTTACTAATCCTTATAAGGCAAAAATAATAGTAACTACTTCGTTAATTACGTATAAAAATAATTAAAACGAACATAAATCTCTCGGCGGCTTTGCCCAGCACTAGGAGCGCTAGTGTCGTTGCAACTATCAGTTGCTATCAACTTTTCATAGCAGTGAGAGTCGGGACTGTACATGTTAAGACTGTGGTATAACATTCGACCATAGACATTGGTAGACTAGACATTGCATCACTGTTGCCGGCTGCGGTGGCCGAGGGGACTGAGGCGCTCCAGTCACGGTCTGCACGGCTACTACGGTCGGGGGTTCGAATCCCCCCTCGGCCATGGATATTTGTGCCGTCTTTAATATAAGGTAGTTGATAAGTAGTTTGTAAGTTTAGGGACTGATGACCCCGTAGTTAAGTCCCATAAGCTTAACAAACATTTGAACATTTAGCATCACTGTCATGGCACCAACATCTCTAATACGTGACTGTTGTCAAAACGGTGGTTGCATCGAGCTGTGCTTGTGACTAATACGAAATATTTTGTGGAGGGGGCTGATATTAAATTTCGCATGAAGATTTACTAGTTCAGAATTGTGGCATTCCTTTGAAATCTCGATACTGTTACTTCTATTCGGTTTACCAACAGTCACGTGGTGCTATGATGCTACCACCCTACGTGTATAGCCAGCAGTCACTGATAGCCACTCTGTTTGCCCTGTCTACTAGTATATGTAGTCGAAGGATATAACTCTAAATATTGGACAGCTGAAAATGAACGTTTCTCTCATAGAGTCTGAGATGTTTGAAGACTCCGTGGAAAAGCTATTTATTCTTTGACATTTGAAAATTTTCAGATTCATCAAAATAATTTTCATATTTGATATGTTGTACGATTCATGAAAATGAATACAATGCTTACACAAGACGTCATGATATTCAAGCCGCCGATCCGTCGATGACATTCAAATCCTGCATAATTTACATGCTATATAACGTATAGCTTCTTCAGTCAGCTGTTTGTTTCGTATTTAATATCATCTTTATTCTCATCCCGATAAAGGAGAACAGTATTTAATATCATTCTTTTTTTATGGGACTTAACTGCAGGGTCATCAGTCCCTAAACTTACAAACTACTTATGAACTAGCTAATCCTAAGTACGGCACAAACATCCATGCCCGAGGGGGGATTCTAACTCCCGACCGTAGTGGCCGTGCAGACCGTGACTGGAGCGCCTCAGTCCCCTCGGCCACCGCGGCCGGCGTACTTTAGGTCTTTTGACACTATGCAGGGACATCAACGCGAGCGACTCCGCGGGCAAAAGCTAGTGCTGATATAAAACCTCAGTTCTCGGCAAGCATTTTAAACGAGCATTTATTCGTATAATCGTTTTCCACTGGTACCGCAGCTCTCGTCTCAGGTGTATCTTACAATGTCTAACATCAGATATATGTAGGAAAGGCAAAAGTACTTTTGACAAGCTAGACTGTATATGTTATCGCTGTTTGTTTACTCGCAACAGTTTAAGCTGTGCTCTTAGGTTCCTGCCTAACCATATCCTGTAACATCGAGATATACTCGTGAAAAAAAAAAAAGTACTTTTGTCAATCAGAGTAGACATCTATAGTGTAGCGTGTCAAAGGTACCTTGCCATTTTCTACGAATATGTGATATTAGACCGCATTACACGACACACCTGACGCGAGAGCCGCAGTACCACTCGAAAACGTTTCTACAAATAAAAGCAAGGGCATTTTTCAGCCTAGCGCTCGTCGAAAGCTCCATGTCTGAAGACTGGAATGTTCCATAGGTCAACATCATATTCATGGAAGAGAAAACGGTAATCCATTGAATTACATACCCATATCTCTGATGTCGATTTTCAGTAGAATATTGGAGAAATTGTTGTGACTGAACAAAAGTAATCGACTGTTAACGAACTGTTGATACATGATCAACACGTGTTCAGAAAATATCGTTCTTGCGCAACACGAGAAGTTCTTTATTTCTATGAAATAACGAATGCTATCGACCGGGATCTCAAATTTACTCCATATTTCTAGATTTCCAGTCGGCAGTTGACACCGTGCTTTACCAGCGTGCATAAGAAGTGTCGTCTCTGTTAATAAGGTCATAGTTCGTAAAGTAAAACAGATTTTAAGTATAATTGGCCATATACTGTTCTAATCTTTCTTCTTACTAGTATAAGTATCCAATATTAAGCTCCATGAAGCACATCGCGATAAAATGTTAATTACGTTCCCTAGAATTTTTCTAAGAAAAATATTTATCTCGGCTCCAGAAGGTCGTAAAGATTTTTGTTTTAAAATCTCGGAATAAATGTCGGCAATATATTTCTGACTAAATGTCGGCAATATATTTCTTTAACAGTTCCTCTCATAACATATAGGCCTAAATATAGTTGAAGAAAGAAGGCCCAAAAATAGTGCCAGTTTTTCAAGGTCATTGTGTGAAACTTATAATAAAGGCAACCTAAAAAAATATTAATACTGTAATATTTCAACTCTTCGTAAAGAAAGAGAGATCGAAAACCGTTACTCTAGGTAAATCCCCGGAGCAACTCTAGCCAATTTTCTAGAAGTCTTTTTTAATTGATAATTTTCGAAAAATACTGAATATTTTTAATTTTTGAAAAAAGTTATTTTCGTATTATTTCGTGCCATACTTACGGCAAATAAGAAATTTGGATACGTGAATGTGGACTAGTTATAAGGAATCCAGTTTTAAAAGATTTTAAGATTTTTGTGTATATCTCGAAAAGCTACAAAGAAATCGATACGTACAACAATCCATAGATTTTTCGTAACGGCTATAACTTTCTAATTGAACATTTTCCCAGCGGATTTATAGTTTATTTATTTAAAAAATTGTTTTTTGCATCTTTGTGAATTTTTGGGAGAAATTTCGCCATCTCGGCTCGAGTTTCTTTAAATTAGAAACCCTATTTTAAATTTAATTTCCTAAACGCTCATTTATTGTTTTCGGGTAATAATGTTTGCACCCACATCTCCCTCATGCTTGGACTAATCGTTGCACAACTGCCGCCTCACGTCCAAGTTGTGTGGCAATTCTCCGAAAGAACCATCCCTCCACTAGGAATACCACTGTTTGCCGTTTGAAACTCGTTGAGTTGGGCGTAGAAAGCCTGAGAGGCTCCGTGGCATGGTATCTGCTTCACACGTTGATGTCTCAGTGAGCCTCATGGCTGTAAACATTCCCTCTTCATGGGAAAACACATGTTAATGTCACTACTCTGTATGTTGGCGGACGACTTTCAAATCATTGTCAATAAGCCTACATCCACCCCCATGAACCACAGACATTGCCGAGGTGGGGTGGCTTGGGTGCCTCAACGATGCAGATAGCCGTACCGTAGGTGCAACCACAACGGAGGGGTATCTGTGGAGAGGCCAGACAAACGTGTGGTTCCTGAAGAGGGGCAGCAGCCTTTTCAGTAGTTACAGGGGCAACAGTCTGGATGATTGACTGAGCTGGCCTTGTAACATCAGCTAATGTGACTTTGCCACACGGTTACTGCGAACGGCTGAAAGCAAGGGGAAACTACAGCCGTTACTTTTCCCGAGGACATGCAGCTCTACTGTATGAAAATATGATGATGGCATCCTCTCGGGTAAAATATTCCGGAGGTAAAATAGTCCCCCATTCGGATCTCCGGGCGGGGACTACTCAGGAGGATGTGATCATCAGGAAAGACAATACTGGCATTCTACGGGTCGGAGCGTGGGATGTTAGATCCCTTAATCGAGTAGGAAAATTAGAAAATTTAAAAAGAGAAATGGATAGGTTGAAGTTGGATATAGTGGGGATTAGTGAAGTTCGGTGGCAGGATGAACAGGTTTTCTGGTCAGGTGAGTACAGGATTATAAATACAAAATCAGTTGGGGGTATCACAGGAGTAGGACTGATAATGAATAAGAAAATAGGAATGCGGGTAAACTACTATGAGCAGCACAGTGATCGCATTATCATTGTCAAGATAGATACGAAGCCAACACCGACAACAGTAGTACAGGTTTATATGCCAACTAGCTCTGCCGATGATGAGGATATAGAAGAAATATATGAGGAGCTAAAGGAAATTATTCAGACCGTTAAGGGAGAGGAAAACTTAATTGTGATGGGAGACTGGAATTCGGTAGTAGGAAAAGGAAGAGAAGGAAAAATAGTAGGTGAATATGGACTGGGCAGAATGAATAAAAGAGGAAGTCGCCTGGTAGAATTTTGCACGGAACATAATTTAATCATAACAAACACGTGGTTTAAGAATCACAAAAGAAGGTTGTATACTTGGAAGAGACCAGGAGACACTGGAAGGTATCAGATAGATTTTATAATGGTAAAATATAGATTCCGGAATCACGTTATAAACTGCAAGACATACCCAGGGGCAGATATAGACTCTGACCATAACTTGTTAGTCATGAACTGTAGGCTGAAACTGAAAAAACTGCAGAAAGGTAGGAAAATAAGGAGATGGGACCTAGATAAATTGAAGGAACGTGAAGTTCTGGTGAATTTCAGAGGGAGATTTAGGCAACAATTGAGAGAAACAGGGGGAAATAAAACAGTAGAAGAGGAATGGGTAGCATTGAGAGATGAAATAGTGAAGGCAGCAGAGGACAAAATAGGTAGAAAGGCAAGACCTGTAAAAAATCTTTGGATAACACAGGAGATACTAAATTTAATTGATGAAAGGAGAAAATATAAAAATGCAGTAAATGAAACAGGCAAAATGGAGTACAGACGACTAAGAAATGAGATTGATAGGAAGTGCAAAATGGCTAAGCAGGAGTGGCTAGAAGCCAAATGCAAATCTGTAGAAGAATGTATAAGAAGGGGAAAAGTAGATACCGCCTACAGGAAAATAAAAGAGACATTTGGGGACAAGAAAAGCAATTCTACGAATATCAAGGACGCAGATGGGAAACCAGTTCTCAGCAAAGAAGGGAAAGCTGAAAGGTGGAAAGAGTACACAGAGCAGCTCTACCAAGGAAATGAACTTAGAGACGATGTTGTAGGAAGGGAAGAGGAAGTAGATCAAGATGAAATAGGAGATACTATACTCAGAGATGAATTTGACAGAGCCTTGAAAGACCTAGGCCGGAACAAGGCCCCAGGAGTAGATGATATACCCTCAGAGCTACTAAAGTCTCTGGGAGAGCCAGCCATGACAAGACTATTTGAACTGGTGTGTAGGATATATGAGACAGGCGAAATGCCCTCAGACTTTAAGAAAAATGTAATAATCCCCATTCCAAAGAAATCAGGTGCAGACAGGTGTGAAAATTACAGAACCATCAGTTTGATAAGTCATGGTTGCAAAATTTTAACACGAATTATCTACAGGAGAATGGAAAAGGTGGTAGAAGCTGACCTAGGGGAAGATCAGTTTGGATTCAGAAGGAACGTAGGAACCCGGGAGGCAATACTCACTTTACGTCTTATCTTAGAAGATAGATTAAGGAAAGGCAAATCTACATTTTTAGCCTTTGTAGATTTGGAGAAAGCGTTTGACAATGTTGACTGGACTACACTCTTTCAAATTCTGAAGTCAGCAGGGGTACAATACAGGGAAAGGAGAGTTATCTACAACTTGTACAAAAGCCAGACCGCAGTTATTAGACTCGAAGGGCATGAAAGGGAAGCATCAGTTGGGAAGGGAGTAAGACAGGGTTGTAGCCTTTCTCCGATGTTATTCAATTTGTACATTGAGCAGGCGATGAAGGAAAGCAAGGAAAATTTTGGAATAGGGATTAAAGTTCAGGGGGAAGAAATAAAAACATTGCGTTTTGCTGATGACATTGTAATTCTGTCAGAGACAGCGAACTACCTGGAAGAGCAGTTGAATGGAATGGACAGTGTGTTGAAGAGAGCGTACAAAATGAACATTAACAAGAGCAAAACAAAAATAATGGAATGCGGTCTTAGAAAATCAGGCGATGCTGAAGGGATTAGATTAGGTAACGAAACAATGAAGGTGGTAGATGAGTTTTGTTACTTAGGTAGTAAAATAACATGCGATGGTCGCAGTACAGAGGATATAAAATGCAGAATGGCAATGGGAAGAAAAGCATTTTTGAAAAAGAGAAATTTGCTAACATCGAATATTAATTTAAGTGTAAGGAAGTCTTTTCTGAAGGCATTTGTGTGGAGTGTTGCCTTGTATGTGAGTGAGACATGGACGATAAACAGTGCGGACAGGAAGAGAATAGAGGCTTTTGAAATGTGGTGCTACAGAAGAATGCTGAAGATTAGGTGGGTAGATCGCATAACTAATGAAGAGGTACTGAACAGAATTGGTGAGAAAAGGAATTTTTGGCATACCCTAACTAAAAGTAGGGATCGCTTGGTAGGACACATTCTTAGACATCGAGGAATCGTAAATTTAGCATTGGAGGGAAGTGTGTGGGGTAAAAATCGCAGAGGGAGGCCAAGAGACGCGTATAGTAAGCAGATTCAAGTGGATATGGGTTGCCGTTCTTATGAGGAGATGAAAAGGCTTGCTCAGGATAGAGTAGGGTGCAGAGCTGCATCAAACCAGTCTCCGGACTGAAGACCATAACAACAACAGGCCTACATCTACTACTATCCTCCAGGTGGCATCTTCCATCATGTCATCAAATTCGACGTCGTCTTTCCAGCTGTATACGTTATTCTCCCGCTTGTGTACAGTGACGATGGAGATAACCTTTAGGGTGTTCGCAGATGATGCTCTCATTTATTTTCTGTGTAATGTCATAAGAAGATGGAATGATCTAGACATCTATTTGGTGCAAGAAGTTTCAATTGTCACTAAATGAAGTAATTTGTGGGGTCATCCACATGATTGGTAGTAGAAATCCGTGGTGTTTCCGTTACTTGATATATTGCACGAATCTCAAGAGTATCGTGAAAGATTTATTTCCTTTCGGCGAGATCAAGTTGTGAAATTTCAGTCACCGACTTTATGCTTCAAATGCAGTTTAGCCGCCACCCTTGTAGGGACAAGTGATCATAACAATAAAATCTGAGAAACCGACACTCGATCGAGGAGATCGAGGTGTTCGTTTTCCCAGCGCGCTATTCAATAGTTGAACAGTAGAGAAATAATTTGGAAATGCTTAGCTGAACCATTTGTCAGGCATATCAGTGTGCCTTGCAGACTTATCATGATGAAATTTATGAAGCTCTTGCGTCAATTTCTGCTGGAGGAAGCCACCGAGACGATCCACCATCCGCAGAAATAGAAAGTAGCTGTGAAGTCCCTATCTCCTGCAAAAATCATGTACCAAAGATCTGAAATAGTTATGCTGTAGGTCTCGATTTTCATGGACTACCAAAATATCTTGCTAGACCCCTGAACTCTCCATTGTTGATTATTGCACACACGCATTATGAAATAGGCTCATGCTGTAATTTCTAAAGTGTCTCCTTTTCGATGACTTTTATCTCATATTGTAGTGCACGCGAAAGTAAACGTTTCACGAATGTCTCACTGAAACACCCCTATGAGAACTAACAGGCACTTAATGCAATCCACAGTGGAATTGCCGACACAGTAGAAACTGTCGTTGTCAGTACATTGCTAGTGGGAACAGTCCAGATTTCTTGTAGTTACATGCTAACTACAGTGAAGTGGACCAACAGTGTGGTGTCTGAACTTCACTACAAGATGTCGAAGAATGTATTACTCGTCGCGCCTATTGGCACGACGTATTTGAGATACATGTGGGACTTCAAGATAGCTATATGTCTTATCATGTTTTGTTTGTTTCTCTTAAAAAAAATTAAGCAGAGGAAGGAAGACGGGATAGGAAGGAAAGGAATGAGTTCAGTTGAAATGATTCAATGGTACAATTGAAAATATGAGCCGTCTGGGATTCGAACCAGGGTCTCCCTGCTCTCGCTTCCCGTCCATTCCAATTGCAAGTCCCAGACTACGTTAGTAGTGCCCTCTTCGGTATCCGTCTTATACTCGCCGTTTCATTCGCGTACAAGGTCGAAAGTTATCAACTCATCTGAGGTTAAGTACATGAACCTTACGCCGTGATCGAGCGTATATTCGCTTTTTCTAATTTATATGAAAGTTTATTGCTAGCTTTATACCTGCAGACTTACAAAGATGTAATCAGCGTGTCTGCAGAGCGCGGAGCTGCACTCTACATCGATACGGCGATGCGCAAGGCTACACACACACACACACACACACACACACACACACACACTCATTCAAGGGGGCGTCGTTAGTTAGGGAAAACACAATTTAACACACAAAATATTACAAAAGTATTAAAAGAATAAGACGCGATGCTGGGGCGTAATGTAATGATTGCATAAGGAAGTTACAGAGTGGTATTTATTTATTTATTTATTTATTTTATTTATTTATTTAGCCTGATCAGATTAGGGCCATCAGGCCCTCTCTTACATCGGACCAGGGTTTTACACATACAGTATTTCTTTACATGTGCGTTACCTATAACATACCAATGATTTTTACAGATAAACAATTAATAACATAATTTATAAAAGTTAACTACATGTAAAAGGATGTAAATAAAAGGTACTGACTTAATTCTAATAGGATTAATACTAGTAGTACCACTGAGACACCTGCTGCTGCTGTTGGTGTAATAATAGAAGTAACAACATTGATATTAGCAGATACAGGATGTACTTCTGAATCGAGACTGGTTAAGGCAAGGCGAATTCTGACAAAAGGAAGTTAAGAAAGCTGTACCTGGCGAGAGCAATGGCAGTAAGAGAATATCTGGGAGGAGGAATGGATGTGACGTACCTGGACCGTAGGGTAATAAAGACTGGCATCATTATTGCTTTAGTAGATAATCCATTAACTGTCGTTTGAAGCTGGCAGTGTTATTCAGTTCTCTGATATACTGAGGTAGATTGTTCCAGAGCCTGGTTCCTGCTACTGAAAAGGATTTTGAGAAACCGGCTGAGTGATGGATAGGGACAGAAAGGGTTTTGCTCTGACAGGAACGAGTAGTTCTGTTGTGTTGATCAGATAAGAGTGTTAAGATCGAGGAAAGATATGAGGGACAGTGTATGAAAAATCTCTTCGCTTGTCAGCACGGAGCCAGGATAGTTGCTAATAAGATGGTGAAATGTGATCAAAGAGAGGATGTTACAATAAAGATAATTGACTCATGAAGTAACATGAAACAGGTTCACAGCATTATGTGGACGCGATTCACCAATGAGAGCTGCCATCGTATCTCTGCTGCTTTCATCTGAGTCAATATTTCATAAAAAAAAGATTACCGTTTTTGGTTTTGCTTGGTATTCGACACATTCACGAGTAGTCGCCTGATATACGCCGAGCAGATATAAGAATCTTCATCTCTTTCTCACACAAATGAATTAAATTGAAAACTGTCTGAAATGCAGGCAATTCCATGACGTTACAAACTTTCAGGGATGTTGGAGAAGGGTGAATGTGTACTTGGAGGTAAGGAATCCAGTCTAAACTGATAAGCGAAAATCTACTGAAGTTCCGACTGAACTTCGCACTACGTTCAAACTGATAGTTTCAACTCCTCAACCTGATCATGGCGTACAGTAATCCTGCTGAATATACCGTAAAAACCTCCGGTAATTTCCCCTGTTGATTGACTAGTATCGACATATCGAAAATAATGCCTTGTGACAGTAATAAATGAATTCCATTTAGCAGCTGCTATTTTTACAACAGTTATTAAAGTGATATTACCCAGCATCAACTTAGGCTTGCCATCGTCCCACAAAAGTTTTGTCTAAAACCTGCGGTGTCGTGTGACCAGTGTTGCAGGCAGCGAGAATTCGTGCCAGAAGACCGTCTTAGTTCTGAACTGGCGTCTCGACTGAAAAACTTTTCACTCGGCCCTACAAGAAGAAATCAGGTGGGGTGAAGTCACGAAAACGTACTAAGTACAAAAGAGGACACTTTGCAGGGAATAGTTTGATTAAGGTCTTGTTGGACCTGCAGTGTAATGTTAGATTGTGCTCCATTGTGTTGGAATGTTGGAACCACACACTGAGAAATAACAAGTGGGATAGTTGATTCTCTTCACGGGTTTGCAGAAGGACTTCCTCGTTCTTCTGACGCTACCTTTCAGGACTCCACCTCGCCCCCATCTTCAGGTGAGATTGGTGCATAGTTACGCCGGCAGCTTTATACCCCGTGTACCGGCAGCAGCACCTGGAAGACAAGGTCTCACAACTGGCCGTGCCTACGTCACATATAGAGGCCGCGCGGCCAACGGGAAATACAGGCCTGAGCGCGCACATCATGCGACGTAAGCAAGGTATTTAGAGCCTGAGCGATCGCTAGCTCAGTGGGTGCCCGCTGTGACGCAGTGGGCAGTGCCCCAGCGACCGGCCAATCGGCTAGCGACCCCGCCGGCTCGGAACTACCTTGCTTACGTAGCATGAAGTGCGCGCTCAGGCCTGTACTTCTCGCCGGCCACGCAGAGGCCGCGGCTGCTAGCTGACCGGTTGGTCGTTGGGGCACGCCCACCGCCTCGTACCGGCCGGCCAGTTAGCTTGCGTTCGGGTCCTATCGGTGTGACTTAAGGCTAGTCTACACGACGACACTAGGTTGCGACACTCGTTGCGTGAAATGAATTGCACGCAACTGGTTTCGTGTATGTCTGTAGACATGTCACCGAAACTATACTTTTCAGTTTCATTGTTTTGGAGTGCCATGACACGAAAGTTTTGGCAGCTGTAAGAGTTGCAGCGGAGCTATTACTGCTCTGTGTGAAGTCACTTCATAAGACTAAACATAAAAAGACTAAGAAACGTGTTTTGGTTGTTAAATGGGAGACGTCAGTTCGGTTGATCTCCGGCCTTGCTGAAAGAGTTTGTGGTTGAAGACCTTAAAAATTATTTTAATTATCTTAAAATGTCACCAGAGCATTTTACGTTTCTTTTTTTTTGTTCAAATATAGTAATGCAATAAGGAAACAAGATACTCTTATGCGTATAGCATTGTCACCAGAACTGAAATTAAATTTACATTACGTTTCTCGTCAAGTGGGGATTCATATTCGTCTCTACAGAACCTGCATCGTGTTCCGAAATCCACAATTGCTTAAGCAGGAAAAAGTGAACAATATGTTTAAAATTACTTACATAAAAAAGGTGAATGTAAAACGCTGTCACGTTTTAAATAAATATTTACAAAGAATTTTAAATGTAAAAGCTGTCACGTTTTAAACAAATAATGTTAAATAAAAGAATTCAGCTTAACAGATTTGTGTAGCCTTTTCTTCTGAGTACAATTTTGTTTAAAAAAAGTCTGCAAGTTCAAACCACGTGATCTTGGTCTTGTTATCTTGCGCTGATCAACATCCAGATGTTTTACTAGATTGCATTTTGCACAGTTCCTTTGTACAGGTATTTTGAATTGAATGTATTTTAGCACGCCAATTAGCTATCGTTCACCCATCAATATTTAATTCACGAATGATTGATTCAAGAGCACCAACACGCCGCTACTTATTCCAGAAAGCTTTTAAAAGATCATAAACACCTATGCATCAAATATATGCATCACATATATGTCCAAATACCTAAAAACTCGCGCAAACAGTTTCGCCAAAGTTGGGAGGAGCCGAAACTGTTTACTTTCTCAACTAGTTGCGCGAACGCTTGCCGCGCATGCGCACTAGCCAGTAGCGCAGTTTCATGAAACGTAGTGTCGTCGTGTAAACTAGCCTTTAGGCACGGAAAGTTGTGGTACAAGCCGCTGCGCGTGCTCGAGAAACGGAACAGCCCTCTGCAAAGCCAAGAAGATTGCAGCACGCCAGAAGCAGAAATTGGCGAAAGCGATGAATCGCTGATTAAGAAACAGTCAGTCTGCAAGTAGACCGTTGTTGTTGCTGTCTGATAAAATAGTATTTTATTTTACGGCACATGTATGGTGATCAAATTATATTAAAAAGGTGGTCTAGACACAGTGATCAAGAATGGACAAAAATCTTTGTTCACGTTAAGGTAACTAGTTTCGATGTACTGTGGCACTATTATCAAACGTTGTGACGTCCTTTTTATTTGATATTTTGGTTGGTGGTGGAAGTTTATTTGGTTTATTGTAGTGCTTGGGTATGATAAAAGCGACATCAGCGGTAGTGCAAGCTTTCGTCGTCTTCACATAAAGATTCAGTAGGCACGTAAAATTTTTATTAGAGGCATACGTTGGTTATTTAAGTTGGTACACCTGATACTATTTCATATATTCAGTTACTGATGCCTCTGGTTTAACTTTCCGTAGCCTAACACAGTTTATGTATTATATTTTAACTGATGAACATTGAGTCTGTGATCTCAGGGGCTTGTTTTAAAAATTATAAATTCTTTTTGTAATATAATCTTTTATTTCCCGGTAGTTCGATTTAACGAAGCACGTCACATAAACATTCACTAGTCTGTACCTATAAAAGTCATACATTCATTTAAAATTCTTTTAGTCACTTTGATTCACAGATAATTCAAAGATGTTATTTTTAAAAGTTTTTCAATTATCAACAGGAAGGTCAGGTGCTAACTACTATTGATGTGGTCGACACAAAATTTTAAATTAATATTTCTCCTATATTTCTTCTTAAGCACAGATTTACAAAACACTGTCCAAGTCACACGATATATTTTAAATAAGCAGTTCTCTATAGTGCATTTCACAAAATCGCAGTTTGATATTCTTGGCAAAGTCAATATTTAAAATTATTCCTTTTTTTTTTTTTTTTTTTTTTTTTTTTTTTTTTTGACGAGTTAAAGTTATTTGATTTAATGTTTGTCAATGAAGAAAATCTTTTTAGCAATGATTAATATTTTCTTGACTATTACGTTCCTATCGGGCGGCAGAATTTTCTAAGTCCGTAGCCTATCCCGAATTAAAGTCCACAGATATTATTTACGCACTCGCGTATAAATTCGATTTAATTAAGCCTTTCAAATAAATTCAATCATAGTAAACCAAAAGTTGGGAATATTTGTTGCACCTGACTATCTATTTCAGATACAACCACAAAGACTGAGTGAGATTTTATCGTTACGAGAAACAAATTCTGAGAGCTGTTAACGTTGGGAGAAACAAAGACTGAGAGAGCGAGTAGCTATACTGCGGGACTATTTATACTACTATTGCGACAAAAGATTACTCTGATTTACGGTGTTTAGACGCGGTTACTCTGAGACTGTACTGTTTCGATACTTCAAAGATATATTGACTGTTACTGAAATTTTGACAAATACGTACAAAAATTCTGCCTCTTACAAATTATTAGAAATAAATCTGGATGAAAATGGCTAGTTTTTGCTGTGATTGCGATGTAGTGTTACAACGTATAAATAGGAAATATAAAAAACTGCAAAGTAATTTGTGATTTTTCCCTATTCACGCGTTTTATAACGGTGCCTTAGTGCATCAAAACTAGTTACCTTAATGTTCTTGGTGACTGCGGCTTGACCACTATTTTTGTGGTATAAAATAAAATATTACTTTCAGTCACACTCCTTGACAGTAATGTCAAATGAGTAATAGTTTTTCACATCATGCTCATTGGAAATATTTTGTCTCTGTTAATAAGATGGTGGGGTAATAGAATTTCCATAGATTTCTTAAGAACATAGTCCCAGTAACGAGAAGCTGGAGCAATAATGTGAGAGTTTTCGAAATACATGTTATGATTAAGGGTGGGACAGACTTGGGTACCATTGATGCTCTACAAATCGGTCATGAATCTCACGACTTATCTAGCTAATATATACCTTCCAGAGTGGAAGGGGATTTTTTGTATTCGGTGCTTCCTTACTTCCAAATCAAATCCGTAAAGAGAATAAACTAAGAGGCGTGTTTTTAAGTAAGATCCGTTTGAACATAAATACACAACGAAAGGTTATTTCAAAAAACTAAATTTATTTTCAGAAAGTACATACTTCACTCTAGTTTAGACATCGTTGCCAACTTTGGTCAAACCCTTATCATACCTCTCAACCCATTTTAAAATCCCCTCTTCATAAGAACTTGTCGCTTGCTCCATTTCATGCTCTGTTGCTTCGATTCGGGCGATTTATGCGAAACCCATGTTTCCACTTCGGTTATAACTGACTCGAGAAGCAATCCTCTTCTTCGTGATAACGAGTGAGGAACTTCATCGCAAACTCAAATCTTTGATTTTTGTGGTCCTTTGATAGGAATTTGGGAACCCAACGGGAGCAGAGGTTCCTAAACTTTAGGTGTTCAGAAACAATGTTGTAAAGCACTGATCTCGACTCATCAGGAAATTCGTTTGAGAGACTTGTTTTTGTGAATCGCCTATTATCATGAATCCTCGCTTCAACCGAAGTCACCAGATCGTCTGTAATCGAAGAAGGGCGACCGGAGAGATCCTCATCACGGCCACCTTTGAATTCTCGTAACCACTTACGCACTTTGCTTTCACTCATAACAGTCTTCGCAAATCTGTCGATTAATTACTGCAGCAGACAGGTTCCTTGCTGACAATAACCGCATCACTGAGCGAACCTCACACGCAGCGGGCGAGTTGATAGTCTTAAAACATTTTGAAAGCACAGAACAGAACCGTACAGGTTAGCTACAGAGCCGAAACTGAGCACAGTTGTTCCCGAGGCATGCCGGTACGCGACGCAAGCGCTCGTTGCGGTATGCGCCCGAATTGTTTAAAAAACACATCTACATCTACATGGGATACTCTGCAAATCACATTTAAGTGCCTAGCAGAGGGTTCATCGAACCACCATTACACTATTTATCTCCCATTCCATTCTCGAATAGCGCGCGGGAAGAAAGAACACCTGAATCTCTCTGTTCGAGCTGTGATTTCTCGTATTTTATTCTGATGATCATTTCTACCTATGTAAGTGGGAGTCAACAATATATTTTCGCATTCGGAGGAGAATGTTGGCGATTGGAGTTTCGCAAATAGCCCACGCCGCAGCGATAAGCGGCGTTGTTGTAATGATTCCCATCCCAGATCCTGTACCATTTCCGTAACGCTGTCTCCCTTGTATCGTGACAGTACGAAACGAGCTGCCCTACTTTGGACTCTTTCGATGTCCTCCGTCAAACCCACCTGATAAGGATCCCACACTGGGCTGCAATACTCCAAAAATGGACGTACAAGCGTAGTGTATGCGGTTTCTTTTGCAGTTCTGTTGTATCTTTTAAGGGTTCTGCTAATAAAACGCAGTCTCTGGTTCGCCTTTCCGACGACATTATCTACGTGTTCTTTCCAGTTCAAGTCTGAAGTAATAGTAATTCCTAGGTATTTGTGAAGTTTACAGCCTTCACATTTGATTGGTTTATCTTGTAAACAAAGTTTAACGGATTTCTTTTCGTACTCATGTGGACGACTTCACACTTCTCATTATTTAGAGTCAATTGCCAATTTTTACACCATAGTGATATCTTATTCAGATCGTTCTGCAGTTGGTTTTGATCTTCAGATGATTTTACTAGACGGTAAATGACGGCGTCATCTGCAAACAACCTAAGAGAGCTACTTAGATTTTCTGCTAAATCGTTTATGTAAATAAGGAACAGCAGACGACCAATAACACTACCCTGTGGAACGCCCGATATCACCTTTGTTTTAGTCGATGCCTTACCGTCGATTACTATGAACTGTGTCCTCTCTGACAAGAAATCCCCTATCCAATCGCAAATTTGTGGCGATATACCATAACCACGTATTCGTACGCCGGGAAAAATCTGTGGAATAGAAAGTGGAATATGTTCGAGAAATCGGTTAGCAGTGTACTCTACGACGTCTTAGCAACAATAGTAGCACTATCACAGGTTCAAGAGCGGTTTTCGCTTATAACTTCGAACTCGGTCATTTCCCGGCAGTGGTTAATTAATTTCAATTGATACACTTACAATTATATATCTATATTTTTTACCAATTACAACGTTCAAATGAATGAAATAAATCGCAGTTTGCGATGTTATGGCTTCAGTGTATTTGGTTTAGATGCAATTACTAACTGTGGCGAATGAAAATTTTTGCCCGGCCGGGATTCGAACCCGGGATCTCCTGCTTACGAGACAGACGCGTTGACCGCTCCGCCACCGAGGACACAGTGACCAGCCCGACTGCAGAGGACTCTTCCCTGCACGTCTCCCGCCACACACTGATCTCGACACATTAGGAAATTCATTTGAGAGACCTGTTATTGTGAATCGCCTATTCTCCTGAATCCTCACTTCAACTGAAGTCACGAGATCGTCTGTAATCGAAGAAGGGCGACCGGAGCGGTCCTCATCATGGCCATCTTTGAATTCTCGTAACCACTTATGCACTTTGCTTTCACTCATTACAGTATCACCGTAAGCTTCGTAAATCTGTCGATGAATTACTGGAGCAGACAGCAGACACACACGTGTGGCGGGAGAGGTGCAGGGAAGAGTCCTTTGCAGTCGGGCTGGTCACTGTGTCCTCGGTGGCGGAGTGGTCAACGCGTCTGTCTCATAAGCAGAAGATCCCGGGATTCGAATCCCGGCCGGGCACAAATTTTCATTTGCCACGGTTTGGAATTGCATCCAAACCGAATACAGTGAAGCCATAACATCGCAAATTGCGATTTATACCATTGATTCACTTACCCTTCACCAGCTACCAAGAAACTTGTCACCTTTTTTGTGTCCCAGCCTCGTCGCTGCTTTTGTGACTCGTTTCCGTCGTAGGTGTCGGTGGCCGAGTAGAAAGGGACCGACGCAGGAATAAAGGATGCACGCTTGTGGAGGTACGAAGGTGAGCAGCCAGTGGGACAGCAGAAACTATAAACACTAGAGTAAATTAGAACGAGATATATATTTCATAGAGACTTAGTAATACTTAACTTTGACATAGTTCTTGACTGCAGAATGCTGATACATAGTTTATATAGAGAGAGGCCTGCCTACTGATGATTGCTAGTGCCTATCCGATAGCCAAGTCTTAACTGGTGCCTATCTGAATCCCAAGTGTTAACTGGTTCCTATCTCAGTCCCAAGTGAACGATGTCGTTCAGTGGTGGCCACGAGCGGAGTTGTAGCAGAGGGCGCTCGTGGCTGACGAAGTAAGAACGCCGCGCCGTGCGTGCATGGCGGCGCGCGGCGAAAATTGGTGGCGCGCAGTTTAGACTTGTGCGACACCAAAATCTTCATCCTGTGTACTTTCTGAATTCCACTTTTAAAATTGTGTTCAACATGATCTGTTAAATATTTATTTTTGTTTGTTTCATTCGTTGAAAATATTATTTGTTTTCTTATGGTACGTTATTGTCATTATGCCTCAGGTTCGCACTGTCGGAGAATCCAGAGTTGGTGAACACCAAGCTGGATATGGGCCGCATCCTGCTGCACGTGGCTGCGCAGTCTGGGTCTTCGGTGGCCGTGCGATGTCTACTGGACTACCCCGTCGACTTGAACGCCAGTGACGGTCGGGGCGTGACTCCCCTGCACGAGGCGGCTGCCCACTGCGACGCCTATATACTGAGGCAGCTGCTCAAGCAGGGGGCCAACGTCCAGGCCAGGGACATCGACGGTAGAACGGCGCTGCACTACGCGGCCAGCGGCGGCTCGGCATCCGGCATCCAGGTGCTGTTGGAGGCGGGACTCAGCCCAGACGTCGAGAGCATCAACGGGTGCTCGCCACTCCACGAGGCCGCCTCCAGCCTGAACCACCACTGCGTCCAGATGCTACTGAACGCCGGCGCCGACCTGCACATGACGACCAACGCGGGCTGGACGGCGCTGCACTGGGCGGCCATGCACGGGACTGCCCGCTCCCTCAGGTTGCTCCTCGAAGCTGGTATCGAACCTGGGGTGCGAACACAAGAGGACGAAACTCCACTCCATTTTGCAGCCGTGCGCGGCGATTCGGATATGGTGACGATTCTGGTGGACGCCGGGGCGGATATAGAAGCTAAGGACAGTGCTGGCAGGACACCAGCTAAACGAGCCTCGGACTATATCCAGAAGCAGGAAGAGGAGGCTGCGGCTGAAATGGCGGAGAAAGCTAAGCAAAGAAAACACAGGGAAGTCGGCAAATCACCAGCTCCAGTTTCTGAGAAAAGACCCGCAGAGCTGCGTCCTAATACGCCTTCCTCTGTCCAAGGGGACGATGGTCAGACGTACGACGGTCAGACATATGCTGACGATGCCGAGGGTGATGTAGAGGGCAGTGAATACAGTTTCCGATCTGAGTCGGAAATAAGTGGACAGGTGTACTCTGACAATGGCAGCGACTTCGAGGAGGAAAATTATTCAGCGGAAACAGCGTCAGGAGGAGCCCCTGCTTATAATAAACCGCCTTCATTACTTTCTCTAGACACAAACCCTGTACAGTGTGATAATAAAGTCCGTGGGCATCCCCAGAGAGGAAAATACCGCGGAAGAGGGCGTGGCAATTTCAGAGGCAACTTAAGAGGTAATTTCAGAGGTCACAGATCCGGTTCGAGGGGCGGTGGGCACGTACAGCCGCAGGAAGGGAAACCTGAACACCATCGAGAGTACACACAGGCTCAAGGTAAAACATACCACACCGGAAATGTACAACAGGGAGAACACCGTCACCATCGGCGCCAGCGTCGTCACAAGGCAAAGGAAGGAGAGGCCGAAGTGGAAAATAATACCCAGAGTAACTCAGGTGACCCAAGCAGAAATGAAAACTTCACTTATGTATCTGGTGAGAACACCAGAATGAAGCATCCTTTCAGCAAAGACAGACAAAAGCATCCTAGTGACGAGAGACACATGGCCCAAAACTTCGTTCCAAATCCTGAGAAGAAGAACTTACAAAGACGTGAGGCCTTTGGCTCCAGTGATCAGGTAAATCGCAGTAAAACTGATCAGCCAATTCGTTCTGAAATTAGAAGTGGTGGCACTTTCTTGGATGAGTTGCGATACTTACAAGAAAAACTCGCTGCTGTTAATGCTGCAACTAACCAGTCGCAGAGCTCTGTACCATCTTCGAATCCTAAACTTCCTCCAAAGCCACAACTATAAAAATGCTGGTAGGGAAGATGGCTTATTTATTACTAAACGGGATGATCTCGTTGTTGGTCATTTGCTCATCAAAATGTAGTTCAGTTTTTTCATCAAAAGATTGCAGAAAAATTGTTTTTGTCTGCCTGAGTGTTTCGTTTTGCTGTGCATTGGAACATTTAATGGTTTGTGTTTAGTATGAACACGTAAGTTGCCTGGTTGTAGATTTTAAGCAACATTTCAGCTGATCTCAGTCTATAGTTTGTTCAATCTTTCACGCAGTATTTTTTCAGCTTGTTTGTTTTCTACTACAGTAGTATTCTGTTTGTTTGGTTGACTGGATGACGAAAACAGAGTATTGTTTAAAAATGTGCCTTATGTAAGAGTATGAAAACTGTTCTTTCGTATTGTTAATGTTGAATATTTTTGTGAGACAATAAATTCATTTGTTCAGTTCTTTGTGAAATTCATGCTTTAATAAATGGCCACCAATTCTACCCACAGCCACAGCCTGAATGTAATTAACAAGCTACAAGACTTTAAATGCTATTCTTTGGAATGAAAACCATGGCAAAACAGTATACCCATAACACCAGGTATTTTAGTGGAGTCTCAGTCCATCATCAGTAATAATTTGACATGTGAGTTCACTATCAACATTACTACATGTGATACAAAATTATGAAGAAATAGCTGTTGAGAAGAACATTTTGACTTCATTCAAAACAACTTCAATATCCAGTTGTTCATTTTATTTGTATTGATTTGACTCATGCTCAATTGATGTTCTTAAAATCTCCATTTATATATGGGTAATGAATTCTTTCGTTATATTTTGTCTTTTATTTGGCATCTCATACTTCTAGTAAACTATTTAACAATAAGTTCCATTTGCTAGTCACAATATGAGCTTCAGGTAACCACTTTTCATTGTAGATGTTCTGTGTAACATGCAGTAAGCAATCAGTACATGTTCACGAGAAATATTCACAGCTTTGAACTGTGAATTCATATTTTATGATTGCAGT
This sequence comes from Locusta migratoria, assembly GCA_026315105.1. Lineage (NCBI taxonomy): Eukaryota > Metazoa > Arthropoda > Insecta > Orthoptera > Acrididae > Locusta > Locusta migratoria. The sequence goes on from CM048744.1 coordinate 150,741,741, forward strand.
GAGATGCAAATGAAAATGGAAGTGGGCATAAAACTCATAACAACTATCTAAAATGAAGTCTCGATTTTATTTGCTTTCTGTTGCTTATTATTATTACTCAAATTCAATGGACTGAACTCTCTCTCTCTCTCTCTCTCTCTCTCTCTCTCTCTCTCTCTCTCTCTCTCTCACATACACAATTTGGACTGATCTTTCGCCATCAAAAGATTATAAAGTATTTTTAATTAATGTTGAATTTGTTTAGGGTTCTACTACACCTCAAACATTGAAAACTTAACCCTTATAGAATCATTTTTTTTACACTTTTAGAAATCAGATGATGTGGCTGCTTATGTCATAAAATGTGACACAAACTCAATCTAGCAACCTGTAGAAGAACTAGCTGTACACATGTCAGGGCCTGCTCATATAACAATAATGTTAGTGCATTGAAACAGAGATTGAATCTGTTGGGCCAGTGATTTTACAAACTTAGTTCTGACCTGGTGTTGGCTTCTCAACAATGTAACAAGTTGCCATGTTACATATATGCAATTTCGTGTCTTTTGTTTATACAAGTTTATACTGAACCCGTAGAGTGTAATTTCTACTCGCTTTTGTCCAGTTTGTCAGATTTCTTTTCCTGGTACCATGATTTTAAAATTTGTAAATTGTTGGGGAAATGATAATACGTTACTGTACAGTCACAGTCTAACATATACAGTCACGACACTTCCACATATTTTTGTTATACGCTGCGATAGCAGCGCTCCAAGCGGCGGGGAAGCTACGTTTCTGAATACGATAGTTGATGAGTGCGAATAGTATCGTTTAGGTTGATTTCAGCGTACTTTTTACATAGGGAACGTATGTAGTGTCTTACAAATAGGTAATAATTTAAAAATAGCTCCCCATTTGTCTTTCTTAGGTTTCATAAGAGCCCTCATAAAGTACGAAACGGAACATTACAGGACAGTTAATTTACAATTATCCTGTAACATACAGGCTTTAAATGAGTAATTTCATTTTCTATTAAAAATAGGAATCCCCAGAAAACACCAGGAGACATGCCCTTTAGCGGAGAGACGTCAATTTCTACGCAGGAACATTAAGTATTCTTCATTAAAATTCCAGTAAAATCGTTGTGGGAAACGTATATAGAATGCCATAAATTCGGTATTTAACATACCAAATCAACCATCACAGCTGTAGCTGAATGAAAAACGTCACAGACATGGCAATATAACGATAAAAGCAACCAAACTCTTTTCCAACAAAGAAGACCCCAATTCCACAATTGTTGCTACATCTGAACCACAAACGGCAAGAATCATCAAAACATTGGTTTTTTAAAGCTAAAGTAATTACACTTAAAAGAATATGCACGTATAAGAAAGACGAGTGACGTGTAAAAATGTGAGAATAATTAGACTCCGTACCGAATTGATACACGTCAAAACTGGCTGTCATAGTAAGAACAGACCATAATAGAAATTTATTATACCGTTATGTTAATATGCAACTTACTTTCAGCGGGATAAGCTGCAAATATACATATATTCGTAAGTATTTGTTCATGACAGAGTTGTTCTTTATACCATTTAATCATTTAAATGAGGCTGTTTTTATATTAATTTCCGTATTATGTTTGTCTCTCGATATTTTAATAATGCTTGTAACGCAAGAATTGTGGTAAGTATTTCGTTAATTACGTACAAAAGTGATTATAAACAAACTACACTACTTCGGCAGCTTGCCCACCGCTAGGAGCGCTAGTGTCGCAACAACTGTCAGTTGGTAACACCTTTCACAGCAATGAGTGTCGTGACTGTATATGTTAGACTGTGGTACAGTATTACTTGGGCAGTAAAATAACAAATGATGGTCGCAGTACAGAGGATATAAAATGCAGAATGGCAATGAGTAGAAAAGCGTTCTTGAAAAAGAAATTTGTTAACATCGAACTCTAAGTTAAGCATAAGGAAGTCCTTTCTGAAGGCATTTGTGTGGAGTGTTGCTTAACTTTGTATGGCAGTGACAGATGGACGATAAACAGTGTCGACAGGAAGAGGATTGAGGCTTTTGAAATGTGGTGCTACAGAAGAATGCTGAAGATTAGGTGGGTGGATCGCGTAACTCATGAGGAGGTACTGAACAGAATTTGGGAGAAAAGAAGTTTCTGGCATACCTTGACTAAAACAAGGGATAGATTGATAGGACACATTCTTAGACATCAAGGAATTGTGAATTTAGCGTTGGAGGGAAGTGTGTGGGGGTAAAAACCGCAGAGGAAGACCAAGAGATGGATACAGTAAGCAGATTCATACAGATGTAGGTTGCCGTTCTTATGTTGAGATGAAGAGGCTTGCTCAGGGTAGGGTATTGTGGAGAGCTGTATCAAACCAGTCTTCGGACTGAAGACCACAACAACATAATGTACAGTGTTACTCTACTTCAGATCCGGTTTTGTAGCATCCTACAGTGCCTACTGCATAATGTTTTGAAACTGTGTAAAATAAATGTGTATATCAGAAATGATTGGCCCCTCCAGTTTCCTATGCCAGGACACATTCTCATTTCCTGAGCAGTTAGAGGCAAGTGCAAAAGATGGATTTGCAGGGAAGGTACGATTTAGTGCTTAACACTGAACCTACACACCCATGATTAGTGAGAGTTGAGAGACGTTTTGTGCAGGATATTTTGGGGACTCCATAGATTGGAAAACCTATTTATTATATGTGCAGAGTAACTGCCACAGTTAAACCTAGTTTAGAAATAGTTCATATCACAACAGTAGCCAGGGTTCAAGTCCTCTGGGGTGGACAACGCCAAAGTAGCGAACACTTTCAGTATTAGAGGAAGATAAACTACTAGTCAGCATTCCAAGTGAAGAGACATAGGTATGTGGAACTTGCTAGTGATGGGACAACCTTCTTTCTTACCAATTGATTGATCAGTTGAATGTTTTCTCGCCGGCCGCGGTGGCCGAGGAGACTGAGTCGCTCCAGTCACGGTCTGCACGGCCACTACGGTCGGGGATTCGAAGGCTCTGCAGTTTTTGTCAAATAACGTTGTTCAAGCTACAGGTTGCTGAAGGCTGCGACATTATGAATGAGTTAATTATTACTTCACATGTATTGTCTATGATGTAATGTACCCTCTGATATTATGTGAATCAGTCAATAATGAATGTGAAGATCCCGGTCACGGATTGCACAACTTGCCACTTCATTTCGTTCTCAAATCGTAATTTACAAAAAGTTACGGAGTTTCTCGTTTCGTGCTTCATGATCTTCAATCAAGATTTATAAACATACCGCGAGCTTAAAATCTTTTACATTTCCGAGCAATCTATTCAAACACACATTTCCGTTCTTTTGAATGTGCTAGACACGTTGTTCTGCCTGAGTAACAACTTCAGTATCTATAAACAGAAGGGTACAAGAAAAGCTAGATGAGCAATCGATAAGGGCAGCGATTTGTAAAGATATCAAAATGTTCAAATGTTTGTATAGTCTATGGGACTTAACTACGGGGCCATCAGTCCCTAAACTTATGAACTACTTACGAACTAGGACGGCACAAATATCCATGCCCGAGGGGGGATTCGAACCCCCGACCGTAGTGGCCGTGCAGACCGTGACTGAAGCGCCTCAGTCCCCTCGGCCACCGTGGACGGCTGTAAAGATATCATGAGAAATAGTGCGAAGTAGTTGAAAAAAAAAAAAATAAAAAAAAACCTTCACGTAAACATTATAGCACGAGCTCCGTCTTTAGTAAAGCTCCAAGGCCATTCTTCTTCGGCCATTGTTACTATCGAGCAGTAGAACAGATAAAATACCAGCTGGAAAATGCTCCTGTCGGAGCACAGAAAAGGCGAATGTATTATCTGACACAAAAGTGTGGAACCAGCTGCGTCAATCCTCATTCTGACTTCCCCACCAAAAATGTTTGGCATACGTTACCTCACACTTAGAAATAGTGTTGTCGAACCTATTACCGTCGCGTGCTATCATTCACGGACCGGTATTTCAAGAACCACATAAGATATCATTTTGCTCTAAACTTAAAAAAAAAAAATTCGATATTTTATCTACATATCATACGCAGCTTTGTGTAACCTACAATCAACCGTACGAGAAGTCTAAGCAATGTGTTTTTATTTCTACAAACTCCTTAAAATATGTTGCACTAGTTAATTAAACCGGATGCTGGATATTAACTATAAATTAAACGAAAACAAAAATCACCCCTTCATCGACCGAAGATTCCAATCTTTAAGATGTACAAAAATCAAATTTTTTCGCCGAGTACCTTTCTTCAAATCGCATGGTAAGTTTCAGATCCGTCCGAACGCTGTCTTTCAGCACAATACGCACTTTTTGTAGCAAAATATCGCTGTTTTTCGCCTGTATCTTGCTAACGGACTAAGATTTACGAAAACTGAACAATGAAATTTATAGATAAATGTCTATAGAGTGTATTGTAAATATTTGGACAATTTTCTATGGTTAGTTATTTCGATATTTGCGATTCACGGTGCTAAAACGGCTAAAAATCGGGTTTTTTGATTTTGTGCAAAACTATGATAAGTTTCAACCTCTGGATCTCGGTAACGGATAACGATATCGAAAAAAATTAAAACGGCCTCGAGAATATCATCATAAGAACATATGGTAAAAATTTCGAAGATTTGCAATGAATAGAAAGTATCGAAGTGACCATCCCCACAATTCGTTTCTTTGGTACCCAAAAATCATGATTTTCGAGATTTTCTCTGGAATCGCCCATGAATGAATGGTGTTTTTGTAAACCGCTTAAAGCCTACCATAGAGTACATGTCATGTACAAAAGCCAACTGATTTGCTCAATTTGGATGGGCTCCAGGAAGTGTGTAACTTTGAAAATTTTGATGATGTACTGTATGGTAGCTGTAGGATTACTAGGTAAAGATCAATCCAGAACCCTTTACCCCTTCACTCTGAGTGGAATAGAACCTGCGATATGGGCCCCTAAAGAATCGCAAATTCGCACGCGCCGTTTTCGAACATGTTAATATGATAAGAATTGAAAGAATGAAGTGTTCAATATAGTACTGCAAGTAAGATTAAAGCTGTACGTAAAGCTAATCGAACAGACTCACTCTTCAGAGGACGCACACAACATAACATCAAGTATTTTGCAGATGTACTTCTGTTAAGATCTCTAAGGCTTGTTGGAACCAGTCAGAAAACTTGAAGATAAGGATAAAAGTTGTTTCAGAAACTACTGCAACTTGTCGTCTTTCTTTTATATCGGTATTTATTAAACAATTACAGGTTTAGAACTGCTTAGCAGATCATTATGAGATGGTTACTGCGCTTATACGTTCATTGCATTTTGGTTGTGACTTTGTGTATAGTTAGCAGCACACAGGAGCGCCTTTGAGTTTGAGATGCTGTAACACAGCGCTGTCTTGTGGGTTGCCTAACCACGAGGCAGACGTCGCTCTGGTTACGCTGCGTATAGAGAGCCTGTATAGGGAAAGAGTGGACATGCGTGATACCACTCCTGATTGGCTAACAGCCCAGGACGCCATGTTTTTACCAGATTTGGTAGGCTTTCCATTTGTGTGAATTGCTGCAGTGTGCGTTTCTGTACTGTGGTCTTAAAAGCTCCTGACAGCGAGTTCACTGTACAGTTACATACATTTTGTATTACGGTGGACAATGATCCACTTTTGTGCATCTTCTGTCGGTCCTATTTACGTAAACTAACGTATATTCGTCAGTCGTTGACGATAACTTTAGAACTTCGCGTCAATTTTCAAGATTAAATGTTGATTTGAAATGATTTATTTATTGTAATTAATAACGAGTATTACGTTATCATTAAGGGCATTCAAGAGAAATGATTCGTTGATCCTCTCTTGGCTGTAAAAACCGAAGTGAAGATTGTTATACGATGTTTGTGTTCGCAAGGAATGGGGAAAGATGGAAACAAGTCTGCGGCGAAAGTAAGCCAGAAAGCGGGAAACGTAAAGGCGGCTTATGGAAACAAACGAATTATTCCTGTCTGTGTGAACTAAATATTTTCAGCTTCCCCTCGACCACTGCCTGTGCAATTCACTGGTAGTGTAGTGCTTGTGTAGTGAATTCATAATGCGAAGGTCGCGAGTGCGATTCGAGCAAGCAGTAAATTCTTTTAAATAGTATTTTCTAGCTTTTTGTGTGTTCATGGTTTTGATTTTTGACATGTGCTACAAGGTATGTTTTAACACGGCTACGGCACCTCCCCCTTGACTGTTTATTATTGGCTATTCACAATCCTGTAGTTGGTTACGGGATGTAACATGTAAAACGGAGGGAGCGGGACTATCGAGTCGTTGTAGATTTCAATTACCTATTTTGAGACTGTTTCTGCTGTTTCAGTAGAGACAGTATCGGTACTTTTCCGATTTTATGTGGTACTGTGTTCCCAAAAGTATGTACAGAATGACGTTTTTGGTATTACCCAGTGTAGGAAAATGTTATTAGATGGACAGGAGCACACTTATAATACATTATATCAGCGCGGAAAGCTATAATAATGTTCTATTTTCAGCGTTGAAAATACAGACAGAAAACTCTGAAACAGCGTCACTTTCTTTGAGATACATAACATGAAATACCTCTCTTTCTTATTAATCAACTTCCAACCGTCGAAGTTACCAGAACATCGTAAAATATGGTATTAAAATTCGACAGCAATAGAAACTGTTTCACGAAATTTATTTGCGTACAAATTTAAAAGGCCTTATAAACATAGATTAATGGCATTTCTTTAACAAGGTACTGATTAGGAAGCTAAAAGATGTGCTTTGGTCTCATGGGTGGAACCGGTGCCGTATTTCAATCGTTAAAAGGGTGCATTTCTGCGGGGGTCGTTATGTAAGTGCACATCCCGTGCGCAGTTTGGTAAAAACATGGCGGACACCGGCCTCATAGCCAATCTCTCCCTATACAGGTTCTCTAGCTACGTAAAACTTGCTTGGCAATATTTAATGTCAACCCAAATACGAGGGTCATTCTAAAATTTAAAAAACATTTGTTTCTACAGAAATTCTGTTCAGAATTTTAATAAAGATTTTTTACTCGTTCTTTTGACTTCTTTGCTGTTTTGTACGCAGCTGCCCTTCAAATTGCCCACATGATTTCTTTTTGCTTTGATATACATATGTTTGTATATAGAAAAATCCCGTATCCCGTGTCAGTAATGAAATCCGAAACTACTGAACATATATTTATGAAATTTACACACTATGTGTGATTTGGCCCTATTTAAAGCATAGGACACCTTTTATCTCGATGAATAATCATAATATTTTTAGTGCAAATTAAATGTTTATACAAGTTATAAACTGTATATGTGCTGTCTGTTCTTTTGGACATGTCCGAAAGAACAGACGCCACTTTTTGATGCTGCAGTTATTACCTATTCATATTCACGGAATGTATGGCATTAATTGCGAATTTGTATCTGTCGGAAGGCGTGCTTGAGTAATTCAGTGCAGGTGTGATGATAGCTGTGTTCCGCAGTGGTGTAGGGGTCAGCGCAACTGCCTAGAAAGCAGTAGACCCGCTTTCGAATCAAGGCTGGGTATACAATTTCAACTTTACCCGTTCGCAGTTAATGTCATACGTTCGGTGATTATGGATAAATTAAAAGTTGTTATCTACATTGGATAGTAAACATACAAAAGATAGCGCTGCATTTCGACTTCGTGTCTGGACTTGCGGTAAAGCGCTCGAGAGCAAAGGGAAAGGTCGTGGATTCTAAACTCGCGGGGGAGTTGGATTTTGTGTTTTAACCTATCGTTCATCTCTAAAAAATGTGAGGAGTCGATAGAAAATACACGTGGTTTGGATTCCACGTTGAGCTGTAGGTCTCCTTTTCCTGGGAAGGGAAACTAGGGAAGGTTAGGGACACGCAACTTGCCGAAGTGGCATCAAGTTGAAAGACTTGTACCAATCAGACAGCCACACGCAATTACAATCTATTTCAAACCTTTCCTCGATGCTACAATTAACTCCTCATTACATATCATTTCAAAATTTGCATAATTTTAGCCGTGCTTTTAGAAATCTTCATGTATTTTATTTCATACCTATTGTACTGTGGATTAAATCACATGTTCAAATGTTTGTAAATTTATCGGAACAAACTGCGTGGTGATCAGTCCTTAGTTACTCCTTAAAGTAAGGTAAACTAACCTAAGGACAACACACACACCCATGCCCCAGGGAGGACTCGAACCTCCGACGGCGAGTAACCGTGCGCTCCGCAGCGAGGCGCCTTAGACCACTCGGCTACTCCACCGCGGCACTGTATATCATTTTCAATAAAATTCCACGAAGAAAAACAAGAACAATGTCCGTTTGTTTCTAATTTATACAGATCTATAGTTTATTCCGATTTTGATAAAAATTTACGCACCTGACCTTTAAAACAAGACGACGGTCACTGTCTACACATAATTTCACGTGGTGTATGGTGGACGATGATCTACTTGCAGTCTACTGTTTTATTCCATCTTGAGAAACAACACAGTGTAATTAATATTTTGCATACGTTTTTGCCGGCCGCGGTGGCCGAGGGGACTGAGGCGCTCCAGACACGGTCTGGATGGTCACTACGGTTGGGGGTTCGAATCCCCCCTCGGGCATGGATATTTGTGACGTCTTAGTTCGTAAGTAGTTCATAAGTAGTTTGTAAGTTTAGGGACTGATGACCCCGTAGTTAAGTCCCATAAGCTTAACAAATATTTGAAACATTTGATTTGATGCATAGGCTTAGCGAATGTTTCCGCACAACAGACAACTGTTCCGTTTCACCGTTGAACATGAAAGTTGTGAGATATATGTAATTGTTCACTGACTTTCGGAGGAGGACATGGACTGAGAGAGGAGGAGATAGAGTAGGAGATGGTGGGCAGAGAGAGATGGAACGAGACGTACAGAGGGAAGCGGCTGTGATAGGCTAGGAGAGGGAAAGGAGGAGACAGTAGGGGAAGAAAATGGACAGGTGAACAAATAGAGAGTAGAGCAAGGTGAAAATTGGGAGGAGATGGACCAATGGGACTTGTAAAAGTTATATAACGTAAGGAAAGTTATTATGAATTACGTGTACTATCACCCATAACAGGAAGAGGACAGAAGGCACAGGTATGTATACAGTGGGAGGACGAGGAGACGCTGATTAGAAGAGGAGCGGAATTTGGAGGGGGGGGGGCCCTAGATACAGGGAAGGAGGATATGGAAGGAGAGAGGGGTAAAATGAGGTAATTTAGAGAGAGGAGAGAAGGGTGTGGGTCGAGATAGGAACGGGAGGAGATGTAGAGAGAGAGAGAGAGAGAGAGAGAGAGAGAGAGAGAGAGAGAGAGAGAGAGAGAGAGAGAGAGAGAGGAGGCGATTTCTTACTGTTTGTGTTTGTTTTGCTTGTCCTGTTGCTGCCTGAGGCCCTGAGCCCCTGGGGGGCATCTGTTGCTGATATTAACTGTGGACGACCTCGGCCTTGCCTTCTTTTAACAGTTCCTGTCGTCTGAAATCTCGTCCAGGTCCTCTCAAGTGTACACTAACCCCGCTGCAGCAACCATCTGTTATTACCACCATCTCGGAAGCCGTATTGTTGTTGTGTCTACTCTGTAGAACCGACAGACAGTACTTCCCAACCTAGATATCTCAACTCATCCCCTAATTATATTCACCAGTGTAGTTAAAACACAATCTCATTGGATTTTTTTTACCTCTTTCAGCAGTTTATTAATAAGTATGAATTGCTGTACCCCCTGGAGACGTCTCAGAAGTTGTTGAATCGGGCCGGCCACGGTGGCCGAGGGGACTGAGGCGCTCCAGTTACGGTCTGCACGGCCACTACGGTCGGGGGTTCGAATCCCCCCTCGGGCATGGATATTTGTGCCGTCCTTAGTATGAGTTAGTTCATAAGTAGTTTGTCAGTTTAGGGACTGATGACCCCGTAGTTAAGTCCCATAAGCTGTATAAACATTTGAAACATTTTTTGTTGAATCGGTGACTAACGTGCTGTTTCAGTTCGCTGACGTGTCTGTGGTGCAGTGTGCCCAAGAGATGCACCATTTCGATGGTAATCCCTGGAGAAAAGGAGGTATGGAAGATTAGGGCGTACAGCCATGTCTCACTATTAGATACGGAGCACTTAGCTCTGATTGTCCCAAGGACGCGGAAGTAAATCAGCCGTGGTGTTTCAGAGGAAACATTGGGACAACTGCATGAAACAATTTAGCGAAATCACGGAAAACCTTAATCTGGGTAGGCGGAGGTCAATTTGTACTGTCGGCTTTTGGGATGCGGAGACACGATCGGGCTATCGTTACAGCACAGTAGCGCCGTGGTAAATATGTGTGAAGAGGCCGACAGCAGAATCTGGATTTCGGATGTGTCCGCACTCGATTCCTAATTGAACCCCGATCTGCCGTGGAGGGGGCGGGTACGTAAAACAAAAACTTTTCATCTCGACCAGCGCCAAAATTTACGGCCATTAAAAATGTGTCTCACGAGGTACACTCGCAAAGGGTCTCACCGATTCTGATCTAATATTAATTATAACGGAAACTTAAACCTCAGCCTATACCACAGACTGACAATACAAGAAAACTACCACATTCAAAAATCAATAGCAGAAGAAAAATTAGTCATGAATGAATATAGCGCACTATGCAAAAATAGGTTTTTTAACACATTAATGAATCTATACAGAAAAGATGTCAGAGACAGTTGAAACCGCACACTACAGGCAGAAAGAGAAAATAAGCAAAATTCAAAAGCACCGCCATTCGCACCGGAGAACAAACGAAGGCTGACTAGTAGATGCGCATAATAACAAAGCGTATAAAGTCGATTTACCCAAAGTGTGAAGTAATGGTGAAAGAAAAAAGTCTTCGAGATATGTGAACTACTTGTGTGTTGTCCACAGAAACAAAGAAGAGAAAGTATGCTCCAAAACGAAGTAATAGACACTTAAAGGTGATAATCGAAATATTCCTGCTCACCAAATTTACGTTTCACACAAGAAATAGCATGCTAACTCGTCACAATTTGGTTGCCGACGGCAACGCTACCATTGTCCAACTATATATGAAGGGTCCTACCTGATCATGAAATGTGAATCCATGTTAATAACCTAAAATAAGACATACTATTTTTAGACCAATTATTCATATTCTCCATATTCACAATATGTTTGTTACAAGACAATGTATTTTGATTTTCATAGTTATAAATAAATAGATAAAAAACTACAGCTGATGGCATAGAGGTGCGAAAACATGTTTGGCTCAAACCAGTGTTTTGCATATTAGGCGAACCTCAACCCAGAATTTTTGACTGAAAACATGGAAATTGTAAGTGCTGCACATCCAAAATGATGTTCAGTAATTACTACACCAGTTTTACTGCACATAGCTTAAATTATACGTATTTTTTAGCTGTATATAGTGTTGTAATAATGATTGGAACAGGATACACAGGGACCAATATAAAATAGCTTATTATTATTAGTCATTTACTTATTTGTGGGTCTTGGTACATAAATCTCTTAAATAAAAACTTAACCGACAACATGCGTCCTTGATAACTGATGCACTTCTACAGTTGTAAAGATCCTGTTGATGGAGTAAAAACCAGACAAAATTTTGTTCCGATATTGGGAGAAATATAGTAATCTCGCCATTGTTCAAAAATACGTCAGTCCACTTCATCTGATTCTGAAGCCGTTATGTATACGATTGGACAGTTTGTGTTCTTTTGCACAAGGGAACCAAATAATACTACTTGGTTCACGGAAGACCGTGAGTAGTAGGGAAATCAGATACCTTCCACGGAAATAATTGGCTGAATTACATACGACTGTGATAGTCGAGACGCTGATTTTACTTCGACGAGTAACTATTCCACCAAATCCAGATAGTGCGCAGTTTCTGTGACTGTTCGATTATTTCAGATAATATCGAAATTTGTCAAAGCCATATCGATACAGATTATTTTTCCTCTGGATTGCCGTGATGCTGCAGAAGTTCGTCCACAGATACAATAGCTTATAAAACGTTATTTCTCAGCAGCGCAGCATAAATGTTCATAATTTTATACCGGAAAAATTCATTTCAAAAAATATTACCGATGCCTCAGAAGTATCTTTGCTTTGCATTCCCGATCCAAGTGGCGGTGAATTGAAATAGCTTTCTTGTTTATTTAATTAAAGACTGTTGAGGATTTATTTGAGTGAAAGAAACTTTACGTATGATCTTATTTAACAGACTTCCATGAACTTTTGACAACGTTAATTTCCATTTTAAACGTGGACGGGAGTTTAACTGTAAATGTAACTTGGATAGTGCAAATCAGGAGCAAAGTTTAGTCAATTCATTGAGAAAAGGCAATTTGAGCATGTATGTACGTTACGAACTGCATAACTTCGCGATTCACATTCTTGTGAATGGCCGTAGACTTCCATACCCAGGTAGGTTCAACTTTGAAATTAGTTGTTCCAAGCACTCTAGCTTTCGAGCATGTTCACCGCCTTATTCAACATAATACACAGCCGTGAGATTAGCCTTGCCTCTTGAAAAGTGGACCAAACATACCCCGATATGACTTTTAGTGTCTCACATTTGGTTTCTAGTTGTTCATAATACTTCTCATGGTGAGGTAGGTAGTTCCTGTCCTTGGCCCTTTTAAAGTGATGCATAATTGTTTTCAACGACCAGCCTTTCTAGTTTGCTTCAGTTACCTTCCTGTTATATTCGAAAGTAACATAGTCATTAGCTACATAATCAGTAAAAGGCTCATAAATTAGTTCGGAAGGATTTGCACCACTTCTTCATCCTCCAGGATGTGATTGGCATCTTCAACTTTCTTGATGAAACTGAAGATAGCGTTTGCAATGTCGCTTTCTTCTTCATGTAAGTCACGTGATGAAGTCGGTAATTCAGTCTGGTGTATAACCTCTAAAACCTTGTTTTAGATTAGATTAGATTAGATGGTTAGTTCCAAATATCCGTGTTGAAGTGATCCTCGTAGATGTGGAACATGTCAATTTTTTTCTACTTGATAATATTATAATAGTGTGAATACAGATACATGCATCATTTGGTTCTATTTAAGAATTCGTCAGTGGAGTAGAAGGAGTTGGCCACTAAAAGTCTTTTAGGCTCCTCTTAAACTGATCTTTATTTGTAGCTAATTTTTTATGGTTGTTCGTAAATTATTGAAAATATGTGTTGCTGAGTAGTAAACCCCTGTTTGAACTAAAGTAAGTGTTTTTAAGTCATTGTGTAGATCATTTTTGTTCCTAGTATTGTAGGTGTGAACTGAGCTGTTTGTTGGGGAAAAGATATCTATTATTTACATTAAATTTCATTAAGGAATAAATATTGTGAGAGGCAGTAGTTCATATACCCAGTTCTTTGAAGAAACTTCTGCAGGATTTCCGTGAATTTACACCACAAATAATACTTATTACACGCTTTTGGACTCTGAAAACGTTTGCTTGACTTGAAGAGTTACCCCAAAATATCATACCATATGACATTGTGGAAAGAAAATAAGCAAAATATGCAAGCTTTTTTTCATGTCTCCTATGTCTGATACCACCAGTATTGCCAAATACAGATTTGTTAAGTCGTTTCTGCAGTTCTGCGGTGTGCTCCTCCCAACTGAATTTATTATCAAGCTGTAATCCCAGGAATTTTATACTGCCAACCTCTTCTATCTGCTCTTCTTCATACTTTATGCATATACTGAATGGGACTCTCTTACATGATCTGAACTAATTGTGCACATTACAAATACAAACACAAGAGTCCACTTATAGTTCACTATATCACACACACACGAATACAATATAGTCAGTATACACTCCTCTAGTACTGTCTAGCTTCTACCCGGTCTATTACTCACTAGTCAGCAAGGACAGCTGAAATGTGCATCACTGCCACCTCGTGGATCGCTGATGCCTATGCACCAAACATGGGGTCACAATGCCCTCGAAACACTTCGCGAATGTACCGGAACCCTGTTAATGTAGTTATAATATATGAGCAACTGGAGTTGGGGACCAGCCAAATTATGTGAATCGATTAATTCCTTTTGCAAATGACGTCACTTGCTCGAAAATTAATGTTCAGGCAACAACACCTTGCTATGTGCACCCTTCAGTTTTTATTTGTATTTACGCGCAAAAAAACTATTTTCCTTGGAGGTTCTTGAAGTGAGTCACTGCTACTGTTTAAACGTGGAGGAATTGGTTCAAATTTTGCAAGAAGATTTGATGAAAAAAAAACTACTTTTTTTTAATTGAATAATCATTACCCTGTTGTTCGGCTAAATTTGGCACGTAATGTCGCTCGTTGTCTGCAGGAACAATGTTGGAATTACATGCTAACTGTATTGTCTCAGTTAACTTTTATTCGTTGTTTATACGTTAGCCTCCTATATGATTATTCCGGAATAACTCGGGTTGAAATGATTTGCTGAGAAATATTACGCCGAGATAACTCTACCTTCCAAATTTTTCGCGTCCGTGAAACAGTGTCCCGAATAAAATGGTTGTAGTTGCTTCTGCTACTGCTATTAGTTGCTTTTTTTTGAGATTCGCGTTTGCTTTGTTTTATTATTGAAGCAATCATGTGTCAATTAGTATAGTTTTGATGATGATGTAGCATCTACTTGAAGCTATTCGAAATGAATACTAATTATTGCAGTAAGAAGAAACAGTATGTGTTCTAACGAATATTTGCACAGACTTTTGCTAAACCTGAGATAACTTGGGTTAGCACGTTTTATCCACTGCTTAGCTTTTCAAGGTACAAGGTAAAATGAAATGTCAAAGTAATACTGTACTGATCCTGAAAAGCGTAAACATATGTAGAAAAATGTTTAGTTTTTAATTTTTGTGTAATAAACAGATACGTTAGCAGGTTAATTGTACTAAGCCTATGCTTAATTAAGTTTTCGAGAAGAAAATTTGAGGAACATCTAACTGACAATCCCTCTAGACTACTACAGCTACTTAAGTATGGTAGAATAGAACTCGGAATCAGAATGACAAATGTTCGTATCACACCACGACACAATGCAAATAAATCTGGCCAAAGTGGAAGACGTAGAAGAGCCGGAATTACCTTCTCGACTTACCTGACAGTTCAATTTTTTATTAAACAGAGAAAGATCTGTACGTACACGCACTTTTCTACGAGTTACCCCAATTCCTCTTGCAGTGAGCTCTCGACCGGTCTGCATCTGTAACAGCAAGTATTACTGCGTGGGGACGCACATTGCACACATCCTAAACTGCAGTGCCGTGTTGCACTATATGAGGGACGCCATCTTGGATGACGTGTGCCTTGTTACACTAAATGGCGTTATGAATCGCCGTACTGTACATACGAGCGAATATGTCAATATGTTTTGATTTAAATGTTTTTCAGGGTGCCAGATAAATCTAGAATCTACTCTTCCTTTCTTACATCTTTGACTCGGGCCCCAATATAGTCGCTTCTCGGCTGTAATGGCATAATTTTTAAATGACAGGAAAGTCAGCGATAATAGTGACTACAAGAGTTAGCAGCTTGACCAACGAGCTTAAGTTTCGTACAGTGGCTAACACGTTAGTTACAGCGCTCTTTCCGGCAACTTCTGTAAACTCGGCCTCCGTATTGGCCCACTTTAGGTTACGGTAGTAACACTAAAAGTTGGCCTTTGCGATCGTCTTTTGACAGCTCGAATTTTAAATGAAAATAACGGCTTAACCATTCATCTGACACGAAAATTGAATAACCGAATTTATAGAGGAAAATTCTGGACAACTTTGCTCTCTTATGTTTTTTTCATATCTCGTATCGTTTCAGACTTAGTTACAGAAATAACGGCGATTTTGGGATGTCTGTCTGTCCGTAACGTGCTCCCTGTTTTTAAGACGAACCGTTCAACCCATCAGCACCAAATTTTACAGACATAATTGTAGGCCGCCAGAGACCAAAACCTCCCTTTTTCAAATTTCTCGGACAAAAAATACGGTAGTAATACCAAAAACGCCGTTTGTAATGTAATTTTAATTGCAAATAAACAATTCATCTTACGCGAAAATTGAAGAAACGAATTTGTAGAGGAGAAAATTCTCTACAAATTTGTTCCCTTTAAGTTATTTTCATATCTCGTATTGTTTGAGAGATATTTGCAAAAATAACGGAGTTTTGACACCTTCCATTGAATTAACAAAAACCAGCCGTTCGAAGATATTACGTGATATTCCTCGTCCAGAACTCTCTCTGGCATATGCCATCTTGCGTTGCGTATTTGGTGATTTTCTTATTGTAACTTACACGTTGTCATTTCAAAGCAATGGAGCACTGAAGAAATAACAAAAACATGTCGTTCTTCGTAAGATAAATGATAATCTAATGTCCACAAATGCCATATTAGCATCAGTTAACAACGACTATCAATAGTATGATATTAAAGAACGCACCTCCTGACTATTAGCCGTAGCGTAGTGGGCAATATGTTGGACTGTGACACTGAAGGGCAGTGGTTCGGAACCCGCCACTACCTAAAATTCTTTTTCCTAAATGGGTTTCAGGCACTCTTATTAATTAATTCTGTATCATTTAGATTATTATTTTGGTCCAAAATGTTTGCAAAAACATAAAACTACAAATCTAAAGTGGGCCGTAAAACACGTCAGTGCGATTTTTTTTGGTGGTCATTACACTTTAGAGGAGTATGTCTATCGTATGTTATTGTGGAGCTTGTAGTGTTGTATTTGGTTTATATTGTATTTAGTGTGTACTGCCTATACAATTTTTGCTCATTCAGGTTGCCTAAAGCGTGTTCAGCATTTAAATACACGTATCGAAGTGATAAAACGACATGTTCTTCGTCCAAAAACACCAAATTTTTTGCCTTGTTTGATCTCAGTCTGTCTATACTCGAACAAAATTCTTGACTGATGGCACTTATCTGCCCCAAGAGTGAAGCTTCAATTGACCTACTCTACGATTACCTTAAAGTACACGCCATAAAAAAAATGCTCAGTTTTCTACCTAGTGTGGTTTGAGATATTTCTTCTTCTGTCGCTCCTGTGGTTGACGAAAGCACACTTTTGAGTGTGTACACCTTGTTTAAAAGTATTTTCATTTGTTGTTGATAATACTTGATCGACATTCAACAAATGCAAAGTTTGGAAGCAGTAGTGACAGCCAAATTTTTTCCACTTGTATATGTCTGTGTTCTTTGCAACAAATATGTAGTTATTTCAGCATGGCAACAACGAAAGTTATTAATGATACGTTATTTCGATGTGGAATGCTTTTGTTGCAACTGACCCAGGCGCATTTTTATTGCAATATTCTATTGTCACTTTCGTCTTTGAACTCAAATTTCACGGACCAAACGTTACTTGTTTGAGCAACAAGGAAACTTATGAACGACATCTTATTTCGCCGTAGAATGCTTTTGTGGCAGATGACCTAGACGCATTTTTAACTGCAGTATTTTGTTGTCTCTTTCGTCTTTGCTCGCAGATTTCCTCCACGAAAGTTAACAACTAAGCCCTTTAACAGCAATTTTACAAGTATGTAGACTTAAAAGATTTAGTAAACACAAGATACATGCATATACACTTTATGAAAGCAGTTGTTACAACACATTAACAACAGATGCAAATCCTTGGTCATGATTGTTCATCATAACAAGTACTACTCACTGTATGTTTCGCAGCTCGTTAAGACCATGTACTTGCATTAAAATCTACACAAATATTTTCACAGCGGCACTTTTGTTGTTATTACAAACCGTATCTACCTGTTATACTTCGAACTGTTACAGTAATACTGACAGGTTCGTGACATTTCATTACCGCATTTTTAGGAAATATACTACCAGGCTCGACAATTCGCAGCTTCGAAAAAGTCTGATGGAACCTGATGCACATCCGTATTCAATAGTCAATCTTTATTTAAAACGTAAACATGGAAAGAGGTACAATTTTCGAGTGTGTGTGGCATACGAGCTGTCAGACGATACCCCAAATAACATGGCGGATGCCAGTTCAATTTGCCTCAAACATGTCGGACCTATCGCCACTCTATGAAATTTAAGCTCGTTGAGCTTGACTAGAGACTCTCTGCTAATAAAGTTACTCTGGTTGGTGACGTATTATAAACAAGGACTCGTCGAATTCATTTTATGTCATTTTCATCTAAGTATCAGATGGATACTGGTAGAAATTGTTAAAATGTATCATAGATATCAAAAGGTAAACGATTCGTACATTTAATTGACTGTAATACGCTGTAATGTGCATTTAACGTATAGGATCAGACCTTCGTTGTGCCTAGTGTCTGGATGTTTCCTGATTTGAACCTCCTTACACTTCGGTAACCTGTAGTTCGATTTGAGAGTATAAATTATATATCTGTAACGGCTCATGCATCCAGAACTTGGCCAGAACTGAAACCTCATTCCTTCAGTTCGCGAAGTGAGAAGCCCAGTGTGTACGTGTGTTCCAGCTGGCTGTTCGTCACGACAAGTCGTCGCAGAGTACAGACAGAGAGCAGCAGACTGACCTTTTGGCTCTTTTCATCGGAAGGGTATTTAATGAAAACTAAGTTCACACCCACATATACAAACAGACATCTATATTAATAATCATAAATCTGTAAATGTAGGCCTGTCGCTGTTCGCTTTAATCTTCAAAACTGCTGGACTAATTTTCATGCAGTTTTCATAGGAACCATGAGCGAAGATTGGTTTAGGATCTAGGCATCATTTCATCAAAATATAATCACGAGAAAAAAAGATTTATCATAATTTTAAGTGTTTTCTGTAACCGTCGTGTGTGTCTGGTCATCTATTAGAAACCATGTATCTCCAAAACTACTTCAAAGGTAATTTAAACGCACCTTGGAGCAACATATAGACTTCGTTTCATGAAAATCGGATCACGGAAAAAAGAATTATCAATTTAACTTTTTTTAATCTACAACCGTCATGGGTGTCTTTCTCTTTCATCACGTTAATCTCCAAAACTAGTAGACGAATTTTCCGAGATTTTTCACAGGTAACGTGAGGGTATAATGCTTCTTTTCACAAAATAGGATCATCGAAAGTAAGTATATCACAATTTAAACATTTCTCTGAAAGAAATCGCATGTGTCTATTTGTAGGGGGTAATTTCTAAAAGTACTACACGAACACTCGTGGGGCTTCACACGTAATTTTAGAATAGCTTGGAGCATAACGTAGGCTTTTTTCTTTTCATTAAAATCGATTCAGGGGACGAAAAGATATCGTACTTCGAAGTTTTATGTGCACACTATGCTTATAAGCATGGTGTAGTTAGGAAAATATCTAAAAGTACTAAACGAACATTCATGGGGCATCACAGATAAATTGAGAATAGCCTGGGGCAACATATAGACTTCATTTCATCAAAATCAGACCAGGAAAATAAAAGATACCGTAATTTGAAGTTTTTGGTGTATTTCACGCTGGTAAAGAACGGAGTAATGCAGCAAAGAACCAATAGAGGAGCTGTTAGTTTCGTAGTGCACCAGAAAACTAATAGACAGCGATGCGGGTGATCGTGTGAAGTCTGGTAGCGATCGGATTGTTACCCTTTGAAAATGCTGTTTACTCTTTTAATTTTCAAATCTGCCATATTTCTGAACATCGTTTTCTTGCTTGCTATGTTGTACGAAATGTGATTAAATGCAATGAATATAAAAATGATACAATCCTCGCCGTGTTTTATCCATATTTACATACTGATATAGTCTAACGTATATGTACAACTGCTTTTGAAGTCGAAGTCTCACGCTTGGAGCAGCAATAACGCCTCTAGCGGAATGAGAGCCAACTGTAAGAATAATGATTCTTTTCAGTGATATTTCTACTTCATTAAGGAAATATTTATTATATTTCAGCTTTCCACGTCTCAGTACATTGTCAAGAGATATGAATGATCATTAAATACAGTAAATGCTAAAAAAATGTCGAGCATCACTGATGCATGATGTAAGCTACATCACATTCATGAGGATATGCCTATGTCTAACACGTTTCGAAAACGTGTTACAAAATTTATGACACAATTTTATGCAGTTGTGACGGGAAACTTGAGCTAAGATTGGGCAACATATAGGCATTATTTCATCAAAATCAGATCACCGAAGAAAGATATATCGTAATTTTAAGTGTTTTCAGTAACCGTTTGTCTGTTCATATAATAGAAATCCACAACCTCCTGAACTACTTCAGTGATTTGATTGAGCAATTTCGTTTCATAAAAGGGGGATCACGGAAATAACTTTAGACGTAGGCTATGCTTGAAGTATGAATGGCGTGGTACAGCATAGAGGCGCCGTAGTGCACTAAAGAACTAATAGACGCCACTGCTGCGTAATAAGTATGGCGTTGTACAGCGAGGAAGCCAACGTCTGTGACAGAATTAAGTGACGCATTCTTATCTGTAAGTATAGCAACAAACATTGAACATAGTGTTATTGGTTTCGCTTTGTGTATTATATAATTAACGACATTTCTTTGCTTCTTTCGGCACGTTTCATTTATGTTTGAAACATAACGACATTCCTTCTTGTATCTCATTTGTATCTATTTACATAAGATTTCATTGGAAGAACAATCCAGTGTATGTAGTTTGTTTTGTGATTTAGGTGACTTCAGGAATGTATAGAAATGCCTAGAAAAAGTTCAGTTCTTTCGAAACACACACGAGTGACTACAAAACTAAGGATTCACTACTTTTACATGCAACACATCTTCCGGAAGACGAAAACCGATTTTCGTAAACCGTTTTTCGCTGTCATGTTTACATGGCATAGTCTGAATCGGAATTTCGTAGCCCACTTAATATGGCGTCTGAAAAACAGCTGATTCAGTTCCTGATGTAGTCAGCACAATTGCTATTTTTCTTTATTTAAATACACATATTTATGTTCACTCTAATATTTATACTTTTATTTCACATTAGAAAATATCACTCTTTTCATATGTGCCGAAAATTCTTAACAAGAAAACACAATATGACAAGCCAAGAACGCTTCAAAAACGCTAGCGTTTATATGGGCGCGAAAATAGATTTTGGAACTGGAAAACCGCTTTAGAGAAGAGGTTTTCCAGAATCGATTTTGGAGTGTTTACATGACCAACCTAAAGCGGAATTGGGAAATTGTTTTACGAAATCCGGTTTTGGGAGCCCAAGTAAACAGGGTGATTGTGCGGTCCCAGAAATTCGTTGAGGCAAACCAAGATGTAAAACGTCAAATCGCTCGCGATACACGAGATGCAAGATACAACCCAACATTGAATTTACATCGTTACAGTATACGAACTTAAATTAAATTCACTTTTTGTATCAAAAACATTATGAAGATCTATCGTTTCGGACAATGACTGTTAGTTACATTTGACATCTTGGCTAGGAAAACTGAGTTTATTGACAGAGCGATCGAACAAGGATTCTATTTTTATTGACTGAGATCAGAAACCCTTAAAAGCCATGATACGCACCGGCTTTTCTTTATCAACCGTTGCGAATCACGGGCATATAAGGTAGAATACGAATATGAGTTTAAATATCTGCACCAGGCAGTGAAATATTCTTTACTTATACAAGGACAGTTTTATTAGTTTGACTGAACTTTCAAAATTTGCTAGATGATAGGACAAATATAATTTCATTTAGTTAATATTGCATGTCACAAAGACTGTTGTAACATAAGACTGAAACATATTGCCACAGTTATGCAATGGCCTTCTGACACTTCAAACTTTAATTGCAAATACCGCTTCAATTGATAATTGATCACCTGAGACGAAAATTGAATAAACGGGTTTATAGAGAAGAAAATTATGTACAACTTTGCTCTCTAATATTTTTTCCATATCTTGCGTCGTTTCACAGATATTTACAAAAATAACGGCGATTTGGCATAGCCTAAGTGTCTGTAACAGTTTTAGGTCGTGCCGCTCAACCAGTCAGTACCACATTGAACACACGTATTTGTTGGCCACCAGCGACCAGAGCCTATATGGCGGCATAACCGGACGTCGCTAGAGGGCAGCACTATGCCTTATCTCGGCTATTACTTGTCGCTCTGAAAAAGAAAAAAAAAATGAGTGAAAGTTGTCCAGAATGTAATATCGAGTCATTTTTGCTTGAATACCTTTTGAATATTTTGACTCTGGAAGTTTGTACGCACGTATAAAGATAAAATTCTTCACTACCGTCATATTCTATTGCTGTTACTCATTTAGTGGATGTTCAAACAATGATTTGAGACTGATATTTCATACAGGAATGAATATATAGTTCGAAAAATCCTTTTTAGAAAGAAATAAAAATTACAGAAGAATGATAATTAATAAATGTGATTAAATGTCCTTATTTCCTACCGCGTTTGCCAAATATATGAATTTTTGCCGCAATTGAATTTCTTTGAAAAGGTGAAAGAAATTATATATATATATATATATATATATATATATATATATATATATATATATATATATATATATATATATATATATGTTGAAAGTTTCTTGCTTGTCCTTCTCTCTTACAAAATTTACGTCTGCTGCGAAAATTATGTGTTTTACCATATGATGTAAGAAATGTAACTGACTGAGGCTACTTGAATGAAATGTAACTGAATGTGTTTGAACTTGTTCTAGCTGAATACCTTTGTACAACGTTATGTTAGTCTGACTGCGTATTTTTAACTGTATTCTATATGAATGTTAAGGTATTGCAAAACCTATATGACTGCGTAATGTTTATTGTAATGAAACACAAACTGCTAAATGTTTCTTTATGAAAATGTCGTAACAATGTTAACTGCCTGAAAATTACTGATACTAAAAGTCACTGGGTTAATGATTCTGGCCCTACAAACTTGTTTCTGACTGAACTAACAATCTTTAACGGAATGTAACGAACACAATATTTATCAATGCACTCTGAGTCATTGCAAACACTTGTTAACCTGTACTGAACACTGTATGAATGGTCCTACCCTGAAATCTGTAAATCATACTGAACTGTAAGCATGACAACAAAAACGGATTCTTTCTCACTTTCACTTACTGCATAAATTTGCGCGACACCAAACTGCTTCCTGCTGTACTAACTTCTGTAAAGCTTACTACAGGAAACATCTATGGCACTTTTAATGAAAATGTGAGTAGGTATAAACTGGTAATCTGTTTAAGAAACTCCAACTAATAATAATAAAAAAAATGAAATATCTGGTTTATTTTCTAACTTATGTAACTTCATGAAAATCACTAACAATGTCATGTTTTGGATTTTAAAATCTTTCAAGAAAAATATAACTCAGATATTTAATCTACCTAAAAAATTATTTTTAAACAAAGATAAACATTTCTTTACTGTTAATAAATTTCATTCACACAAACAATGTTAGGCCTACAACAATACCACATTTCAAGAACACTACCCATGAAATTCCTATTTTATAAAAAACGCTATCGCAGAACTAAACTATTACAATAAATACTTTTCCTAACACAGATAGGGGCCCTAACATGAATCGTGAGACTACAAGCTAACAGCAATATCTTTCCCGACCGTTACTGTTACCATCAGTTCAACCTAACAATGTGAAGTTGTGCCATAGAAAAATGCCAAGTATTTCATGAAAAAGTTTACCTTATAAAAACTTCGAAAGATCGTTTCTCCAACGTCATCTATTCCTTTTCGTCTCCGTATCTTAAACAAACAGCTTGGCTCAGCATTCAAGTCTCAAAATTTCATCTCCTCGGCTAACCTGCCGGAACGACATCTGCACGCAACCACGGTCCCCACGCTTCTGCAATCTCATCCGCGCAGGGTTGCCAACGAGATCATGATAAAAACCACGGAAGCGACAGTAAAATCCCACCAAAAACCACCGAACTTTCCAAAGTTCCCATGCAAGAAAACCACTGTCTATTCGTTTGTTCTTGACCAATTGATTTGAAATTTGGACGCAACTATGCATTTTAAATGAGGAGTTTTTATGTATCTGACTTATCTGTATACACACTAGACAGAAATAGTTTATTGAAAAGCACTTCAGTAAACATGTTACATATATAGAAACAAACAATAATTACTTTGAGCCATTGCAATGCTTGTCGGGTACAGACAGCAAATTGTGAAATATTTGAAATTGAAAACCGAAAGTAATCCATTCTGGAAAGGAGGTCAGCGTCAGTCATTCTATTGTCTTTATTTTATGTCAGAAGTTGTAGATTTCAGCTTTATTCCAATTTAATCACATCTGAGAAAAATGAAAGTTAACAGTGAAAGTACAGTCACATTAAGTGTCTGCAATGTTCAGTCATTTTCACAACAAGAAAAATCTGATAAAGTGCTGTAGCAACAAATACACACCATTAACACAATGTCAGTGTGTGATGCAAGTACAACACTTCCTCTCCATGGAGATTGGAGAAGTCAACACAGAACTAACAGCCTACAACAATGAGGAATGAGTCATACCATTGTTAATATCTTTGAACTCTAAGAATTTTACATTTTATCCAATAACGTGATACATTTCCTAGTCATTTATCTGTCCATATTTGCCATATTCGTTAATAATTTCAAATTAGGATTATATTACTTCTCCAACTTTTTTTAGAAAACGATTTCATTAAAATCCACCAACTTTCCCACCCCACTGACTCAAATTTTTTTCCCACCGTCGGCTTTAAAAAACCACCAGATTCAGTGGTAAACCACTGACGTTGGCAACCCTGCATCCGCGCGCCTAGCAAAGTTTGCATTCTCAATAATCAGAACCTTAGTTCCCGGCAACAATACTATCACCGTCTCCAATATCGATTGTACTGCCATCGAAAAATAAGCCTGCAACCAAAGATAAGTGACCCATGCCTGACTAGCTTGACACTGGTCTCAAATTGGCGGTACATTTGAATATGAAATGTATACCTTCCCATAGCTGGTACCTTATATATATATATATATACGGATGACTTACCCAAAAGGACCGGCTCGTCGATAGACACAAATAAAAATCACAGTCAAACACACATACAAGCTTTCGCCACCACTGGCAGCTTCTTCAGGAAAAAGAGGAAAAAAGGGGAGGAGAAAGGGAAGGATATGGGTTTTAAGGAAGTGGAAAAGGAGTCATTCCAATCCCAGGAGTGGAAGGACTTACCTTAGGGTACAAAAAGGAAGGTAAACAAATACACACTCACTCACACATATCCAAACGCAAATACGCCTTATATATAACTTATATATAATTTTTGTCCGAAATATTTGCAAAAATCACAAAGTACAGTAAAAGGTTAAGTGCGCCTTAAAACACGGCAGTGCGGTTTTTGTTGTGCTGTGAGAGGAGCATGTTTTCATCCTTGTTCCAATTTGTCAAGGGGTGTCAGCACTCTGGAGGAGTGGATGATCCCACGAGAGGCTCTTCCCCCAGGTCACACAGAGAGATGGTCCACGTGGAAATCACTGAACCGCCTACGTGCCTGTGTCACAAGGCCGAAGAGCAGTCTGCAGAGATGGGGCTTCCCGGTGGATTCTGTCAAGTCTGACTGTGGAGCTGACGTGCGGACATCGTCACAGCTGCTACAATACACATTACCTTCAATCGTGTGTACTATGGGAGACCTCATAAACGCTACTCAAAATGCACTGCTAATTTTTGGGCATCTACTGTATAGTTAAAAATTAACCAATGTTTGTATATATAATCTATGTCAATATGTACATCTTTTATTTTGTGACTGGTTTAAACCATAAAATATAATGTATGTAGTAATGTATTGTAGCAATGTTTGTTATGTTTTTGTCTGCTTCTGACACTATAAATAAATAAATAGTCGAATGTTAGTCTAAAAAAGGCTACGTCTACTGATGGGGATAAAACTTCCAGCAACAACAGCTTTGCGTCATTTAGCCACCTCGGTTGCCACTCACTTAAAAGTTAATTTTTGCGATATTCCTGTAAGTGATCCAACGAAAGCCATCCTTCTTCCGAAGTTCTCCTTTGGCTAATCGATGCAGCTTCCTCTTTACCCGCGCGTAAGAAGTCTTAAGTGATTGCGTCAAAGTTTAGGAAAAGTCTCACTCCGACCCTTGAAAATGGAAGGAGGGAAATTGGGAAGCAGGCGTGAAATCGATTTCACTTGGGAATCGGGAGTGGTTCTACATAACTAAAGCCTCAACGGTACCTGCGAAATATTACCGTCAAATGTTAACACGTCTATAATAAAACTAGGAAAAATTTAACTTCTAATATTTATTTATTAACATATTTTACGTCCTCATTGGAGCACTATAATCAATCCATATAATTTAAGTCTTAATAGTAGTTATATATTTGGTTTTCCCCTTCCGCTCCCAAAACGTCCTCATTATTTTCAACCTGGCTCCCATTCTTCATCCGTAAATGGTGTATTTTTGGCGTATAAATGTTTTTCTGTTTAAATCTCGTGTCACTGTTTTTCATTATCTTATTTTCTTATATACCTTCAGTTTGTTGGATTGTCAAGCCTAACTCATCTAAATCATCTCGAACTTGTTGCTCTTGGTTTTATTTTTCTAAAGTAGTTTCCGGTAGTCTGTAAATATGGCAGAAGAAAATAACCCTCCTTTCCCGCATCGTGTCAATTATTGACTCAGTTTCCTGGTATACAACTTCGTTACGTAATAGTCGCCACTGACCCTCTGCTTGGTATTTTTTGTTTATTATTGTTCTAAGAATTCCTGTGTAGTTTGTCTGTTCTTAATTTGGTGTTCATCTTGAACAGTGTTTCACTTGCATAGGTTGCTTCAGGTTTAATACCGGAGTGGTAATGTCTGAATTTTGCATTTATTGAGAGAAATTTCTTCTTCTACTTTGTTCAGGTGATACGTTATGCTTGTTTCAATTTGGATATTCTGCTTTGTTCTTACATTTTCTTTTTGATTTCCAAGTAACCACTCTAAATTAAATTTGTGATTAGTATGTTATCATTCATTGTTATTGTTGTTTGGATGTTTTTGTGGGACAAAACTGCAAGGTCATTAGTCCCCCATTCCCTCACTGAGCGTCACAAGTAAAAGCATAAATGTGGAAAAGGGCTCAGAGTTTAAAGTTGCAAAGGGGAGGAATATCCCCCCAGGTCAGTAAAAAGACAACGAAGTCGACAAGAGACAACATAAAATTAGACAAACAAACAAGCACCGAACAGCGACAAGAAACGGAACGAAAAAGCTGACGTCTGGGTTAACCGACCATGTGATTAAAAAGGAAAAGTCAACCATACAGCATCACGTGGAAACCTCCAGTCAGAGGACACGAGACTGGAGGAATACAGACAGTGTACTGAAATAAAGCTTTAAACCGAGTGGTAAAAACCACCGTCCTGAATAAAACCTAAAACTGAATCAGCCATTTGGGCGTCGTCACGTAAAACATCGGATAAAAGTGCAAAAAAGTTAAAACTCCGCCACAGGGTGGCTAAAATAGGGCAGTCTATCAAGATGTGGGCTACCGTCAAACGGGACCCACACCGACACACGGGTGGGCCCTCAACACGAAGGAGATGGCCATGCGTGAGCCAAGTATGGCCAATGTGGAGCTGGCAAAGGACTATGGAGTCCCGGCGAGAGGCCCACATGGAGGAACGCCATACAGCCTTACTCTAATTTACAGCCCGAATTTTGTTGGGCACGGTCAGGGCACGCCACCCAGTATCCCAAAGCTTAGAAATCCTATGTCGCAAAACAGACCGGAGATCAGAAGGCGTTACCCAAACACAGACTCCTCGACAGCCTGTTTAGCAAGCCTGCTGGCACGTTCATTGCCTGGGATACCAACATGATCTGAAGACCACACAAACGCCACTGTCGATCTGAACCAGTCAAGGGTAGAAAGCGTCTTCTGAATGGCTACCACCATGGTAGAACGAGGGTAGCACTGGTCCAGAGCACGAAGACTGCTCAGGGAGTTGCTAGAGATTAGAAAAACGTATCTGAGCAGGAGCGTTCGTGCTGGAGAGCCTGGCGAATGGCCACCAGCTCTGCAGTGTAAACACTGCAGCATCTGGCAAGGAGCACTGTTCGATGCGGTCAGCGTGGAAGTAAGTAAAGACAATGCGGCCCTCAACCACTGAACCATCCGTGAAGACCAGGTCATGTCCAGGGAATGATGCAACGACAGCAAGAAACTGATTTCTAAGAGCCGCAGGGGGAACAGAGTCTTTGGGTCCATAGGCCAAGTCCATCTGAGTACACGGCCTTGGCATGCACCACGCTGGCGTACGTGCACAGGCCCGAGATGGAAATGGAAAAGTTCCAACATATGAGACTGGATGCGGAAGGCGATCGAGTGACCTGAACAGGGTCGCCATTGTTGACAATCAACCACGTTCGAGAAAAGCATACGATGGTTCAGATGGCCTGGCGAGCTATGTACATAGGCTGCATAGGTCACGAGCACTTATTGGTGGCGGACCCGTAAAGATGGGACCCGAGCCTCCACAAGTAGACTGTTAACAGGGCTGGTACGGAAGGCACTCGTTGCAATGCGAACCCCACAGAATGGGGTCCAGCAAACGCAAAGCGGAAGGGGATGCAGATACACAGACCGCAAGAGGGTGGAGCGATCAGTGGTGTGGTATGGCCCAGGTGCTGAAGAACATTGAGATGTCGCCAACACTCCTGTTTCAGCTGACGAATGTGGGGAACCACGTCAGTTGTGCATCAAAGACCAGCCTTGATTACCCATGGGTTCCCACTACGTCGAGTAAGTGATTGTCATGAAAAGGTCGGACTGTGGATGAACCGTCTGACGCTGACAGAAGTGCATAACACTAGTCGTGGCCGCGGAAAACTGAAAGCCGTGGGCAGGAGCCCAGGACTGTGTCTTCCGAATAGCTCCCTGCAATGTGCCGATTCCTGCTGCTGTCGGGTATCCCTTTAAACGCCGGATCTTGCTCCAGACTTGCGAGGTGAAGGTACCTGTCCCAATAGTGGAGGCATACCTCTCCCTACATTCCTGTTTTCGTCTTCTAATTACTGGTGAGCGCGATCGCGGAGCCGTTTAAAAGTGATGAGACGCTCCAGAGAGGGGTGCCGCTTGTATCGCTGTAAAGCACGCCTGCGGTCTTTAATAGCCTTAGCAACTTCCAGCGACAACCATGGAACCGTCATTCGTCACCCAGACGAACGAGAAATTACGGCTTCGGCAGCAGAAACAATGATACGAGTTACACTCTCAACCATATCGATGTTGCCGAGTGGGGGAGGGCCAATGATGGCAGCAGCGGTGTAGCCTTCCCAGTTAGCCCTGTGTAGAATTCACCTAGGCGGACGTTGTGAAAGTGACAAAAAGATTGGAAAATGACCACTGGCACACACAAATCTTCGTGAATTCTCCAGTGGACGGATGACGGAAGGCTGTGGCTGCAGATCGACAAATCAATGGCCTAGAACGTACCATGTCCAACACTAAAATGTGTGACGGCACCAGTATTTAAGAGGTAGAGGTCGAGTTGAACTAGTAAGTCCTAGACAACACTACCACGGGCAGACATCGTGGAACCAGGGTTTTGTATTCTATTATTTCTCTCTCACTATGAAGAACGGTATGTGCCGACGAGCAGAGAGGATTGTTGTGGCCACAATTCACGCAGATGGAGGCGGTGTACGTGGAGGGTCCGGGTGTACTGGACGTCCTCAGTCCCTACATGTAGCGCTAGAGGTACAGCGAGATGACATATGGCAAAACTTCCAACATTTGAAGCACCTCATAGGGGGAGGAAAATATGGTTTCACATCACAACCCTCAAGGCCAAGATGAAGGCCTCGGTGGCACCTGATTATCCTTCGGACCCCTAGTTACGCGCCATATAAAATGAACCCCTCGCCGTTCAAGATTGGCACGTAGAGCGTCGTCGGTCTGATGCAGCATATCCCACCAGAAAATAACACCCTGGACCATGTTTAGAGACTTATGGGGAGTAATGGTCACTGCAACGTCACCTAGCATATCACAGGCGCGTAGCGCCCGGGACTGGACAGGGGACACCGTGTTGATCAACATGGAACCGTTGCGCATTTTCGATTGTGACTCTACTTCCCCAGGCTGATCCTCTAGGGTATCTACAAAAAAAACTGAGGTTTGGTCGCCGAGAAAGTGTCCCCATCAGTCCTGCTACATACGAGATATCGCGAAACACATGGTTCAGACTGGTTTGTGGCCCGATGTTCCTCCCATGGCGTGGGCAGGGAGGGAAACGATGTGGGGTCGTGCACCAAGCATTAAACTTTCCTCTCTTTGAGAAGGCGGTTGTACGTTCGCGAACGTAACCTGACTTTGATCTCTTCATTGCGGGTCATCCGTCCTGATGCCACCCACTCCGATCAGGGGCTGTCCTCATGCACTCCACCCAGCCGCAGCAAACGTCACATGCTGGAATGACCGTTGCCGGGAGTCCTGATGCCCCGCAGAGACAATCATCTACTTCTCGGCTTGCATGAGGAGGATTCAGCTCTGGCATCGGTAGAGCGATCCCTGCGTTGTCAGTGGACTACACCTAAAAGGGTACATGACGCCGCCACCACAATGTACTGGCTACCATGCTGGCTTTCTGGTGCTGTATAGACCATTATGAAGAAGGGTGCATAGATGTCAGTGCACTATGGACATGGCTTGAGCGGAAATGGGATAACCTACCCAATGGCTGAATAAATGCTCAGTCATAAGTCCAATTCATAACTGGTGCATAGGACGTCATTGCACGATAAATACTTGATGCACCATGTAAGGTGTCCTTCCCCAAATGGTTAGTTCTTTGGCACAATTTTGATGATGGAGGGTCGAACCCACATAGGGGATCTTAGATGTAGGGCCGAAATATGTGAAGTCACCTTTTAATCGCCTCTTACGACAGGCAGGAATTCCGTGGGCCTATTGTTACCACCGAACGCGCAGGGGGGTCAATCATTGTAAGGTCTGGTGTTTCTACCTTGAAGGATGGCATCATTTCTGTCCTTTCAAATGAGATCTGTAGCCCAACTTTTGCTGTTAGTTTTTTTCCATTCTTCAATTTGGTTTATAAACACTTGCACGCTATTTGCGAGCAGCGCCAGGTGATCAGTAAAGGCCAGCCAACGAATTTTATATTTCTGCCAGTCTTGATGTTTGGTTGGCATTTCTTGTTTCACTCTTGCATGACTTTCTCCAGGGTGCAGTTAACTAATATTGGTGAGAGTCCATTCCCCTGTCTAAGTCCAGTCCGGATTAGACTCCCCTCTGAATTTAACTTTTGATTTAGTATTCTTCAGGGTGAATCTCATGAGATTAAGAGTTTCTAGTGGAATCCAAATTCCACGAGGATTTTAAGTAATTACTCGCGATGGATACTGTCATACGCCTTCTTTAGGTCAAGAAAAGTGGTGACCAACTTCTTGTTTCTCACTCTTTGTTGACTCAAGATCAACTTACGGCTGATAATTTGATCTGGACAACTTCTTTCAGGACGAAACCCTTCTTGTTATTCTCCAAGTACTTGATAGAGTTGATGCTGAATTCTCGTGAAGATAATTTTCGACAGGATATTATGTGTGACATCAAGCAACAATATCTCCCGATAGTTGTTTTCATACTATCTATCACCCTTATTCTGTGTTGGATGAATTATAGCCGTATTTCATTCTTCTGGAATTTTTTCGGAATTCCATATGTCTATTATGGCTTATGGAGGTTCTGAAGTGTTTGTTTTTTGGGGTTCTTCCACAGCTCTGCGACGAATTGAGTTTCCCCCGCTGCTTTGGAGTTCTTGAACCACCTAGTTGCTTTGATCGCTTCATTGAAATCTGCTAGTGTAATCTTCTCTGCATGTGTTCTATTTTTTTATCTGGTTCAAAATATAAGTTTTCATTTGGTTACTCTGGATTTAGTAATTCTTTGCAGTGACCGGTTAGAATGTTAGCATTGTCTTGATTATTGTGCTCTAGTTTTCCATTTTTATTTTTCGCAATGAGTGTGGGTGGAGTATATTTTGATTGATATTGTCTTAATGTGTGTAATAGTACCTTGTTTTATGTTCTTCGAATGATTCCTCTATGAAGTTTAGAATTTATTTTTAATTGTCTCTTTTGATCCTTGGTGGTTTGCCTTCTAGCATTGGTTAGTTTATATTACTATACTTGAAAGAAAATACATGTGGTACTGAACCAACAGTATTTCTTTCAATTTCCTTGTTAATTTTTGGTTATTGTTATTTCTTTTTTTTACTATTATAACCAGATATTTTTTGTTTTTCATATTATCTGGAATTTCAATGACAATGATATAAGTGTATATAGTACATCGATCTAAGAAGGAAAATGTGCAGAGCAACTACTCATGCCATAACATTTCAGAGTCACATGTAAAGGAGTACAGGAACTTCACGAAATGAAATACTCAAAGTATGTACACCATTTTCAGAAATGCAACATAAAGAAATATAGGTCATATAAGGCATTTCTGTCAAAGTGAATCGAACACCAATCCATAAATGCGGTGCTGTTGTGTTTACATCCGAAAAATACAGTAGTAATAGTATTCAATGCTGTATTATTTTCAGTGCAATATCGTGAGCGCTGCATGTTTTTTCTGTAAATTTCATGCAAAACGTAACAATTCAACTTGTAACAGGCTTTATGAGGCGCATCCAGAAAGAACGATTCCCTAGTTTTTTACAACAAAGGAAACATAGTTACATGAGAAACTTTATTGGCAACAGGTGCGGTAATGTTTCATCTTGTTTCCGACACAGTGGCCAAGAGAACGGAGACTCTTTTCACATCCTGGAAACAACTTTTGTATCCTTGTCTCACAACTTTTGTATCCTTGCCGCCTGTGAATAGGACCAGGATGTGGCAGCCGTTATTCTCAAAACGCTGCCTCTCAGGGGCTCAGCATTAATTTGCTGAGTACGGGCTTGGCGAACCCAGGGTCCTAAGCCGTGGACTGTGTTGCGCCAACAGTCCGCTACACCGTAAGGTCTATGCGTGCTTCAACGACCATCGTTCGGCGCGATGGTGGAACGTTGTACGTTTCAGAGCCCGGGGATCTTGGCTTAATCGCCCGGGTCGCGAGGACGGTACAAACCTCTATAAAAAAAAAACCTCAATGTCAAGGTATGGTATGTGATGATGAGATGCATGAGGTTGAACAGCCGCTAGCGAGCAACCGCTGAGGAACCTGCCGCACCTCAGTTGTATAAGGCTTACCCAGGCAAGCGGGGCTCTGCCTGCGTGGACCTTTAGTTCCCTAGCTGCTCGTGGGACCAGACTGAAACGAGCAAATAAAATCGTGGCCGGTCGCGAAAACGGCATCTCTAAGCGTGGTAGAGGAGATTTTAATGCTGCTTCCCTGGCACGCCATGGGAGGAACGCAGGGCGTCATGGTGAATCATATGCCCCCATTGTTTTTTGTTGAGCATCTGGAGGACACGTACGGACAGGTGGAGGGTATGTCCAAGATGCGATCTGGGTCAGTCTTGATAACGACGTCATCCCCAGCACAATCGCGGGCGTTGCTCGCCTGTGAGAAGTTGGATGATGTTCCCGTTACAGTAACACCTCATAAGAGCCTTAACATCGTCCAGGGTATCATATTCCATCAAGATCTGTTGTTGAAATCTGATAGTGAGCTACGGTCGAACTTAG
The DNA here is from genome assembly GCA_026315105.1 of Locusta migratoria. Classification (NCBI taxonomy): domain Eukaryota; kingdom Metazoa; phylum Arthropoda; class Insecta; order Orthoptera; family Acrididae; genus Locusta; species Locusta migratoria. The sequence continues at coordinate 150,775,479 of CM048744.1, forward strand.
AGCGGCGCAGTGTCCATTTCATCCGGCGCATCAATAGGGGTCTGAAGGACAACAGGGTCGCCACTGGTGCTTTCATCTTGGCTTTTGAGGGTGACACGTTACCTGAAAATGTCAAGGTGATGATTTACCGGTGTGACCTGCCTCCCCTATGCGCTGCTGTAAGTGCTGGAGGTTCGGGCACATGTCCTCCCGGTGTGAGGCGAACCCCACATGTCGGGAGTGTGGACGTCCATCACACCTACACGTCCCTTGTGTCCCTCCTCTGGTCTGTGTTAACTGTGGCCAGCACCATTCACCCTGCTCATTGGATTGCACAGTCCTCCATAAAGAAAGAAAAATCATGGAGTATAAAACCCTGGACAGACTGACCTTTTCAGAGGCACGGCACAAATATACCAAGCTGCACCCCATGACCATGGGTAAAACTTTTGCCACTGCAGTTCAGCATATGTCAACTCTACCAACTCTGACCCCACCTACTCAGATAATCTCGGTGGGCCCTCAGGCCCAATCATCCACTCTCCCCCTTGACATCTGGGGGTGGATCTTTCTGTATTGCTCCCAAACCCTCTACCTCAGGAGCATACCACCCCAACCAACGGAGACACTGGTCCCCACCCCTGAGCCAGAGAAGCAACAGCCTTCTCTGGCTCCTCTCACAAGGAAGGGTTCGGGTGAATCCCACCCTTCCTCCGCTTCTTCCTCTGGAACGACGGATACCGGCCAGTGGCAAACAGTGCCCAAGAAGGCTGGTTGTCGGGCCGCAAGGTCCTCCTCAGTCCCAGAGACTGAGTCAGCGAAGCCCTCCAGATGTGAGAAGCCAAAAGAACAGCGAGAGACTTTGAAACAGAAACGAAAACCGGTGAAGAATAAAGAGACACCAGTGGTTCCCCCACTTCTGTCCCCGCCCCCGCCCTCATCCTCCGAGGACGAGGACGAGGTGAAGATACTAGCGTCCCCTGAGGACCTAAATCTCGAAGGACCATAGGAAACAATGGATGTAGATTTCACAGCTTCACAAGCAGTGTCAGCGAGTGATCATGAGGTATCATAAGTACTTCATATTGCCTCATGTCATCGTAGTTACTGGACAGCGTTATTCTCCAATGGAACTGCGGCGGTTTTTTCACCCACCTGGCTGAACTGCGCCACCTTTTGAGTATTACACCTGCTTTCTGCATTGCCCTCCAGGAAACATGGTTTCTGACAATGCGGACCCCTGCCCTCCGGGGCTACAGGGGATATTATTGTAATCGCAGCGTTTATAACAGGGTATCAGGTGGAGTGTGTGTGTATGTCCTTACTTCCGTCTATAGTGCATCCGTGCCTCTTCAAACACCTTTAGAAGCAGTGGCTGTCAGGGTAAGGACAACACAAGAGTTTACCGTTTGCAGTCTCTACCTCCCTCCTGATGGTGACGTCTCTCATAACGTTTTGGCTGCGCTTATCTCTCAACTCCCCCCACCTTTCTTACTATTGGGCAACTTTAATGCTCATAACACCTTGTGGGATGGTTCCACGATTTCTGGCGGAGCAGAGTAGTCGAGGGCTTATTACCTCATCTTGACGTCTGAATCTTGAACACGGGTGCCCCCACACATTTTAGTGTGGCACATGGCATGTTCTCAGCCATTGATCTGTCTATCTGCAGCCATAGCCTTTCACAAATTGTCCACTGGAGAGCCCACGATGACTTGTGTGGCAGTGACCATTTTCCCATTTTCCTCTCCCACAACATGAGTCCCCAGGGCGACTGCCCAGGTGGGCCCTACACAAGGTTAACTGGGACGACTTTACCTCTGCTGCCGCAGTTGGCATTCCCCCACTCGACAACGTCGATGTGGCGGTCGAGTGCGCCACGTGCTCCATTGTTTCAGCTGCAGAAGCTGCAGCTGGCATAAGACAGTACCATGATGGTCGCCAGAGGTCGCAGCAGCTATTAAAGATCGCCGACGGGCCTTACAGTGGTACAAGTGGCACCCATCTCTGGAGCACCTCGGCGCTTTCAAGCGGCTCCGTGCACATGCTCGTCATCTCATTAAGAGACGGAAGCAAGAGTTTTGGGAGAGGTACATCTCTACTATTGGCACAGGTACCTCCACCACCCAGTTCTGGAACAAGATCAGGCGTTTAAGGGGTTACCCAACACCAGCAGGAATCCCTGGTGGAATCGCTTGCAGAGCTGTTTGCCGAGCATTATGCTCATGCCTTCTCCTCTGCGAATTACCCACCAACCTTCCGTACATTAAAGGAGCAGGTGGAGCGCCAGCCCCTCTCCTTTACTACCCGCCATACGGAGGCACATAACACGCCATTTACATAGTCGGAATTCCTCAGTGCTCTTAAACAGTGTCCCGACACGGCTCCGGGACCTGATAGCATCCACAGCCAGATGCTGAAACACCTGTCAGCGGAGAGCCAGCGTAATCTCCTTGTGCTCTTCAATCACATCTGGTGCGATGGGGTATTCTCTTCGCAGTGACGGGAGGGTATAATCATGCCAGTGATTAAACCAGGCAAAAACCCTGTCAATTTGGAGAGCTATCGGCCCATCACCCTGACCAATTTCCTCTGTAAACTGTTGGAGCGCATGGTCAGTAGACGGTTGTGCTGGATCCTCGAGACTCGGGGCTTACTGGCTCCATGCCAGGGTCCCTCCACCACCGACAACCTGGTGTACCTCGAGTCCACGATCCGCACAGCCTTTTCCAGGCGCCAACATCTGATAGCCGTCTTTTTCGATATGCAAAAAGCATATGATACGACCTGGCGACATCACATACTTAGCACATTACTTGGTTGGGGTCTTCGGGGCTCACTCCCGATTTTTATTAAAAAATTTTAGCTGTCCGTACTTTTTGTGTTCAGGTAGGTGCATCTCGTAGTACCTCTAATGTGCAGGATAACGGGGTTTCTCAGGGTTCTGTTTTGAGTATCCCCTTATTTTTAGTAGCCATTAACGGCTTAGCTACAACAGTTGGGTCGTCAGTATCCCCTTCACTAAATGCTGACGACTTTTGTATCTATTTTAGCTCCTCCAGCACTCACGTCGCTGAACGTAGGCTGCAGGGAGCCCTTAGGAAGGTGCAGTCCTGGGCTCTCACCCACGGTTTCCAGTTCTCTGCTGCAAAGACAAAGACAAGTGTAATGGACTTTTGTCGGCTTCGAACGGTTCACCCGCAGCCCAAACTGTATCTCGGCGACCACCTATTAGAGGTCGTGGACACTCATCGTTTTTTAGGTCTTGTTTTTGACTCCTGGCTGACGTGCCTCCCCCACAAACGTCAGTTAAAACGGGAGTGCTGGCGCCACCTCAATGTTCTCCGCCACCTGGGCCACACCTCCTGGGGTGCTGACTGCTCCACCATGTTGCGGCTCTATCAGGCTCTGGTGCAGTCTCGTCTAGATTTTGGATGCGTCACCTACGATTCTGCCTCACCCTCTGCGTTGCGCTTGCTGGACCCCATTCACCACTGTGGGGTTTGCATCACGACGGGTGCCTTTCGCACTAGTCCTGTGGCCAGCTTACTTGCTAAGGCCGGGCTAACACCTTTGCAGATCCGCCGCCGACAACTGCTTGCAGCCTATGCAGCGCTCGTGCACAGCTCATCAGGCCACCCAAACCACCGTGTTCTTTTCTCCCGCATGATCGTCCATGACCAACAACGACCCAGGGTCAGGTCATACGATCCCCTTCAGGATCCAGTCACTGCTGCAGGAAATCGAATCTTACCCCCTACCACCTTCCTATCGGGCCCACGCACGCACGCCTCTGTGGCGCCTGCCGAGGCCGTGAATTTGCCTGGACATGTCCTGTGGACGCAAAGACTCAGTTACACCTGAAGCTCTCTGTCGCCAGTTCTTAGTGATCATAGCTCGATTCCCTGGACATGACCTGGTTTACACGGATGGTTCGAAAGCTGAGAGCCGGTTTGGTTTTGCGTACGTTCATGACAACCATGATGAACAACACTCTCTGCCGGATGGCTGCAGTGTCCATACCGCAGAGCCGGTGGCAATTTCCCCCGCTCTCGAGCACGTCAGGTCCTGCTCAGGTGAGTCCTTTCTTATCTGCAGTGACTCTCTGAGCAGCCTTAGAGCCCTCGACCAGTGCAATTCGCGGTCTCCTCTGGTGTTGGGAATTCAGGAGACCCTATCTGCCCTTGACAGGTCGGTCGATCAGTGGTGTTCCTTTGGACCCCGAGTCATGTCGGTATTCCGGGAAACAAACGTGCTGATATGCTGGCCAAGCAGGCTGTTGATGCGCCTGTTTTAGAGATCGGCCTCCCGGATGCTGATCTTCGGACAGTGCCGCGACATCGAGTGTGTGAGCTTTGGCCTACCGAGTGGCGTAGCCTGGCAACAGCCAACAAACCTAGGGCTATAAAGGAGACGACGGCTGTGTGGCGTTCTTCCATGCGGGCCTGCCGCCGGGACGCCGTAGTCCTGTGCCAGCTCCGCATTGGCCATACATGGCTGACTCACGGCCACCTCCTTCGTGGCGAGGAACCGCCTGTATGTTGCTGTGGAGCCCGGCTGACGGTGGCGCATATCTTAGTTGAATGCCCTGTTTTAGCCACTTTGCGGCGGAGTTTTAATTTTCCTGCACAATTATCCCATGTTTTAAGCGACGATGCCAAAATGGCTGATAGTGTTTTAAGTTTTATTCGGGACAGTGGTTTTTACCCCTCCATTTAGAGCTTTTCTTCAGCATTGTCTGTGTCTGTTCTCTCATGACCTCCAATTGGAGGTTTCCCTTTGTTTCCGCGCGGCTGACTTTTCCTGTTTTTAGTCTCACGGTCGATCAGCCACAGATGTCGGCTTCTACATTTTATTTCTTTGTCGTTGCTCGGTTATATTGATTGTCACGGTTTTAGTTTTCTCTTGCCGACTTTGTCCTCCTTTAACTGACTCGGGGGATATTCTTCCCCCCCTAGTTGTTCTCAACTCTAGGCTCTTTTACGCGTTCACGCCTTTTGTTGTGAAAGATGGAATGGGGAACTGATGACCTCCGTAGTTTTGTCCCCCTAAAACATCCAAACAACAACAACATCAAAACGCTGTCCAGAGGACAGGTATTTCTTCAAGGAAGAGAGGGAGCTTAGCGTTTAGCGTTACGTCGACAGCCTGGTCATTAGAGGCGGAGCTAAAGCTCGGATGTTTGGTTGAGGATAGGGAAGGAAATCGGCCATGCCCTTTCAGAGGAACCGTCCCGGCATTTGCTTGGAATGATTTAGGGAAATCATGTAAAATCTAAATCTGGATGGCCGGGGGTGGATTTGAACCACTCTCGTTACGAATGTATGTTACCACTGCGCCACCTCGTTTGGTTGAATTTTTTCAGGTGGTAGAAAAGATGGAAATTGCTGGAAACAAGATCAACACTGTAAGCCAGATGATGAATCAGCTTCCAGCTGAATTACAGATTATCACCATGAAAACAGTTACAATCACTGTCGCAGTCACAGTCTTAGCACAAACACCCGGATACTGTTATGTGAAGTTCAGTTAACCACAACACATCATTGGAGACGGAGCAGACACGATAAAAGGAAGCGAAGGGCACTGTGCTGTCAAGAGGTGCATTAACAGCAGGGTGGGTCCAAATATAGAGTTCAGTAATTTCGGAAGAAGAATGGCCAGAGTAACAAATCCATTACCAATCAGGCACATTTCAACCCTTCTAAATACTATATTTGACGTGCGGTGTTTTCTTGACTGTCGAAAGATGTGGCTGAAAGCAATCTCATGCATAGTAAAGCTTTGATGTTAATGAGACACTTTTGAGGTTATGCTAAAAGTCAGTGGACTTTGCAGAATTATTGGTCTTATTATTATTATTATTATTAAGAAACTAGCTGCCCCGGCAGACATTGCTATGCCCTATTTTTTCTCTAAAACAACACTACATTGATTTTTTATGTTAATAGGTCTTCCCCGACAGACTTTATTATGTCAAAAGTTATTGGCCGTTCGCAGTAATAAAACATATTTTAGAGTGATCACTTTATTTATAAATTTGTGTCTCCATAATAAACAACAATTACTTACAAATATAAGTTTTCTATTTTGTACATTGCAAGACTTTAGAAGTAGCAATGTGGTATTTTCATTGTAATGCCTTTATGGTAGACGATATTTTTTGTTTGATTGCCTGGTGCGTAAATAAACAGAGCTGTCGGTTTTCCGACGCGAGAGCAGGCAGCATACAACTGTCCATGAGAGAAGCATGGGTTTCCACTCAACGACTGACCCTGTGATTTATTTATAGTCATAGCGAAAACAAGCCGCACTGGCAATTGTAGTCGCTTGAATTCAAACGGTACGTCAGTTGGTACCACTGGGATGCGGGGTATCAACACATCTTCTCCCTCATATTTTCCCTTTAGAATGGTGGCTTGGATTACATTGTTTAGTAATTTTTTCACTGCTAGCCGTGTGACGTTACAGAGTCGCGGTTGGTTGATATTTCGTAACATAATGGGTATGGGATATATACCGTAATCTCTTCTTCCCTCCCTCTATTTCGCTATCTCCTCCTCCCCCTACCTTCACACCACTCCCTCTTACCCCACACCATATCCATCTCCACCTCCCTCCTCTCTGCGTCTATATCTTCCCCCTTTTTAAATCCATTTCATTCTCCCATTCTTATCTTCTCCTCCTCCTCTCTCTGATCGTATTTATTGTTGGTGCAATCGGGACCTTGATTGGAAATAGAAGTCAAAATGGATGGGTAAATCAGTTGGAAATGGGTTATTGCCAAACGTTGCTCATTGTTCAGAAGCCAACTGATGCATCGGATGGGTAATAGACTACTGGGTCGTATGTGATCGCCAAACGCTCAGTTCTAATCGTCACTTGTTTCCGTCTGTTTTGTCGACGATCCAAATTATTTTGTGCTTAAACTGCAACAGAGCGAGTCGAACTCGACTGTGCCCTTTGTTTCAGAGTCATTGGCCGAGGGGACTGAGGCGCTTCAGTCACGGTCTGCACGGCCACTACTATCGGGGGTTCGAATCCCCCCTCGGGCATGGATATTTGTGCCGTCCTTAGTCTTAGGTAGTTCATAAGTAGTTTGTAAGCTTAGGGACTGATGATCCCGTAGTTAAGTCCCATAAGTTCTACAAACATTTGAACATTTTTTTCACAGTCATAGCGGATCGCGCTTCAGAATGTCTTTCTCAATTTACCTCCAAGCGCTGTGAACGATATTCGTGGGCCTCAAAGACTCTACGATCACGTAATAGGATTGCGTTGCGCGTACGCCGACCGATATTACGACGCCGCAATGGAGGCGTTGTCAAAAAAATTAACCACGATCTGTACTCAATTTGTTTGTAAAACCAAATAATAATACGAACTGGCATCAATTCTATATTTGCAACGCTCCAAAGATATGATCACCAGCGGTAACACCATGAAGGTAAGAATAATACTGAGGGGCTTTCAAAGTAACAACGTTTCATATTAAATCTGTGTGGCTGTTTTAAGCATCAGTGCATAACGCCATCTCCATTTATTCGAACATCCTCGGCGTATTAGTTCGCTCTGTTACAGCGTTTTTGGTCGTTAGGCGAGTAGCGAATGACTAAGCTGATTGTTGGAGAATCTAGAAAATGATCCGAGCTGGAAGCGTACTTTCAGTTTTTCCAAATCCGGATATTGCCGCGAGACACCACGGAAACCGTCTGCCGGCGTGGCGCAGCGAATATCGTCACCGACTGCGGTGCAGAAGGTCGCCGGTTCAATCCCGTATGTGACGTCTGACAGGCGGCGTATGACACGATACGGACCAAAGTTTCGCTTCAATAACTTTTCTGACAGTCCAACCTTCCGTACAGGGGTAAAAATCCATACCAGATCTCCTGGGCTGTACACAACAGGTCGGTGCTTGTCGTTATAGCGCTGACGGTCCTTCTCCTGGGCGTCCAGTGTCCGTATGCGAGCCAGCTGTCTTGCTTCTTCGCCCCTGGTGGTGAGCTTTTGAACATAGTCATCCTGAGTGTCGTCCGGTTAGAACGGGAACAGCGTATCCATTGCCGTCTCAGCTTCACGGCCATGGAGCAGGAAAAACGGCGTGAAGCGCTGTTTTTCCAGGAGAGGGAGCAATGCCGCGAGACACCACGTAAACGGTCTGCCGGCGTGGCGCAGGGGATAGCTGAAAGTTGACGGTTCCATCCCGTCCACCGGCAAAAATTTATTTATTTGTAAGTAACAATTCCAGGATGTGCTATATCTTTCTTATGTTCACTTGTAAATTGTACTTGTTTCTTATGTTAACTGTTCTTCTAATTTCTGGTACATTCTGCCTGTGTATAAATAGCAGAGCACTCTGCATGAGAGGCAGTCAGTGCTGCGTGTACGTTCAGTTCGTAATAAACGTGCTTTCAATGTAAGTGCTGTGTTCAGTTGCCTTCGAACTAAAGCCTGCTTCCATTTGAACGCGACAATATTTTCCAGTAGATTTTCCAAAACTTTTCTCTCGTACAAACCTTGTCCTGAGACAAAAGAATCAGCCAAATCGGTGAAGGCCTTTTCGAGTTTTACGCTTAGCAACACATTTGTTGATTCATTTTTATTTATATACACTTTTGTTAATAATGTGTAGTTTAACTAGTTGTAGTGATGGCATTATCATGATTTCTGACGTAGAACTATGCAATGGATGCTATTCGCAATATATTTCTCAAGTAATACGACTACAGAAGAAGGGGGTGGACAAAAAAATTAACACAATGCAGTATACTACACTGGTCGAACCAATTAGAGGATCAGTTGAGATATCTAGGTTCAGAAGTATTGTCATCGGCAGAAAGAATTAATATGGTTCGACGTCTTTCTGTCGGTTCTACAGAGGGGAGACAACAACATTACGGCAACCAAGATAGTGGTAATAACAGGAAGTTGCTGCAGAGGTGGTTGGCGTTGTATTTACTCCACCAGACGAATTACACAAGGAGTTGGGTTCAGATAGTGTAGCTCAGCAGGTAGTTCAATGCAATAACAACTTGATTCACCCGAAGCTATAGCATGGAGAGCCATAGGAAGGTTGGAAGTGTGACAGACAAAGAGAGAGGTGGTTGCAGCCAAAGTGTAATTACAGGACTTGGACGCGATTTCGGACAAACAGGAACTGTTAAAAGAAGGGATGGCCCAGGTCGTTGATGGTCAACATAAGCAACTGATTATCGCTATCTGAGGTTGACAGGAGGCTGAATGCAACTCAGCTGCAACACACCCTCCAGGACGCGCAATGTCAACACAGACGGTTCGAAATCGCCTTCGGGAATATGATATCTACTCACGGAGGCCTGTGGTGTGTATGTGTGTGTGTGTGTGTGTGTGTGTGTGTGTGTGCCCCATTAGGACCACATCGCTTAGCTCGCAGGAACTAGACGCAGGAATATCGGGATTGGAGTCGCAAAGAATGGCTTAGGGTTCCGTTCACAGATGAATAAAGATTTTTGTTCAGCTGGACAGTCACCGTTCCCTGGAGAGAACGTGGTACTGGGAAAAATCCTACTTATATTCAGGAATCTTCACCATATCATGGTGGTGGACGAATGGTGTGAACAGGAGTCAGTATCGGCGGACGTATGGGTCTCTATGTCGTTCGGAGTAGCGCATTTAGTGCTTGAAAGTAGAGAGACTAGATCCTTAGACCTTTTTGTGCTCTACGCATGTGCCACTGGAGATGGGTTCCTTTTGGTCGACGATAACGCTCGTTCCCACAGACTTGCATAGGTTGACGACATGCTTGAAGCCAAGGGAACTGAACGAATATAGTGGTCAACTTGTTCACCGAACTTAACCCCAATTGAGCATGTCAGGGATGCACTTGGCAGACGCACTGCAGCCCAGACCAGCACCTCCCACGACGGTTGCAATCTGGAATAATGGTCAAATATCCCTCAACAGCTGGTGCTGATTTATAACTTCATACTGTACATGCCACGCAGGTATGCAGCTGTACTGGCTGTCAGAGATGATCACTCAGCATATTAAAGGACAACGAGAACGACTATTTCTCTTTTATTGTAGCCCCGTGGTCCTTCGCCCTAAGTAAACTATGTAATCCTCAGGTAAAGAGTTGAGACAGCAAAATACCGTATTGTATCACACAGAAATTACAATTGTAACCGATACCTGAATAAAATAGGTTTACCACAAATATATTGTATATGATATCTCAGCTGATCTGCTAATTGTTTTGAGCAGTGTGTATCTTGTTGCAAGTTGGCACTATTGTGTGCAAGATTACCGCGACGCGATTGCAGGGCACAACTGATGTACGAAATCTTGAACGTTCCTTTGTACTATTTTCATTTTATCCTTTGGAAATGCGCTCGTTAAGGCTATGCAAAGCACTTGGATGTGGGTATTTGCATTCATTTATGCCCATTTTTCAGTCATTTTCTTCAGACCATGTTGTTTCACTCCTCTTCTTTGGTTTTTCCCTTCGTCAACTTGTCACTCGTAAATTTTCGAAATGAAAATTTTACGGTTTTCAACATCTAGGGCAATAACTACCAATTTCAGATCGGATTTGATCTCGCGAATTCACTTCATATTCTCTATTGCAAAAGAATTTTCCTCATAAGTCTGCCTGCTGTACTTTGCAGTATAGTACACGTTTTGTTCTGCTACGTTCAACTGAAATAACAGGTGAAATGCGCGATTGGTTGGACTTCAGAAGAGGCCAGCGGGCACACTCGAACTCGGCAACTCTTAACGTGCCAAAGAAGAGTACTGGAAAAGGGTCAGTCGACTTCCGCAAATCTGGACACCAGGTAGCAAAGTGGCCGGACCCTCTGAGTCACCAGGTCGAGACTCTTGCCTGCAGACACGCCTCGTCACCTTATCCTCAACTGGACAGCATCTCTGCACACTTGTCTAGTGTCGCGCTGTGTCCTTCAGCTTCAGGTTAAAGAAAGGAAAGATATTCCAAATACACACATTTTAAACCTTTCTGTAGTAATCATGATACTGTACATTTAGTTTACGATGGCTCTAAACTAAAACCTTACATAAACATGTCAGGATCCGAAGAAAATATACTATTGGCCATTAAAATTGCTACACCAAGGAGAAATGCAGATGATAAGCGGATATTAATTGGACAAATATATTATACTAGAACTGACATGTGATTACATTTTCACGCAATTTAAATGCATAGATTCTGAGAAATCAGTATCCAGAACAACCACATCTGGCCGTAATAACGGCCTTGATACGCCTGGGCATTGAGTCAAACAGTGCTTGAATGGCGTGTACAGGTACAGATGCCCATGCAGCTTCAACACGATACCACAGTTCATCAAGAGTAGTGGCTGGCGTATTATGACGAGCCAGTTGCTCGGCCACCATTGACCAGACGTTTTCATTTGGTGAGAGATCTGGAGTATTTGCTGGCCAGGGCAGCAGTCGAACATTTTCCGTATCCAGAAAGGCCCGTACAGGACCTGCAACATGTGGTCGTGCATTATCCTGCTGAAATGTAGGGTTTCGCAGGGATCGAATAAAAAGTAGAGGCACGGGTCGTAACACATCTGAAATGTAATGGCCATTGTTCAAACAGCCATCGATGCGAACAATGGCACCCCATAGCATCACGTCGGGTGATACGCCAGTATGGCGATGACAAATACCCGCTTCCGATGTGCATTCACCGCGAAGTCGCCAAACACGGATGCGACCATCATGATGCTGTAAACAACCTGTATTCATCCGTAAAAATGACGTTTTGCTATTCGTGCACCAAGGTTCGTCGTTGAATACACCATCGCAGACGCTCCTGTCTGTGATGCAGCGTCAAGAGTAGCCGGCAGCCATGGTCTCCGAACTGATTGTCGATGCTGCTGCAAACGTCGTCGAACTGTTCGTGCAGATGGTTGTTGTCTTGCAGACGTCCCCATCTGTTGACTCAGGGATCGAGACGTGGCTGCACGATCCGTTACAGCCATGCGGATAAGATGCTTTTCATCTCGACTGCTCGTGATAGAGGCCGTTGGGGTCCATTGCCCTCCTGAACCCACCGATTCCATATTCTGTTACGGGCAATGGATCGCGACCAGTGATCTCTATACAAACTGGATGTATAACTCTGGTGTCTGAGCATTGAATTGCAGCGTGCCTGCACATTCGTATGTTTTGTACACTATTTCGCATTGTCCGCCATGTTTAAATTTGGCAAACGAGTTTCCATCAGTTATTACGTGACAAAGAATTGCTTGCTTACCTCTTGACTTGGAATTTAATTCAATATTCGATGTTGTAGGATGATATGGGAACGGAATCGAAACAGATTTTCTCCTCTTTTTCTTTAAATGCTTCTTAGCAGCCATGTTTGAATTTGGCAAGAAACTAAATATGAATATCTATGGCTGGCACGCTAAGATAACTAAAGTTCAACATCCAGAGAGTATAGAGATCAATGATCGCGACTAACGCAAGCAGCGATGTCGCGATACGGTAAACCGCAGTCGCGATAGGCTACAATCCGACCTTTATCAAAGTCGGAAACGTGATGGTACGCATTTCTCCTCCTTAAACGAGGCATCACAACGTTTCACCAGGCAACACCTATCAACTGCTGTTTGTATATGAGAAATCGGTTGGAAACTCTCCTCTTATCAGTACATTGTAGGTGTCGCCACCGGCGCCAAACTTGTGTTAATGCTCTAAAAAGCTAATCATTTGCATATCGCAGCATGTTCTTGCTGTTGGTTAAATTTCGCGTCTGTAGCATGTCATCTTCATGGTGTAGCAATTTTAAAGGCCAAGAGTGTAGATGACTATGTCGCGGTAACAATTCACGGTGCTTTCAATTCTTCACTACGTATAGGAAAAAAGCTTATTTTCGCGTTTCGAAGGTCACATGATCACACACCAGTTGCAGAACACTCAATTCTATGACACTTTCTTAGCGATCTTCATGCAGAACTTACTTCACAGCTTGGGCACACGAATTAAAAACAGCTGTACCGGTATCCTACAGTTCCATTGCGCATGTCAAAGGTGAGCTGAAGGTCACTTGGCTGGTGACTTCGTAATAATTTCAAGAAAAGCAATGAATTGAAGCAGTATCCCTTTATTGTTCACAGGGTATAAAAAATACACCTTAGTTGTGAATACACCAAGTTGTTTCCACACTTTCAAATTCATCGCTCTTTAATCACGACTACTGCAAGTGATTTTATAAATTGCTTGTTATTCTAACAGAATATTTTTATGCGTTGACTTGTCTCAAATAGTTTCATTGACATAGCCTTAACTGAACTAAGGAAACAAAGCCGAGGCGGAATAGCAGAGCGTACTGGGGCGCCGTGCTGCGGTGCGCACGGCCGCTCACCGTCGGGGTTTCCTGTCCCCCCTCCGGCATGGGTATTTGTGTTCTCCTTATGTTAGTTTACTTTAGTTTCAGTAGTTTGTAAGATACGGACTAATGACCTAGAAGTTGAGTGCGATGTATTTGCAAAGATTTGAACATTTTTTGAACTTCTTTTAAGCGTCTGATTGACTATTAAGGTGATCTGTCCATAACATAGCAATGGAAATTTATTTCTCTTTCGATAAACAAAAGCATTTGATGACAATATAAGAGCATTTTCAATGTTTTATGACTTCCACTTTACACGTTTCTTTATTGAGCAAACATTGTTTTGTCCTCAGGAGGAACACTCAGTCGTAACCTCCTTCCTGACTCAAGTTACTTTGAATGCTATACCCTGTTCTTTTCTTCGTAGCTGCAATATTTTGCTGTAGTAAAGCGTTTCTATTTTTTCACAGCAGTGTTTGAGCCCTAAATCTATTGTATTTAGTTCTGAGATAATTGACTTTACCATTTCGGTTTTCTCGAAAGATAAAAATTACAGTGCTTCAGGAATATTGTTTCTCACTGCTCTGTTGTTAACTACGGCGTTCTCTTTGTGTTACATCGTTTTTTTGCGTTGTCTGAATCTGCAGCACTAGGATTTTTTTTTCAATAGAAGGTTGGCATTGTCGAAGATTGCATTGCGTTTGACTTCAACAACAGTTTTTAGACAGACGCTACAAACCATTTTGCATGTGCCATATATAATGTAGTGGACAAAAATGTTCGTAACACACACACACACACACACACACACAAACATATATATATGTTTGTATGTCCTCTATGTGTTCACAAACCACTCATTCGATTGCAATGAAACATTCGTGAACTGTTCACCGTATGCCCACGAAGGTTCCTGACCCAAAAACAAAAGAGCGCGACAGATAGCTCAGGAGATATGATGTCATATATAATGAGAGGCCACCGCGTGAGTATGTCCAGATTTATGCGTCAAGTTAGGGACCTGCGACAAAGTTTACATGTAATTTAGGATGTTTATTAAGCGTTTTGTACTGACCCCCTTCCCCTCGCCCACAAAATAATGAAACGAAAAGAAGTCAACTGCTCACAACAGTTTAGCTGTAGATGCCGAAAAAGTGTCGCGTCAGGCATGACCTTGTATCAAATAAAGTTAGCATTACTGATTTGCATGTTACTATTTATTTTTTCTGCAAGTCTCCCTTAATTCTCTTGCATCCAAAATTAAGCAATCTGTTTTCTTAATCTCTATCTATATAAATGCGAAATGCCACTCACTCACTGACTAAACACCAAAATCTCGAAAACCACTTCACTTATGAAGCTGAAATTTGGTAGGAATGAAGCTTGTAGGTAGAAAACGTCAGCCAAGAAAATATTTTGTGATAGGTGCCTAGCGGAGCATACGTCTCCTTCATACTTAAGAAATCTACAGTTTCATTCCGATCTTCACGAAATTTCCCACACTTTGTCCTTCAAAACAAGAGGAAGGTAACCGTCTACCATAAGTTTCATACGGTGCATGGGGAGGGTACTTTGCAACATAAAAGCGGATCCCTAAATACCATCGTCGCGCCATAACTTGACAACGGCTCGACCGATTTCACAGATCCTTTTTATTTTATTTTGTTTTATTTCTTTCGTTTTCGTTATTGTCAGCGCAAGGGTTGTATCAAATAAAACGGGAATATTTGAGAACAACAAAGTACGTTTTTCAATATGACCCTGCGCTTCTACTGCATAGAAATCTATAGTTTTGTTCCGATATTGATGAAATTTTGCACACTCTACCTTAAAACAATTTCGTTCGGTGATGGTGGAGGGTACTTAACTTACGGAATTTTACAAAATTCATAGCTTTGCTACAGTCCTTATGAATTATTGCACACATGACCTTTAAACCAACAGGAAGATCATTGGGTGCATAAATGTTTGTATGTTACATGACAGAGGGTACCTTGCAGAGAGATGAAAGAGAAAGAGGTGGATGCAGAGAGAGAGAGAGAGGGGGGGGGGAGGGGATGCAGACTACGAGAGTGTAGGATAAATAAACACCCGGGCAACGCCGGGTATGCAGCTAGTAGTTTATATGTATCTAGTCTTTTCGTTTACAACTAGATAACTTACACATTGGTTTTCTAAGTCCATAGGGAAACGATAATAGAAAACGCTCTATGTCCTATGTCCGGTGTAGCAGCAACACAATACGATGTGTTTTTGGTCCTTTTCTTGCAAAATAATGTGAATGACCAATGAGATCACAAAAAAGTACTTGAAGACACCATAGGTCACAGACTACGGACAATGTACGAGCTCACAACGTCAGAAACGGCAGCGCGCTTCCTTCAGAAAGTATGCTTAGGTAGCTTTCCATTAACGTCACGCTTCGTCAGACCGGCTGACAGGCAAACCGGAATACACCCCTCTCGGCAATACGTAGAAAGTTGCTGAGCTCGTGTGTTTCGTTCGGGGTCTTATTTAGGAGAGTTGTCGAATTCGAGTGTTTGGTATTCCAGCAGCAGGTAGAAGTTGGCGAATTCGTGTGTGTCGAGGCCAGCACGATAAGGCATAGTGGAATCTTCTGGGACATAAACATATGCACTGTTTGACGTTTCAATAGCGATTTTATCCATGTTAATGGCAGCGCACATGAAACAAGGTGAAGCACAATGTGGGCGGAACCCCAAGTTAACTGGCAACTACCGAAGAGCATTAAAAACGTTTGTGACAAAAAAAAAACTGCCACGGCAAAAGCAATTGAAAACCGCAACGCTTACTTGAGCAATTCTGTTTCGTTAAAAACATTACCCACTCCCATGAACCACAGACATTGCCGAGGTGGGGTGGCTTGCGTGCCTCAACGATACAGATAGCCGTACCGTAGGTGCAACCACAGCGGAGGGGTATCTGTGGAGAGGTCAGACAAACGTGTGGTTCCTGAAGAGGGGCAGCAGCCTTTTCAGTAGTTACAGGGGCAACAGTCTGGATGATTGACTGAGCTGGCCTTGTAACATCAGCTAATGTGGCTTTGTCACACAGTTACTGCGAACGGCAGAAAGCAAGGGGAAACTACAGCCGCTATTTTTCCCGAGGACATGCAGCTCTACTGTATGAACATATGATGATGGCATCCTCTCGGGTAAAATATTCCGGATGTAAAATAGTCCCCCATTCGGATCTCCGGGCGGGGACTACTCAGGAGGATGTGATCATCACGAAAGACAATACTGGCATTCTACGGGTCGGAGCGTGGATTGTTAGATCCCTTAATCGAGTAGGAAAATTAGAAAATTTAAAAAGGGAAATGGATAGGTTGAAGTTAGATATAGTGGGGATTAGTGAAGTTCGGTGGCAGGATGGATTTCTGGTCAGGTGAGTACAGAATTATAAATACAAAATCAGTTGGGGGTATCACAGGAGAAGGATTGATAATGAATAAGAAAATAGGAATGCGGGTAAACTACTATGACCAGCACAGTGATCGCATTATCATTGTCAAGATAGATACGAAGCCAACACCGACAACAGTAGTACAGGTTTATATCCCAACTGGCTCTGCCGATGATGAGGAAATCGAAGAAATATATGAAGAGCTAAAGGAAATTATTCAGACAATTAAGGGAGAGGAAAACTTAATTGTTATGGGGGACTGGAATTCGGTAGTAGGAAAAGGAAGGGAAGGGAAGATAGTAGGTGGATATGGTCTGGGCAAAAGGAATGAAAGAGGAAGCCGTCTGGTAGAATTTTGCACAGAACATAATTTAGTTATAACAAACACCTGGTTTAAGGATGACAAAAGAAGGTTGTATACGTGGAAGAGACCAGGAGACACCGGAAGGTATCAGATAGATTTTATAATGGTAAGACATAGATTCCGGAACCAGGCGATAAACTGTAAGACATATCCAGGGGCAGATATAGACTCTGACCATAACTTGTTGGTTATAAATTGTAGGCTGAAACTGAAGAAACTACAAAAAGGTAGGAAAATAAGGAGATGGGACCTGGATAAATTGAAGGAACGTGAAGTTCTTAAGAATTTCAGAGGGCGCTTCAGGAAACAATTGACAGAAACAGGGGAAAATAAAACAGTTGAGGAGGAATGGGTAAAATTGAGAGATGAAATAGTGAAGGCAGCAGAGGACAAAATAGGTAGGAAGGCAAGACCTACAAAGAATCCTTGGATATCACAGGAGATACTAAATTTAATCGATGTAAGGAGAAAATATAAAAATGCAGTAAATGAAACAGGTAAAATGGAGTACAGACGACTAAGAAATGAGATTGACAGGAAGTGCAAAATGGCTAAGCAGGAGTGGCTAGAAGGCAAATGCAAGGATGTAGAAGAATGTATAAATAGGGGAAAAATAGATACAGCCTACCCGAAAATAAAAGAAACATTTGGAGATAAGAAAAACAGCTGTATGAATATCAAGGACACTGATGGAAAACCAGTTCTCAGCAAAGAAGGGAAAGCTGAAAGGTGGAAAGAGTATATAGAGGGGCTGTACAAAGGAAATGAACTTCGAGACACTATTGTAGGGAGGGAAGAGGATGTAGATGAAGATGAAATAGGAGATACTGTACTGAGAGGAGAATTTGACAGAGCCCTGAAAGACCTAAGTCGAAACAAGGCCTCTGGAGTAGATGATATTCCCTCAGAGCTACTGAAGTCTCTGGGAGAACCAGCCATGACAAAATTGTTTCACCTGGTGTGTAAGATGTATGAGACAGGTGAAGTACCCTCAGACTTTAAGAAAATGTTATAATCCCCATTGCAAAGAAAGGAGGTGCAGACAGGTGTGAAAACTACAGAACCATCAGTTTAATAAGTCATGGTTGCAAAATATTAACACAAATTATATACAGAATGATGGAAAAGCTGATAGAAACCGACCTCGGGGAAGATCAGTTTGCGTTCAGGAGAAATGTAGGAACGCGGGAGGCTATACTCACTTTACGGCTTATCCTAGAAGATAGATTAAGGAAAAGAAAACCTACATTTCTAGCTTTTGTAGATTTGGAGAAGGCTTTTGACAATGTTGATTGGAATAAACTCTTTCAAGTTCTGAAGCAAGCAGGAGTAAAATATAGGGAGCGTAAGGTTATTTACAACTTGTACAAAAACCAGACAGCGGTTATCAGAGTTGAAGGGCATGAAAGGGATGCAGTGGATGGAATGGGAGTAAGACAGGGTTGTAGCCTTTCCACAATGTTGTTCAATTTGTACATTGAGCAAGCTATAAAGTAAAGCAAGGAGAAATTTGGAGAATGAATTAAAGTTCAGGGTGAAGAATTAAAAACATTGCGTTTTGCCGACGACATAGTAATTCTGTCAGATACAGCAAAGGACCTGAAAGAGCAATTGAACGGAATGGACAGTGTGCTGACAGGTGCATATAAGATGAACATTAACAAGAGTAAAACTAGGGTAATGGAGTGCAGTGTAAGAAAATCAGGTGATGCTGAAGGAATTAGATTAGGTAACGAAACAATAAAGGAGGTAGATGAGTTTTGTTACTTGGGCAATAAAATAACAAATAATGGTCGCAGTACAGAGGATATAAAATGCAAAATGGCAATGGGTAGAAAGGCGTTTTTGAAAAAGAGAAATTTGTTAACAGCGAATATTGATTTAAGCGTAAGGAAGTCCTTTCTGAAGGCAATTGTATGGAGTGTTGCCTTGTATGGGAGTGAAACATGGACGATAAAGAGTATGGACAGAAAGAGGATAGAGGCTTTTGAAATGTGGTGCTACAGAAGAATGCTGAAGATTAGGTGGGTGGATCGCGTGACTAATGAGGAGGTACTGAACAGAATTGGGGAGAAAAGAAATTCCTGGTATACCTTGACTAAAAGAAGAGATAGATTGGTAGGACACATTCTTAGACATCAAGGAATTGTAAATTTATCGTTGGAGGGAATTGTGTGGGGTAAAAACCGCAGAGGAAGACCAAGAGATGGATACAGTAAGCAGATTCAGACAGATGTAGGTTGCCGTTCTTATGTGGAGATGAAGAGGCTTGCTCAGGATAGGGTATTGTGGAGAGCTGCATCAAACCAGTCTCCAGACTGAAGACCTCAACAACAACAACAACAAAATTACTTCTGGACTTTAATATTCGTCGAAGTACTGCAGTTACTAAACCATTAATAACGGAAGACAACGAAAAGCTGTGAAGAATGTGGTGTCACGATCATAACGAGGGGATGTTTTTGAATGGTTCGACGAAACATGGTTTACAGTGATTCCTACAAACAGCGGGTTTTATGTTTCTATAAACCCAAAAGAAGTTTACGATACGGCATACCTGCTTCCCACAGTCAAGCATGGAGGCCATGTAATCATGATTTGGGGATCCATATCGTGCTATTCAAATTTCTCTATCATTAGCCTCTGTGAAGGGGTTGATCTGTAACCGTTTATTGCTGTGTCATGTTTTTATTCCGTAAGACCTCTTTACGAGTCATATTCACAGAATGTATGACATTAACTGCGAATGGGTAAACTTGAAAATGTGTATCCAGCCGGGATTCGAACCTGGGTCTCCTGCTTTCTAGGCAGTATCGCTGACGCCTACAGAACTGGGGACACACCTCCCGTCAGATAGAAACCTCTTTTACTGTGTTGGGAAGAGCATTACGCAATAAGTGGCTTGAGTAAAACATAGAGCATATAGTCTGGTGAGCAAGTATCCCTTGAGAAAACTCCAGCCGTATTTTCATCTAAAATCTGATTGGTTCTTACAAGTACTCTCAGTCCGCCAAAACCCTCCAGCATTTTTATTAATATTTAATACAAGGGGCCTCAGACCGAAAAACACATGTTAGTCGCGTCGTGCGTGTATTGCTTATACTGTAATAAAAATTGTTGAATATTTATAAATTTATATTATACAGTTGTGGGTTGTATAGGAAAAGTGAATTATAAATAAAAAAAGAAAAGCAACTGGCATCCCGAAATTTCGTGTGACATACATAATCAAAGCCTAGGCACATTACACTACTATTTCAGCCTCACATCAAGAAACAATTAGGGATTAGAAACCAACAAAGTGGGATCCTGCAATCCAGTAGGATTCTTCCTTCGTACACAGTCGGGAAAAATTTGTAACTCACTTTAGTCAATAGTTGTGATAATTTGATCAATTTAATTTTGAAATTGTTATCTATAGAATAAAACAATTATTTGAAAGTTAAAAATTGGATGTAAACTGAAATTTAATGTAATTGTATTGCTACTTTCCATCTTCATTAAGCTCCTTCTCAATGTGATCCTATACTTCATCCTTCTTCCAGTTGTTCATGCAATCCTCATGACTTATGTCGTATAAGAGCGGGTTCTGCGTGACGAGAGTAA
This sequence comes from Locusta migratoria, assembly GCA_026315105.1. NCBI lineage: Eukaryota > Metazoa > Arthropoda > Insecta > Orthoptera > Acrididae > Locusta > Locusta migratoria. The sequence continues at coordinate 150,796,199 of CM048744.1, forward strand.
TGAGCTTCTCTGTCTGCGACCATGGCCCCCACATTCGATTGCGGGCCCTGGACCCAGAATCGGAGACAGGCCCTCCAAGTCTTCTTATACTGTTGTGCGCAGTAGTTTGTAATTGCAAGTTTATATCTTAATCATGCTCTCTGTAGAATGTACTTTAACTTGGTATAACAAGGTATAAATTTTATACGGTAAGCTTCATTTATACAGGGTGTTTCAAAAAGGTACGGCCAAACTTTCAGGAAACATTCCTGACACACAAAGAAAAAGAAAATATGTTATGTGGACATGCGTCCGGAAAATCTTAATTTCCATGTTAGAGCTCATTTTAGTATTTCTCATGTTCTTCCACCTACGCTTACTGGAGCACGTTATCGTGATTTCATACGGAATACTCTACCTGTCCTGCTAGAACATGTGTCTTTACAAGTACGATACAACATGTGGTTCATGCACGATGCTCCTGCACATTTCAGTCGACTTGTTCTTACGCTTATTAACAACAGATTCGGTGACCGATGTATTGGTAGAGGCGGACCAATTCCATGGCCTCCACGCTCTCCTGACCTCAACCCTATTGACTTTCATTTATGGGGACATTTGAAAACTCTTGTCTACGCTACCCCGGTACTAAATGTAGAGACTCTTCGTGTTCGTATTGTGGACGGCTGTGATACAATACGACATTCTCCAGCGCTGCATCAGCACATCAGGGATTCCATGCGACAGAGGGTGGATGCATGTATTCTCGCTAACGGAGGACATTTTGAACATTTCCTGTAACGAAGTGTTTGACGTCACGCTGGTACGTTCTGTTTCTGTGTGTTTCTATTCCATAATGAATGTGATTTGAAGAGAAGTAATAAAATGAGCTACAACATGGAAATTAAGCGTTTCCGGACACATGTCCACTTAACACATTTTCTTTCTTTGTGTGTGAGGAATGTTTCCTGAAAGTTTGGCCGTACCTTTTTGTAATACCCAGTAAAACTATTTTACTGAAAATCGAGACTTTACTTACAATGGCCACAGCAGGCCCGTAGTCAAAATTTGGTGTGTGTGTGCTCCACAAGGAGAAAACATTGCATACTGTGTTAATGCTAAGGTGACCATATTTTCTAGATTCAAATTCGGGACACATTACAGATTTTGTAATTTGTATATATATATATTCATTATATTAGAACAAGATTTTAGTGAAAGAAATAATTACAAAATATCTATTTTGTTACAAAAATTACATTAATTTAGACTTTATTAGTACTTTACATGATGAAGGAATGTGATCAGAACAACTGTATTTAACAGTGCAGTAAATTTTCTTCAACAAGCCTATATTTTTAAATAACATGTGAAAAAAATCTACACTGTTTTTGTGGTGTCGCACAAGTCCAAAGTGCGCGCCACCTACTTTCGCCGCGCGCCGCCATGCACGCACGGCGCGGCGTTCTTACGACGTCAGCCACGAGCGCCCTCTGTTACAACTCCGCTCGTGGCCACCACTGAACGACATCGTTCACTTGGGACTGAGATAGCAACCAGTTAGGACCTTCGTAATCAGATAGGCACCAGTGAAGACTTGGCTATCGTATAGGCACTAGGAAGCAGTACTAGACAGGCCTCTAACTTTTGTGTCCCAACTTCATCGCCGCTTTGTGTCCCAGCCTCGTCGTGGGTGTCGGTGGCCGAGTGGAATGAGACCGACACGCTGGTGCAGGTACGGAGGGGAGCAGCCAGAAACTATAAACACTCGAGTAAATTAGAAAGATATATATTGCACAAAATGTAACAATACTTAACTTTTACATAGTACTGCAGAATGTTGATACATAGTTGTTAGAAGCCTGCCTAGTGCCTGTACAATAGCAAAGTCTTCACTGGTGCCTATCTGATTACGAAGGTCCTAACTCGTTGCTATCTCAGTCCGAAGTGACCGGTGTCTTTCAGCGGTGGCCACGAGCGGCGTTGCAGCAGAGGGCGCTCGTGGCTGTCGTCGTGAGAACGCCGCGCCGTGCGTGCATGGCGGCGCGGCGAAAGTAGGTGGCGCGCACTTTCTACTTGTGCGACACCACACCCCTCCCCCCCAAACCGCCGCACCGTCGTGGCGTAGGGCTGAGGGCCACGGCGACGGCACTGGGAGGAGGGCCTGGGCGGGGGCGTTACTGGTGGGACGGGCGTCGTAGCTGAGGCCGGGATCGAGACGCCGTCCGCGCCCCGGCATCCGCCTTGAGATCCTCCAGGGAACCCGCCGAAACCTGGGGAAGGGCGCCCGCCCCCGCCCAGAGGGAGCAGGTCATCTTCTTCTGAGGTGCGTGGCCCAAGCTGGGGGGGCCCGCACGGTCCCGGAGTCTCTCTCGGTGACGCTGTCATCTGCGGCGGCGACAGCGGCGGCGACGACTGCGTCGGAGACAGGATCGCGCGGCCTGTGCAGGCGCAATTGGTTTGCGTGGCGCCGCAGCTCCGACCCTGTGGAAGAACGTACAACATACATATTGCGCCCGAGCACGCGCTGAATGGTGCCCGGTAACCATTTCTTCTTGTTTCCACCAAACACCCTGTACAGCACCGGCGTAGAAACCTGAAAACGCGTAGCGCCATACGAACCGACTCGGTGCGTGGGAGGCTGCAGCAGGTGAAGGAGAGTGCGGTGACGGCGGCCGTGTAGCAGCTCGGCAGGAGACGGGCCGTCACGTGGCATGCACCGATACGTAGACAGGAAAATTTGAAGAGCTTGCTGCCTGGAGTGCTGACCTTTCATCTTCTCCATGTGAGACTTGAATGTTCGAACGAAACGTTCTGCTTCACCATTGGACTGAGGATGAAAAGGTGCAGTGGTAATATGCTGAATGCCATTCACACGACAAAACTGTTGAAATTCCGCACTAACAAACTGAGGTCCATTGTCACTGACGATAGTTTCAGGCAAACCTTCGATGCAAAACACTGATGTTAAGGCACTGATTGTACTAGAAGCTGTCGTTGAGTTCATGGCAATCACAAAAGGAAACTTGCTGAAAGCGTCTACAACAATTAACCAGCGCGTATTCCAGAAAGGTCCGGCAAAGTCAATATGTAAACGTTGCCATGGTCCCTTGGGGCGTGGCCAGTCTGAGAAACGTTGCGGAGGAGCCGCCTGATGCTCCGCACAAACAGTACACTGTGACGTCATGCTCTCTATCTGAGCGTCCATACCAACCCAGGTACAATGACGTCTGGCTAATTGCTTTGTCCTAACAATACCCCAATGTCCTTGATGCAGGAGGCGTAACACTTCTCGTTGCAGGGAACGAGGAACAATCACTCTTGCTTGGTCGTTGTCCGTATGTAACAACAGAACACCCTTACTTAAAGATAATGCATGACGTTGTGCAAAATAACGTCGAACCAGAGGCCGATCAATGTCTTTGGCTCTGGCAGGCCACCCTGAGCGAACAAAACGTGCTACCACACTTAAGTCTGCATCCGCAGCTGTTTCCTGTGCAACCCGACGAGAGTTCAAAGGAAAGTCTGCGACAGCGGAAGCATCTCTGGAGTCTATCTGACAACATGCCATTTCCGAAGAATCAAATGATACATCCTGGCCAACCGGAAGTCGGGAAAGTCTGTCCGCGTTAGCATGTTTAGTGGTAGGTCGGTACAAAATCTCATACTGATAATTAGACAATATCAAGGACCATCTCTGAAGCTTTTGTGCCGTACGTGGCGGAATCGGCTTTGTGGGTGAGAACAACGACGTGAGATGCTTGTGGTCTGACAACAAATAGAATTTTCTGCCATAGAGATAATGATGAAACTTTGTGTCGCCGTAAATGATTGCTAAGGCCTCCTTTTCTATCTGACTGTAATTCTGTTGCGTCGGCGTCAGTAGCTTGGATGCAAAGGCAATAGGACGATCATGACATCCAATACGATGTGACAGAACTGCACCCGCACCGTACGACGAGGCGTCAACTGCTAACACTACAGGCTTCTGGGGGTCAAAGGGAATCAAACATGCATCACTGAGTAATGCAGACTTTAGTTTGTCAAAGGCAACCTGACATTCTTTAGACCATACAAAAGGAACATTCTTCCGACGTAAGTGATGCAGTGGAGCTGCAATCTGAGAGGCATTGGGAATAAATCTAAAATAATAGTTAAGCTTTCCCATTACTGCTTGCAATTCATGCACATTCTTAGGAGGAGGCATATCTTTGATTGCTCTAAGATGTGACTGTAAGGGATGAATTCCTTGGGCATTAATCACATGGCCTAGGTACTCTATTTCAGTTTGAAAAAACGAACACTTTGCTTTATTGCAACGTAGACCTGCTGCAGTCAAAACTTTGAAAAGGCACTCCAGGTTTGCTAAATGTTCTTCAACTGTACGTCCGGATACCACAATATCATCTAAATAGTTCGAACAACACGGTACAGAAACTGTCAGCTGTTCCAAAAAGCGCTGAAAAATAGCGGGAGCGGAAGAACTGCCAAAGGGTAGGCGTTGAAATTTAAAAAGGCCCATGTGAGTATTAATGACGAAAAACTTTTTTGACTCGTCATCAAGTGGAATTTGTAAGTATGCCTCTGCTAAATCAATCTTAGAAAAGAAGCGAGACTGTCCTAATTTGTCCATTAGTTCGTCAGGTCTGGGCAGGGGGTAAGTGTCTACAATTGTTTGACTGTTGACAGTTGATTTGAAGTCCGCACAGAGACGAAGTTTTCCTGACGTCTTGGGTATAATTACTATAGGCGAGGCCCACTGACTCGCAGAAACAGGAGAAATCACCCCACTATCTTGCCAACGTTTAAGTTCTTCGGCAACTGTATCACGCAATGCGATAGGCACTGGTCTAGCTTTACGAAATTTTGGAACTGCAGTTTCTTTTAAAGTTACATGTGCCACGAAGTCTTTTGCACAACCTAGTTCCGGCGAAAACAGGTCACTATATTTGTCACACAATGCATTGATTTTATCCTGAGGCACTATTGACGAAATTTGAAGCACATATCTTTGAATCGATAAGCCAAACAAGTCGAATGCATCTAGTCCAAAAATGTTCTGCGTAGATTTGGCCTGAAGAACAACAAAAGCAACTGTTTTTGTTACACCTTGAAAAGAGGCAGGCAGGCTACACGTTCCTAGCACGGGAATATTTTCACCTGTATAAGCTGTTAACACTTGCTGTGACGGCGACAATTTTGGCGAACCCAGAAGTTCATAAGTATCTTTATTTATTAATGTGACAGCGGAACCAGTATCAAGCTGAAATTGCACCGTCTTATTTTCTATGAAGAGAGTCACAAACAGTTTCTGCTTGCGGCGCTCGACCGGTGCGCGAATGTGGGCAACGTCTGCTACGGTTTGTTTCCTGCGTCTGCGCGGGCCGCGTAGTGAAGTAAGCGGCGCAGACTCGGCACGCAGCGGATTAACCACACTGTCACTAGATGACACTACCGCCGGATCGGCGTCCGCGCAATGCGAAGCTACTCTAGATGTACTAACTACTGCACTACACTTTTGAGTAGCTACTTGATGTCTACTGTCACTAGCTACACAGTACTGGGCACTATTACAAGGAGCAGTTGCAGAAGGCACTAGTTTCACTACAGGAATGCACTGTTCATAGTCATTTTGCTTGTCCCGAACCCTTGTCCGTTGCACTGTTTTACGCGCTCGTCGGCGCTTGCTACGTGGTGCACTATATAGTTTTGCCATAGGCGCAGAACTACTTTCTTGCAATGGAGATCCAAGGAAAGCACTGTTCAAGTTTACAGCGTGTATGACATTTACAGAATTAACTGTTCGCGCACTCCGCGAAGCACTGATTCTAACGTTACTGTTCTTTGAGTTTTTAATTTGCATACACACAGACTGCACATGTCCCGATTTGCCACATTGATAACAGGTTGCGTTGCGACTTGGGCACTGTGCACGTTTGTGGCGAGATACACACTGGGGGCAAGATTTACGTACACTTTTCTGGAATGAGCGTTGGCGCCCGTTATTCAAATTACTGTTTCTAACACGACGGGGCGACCTTTGCGTCGCACTTTTACACTGGCTACTGTTCACTGTCTGTTCAGCACGGCCCGTACTATTGTAAGAATCACTAGTGCTACACTGAGAACTACGGCTAGGATAGCGTCCGTTGCGGCGCACTGAATGAACACTGTGACTTTGCATTTCTACATCTGCTAAGTCAAAAGTATCATGCGCTTCTATAAGCTGCAGTACACTGTCTAATGAAGGGTCTGACTGTTTTAAAATTGCTGCCCTAATTCTGGGGTCCTGAATGTTCTGCGTAATCGCATCTCGCAACATAACGTCACTATAAGAAAGTCCACAAGAGCAAGTAAATTTACATTGGTGGGTTAAGCCCTTCAATTCCGTAATCCATTCTTGGTGTGACTGCTGCGGTAATTTTTTAAGTCTGAAAAATCGGTATCGTGCAGCGGCTACAAGAACTTTTCTCTCATAATGAGCATTCAGTACATCTACAATTTGTTCAAAGTCTACATCACGAGGAGATGCGTGCGGGAATAGTTTTTGCAGTAACACGAAAGTTTTGGGGCCCACCACAGACAATAAAAGATGCTTAACAGTCTGACCTGTAAGTTGATGAGCCGCGACGAGTTCTTGAAACTGCGCCAGATAATCACTACATTCTTCCTCACGTTCGTTGTATTGGCGAAACGTAGGAAGTGTTGCGGCGGCAGGTGTGGGCTGCTGAAGCGGCGGCTGTTGTTGTTGGTTAGCTGCCTGCGCCGTGAGCTGGGACACCGCCTGGAGGAGTTGCGTTATCTGCGCCGTCTGTAACTGAATAATATCCATTAAGTTTGGGTTCGGGGTAGTGGCCATGCTGACCGATTACGCGCCGCGCATACAAGTAACTTATAACAAAACACAAATACAATATGAAAGAGGACGCTCTGCAACAAAAAAGTCCACAAAATACGTAACAAAATATCTTTCCCCAAAATTGTTATAATAAGGGTGGGTGGGCGGGAGCAATTTTTGCGTGCTCCGACTGCTGCTGTCTGGCTGCTGCAAGCGGGCTGGTCCAAGGTTCTATCACTCCTCGTCGCCACTTTTGTGTCCCAACTTCATCGCCGCTTTGTGTCCCAGCCTCGTCGTGGGTGTCGGTGGCCGAGTGGAATGAGACCGACACGCTGATGCAGGTACGGAGGGGAGCAGCCAGAAACTATAAACACTCGAGTAAATTAGAAAGATATATATTGCACAAAATGTAACAATACTTAACTTTTACATAGTACTGCAGAATGTTGATACATAGTTGTTAGAGGCCTGCCTAGTGCCTGTACAATAGCAAAGTCTTCACTGGTGCCTATCTGATTACGAAGGTCCTAACTCGTTGCTATCTCAGTCCGAAGTGACCGGTGTCTTTCAGCGGTGGCCACGAGCGGCGTTGCAGCAGAGGGCGCTCGTGGCTGTCGTCGTGAGAACGCCGCGCCGTGCGTGCATGGCGGCGCGCGGCGAAAGTAGGTGGCGCGCACTTTGTACTTGTGCGACACCACACTAACAACTATGTATCAGCATTCTGCAGTACTGATCTCTGTAAAAGTTAAGTATTGTATAAATTCTGTACAATATATATCTCGTTCTAATTTACTCTAGTGTTTCTAGTTTCTGGCTGCTCCCCTCCGTACCTGCACCAGCGTGCTATCTTTATTCCTGTGTCGGTCTCATTCCACTCGGCTACCGACACCAACGACGGAAACAAGACACTAAAGCGGCGACGAGGCTGGGAGACAAAAGTTTTCACAATACTTTGGTTACTAATATAGATTTAACAGTTTCTACGGCAAGCTGTTTTTGTCAGTTGTCCATATATTATTCATGTGGGGAAAATACCCTTTCAGTAACAGTATTATTTCCGGAAAGGCAGAAGAGAAACTGCACTAGCTGAAGCACATGTGAGAATGCCACATGATTCTGTCTGAAATGAGAAATAATAACAATCCACCTTTGACCTAGAAAAGTGCTGTTAGCAGTCCATTCACTGATTTTCTCACTGGTACAGTTTGTGCGCGTATGCTCTGTGGAAACAGTTTGTAACGGTTTCGACAGTTTGTGATAAGTACCTTAACTCTAACGATACTTTTGTCAAACAGTTTCCCATCATAATTAAAGCTAATAATAAAATTTACCGATACAGGTGAGGCATTTCTAAATCTGAGCCGCGGTGGAGTAGCCGAGCGGTCTAAAGCGTCTCGCTGCGGAGCGCGCGGTTGCTCGCCGTGGAGGTTCGAGTCCTCCCTGGGGCATAGGTGTGTGTGTGTTTGTCGTTAGGTTAGTTTACCTAGGTTTAAGTAGTTTGTAAGCTACGGACTGATGACCACGCAGTTTGGTCCGATAGATTTACAAACATTTGAACATTTTTTTTTTTTTTTTTTTTTTTTTTTTTTTTTTTTTTTTTTTTTTTTTTTTTCTAAATCGGAACATAATTGTTAAATCCGGGACAAATAAGGTGTACCGATTTACCTTTGAAAAAATTCGGGACAGACAGACAAAATCGTGACTGTTCCGAAAAAATCGGTACGTTTGGTCACTTTAGTTAATACACACATACAATACCAACCATGGCAATAACTAAGAGCATCAACGAAATAATCGTTTAAGATAAGCGATTTATCATAAATATCTACTACAATTGCCTGTAGATTCTTCTAAAATTTCGTTGGATGAAAAATATTCAATTTTTTATTCGTTTTTAATTTCAGTAACCAAAAACTTGAATCATTTAGGGCTGGTCTCGGGCCCCCTTCAGCCCCACCATTGTGGGTGCCATGTTTGCGACACACTGTGCTGTACTGTATTGTACTAATAATAATAATTTCGTGTGGCTCATTGGCCTGGTGCAAGTCTTTCAATTGGACGCCACTTCGGCGACTTGCGTGTCCCTAGCCTACCCCAGTTATCCAACCGGGGAAAGGGGACCTACAGCTTAACGTGGAATCCGAACCACGTGTCGTTTCTGGCGACTCCTCACATCGTTGAGAGGTGAAGGATGGGTTAAAACGCAGACTGAAAAAATGCGAGATCCGACCGGGTATCGATACTTCGGTTTCCAGACGAGCGCTTTACCCCAAGACCACCGAGCCCGACACTGTATTGTACTGTAGATGCGGGACCCGGGAAGTACCGTGCACGCTGCCAAATGCGTCTGGGACGCAGCAGGCTGCGGGGAGTGCCGTGACCGTCTGAACGGTCCTGTATCCCGCAATGTGTAAACATCCCGCACATTTCCCGCTCCCGTTACCGCCCCCGCCGTCCCACACTGGTGTGTGTGGGCCTTAATTTTACGAAGGCTACGGCCGCACTTGCGTTTTTTGAAGCTGGACGCTCAGCGTGAAAAGACGCCACAGTTACAGGCGGGCTGGAGAAGGCCGGTAGTGGCCACACACGGCGTCTTTTTCTGCCAGCGTCCTCAAGGTCAGACGCCAGTCGGATGGGCCGGGGCCTATCCGCTGCGTCAAAAGACGCTTCTCACATTGCGTTCCCACGTGAACGCAGTACTATCTGTGCAGCCTGTCAACGCACAGTAGTGTTTGTAATCAAGTGTTATTACAGATTTTTTCGACGAGTGAGAAGGAAAAAATTGAACTTGATAGCGAACGTATTATCTTAGAACCATTTTTATACGACATTCAAAATGTGGATTATGAAAGCAGACAAAAAAAGAGACGGTTGGCTAGCTGTGACATCTAATGTTGCGGGTGAAGATTGGGACAACATGGACAAAGAAACAAAAGAAGCCCTACACACATGCACAGCCGTCTAGAATTACATCCGAATGTGACCAACAGTCATCTCAGTCCACAAGCAGCACACCTACAATGATCTACGAGGAAAAATCCGAAGATTCAACCCCGTCATTTTATGAAATGTAAATAAATAATAAAATAAGTAATAACGCTTCGCTTACCTCAGAGTAACTTCAGCCCTTATACAATCACATAGTCGAGTATTTCTTCCAGTAATAGCACTCGACACATTAGATAGCAGCATTTCGTATGAGTTAATAGACATCCTGTAGTACTCAAACTTTTCAGGCTTTCCTTTAAGTTTGTTGTGTATCAGAGTGAATTTTCCCCTCTCTCTGATCTGTCTTCAATTATTGGATGAATCCAAATACGTCTTTTCTGTCTGCGTCGTCTCCGTCGAATCAGTAACAATGCAGCACATATTAGTGTTGTAGACTGTTTACTTAATACATTCATTTCTCAATGCTGCGATGTCAGCCATGCAGGTCTGAAACGCTACTGAGCCAGATGTGGCCACATTCACGTCTTTGGTCGGTAGGACGCCTGTAAGAAGCCGCTGTATATACGCGGTCCAATGTGGCCACCACCTGGCGCCTTTTAACCCTTAAATGCATGGTTTCTTTTTAATTTCCAACAGTAATTATTTCTTTGTTTTATAAGTTGTACAAACAAAGGGAAAAATAGTAAAATAAATCCTATGTTGCTATCTTTAAAAAACACATATGCAACATACAGAAACTTGTTATATAATTTTCAAAGTTGGATAGTATTAACAAATTTTTGTGCTTATTATGGTTCTCCATTCCTGTTTCAGTTGGATTGATTTTTTCCTCCTTCCATAACTGTATCTTTATATGGAAATCAAAAAGTCAAAATCTGCAATATCTATCTTTTTCTTCAAACACAAGCAAAGATGTTAACAGACGTTCAAACTGCAGCCAACCTCGACATCACAGACACTTTCTATAAACTCTGCAGCATCTGTTAACACGTATTAGTCCACAAAATTACCACTAGACGCGGATAAAACAGTATTACAATCGATGTTGTAGATATGCAACACCATGCATTTAAGGGTTAAAGCTGCTTCTTTAGACGCTGCGCGTCCAGCTTCAAAAAACGCAAGTGTGGCCGTATCCGAAATGCGGGATCCCGCAACAGCAAGCGTATCCGCAAGCATAACAATGACGCAAATTCTTTTAAATTTGACGCCTTACATTCAGTTCGCAGTGCGTTGTCCTTAATTCGCAACGCGTACCGCGATATGAGTTGACGTGACGTCGCCGTTCAGTCGTTTGTCTTATTTTGAATTGCACGCACTCGCATACGATGTGTAAACTGAATGATGGCAGTTCAGAGGTGGGAGCGGGAGGCGGAGGAAGTGAGGGAGCGTGTAGTGTCTGCTGCTAGGCGCTGCTCGCTGCCAGCCGGCGCGGCACAATGGAGATCAGACAAGCAAACAAAGAGTCCTACTCAGTGGCGTAGCTATCATAGGGCTAGGCGGGGCAGTGCCCCGGGGCCCTCGAGCTCAAGGGGCCCCTCGGCCTACGTGAGCCACGTTCCAAAAAAGTTACCGTAGATCCTTGAACACTTTCATGTCCGCCAATTACATTGGATAATCGAAGTTCAACTGAAGTTGAATGAAGGTTTCCCGACTTTGAACTTTTTGAACCCTGACCAACAAACCTCAAAGGCACGAAGTGAAATCCAAAAATTATTCGCACCCCAGAATATAAACATAACAAGGTCCTTTGCTTGTCTGCTAAGACGTGGACTCTGCCATCGTCAACGTATTGTCGGTTGAAATCGGAGTTGCCGTGCCTGCTAATCTGCGAAATAACAGTGAATGCTGCTGAATTACTAGCACAGTGTTTGACAGTAGACAGTGTGACTACATTTGAATATGAAGTCTCTACAATGTATTATTACAGAACGGTATTATTATTGTAACTCAACTGTTTGTGTAGTCAATTCGTCAAGGGTGTGCTCCATAATCATAGATCCCAAGTGCTGTAACCAACTGCACTCTGAAATTTGTGCAAGGAGAAGAGAAAATATGGTTACTTTTCCACAATAGTATTTTGCATTCAAGACACTGCCCTGAACCCCACTGCCACTACAATAAGCGAAGATGTCAACTTAGTTATTTTACTTATTGCTTTTTCCTGGCCAGACATTAATATACACTTCATGAAGCCTGGAAGGAGCACGGCTCACTCCAAAGTATTCCATCAAACAAAACCCGGAACTTTCTTTTCTGAAACCATCGTACACGAATATTTCCCCTTTCCTTCTTTGATTGGGCTATCAACGAAATTAGGCTGATAGGTACGGAGCAGTGAGCTAACAGCGTGGAGTTTAGCGACAGTAAGATGTCGGTACTGACAACAGTCCGCCTGCTGTCACCGCCGACTTAACTGTTCCCGGTTTGCTTCGCGGCAGGGGGCCATGATTTCATAGTTAGGTAATACTTCTTCATTGTTTATTTCTTACTAGCTTATGCCTGCGACTACATTCACCCAGTATGGAGCAATTTCGGAAACTATCCCAAGAGGTCGTTTATCTTTATGTCCTACCCTATCTGTCTATGTCTATCCCTCTGCAAAATTTCATTTAAATCCGCCCAGTAACTTTTGCGTGAAAGCATAACAAACAAACCAACTTTGACAGTTATAATTATATTTGAGAGTACAATTAAATATTCTCTGCTGCGTGACACATAATAATTTACTTAATAGTGTGGTGTCGCACAAGTACAAAGTGCGCGCCACCTATTTTCGCCGCGCGCCGCCATGCACGCACGGCGCGGCGTTCTCACGACGACAGCCACGAGCGCCCTCTGCGACAACGCCGCTCGTGGCCACCACTGAAGGACATCGGCCACTTCGGACTGAGATAGCAACGAGTTAGGACCTTCGTAATCAGATAGGCACCAGTGAAGACTTTGCTATCGTACAGGCACTAGGCAGGCCTCTAACAACTATGTATCAACATTCTGCAGTACTATGTAAAAGTTAAGTATTGTTACATTCTGTGCAATATATATCTCTTTCTGATTTACTCTAGTGTTTGTAGTTTCTGGCTGCTCCCCTCCGTACCTGCACCGGCGTGCTATCTATGTTACTGTGTCGGTCTCGTTCCACTCGGCCACCGACACCTACGACGAGGCTGGGACACAAAAGCGGCGACGACGTTGGGACACAAAAAATAGTATTTAGGTTTGCCTTATTATGTCTTCCAGTAGGCGGTAAGGAACTTATGATGAAGTAGTTTTGCATGGTTTTAGTTTAAAGAGGGCCCCCTTGTCATTTTTCCCCGGGGCCCTTGGTGACGTACCTACGCCACTGGTCCTACTGGCCCATTTAGCCTGCAGTCTGCACCATCGTAGGCGACCTACTATCCTCGCCAGGTGATATCAAAACGTTTACACACAGTACATACAGTATACTGATGGGCAGTCCGGATCATTTCACTGTTTCGAAACATACGGATCATCTGAGTCTAGTGAGTCGACTCACTGTTTCGGCACACAAAACATCTGGCGTGCTGCAGAGTAGAGCCCTGTATTGGGAGAGTACCGCCAACTGGGCGAGCGCCGCCATTGTAGGCCTATCTCGCAAAAGCAGCGCTATGCACGGCGCTGTTAAATGAACATTTATGATGAAGGGAACCGGTCTGTACATCGACGTGGTATGACAGTACGTTAAGTAAACAACGAACTTAAGTTTTTAATCGTTTCATCACATGTACAGCGAATATTAAGGAAAAATTGGTAATCTGAGATCAAGACCTTTATTTTTGAGCAAACTAGTTGTAAAACTGTTTCGTGCTAAGTTTTGCTTTAATCATAAGAGACTTCAAGTCGTTTGAGTTAACATAATTACTAAAATACAAATGTGTACTTCAGTTATTTAGACCGCTAAGGAAAAGAATAAAAATTACAAAATTTGCATCTTAATATACCTTCACTGCATTAATCAAGCCTCTACTATTACTACCGCATTTTGCCGAGGAATACTTCTCTGCCTGACGGTTATATTTTCTCAGTAGATTTTAATATTCTACTGGTTAAAATACACGCACAACTTTTTCCACAGCACTGACACGACGGAATATTTTGAACACGTTCATTGATTGATTTATGTGCAAGCAGGATTGTTCACTATCTGGATATGTATAAAAACGTTTTGTCGAAATACATTGCGATAAATTTACGTAAAATGAGTAACATACGAATCTTTTTTATATACATACAATATCTGGATAAACGTTACCTGGTTTCGCCTGTGCAGTGAGATTCACTTTGACACCCGTGTCTTTTGGTGGTTTTCGTTCCTTAATTTGAGGACGATGACTATACTAGGTACCGCAATAGGTTTTATTTTCTTAACGCCATCCTTGCGGTTTGTTTCAAACTGATCAGGCGTAAAATAAAGCTAAAAATGAAAACCTATGTTAAACTATAATGTAATAGTCAGAGATGGGGAAACTGAAACATCTGACGGTTTCGGGACAAATGAAACTGTACAGTGTGAGGCTTCGAAACACTGTTCTAAAACTGTGAAACAAGTGTATATTTTGTAATATTATGGGCCTGACTACTGTACTGGAGATATATTTAATGGCCGGTTTCATTTATCGTCCAAACTTTCGTAATATGCAGGCTAAGTATAAATACGAAATTCGTCAAATACGGCACATTATGTTACATTTTCATGTATTTATATCTTTTAAAAATATCTTTTCTCTTACATGTTTGTCCGTCCAACATTGCTCGCAAGAAACTTGTATGTACAGATAAACCTAGAAGTTTACCCGATATTTTAATACAAATTTACTTACTTCGCAAAATTTTGCATTCTCGTATGGAAATGCATTTTTTTTCTTCCAATGCGATGTACCCATAATTCGCGTCTTTTCGCATCTCTTTCGCCCTGTGGAATGCGTAAAACTTGCTACCTCGGACTTTCTTAGTATAACAATTCACTGCCAACACTGCGCCATTTTACACCATATAAAAATGGAATGTGCTATGTTGAGCTCTTAATTTAATATATAATGCGTCTACACAGTTCCAACACCGCTAAATGCTAAAATAACAGCTAGTTAAGTGAAATATGACATTTGCGCTGATGGATTGCTTAGGCCTAAATTGGCGGACGTGCCCCACCCGCGCTCGACTGACCAATAGCAGCCGGCGGTTGTCGGCTAGCCGCACATAAAAGGTTGGCGCTGCTCTCCCAGTACAGGGCTCTAGCGCAGAGTCGTGCGCCGCGCCACCTTCCCTGGTTCGCGTGAACCGCGGCAGCTGCAGGGCGCCTAGTGAGTCGACTCACTGCTTCAGCACTCAAAACACTTGTGCCGCAGTCCTGCGTCCTGCTACCACCGCTGATTCGCGTGAGCCGAGAAAGCTGCAGTACACGGCACAGTAGCGCGATATACCAAATACGAAATATCTATGGAATATCAACATGGTTTTAATACGTCATTCACTAGACTGATTTGAACGGCACACAATTTGTTTGCTACTACGATTTTACAATCGTGTACTGCGTAAACGTTTACTAAGTTACTCCTATTTTCATACAAATATTGTAGAAAGGGCAACACAAAATTGCAATTTTCAAATGCCAAAGTCTTGAAACTTTTTCCAAGCTTCAAAATCCCACAATTAAGTTTAAATGAAACAAGAAAGATCATGGTTCAAATGCCTTTGTGCATCCTGAAATGAATAACTTTTCTAACCGATCAATATAAACAAAATAGGTAAGATTTGTTCCTAAGACATAGATAATGCAATCAACAAATATTACTACAACACAACGAAACACATTTCACAATGTACGTAACAAAAGCCGGCCGCGGTGGCCGAGGAGACTGAGGCGCTCCAGTCACGGTCTGCACGGCCACTACGGTCGAGGGTTCGAATCCCCCTCGGGCATGGATATTTGTGCCGTCCTTAGTATAAGGTAGTTGATAAGTAGTTTGTAAGTTTAGGGACTGATGACCCCGTAGTTAAGTCCCATAAGCTTAACAAACATTTGAACATTTTTTGAAACAACAAAACAAACTAAAATTTTTCAATGTCCAAATAGGTATTCTGATTATCAGATTCATCTTCAGTCACTCAAATCAGAGAGATTCAATTACAGTTTCTTTAAATTGAAATTAAAAAACGTTACGTTTTACATCTTCTTACAGAGAATGCGGTTTCGTATCATTGAAATTATTCGCCCTTGCTTCGAAAAGATGCGTTCATATGGCACAGATGTAGCAACAATGCCTAACAGCGCTTAGTTCACTCAAAACACCGAAGGACTTCACAACTTTTCTCGGTGGTATCCCAGTCTTCAAATCTCAGTTGAAGGGTAGCATAATTCAAAATCTCGCGTGGTGCGATAGGGGAACAACTTCAAACACGTTGCACGCCTGGGCGCTGTGTCGAACTAAGCCAGGCAGACGGACAGCAAAACGCAAGTAACGATATCTAACGTCCGATACATGAATCACAAGATTCGTTTTTTCGAAACAGTGCTGATTCAAGTTTCAACTCAGTCGAACAGTTCACTGAGTCGAAACATCAACTCAATAGCCAACTCTAATACAGTAGCTCACATTGTGGGTCAGCTGCTACATCACGCCAGCAGGTTGCCATTGGACTCTGCAAACGAATATTTTTGTTCTGAAGTCGAGCCGCAACACGAAGTAAGAATAATGCTTGTTTACTTGTCATAAAATAACTGTTTATAATCTTATTTCGAGTGAATTTTATGGTGTTATAGTGTTTTTATCAATGAGTAGCCCAGATACAAAAGACACTTGCACGATAGGCGAAACTGAGATAATCGCGAAAAACTCGTCCTATCCAAACTATTTAAGACTTTCCTTTTTTCTTTAATTTTTCTTTCATAAATAAATAAGAAAGTAATTAGTATTAATGGCTGAAATCAATACTTAGGTTTTGTACGTTAAAATAGTAAGAAACTATTGACTTAACAGTTTTTGCACCCGATTTATGCAGTTAGGTGGTTTTGTAAACGTAGCGCAATTACTAACCAAATGTTGCAAAACCCGCTATTTGGTGATAAGGAAGGACAGCAACTGATTAAAACATCAGAATGGCGGCTCACTTTAAAGATTAATTTCAGGGTTCCTCAGTGGGCACACGGCTGCAACATTTTATTACAACAATAAATATAACCTTTGCGGGATCCTGCTGGTCTGAAAGAAATCCAGCAAAAATCCCAATGAATTGAAAACAGTGCTGGATTGCAATCCCTAGAAACAATGGATCTACGATCTGAGTAATGCTTCTGTGCAGAAGACAACAGCAGCGTAAGAAGCTATAAGGTTAGTGAAAATAAACTCTTGTATAAATACTCTGAACAGGTACGAATCAATACGGCGTCTCTCAGTTCTTTTTTCTATCATAAATAGAAAAATTGGCACGAAGTGTCTTCATGACAGCATCAAGGGTAGAATGATTTAAATTCAATTCTTCGGATATCTATGGGTCTTAACTACTCTGGTCACCAGTCATTAGGCTTACAAACTACTTAAACTGACTTATGCTAAAGGCAACAAATACACCCAAGTCCAAGGGAGGACTCGAACTTCCTACCGCGACGGCGGCGCTCTCCGCAACTAGGCGCCTTAAAACGCTCGACTCCTCCACCGCGGCAAGGGTAGAAAGAAGGGAAAAAGTTGGAAACTTACGTACACACTGGTCGAATAACTCTAAATGAATGTCTGCACCAACCTTGACAGCAAAGTGCTTACTATCACCATTTACGGTAACAAGAATTGGCATATACCAAAATAATAATGCGCCCACACACACACACACACACACACACATACACACACAGACAAAAAGTTTCAGGCGTTCGTTTTACAGCAAAAGAAAACTATGAAACATATCTCCAGGACAGAAAAATCGCCGTGTATCAACATAACTGAACCGTTAAGGGAAGGTTTAGACATCTACATGTACATAGGGTACTCTGCAAATCAGATTTAAGTGCCTGGCAGAGGGTTCATCGAACCACCTTTATACTATTTCTCTCCCATTCCACTCTCGAGCAACGCGCGGGAAGAAAGAACACCTGCAGCTCTGCGTTCGGTCTCTGATTTCTCGTATTTTATTCTGATGATCATTTCTACCTATGTAAGTAGCAGTCAGCAATATATTTTTGCATTCGGAGGAGAATGTTTGCGGTTGTAGTTTCGTTAACTAGCCCACGCCGCAGCGATAACCGCCGTTGTTGTAATGATTCCCTTCACAGATACTGTATCATTTCGGTAACGCTGTCTCCCCTGTGTCATGACAGTACGAAACGAACTGCCCTCCTTTGGACTCTTTTTGATGTCTGTCAAACCCCCCTGATAAGGATCTACATGGGATACTCTGCAAATCACTCTGCCTGGCCCACACTGGGCAGCAATACTCCAAAAAAGGACGGACAAGCGTAGTGTATGCAGTCTCTTTAGTAGTTCTTTTGCATCTTTTAAGGGTTCTGCCAACAAAGCGCAGTCTCTGGTTCGTCTCCCCCACGACATTATCTTCGTGTTCAGTGAGGACCAGAGTTAGAGCTCCAACAGCGTTGAAGAAATTGACGGATGTTTTGGTAAAAAAAGAAAAAAAATGGATAAATGCTAATGGAAACTCTGAGGACCCTTTACGAATCTGGTCTTTGAAAACTTGCAGCTGTTCTCAAAGGCAGTGGTTGACCAACTCCATGCTAATACGATGATTTTAACTTAAATAATGGCAACTATTTATTCACAACTGATACAAAAGCGTTAGATGTTTGCCCTTGTTACTGTCCATCAAAGTAGTTACGAGCGTTACGTAGAACTCGTTGCCAGCGATGTGGAAGGCGTACTATACCGTTAGCAGAGCCTGTTCTGTTGATGGTGCGAATGGAGTGGTCTAATGCCTGTCGAATCTCTCGAACAGTTCTAAAACAAATGCCACGAAGTGTTTCCTTCATCTTCGGAAACAAATCAAAGCCACAAGGTATTAGGGCAACCACATACGGGCCACCTCCCGCGGCGGGTAAGCGGCTGGCAACTGCTGTAGCCGCTTATGGAGGACAACGCACTGGCCGCCGCTAGAGCCCTGTATTGGGAGAGTAGCGCCAACCTTTTATGTGTGGCTCGCCGAAAACCGCCGGCTGCTATTGGTCAGTTGAGCGCGGGTGGGGCACGTCCGCCATTTTAGGCCTAAGCAATCCATCAGCACAAATGGCATATTTCACTTAACTAGCTGTTATTTTACCATTTAGAGGTGTTGGAAATGTGTAGACTCATTATGTATTAAATTAAGAGCTTAACATAGCATATTCCTTTTTTATATGGTGTAAAATGCCGCATTTTTGGCAGTGAATTGTTACACTAACACAGTCCGAGGTAGCAAGTTTTACGCATTCCACAGGGCGAAAGAGATGCGAAAAGACGCGAATTGTGGGTACACCGCATTGAAAGAAAAAATGCATTTCCATACGAGACTACAAAATTTTGCGAAGTAAGTAAATTTGTATTAAAATATCGGGTAAACTTCTAGGTTTATCTGTTCATACAAGTTTCTTGCGAGCAATGTTGGACGGACAAACATGTAAGAGAAAAGATATTTTTAAAGGATATAAATACGATAATGTGCCGTATTTGACGAATTTCGTATTTATATTTAGCCTGTATATTACGAAAGTTTGGGCGGTAAATGAAACCGCCAATTTAATAGATCTCCAAAACTCGAATTTTAAGATTAAGGGTTTTTTTTTTTTTTTTATTTTTTTTTTTTTTATTTTTTTTTTTTTTTTTACTGAAGTCCCCAGCAGTGCGATAACAATGTGTAAAAACTTAAATCTTCCCAAAATGTTAGCTCAGTTAATGTTATGTGATGAAATCACATGTAGGTTAGCACACAACACCTATCAACATTAGGCACTAGATTAATGGAAAGCAACATGTATTAATTACATCTACTTTGATAGAAACCAACATATTAGAGATAAAAACGTCAGTCCTTAGCTAATTTGAAAGCAGGAACGTTGCTTATTGCGAAAGCAGTACATTTGGTGCAGGGTTTAAATTGTAGCACGAAACAATTTTACAACTAGTTTGCTCAAAAATAAAGGTCTTAATCTCAGATTATCAACTTCACCTTAATATTCGCTGTAGATGCGATGAAAGGATTAAAAACTTAAGTTCATTGTTTACTTTACGTATTGTCATACCACGCCGATGTACAGACCGGTTCCCTTCATCATAAATGTTAATTCAACAGCGCCGCTCATAGCGCTGCTTTTGCGAAATAGGCCTACAATGGCGGCGCTCGTTCGGTTGGCGGTACTCTGCCAATACAGGGCTCTAGCCGCCGCTAGAGTACATCTCTGTTCTTAATAACTGATCGGTTTCCTCTCTGAACTGGTCCTTTTTCAATATCTTGCAACCCTGCCTGTGGCGTGTTTTAAGTATGCTCGAAATTAACACCGTGTCTTTCACGTGTGAAGTTGTGTGGCGCTCCAGACCGCTCATCTACTCCCGCGCGACTTCTATCGTTAATTCTTATAAGTGCACCAGTGCTTTGAAATGACAAAGCGTAAGTTATAATACGGGCCGTGGTGGAGTAGCCGAGCGGTCTAAGGCGCCTCGCAGCGGGGTTGCGCGATTGTTCGCCGTCGGAGGTTCGAGTCCTCTCTAAGGCATGGGTGTGTGTTGTACTTTAGTTTACCTTAGTTTAAGTAATTTCTAAGCTACGGACTGATGACCACGCAGTTTGGTCCGATAGATTTACAAACATTTGAACAATTTTTTAAAGTTATAGTACGAAAATCATAAAATATAGGAAGCAAGATGGCGTATACCAGAGAGAGTTCTGGGCGAGGAATGTCACGTGACATTTCCTAACGCCTGGTATACGTAAAATCAAGAGGCGGTGTCAAATCGCCGCTATTTTTGCAAAGATCTCTGTAACGGTGCGAGTTACGAATAAAACATAACAAAAGAAAGTTGTAGAGAATTTTCTCCTCTACAAATTCAGTTATTCTTTTTTTGTGTCATATGAACGGTTTGTTTGCAATTACAATTGTATTACAAACGGCATTTTTAGTATTACTGACGTATTTTTTGTCTCTGGCGACCAACTACTATGTCCGTAAAATTTGGACCTGATCGGTTCGACCTAAAAGTGGGAACACATTATGGATAGACAGATGACATCATAAAATCGCCGTTACTTTTGCAAATACCGCTGAAACGATGCAAGATATTAAAAAACGCGAATTTTCGTGTCAGATATACGGTTAAGCCGTTATTTTCATTTACATTTCGAACTGTCAAAAGGCGATCGCAATGGCCCACTTTAGGGTTACTAGCGTAACCTAAAGTGGGCCAAACAAAACAATGGCTAGAAAACACCAGAAGACCTGCCCTTTGGTCGAAAGACGTCGCTTTTCTGCTCAGAACGTTAAGATTTCTTCATTACAATTCCAGCAAAATCGATGGAGGCGGGGCGTAGGAAACGTATGTAGAATGCAATAACTACAGTATTTAACGTACCAAACCAGCGACCACAGCTGTAGCTGAAGGAAAAACGTCACAAACGTGGCAATAAAAAGGCAAAAGCAATCGAACTGTTTCGGAACAAAGAAGACACAAATTTCACAATTGTTGCTACAGGTGAACTACAAACCGCAAGAATTTTCAAAAAACTGGCTTTTAAAGATGAAGTAATTACACTCAAAAGTATACGAGCGTATAGAAAGACGAGTGAAGTGTAAAAATGTGCAATCATTAGACTCCATAACGAAATGGTATGCGTCAAGAAACGATCATAGAATAAAGAGACCATTATATAAATTTATATTCCTCTTGTATTCATATTCTACTTACTTTCAGGGGAATAAGCTGCCAATATATACGGATTCGTTAGTATTTGTTCAAGACGACCTTGTTCTTTATACCAGTGAATAATTGAAATTCGGCTCTTTTACGTTAATTTCCCGATTTTTTGTCTTTTGATATTTTACTAAGGCAAGTAACGCAAAATTTTTTAACTATTTAACTATTTTTAACTATTCGATTAATTACGTACAAAAATAATTATAAATAAACATTATTCCTTCGACGGCTTACCCATTACGAGGAGCGCTAGTGTCGTGGCAACTGTCAGCCGGTAACAACTTTCGCAGCCGTGAGTGTCGCGACTGTACATGTTAGACTGTGGCGACACATCTTAAATTATGTTACCCATACGAACCATAGCCATGGTACATTCTTGGTTAGTCGATATTAAGGAATAACTAGTTGACCCGTGCGAATAATTCGTACTGAATCCTGATCAGTCACAGATAGGTAAAATATAATGGAGAAAGGGTAGAAGAAAGTACATACGGATAAAAGATAATAAACTTTGAATATTATTAACAAATTTTAGTCTCATGACATACAATATGATTAATTGAGAAACATAAAAAATCAGATATTGACTTTTTCATGTTTATTTTTTTTTAACTTGTTTATTTTACAAACGTTGTGAGATTTCCCTAACTGTCACGGCGGAACGGCCGTGCGCATTGAGGCGCTATGCTACCAGGCGCGAGGCCGTTCCCCATCGGGGGTTCGAATCCCCCCTCGCACATGGATGTTTGTGTCGTCTTTAGTATAAGACAGTTCGTAAGTAGTTTGTAAGTTTAGGGACTGATGACCCCGTAGTTAAGTCCCATAAGCTTCACAAAAATTTGAACATTTTTCTCTAACTGCGACATGAACTGGCCAAATAGTTTCAGTCATGTTCAAGCCCAGTCCTACGCAAAGCCACACTATGAATTTTAAAATCATTGTCGCTCCTGTCTTCGTTAAAACTAATTAAATCAAAAGTTAAACAAATTGCTATAAGTTATAATAGAAGCGGTACTTACCTGTGATGATGAACTTTGAGGTAATTCAATGCAATCGCGCAGTATACAACGCTTGCTTGAACAAACAATTCCAACAGCTGTTGTACATCGACGTGTGCAACAGAAATCTCGTGATAACCTACGCTTGCTTAAAGAATCCAAACAACTACAAGAGCTGTCGTGCGTGTTAGCTTAATTAAATTATTTGTGTATTTTTCGTCGTTACATCGACGTGTATAACGAAATCGTCTGATAATCTATGCTTGCATCAAAGAAGGTCTTTCACTTGCATAAAGAAAACAACTGCAAGAGCTGTCGTTCATGTTAGTTAAACAGATTGTCAATAGATGGCACCTTCTACATTTGTTTTATATCGTCCGCACAAACTAAGTTGAGATACTCGGCGCCGTGGCTGATGGGAGCGACCGTAAATACATGTCCCATTTACGATCGTCCGCGGGTATCAACTTAAATTGTACGAAGAGTACGAATTTTTTCAAACTAAAGTTTTTTTTAAGAACAATTACTTTAACCCATCTGAGTATTTTTCGTTATTATTGCAGAACGAAACTTTGAAAATAATATCTCAGTCATTAATTTTGGATAAGTAATACTACGGGAGATATGGCGTACCGAAAAAAAAGAAAAAAGAAAAAAAAATCCGATGACAAATAATATATATCATTTCAGAAATAGCTGCATCTTAATTTTCCAATGACACGTTAGTATCATACGATAAATGTAAGAAAATTCCGTTAATTGGCTGACACTACATAAGTGGCGCAATATCACTGTACGAAACAGTAGTTTACGTTACCAGAAACTACAGCGTTTCGAAAATTTAATTTTAGTTTCCATGCAGTAACGTTGAAAATTGCGCAGGAGAGTTTGGAATTTATTCGGAAAAATGGCGCTGAAGTTGAAAAGTGACCGGCGCCTATTAGGACGCGGCGCGCAATAAAATTCCGTTGTTTAATTTTTGTTGTGAGCCGCTCGCAGCAGTGCACACGTAATTTTTTCTCTTTCTTTTTTAGGCGCGGCAGAGTTTGCTACGTATGTAAATGTTTGCCTGGGTGCCATTAATTTGGCCGCTGCAGCCTGTTGTGTTACCCTCCTGCTGGCACGGAGGCGCAGAACACCGCACCTACCGGAAGTCACCGCCGTTCTCACCTGGAGAAGCAAAGCAGCCAGTTACATGTGTAGCAAACTGATTGCGCGCTGTTCATGTGGATGTTAAACAGTGAGGAGGAACGCTGAGAAATTGCATTTTGTAGACACTCTGGAGCACATTTTTTTTTGTGGTTTTAGGGCGCACAACTTCTACGGTCATTAGCGCCCAGACAAGAACTTAGATTCACTAGATCTCAAAAAAAAAAAAAAAATAAAATAAATAAATAAATAAATAAATAAATAAATAAAATAAAAAATAAAAAAAATAATAAAAAAATAAAAAATAATAAATAAATTGGTGACTGTCAGAAAATCAAGAAGAGGCTAAAAACGAAAGATAAAAGACAAAAGGATGAAATATCCTTCGATAAGTTGGCCAAGTTGATAAAACGCAAAACTCGAGCAGCTCCTCGTGTGTCATCAGCTAAAATTTCCTCCAGTGTAGACGGAAAGTGAAGGGCTACACGGAGATGATTCAAATTTACGCAAGACAATAAAACGTGTCGCACCGTCAGCAATTCACCGCAGGAGCACAGCGGTGCAGGGTCGGCGGTTAGCAAATGACGGTGGCTGAAACGGCAGTGACCGATCCGCAACCGGGCCAGGATGATCTCCTCCCACCGAGAGGGGCGTGAGGGGGTCCTCCAAGCGGTCGGGATCGGTTTGACAGTTCGCAATTTATTGTTGTACAGTGAAAGCCACGCACTGTGCCATGACGACACGATACTCCGGCGAAGAGCCCGTTGAACATCGTCCGGTGGGATGCAAAAGGTAGCCATGCGAGGGAAAAGAGCTGCGGCCTTGGCTGCTATGTCGGCGGCCTCATTCCCGGGCACACCCACATGGCCAGGGACCCACAGGAAAGAAACGTGACAGCTGTCATCTGCTAGCAACTGGAGGGAGCGTTGGATCCGATACACGAGAGGATGGTTCGAGAAAGGGTCCTTAAGACTCTGCTGGGCACTAAGGGAGTCCGAACATATGGCACTGTGGAGCACAGAATAAATATAGCATAGACTGTGCGCGTCCCTATCTCTACCGTGTTGTGGCTTGAAACCAACATCTAACATTGCCGCGGTGGAGTAGCCGAGCGGTCTAAAGCGTCTCGTTACGGACCGCGCGGTTGCTCGCCGTGGAGGTTCGAGTCCTCCCTGGGGCATTGGTGTGTGTGTTGTTCTTATCATGTCTCGAGCATGTCTGTGTGTGTGTGTGTGTGTGTGTGTGTGTGTGTGTGTGTGTGTTGTCCTTAGTTTAGTTTAACTTAGCTTAAGTAGTTTGTAAGCTAGTGACTAATAACCCAGCAGTTAAGTCCCATGGATTTACAAACATCTGAACATCTGAATTAACAAAAGCACGTCGTTCATAGTACGATAAATTATAATCTAGTGTGGAAAAATGTCATTTTAGCTGAACGGAACTTCCACTCTTCAGCTGAGTGTGCACTGATATGAAACTTCCTGGCAGATTAAAATTGTGTGTCGAAACGGGGTCCCCAACCTGGGACCTTTGCCTTCCATGGGCAGGTGCTCTTCCACTGAGCTATCCCGACACGACTCACGGTCCGTCCTAGCAACTTCAAATCTGCCAGTAGCTCGCCTCCTAGTTCCCAAACTTAAGAGAAGTTCTCCTTTAGATCAAATGATAAAACCCAGCTGTGCGAATAAATCGTAAAACACGGTCAAGGGCCTGTCGTAAGACAGCTAAAGGTGGACAGTTCGACAGAATGTGGGCCACTGTCAATAAAGTGCCACAGCGGCACTGTGGCGGGTCCTCCCGACGAAGTAGATGGCTGTGTGTCATCCATGTGTGACCAATACGCAGGTGACAAAGCGCAACTGACTCCTTCCGAGAGGCCCTCAGTGAAAACACTTCCATACAGCTGTATAAAGTTTCACTGCACGGGGCTTGTTTGGGGGTAGGTTAGTCAGTCTACTCAGTGTTCCAAAGCCCAAGTATCTTCTGGTGTAACTCTAATCGGAGGTCCCTCTCCTGAAGACCAATTTCTAAGGGACTTGAAGTAATTGCCTGCTTAGCCAGACGATCCATGCGTTCGTTCCCCGAAATTCCAATGTGTCCCGGGGTCCAAACGAAGATCACAGAGCGGCCAGACTGAACAAGAAGGGAAACAGATTCCTGAATTAACCGCACCAATGGGTGTTTTGGAAAGCACTGGTCAATGACTTGCAAGCCGCTCAGGAAGTCGCTACAGATGACATACGACTCCCTGGGACAAGATCTGAGGTGCTCAAGTGCCCGACGATTAGGGATCAGCTGTGCAGTAAAGATACTACTTCCACAGGGCAATGAGTGCTGCTCAACATACTCACCGTGCGCATAGGCATACCCACAAGGCCATCGATTAGAGACCGGTTTGTGTAAACTATTTCCGCCTTGTGAAAAGAATCAAATACCGCCTGAAACTGGCGGCGAAGATTGAACAGTGGAGCAGAGGCTTTAGAGTGACAGGACAAGTCCAACCGAAGCTGCAGACGAGGTACGGACCAAGGAGGGGCACGGTAAGGGTAGTGAAAATGGGAGGGATGGGTAGGGATTCAAGTGATGAGAGAAGGGAACGAACACGAACTGCGATCAGTAGACCCGACGTCGGCCGTCATCACGGGGAAGGGAGGGCAAGATCTGGAAAGAGAAGCCTGCGATTCAGGTGGTGATGGAGGCATGTACACTCTTTGATAAAAAACCTGGCCGCCGGCCGGCCGCCGCTGAGCCTAAGTCTGAGCCGATCGCGACATGGGACAATAAAAGTGGCCGCGCTGATTCGCTCTAAGTCCAGCTATCTGCACAATCTGGCAACACTGCAGACTGCGGGGTTCATACAGTACTTCTTGTGTGCAGTTAGAAGATATCTGGGTCAGCTACATCCGTGGTCTTGCGGTAAAGTGCGCGACTTGCATGTTCAGTATTAGCGATCGAAACCGACTGTTGACAAACATTTTAAATTCATGTCACTCGTGCGTGCTGATGCTACATGTGTAAGGGGAGCATATGTGTAACGTATTTCATTTTTTGGTACACTGGTAATAACATTTCGGCCCAATAACATCGCCGCCTCTGGCCGCAGCACTTGGCAGCGCTCTCCGCGGCCCATACACCTCGCCGGCAGCAGCGGTGGCGGCGCTACACAGCGCTGCCTCGCCCTCTGCCCACAGCGCCTGCCGCCGCTCATCGCCCTGGATGCGTAAAATGCTGTAGTGTTGCTGAGTGGTGATCCATAAAAAAAGGTTGCGATTCGCATTTCACACAGGATATAACGAAGCAGACCACCTAGTTTGAATGATGAGCATATAATACATTAAAGTGGCAAAAAATTGTCATTGTCTAATCCAATGGCACTCTACGATGGTTAACACTTATTTGTGGTTTAAATCTCGATCCTTTTCCTTTCAGAAAAGCCTTTCATGTAATTTGTTATTGTTATCAGTTCATATGTATTCATCAAGACACACTATGTAACCCACTAAAATGTTTTAGTGTCGTTGTTTCATTCCTTACGGTAAATGTATGAGCTGTCGTGTCTTCATGTCTCATTTATACAGGAGATATTTCGCATCAATGGAGGTGAATTCGAATTTCTTCGAAGGCGTTTGTATGGTGAAGCAAAGATGACATCTAATACCATTTGCATAATTTGAAGTCGACCTTTCTGAAAGACTTATTGTATAAAGCTTTTCTTATGATTCCGTTAAAGAGTTTCTTCTTGCAATCTGCAGCGTATAAAGTAAAATAAAACGAAATTCCATCCCCAAACGCAAATTCTCCAACCAGGATTAGAACTGCCGCCTCACACAAGCATAAGACACAAGCAGAGCCACACAGCTAACCACACACTGCCGTATATTGCCCTCAGTCTCTCACATATTCAATGTTGAGCCCCTAACGCATCGCGAAAGATAACTTGAAAGTCACCTAGACAAATAACTACAGTCCTTGAGTGCAAAAGTTAAATTTCTGTCTCTCATTTCATGTGGGCATTACACATCATGAGTCATGAAAGTAGAAGAGGAATGTCAAGTGAACTTAGCGAGACAATTCAGTACCACTTGCGGAAGTAACTGCACTATCACAGTGTTGCCAAATATCAGCAACGATGTTGCCAATTCTTAGCTGTACTAGGAAGACCTGTGTAGCGATAAGCGACGCGAAATCGCGTACGTCTCATGTGGGCTTCTAGAGGGGAGTCGCGCATTTTGGTTAATATGCGGCGCTCTCTCCTGATAGTTTCCGTCGTCACATTTAGGATGCAGATATTAAATTCGTCCAATGGGGCCGAAACTAGGGTTTAAATTTTTTGAAGCTTTACTGCATTATGATATATTTTCAGCAAATGACTAGAGAAAAAAATACTGATATTGTGATTGCAACATACGGCAGATCAAAGACTGAGATACGTAAACATGCATCACGATTTCAGTTTCAGCCCCCTCCCCCAAAAAAGACTAAAACAATTACTTTTTTAGATATCTACAAACCCTTTTTTGTGAGTTACTGGAAATGAACGTTGCATCATCCGTCACTAAACAGTAAGGTATCAAACACTTCGCATCTTGAAAGCGACAGCCCACAATATTCTCAATCCTATGCTAGCCTCAACTGGCTTTTAGCCATGCATTGAGAAGAAATGCTGATGAATTGATAACTTACCCTCATCAACGTTCAGTGAGAGCTTTTTGTAACAAAACGAAAAAGTAATGCGAACCATCATTTTCTCCAATGATACTAGGCACTGTTGTCCAAAGATGGACTGTATCTATGTTGAGTCTTGTCAAACGCGTCTCACATTAAAGGAATATTACCTAAACGAATTTAGTCCTCATGAAGCTATAACAGAACAGAGAATCTGGGTGGTTGTGCATATTCCTAAGTTTTCTTACTTTGCCATAATACTTGATGCAAAGATGAGCAAAATACAAATCCATCATCTATCGGTTTCTTCGATTCTTTGGGCAGTCTTCTTTGGTTTGTACTCCTTCACTTCTTCGGCGATCTACTGGTTTTATTGAGAATACAGTAACCAAAATTACGCGACTGTTTGTCCCACTTTTTAATGTCCTTGATTTTTATTCTGAATGACAGTGATGATTTCTGTTGGACTGGTTCCATATATCTGAGCCTAATTAATGAAATTTTATTCCCATGACAGATGAAAGCGATTAGAACCTTGTGTCTCTATAATGAATTTTCATATGAAAAAAATTAACACCTGAAGATGGGTCTTTAAAAACGTGAAAACGGTCGTGGACCTGTAAAGTAACGTTCTTAATAAAAAAAGAACAGCTGACGCGGCTTCAGAATTTATTATTTACTTTATGGGATGATTGAAGTGATTTCCAAATAAGTTGTTCTATCTATATTTAAAATTTTACCATCATTTTAGAACAATTGATAAATTCATTTAAGAAAATGTTCTTTCGTTTTGTTTGTGATGTAACTTCATATTCTTGAAGTAGGTGGCTACAACATCTGCTATGAGGTTTCCAGGAGACAGTTGGCACGGATGATTTTGTTTCACAGTAAGCGGATAAATTTAAGACGTATCGAAACGAAATGTTAAGATCAGCTTTTGCAACAAATCGGACCCGATTTCTAAATTGGCTAGGTTTACAGAAAGTGACTATTATACAGCTAGACATTACTGCTATAAACCCTACCTCATTGATTTACTCACAGCTGAGGCAGATTGCTCGCAACGTGAAAGAGAGTAGGAGTAGTTAATGTATGAAACGACCTTCTTGAACACAAATTCAGTTAACTACGACAATAAGCATATTATGATGTTAATTTTTCAAAATATTTAATGTAGGTGACAAGAAAAAGTCAACTGACTGCAGAATTACATATCAGACACACATCTACATGATGCCGAAGTTGAGAAACAATAGGCCCTACTATGACGTTGGAAAATCTTGATTACATTGATGGCCTGATGAACGAGTTTTTGTAGCTGGCGTCCTGCATGTTAGGATCCGGATCAGTAATTCCACTCAGGCTCGAGATACTGTGCTCTCCAAATTGCACATATGTCACGTGGCCAGCTATTAAAAAAAAAAAAAAAAAAAAAAAAAAAAAAAAAAAAAAAAAAAAAAAAAATAATAAAATAAAAATCAATGAATACCTCATTGAGCCTATTACCAGGTTTGGTTCTCGGTTTATGGTTGATTCATATGCAGGACTTATGTTTACTGTACTCCATTAACTAACAATAAGACTCACAATTTGTCGCAGAAAAGTCTTCAAAATAAATACTCAAATTTTATCCAGTTTCCTTCGAGTTTGCTTCCTGATAAAATAAAATGTCCGCGGGTCATTATGGAAATTACAAGCAACCTGTTATTGACAGAACATCTCGATACGTTAAATAGCGTTCCATTTGAATTTTTTGAGCACATTCCTTGATGAGGTGCTGTCTTTGTTGCCTGCCTCGTTGATTTCATAAAATGTTATGTTGTCTCATGGCCGGATGCGACGCAGACATAGTTTTAATTGCAGTGTGTTCATTACAGCGCGTTGATAGGTTTCAAAGTACAAACTTAATGGTGACTTTTAGGTGCCAGGTATCTCACGTCGATAGATTATCATTCGATCGGTGTCGTCGCAGATAGCGGACGACATTAATTTACTAACCATTGCAATGTTCAATGCAATTCGTGAATTTCATTTATTTCTTATGTTACAGTCAAAACGCGTAAGTTCCAAGAGGTCTACCGAACATCTGTTAGGCTCCGTTTGATGGCTTCCTCTGTTCAGAACGAAAACTATCCCTCCAGCAGGCGCGCTCCGCCTTCTCCGTTTCCAGACGCGCGAGCCTTCGCTCGCTCGTTGTGCCGCATTTACCAAAACGACCGTGGCTGCCCCCACCGCATCATACCTCTTATCGACTTCAGAAAAGTAATGAAAGAAATTACCCTTCAAGTTGGTGGCCACTAAACGCTACTGTTAGCATTACTCATGATGCAAGAACACTTTGTGTTCCAGTGTTACTATGATGTCTGACATAGCTCTTAAAAATTCGAAAATTTATTGAAACTATCCTTAACGCGGTAGCAATTATCGAGTGGACAAAAGTTACTTTATACGTCTTAGTCTATTTTAAAACCTCGTTTATATGCATTTTCCATTTGAATGATTATTTTACACTTTTCAAATTTTGTGTGTGTGAAATTTTTCATTCAATTTCAAACGTTTTTATGAGAATACAACAGAGACATTCGATACATTTGTTTTATTTCTATTTCACCTAACCCCTCTTATGTATTAGTCACGAAAAGATCGTGAAGGTAAAAAAGATAGGGCGATATGAACTCACACTAAGTCTTACCAGAAATAGTTTTAACGGCGAACCATTCACAACTGGAAGAGAAACAGGCGGAAACAGCAGTTGTATAAAAAGTGCCCTCCACCACACACCAATTAAGAAATGGCGTTAATGAAGCAGTGTCATCCAGTTCTAAGTTTAGTTGAAAGTTAAAGGTCTCTTGTTCAGGGGGAACTTAGTTTGAAATGAACTGCAAAATTTGTACCAACACACGGGAACATGAACAAAGTAAGCTCTATTGCACACGTGACACGAAAGAAATAAGGAAGGTTACGATTTAACGTCCCCTCGACAAGGGGCCATTAGAGCGAAGCAGAAGTTCGGATTGTCATGATAAGGATGTGGAAGGAAATCGGCCGTGTCCTGCCGCAGGGACCATTCCGGTATTTGCCTAGACTGATTTAGGAAAATCATGGAAAACTCAAATCCAAATGGCCGAAGGCCAGTTCGATGCGCCGTGCAGCCGAATATGAGTCCCGTGTGTTACCACTGCACTAACTCGTACCGTAGCAAAAACGAATGCGAGTAAATATTTCATTATCACGCGGTTCTGAGTTATGTTAATTAAGTTTCTGGTCTATCGTTAATATAAAATCAATTGTAAAATTTGTAACAAAAACACAATAGACAATAAAGCAACCTAATAAACACGTGTTACAACGATTAAAATTGATCTATGAATTGTGCCATGGTTTAAAACAACATTAACGAAAGCAATTGCACTGTTGCTTGTTAAAAGATAGTAAATAAAAGTATTGACGTATCTCTTATTCATTGATTTTGAACAGATGCCGTAGAATGCGCAAGGCTATAATTTTACCGCTATTATAAAAATTAAATGGACTGAGTACAAAATTTGTAAATAAATTGGATCCAAATTATCATTATGAATGAGGTTAATAAATGAGCAATCCGTTAATGTCCTCTGCCTACGTATCGGTTTCAAATTAAGGGTGTTAAAAGAAGTGTTCCAGATTTTCAGAGGAACTTTTACGGATGAAACAAGAGAATAATGACCGTTATACATTAGCTCTAACTCGCTTATATTAATGGATATGAAAACTTGTTGATCTTCAATATTGTGAAACATATTGAACAAACAAATGTAACGGTAATACAAAATAAAATTCAGAGATCGACTTGAAATAAAAACTAATGGTACTAACAATAATAAAGCACAGCAGTTCAACCACTTCACGAGGAGAATTATAGGGAAAATATGTGTTTAACAATATTAAGGAGATGAACAGCAATAGCAAACTGTTTACGGTTACGAACAATATTCCTACTGCCCATGGACGATAGACCTGAAACAACCAAACGGTTTGGTTTATACGACAATTTCACTTTTGGCGGTTGCAATTACTTTACAAATAATAGATCGAATGAATGGAGTAATTTGAAGGGAAACGAATTATTACAATTACTTTGAATCACCTGGAAAGATAAAAATATTTAAGACAAAAAGTACTTCTGAAGTAACATTAAACACTAACATTATAATTCACCTAAACAGGGGCATCACTATACGAAGAAAACAGTTTCTTATTGGGAAAGGGTATGCGGATGTAATAGAAGTCACTATATTCTGCAGCAAAAGCCGTCTGGTCAATTTTATGATTATCGGTAAAAACGTGCGTAATAGCTGCTCTAGGACGGTACCCACCAGATGCTCATTTTGGTGATACTCCTGAAATGTGAGCCGCGTATAACAAGACTGAACATATATACGTCCAATTTGGGACAAAAATGCGTAGGAACTTTGGAGAAAGTAGTCATTTCACACGTTATCCGTTTCGTTAAAAGAAACTCTCCCCGGAATTTGATGAAGGGAAGTCATCTGTTCATCAGCATTTTCAATGATGTTGTTGGATGAAGCCTTACTTAGAATGGGCTTTGGCAGCGCAGCATGGATAAAAGCCAGTTGAAGCAAGTTGTTTGTAGG
The DNA here is from genome assembly GCA_026315105.1 of Locusta migratoria. NCBI lineage: Eukaryota > Metazoa > Arthropoda > Insecta > Orthoptera > Acrididae > Locusta > Locusta migratoria. The sequence continues at coordinate 150,829,311 of CM048744.1, forward strand.
AATGAGGATATTGTGGGATGGCCAAGAAATTCTTCCTATATCTTAGCAGTATTGGTTACGATACTAGGCAACTCTGATCGTTCCCTTAGTTTCAGAATTCGAGGTATTTTCCAATATTCATGAGGATATGAGATTAGTCATTGCATTTAAATGACTCTGTTATCCTGAAGTAAATATTCGACCGCAGAAAGGTCTACCCCTGCTTAAATTGCAAACAGTTTTGTGTTCCATGTCGGGACTGTGTGTATTAACTGCCAACAAATGTCAGATAACTGAACGAGTAATCTCATTTTAGCTCGGTGGCGCCATTCTCGTTTTCTGATCTACAGCAAGCATAGTTGATTAGTGAGGTATCGTTGTACTAGTGATGTGTGTGGCTTCACGTCTATTTTTCTCCTCTGAAAAATGTCCTAAATGGTATTCAGCAACGAAATACCAAAACTCATTGCAGTGTGTCAACCAAGAGAACGGCATTTTCTATTGTTATTGTAATCTTTATCATTCTGCTGTAACGCCATAAACATCATCATTATTTCCATCATTATTATCATTAATTCAGTTGCAAAAGCGTTCTTTCCAATGTGGCCAAGAGACCAGAAAGAATGTGTGGTTTGACGAAAAATAGGACAATAGGAGAAAGTTGGTAAAACGTTTGTAACAATTTCTGTTAATTTAACATCGTGATCACAGATACTAAGGAACATCACATGCAAGTCATAGGTTGCAACGTTCGAAAAATCCATCAGACACATGGGTTCGGATTCTCATCATCATTTGTTGGCCCAACAAGGCTGTAACACTACGAAATAAAAAGCTGCTTAGTAGTCTATAGATTATATGTATATGTTTGCAGAGGAAAAACCTCAGAATTGCACATTTCGCACATATACAGTTTAGTTTCTATGGTCATGGCCGTAATGTTAAATATCCAGTCTTCTGAATACTCAAATGAAATAATTACTGTGTTGCACAAATAATCAGTTAACTATGTTTCTTCTGGCTTTCAAGCACACCAACACATTTATGTATTCACGTAGAAGACATGAAATATTACTTGCACAGTCGTAAGGCTGCATTTTGAAACGCAGTCGCTTTCTAGTTACAAAGTTTTTCGAGACGGATGGGGCATCATTATTTCCAGTAACTTTTCATCAAAAAAATTAGCTCTTGTCGAAATGTAACAAAGCAATTGTTTTATTCTTTTTTGGGGGGGGGGTGAAACTGTAATCGTGATGCATGTTTACGAATCTCAGTCTTTGATCTGCCGTATGTTGCAATCACAATATCAGTATTTGTTTCTCTAGTCATTTGCTGAAAATATATCATAATGCAGTAAAGCTTCAAAAAATTTAAACCCTAGTTTCGGCCTCATTGGACGAATTTAATATCTGCATCCTAAATGTGACGACGGAAACTATCAGGAGAGAGCGCCGCATATTAACCAAAATGCGCGACTCCCCTCTAGAAGCCCACATGAGACGTACGCGATTTCGCGTCGCTTATCGCTACACAGGTCTTCCTAGTACAGCTAAGAATTGGCAACATCGTTGCTGATATTTGGCAACACTGTGATAGTGCAGTTACTTCCGCAAGTGGTACTGAATTGTCTCGCTAAGTTCACTTGACATTCCTCTTCTACTTTCATGACTCATGATGTGTAATGCCCACATGAAATGAGAGACAGAAATTTAACTTTTGCACTCAAGGACTGTAGTTATTTGTCTAGGTGACTTTCAAGTTATCTTTCGCGATGCGTTAGGGGCTCAACATTGAATATGTGAGAGACTGAGGGCAATATACGGCAGTGTGTGGTTAGCTGTGTGGCTCTGCTTGTGTCTTATGCTTGTGTGAGGCGGCAGTTCTAATCCTGGTTGGAGAATTTGCGTTTGGGGATGGAATTTCGTTTTATTTTACTTTATACGCTGCAGATTGCAAGAAGAAACTCTTTAACGGAATCATAAGAAAAGCTTTATACAATAAGTCTTTCAGAAAGGTCGACTTCAAATTATGCAAATGGTATTAGATGTCATCTTTGCTTCACCATACAAACGCCTTCGAAGAAATTCGAATTCACCTCCATTGATGCGAAATATCTCCTGTATAAATGAGACATGAAGACACGACAGCTCATACATTTACCGTAAGGAATGAAACAACGACACTAAAACATTTTAGTGGGTTACATAGTGTGTCTTGATGAATACATATGAACTGATAACAATAACAAATTACATGAAAGGCTTTTCTGAAAGGAAAAGGATCGAGATTTAAACCACAAATAAGTGTTAACCATCGTAGAGTGCCATTGGATTAGACAATGACAATTTTTTGCCACTTTAATGTATTATATGCTCATCATTCAAACTAGGTGGTCTGCTTCGTTATATCCTGTGTGAAATGCGAATCGCAACCTTTTTTTATGGATCACCACTCAGCAACACTACAGCATTTTACGCATCCAGGGCGATGAGCGGCGGCAGGCGCTGTGGGCAGAGGGCGAGGCAGCGCTGTGTAGCGCCGCCACCGCTGCTGCCGGCGAGGTGTATGGGCCGCGGAGAGCGCTGCCAAGTGCTGCGGCCAGAGGCGGCGATGTTATTGGGCCGAAATGTTATTACCAGTGTACCAAAAAATGAAATACGTTACACATATGCTCCCCTTACACATGTAGCATCAGCACGCACGAGTGACATGAATTTAAAATGTTTGTCAACAGTCGGTTTCGATCGCTAATACTGAACATGCAAGTCGCGCACTTTACCGCAAGACCACGGATGTAACTGACCCACATATTTTCTAACTGCACACAAGAAGTACTGTATGAACCCCGCAGTCTGCAGTGTTGCCAGATTGTGCAGATAGCTGGACTTAGAGCGAATCAGCGCGGCCACTTTTATTGTCCCATGTCGCGATCGGCTCGGACTTAGGCTCAGCGGCGGCCGGCCGGCGGCCAGGTTTTTTGTCAAAGAGTGTACATGGTCAACATAGGAAGTGAGCAAATGTTGCCGGCGGAGCCGCAGGGAAGGAACCCCTGCTTCGGCTAACAGCCTAGTCACTGGACTTGTACGAAAGGCCCCTGTCGCCAAACGGACACCACTATGTAGGACTGGGTCCAAGACCTGCAGTGCTGGAGGCACTGCATACACTATATTCCTGTAGTTCAGGAGCGATTGTGTGAGGGTCTTGTAGAGATGCAGGAGTGTTGGGCGTGAGGCTTCCCAAACAGTGTGGCCGAGACAGCGAAGAATGTTGAGCATTTCTGTTGCAGCTGACGATGGTGCGGCTACTAAGTCAGCTGGGCATCAAAAACCATGCCTAGGAAGAGGAGTTCGTCACCCAGGTACAACTCTGAATCGAAGTGAAACTCCTGCCAGCGACAGTAGTGCATCACTAGGTCTTGGAGCCCGATAAGTGGAAACCATGGTTCCCTGGAGCCACCGTTCAGTGACATCGATGGTGGCGGAGCTGAAGTAGATGCAAAACTCATCCGCAAATTTGGAGGAGGAAACTGATGACCCAACTGCTGTTGCGAGACCATTGATTGCAATCAAAAAGAGGGAGACGCTGAGAACAGAGCTCTGTGGAACACCATTCTCCTGGATTTGAGAAGAGCTGAGACAGGTGCCTACACGAACCTGAAAAGAGGGGGCGATAGAAAGTTCTGTATGAAAATTGGAAGTGAACCGTGCAGGCCACAATTGTGCAAGGTAGCCAGAATATGCTGGCGCCAGGTAGTATCATATGCCTTTCGTAGATCGAAAAATAATGCAACGAGATGCTCGTGCCTGGTGAAAGCAGTGAGAGTAGACGAGGTTGTCCATGGCTGATCGACCTTGACGGAAGCCCCCTTGTTGTGGGACAAGGAGTCCCCAGTCTTCAAGGATCCACATGAGCAGCTGACTCACCATACATTCAAGTACAGAGAACGTTGGTGAGGCTGATCGGGCGGTAGCTCTCAGCCACCAAGGGATCTGCTCCAGGTTTCAAGACTGGGATGACAATGCTTTCTCGCCACTGTGATGGGAAAACCCGTCTGCCCAGATATAAACAGGGCAAGAAGCTGGTGTTGAAACTCAGCCGAAAGGTGACGAAGGGACTAGCTGTGTATCCGATCTGGTCCTGGAGAGGTATCGTGGCATGCAGCAAGAGCAGTTTCAAACTCCCACTCACTAAATGGGGCATTGTAGAGTACCTGGCGGCGTGTGCCGAACGATATGTGCTTCCGCTCAACCCTCCCTTTGAGGGTGTGGAAGTCTGCACTGTAAGTTTCAGTTGCAGAGAAGCGTGCATAAGGCTCTGTCATGTACTCGGCTGTGGCTTTTGGGTCAGTGCAGAGTGTATCCTGGGTGATGAGCGATGGGAATCCTGTTGGTGGGCGATATGCGAAGAGGCGCTGTACTTGGGTCCAGACCTGAGAAATGGTGGCGCAAGAGCCGATAGAGGCTACAAACCTCCCAGGAAACCTTCTTACTCTGCGGAATCAATCGCTGAGCCGTTTTAAGGCGATTAGGTTCTCTGTGGATGGGTGTCGCGGGTGTCGCTGAAGTGCGCGCCGACGTCCTGAATGGGCACAGCTATCTCCTGTGTCCACCAGAGGATGTCGGATTGAGCCAGATGTTGTTGTGACAGTTTTCTCAGAAGCAGTAACAATGGCCTTCATGACTAGCTGGACAGCCACTTCAACGCCAGCCGCAAGCAGAATCGTAACCACGGCAGCCGAAGCATATTCTGGCCAGTCAGCCCTGTGGTGCGACCACTGAGGTAGACAGTTTGCAGCTCCAATCTGTGGGAGCAATAGAAAGGTGGGAAAACGGTCGCTGCCACAGAGATCATCATGGACTTTCCAAATCAGATTAGGAAGAAGACACGCTGATGGCTGATAACGTGCCGTAAGCTACGCTAAAGTGCATGGGAGCACCTGTATTGAGGAGGTAAACGTTCCGCTGTGTCAGGAGTGTCTCTGCATCCCTACCTTGAGTCGAGGTCTGCGTCCCACCCCACACAGGGTGGTTGGCAATAAAGTCCCCCAAAAAGAGAGAAGGCGGGGGAAGTTGCGCGACCAAGGCAACGAGGTCAGTAAGACGAACAACCTCATCTGTAGAGAGGTAAAGGGGAGAGATTGTTAGTTCCTGCCTAACTCGGATCCTAACAGCCACTGCCTCAAGATTCGTGGTGAGGGGAACAGTAGCAAAGGGGACAGTGGCGAGGACATTGTCACAGAACGGACGATTTTTAAAATAGCCCTGATAGGCGCATAGGGCAGGGATCATCTGAACAGAAAACCACGTTTCCTGTAACGCTATGCAGAGGGTAGAAAATTGGCACAGTAACTGTTGCAGCTCAGCCAGATGGTGGAAAAAACCGCCGCAATTGCACTGGAGAATTTCGCGTTTACTAAACTGAAAGGCCATTTTAGAAAGGTAAGAACGTTAGTGCAGTGAATCACCTGCTGCAGACGGTTGAGTGTCCATAGAGTCCAGAACCATTGGTTCCGTGGACTCAGTGAGGGCAATATACTCGGGTGATCTCCACCCCATCATCTGATGTAGAATATGGAGTGTGTGTGGCTTTAGAGCCACCGGAGGGTCATTTTTCTTATTCATCCTTTCCCTCTCGCTGGCGCTTAGGTTTTCAGGTTTTCAGGGCTGAGAGGGTTTCTCAGTAGTGGCTTCAGGGGTGGAACAAGAGCGGGAAGCCTTTCTATCAGCAGGTTGTGGATCCTTCAGCCATTAGCTGGGATCCACTGATGCACTAAGTGAAGCCTTAGTGCCCTGAGAGACCCCTTCCGAGCGAGGGGAGCCGGAGGAGGCTGTTCCTCCTCCAGCTGGGAGGTGGGAGCTGGTGTTCCCGATGGCGGGGGTGGAGTTGCCGCCACAGGTGGTAGTGGGGGGCACTGTGAGGAGTGCCCCGATCTTCAAGGCGGCAGATGAGCTTTTTATCGCCCTTTGGCCCACAGAAGGTTGTAGCACAGTAGGTTCTATCGTCATCAGAACAGGTGGCAATGATGTAACTGTAGTGAAAGGCGTTGTCATGGAAACTGGATGAAGCTGTTTATGTTTTTTATGTCCCTCCGTATATTTCAGTCTATCCAGTGTCTTTATTTTTCCATAATATTTTGCTCTTTGCGGAGCATAGTACAGTCTGGAGAATATGGTGGTTGCTGTTGCCCACAGATAGCGTCCGGATGTGAAGGACGCCCATATTCACTACTTGTGGGGTTAGAGTTACATCTGGAGGACATACGCCCGAATTTTCAGCATTTGAAACACCACGTTGGGGGAGGGGTATAAGGCTTTACGTCACACCGGTAAATCACGACCTTGACCTTTTCAGGCACTGTATCGCCGTCCAAGGCCAAGATGAGTGCACTGGTGGCAATCCTATAATCCTTCGGACCCCTATACACGCGCCGGACAAAGTGAACACACCGTCGCTCTAGGTTGGTGCGCAACTCTTCATCAGACTGTAAAGGAAGGTCCCTGTGAGAGATCAGACCCTTGATTATGTTAAGCGATTTGTGGGGTGTTATACAGACCGGAACATCACCCAGCTTGTCGCAAACAAGCAATGCTCTCGATTGGGCGTATGGTGCTGCTTCGATCAGTACTGAACCGCTCCTCATCTTCGACATGGCTGAGACTTCGCCATATTTATCTTCAAGGTTTTCTACGAAGAAAGGTGGCTTCGCCGTCGTGTCTTTAGCCCGCCGTTCCTTCCAAGGGGTAGCCAAGGAAGGAAACGTTTGGGGATCGTTAAAAGCAACTCTTCCACGCTTGGAGACAGCGGTTGTACGTCCACCAACGTTGCTCTGAGATCGTTTCATTCTCGTCCTACGAGCAGCTAGGGAACTATACGTCCGCCGAGGCAGAGCCCCGCTTGCCTGCGTACGCGTAATACAACTGAGGTGCGGCAGGTTCCTTAGAGGTTGCTCGCTAGCGACTGTTCAACCTCAAAAGCCATGCACTCCTCGGCAAGTAGCACACCTTGAGATTGAGTTTTTTTTATAGAGGTTTGTACCGTCCTTGCTACTCGGGCGATTAAGCCAAGATCCCAGGCTCTGAAACTTACAACGTTCTACCGTTGCGCCAAACGATGGTCGTTGAAGGACGCACAGAGATTACAGTGTGCCGGATTGTTGGTGCAGTCCACAGCTCTGGACCCTGGTTTCACCAAGCCCGTACTCAGCAAATCAATGCTGAGCCGCTGAGGGTAATATTCTAAACAACTTGCAGATACTGGTAGTTACATATACAAATGGAGTCCTAGATTTCTCGTTTTTCTCCTAAACAGTTTTTCATTATTAATGGAATATGTTGAAAGTCATTAATTAGAATCAATGCATCTACTAACGCAATAAAAACATTTTTCGTAAAAGGCGACTGGTTGGTGTCATTCAATTATTTCACCACAGTCGCAGTGTTGGTCATCCATAATGGATAAAAGTTTTAAAAGGAATAAATGTGGTAATACCGGATCCCACAAAGCTCTAGTACTTAATCTATATACAAAGTTACTGTTATCAGTACGCCATTTACAACAGTGATTGTAAAAGTATCTCTTCGATTTGTGTACATGTGATAAAGAAGCCTATGTTTGCAATTCATTGGTATGTATTTCATGATATGTTTACAAAATAGAACAAATGCACTTTTCAGGGAAAGCGCTGTTACCTTTGAACAACTCCGAATTTTGCAGGATATAGTTGTTTTCAATTAACAAGAAAACCTCTTAGCAAACAAGATGCAAAAAGAGATGCCAGTGGCGGGGTTGTTATTTTTTATTTGTTTATATTTTTTGTTATTTGGGTAGATCGATGCTTTGCGGTCGTTGTTCATGATCGTTTCGTTGAGAATTTTGCTCAGTTTTTTTTATTACAGATTCATTGGTTTTTTGGTGTGATCGGTCCTATGAGTATGTTGGTTTATTTTGTTTAATTTTGATCGTTTCGTAGTTGACTCAGGTTTTTCGTTACAGAGGGCGTCGAGCACTCTGACCGAGCACGCTGAGCTACCACGCCAGCAGCCCTTTGACCGAGCTCTCTGAGCCACCGCGCTCGGCAACTTCCGACCCACCGTGTAACATGTTCGTGCATCACAAACTAATTCGCTGCCCATTACACTACGCCGAAAGCTGCGAGAATAGTCCGTAATACTCGTACCATCGATGGAAGGTGTTATCTGCTAACATGGAATTTTAGACATTAGATTGCAATTCATTGTGCTAACGAGGACGTGTTTTTGATAATTTTCAGTGCGTCTTTGATTCTAAACGACAACGCTTGAGTTATAAGAAGAAAATAATCAAAAACAGAAAGCAAGATGGCGTATACAAAAGAGAGTTTAGGGCGAGAGATGTCATGTGACTGATTTCCGAACGGCAAATGTTGAGCACCTCTGTAAAACAAACCAGATATGTGAACTATGGTGGTTATTATTTTATGTATATTTTACTGTGTTGCTTTTGAACACCCATTCATTTTATATCTGACTATCCTCCAGCACATGATTTTCTATATAACTATCATCCAGTACAGCCGCGGCGGAACGCATTCAGGCGCTATGCTACGATGCGCGATGCTGTTCCCCGTCGGGGGTTCGAATCCCCCTTCGTGGATAAGTTGTTTGTAAGTTTAGAAACTGATGACCCCGCAGTTAAGTCCCTTAAGCTTAACAAACATTAGAATATTTTTGAATATCCACTAGAGCTACCAGATTTTATGTGGAGCACTATAATTAGCAGTTCAATGTCAATGAGACCAGATGATGACATCAAAGAGTATGGAAACCGGTCGTCTCGAATAAATAAAATAAAAATTGCCATCTTGGCATCTATCCTATTTATACAACACGATCGTCCCCTAAGATTGACCGACCTGTCTGTGTTATATAGCATAACTGACACTCTTTACACATGATTTTATACAACCCACTGTTCAGGATGGCTGGCTGTTAGTCCTTCGAGTTGAAGAGACGTCTACCTAAAGTATGTCGGTCATAGAAAGATACCGAAAATTCGTTTGCCTTTAAAATGTTACTAATCCTATTGGAAATTTTACCTAAGAAAGGCAACCTAAACCATTTTCTTTTTTATATTTCTGTAGTGTTTACTGGGTAGAGTAGGGCTCTTGCTTGTTTCTTCCTTTTCTTATTAAGAGTATTGCCGATCATGGTGAGCTGAAATTCATTATTTGTTGCTATAGCTTTTATTGTGTGAGTTCTTAGTCATAGTAATGCACACGAGACGGTGTATCATGTGGTGGAATGCTCTATGTTTGCGAGCTGTTGGGCGTAGAGAGTTAGCTGGGATGAAAGTATCAGTAAAGCTGTCTTCTACGTAGATTTTAAAGTTATGGCTATGATTTCTACCCGTATGTTCAAATGTTTGTACAGTTTGTGGGACTTAACTACGGGGTCGTCAGTCCCTAAACTTACAAACTACTTATGAACTACTTACGAACTAGGACGACACAAATATCCATGCCCGAGGGGGGATTCGAACCCCCGACCGTAGTGGCCGTGCAGACCGTGACTGGAGCACCTCAGTCTCCTCGGCCACCGCGGCCGGCTCTACCCATATGTTCATGCCTAGAAAATTAATGGTGGGACCAACTACTTCTATACTAACATTATGTTTCGTAGGAAATTAAAATTAATTTCGTAGTTGACAAAATAAGGTTGCTGCAAAACTGTTCATCCGTACATTCGTGGACAGGAAAAAAGAAAACTTATTGATTACTTCAATTTTAAAGCTTTCACACAAATACTTTAAGAAATATAATAGGATGTCAAATCTGCGCTACTGAATGCCTGCGTGAAACAAATCACAACAAAACCACGCTCCTTAGCTCACAATAAGGTGCGAAGTATTGTCTTGTTCATCCTCTTCAGAAATTATTTGAAGTTCATTAAAAGTAAATCCACTATTTTTTCCATTCCACTTTTATGATACTTCATATTAATAGTAATTAATTTTTCCACTGTAGATTTTCCTCTGCTCTGCTTACAGTCTTGATTCAACATCTCAACGACTATACAAAATGTTCAAATTTTCGAATAGACTAAAGTTAGAAACTATTTACAGTGACATAAAGCACAGCACACATATCCATGCCCGAGGGAGAACTCGAATCTCCTACGGGAACGACCAACCGATCGCAGCATGATGCCTTATAGCATGCGCCCATTCCATATGGCTTCACGACTACACCTTAACTGCATCACTGCCACCACTTAACTGTCCCAACAGCTACTGCCTTAGCGCAAAGATTATAATGAGGCCAGCAGGTCGCCATCTCTGATCGAGTGCGCGCGCGTAAATAAATAAATAAATAAATAAAATAAAAAATAAATAAAAAAATAAATAAAAAAGCAAGTAAATAAAATGAAATAAAAGTGTATTTCAACTTTCTTCTTTCTGTTCTTCTATTAGATTATTTTATATGTACATTCAAAGTATTTGTGTAGCATGAGAAACGTTTTACGTCGTGGAGACAAGCGGTCGCTTAATATAGGCGGCCGCGGCCGCATCGTTGCAATGCGCATGCGCGGCTGAGGTTCATATTCTCTTCTGAACCCCCTGGAGGCAGGATATGGGCGCTCCCATGGCAGGGAGGGACGAGGGGAAACGTCGCTTTTAACAGTGGCGTTGGAGCTGGTAGAAACACCAGCTCCTGGCTACTCGAGCTCTGGCGGTTACACACGAATGGTCCCGAAGAAAAGACAATGGAACTACTGCTCACCTCGCCTTGCGTATGTGTACATCCTCCATGAGGGCAACATCCGTCCTTCATATTTGTTTTTCGCACATTGGAGATTCATCAAAACAAGTCACATTTGGTAAAATATCTTATAACTATAAATTAAAGACGCATCAACTGTAAAAGCCTGCAGAAAATACGATCATGATAATAACGAAGTCACTACTGTTTACCTAGCAAGAATAGCCGAGTGGTTAGCGCCATCGCTATGCGCTGTCGAAGTTGCTATAGCCGGGCCGAAATACGAAGATCCCTGGCTCCGCCTACTGGGCTGGGAGACCGCCGCGGCCGCGGAAACTGAATGCAGCCGTGTTGCCAAGTAGTTGGTTCGCTGCCTGACAGTATAGCTTAACGGTCGGTGCTGTCTGACAGAACTGGCAACAGTGCAGAGCGTACCGAACGCGCGCATGCGCAGAGCAAAGCTCGCGTTTGACTAACTCCAATGGTCTGCTGCCGCAGCCGGCGCTCAAAGCCGATTGGCGCAAACACCAGGGATCATGCTATTACGGCTCGACTATAGGTTCGACACCAATTGCAAGCAATTTTTTTAAACCCAATCTTCTTTTTAACAGATACGGGAACAATTATTTTATTTATTTATTTATTTTATTTATTTAGCCTGATCAGATTAGGGCCATCAGGCCCTCTCTTACATCGGACCAGGGTTTTACACATACAGTATTTCTTTACATGTGAGTTACCTATAACATAATAATGATTTTTACAGATGAACAGTTAATAACATTATTTATACAGGTTGATTACATGTAAAAGGATGTAAATAAAAGGTAATAACTTAACTCTACATATGTAATAACTTAACTCTAAATAGGATTAATACTAACAGTACCACTGAGACACCTTCTGCTGCTGCTGCTGGTGTAATAATAGAAGTAACAACATTTATATTAGCAGATACAATATTTACTTTTGAATATATCGAGATTGGTTAACGCATGGCGAATTCTGACAGAAGCTGTACCTGGCGAGAGCAATGGCAGTTGAAGAATATCTGGGAGGAGGAATGGATGTGACGTACCTGGACCGTAGGGTAATAAAGACTGGCGTCATTATTGCTTTAGTAGATAACCCATTAACTGTCGTTTGAAGCTGGCAATGTTATTCAGTTCTCTGATATACTGAGGTAGATTGTTCCAGAGCCTGGTTCCTGCTACTGAAAAGGATTTTTAGAAACCGGCTGAGTGATGGATAGGGACAGAAAGGGTTTTGCTCTGACAGGAACGAGTAGTTGTTTTATGTCGATGAGATAAGAGTGTTAAGGTCGAGGAAAGATATGAGGGACAGTGTACGTTGATAAGAGAGTAGAGGAAACAGAGTGTATGAAAATCTCTGCGCTTGTCAGCACGGAGCCAGGATAGTTGCTTATAAGATGGTGAAATGTGATCAAAGAGACGGATGTTACATATATATCGAACGCAGGCATTCATGATTAGTTCCAGACGTCGTGAGCTTTCCCAAGAGAGACCTTGCAAGATAACATCACCGTAATCAAAAATTGGAATTACAAGCGTTTGTATAAGTTTCTTTTTAAGATCGAGGGGAAAAAACTTCTTATATCTCTGTAGGGCATGAAGAGATGCTGATGCTTTCCTACACACGGCGGCTGTGTGCTCAGCCCAATTTAGTTTGTCGTCTATTATCACTCCCAGACTTTTTGCCGAGGGCGAAAAATAGATAGATGTGTCATTTAATATTAATGGTGGTTGAGATTCGCGGTATTTGTGGTTAATGAGTCTAGGATGACCTACCAGCATCGCTTGTGTTTTACTTGGATTGAGCTTTAATCCTATATTCTGTGCCCACTTTGATAGTGCACATAGGTCAGAATTAAAATTCTCGATTGCTGCCTTCAGGTTTTTTGGTTTTGCACTTAAATACAACTGCAGGTCATCGGCATACCAATGACTTTTGTATTGGAAACGAAGGCTTCCGCGGCCGTTGTCATTGTTGATAAAACTCTTCTGGTTATTGGACCGGTACCGCATCGACAATGTACCAAGTATTTCTCCGACGTTTCGGCCAGTATTGCAAGCGGCCATCTTCTGGGTGTTACGTAACAGAAGAGTTTTATCGACTTTTGTATTGTTGCTTGCCACATATACTTTGGACGTTTTAGCAAATGTGTCGCGATTTTGAGTGTAAATGACATCTATTCTCTTCGTTGCAAAAAATATTTAACTGTTTGAAAATATGTGGGGAAGCGCAAGCAGCCCTGCTATTTTAATCCACAACAGAGACGGTTTTAGAACTACTGCTTCCAATACTTGTAATTTTGTACGATTGCAGAAAGTATAACAATTGGAAAAAGTAAGTACATTAGCTTTAATTCAATAGACTACAGAAACACCCAAAGCCACAAACATACACATACACACCAGTGGCATAGCTATGATAGGGCTAGGCGGGGCAGTGCCCCGGGGCCCCCGAGCTCTAGGGGCCCCTCGGCCTCCGTGAACGAAGTTCGAAAAAGTTACAGTAGAGCGTGGAATTTTTTATTTACTCTCCCTTCCTACCGTCCATCATCTCCCTCTCCCAACAAACCATGATTCCCTCAACAGCCGCTATAAGATTGTTTCTAATGGGCCCACTAGTCGCTATGTACAACAATCTGCACACTTCAGTCGGCGTAGCAGCACAAGTAGCGACAGCATCAAAGTTGCTCGCGGCAACAGCTGCGGCTTCCAAGTGTTGCGGCATGCCGCTCAGCGCATTGTGAAGGATCACACGCCTCCAAATACTGTACAGTACTTCTTATTGACAAATAGAATTGCACAGTTCGATTATCCGAATATTCGCTTTTCCGAACACACATGTTCCCAATTGCATCGTATAATGTACGTTCTGCCTCAAACGCAAGAAGTCAAATGCAAAAATTATTCCTACCTCAGAAGAAGACATAAAAAGGTCTATTGCTTGTCCGCTAAGACGTGGACCCTGCCACCGTTAGTGTATTGTCGGTCGAAGTCGGAGTTGCCATGGCTCACAATCTTGCGAAATAACAGTGAATGGCGCTGAATTACTAGCAGTGTGTTTGACAATACACGGTGTGCCCACATTTGAATATTAAGTCTTTACATGTTGCCCATCGGGGGTTGGAATCCCCCCTCGGGCATAGATGTTTGTGTTGTCCTTAGTATAAGGTAGTTTGTAAGTTTAGGGACTGGTGACCACGCAGTTAAGTCCCATAAGCTTTACAAATATTTGAACATTTGAATAGATGTCTATGCACTCTTAAATTAGTGCGAGAAGAAGAGAAAATATGGTTTTTTGTCGCAATAGTGAAGTATGCATTTTGTACGCTGCCTTCTACCCCACTGTGACGATAATAAGCGAAGATGTCAACTGAAGTTATTGGGCACGGCTCAGTCCAAAGTGTTTCATCAACAATCCGACAACTTCCAATATTTCCACTGTTTTCCTTCTTTGACTGGGCTATCAACGAAATTTCTCCGATCGGTACTGAGCAAAGAGCTAATAGCGCAGTAGTTTATCGAGAGTGAGTTCTCGGCACTGACAACTGTCTGCCTGCTGTCACCATGGACGCCTTAGTCCTGACTGTTCCCGGTTTGCTTCGCGGGAGGGAGCCATGTTTTCGTCTTTGAGTAATACCTTTATTTTATTTTATTTTATTTTTTTACTAACTTTTGCCTGCGACTTCATTCACCTTGTATGGGACAACTTTGGGAACTGTCCGATGGGGTCGTTTAATCTGTTTGTCCTACCCAGGTCCAACTGTATCCCTCTACAAAATTTCATCCAAATCCACACAGTAATTGTTGCGTTAAAGCATAACAAACAAAGAAACTTTCACAGTTATTATATTAGAGAATAAGATTAAATGTTGTGTGCTGCGTGACACACAACAATTTACTTAGGAGTATTTAGGTGCGCCTTATTATGTCTTCCAGTGGGCGGTAAGGAGCTGATGATGTAGTTTTGCATCTGCATATTTTCAGTTTAAAGAGGGCCCCAACGTCATTTTTGCCCCGGGGCCCTTGGTGACATAGCTACGCCACTGATACACACAGGTTAAAAACGTAGCATGTCATTCGACAGTGTTGGACCAGAAATGGACTCGAAGTAAGCTGGACGTGAGTGTGGAGTGGTGTGGTGCGGTGGTGGGGGCAGAGCAGTGCAAACACCTGCTGCCCCGCCCCCTCCAGAGTACAGGGCCACGCCCCCTCCCCCTGCTGTGAGAGAAGCGCGGCCGCACACTCCTCGCGGCTGGCGCGTTATGAAGCCCGCGGAAGAGCCACGGCAAACACCGCACACTCAACTTCTTCCTGCGGCAACCACTGCTACAGCTAGAGGTCTGCACAGATAAGAAAGGTGTTATCCGCATCGCATCCGCTAGACCCATATACGCAACCGCATCCGCATCCGTGCCATTGTATCCGCATCCGCAAGTTCATTATCCGCAACCGCAGACATTAAAGATTTTTGAATGGGGAATAGTAATAGATAGCACTATTTAAAACCACGGTATGTAATGATGTAATTATTGTTAGATTTGAAAATGAAGTGACAAGATCACACATTAATAATTTATTCACTGACGACCGGTTTCGGTGAACTGTGTCACCATCATCTGGTTACATACATATTACGAGCTGGTCATCTTGTTAAAAAAATTGGGTATAAAATAGAAAGTGCAACTTTGCACTTAGTCGCTATATAAAAAAATACACAAGTTAAAAACATGACACCTTAAAAATACTTAGTATTTTGCTAAGGAGCATCGCCAGACTAGTCACAACCGTACTCTGTACATCAATACAACGCTCACACTTTTCCGCATCTTTGTTGTCCAGTTGTGCACATTAATCATTAAAATACTTAGTATTTTGTAAGCTGTCATGTTTTTAACTTGTGTATTTTTTTTAATTTAGTGACTAAGTGCAGCCGCGGTGGAGTAGCCTAGCGGTCTAAAGCGTCTCGCTGCTCGCCGTGGAGGTTCGAGTCCTCCCTGGGGCATGGGTGTGTGTGTGTGTGTTTGTCCTTAGGTTAGTTTAACTAGGTTTAAGTAGTTTGTAAGCTACGGACTGATGACCACGCAGTTTGGTCCGATAGATTTACAAACATTTGAATTTGAAATTTTGAATTTGACTAAGTGCAATGTTGCACTGGTTATTTTATACCCAATTTCTTAACAAGATGACCAGCTTGTAATATGTATGTGACCATATGATGGTGACATAGTTCACCAAAACCGGTCGTCAGTGAATAAATTATTAATGTGCAATGTTGGCATTTCCTGTTGAAAACTATAAAACGATTAGATCGCCTCCAAACACGACTATGTCAGGTAATCTTTAATTATCGCTAGAGTGTCATTTTTGCGACACCTTTACTATTTTTGACTTCTCGAATAACGGTAACTGTTCTGTACGTACTGACTATTCCAAAAAGGAAAACATTGGCGCTCCGGACACGGTAGCGCGGAGCCCGTGTGGTCGGAGCACAACGTCAGCTGTTTAATAAAGGCATCTGCTTAAATTTCAGATTTTACCGTGTTTACATTCGAAAAAAGAAACGGTTCTTTCGGAGTTTTACAAAAGGGATACTATATTTTCCCCATATTAACAAACAAGAGGTAATGCATGTCATTTCTAGTGTTAAAACTGCCGTCTATTTCTAATTGGTAACTGTCAGCAAAAAAAGACAATGTCGCTACAGCTATAGCCAGCCTATACAGTCTAACATTCTGTACCTTCCTAAATACGTTACTTTCACTGCCGCCCGCAATGGCCGAGCGGTCTGCGGCGCGCCAGTCACAGTCTGCACGGTCGGTACGGTCGGGGGTTCAAATCCCCCATCGGGCATGGATGTTTGTGTCGTCTTTAGTATAAGGTAGTTCATAAATAGTTTGTAAGTTTAGGAACTGACGACCCCGCAGTTAAGTCCCTTAAGCTTAACAGACATTTGAGCATTTGTTACTTTCACTGTACACCGTATCTGATTATGAAAGTTGCTATAAATGCTATTCTCAATCTTTATTACTTCCGGCACCATTTATCGAATACATAAACATGAATGTTTGTATGTTTGTTCGTATTTTATGCGCGTCTGTGCCGTTAATTTGGTTGCCATGTAGCCTTCCCAACATATTGTTTGCACTATCGCGACGGTAATTGACGTAATTAAGTGACTGTAAGACACATAGTTCAGGAGATATGGTCCGAAGTCAATAGGAAACTGTGCCGTCTCGAGAAACCCAGATTCATACGCAATTTCGAACGGTAAAATGTCTTTGCTGACAAGATTGATAAGCCTTTCGGTCGCGGTTGTCTTCACATTTAGCGGAACTTCAGGAACTTTTTCATCTGTCTAGGTATTTAAATTAGTAATTATTCTACTTTGTTATGTCCCACACGAATGTTTTTGCAAATTTTAAGTTCCGCTTTTGTGTCCAGTGTACGAATATACTTTTTCACACGCAAAACAGACTCGTACAAGTCGGCAGCAACACACCAAGCCCGCCCACCGCCCGTGAGCGCATTTGCAAACATGGGCTTATCTTGTATCATCAGCGACCACCGCTTCTATTAAGGGCTACAAGGAAATACAAAAATTCCAGAAAAATAGAAACACCGCAAAACAACTTACGGTGTCACACCACGGAGAACGCATTATAATCTGAAGATGGCCTGCTAAAGGGCGAAACGCGTCATTAATTAGTAAAAGAATTTGCAATCAAGACGGTTTTTACTGAAAGAAATATCCGTTAAACTTTGTTTAAAAGATAAATCTATCAAAAGTGAAGGCGGTAAACTCCACAAAATACCTAGGAATTACTATTACTTCAGACTTAAACTGGAAAGAACACGTATATAATGTCGTGGGAAAGGCGAACCAGAGACTGCGTTTTATTGGCAGAACCCTTAAAAATTGCAACATACCCACTAAAGAAACTGCATACACTACGCTTGTCCGTCTTTTTTTCGAGTATTGCTGCCCAGTATGGAATCCTTATCAGGTAGATTTGACGGAGGACATCGAAAGAGTCCAAAGAAGGGCAGTTCGTTTTGTATTTCACGATACAGGGGAGACAGCGTCACGGAAATAATACAGGATCTGGGATGGGAATCATTACAACAACGACGCTTATCACTGCGGCGCGGGCTACTTAACGAAACTCTAATCGCCAACATTCTCCTACGAATGCGAAATTATGTTGTTGACTCCCACTTACATAGGTAGAAAAGATCATTGGAATAAAAGTCAGAGCTCGAACGGAGAGATTCGGGTGTTCTTTCTTCCCACGCGCTATTCGAGACTGTAATGGGAGATAAATAGTATAAAGGCGGTTCGATTATACCTCTGCCAGGCATTTAATGTGATTTGCAGAGTATCCCGTGTAGATGAAGATGTGGAAGACGAGCGATTTCTTTGATCAAATCTAAGGCGAGGCCTGTTGGAGGCATATGGGACTACGTTCCCGTATTTCTTTGTCCAGTAATTTGATAGTGTAATACCGACTTCAGTTGTGGCGTCACCCTGGTGTAGGCTGCTTGCTAGGGATGGTGGTTTTTTGCTGAAACAACCGGTTTTCGGTTATACCGGTTCTTTTCATCTCCGGTTTAACCGCACTGTAAAAATTGTTCAAGATAACCGGTTTTTTAAATAACCGGTTTTCGGTTTCTTATTGCTATTATATCCAGTAGAGTTCGACCGAAACATATTTTGCGGCCGAAACAGAAACCGTAATCGAATTTTCGGTTCTTCTAGTTTCGGTCGAAACCGAAACTTACGAAATTTAGGTAAATTTACGTTATACGACAAATCACTACTCTTTCCATATTTTGCAAGATCCCCTCCTAATTCTACGCCTTCTTGAGTGTCTGTAAGCCTAGCCAGGAGTTTGTAGAAGACGATATACGAAGCATACAGATTTACTGGCCTAGTATTTCCATCCGGCAGTTGCGAATATTGAGCCAACCACTCCGTAAGTTGGACTTGTGAGCCAGTGCATACAAATATCTCGTTATACACACAACATATATAAGTTACAGTCAGTAAATAAACTTCAATCAGTGCTGCAGAAGTATTTCGAAAAATTAAGCCACAGTTCCGACTAACAGTATTATTGTTGTCTGTGTAAATTTTCGCAAATTGAACTAGGAAAGCTGTGTACCACATGATCAAAGAATGTTCAAATGGATGTGAGTTCTTATGAGACCTAACTGCTTAGTTCATCGGCCCCTAGCCTTAAAAAGTACTTAATCTAACTTAAACTAACTTACGCTAAGGAAAAACACACACCATGATCAAGGGAGGAGGGAGGACTCGTACGTCCGACTAGAGCAGCCGCGCATTCCGTGGCATGGAGCCTTAGACCGCACGGCTACCTCGTGAGGCACCACATGATCAATGTTACCTAAACCCATATTGCTTATTAAAAAAGCCCAAAGCTTTCAAGGAATCACATTAATAAAAATTGTTAGTATAACAATATGATAATACATTAAAAGTTATTATTCCAAGCTTATAGTACATCACTTACATAATAGGTATATGAATCTAATTTACCTTCTCTTCTGAGACACATTTTGGATGCTTTCTCCTTAAATGACACTGCATGTTTGTTGTACCTCCACCCGTTTTCAGCTTTTTAAAGCAAATGGAGCATTGTACCTTACTGCTACCGTACTTCGTGAAGTACTTCCACACTTGGGATGGTGCCATTTAAGACACAACCGAATCCTGGCGACGACAGCGAGGAACTGCCGCATGACCAGACGGAGGCAAGTCTCGTACACTGCCGGTGCACGCGCGTCGTCTAATAGGCCACGCCACACGACAACAGGTGCATCGATGCCTCAGTAGCTGCACCAGTCCTTAAGTTCTTATGCCACGCGTTTGTTCCGCGTTTCTGACTACCGGGATTGTTCTTAAATTATCACTGGTCGCTTTTCTTAGTTACATTGATGACCTAATATTTCACAAAGCAATGGAAATTTTAGGAATAGCCCTAAATATTAGGGTCTACTAGTTGTAATTTTTTAAAATTATTTAGAAAAGACACATTTTGAACCACTACTACAGGAAGTAGTCGTACCGGTTTTATTTACCCGGTTCTTGGCAATAACTAAAAAAACCGGTTACAACCGACACCAAATAAATACCGAAAAAAACTGTTATTGAAAATTAAAATACCGGTATCGGTTTTAACCGGTCGGTTTTTACCATGCCTACTGCCTGCCGGCGGTGATGGGGTGCTGCGGCTGGTAAGTTGGTGAGCGAGGCCGCTACCCCTGTGCCGCCCCTGCTAAATTACGAGCAGCCCCGTCCCAGATAACGGCTGACAAACGGCCCAGTTCACTCCCTACCCCCCTGGTGCTGTACACAGGCCGCCTCCGCCGCAGCCCCCTCAGCACTTGTTGCCGGTAAACAGGGTCGTTAGCGGTTAGCCTCCTCTCAGCCGTGCACAAATCACGGGTCGCCGAAAGGGCTTGTTCAGCGCAGTGTCAGTTTGTGTCAATGGGCAGACTGGAGGCGCACATTTAGGTGGCCATTGTCGTGCCGGACCAGCTGTTGTCCGGCAAAGAGCAGTACGTTGTTCTCGACGGCGAGTGTTCATCAGAGACGAGTGTATCGTCAGGCGTACCCCAGGGGAGTGTGATAGGACCACTGTTATTTTCTATCTATATAAATGATCTGATGGACAGAGTAAATTGTAATTTGCGGCTGTTTGCTGATGATGCTATGGTGTATGGGAGGGTATCGTCTTTAACTGACTGTAATAGCATACAGGATGACTAAGACAAAATTTCTAGTTGGTGCGAAAATTGGCAGCTAGCTCTCAATGTGGAAAAATGTAAGGTGATGCGCATGAGTAGGAAAAACAATCCCACAATGTTCGAATACAGCATTAGTAGTGAGCTTCTTGATGCTGTCGCGTCGTTCAAATATCTAGGCGTAACATTGCAGAACGATATGAAATGGAACGAGCATGTAAGGACAGTTGTGAGTAAGGCGGACAGCCGACTTCGGTTTCTTGGGAGAATTTTGGGAAGATGTACTTCACCTGTAAAGGAGACCGCGTATAAAACGCTTGTACGACCACGTCTTGAGTATTGCTCAAGTGTTTGGGACCCGCAGCAGATCAGTTTAAAAGAAATCATAGAGGCGGTTCAGAGACGAGCAGCTAGATTTGTTACCGGTAGGTTCGACCAATGTCACGGAAATGCTCTTTTCGTGAATTTCTGTTAAGTAAATTTAGAGGGCCGGAATTTGAAGCTGAGTGTAGTACGATCTTGCTGCCGCCTACTTACATTTCGCGTAAAGATAACAAAGACAAGATAAGAGAAATTAGGGCTCGTACGGAGGCATATGGGCATTCTTTTTTTCCTCGTTCAATTTGGGAGTGAAATAGGAAAGGGAATGCCTATTAGTGGTACAGTATAACCTCCGCCACCTTACGGTGAATTGCGGAGTATGTATGTAGATGTAGATTTCTAAGGGAGGCATAAACTTTACATGTCCCTCCATAACAGTCGAGCGACAGCACTCATGTAAATATGCGAAAAGGTTTCTGTAAATGGTCATTATTATCGCATATTTTCCCTTTATTTATTCCTCAATTGAACTTTAACAATGAAGTAAGTTAAGGTTGACTTTCTTGTGCACGACAGCAGTGACTGAAATATCTCCCATCAATGTTGCTATTGCATCATGGATGACCTCCGGTGTCCCGTTTTCTCTCATGACTTCTTGCGTGCAATGGATGAAGGGCAACAGGCATACTGCATATTTCTTGATTTTCGAAAGGCGTTTGACACGGTACCGCACTACAGACTGCTAACGAAGTTTCATATTGATGGCTGAAAGAAATAGATGCATTTGTAGCAAAAATCGATGTCATGGCCTCTAAAAACATTGCTAGCCGAATCTAACAACTGATGGAATGCTTGATACAAATTTTCGTTTATCCCTTAAGGACATAAAAAGAGATTAACAGTTTTGTAGGTATGAAAAATGGTAAGCAATGATTTCGACCGACATTTGCTTAATAGTTGTCATTTCTCCAAACTTAGTAGAACAATGCAGTCTTCATTGTAGCACATTGCATCCATTTGTGGCTCTTTTTGCACTCAATAAAGAAGTAATTTATTCCGAAAACACATGCCGTAAGTTGCGGGTTTAGATGTACGTGGTCGTGTTTTCTTTCTTTTTCTTTTTTTTTTCTCTTTAGTGTTTGCCTTGTTGTGTTCTATTTCCAAAGTTTCTGTAGCATCTCATGATAAAACACTAGAACAATGAAAAAACACGAAGAAAGCAAATGTTACAATGCTACGAGTTCGTGGTCGATATTAGGCCTATTGTTCATTTTAGGACCCTCAACGGAAGCAGTTAACACACACAACCTGTAGTTTATTCGCACGTGTTTTATATATATATATATATATATATATATATATTTTACTCAGGCGATTTTTTTTTAAATTAAAACTTTGGTTTATGCAATATATATTTTTTTGTTTTCTGTTGTGTTTATTAAGAAAGGACGCCTGTCGTCATTCTTCCTCGACAGTAATATGACCTGCCTCTTGCCTCCTACCCAGTGGCGCAGGCATGGGTGTGGGGGGGGGGGGGGGGTGGGAGTCTAATTGGACTGAAGCCCCCAACCCCCAAAAATTTGTTAATTTCATTCTTTTCCATTGTTTTCATTTGTATTTTTTTAAAGGTCGGCACCGAAAATTAGAAATAGTACACATGTAATAAATCACAGTATAACTATAGTTTGACTAGCAAAAGTGAATGTGAGATTGGGTCGTCCGTGTGATGCCGCCACTGAGAACGTTTTTTGTGAGCGGTTTCAACCCTAGATCACAAGGCCTGTTATTATAGTTCATAAACACAAAGCCTCGTAAAGTTTACTACTCTTTATTGTATTCAAATAAACACACTACAAGAAATTGAAATTACAATGAAAATGATACAAACCAAAACAAAAACACCTCTTTAAGAATTTTCTTTCATTTACACTTATGTTACTAATGCCTTTATCTCTTCCGTGCAGGTTTTATTTTGTGTGTGTGTGTGTGTCTTGTTGTTGTTGTTGTTTTGTATCTTGATCACCTGTCTACTTCTTCATTGGTATGTCCCATTATGAACTTTATCATCTCATCCATAAAAAACAAAGAAAATGTCTCGTGAGGGGTCTTCGCTGCCTTAGTCTGACCAACGGGCGCCTGCGCGAAGTGGATAATGCTTCTGCTGGGCGTGCGACAGCTAGAACGACTGGCAGGTAGTGCAGATAAGCGGTACCTTTTTGTACCTTTTAAAACCTTTCGTGGTGGAAACACAATATTTGCGTTTTTTGCTGGCGAGGAACTTCTATCGTGATCTTCACTTTCAGGTATGGGTGTGTTAGAATTTACAGATTCAGGTCGATTTCGTTTCCATCCTCGTACTCCAAGTGCAAGAGAATCTTCAGGATTGCCAGTCATATCAACAATTGCCGCTGGAATATCTTCGCGATCCGAATCAGTCGTTACTATTTCATAATCCTGTACACTATCAGTTTCTGTGTTTGAACTCTAATCACTGTCAAATCCATTTTCACCCACTTCATCAACCATTCTCAAAAAATCTTCTTCGAAATTAGGGTCGTCTCCATGCAGAATACTCACCTAAAAATCATACGAAATAAAAATTCAGATTCTTGCAGGCACATATTATGCACATTGTACTGTCGCAAATATGTACGGAAGCTATAGTATTGCTTGAAATGCTTCCCGTTGTTGCACTTACCTTATGTAATTCTAAATACGTAAACTCAAATCCTCGTAAATTTTACGACGTATCGCTCAATACTGTTGAAAGAAACGAATGAATTTCAACAGTATATACTCACTGATCAGGACTGAGAAAGTCAGGAAGCTACAATGAGTTATAGCACTGTGGTGCGAAAAACCCAACAGAGAAAGGAATGTTACCAATAGTGCATCGTCAAAGCGACGAAGCGTTGTGATCTAGGGTGAATGCCGCCGTGAGCAGCTTTGATGCAGCCGCTATAGTTACTGCTATGCTGAAGTTACGAGCCGATTTTTTATATGCGGCGACCCGCTGCTTAGCAGATCAGCGGCGCCACCGAGTGGAATCTTATGAACAATTTTGTTATTTTAGTTTAATTTTTACACATAGAGTCTCTTGTTAATTAAACTGTAAAGACCTTTGTCTTTAGCTAGTAACATAGAAGCAGCTTAGTTATTTTACGAGCTTATTATATACACTCCATTTCCACCATGCTGCTCCTCTTCCACTGTCAAATTAATACGAGCCAACTCATTTTATTTCTTGTGCAATTGTTTTCGTAGCATAATTGATTAAATTATAAAAAAAGTGTAAATATAAGACATCTATGTCTATAAATGTGAATGTCTGTTCGAAGTACGTTTATCGCGTCTGAACCACAAGACATAAAGACCTAAATATTTGTACGGTTACTTATGTCAACCCGGGGAAGGCTTTAGGCACAGTTTCATAGCGATCCGATAAATCTTTAGTAATTTGAAGAATATAACGCAAAATGGGGAACAACGATTACTCTTGGCAAATTTTATGTACTCTTTGAAAATGCTTCTATTTGGTTGCATTTTTGATTGCGGGTTGTTAATGATAAAAGAGTGGAGTATATGTGGGTGTGTGGGTGTTCATATTTCGCTCTGCAGCGAAAACTACAGAACGCAAACGAATGCTCTGTGTGTAATTGTTGTCTGAAGTCTCCCGTTGTACACTATAGCAGTTCCATGCCGATAGCTATGAGGGGGGGGGGGGAGGTGGAAGATACGGTGGTTCAAAATCGTCAAATTATACAAGAATTCGGACTAAAGGCCAGAGATGACGTTTGCGACTCTATAGCAAGGGGAGTACATACAGCGAAACGTGATGCCACAGACCATATCTTTGGTCTATGCGTGCTACAATGTCTTCAGCTCTTCCTCTGTAAGGATCAGTCCAAGAATAAGAAAATATAAGAACAAATAAATAAACCAGTAAAAAAGGAATTTCTTTTAATACATCTCTTTAAAACAATCGATTTGACGTTTCGCGCATTACATCAAGTGATCGATCTGTGATATTATTAGAATAAATATTGTTGAATTTCGTGATTGGATTCTTCGAAACGAGTGCATTTTTACGTGTGATTTGATCTACCAAAACGCGAGCGGAGCCGCGGGTTTAAGCTAGTAGATTAATAAATTCACTATGCTTCATTTAAAAAAAAAAAAAAAAAAAAAAAAAAAAAAAAAAAAAAAAAAAAATAGCCCCTCCCCAGAACCAAATCCTGGCTGCGTCACTGCACGTCAATGTCTACCTACTATAAAAGGTTTTATTAGAAAGTGCATCACTGGCAGCAGATTTGCACCGCGCTGCATGTCATGTACAGAGTCCCACATAAGTATTCGAACATAAACGTATTTATGAATTATATAATTTTATAGTTTTCGAAGAAAGTCTGCATAATTACAACCGGCTCAAAATAAACTTCACTGTTCAATTAAACATATAAACTCATCAAAAGCAAGACAAACGTATTTCCAGCACAAGAAAGAAAGTAAATAGCACAGTTTTCAAGTGGACACAAAGTATTCGAACAGAGAAGGGCTGACATTACCTGGAGGCGATCTGATGGATTAATTATATTCAAAAGTAGAAAGCCAAGATCACAATGTAATTAATTATTTTATGAAGACCGGTTTCAATGGGCTGTGCCACACTGATCATAAAATGTGGTAATTTTACGTTATAAAAATGGAGGTTAAATAATACGTGCAACATAGCACTTGGTCGTAATATATAAGTTAAAACATCTAAAACTTGTAAGCTTGTAACCTCCATTATATAAATAACGTAAGATGACCACATTGTATAATTTTGTGTGACCAGGTGATGGTGGCATAGCCGACTGAAACCGGTCGTCGTAAAATAAGTAATTATATTGCCATCTTGGGTTTCTATTTTTGAAAATAATTAGTATTTCATCATCATCCCTTTTCTTCGAATTATTGCCGAGAGTCGTTTGGGCATTGTCTGTATATGCTTTCTGGTGAGCGCAGATTCCATATTTATCCACTCTGTCTGAGGCAGTTCTCTCAGATGATCTTTACTTCTGATGTGATGTGTCCTCACACGCTCCTCAAGTTCGTCCCAGATGTTATCAGTGGGATTTAAATCTGGTGATTGGAGCGGAGTCTTTAGCTTGTGACGAATGTTGTACGCGATCCAAAGCCTTACAGTTTCAGCAATAAGCTTTAGATCATTGTCCTGCTAGAAGTAATAATCATACCCTGATTCCAGCCACTCTTCGCTCTTCTTCAGATTGTTTTAAATAATTCTCTTTTATTCAAACTTGCCCGTGATTCCGTCTATGAACACCAGTTCCCCAACGCTAGATGAAACTATACAGCTCCACGCCATCACAATACTGCTTGCATGTTTTACTGTAGCTACCATGCTCTTAGCATCCCATTCTCTACTTTAAGGCGTCCATCGGTATTGAATAGGCAGAATTTGCATTCGTCCGACGAGAGAACGTTGTCCCAATATTCTATTGGTTTCACCGCTCACTCATTAGCAAATTCTATACGCTCCTTCTCATCCACTAGATTGACTGACGTATGGCTTCTTCCTCGGAGACGGCCGCGGTGGCCGAGGGGACTGAGGCGCTCCAGTCACGGTCTGCACGGCCACTAAGGTCGGGGGTTCGAATCCCCCCTCGGGCATGGATATTTGTGCCGTTCTTAGGATTAGCTATTTCATAAGTAGTTTGTAAGTTTAGGGACTGATGACCCCGTAGTTAAGTCCCATAAGCTACACAAACATTTGAACATTTTTCTTCCTCGGAAAGCATGCATTAGCCAGCAATTTTTAAAACTCTTTCAATAGTTCGTGTCAGAACCACAGTGCCAGAAAATTGTTCAAGGCATCCTCTAATCACAGATGCAGTAATTCTTGGATTCTGCTTCACCATATTTATTATTTGTCTCCTGTCTCTGGAGGTGAGTTTAAAAGGATCGCCAGTTCTAGGTCCGTTTACAAAATGTTCAAATGTTTGTTAATTTTATGGGACTTCACTGCGGGGTCATCAGTCCCTAAACTTACAAACTAAGTATGAACTAACTTATACTAAAGACAACACAAACATCGATGCCCGAGGGAAGATTCGAACCTCCGTCGCGGGAGGCCGCGCGACCGGAACGTGGCGCTCCAGACCGCTCGGCAACTCCCGCGCGGCGGTCCGTTTACAACTCTATTCGTTTGTTTGAACAGCTGAATGATGCAGGACACTGCAGTTTGCTTCTTTTGAGTACCCGGGCAATTTCGGCAAGAGAAAAATATGTTTGTGAATTTATGAGACTTAACCACTGCGGTTATCAGTTCCTAGGCATAAAAACTATTTATAGTAACCTAAAGACAACATATACAATAATTCCCAAGGGAGGACTGAAACCTCCGACGGGTACCAATCGCGCGCTCCGCACCAAGGCGCCTTAACAAGCTCGGCCATTCCACCGCGGCTTTCGGCAAGAGACTTGTTTTGTTTGTAAGATTGAAAACTTGTGGTGTTTTACTATAATCTTTCATTGGATGGGAGTGAATTAGTTTCTTCGACAGGAGTGGTAGATGGTAGTCTGTCTGTCTGACTATAATTTTGCTCGTCAAGCAGATCTATTCCCCCCCCCCCCCCCCCCAAAGCCAAGTCCTAGTTACGCCACTGAGATGAAATGCTGTGTCTTGAGTCTTTTATTGCATATTCAACACCATTTCTCCTCACGGGTACGTTCGAAAACGTATGCCGACTATTAGGAAGGAGAGTAGGATAACTAAGATAAAGATTGTGTGGAAAATGCATGCAATATGGTAGCCTGAATTTAGTTTTAGTGACGGAAGAGGTTAATGTTAATATGTTTAAAATTTCGATGTTGCCAACTAAAAAGTACCTTTCTAACAATGTAGGTTATACAATGTTTCGTACTATGTTGTTCGAATCTTATGTTGGTCTCTGTAAGTAGATTTAAATTGTTTTGTAATATATCTTTCGTTCAAATCAAATGTTCAAATGTTTGTAAATCTATCGGACCAAACTGCGTGGACATGAGTCCTCCGTATCTTACAAACTACTTCAACCTAGGTAAACTAACCTAAGGACAAACACACACACACAAACACACACGCATACACCCATGCCCCAGGGAGGACTCGAACCTCTGACGGCGAGCAACCGCGCGCTCCGCAGCGAGGAGCGTTACACCGCTCGGCTACTCCACCGCGGCTAGGTTTCGTTACAGATGAATTTTGTGTCACTTTTAAGTACCTATTAATTGAATAAATTTTACGCTACGTATTAGAATTTTCAAAAATTGTAATTTATTTTGTAAATAGGAGTTTAACTTTCGCTAAATTTCGAACAAAATCCAAGCGTTAGTGTTATTTTACTACATAATTTACTCTTTAGGTCTCGTGGGAGTTTGAGGGGTGCTCAACATCGAGGTTATCAGCGTTTTGGTCTCGTATATGTGGTATGGGTCTAACAGATGAAGAAAAAAGAAAATCTTATTTCGACTACTAATGAAGATAATAGTAATGTTTGTCTGGATTCCTAATCAGACGATGAAGGGGAAATCATTATTCAAGATGATGCAATTCATATTTCGAATTCTGAACGAGATTTCAGTGGCACTGTATCTGATATCGAAGACTGTGCCAATTCTTATGTGGGAAAAGATGATACTACTCTGTGGAGTAACACACCATACAGGCAGTTCACCAAAGCACAGATAAGGAATATCATAAAAATAGTCCCTGGTCCAAAGAGGAACGCAAGGAACGTGAGGTCAGTCGCAAGCTCTGTTCAAATGTTTGTATAGTCTATGGGACTTAACTACGGGGTCATCAGTCCCTAAACTTACAAACTACTTATGAACTACTTACGAACTAGGACGGCACAAATATACATGCCCGAGAGGGGATTCGAACCCCCGACCGTAGTCGCAGTGGAGACCATGACTGGAGCGCCTTAGTCCCCTCGGCCACCGCGGCCGGCGCAAGCTCTGTCATTCATGTTAGATGGTAATATGATTGATGAGGTAATTACATGTATTAACTTGTACATAACATGGAAGAAAGTAGACACTAATTACTCAAGGGACAGAAACTATAAGGAAGTAATGTAAGAGGAAATGATAGCATTACTGAAACTTTTATATATGATAGTCACACAAATGTGCACGAATTGTGGACTTATACGATAGGACAGGAATACAAATTTTACGGGCATGTATGAGCTATAATATATGTATATTTTTCTTTTTTAAATTGAGATCCATTAAGTTCGATGACAAAACACCAAGAGCACTCGCAGAAAAAGACAACCTAGCTCGAATTAGAAAAAAAAAATCATTGATTTATTTATACAGAATTGTCAAAATTACTAAAGCGCTAGTGAATATGTAACAACTGACCAGAAGTTAGAATTTGCGACCGAGGGCTGCATTTTTACCCTTTGCTGGTCCCTTATTGGAACGAGACTTACCCTCTACCATCTTGGTATTCTGGCACGCACACACACACCTCCGTGGTGGTGCCTGCCAAGGCCGCGTATTTGTCTGGCCTCGACCTGTGGACCCAAAGACTGAGTTCGCCTTGAAGCTCTCTGCTGTCAGTTCTTCGCGGCCATAGCTGCATTCCCATGACATAACTGGTATTTCTTTGGTCTCCGGGTTATGTCGGTAATACGGGCAACAAACGTGCCGATAAGCTTGATTTGATTTTTTTCAGGGAAGCCAAAACATTCTTGATCCAACCCGCCACTGCCCGCACCGAAACTAAGTTTATTGTGCGGTATCGCTCCCTGTATATCTAGTAAAGCCAACCAATGCCCTTGAACAGTGTAAGGAGTCCCTTTACCAGTTATTTATTAGACACAATTTCTTCGGGTCTGGTTGTCCCAAATGTTTTGTGCCTTTTACTCTCCAATGCAATGCGTTCGAAGATTAGATGTGATGCAGTTTCATCACCGTCATCACAGATCCTACATTTAGGGTCCTCTTCTGTTATTCCCATTGTATGTAGGTGTGTTTTGAAATTCCCATGACCTGTCTGCAATCCAACCATCAGTCTAATCTCTCTCCTGTTCAGGACCAGGATTGCAGAGCTTCTTTTAAAACATGGCTTTGGCATCATTACCTTGCCATGTTTTGGTTGATAGACTTTGGTCCAATATTCTACGTGCTGTCTTCTGAGCCAATTACGTAGCTCCAATTTGATCATTGCCTTAGTGATTGTCAGGACAGGTTCCGGTCCAATGAACGGAGTCTCTGTCCCCATGCTGGCTAATCTGTCGGCATGTTCGTTGCCACTGATCCCCGAGTGGCCACGGACCCACAATAGGTTTACCCTATTGCTTTTCCCTAGCTCCACCAGAACCCTGTGACATTCTGCAACAATTTAGACCTTATTGCAGGAGCTGCCAGTGATCTCAGGGCTGCCTGGTTGTCTCAATAGATATACATAGTATGGTCTTTGTAGCACCTACGCAAATTCTCCTCCACACACGCCTTGATGGCAGTGATTTCGGCCTGGAATACTCAGGTCAGTTTCCCTAGAGAGATGACGCCCTCCAGTCTTG
Organism: Locusta migratoria; assembly: GCA_026315105.1. Classification (NCBI taxonomy): domain Eukaryota; kingdom Metazoa; phylum Arthropoda; class Insecta; order Orthoptera; family Acrididae; genus Locusta; species Locusta migratoria. The sequence goes on from CM048744.1 coordinate 150,859,721, forward strand.
GCTGCACCCCGTATACCCCAGCTCCAACGCCATGGTCTGATTTTGACCCGTCAGTGAACCAGACAATATCCCCCATATGGTGTCAAGCTATTTTCTCCCACTGCTCCCTACTTCCAATCGTTATATTGAAAGGCTTGTTGAAGCAGTATGGGGTTATACTATAGTCGGCTGGCATTTCCCAAACCTTTCCTATATTTACCTCACTCACTATTTTAGTGTGTGATTCTGGATAACCCAAACACTTCCAGTTTTTGCCAGTTTTGAGTCTGTATGCACCAGCCGCTGCCTCCATCTTGACCCAAAGGTGGAATGGGGGCATATCCAACATGGTTTCTATCTCGCCGGTAGGCTTGCTAAACAGGCTGTCGATGCGTCCGTTTTAGAGATTGGCGTCCTGGCTTCTGATCTCCGGTCAGTGCTGCGATGTAGAGTTAGTGAGCTTTGGGCAACTGAGTGGCGTAGCCTGACCACGCTCAACAAACTCAGCGCTATAAAGGAGACAACGGCATTCCTTCATGTGGGCTTCCTGCCGGGACTCTGTAGCCCCCCGCGACTCCGCACTGGCCACACTCGGCTAACCCACGGCCATCTCCTCCGTGGCGATGACCCACTCAAGTGTCGCTGTGGCTCCCACTTGACGGTGGGCCACATCTTGCTGGACTGCCCTATTTAACCTGCCAGCGGTGGAGTCTTAATTTTTCTGCAGTTTTATCTGATATTTTACGCGACAATACCACAATGGCTGATTCAGTTTTAAGTTTTATTCGTGACGGTGGTTTTTACCATTCTCTATAAAGCTTCGCTTCAGTCCATTGTCAATGTTCTTTTTGTTTTGTGTGCTCCAACAAGAGGTTTCCTTTTTTTTTTGCTGCATTGTTGACCCTTCTTTTAATCTCATGGTTGGTCAACTACACACATCGGCTTTTTCGTTCTATTTCTTCTCATTGTTCGGTGTTTCGTGTGATTGTCTCATTTCGTTTTGTCTCTTACCTACCTTATTGTTCTTTTACTGACTCGGGGATATTTCTCCCCTTTGCTATTTTAAACTCTAGGACTTTTTCCACGTTTTTGCCTCTTCTTGTGACGCCCAGTGATGGACTGGGGGACTGATGACCTCCGCAGTTTTGTCCCCCTAAAACATTCAATCAACAACAACTACAACAACAAAAATGTTCAAATGTTTGTATAGCTTATGGGACTTAACTACGGAGTCATCAGTCTCTAAACTTACAAACTACTTATCAACTAGCTTATCCTAAGGGCGGCACAAATATCCATGCCTGAGGGGTGATTCGAACCCTCGACCGTAGTGGCCATGCAGACCGTGACTGGAGCGCCTCAGTCCCCTCGGCCACCGCGGCCGGCACTACAACAACAATATCGTCTATATACAGGGTGTTTCACTAAGTGTGTTTGCCTCTGTAACTTATAAAATAAAAGGTGACGGGAAATTTTAATGCGGTAGGTCAACACAAGAAATGTTACACTTTCTGCGGAGCTATGAACATAGTTTATTGTATCATTTTCCAAAGAGTAACAGCACAAAGATATAATTTTTTTAATGGAACAGTAGTTTTTTTCTATCGTGTATTTGATTCGTTGAAACCAGCTGCGTCCAAATCAATTTAAACTAAATTCCTATCACTGTTAGTTTGGGAGCTACAATCCTTCAAAGTTTGAAGGGCAGATACCACTAGCGCTGCGCATAATGCAATGCGCCTTCTAAATGTGGTGCGGCCGAGTTGTAACGTCGCCGGTGTCACGGAGCGAGAAGCTTCAGTGGCATCGTGTCGGCACTCGCCGAGCGTCAGCAACGTACTCGTTGTTCGTGTATGCCATCGTCGTCCGATGTTAGTAACTGTGGTATATTGAGCCCCAGTTGTTTGTATGGCTCCAACTGTCGGGTATACGGCCGTGTACGGCGACAGTCGGCAGTCTAACAGCGCATCGAGGAAGCTTCTCGCTCCGTGACACCGGCGACGTTACAACTCGGCCACACCACATTTAGAAGGCGCATTGCATTATGCGCAGCGTTTGTGGTATCTGCCCCTGAAACTTTGAAGGGTTGTAGCTCCCAAACTAACAGTGATAGGAATGTAGTTTAAATTGATTTGGACGCAGCTGGTTTCAAGGAATCCAATGCACGATAGAAAAAAACTACTGTTCCATTAAAAAAAATTATATCTTTGTGCTGTTACTCTTTGGAAAATGATACAATAAACTATGTTCATAGCTCCGCAGAAAGTGTAACATTTCTTGTGTTGACCTACCGCATTAAAATTTCCCGTCACCTATTATTTTATAAGTAACAGAGGCGAACACACTTAGTGAAACACCCTGTATATGGTTATTTCTCGGGGAAAATATCGATATCTATTTTATCAACAATCCTAGTGAAAATCGTGACTTGGCAGTAGTTGTGACTTGTCGGCAGATAGGTGATTTCTTGCTCAGCCCTTTTCGGAAGATAACATGCTGAACGGGTGGCGATAGCATCTGGCCGAGGCAGTCACTGTCTGCGGCGAGCGACGCTGCTGCCTCCTGGCGGAGGACAGCTGTTACTCAGGCGGGCTGACAGCGACCTCTTATGTGGCGGAAATTAAACGGCTCGTTGTGGGTGCGCAATATGCCTCCCACTGCCAGCACACAGCACAGAGCTCTTCTGGCAAGTGGTGATAGCGCGAGAACGCCCACTCAGCTGTTGTTTCTTCCTTCCTAGCGACGCGGTTCAGGTCGCCGGCCCACCAGGGAACAACGCTTTTATTTTCACCAGGGAACGATACGAGGAACTGCACATTTTCTCTGATCAGGTGACGGGCATTTTAACTTTATGAGTGCCAGCCATATATGAGTATCCCATGTAGATGTAGCTGTAGATGGACCATGTGAGGCGTCACTAAAGCAAGCGCCATCCTTTAAATTTTCTGATCTGAGTGGATTCTACTGAGAAACGTTATGGTCCACTTGAAAAAAAAAAAAAAAAAAAAAAAAAAAAAAAAAAAAAAAAAAAAAAAAAAAAAAAAAAAAAAAAATCAAAGAAGGAAAAAGAAGCTACCGTTGTTGCCGTAGCAGCTGCTTCTATGAAATATTGAGAAAGACGAAGTGCTACTTCTCCTATGTTTGATTTTGAATTTTTCATCGCAACACCACAAGCCACAATCAAATTGCAGTTCTGCAACAGTAGACCAGGTGTCACCTCTGCCAACACTGTACATTATATTTGGCAGTTATGTGTGTATAATTTAGGTATTCAGAGTGTCAAAGACGGCAAAGGCCGCTGCTATGTCTGGCTGTAGAGACCAGGAAGTAGTCAGGCAGCTGCCTGAAGAAATTTATCGAAGAAAATGTCACTGCAAAAGAACTTAGTTTTTTGGTCAGACTTCTGTGGGTACCAAAATCGTAACATAAAAATCGTGCTATTACTTAAAACGGTGCCACGTTCGAAAAGATTCCTATGCGCTATGTTCTCCCAGGTCGGCCGCGGTGGCCGAGGGGACTGAGGCGCTCCAGTCACGGTCTGCACGGCCACTACGGTCGGGGGTTCGAATCCCTCCTCGGGCCTGGATATTTGTGCCGTCCTAGTTCGTAAGTAGTTCATAAGTAGTTTGTAAGTTTAGGGACTGATAACCCCGTGCAGACATAAAATCTCTTCTGCCGCTGATTCTTTAAGATGCAAGACAAACGTACGGATCGTTGCAAAGTAATACCAATATGTACGACAACGTCGATGGTTTCAGTGGACATGTTGACTTGGAAACTGAATTATGAAGACTACATTCCATATTTTTTTTATAAGTTTCATTTCTTTAAATCCACTGGGTTTGTACAGGAGGTCCATTTTGATGTACACTGACATTATAGAGGATCAATGAAGTATCTGAAATGTTATATACATTGTTACAAACATTCAAATGTTCAAAAGTTTATTAAGCTTAAGGAACTTAACTGTGGGGTCATCAGTCCCTAATCTTACAAACTATGAATTACCTTATACTAAAGACAGCACAAACATCCATGCACAAGGAGGGATTCGAACCCCCGACGGGGAACGGCCTCGCGCATAGTAGCATAGCGCCTGAATGCGCTCGGCCGTTCCGCCGCGTCTACAAACATTCTTTTGTGTCTCATAGAATACCATAAATGAAACGTCAATGATACAGTAACTACGGTTTTGAAACCTTCAGTATGTTTTTCAACTATGTTTAATTTACAAAAAGTAATTTCTTCTTTACTTAAACTTCGTTTCAATAACGTGATCTCTCACTTTCGGGATCTGAGAGACATGTGGCTTCCTAGTGCTTTATTTTTATATTAGGCCTTATGCTCAGTTCAGTTATGCATAAGGAGACGTTCAAGTCTATTAGTTCACTGATGCATAACAAAAGTGCACTAGCAGCAATTAAGCATTAGCTGTTTTTTGTGTTACTTAGCATCTAATTACGTTGATTTTTCACTACAAATGCAACTATAATTATCCTTCGTCTGTACAAAAAAAAAAAAAAAAAAAAAAAAAAGGGAAACTTCAACAATCAATACATTTTTAAGGAAACGGTAACTTTGGAAGCCAGTATCTCGCTTTAAAACATTTTGGGGCTTGATGTAGTTTAGTTATCTGTAACACTGTCTATATGCAAATCCACTCGTCCCCTTCATTCAGTGCCGGCCACTTTCACAGTACTTTGTCAAAGATTCAGTAACAATTTTAACTACGTTTTTCTGTGACAGGAACAAAGTTTATAATTTCCTCTTAAAATACATGTCAATTATGGCGTCCTGGTTTGTAAACTTTCGTCACCACAATCAGAAAAACAGCCGTTTTCTAGTGTGAAAAACATTGTGTTTGCATGTTGGAAAATTAAATGTTTGTAGTCCCAACTGACTAAAGGTCACCAGTCCCTAGACTTACAAACTGTTTAAACTAACTTATGCTAAGGACAGCCGGCCGCAGTGGCCGAACGGTCTGCAGCGCGCCAGTCAAGGTCTGCACGCCCGCTACGGTTGGGGGTTCGAATCTTCCCACAGGCATGGGCTGTTTGTGTTGTCCATAGCGTAAGTTAGTTTAAGTTAGTCAAGTAATCAGTTTGTAAGTCTAGTGACTAATAACGACGCAGTTTAGTCGCATAAGACCTCACTCACATTTGACCATTTTGTGAAGGACAACAACACATCCATGCCAGAGAGGGGACTCGAAGTTCCGGAGGGAGCGGTATTACATGTTATAGACTATTTATACCAATGTAGATTTCATATTAATGCACTGAGATCATGAATGTTAAATTTTCACAAATGATTTTTTTTTTATTTGGACACCACACCCAGATAGCTACCCTAGTTCCTTCCAAGTGGGCTGTGAGCTCAGTTCTCAACTCGGGAGATGGGGCGGCAATGAAACAGTGGTCCCGTGTAACAAAACAGTTTATTGAAATTCATGCTTACAAAAGGCCGAGTGGGGTGTGCGTGTGCGCTGAGGTGGCGTCCAGCTCACGACAGGAGCCTCGTGGCAGCTGAGGCTGCTGGTGCGGCTGCCCGCCGGCCGCTACGCCTCTGTGGTGTAGAGTTGGCTACTGAGTTGATGTTTCGACTCAGTGAATCGAGTCAGCGAACTGTTCGACTGAGTCGAAACTTGAAGCGGCACTGTTTCGAAACAACGAATCTTGTGATTCATGTATCGGACGCTAGATGGCGTTCACATGCGTTTTGCTGTCCGTCTGCCTGCGTGCGTTTGACACAGCGTGTAAGCGGGCAACGGGTTTTAATTGTTCCTCTAACGCGCCACGCAAGATTTTTTAATTATGCTACCGCTACCCTTCAACTGAGGTCAGAAAACTGGGATACCACCGAGAAAAGTTGTGAAGTCCTTCGATGTTTTGAGGTAGTTTCGCGTGAACTAAGCATTGTTGCTACATCTATGCCAGGTGAACGAATCTTTTCGAAGCAAGGGCAAATAATTTCAGTGAGACGAGACCGCATTCTCAGTAAGATCTCAAAAATAACGTTTTTTAATTTCAATTTAAAGAAACTGTAACTCTTATTTGACTGACTGAAGATGAATCTGATTATTAGACTACCTATCTGGATATTGAAAAATTTTAGTTCGATTTTCTGGTTTGGTCACGTAAATTGTGAAATGTGTTTCCTTGAGTTAATACTGGTAGTAATATCTGTTGATTGCATTAAATATCTATTAGGAACAAATCTTAAATATTTTGTTTATATTGATTCGTTAGTTATTCATTTCTGCATGCACAAAGACATTTGAACCGTGATCTTTCTTGTTTTATTTAAACTTAATTATGGAGTTTTGAAGGTTGGAAAAAGTTTCAAGACTTTGGAATTTGTACTTTATTATTTTGTGCTTTCTTTGTTACAATATTTGTTTGTATGAAAATACTTAGGAAACGTTTACGCTTTAACTCGATTATAAAATCGTAGTAGTAAACAAATACTGTGCTGTTCAATTTAGTCTAGTGAATAACGTATTAACACCATGTTGATATTCCATAGATGTTTCGTATTTGCTGTATCGCCCAACTGCAGCTTTCTCGGCTCACGTGAATCAGTAGACGTAACAGAACACAGGGCTGCGGCACGTCTCGTGTTTTGAGTGCCGATGCAGTGAGTCGACTCACTGCGGCGCCCTGCAGCTGCCGCGGTTCACGTAAATCGGGGAAGGTAGCGCCACACATGACTCTGCAGCACGCCAGATGTTTCGTGTGCCGAAACAGTGAGTCGACTCACTAGACTCAGATGATCCGTATGTTTCGAAACAGTGAAATGATCCGGACTGCTCATCACTACTGTGGTGCGTAAGACGAGGTATCGTCCTCGCACCGCGCCACGCCGCCGCTACGATCACCGTACCGCGCTGTCCGGGAGTTGAACCCAGGTCCTCCTCCTCCCGTATATAAGAAGCTTGCGTAACCCTATCTTGTGTATTGCTCAAGTGTTTGGGATTCCAACCAGATCGATTTAAAGGAAGATATAGAAGCCGTTTAGAGTAGGGCGGCTAGATTTGTAACTGGTAGATTCGATCAATGCGCGAATGTTACTGAAATGATTCAGGAACTTGTAACGTCACAGCTGCGTCCACCTAATCCTCGATGGGCGAAGGTGCCGTTACATTATGCTTAATCATTTAATAATTGTTCCAATGATTTGACGGTATGGGATGCGGACAATTACTAGGTTGATCCATAACAGTAAACTTTGTTAACTTACTTTATTGTGGAATGACAAATGTTAAAAAAACTCTTCCCTTTAAACACACTGATTTAATAACCGCGTGCCACTATGGTGAATGTCCACAAGTCCACACTGAAACATTTCAATATGCAACTGCAACCCGTATGCGATACGACGGAATGGCAAAAACTTTAGCCACCACTCAACGCAGGTTACGAACTCACTGCCGACATGCTACCGCCTCGCTCTGCGGTCGGCGGGAGACTGCCGCACCCCGGCCAACAAACAAAGAACATTCCAACCTAAGCATTGTTGCCAGCAGCTCTCGCTGCACGCCAACGATAACTATCGTTCGACCAAAACGTACTAAAGAGGTTACTAACCTAAAACCCTGTATCCTCACAAACGCATCTGGGAGTCGCTGGAGGGAAGGCGACGTGGGCGGCCGCGGTGGCCGCGGGGACTGAGGCGCTCCAGTCACAGTCTGCACGGCCACTACGGTCGGGGGTTCGAATCCCCCCTCGGGCATGGATATTTGTGCCATCCTAGTTCGTAAGTAGTTCATAAGTAGTTTGTAATTTAGGGACTGATGACCCCGTAATTAAGTCCCATAAGCTTAACAAATATTTGAACTTTTTTTTTTTTTAAGGCGACGTGTTTTTCGAGAAGTACTGTACAAGATATTTAGAGGGCCGGAATTTCAGGCGGACTGCAGACGTATTCTACTGCCGCCAATCTACATTTCGTGTAAAGACCACAAAGATAAGGTCAGAGAGATTAGGGCTCGTACAGATGCACAAAAGTATTCGTTTTTCCCTCGTTATCTATGGGACTATAACAGGAAAGCAAGTCACTAGTAGTGGTACTAGTACCCTCCGCCACGCAGATTGCGGAGTGTGTATGGAGATGGAGATGTAGAAGGTTAACACGCGATCAAGGGTGACTCCTATGTTTTTAGGATGCGTGCATCGTTCTAGTGTGGTTTCTTCCCGGGTAACATTGAGATTTGTATCTGCCTGTCTGTTTTTAAAGAGAAAAGCACAGGTGAAGCTGATTCCTGCATTTGGTACCCCTACATAGGTACCTGAATAAGTACCGAACTGAACATCAGCATTCCTGAGGCACTCATCAGTTCAAACAATATTGCGCAACTGAAATGCCGCGATAAAAATAAATTTGAAGTAAAACTGAGCTTGTAAGTTTTCCCCACGAACCAACTCACGTTCTCCGCAAATATCTTTAAATATGTTCACGTTTAGACTGCAGAAATTATTGCACATTCTCAGCTGACTCAGTGTTAAATAGCATTTTCCATTTATCGTGACCTTTTTTTCGGCATCTTATTTTCAAAGCTCTTCGGAAATTTAAGACAGAGACTGCAACAATTTTTATAAAACACCTTCTTTAATCGTTTTATGCCAACGACCGGGATGCAATATTTTATGATTATGTAAATGTTTTACGACGGCTACGATGACATCCTTCGTTACCAAGTTGCTACCCTGCCGTGTAAGTTGCTACCGTACCGTATGAAGCGAAGGAAACAATTTTTTTACAGAAATATATTACAAACATTATTCATTAACTAAAATAAATTTAAACAATTTACAACTGAGTTCTCCGTATAGCGTTGCCGCTGGAAAGACCATTAGTGACTTTTAAACTGTGTTCTGGGTCACAAACCACTGATAAACTTTCGTGACGAGAAAACAAGTCCACTATTAAAACTGTCAGCTGTCACAAAGAGCGAAATCAATGCTTAAAACTACGTAACGGCGGAGTATATAATTATTAAGCATTGAACTCTTTGTATGTACTCCATTCGTAATAGAAGCATTGTAGAATGACGCATAACGTGATTCCATAAAACAAGACATCTACGGAAAGCTCAAATATTAAATAAAAACAGTTGTTTAGTAATTAAGTATCGATACGAATAAACTATATCCCATTTACGCGGCGCCAGAATCAAGCGAAAGTCTTTAGTGTGACGGAGGTCTCACGAATAGGGTTCCCACATCCTACTAATCTCGTCAGGAGGTGAAGAAAGGGACTGAAATAAATATTTGATATAATTAATTTTTAATTAGCACACAATTACGTGGATCTTGTTACGGCAGGAGTAGTTGGCACGCCATATTTTTCGGAAGATATCACTTCTACATCTACATCTACACTCCGCAATCCACCGTAAGGTGTGTGGCTAGGGTACACTGTACCACTACTAGGCACTTCCTTTCCTTTTGTACTCACAAATAGAACGAGGATAAAAGAATGCCTATATGACTTCGTACGAGTAAATCCTGTTTTCCTTTTACGTGTTTATAAAACTCTATTCAAGTCAGCTTACAGTTAAACTAGTATTGTATAATTGATTCCACAGTCCTTGGCAATAGAAATTAAACTGACATCATACGTCCTCTTTTTCCCAGTCATGGCCTCTTTTTGAGGCAAGAAAATGTGTCCGGTCTGAATTTATAAAATTCTACAAAATGTTAATTTTTTTGGGTTCCGAGAGAGGGAATTGGTGAGAACGGGTTCGTTCGCACTGCAGCTGCAAACTGTTCGCAACTATCACTCGCATACACAGAGCCGTTCACAATTTCCCTCTCCGCAAGGGTCTGACAGTTGCAAACGATTCGGATCTTCTCTGTGAAGGATTCCGGTTGTTTTGATATACTTCGTGATTTTGGTTAAAGCTGTATTGTGTTTTCGAAATCGTAGGTAGTCTTTTGCTTCAAAATAAATTACGAACTTAAGTACAAATACAAAATGCCGAAAAGAAAGACACTGTTAAATGATGTGCTGTTGGAACAATACAAATCTTTCAAGAGAGGAAGAAACGAACATGAAGCAGAATGTTTGATTAGCCGTGCTGGAACGTACGTACATATCCGTTGCCCGTTGATAACAAAAATAAATTGTGTAAGTATCGTAAGGGTTAAATTGGATCGTATTCATGTAAATGACTATTGAATGCAGGGAATTATGTTACAGCGACTAAAGTTCTCATCAGGGTTGTTGCTAACCATATTTGCCATGTTATTAAGAATACAGTAGCACGTTTCTGTGACAAACATCAACCCAGTCAGTCTCTTCATATTAACACAAACATTTTGTTATGAAATGTAAATCAGTTACATGTTGCGCTAGGAGATGGCGTTACTTTAGTGCTAGAATCGAGCTCGTATTTTGCTAAATTTTTGTATAGTTTATGGGACTTAACTACGGGGTTATCAGTCCCTAAATTACAAACTACTTATGAACTACTTACGAACTAGGACGGCACAAATATCCATGCCCGAGGGGGGATTCGAACCCCCGACCGTAGTGGCCGTGCAGACCATGACTGGAACGCCTTAGTCTCCTCGGCCACCGCGGCCGGCTTTTGCTAAATCATAGCAAAATTAAGTCATATCGAAACGGATAGCAACCCTACTGAAAGGAAATGATCGTATGGCGTTTGTGACCGGGAGATGCCGCGTGTGCCGTCTCTGATGACCAAGCTGTCGACGGGACGTTAAACCGTACGCTTCCTTCCTTCTATCTCCTCCATCCCGCGTGGCAATGTTTGGCCGCCTACTGCAAGTCTTAGGTTCGTTCAAGCAGCTGCCAGACGGCTACTTTCAAGCGCTAACAAACACGTGTTACTACGCATGCGCAGCTACTATGACGTAAAAGCCATTGTTTGATACTTGCACTGCTGGAACGCTTTTTGTACTGTTTCTGGCTGCAGGCGAAGGTGAAATTAATGGAATAATTAAAATACTTTCCTTCCTAATAACGAAGGAGTGTAAACGAGAAATATCTCATCTCAAGTGGGATTGCAGTGACTTCGAAGTTCGAATTAATCGAAAAACATGCTAGAACACACACGTATCACGTGATGGCTACCCCCCCCCCCCCCCCCACTCTAACTCAGACCTTTCTGCGCATGCGCAAATTGGCAGATTGACCGCGCCGGAAATAATTTTCCGTGTAGTGTCTGGCTGCTTGCGGCAACTGCTGGAACACCAAACAGCCACGCTCCAAGTAGCCAGAAGCGGGAGAAGGCGCTGCTGGAACACAATTTTAGCGTTTCGCATGCGCGTCAAGCAGTTGCTGGAACGAACCTCTTGCCACTTTGGCGACTTGCAATATTAATGCTCAGAGTTTCAAGGCCATTTACTGCGGCAGAAACCCAACGGTGTATAATACAGTCTACACTGCCGTGTCTACGACTCATCCTATCCAGGGCACAAACTTGATACCCACCTCCCGCCAATCGTCAATTCACATCCCTTTGTCTTCATCCCCCCCTCCCCCTCCCCACTCTTAGATTCGGCGCTGCTAAAATATTAGAGACGACCGCTGTTTCCTCTACAGTGCAGTCGTGCGGATTTTGATAGCACAGTTCAGTAAAGTTTTGTTATCTCTCTCTCTCTCGCTGTCAATTAGCACCAACAGCATTTCATATATTTTGTGCTTCACATTATGTGCAGTATTGAGACTTATAAATTAGCTCGGTCTTAAGCGCAGCAAGATCCATTGAAAGTCTCTCGTTCACAGTTAATACTCGTTGTAGAGGTTGCTATTATCATTATTGCCAATTTAGGTGGACAAGTCGCTGAATTTGGGGTATCAGACATGAGTCATTATATTTCTCATTTTATAATTTATACTTCTCATTTCATAATTTATACTCCCAGGAGTGAGTACTTGGTTTTTAGCGTTTTCATATACAGGGTGTTACAAAAAGGTACGGCCAAACTTTCAGGAAACATTCCTCACACACAAAGAAAGAAAATATGTTATGTGAACATGTGTCCGGAAACGTTTAATTTCCATCTTAGAGCTCATTTTATTACTTCTCTTCAAATCACATTAATCATGGAATGGAAACACACAGCAAGAGAACGTATCAGCGTGACTTCAAACACTTCGTTACAGGAAATGTTGAAAATGTCCTTCGTTAGCGAGGATACATGCATCCACCCTCCGTCGCATGGAATCCCTGATGCGCTGATGCAGCCCTGGAGAATGAAGTATTGTATCACAGCGGTCCACAATACGATCACGAAGAGTCTCTACATTTGGTACCGGGGTTGCGTAGACAAGAGCTTTCAAATGCCCCCATAAATGAAAAGAGGGTTGAGGTCAGGAGAGCGTGGAGGCAATGCAATTGGCCCGCCTCTACCAATCCATCGGTCACCGAATCTGTTGTTGAGAAGCGTACGAACACGTCGACTGAAATGTGCAGGAGCTCCATCGTGCAAGAACCACATGTTGTGTCGTACTTGTAAAGGCGCATGTTCTAGCAGCACAGGTAGAGTATCCCGTATGAAATCATGATAACGTGCTCCAGTGAGCGTAGGTGGAAGAACACAGGGCCCAATCAAGACATCCCCAATAATTCCTGCCCAAACGTTCACAGAAAATCTGTGTTGATGACGTGATTGGACAATTGCGTGCGGGTTCTAATCAGCCCACTCATGTTGATTGTGAAAATTTACAATTTGATCACGTTGAAATGAAGCCTCATCCGTAAATAGAATATCTGCACTGAAATACTAAAATGAGCTCTAACATGGAAATTAAGCGTTTCCGGACACATGTCCACGTAACATATTTTCTTTCTTTGTGTGTGAGGAATGTTTCCTGAAAGTTTGGCCGTACCTTTTTGTAACACCCTGTATATTTTAGTTTCCCAGTCCCTTGCCATTTTGGAGAATGTTGCCTCCTCATAATTTATCTACATTTATTGGATAAGTTATTGCATAGCGACACGCCTTAAATGTCATCCTTTGTTTTCATACTTTGATGAAGGCACTTATGTTGAACAAGAGTTCCTAATTTTCGTTTCATTCTTTCACTGGAACTATTCCTTATTTTTCCATATTCTGGACAGAGAATTAATTTAGTTATTTGCAATGGAGGATTTGTAACATTGAGGCAGATTTGTTCGCCCTTTGTGGAATCAGATAGACTGGGTTGAAGGGGAAGAAGGAAACCTCTCCCAGAAAGAAGGCTAAGAGTGAGGCTCTTCTACTGCACTAAAAATATGAAAAAAGGACAAATAAGCACAAAAACGATTTAAATGAATGTTTGGGGTTTCCGACATTTTTTGGGTATGCCTGGGAGATGAAGGCAATCAGTCACGAGTAGCGTTCAGATAGTCAGTAAGTACCGTCTTCACGTTTTGCGCATTGTAAACAAGTAGCATTTTGTACTTGTATGTTTTACGAGTTACAAATAGCAAAATTGTGACATTTTCGTAGAAAAATTATAGATTACACTGTCGCTGGAGAAGAAATGAAAGAAAAGTACAGCGAGAACCAGCCGCTACATGGGTGTTATCAGTTGGTTTTAATTACGTAGCTTTGACTGCTAAGTCTCTTTTAACTGACAGCGAATGAACTCGTTACTGACTAAATGCGCTTAGTTTCCATTACGTAAAACAAACTGTTACACCAGTATAGTGACTGGTTCTCTAAGTCCAGGATGTCAATAATTAAGTGCCACTTTCAAAATGCTGTATAGAAAGAACCACTGGGCAGAATGACTGCAGATCTGAACGTACGTGACGAAGGGGGAAACGCAGTGGCTTACACAAAAACTACAAAAATACTTACTACCGTTATCAGTTGATGGTGCCGCGGTGGAGTAGCCGAGCGGTCTAAAGCACCTCGCTGCGGAGAGCGCGGTTGCTCGCCGTGGAGGTTCGAGTCCTCCGTGGGGCATGGGTGTGTGTTTTTGTCGGTAGGTTAGTTTACCTAGGCTTAAGTAGTTTGTAAGCTACGGACTAATGACCACGCAGTTTGGTCCGATAGATTTACAGACATTTGGACATTTGAACTCAGTTGATGGTGCTGTAAGCGGCATACGATGCAGATCGCGGGGCATGCGCACGACACATTGCATTCGCCATAAACACGCGTGTTTTCTGCCGCTCACTTCCTATTGCATATTGTCCTGGGGCAATGCAGGATAGAGCACTGCTTGTGAAAATATTTTTTACAAGTATGACGACCATGTGGTTGAAGCCTTAAGGAAATTCTGGTAATTAAAGAACTGTGAAGGCTCTGGAAGAGTATGGTGAAGAAGTTAGAACAGAGAGGATCGTTTCAAGTGCAACTTGGCAGACGGAGGAAATCAGTTCCTTCGACCTCTGCAGAAGTTGTGGGCATAGAGTTACAGGAAGGGACGAGCACTGAGGCGAAAGACTACAGTGCACGAGGAATTGTTCGGCCGTTAGAAATGCCCCCGAGCACGGCACATAAAATTTTACGCAGTGTTCTGCATTGCTATCCCTGCCAGCGAGACCCACTTTCAGTCCACTTGTGCACATGGAAGTGGATATTTATTGGCCATGGAACATTTTGTGAACAGATGAAGCCCATTTCCATCTCAAAGGCTATGTCAAAACCCAAAATTGCAGGATATAGGCAACGCGAAATCCAGTCTCATATGAAAGAATACTGCTTAATTCTGCAAAGGCAACTGTGTCGTGCGAGCTCACAGCTTCCTTTATCGGAGGCCCCGTTTTTTCCAGTGGATGACTCCTACAGGTTCCGTTACCTGTACGTCACTGGTAACCGGTATAAAGTCTTCTGCGCAACCATGTCATTCCAAGCATTCAACAGCGTAGATGTCTGGATAGCATCGTTTCTGTGCACGATGGCTCACCTCCGGACATTGCGAAGCTAGTGAAGCAGTTCCTAAAGAGCCATTTCCTAAATTACAGAATTATTAGTCGTATTTTCAAAAATGTTCAAATGTTTGTAAAATTATGGAACTGCAATGGTCATCGCTTCCTAAACTTACAAACTACGTAAACTAATTTATCCTAAGAACAACACACACACACACACACACACACACACACACACACAACTCCCCAGGAAGGACTCGGATCTCCGACGGGAAACGGCACCGTCATTTTCTTATAACCTGTCCGTCAAGGTCACCGGACATCAATGCGATTGTCTTCGTCTGGCTGTGGCATGATTTGAAAAGGCCGGCCGCGGTGGCCGAGGCGACTGAGGCACTCCAGTCACGGTCTGCACGGCCACTACGGTCGGGGGTTCGAATCCCCCCCTCGGGCATGGATATTTGTGCCGTCCTTAGGATTTGTTAGTTCATACGTAGTTTAAGTTTAGGGACTGATGACCCCGTAGTTAAGTCCCATAAGCTATACAAACATTTGAACGTTTGATTTGATTTGAAAAGTGTTGTGTTCAGTGGCCACTAGCGAATTTGGCTGAACTGAAGTCACGTATGACGCAACGTATTCGCACTGTGACCCAGACACACTGGGGCCTGTAGTAGAACATGCTGTTTATTGGTTCAACGTCTAGTGCAAAATGGTGGACAGCATAGTCAACATGACTTGCGCAAGTTCCGTGATATTTTTTTTTCCTTGCTGTAATGTCACTCTAACTACTCCAGCAGTCAGTAGGCTCATCCCGTGATTTTTTTTCTTTATTGATATTTTAAAGCCCCCAGTTAGGGCAGGCTGGCAGCGGTTTTAACGACGCTCTTCACTCAACAGAAACAATTTATGAAACTCTCGAATTTACTTTGGGATAAAACGGAGAATTAAATAAACTTAAGGTGAAAGTGGTGAAAAGTAACATTAACGAGACACAGACATATATAGAAGTTAAGATCGTCATGGTGGCTAAAAAACATTGACATTGACACAAATACATAAAACGGTGATGAGACGATGAATATTGCATAAAATACATGACAACACCTGTTCTGCCTGTATGGCAGCTGTTGAAGTTTAAAAAAAACACACACACACACAAAAGCACAAAACACTATTTCACTGATACGGTTAAAATCACTGCACATGCCCCATAGAGGCCCTACATGGGGACAGAGAGGGCAGGGGAGGTGCGGAGGGTCCTGAAAGGAGGGAAGAGGAGGAGGGGTGGGGGTGTGATGTACGGACTCCACAGGGGGGGGGGGGGGGGGCTAGGAAAGGAGAATCCAGGCGAGTGAGGGATGGGGTATAGGAGGGGTGAGGAGTTGTATATGGTCTAGGGTTGGTAGGAGGTGTAGAAGTCAGGATGAAGGGCATCTGGGAGAGGAAACTGACAAAAGTTACCCTCGGAAACGATATGGAAAGTGTGTAGGTGAAGGGAGGGAGGGATAATAGGTATCGGCGTGGCAGAGGGCCGGGATTCAGGAGGAGTGGGGAACGCAGAGGGTGATGGAACTTTTTGTGTCCCAGCCTCGTCGCCGCATTTGTATCTCGTTTCCGTCGTAGGTGTCGGTGGCCGAGTAGAAAGAGACCGACTCAGGAATAAAGGATACACGTTTGTGCAAGTAGGAGGTGAGCAGCCAGTGGGACAGCAGAAACTAGAAACACTAGAGTAAATTAGAATGAGATATATATTGCATAGAGTCTTAGTAATACTCAACTTTTACATAGCTCAGTACTGCAGAATGCTGATACATAGTTGAGATAAAGGCCTGCCTAGTGCCTATCCGATAGCCAAGTCTTCACTGGTGCCTATCTGATTCCGAAGTGTTGACTGGTTCCTATCTCAGTCCCAAGTGAACGATGCAGTCCAATGGTGGCCACGATTGGAGTTGCAGCAGAGGGCGCTCGTGGCTGACGTCGTAAGAACGCCGCGCCGTGCGTGCATGGCGGCGCGCGGCGAAAGTAGGTGGCGCGCACTTTATACTTGTTCGACACCACAGAACTAAATTTTTCGGGAGACATGGAGGATACCCATATGCTCCAGGAATTTAAGGAGGTATGGAAAAGTGATGAGGATTCGCGTGGGGAAAGGGAGATGGATGCGGTAAGGGAGGCGGAGGGCGTGGCGCTCTACGGTTTGGAGGTACTTGTAATAGGCAGGGCAGGCGGAGACCCAGACTGGGTGGAAGCTACATGAGATGGGACGCATGAGGCAACGGTTAAGTGTGGAGGACGGTGGAGGGCCGGCCGCGGTGGCCGAGGGGACTGAGGCGCTCCAGTCGCGGCCTGCACGGCCACTACGGTCGGGGGTTCGAATCCCCCATCGGGCATGAATATTTGTGCCGTCCTTAGTATTAGCTGGTCCATAAGTAGTTTGTAAGTTTAGGGACTGATGACCCTGTAGTTAAGTCCCATAAGCTATACAAACATTTGAACATTTTGATGGTGGAGGGGTTCAATCCACATGTCCGACCGGAGACGAGCTTGAGAAGGTTGAGGCGGGAGAGGGCTTTCTGGCGGATTGTTTTAGGGCGAGGAGTCGAGGATAGGGAGCGGTTAAGGGTGAGGCCAGATACTTGAGGGGAATGGGACGGACATGGAGAGCGAGGTACAGGTCTCGGTGGCGGAAGGAGCGGGTGGTACGACCTACAGTGATTGCCTCGGATTAGGGGGGTTGAGGGGAAGGAGCCGCTGGTTACACCAGATGGAGAATTCGGATAGGTGCGGCTGGAGAAGGTGCTGGGGTCTGTAGTGTTACATGCGCCTCCACATACAAAAAAATATTTATTTGCCCTTATTTAAATTAATTATGCTTATATTTGTATATTTTTTCTTGTAATTTCGTATCATTTGCAATGTGTCACTAAATTTTTAAAGACGCAATATATTCTTTGAAAAACTTAAATCAAAGACTAACTCTGAACAAAGAGCAATTAGAATAATACATAGATTTAACTATTGTTTCATTTAAAAGAAAGGAGTAGTGACGCCATTTTTCTCTTCTGCATTATGCTCTCGTCTAGTAAACTTCTCTTCCATATTACGCTTGTATGACCTGATGAATTGTGAAAATGTCTGTACGATATATCTCAATGAGAAAGGTGTAATTGAAATGATGTACTGAATTTATGACCTGATCTCGACTGTATGAATTTAATCAGATTTCACAAAGGTAACTGAACTTTGAATGTGATGTATATGTAGACTTGCTTCATTTATTTCAATAATAATTGTTTCGTGAGTTTACCGAAATTTGTCCGAGTACTTATTTGTAGTGAGATTGGAACCTTATTTTTTCCTTTCACATTTTTCATTTAACTGTGATGCAACTTATTTTTCAGGACAAAAGAATAATGAATTACACTGATTTAAGAATCTAAGTGTTGGAGATGTGTAGGCCTAAAATAGGACCCATTTTTATCACGTTCTTTTATTAAATAATTATTCTAACTGCGACCCTGAAATTACGAGCGACTTACCATTTTCGATTAGTAACAGATCAACTAGCCGCAAACTTAGTTACAAATCTGTCTCCAACAGTTAGGTTCACGTTGCTTATCAGTGTCAGCCAGGTTAGAAAAGGATTTTAACTATTTTCTTGGTGCGTAGCTCATTAATTTCTCTAAAAGTTCAGCATAGTAGATTCATTTCAATAGATAGATGGTTTTGCTACGTGACCGGTATTGAAATATTTCTCCCAACCACTCTTTACAGTTATTCTATTTCCTGCTCACATTGTGTTGTGTTATGGTCGTCAGTCCGGAGACTGGTTTGATGCAGCTCTCCACCCTACTCTATCCTGAGCAAGCCTTTTCATCTCCTCATAAGAACGGCAACCCACATCCACTTGAATCTGATTACTATACGCGTCTCTTGGTCTCCCTCTGCGATTTTTACCCCACACACTTCCCTCCAATGCTAAATTTACGATTCCCCGATGTCTAAGAATGTGTCCTACCCGATCCCTTCTTTTAGTCAAGGTATGCCAAAAATTCCTTTTCTCACCAATTCTGTTCAATACCTCTTCATTAGTTATGCGATCTACCCACCTAATCTTCAGCATTCTTCTGTAGCACCACATTTCAAAAGCCTTTATTCTCTTCCTGTCCACACTGCTTATCGTCCATGTTTCACTCCCATACAAGGCAACACTCCACACAAATGCCTTCAGAAAAGACGTCCTTACACTTAAATTAATATTCGATGTTAGCAAACTTCTCTTTTTCAAAAATGCTTTCTTCCCATTGCCATTCTGCATTTTATGTCCTCAGTACTGCGACCATCGCAAGTTATTTTACTACCCAAGTAACAAAACTCATCTACCACCTTCATTGTTTCGTAACCTAATCTTATTCCTTCAGCATCGCTTGATTTTCTAAGACCGCATTCCATTATTTTTGTTTTGCTCTTGTTAATGTTCATTTTATACGCTCTCTTCAACACACTGTCCATTCCATTCAACTGCTCTTCCAGGTCCTTTGCTGTCTCTGACAGAATTACAATGTCATCAGCAAAACGCAATGTTTTTATTTCTTCCCCCTGTACTTTAATCCCTATTCCAAATTTTTCCTTGCTTTGCTTCACCGCCTGCTCGATGTACAAATTGAATAACATCGGAGAAAGGCTACAACCCTGTTTTACTCCTTTCCCAACTGATGCTTCCCTTTCATGCCCTTCGAGTCTAATAACTGCGGTCTGCCTATTGTACAAGTTATAAATAACTCTCCTTTCCCTATATTTTACCCCTGCTGACTTCAGAATTTGAAAGAGTGTATTCCAGTCAACATTGTCAAATGCTTTCTCCAAATCTACAAAAGCTAAAAATGTAGGTTTGCCTTTCCTTAATCTATCTTCTAAGATAAGACGTAAAGTAAGTATTGCTTCCCGGGTTCCTACGTTCCTCCTGGATCCAAACTGATCTTCCCCGAGGTCAGATTCTACCAGCTTTTCCATTCTCCTGTAGATAATTCGTGTTAAAATTTTGCAACCATGACTTATCAAACTCACATTAACTTGCAAAAATTTATGCTGACTTAAAAATTTAAATTAAAATAATAAAAAAAAATGGGAGAAATGTTTAAGGTCGAGCGAGGAGAAGGGGGATCGCGTGGTAATTAACAGGTTTTGTATTACGCGCTTTTTCTGCGGCTTTTGGTACAACGACGATAAAAAATTTAACCTCTATGTACTTGTTTCGACGGTTTTTCGTCTAACGACAATCAAAAACCTTTTTTTCCCATCCGATGTTCCACTAACTGTATAACAAACTGTGCATGACGTGGACATCATTTGTCGGCATCCACTTTCCTTATGCCGCGTCAGCGCCATCTATTGATAAAGTAAGGAACTTTTTTTTATATTACAAAATTTTGAATGTGGGACTTCAAGTATGGACATTTTTTTTTGATACAGTATCTGGTAGCAATTTTTATTCCGAAAAAAAGTCTGCATAGACATACTGATGTTTTCCACACAGGTATCATTCGCGTACTGGAGTATGCAAAGAATCAGGACGTATGATTTATATTCTATTCAATTAATGGAAATCGAGCGGAATACATTCATGAAAACATTTATTTGGTGCCGTATCAAACACTGTTTACTGTAAAAACAGCACATTGGCCGTATTATTTAGTCAACACTTGCCGAAACCCAGTGGTTCCCACGTATTTATTTATTTATTCAAGCATTGTTTTAGTACTTCTCCTATTCCTTCTCTCTCTTTCTCTCTGTCCATCTCCTTTTCTTCTAAAACATGTTGTATTTATGGGACAATATTTAATAAATAAGGCTGTCTTGAATAATGTAGAAGATAATAAATACATTATACGAACAAAGGAAGGTAGTCGTCAAGATACAAATGATATGTAACATTCACACATTCATTTAATTCAAAATATAAACAATACTTCTAATTACTTGGCCATGAGCTGGTATGAATGCATTCTTTGATGTGACCACTCCTAAGCAAGCGACATAAAGTTGTCCGTGTGAGAAACATGGATATGTCAGATTGATTCCACAGTACTTATAGATAGACCTGTGATTATTAATCGTAATAGAAAATAGAAAAATATCACAGGACGCTAAAAGATAGATCTGTCGGAAATAATGGTATTCAAATGCAGTAAATGAAGCAGGTAAAATGGAGTACTGAAGATTGACAGGAAGTGCAAAATGGCTAAGCAGGAGTGGCTAGAAGCCAAATGCAAGTCTGTAGAAGAATGTATAACTAGGGGAAAATTAGATACCGCCTTTAGGAAAATCAAACGGGTCACGGCGGAGCGGCCGAGCGCAATGAGACGCCATGTTCCGATGCGCGAGGCCGTTCCCCGTCGGGGGTTCGAATCCCACCTCGGACATGGATGTTTGTGTCGTCTTTAGTATAAGATAGCGCATAAGTAGTTTGTAAGTTTAGGGACTGATGACCCCGCAGTTAAGTCCCTTAAGCTATACAAACATTTGAAACGTTTTGAAATAAAAAGGGACATTTGGAGATAAGAAAAATAGCGATGTGAATATCAAGAAATCAGACTAGAAACCAGTTCTCATTAAAGAACGGAAAGATGAAAGGTGAGAGAGTCTATAGAGGCGCTCTACAAAGGAAATGAACTTCGAGACAATATTGTATGAAGAGAAGAGGAAGTAGGTAGAGATAAGATAGGAGATACTGAGAGATGAATTTGACAGAGGACTGAAAGACCTAAGTCAAAATAAGGCCCATGGAGTAGATGACATTCCCTCAGAGCTACTGAAGTCTCAGGGAGAACCAGTCATGACAAAACTATTTCACCTGGTGAGTAAGATGTATGAGACAGGTGAAATACCCTCAGAAATTAAGAAAAATGTGGTAATTCCCATTACAAAGAAAGCAGGTGAAAATTACAGAACCACCAATTTAATAAGTCATACTTGCAAAATTTTAACACGAATTATTTACGGAAGGATAGATGCTGACTTCGGGGAAGATAATTTCGGATTCAGGAGAAATGTAGGAACACGGGAGCCAATACTCACTTTACGACTTACCTTAGAAGATAAATAAAGGAAAGGCGAATCGACATTTGTAGCCGTTGTAGATTTGGAAGAAGCTTTTGAGATTGTTGATTGGAATACGCTTTCAAATTCTGAAGGCAGCAAGGGTAACATATAGGGAACGGGAGGTAATTTACAACTCGTACAATGAGTTGAAGGGTATGAAAGTGATGCAGAATTTAGGAAGGGAGTAAGTAAAACAGGGTTGTAGCCTTTCTCCAATGATATTCACTTTGTACATTGATCAAACTACAAAGGAAAACAAGGATAAATTTCTAGAAGGAATTATAGTTCAGGGTGAATAAATAAAAACATGCGTTCTGCAGATGACATTGTTATTCTGTCAGAGACAGCGATTGGATTCACGATTTCCTATCAGAAAGGACACAGTTTGTTGTAATTGACGGTAAGTCATCGAGTAAAACAGAAGTGATATCTGGCGTTCCACAGGGAAGCGTTATTGGTCCCCTACTCTTCCTCGTGTTTATAAACGATTTAGGAGATAATCTGAATAGCTCCCTTAGACTGTTCGCGGATGATGCTGTCGTTTATCGGTTAGTGAAGTCAACAGAGGATCAAAAGCAACTGCAAAGCGATTTAGACAAAATTTCTACTTGGTGCGAAAATTGGCAATTGACACTAAGTAAAGAAAAGTGTGAAGTAATACACATGACCACTACAAGAAATCCGCTGAACTTCAATTACGCGATAAATCAGTCAAACCTTAAGGTCGTAAATTCTACCAAATACCTAGGAGTTACAATTACGAATAACTTTGACTGGAGAGAACACATAGAAAATATTGTGGGGAAGGCGAACCAAAGGTTACGTTTCATTGGCAGAACGCTTAGACGATGCACCAGCTCCACCAAAGAGACTGCCTACATAACACTTGTGCGTCCTCTCTTGGAGTACTGTTGCCCCTTGTGGGACCCTCACCAGGTGGGACTGACGGAAGATATTGAGAAGATTCAGAGAAGGGCAGCTCGTTTTGTTTTATCACGTTACGGGGGGGAAAGCGTCACGGAAATGTTGCACGAATTGGGGTGGAAATCATTAAAAGAAAGACGTTATTCATTGCGGCGTGATCTGTTTGCGAAGTTTCAATCACCGACTTTTAGTTCTGAATGTGAAAATATTTTGCTAGCACCCACCTACTTAGGGAGACATGACCATCCCAATAAAATAAGAGAAATCAGATCGAAAACGGAACGATTTAGGTGTTCTTTCTTCCCGCGCGCTATTAGAGAATGGAACGGTAGAGAAAAGTTATGAAGGTGGTTAATGAACCCTCTGCCAGGCACTTAAATGTGATTTGCAGAGTATCTATGTAGATGTAGATCTGGAAGAGCAATTGAACGGAATGGATAGTGTGTTGAAAGGAGCGTATGAGATGAACATTAACAAGAGCAAAACAAGGGTAATGGAGTGCAGTCTAAGAAAATCAGACCGTGCTGAAGGAGTTAGATTAGGTAACGAAACAGTGAAGGTAGTGGATGAGTTTTGTTACTTTGGCATTAAAATAATGTATCATGGTCGCAGTACAGAAGATATCAAATCCAGAATGGCAATGGGAAGAAAAGCAGTTTTGAAAAAGAGAAATTTGTTAACTTCGAATATTAATTTAAGCGTAAGGAAGTACTTTCTGAAGGCATTTGTATACGGGAGTGGTAAACAGTGCGGACAGGAGGAGGATGGAGGCTTTTGAAATGTGGTCCTACATAAGAATGCGGAAGGTTAGCTGGGTGGATCGCGTAACCAATGAGAAGACTATAAGAAGGGATCGATTGATAGGGAACATTCTTAGAAATAAAGGAATCGTGAATTTAGGGTTGGAGGGAAGTGTGTGGGGTAATAATCGTAGAGAGGGACCAAGTGATGAATACAGTAAGCAGATTCAAAATGATGTATGTTGCCGTTCTTATGCGGAGATTAAGAGGCTTGCTCAGGGTTGAGTAGGATGGAGAGCTGCATCAAACTGAATACCACGAAAACAAGAGAGATACATGGAAAGGAGGAGAATGAAACAGTGTCCCTCCAACAAGTACCATTATGGCATATATAAGTTTGCGTCAGTCTTGGAGCCATGCTCGGATAGCTTAATGGTAACGTCACCGGTCGCGAAAAGCGGGAACTCCTGGTTCGAGTCCCGTTTCGGCACAAATTTTCATCTGTCACCATTAAATCGTACGGCTGACGCTGATTCGTACTGGCAATTGTGTGTACATTTGTTGTAATTAAAAGTGGTTATCTCTCTAAATTACTGCCGTTTTAAAATTAACATAACCACATTGTAATCATTTGTTGCTTTTACGAGCCTCTAAGGCCTACAGCAGAAGAGGAAAAGTAAAAACCACATTTCACAAAGAAAAAAAAATTAAGATAATACTTAATTGGAATATAAATGCCGTCCGCGGTGGCCGAGGGGACTGAGGCGCTCCAGTCACGGGCTGCACGGCCACTACGGTCGGAGGTTCGGATCCCCTCTCTGGCATGGATATTTGTGCGGTCCTTAGAATAAGGTAGTTGATAAGTAGTTTGTAAGTTTAGGGACTGATGACCCCTTAGTTAAGTCCCATAAGCTTATAACATTTATATAGAATTTAAGAATTACTGTTTATTCTACCGATACTCAGCTTTTTAAGATTACGATGTATGGGGGTTCTGCTCGCTGCAAATTTATTCTCGTGGGGCGTCGTGGTAGAAATAAATACTCGTAGGTACAAGTTTTCACTTCTTCTTTAATTTGAATCAAACTTCTCGTCCACCAAAACTATACAATAACGTACACAAATTACCACAACAACACAGTCTGACAGATTCCAAAGTACTCAACAAAAGACAAAACTCGAACTCCCCCACGCAAGGCGGTGAGGCAAATATATAACATCGGCAATAATGATGCTACATTATCCATTTTTGATAACAATTGAATATACTAATTTACAATTAACAAACACACAAAGAAAACATTTCATGTACACAAAAATAGTCACAATATAAAATGAAAACAATACATACAATAATTTTAAATGACACATGTATTTTTAAGACGAAATTTCCGATCTTTCTGTTGACAACAAAGTGCGATGTTAAATAGCGATGAATTTGTTAATGACTACATCATACATGTTCCTAACATATACTGAACTATCAAATATTCTGGCCATTCACAAAATATACTCAAAATCTCTTTTCGGTCAATATATACAAAGAATTCAATATTGATAATTAGTGTAATAGTCGAAATAACACAATTAGCGGGTCAACACAACTTGTTTATGAGCCTAACATATATACAATGCTATTTATTTTCATTTATTTACGTTTTACAAAAGTTTTTACCCTTCGTCTGTCTATTTATTTGAAATAATGAACAATGACAAAAGTATTGTTTATAGAACTGTCTGGAAAGAAACTATATGAATCTTTTAATTAATGAAATCTATCACTTGTTTTAATCGCAGTATCACCGAGACACTGTCCTACACTGATTCCTAGGCTGGCTATTTCGTTTTTGACTAACTTTACACGCAACATGTATCACTATTGAACCACACGATTCCGGATCCGACGCAGACGGTATCGTAGGATGACATTGAGATGAGAGGACCAGGCAGACGGTATCGTACGATGACATTGAGATGAGGGATGAGGGGGGCAGCAGTATCGTTACAAGCTTAACAAACATTTGAAAATTGGAATATAAATTCACGAAATTCGGCGACATGAATGTAAAATCCGCCGCGTGTTTAACAGTTTTAGAATTCCAACGCTACGCCACGAGGGTTAAAAAACTGCTCTACGTGTAACGGAACTTCGCTACGGTTGGCAGCACTGCTCTCATTGCGAGGCACGGCGGTCATTGCCTGCACGGACAAATGTTTGCCTCTTGCTATGGAAACTTGACTCTGCCTGGGACTGCACCTGTTTGTCCGAAGCAAATAGGCGGTCGCGAATGTCTTTTTCCTGGGCTTAAAAAATATGAGAATCGTCTAGGAACAAATTGGGACTATAAGGAGACTGTGTAACGGCTTTCCAGCGAAACTTCTGCAGTGCAATTTCCGCCCACATGCTGGCAAAGTTGTTTCGACTGCACGACAGAAATTTCCGGTGGGGAGCCTTACACATCCTCCGTAGAGTCCCAATTTGTTCCCGTACGATCCCGATATATTTGGAGCTCCGAAGAAAGACATTCGCGCCAGTCGATTTACTTCGGACGTAGAACTGCACGCTGGGGAACAGTCATGGTTGCGGAATCACTTTTACACGGAGGCTCTGACCGTAAAGTGAAATAAATGCTATAACAAATATGGTGATCACCCTTGAAATAACACACAGTTTACTTTCATCTTCTTTCTTCTGTCTCCTTTTCAGATGACTGACGATTATACGTCGGCATGAAATTAGCTTTACTTGCTTACTATTACCCGCCTACCGTAGATGATGTACTCTAGACAGCTTTTACTGTTTTTACTTTCCTAGATTCTTTCATCAGATGTGTGTCTATTGCGAAGGTGGCAAAGCGTGGGATTTAAAGTACCACCCACAACCATAAAAAAAAAGATGTAGGTAGAATATGACCTGCATATTCTGTAGATCTGTGATTCTCAGCACTCCCCCTACCCATCTCGTCTGAAAGTAACACAACTATTTTCTTTTGTTGCTACAAATTTCTGTAAAAAAAAGTACAGTGTTATACATTAAGGGGGTTAATTTATTGCGTTTGTTTCTGAAAGGACCACATCCTTTTTATATAGTATGATTTGCGACAAAGAAACATATTTTGCATAACAAACGTTTCGCATTTCAGGCAAGACTTACTTGTGAATTATCCTATTTAACAAGGGTCGCTGAATAGGCAATTTACAACCAAGTAATTTTTTTTCTAATTTCTCAAAAATTACATGTTGTATATTTTTCATTTCACTATCGATTAGTTTCTGAGAACAGTTTTCAGGGTTTACTTTTGTTCACAGTGTATTTATTATGGAAAAATCTATGTTCGATTCAATTAGAAAGTAAATTTCACTTATTTTAGGCCTACGTTTTTGTATTACCTAACCTAGTGTTCAGACATGTCCTGGGCTGGTTGTTTTTTAGTGCCACTACTTCCTCCTGTAATGGCGAGTTCCCCCAGCCCCTCTTCCCCTCACCCCGAGAAAGATTTTGCGACCCACAAGTGTAGATTAACAAGGTTCTTCTGAGTAAATGCTAATCACCCAACACGCTATGAATCTGAGCTTGTGATGCGGACATTTATTGAAAGATACCACCTTAGTTGGGGAAAATCAAGCAAGCCTCGGTACTAGTGGCCATCAATGACGATCTCGTAGTCCATAGTTACCATGGCCCATAAAGGATGACTACTGACCCCTCTGACGCTCAAAGGCATTCGGCCTCAACAAAATTGACAGCTCTGCAGTCAAGGACTAGGCTGTGGCAGTAAGATGCACTCTGGCTTCTCTGGTGAGCTGCAACGTCTTTTTGTACTGCCGTATTCCAAACCCCAAGAATTGCAAGGAAAGAGTGTAGGCCTAATTATGTTTCTTCTTGCAAAGGGGAACACAGTGTTCCATATATTAATGAAATCAGAACTACTTATGACGATAGTGTCATCAATTGTACCACGGTGTGCGATTAGTATCGTGTGTTTACCGTTGCAGGATGCATGTTTATGATAAATAAAGGTGTCTTCATCGCTCAATCGTCACTGATAATACACAAGACTGATTAAGCAATATGAGTCTCCGTGTGATTGTCTCTGGAAAAGGGGAAAACTATGTGTCCAGGTACTTGAAGATTTAATTTACATGAAATCGTTGGCTAATTACTTGATATTTGAAAAATGTGTTCGAGATGGGCATCAAAATGGACTGCTGGCCACCAAAATGCAAAATCCTAAAGGAAGCATCCAGGTCAGGTGCACGCGTTTCAGTCGACGGGGTAAGAATATGATTATTAGAATTTCGGTGTAGGCGCACATCATACGGGCAATATCGCAACTTGCCACCGCTATACACCATGGCACACTTAAACATACCACACCAGGTATCTCTGGAACGACCATAGGTGATGAAATACGAGTTTCACAAGCATGGCGCTTTTGAAAGTAAAAACTATGGGACATTCTCTCTCTCTCTCTCTCTCCCTCTTTCTCTATTCGTTTAATCGATTCCGACTCTTCGTGACCCCATGAACCAAAGCACATCACTTTTTCCCATAGACCTTCCAGGTTGGAACCCGTTGTTTCTGTGATGCCATCGAACCACCTCACCCTCTGCCGGCCTCTTCTTCTAGTGCCTTGGATCTTCCCCAGCATTAATCTTTTCCAGTAGGCATTTCTTCGCATTATATGTCCAAAATAGGTCAGCTTTTAAAAAAAAATATTACACCTTCCAGGGAGCAATCTGCTCTAATATATATCTGTTGGTTCTCTTTGCCGTCCATGGAATTCTAAGAACTGTCCTCCAGCATCACAATTCAAAGGAGTCATTTCTTCGCCGTTCAGCCTTTCTAATGGTCCAGATCTCACATCCATACATCACAACTGGGAAGACCAAAGCCTTCACAGTACGTATCTTTGTTGTTAAAGTTATGTCTCTGGACCTTATAATCTTTTCAAGGTTTGAAATCGCCTTTCTACTGAGCAACAAGCGTCTCCTAATTTCGTGGCTGCAGTCGCCATCATCAGAGATCTGGGACTCGAAATAATTGAACGTGGGATCTACCTCCATGGGTTCTCCTCTTATACCCCATGAATTAATAGGTGTAGTTGCCTTTTTTTCTTCACATTTAGCCTGAGACCGGTCTTTTCACTTTCAGTTTTTACCTTCAGCAAGAGTGTCGTTAACTCCTCTTCACTTTCTGAGAGCAGTATGGTATCATCTGCATATCTGAGGTTGTTTACATTTTTTCCAGCTATTTTAATCCACGTCTCTTCACCATCTATCTAGGTATTCCTCATGACGTATTCTGCAAACACATTGAATAAGAACGGAGACAATATGCAGCCTTGCCGCACCCCTATCTGAATCTTTATCCATTTCGTTGTGCCATACGAAGTTCTCACCGTGGCGTCTTCTTCAAGGTATAAACTCCATATCAGATGAATGAGGTGAACTGATTCTCCAATTTTATTGAGTACGTCCCATAATTTGTTGTGATCGATGCAGTCAAAGGCTTTGGCATAATCTCATGCTTTTTCCATAATCCACCGAATGTTGACAATTTGATCTCTGCTACCTCTCCCTTTTCTTAACTCAGTTTGTTATTCCGGTAGCTCTCGATCTAGATTGTAGCAAAATCTCTTTTGTAAGATTTTAAGCATTACCTTGCTAACATGCGAGATAAGTTCAATTGTTCGGTGATCTGAGTAACTTTTAGAGATTTTCTTTTTTGGAATCGGTATGAATACTGATCTTTTCCAGTCTTCTAGCCACTGCTGCGTGCTTCATATTTTTTGACTTTAAACAATTCTGCTAGTTTGCACCGTATGCACTAGTTTTGTTGTTAGCCATATTGTCAAGGGCCCACTGGACTTCGCTCTTCAAAATATCTGGCTCTAATTCTAAAATAACATTAGCATCATCATCATCATCATCATCAGCAGCAGCAGCACTGCCAGTATGCAGTTCATTCTTGTATAGCTCTTCTACATATTCTCCCAGGTTTCATTAACATCCTCTTCCTATTTCTTTTATCATTCCAATTTTTGCCTGGAATTTTCTTTTAATTTCTTTATTTTTTTTGTAAAGATCTCTTGTCCTCTCCATTCTATTACTATCTTCAACTTCTTTGCACTATTCATTATAGTAGATATTTTTCTCTCTTCTAGCTAATTTCTGAAACTCTTTATTTAATTTAAACATAGCTGATCGGTGGCCGAGGAGACTGAGGCGATCCAGTCACGGTCTTACACGGCCACTACGGTCGGGGGTTCGAATCCCCCCTCGGGCATGGATATTTGTGCCGTCCTAGTTCGTAAGTAGTTCATAAGTAGTTTGTAAGTTTAGGGACTGATGACCCCGTAGTTAAGTCCCATAGACTATACAAACATTTGAACATTTCTACTGCGTGGACTTAAGGTCGTATCTGCAATAGTTTTTGCTCCTTTCTTAAGTTTCAGACGAAATGTTGCAATTATGAGCTCGTGATCTGATCCGAAGTCAGCTCCAGGTCTTGTTGTAGCTGACTGAATCGCACTCTTCCACGTATGACAAAGTATGTAATCAATTTGATTCCGGGTTTGACCGTCTGGTGCAGCCTAAGTATATCGGCGTCTTTTGGGTAGCAGAAGCAATCTATTAGTAATTACCACCGAATTGGGACATTACAAATGTAAACAAGTATTATTTCCATGAGAAAAAGATTATTATTATTATTATTATTTTAATGGACAGCCCATGTTCTTTCTCTTTTGCCTGGTTCCCTCACAGGCAGGGTCGTCTCTTTGTTAAATCCGGATTTGGGTTGTTAATAGTTACTGTGTGGCCAGATACCCTTCCTGTTGCCACCCAAAGCCTCCCGGTGGAAAATGTGTACCCAAATGTCTTACTGTAGTGTTATATGTGTGAAAGTGTAAAGTGTTACGAGATGTTTGCGAATCGTGTTACTAAGGTGGGACTTGGGTACCAGCCTGGTATTGTATTCACCTAGGGGGGATGCGGAAAACCGCCTGAAAACCCCGTCCTGTTCTGACGAATCACCAGTGCTTAAACACACAACAAGTACAAAATAGAAAAAGTTCGTTTTCGGTGCAGATACTCTGTAATTTCATTAAAATACGAGCCAGTATGCTACTAAAATTCCGCCATATTACTTAGAATGCTTGCTGGTCTGCAAACAACATGGAAGACTTTTCTAGTACTCTTTCCGCGATAAATGAGACGCAGTGTTCGGTGTTGGAACGCACTTCAGCAACTCAACACTCTACTCAAGACGGTGACATAACTGCGTGTACTGTGATGTGACGTCATTCCTGCCGACAGTAATCGTGCTACAATCCTGGCAGCTGCACGTCACTTGAAGGCTGCTATACAGCACTGTTAGCTCGCTTTATTCGACTTTTTTAAAAGTGTTCATAAAATATTGTCCAGAGGACAATCTAATTTTGTAGTGATCTGCTAAGAGGCACGTTATCAGTAGACATTTCCAGAATAAAGTGACAGTTGAAGAATTCGACCAACCAACTCCGAATTTCATTGTAATAGGGGAGGGCGCTGGACGGGCCTGAGTGATTTCGCTCATGGGTAGCTAGCAATTGATGCCCCAATGCAGTTCACATAATAATTCGCGTGAGACGGCTAGTAGAAAAAGATAAAAACGTACTGTAAAAAGGTACAAGTAGAATACATAGAGTTTTAGAGCAATGTCTGGCAATGCAGATTCCAAGATATCGGATTTGTTGGTTGGTTTCGATTCCCAGGGATGTCAATTTTAAAAATGTTATTCCTCTAAATGTTCAATTCCTTATTACCAAATTAAAAAACATTTAAGTAGTTAAATTAATACTTGAGAATTTAATATGCATATATTTTACAAGGTAAATCACCTAAAAGTTGCGCCGCAAATATTGTCGAACTAGGAAGTGCTATTGATGTTCGCTTCTCATAGGATGGATTGGTCGTCAGGGGCTCTTTCTTGTAAACCGATAAACAGATTTAAATCAATTAGTGAATTTTTGTGCAAACATACACTTTTTAAATAGAACAATTGCATATGTGATGGACAAACTAAAATTAGTGTAAATTACAAAGTCATTGGTCTCTGTTGCACGGCTCTAGCGCCATTCGTTTACGAGATATCGTGCTGTGAAAAGTTTCCAATCCGACGTTTCCCCCATACAACCTGCGTAATTGCTAGCTTCAATACTGTCATTTTTGTTTCAACTTGCTTGTGTGTTCCTTGTATGAATTGTGACTTCCTAGTCAGTGTGTGATAGTCCAAGCAGTAGGTTGTGAGTGGACGATAAGTTTTACCTATGCAGAAAAGGCCGACATGATCATGGTGTATGGAGAGAGTAGGATGAATGCTGTTCGTGCTTGTACTGGGTACGTGGAAACAGCCAAGTAGACGTCACCCATTTTGGCAATTATTCATCAAGCTCTTGAACCAGTTACGTGAATGTGGCAGTGTAACTCCTAGACAACGTAATTGGAGTAACAAGTGATGACACTGTTGGGGAAAATTAATGTTTTTGGCCGCGGCGAAGCGGCCGAGCGCATTGAGCCACTATGCTACGATGCGCGAGGCCGTTCTCCGTCGGGGGTTCGAGTTCCCCTCGGGCATGGATGTTTTTGCCGTCTTTAGTATGAGCTAGTTCATAAGTAGTTTGTAAGTTTAGGGAGTGATGACCCCGTAGTTAAGTCCCATATGCTCTACAAACATTTGAACGTTTTGAAGTTAATGTTTTGGCTGCTGTTGGGGTTGAACCCCGTGTAATTGCATCAGAAAGTGCCATGAGCCAGGCAAGTGTCCTGCGCATTCTTCATCGTCATCGGTCCATCCTTATGACATCTGCTGACTGGAAACGGTTAGGAGAATCGTGTCAGGTGTCACCTTCTGTATTTGAACATTACGACAAGATACTGCAGATGCAGCTTGTATCTTATTTGAAACCTAATTGAGAATCATGGCAGGATAAGCCGCCGAAACATACATTGTTGGTATTTTGACAATCCCCGTTGGCTTAGTCAGGAGGAACGTCAGTGGCCATTAGTAGAAGTGTGTGGCGTGGGATGCTTAAACATTAGCTCATAGGCCCATATGTCATAGACGGTACACTGAACCCACACAAGTATCTCAGCCTTCTAATAGATTATCCGCACGGTTGGCAGAAGATGTTGCTCTGCAGACTAGGAGCAACCTGTGATACCAAAATGAT
The DNA here is from genome assembly GCA_026315105.1 of Locusta migratoria. NCBI lineage: Eukaryota > Metazoa > Arthropoda > Insecta > Orthoptera > Acrididae > Locusta > Locusta migratoria. The sequence continues at coordinate 150,892,516 of CM048744.1, forward strand.
GTCTGTCCAGCCTATAATTCACGGATTGCTACAGTATCTTTTCAAGAATTCTTTCCAAATCGTTGGGGTGGACCCAGAAAGCACACTATTGTAGATTTTTTTCTGTGTGGAAAACTAAAAGGCGTTATCTACTAAGTCATACAATTACGCCCGGTGATATGCAACGACCTATTACTGCAACCTCCTCGGACATCTCTGCTGAAATGAGAACACGTGTGCACTAGCCTTACAATATCAGACTGGAAACGTGTGTTGCTACCACCGGTGGTCATTTTGAACACGATCTGTGATGGCCTATTGTCTATTTAGTTATCATAATCCAATCACTAGTGTAAGCACTCGTTCTTTAGTGTGCTACCACAAGTACTGTACAGCGGAAGGAAAGAAAAAATGCCTGCCCTAATAACAGAACACCCAAGAACAGAGCACTGCGCATGTCGAAGTTAAGATGTGTCATTGTTCACAACACTAGTGTTATGTGGAGCATGGCGTGGTGTTTACGTCAACAAACAGAAGGAATATAGTGGACAGCATAGACTATATGTCGACACTAGCTTATATGCCTGTGCTTCGCAACGGTTGTTAAAGAGGGACTTGTGTGTATCATGGTGTTTTAGGGTTCCGGACCTAGGTCAGCAAACACCTACCTGGAATTTTTACTTGCAGTGGCAGCGGTTTAGTTTGCTATCGTTGGCAACGAACTATTTACTTTAGGAGAATGATTAATTTACTGAGCAGGACAGCATAAATTATTTATTTCATCGTGAACATAAAGAATTATTCTCCTCATTCTACGTGACTGATTTTTGAAAAAGCATTCAACGGTCGGTGCCAACATCAGCACACAACGCCGCCACCGCCGAAAGTAAAATTGTAGCCCTTCTTGTAGTGTATTACACCATAGTTATCAAAATGAAAAACGCAGCATCGCCACAATTACTTATTTGGTGTACTATGTAACTAACGTCGCCTCACTTTGTCCTTTCCTGTACTTTGACGTTTTCGAGGCATTCCTAAACACAACACACTCAAAATGTAATGAGGATATACCGAAATCAGAGAGGAAACTAAATAAATTCGTTTCATTGCAAAGAATTCTTAGTAAATGAAAACGTCTATAACGCGAAAGAACGTCGTTATGTTTTACTTCTTTTCTTTGCCTCACATTGCAAAGCTTATGGGATACAGATAGGAAAAAAGTCTCTTTTTGTGTCCAACCCAGGTTAAATTTTACTTGCCGTGGCAGCGGTTTTCTATGTTAACGTCGGCAACTAAATATTCGCTTTAGGGGGATCAGTAATTTACTGATCGGAACAACATTAATTATTTATTTTATAATCAACAAAAAGAATTATTCCACTCATCGTACGTCACTGATTTTTAGATAGGATTCAACGGCCGTTGCCAACGTCAATACACCGCTGCCGTAAGGAAAATCGTAGCCCTAATTTCAGTGTATTACACCTTAGTTATATGAATAAAAAATCAGCATAGCTATTTTAGTTATTTGGTATACTGTGTAAGTAACAGCGCCTCTATTGGATCTTTGGTATATTACGCTGCAATTGAAACATAGCATATACCAGAAACTACAAATTACGATATATTTTCTTCCCCTGATCCGATTTTGATGAAATAAAGCTTATATTGCCCCAAGGTCCTCTCAATTCACCTATGAAACCCCATGAACGTATATTACTCTTGATTTGCTGTACTACACCGACGGGGCGTTAAACGCTAATATTCCTTCCTTTCTTCCGGACTATAAACAATATTTCTTCTGACTTGTCCAGGATATAATATGAATATTTTCTATGGAAGGCCCATGCCTGAGCAAGCGATATAAAGCTGTCCATGTGAGAAACATGGAGATTTCAAATACACTCCACAGTATTGAGTATATTGCTCTGTGATTTATTAATCGTAATAGAAAGTGCAAGTCCCACTGCAAACTGCAGTCTCTTAAAGTTAAAAGCCAGATCTGTCGGAAATAATGGATATCCGTTGGATGTACACTGTTTCATTCTCTTCCTTTCCTTGTAGCCCTATAGATATCTATTGCTTCTTCCTACAGCGGTATGCGCTTCACAGTTCAAAGTTGCTTCAAACTTTTCAACAGCACTGTCATCTTTCAGAAATCTCCTTAAGCTCACTGGAATACAGGGGTGTTTTAACAGTAAATAAGAAATGTAATAAAACGTGATGCCTGATGTGAAAAGTTTTACCCATCGCAGTATGTATGATCTCATATTTACTGAGTTATATGTTGTACAGTTGTATAATTTTTCAGTTATATATTCAAGTGCTGTATGTCTCAAAAATCTGTTGCGAATGTAATTAGTAGTAAAGAAGTAATAGATTAAAAAACTTGGTGCGGGAAGGGGCGGTCTTCCATGAACGTTACTGTTTTTGTGTTCATATCTCATGAACTACGTGTCGTACTGTGATACAATTTAGCAGATGTATTCAACTATATGTGTGTATACTGTTTGTAAAATTTCCTGCAGGTACAAAATATCGTGTAGAAATTATAAATTTCAACGTTATACCGAATGTCGCAGTTTTATGCCGTGAACAGCGGAAAAATAGTAAGCGAGAAACTTTTTTCCTTTCATCATTTTGCTATGGCTGCCAGCGAGAAAAAGCTAAAGGTTTGATGTTCAAATGTTTGTAGAACTTATGGGACTTAACTACGGGGTCATCAGTCCCTAAGCTTACAAACTACTTATGAACTAGCTAAGACAAAGGACGGCACAAATATCCATGCCCGAGGGGGGATTCGAACACCCGACCGTAGTGGCCGTGCAGACCGTGACTGGAGCGCCTCAGTCCCCTCGGCCACCGCGGTCGTCTAAAGGTTTGAAATTATGTTTAAAGTTTGTTGCAAGTGCCCTCCTCAAATAGTGCACCGATAAACTCACAGTATCAAGTGCCGCAAGACGGGGAAGTTTTCATTATTTATGGCGTCATATCTCCTGAACTATCGGTCCTATCGCAAAATTGTTTCTTAGCTGACGTCAACTACCTATAAACTACTTCCCTGCCAATTTTTAACCTCATAGGTGGTTTTCGAGATTTCGTGTTTAGTCAGTGAGTGAGTGTATGAATGAGTGTCCTTTCGCTTTTTTCTATATATAAATAGAGATTCATTGCATTTTACCTTATAGTATTATTTCTTTTGAAAATCTTTATTCGAAGACGTAGGAGCGGTTGAAATATAAGAACTCTTGTCGGTAGAATTACTACAACGACGAGCTTCTCACGTGTGTTTCAGAGCTAGATTTGATAGGTTAATGGTTTACGAACGTAAAGAACGAGCGATAGTATGTAGCCGAAGTCAGTTCTCAATTTTTATTTACACCTGTTCAAGTAACTTTAATCCGCTACAAATTGCGCAGTTGAAGGTTCTTCTAGGTAGCAAAGTCTTTCGAAAGATTCCAATTCAAAATAGTCTAATCTACAAATAAAGAGACAAATGGTGAAAGTGAAAATATTAAATATTGATGTATTTATTTGTAGATACTTAGAAGACCTTCTAGAGTCTCTGCTATGAGAAACGTATCAGCTGACTGGCATATTTCTCTATGAACTTTTTCGTCGCTATTTTTATCTGTCACTTTCCACTTCTTTCACCTCTGCCAACCAATCTTCGGATTGTTGACTGCTTTACGTTTTACCTTCAGTTTACTGTTCAAAGAATGTTGAAATACTTCATATTAACAGAACATATTACATCAATGCGAACGGGCAAAGCTGAAAATGTGTACCCAGCCGGGACTGAAACCCGGCTCTCTCGCTTTCTAGGCAGTTGCGCTGACCCCTACACCACCGGGGACACAGTGATCACAGCACTGCAAGGACTACCTAAGCACGCCTCCCGTCAGATACAAATTCCCGGCCTTACCCTTCCCACAGCATTCAAACTCGTAGTTTTGAAACTAATTCCTGTAAGAGTAAGGGCCCTTAACCTGCCCACCCCTCCCCACTAACGAAAGAATCATTGCCCGTCAGTGGCATGTGGCGTCCGTTCCGAAAGAACAGAGGTCACTTCTGATCCTGCAGTTGTTATTCTTTCATATTCACATAATATATGGCATCAACTGCGAATGGGCAAAGCTGTAAATGTGTACGCAGTCGGGCACGAACCCGGCTCTCCTGCTTTCTAGGCAGTTGCGCTGACCACTACACCATTGGGGAAAGTGGGAACAGATGCCACATGTATAAATATAATATGCCGGTGACGGGCACTGATCCTTTCGTTAGTGGGGAGAGATGGGCAAGTTTGGGGCCCTTACTCTTACGGGAATTAGTACATAGTGACTACGAGTTTGAATGCTGTGTGCAGGGCGAAGCTGGGAATTTGTGTCTGACGGGAGGCGTGCTTAGGTAGCCCTTGAAGGTGTGATGATCACTGTGTCCCCAGTGGTGTAGGAGTCAGCGCAACTGCCTAGAAAGCAGGAGACCCCTTTCGAGTCCCGGCTGGGTAAATTTAGAAGATGCTGTAAGTAATTTTGAGAAATTCAATTTTTTACTAATTGACTATACAGTGGTACCTTGCTCAACGATGATATACGCTTCTTAGTTTTATCTGCAGTACGAAGTGCGTTACGCAACATATATTTTTCTGAAACTTCCTGGCAGATTAAAATTGTGTGCCGGAACCGACATTCGAACCTGGAACCTTTGCTTTTCGCGGGCAAGCGCTCTACCGACTGAGCTATCCCGACACGACTCACGATGCCGCCTCACAACTTTGCTTCCGCCAGTACCTCGCCTCATACTTTCCAAACTTCACAGAAGCTCTCCTGCGAACCTTGCGAGACTAGCACTCCTGGAAGAAAGGATATGGTGAAGACATGGCTTAGCAACAGGCTAAGGAATGTTTCCAGATTGAAACTTTCAATACGAAGCGGACTGTGCGCTGATATGAAACTTCCTGGCAGATTAAAATTGCCCACGAAAGGCAAAGGCTCAGGTTTGAGACCCGATTCCGGCACACAATTTTAATCTGCCAGGAAGATTCATATCAGCGCACACTCCGCTGCAGAGTGAAGGTTTCATTTTGGTAACGTCTCTTAGGTTGTGGCTAAGCCATTTCTCCACATCCGTTCTTCCAGGAGTGCTAGTCTTGCAAATTTCGCAGGAGAACGTCTGTAATTCTGAATACATTTTTCTGTCAGAATTTATGTAATAACAGTATGTGTTCCATTGAGAAAAGTGATCTAAAACTTTATGTTACACAATACTATTTTTTTTTTTACAAGAGAGTTGTGTCAAAAGAAGGCAATAAAATCCGTTGCCTTTGAACTTACACACATAATTGTGTTATGGTTCGGCGAGGGGATGTGTGGGGGTTTGCCAAAATATTTTTAGTTAAAAGGGGGTCGCGTACTCTTAAAGGCTGGGAAACACTGATCTACGATAAAGAAATGCGTAAAGAATGAGAAATCGTGAAAGTCCAGAAGTAGTTTGTATTTTAAAAGTTTCCACAACAACACTCGTACAGTAACAAGCAAAAAGAGTGCTCTGGCCGAATAAGTTAAGAGTCGAGAAACACAGCACTGCGCATGCTCAAGCTCAGAAGTGCCAGTGTTCCCAACTCCATAGCAGTGTGTAGAGCTTCCGCTTCGTATTTTATATCGTCAGAAAACATACTTGTTGGTTTTTTGGTGATGTGAGACAAGGGAAGTAAACTGCATAGGTTATCAGTCCCCCGATGGGGAGGGGAAGAAGTGAGGATAGGAAAGGAGAGAAGGGAAAGAAAATGCAGTCCAGGGAGGAAAGAAGAAACAAAGACTGCATTAGCTCACCAAGGAACTGTGAGGCCCCTGGGGGGACATACTTGATTTTAGGCATGAGGTACAGTTGATATCACAAAAGTACGATGACATAATGAATCACAAACTGTTTACTTTCGTAACATTGCCGCACACTGGTGAACTTTGCAGGATCTGCCACTGGTGGTGGGTGTTGGAGGCGTCGTCTTCGTCAGCTACATGATGGCCCTGGCGCTGTTAGCGAGTGCATGTCGCGTGTGTTAACAGCGGGCCTGCTGCGCGACATGTGCAGCGCTGCAAGTGCAACATGGCCTCTACCCCCCCCCCACCCCCCCACTCTTTTTCTCTCCCACATAGCAGGAGGTGACAACCTACGAGGCAGATCCCTGCAGCGATGATGAAACGAGGTCGAACTATCGTGTTGTCTGTTTCCCGCTACGCTTCAGCTATGTCAATGGCATTACAACGCTGTTCAGTTTACATGCGCTGAAAATCAAATACACCGAATCATTAACAACGACAGAGTTAGCCGCAGCTCTCTAACTATAAAGAAAATGAAAAACGGAAAAAAAACGCATGAGCCGGTAATATTCCATGTCGAGGTTTTCTGTTAAAACTACGATTTTTTCCGTATCCTAACAAGACTACTGAACCATTACTTAATAACTGATATGGTGTGTACAAGATTTTTTTAACTACCTAAAAGAAAAAAATTCTGAACATTCGAAAACGGGAATTAGAATTAGGAGTGTTTGACTTTTTCCTTCAATTATAGACTAAGCGCTAAATAAATTTGAAGTTTTCTTATCTATAAAAATGAGTTTGACGATCAGTGAATGAGTGAGTGACGAAATCAAAGATTTTCGACTGACAATATTTCGTACACTATACGGTGTATACTAGTATAACTTGTAAATATAGCTTGACTAATAATGATCATCCAGGCTTCTAGCTTAATCCACATCGACGTTACTGGCTGTCATAAGGGCTGTGAATGGCTTCGAGAAAATAACGTCAACGGCTACGCATTTGTTTGCTACATAATGGTCGATTTGTCGGGGATATGTGTTTGCCTGAACTACTAGATAACGTCAATAAGGCTTTCTGCGGATGATACTGTAGTAAACAGAAACGTCTCAACGAAGTGAGGGACAATCTGCAACCAGTCTACAACTACATCTACATAGGATACTCTGCAAATCACATTTAAGTGCCTGGCAGAGGGTTCATCGAACCACCATTATACTATTTATCTCCCATTCCATTCTCGAATAGCTCGCGGGAAGAAAGAACGCCTGAATCTCTCCGTTCGGGCTCTGATTTCCCGTATTTTATTCTGATTATCATTTCTACCTATGTAAGTGGGAGTCAACGATATATTTTCCCATTCGGAGGAGAATGTTGGCGATTTGAGTTTCGCAAGTAGCCCACGCCGCAGCGATAAGCGCCGTTGTTGTAATGATTCCCATCCCAGATCCTGTATCATTTCCGTAACGCTGTTCCCTGTATTGTGCCTATACGAAACGAGCTGGCCTTCTTTGGACTCTTTCGATGTCCTCCGTCAAACCCACCTGGGCAGCAATACTCCAAAAATGGACAGACAAGCGTAGTGTATGCAGTTTCTTTTGTAGTTCTGTTGCATGTGTTAAGGGTTCTGCCAATAAAACGCAGTCTTTGGTTCGCCTTTCCCACGACATTATCTACGTGTTCTTTCCAATTTAAGTCTGAAGTAATAGTAATTCCTAAGTATTTTGTGGAGTTTACGGCCTTTCGTTTTGATTGATTTATCTTGTAAACAACGTGTAACGGATTTCCTTTCGTACTTACGTGGACGACTTCACACTTTTCATTATTTAGAGTCAATCGCCAATTTTTAAACCATACTGACGTCATATTTAGATCGTTCCGCAGTTGGTTTTGATCTTCAGATGATTTTACTAGACGGTAAATGACGGCGTCATCTGCAAACAACCTAAGAGAGCTACTTAGATTTTCCCCTAAATCGTTTATGTAAATACGGAACACTAGAGGACCAATAACACTACTCTGTGGAACGCCCGATATCACCTCTGTTCTAGTCGATGCCTTACATCGATTACTACGAACTATGTCCTCCCTGACACAAAATCCCCTATCCAATCGTAAATTTGGGGCAATGTACCATAACCACGCAATTTGATTAAAAGCCGTTTGTGAGGTACGGTGTCAAAAGTCTTCTGGAAATCAAGAAATACGGAATCGATTTGCGAACCCTTGTCGATAGCACCCATCACTTCGTGTGAATAAAGAGCTAGCTGTGTTTCGCATGAACGATATTTTCTAAATCCGTGTTGACCTTGGGTCAACAGATCGTTGTTGTAGGTTGCGGCAACAAATGTAACTTATTGCGAATATGTAGAAAGAAAGAACGTCACCGTAAGATTACAATATTATAAAACAATCACTGGAAACTTTGTGGTGTAATTTCTAACTTGCCTCCACTTGATGCAGTCCGGGCAATGATGCAAAGCGACTTAAGAGTTAGAAACCTAGCCAATCGGAACTGTCTTACGATCTCCTGCATAAACGGACACACATTGAAGCGAAACAAGCGAATGGCCTTCCCCCAAGGCCCTAGGACAAACGACAAACACCGTGGGACCGAGCTTGCGGATCTGACAATTTAATAAAGAAACATAAGCGTTTGGCTAACTGGGTAGGTTAGCGACATCCAAGTCGCCGAATTGGAGTCCAATTGAAAGACTTGCACCAGGTCTCTGAGTCACACGAAATCGTTGATACTACTGACGCAAAATAAAGAAATAACTAAACACAAAAAAAACCTGTAGTGAATAACATTACTTGTCAAAACCCTTCCCAGTCACAGAAACGATTCTGACCCTATAAGGCATCAGAAACGGCAGGACTTTAGGACTCTTCAACATACATCGACAGCTCTTAACACACTGCCGACCAAAAACACAAGAATGATGATAGCTACTAATAGCTCTTTTAATAAATGACAATGGAAAAACTGGCGAACAGACACGGCTTTGGTATTTTGATTTACAAACTACGTTTAATGACTAATAATACTGAACAATATACTGAATTAAGATTACATAACTCTTGCTTTACTTTATGATAAAATACAATCCTCTAACGCAGGAAAGAAAAATACTATAAGCGTGAATGCATCCCCTTTAAATTAATAAAGTAATTCAGCAATAAAAAATGTGAATTAGTAAGATTCACATTTTAATAATGAATTTAGAATAAATGTAGCTCACATGCAAATCGTCCTACCAGAAATGCGGGCAGTTTTAAATTACACGGACCAGGTAAACAGTGGACACCTCTTCATAAAACTTTACAGGACATAATGACGCTATAATTTAATGCTATTACAGCTCAACATTATAATGTTGCACAACAAGTTGAGCAGATAAGACGTTTGAGTGCTCTCTGGTAAAATGACACATCTACAGCCAAACAAATTCACAACTCTAAGGCAGCACTCAGATACTGCTCAAACTGGCAGCCATGGAGCGGACGCAGTTGAATAGGCGAGAGGCGCCCGGCCCAAACGAAGCGTAAAGAGGCGTGCGCTCCGGTCTCAATAGGTCTGGGCTGGAGAACAACGACGCTGATCAAAGGGCGTCCTCAAATAACCCATGTAAGTATTGCGCCGTTGAACGCAAGAACACAGGGGAAGAGAAAGGAAAAACAAAATATTGCTTCTAAAATTACTTCCACACCCCGAGTAGCGTCGTCGTCGTAGAAGAATATAAATAAGAAAAACCACTTCATAACAATGAAATTCACAATGAACCTTGCATTTAATTGAGAAAACATGTGCCACTCAAATTACTCTTTAGAGCCTAGTGGCCGCAGCAACACAAGAGGATACAAATTAAGAGAACCACCGGGCTCCAAATAACTGTAGGCGAACGAACAGTCGATGTGGGCCGCTGCTCCAGCTTGTACAGGATGTTACAAAAAGGTACGGCCAAACTATCAGGAAACATTCCTCACACACAAAGAAAGAAAATATGGTATGTTATGCTTAATTTCCATGTTAGAGCTCATTTTAGCTTCAGTCGAACGCGATCAAATTGTAAATTTTCACAATGAACATGTGTGGGCTGACGAGAATCCACACGCAATTGTGCAATCACGTCATCAACACAGATTTTCTGTGAACGTTTGTGCAGGAATCGTTGGTGATGTCTTGATTGGCCTCATGTTCTCCCACCTACGCTCACTGGAGCACTTATCATGATTTAATTCGGGATACTCTACCTGTGCTGCTAGAACATGTGCCTTTACAAGTACGACACATCATGTGGTTCATGCACGATGGAGCTCCTGCACATTTCAGTCGGCGTGTTCGTACGCTTCTCAACAACAGATTCGGTGACCGAGGGATTGGTAGAGGCGGACCAATTCCATGGCCTCCACGCTCTTTTGACCTCAGCCCTCTTGACTTTCATTTATGGGGGCATTTGAAAGCTCTTGTCTACGCAACCCCGTAGAGACTATTCGTGCTCGTATTGTGGACGGCTGTGATACAATACGCCATTCTCCAGGGCTGCATCAGCGCATCAGGGATTCCATGCGACGGACGGTGGATGCATGTATCCTCGCTAACGGAGAACATTTTGAACATTTCCTGTAACATAGTATTTGAAGTCACGATGGTACGTTCTGTTGCTATGTGATACCATTCCATGATTAATGTGATTTGGAGAGATGTAATAAAATGAGCTCTAACATGGAAATTAAGCGTTTCCGGACACATGTCCACATAACTTATTTTCTTTCTTTTTGTGTGAGGAATGTTTCCTGAAAGTTTGGCCGTACCTTTTTGTAACACCCTGTATAGGGCGCTTGGCCCAGTCATAGTGCGGTGCAGGAATACTGGGAGGTAAGGCCACCTGCAAGAAATAGTATCGATGGGTGTTTCACCTTCCTGGTTAGATGTGTCTTCTTTGGTCGGTCAGACCTGTTCATGCTGGCGATACCCCGGGTTGTGCGCCTTTCGCTGAGGCAACCGTGTGGACCTCAGCGTTATTTTGGTTGCGGCTACGACAGGCGCTTGCATTCCACTGGAGGTATCAAGCCCCCACAATCCCGCAAGCGGCCGACCGCGAACAGCGGACAAATTGAAGAGCGCCTCGGCGGCCATTATGGTGGCAAACTTCCGCGCCAACTTTAAATGTGCGGAAGACTCTTGATTAGAGGGTGTATTTATTCGAGTAAAGTCATGAAAACTGTGTCTCATTTAAATATATAACTACAAAACAGTTTCAGACTCTGAATATACAGCAACGATTGGTTGTATGTAAATTTATTACATATACGGTTTAGAAATCGGCCAACAACGTTTCTTCTACCTAACTAAACCGAATTATAAAGGTTAGTTTTTTTAGCGTTCTAAGCGCAGCATATGAACGGAATTTATCGTCAGACACGATTTTCTGGCACTTTCTCAGTATATTCTATGATGGAGAAACGTTTATACAAACATTAGTTTCGAAAGAGTTTCACAACACTTTACTCTTTGCTTGAGTGCCTGCTTTATTCTCCAATGTACATAGCCTCAAAAAATGAAACAGGGCTTCCTGAAACAGCTAATGTTAAAAATTGACAGTGAAAATGAAATATCCCATCAGATACATAACTGTAAAATAGCGTCTTACCTTGTGAATACAGCAACCAGACACTATGAAGTTCTTTTAAGAACAGGAAGAATGCCATAACTTTTTCTTAACTAAGTGCATGTAAGATTAGCGTTAGGACATCTAGAACGAATATTAGCATTCTTAATGCTGTAAGCGAAATACATCACAGTAGCGTGAACTGCTCTAAAGTCAACAGCTATCGACACTGGGTTCAACTTCACAATGTGCATCCCGTGTATGTATGTGTCATTCGCCGGCCGCGGTGGCCGAGGAGACTGCGGCGCGTCAGTCACGGTCTGCACGGCCACTACGGTCGGGAGTTCGAATCCCCCATCGGGCATGGTTATTTGTGCCGTCCTTAGTATTAGCTAGTTCATAAGTAGTTTGTAATTTTAGGGACTGATGACCCCGTAGTTAAGTCCCATAAGCTCTACAAACATTTGAACAATTATGTGTCATTCATATATGGAACTACACACAGTTCTGCAAAATCTCTTCAGTTGTTATACCTATTTGTAAAGCAGATGATCATTACATTCTGTGTTACAAGTTGCTAATAATAATATCTTAATAAAAATTCGAAGTGTAGTGTGGCAACTGATGTCGTACCCCCAATAGTCATTTTACACATCATAAAATGAAATTTTTTGAACTACCTGTCCATCAGTACTGCCTAAAGTAGCTCGTTTTGAAGAGCTACCAGTATTGTAAAAGCCTGTTATTTACTCCATTCAATCATATATTTTCTTGACTAACAGCCTGTTAAGCAAGAGTAACTATCTCTTAACACAAGTAGTAGAGCTACTTGTATTCCTGATAAATATAAATGGGAAGACAGTATTCGTTTGAAACACGTCCACTGAATGTGTAGTCGTGTTTCATTTTGATTTATTCTTTAACCTAAAGTGTTTCTGCACCATTAATGTTATCTATATGTGTGTTAATTATTTTATTCTTTTTATTAATGATCAATTCCCCATGTTTATATATGTTTGCCCCACATTTATCTATGTTTCCAGTCATGTGATTGAACTTGTGTGTTCATGTAAATATGAATGTGCACTCTTAATACTGACTGACTGCCGCGCATTGGCTTACAGTCCCCGCCTCCCGCTTTAGGCCCCGTTTCGATGTAGTTAAGAACGCATGGCTTCGTTATTCGTCTGCGCTGGCGTCTGCTGGCTGGCCAGAGACAAGCTTACTTGGCAAGGTGGCGAGATTGCCGTGTTGTTAGTGTGGTACCAACCTATTCTTGGATGAAAGAGGTGACAGGAGACCTCTCTAGGAACGGTTGTAGAGGGTATTGTCTTGGCCAGGTAGCAAGGTTTGGTAAACACTAGTCTCTGAACGCACTCTGCGTCCCATATTCTAAATTAATTTCTGTTTGTAAATGTTATTAACTTTGGCGTGGTCACACACCACGTGGTACTTAAGAATAGTGAGCTGCTGCCTCCCGACATATGAGTTCAGTTAGTGCACAGTATAATTAAATGTGTGATGAAGACACCCGCCATTTCGTCAAGACGCCACCGACACTTCATTTCACCGCTGATTTCATGAATTCCCGAATTGTAATGTACCGCCTAGCTTTATGCGCGTGTCTGTGAATGAATGAATGTGCTTTCAGCTACTCATTGTGTATTTGCAAATTTCCTCCCACATTACCTCCATATTAAAAAAGGGCAGAAACAGTTTTATTACAGGCAGTAAATATATGATTTAATTCACATTTGTACAAGTTGTGTGCTTATTTGGTCTCCCCACATTTATTTGCTTGTTATTTTACTGAATAGATTATGATTTTAAAGTATCAAACTTCTACTTTATGATTTCATGCTCACTGTCCCATGTTTCATTATCTATTCATTTATTTTAACATTAATTTTGTGTTTGTTAAAACGTTGGCTGATCCCTTAAGAAGTGAGCAGTTTAGGTAAATTCCCGTTGCGCACGTACTGTGGACACTCATAAAGTAATTTAGAGCAGCAGTGCCGGCCGCGGTGGCCGAGGGGACTGAGGCGCTTCCGTCACGGTCCGCACGGCCACTACGATCGGGGGTTCGAATCCCCCCTCGGGCATGGATATTTGTGCCGTCCTTAGTTGTAGGTAGTTCATAAGTAGTTTGTAAGTTTAGGGACTGATGACCCCCATAGTTAAGTCCCATAAGCTTAACAAACATTTGAACATTTCAACAGAGCAGCAGTGAGCGTCTGAACTTTCATTTGCGGATCTCAACTGCCCGAGATGTTGCCAATTTTAATAACAGGCTACTTTCACGTTTTTTTTATTCTTTTACTAAATCGATTTATGCAGTTAAACGCTGAGCAGCTTTTCAACATCGTGTTTCATGTATACTGCAATAGTGAAACAGTACAGATGTTTGGAAAGTAGGAGGCGAGATACTGGCAGAAGTGAAGTTGTGAGGACGGACCGTGGGTCGTGTCGGGATAGCTCAGTCGGTAGAGCGCTTGCCAGCGAAAGGCAAAGGTCCCAGGTTCGAGTCCCGGTTCCGGCACACAAATTTAATCTGCCAGGAAGTTTCAGAACAGACGTGACTACCAACTGAGTACATATGCCGCAGTAGCTAAATAATACACAATTTATCTCCTAACGACACTCGTATTTATGTGACGCTTGTCACTATCATAGCGGCCGGCCGAAGATTCAAATTATTCCGCGACAGCAGCGCCATTAGGGAGTCTACTTTTTTTTTTTTACAAGGACTTTGAGAGTTATTGACCCACGACCGCTATATGCGCCGTCGACACTACGCGGCATACGGAACAACTCAAGGCCGTGTAGGTAAAGGTGAGAAACCTTTCAACCACGGAGCCGGCCATAAGAGACAGTTTAGTTAGAGGTAGCACGGTTGCGCAGAGCACACCGATAGCACGCAGCTTAACACCAGGTTGTATCCCAAGCTTACGACAACCAAACATGAAGGCAAGCCACTAAATCGGTATCGCAGACACTCACCTACAGCGTCGTGTTCAAACCTGCGTCCAGCGCGACACAGTGGTCCGCCAGGGTTGGCCGTTGCGCCTTTGCTGTTCAATCGCTATGTAGCATACTTACCAGCTACCACATTCATGAAATTTATGGATGCAGATGACATCACTCTTGCATGACACACTAATATAACAGTTCTTGAACAGAATCTCAACGAAGATCTGTATCTGATGCCCAAATTCTTCAGGAAAAGGCAAATAACATCAATCATACTTAAATCTGTAATGCAAAGTGAAGCTGATCAGGTACATACCTTATTTTTTCTATTATCTTTCAGACTGATCAACGTTTCACCACCATCTCATTTGTAGTTGCCTGTATACACACTGGTACGTATGCTAGTAGCTCCTCCTAGAAGTTATAAATTTCAGAGTGCTACGGAATTATTTCGACAGATAGCTGCATAGAGTTACTTCTAACATGTGTTTTGTTTACTTCAGCGTTCCTCCTTTACCATGTAAAAGTAGTCAAACACATACAACTGTTGCATTATGTGTTACATTCTGGAAAGATGAGAGGCAGAAAACTGACAATTACTACATCAGGTACATATAGCATGAGTACATCAGGTACTATATAGCTGAGCAGTTATAAATTTTTTGTTGCTAGTGGTGCATAATAATTTTAATGATTTTTTTCGATATTTTTCTCAGTTTATACACACTATACGGGAATTGCGGTAGTTTTTATAGGTTCAAATAAAAAGTTAAGCATTAGAGGGTTAAAACGGAGACCTCATGTTTCCACCTAAATAATAGGCTGGCTGTAACAGTTCTGGAAAACTTGGTCGCAACTCTGAAATCCCGACACAATACCCTTATTTACAAATTTTGTTGAGGTAGTTTTATCTCAGCTGCTAGTAGGTATTGTAATCAAACAAGATGGATATATTAAAATGTGTGCCGGGGCTGGAAATGGAACCCAGGTCTGCTGCTCACTAGGCAGGTGTGCAAACCCTGGCACCACCCAGGCAGGCGAGCAGCTCACACCTGCACGGACTACTCAAGCACGTGCTCCGTCCGACCCAAACTTCCAAATGTCCTCCTATTTTCAACACTGAAAGAAGCATCAATTCCTCCACTACCTGGGTTACAATTAAGACTCCACAGTTCTTAATTACCTACGCTGTATAGCCTGAGAAATTCATTATTTGTGGCGTGTCGTGCATTATTAATCCTGATGTCCATCTAAGAAGATTCCATAAGAGTGTGTGTCTGGTCCAAAAACATGTGGCAGTTACAATGCAAAAGTCATTGTTTTTCCTGTATCTGTTAAAAAGAAGATTGGCTTTAAAAAACTTATAGCAATCGATCTCGAACCCACTATCTTGGACGGCGCAGCTCGATGCCGGTAACTACACGGCTATTCTTGCTAGGTGGAGAGTAGTGACCTCATTATTATTAATTATCGGATCGTCTGAAGGCTTTTAGAGTTGATGCGTCTTTAATTTACAGTTACAAGATACTTCAACAAATATGACGTGTTTTTGATGAATCTTCAATGCGCGAAATCAAATATGAAGGGCGGATGTTGCCTTTATGGAGTATTTGTGCATAAAGGCGAGGTGCGCAGTAATTCCATTGTGCCGGCAGCGATGGCCGAGGGGACTGAGGCGCTCCAGTCACGGTCTGCACGGCCACTACGGTCGGGGGTTCGAACCCCCCTCGGGCATGGATATTTGTGCCGTCCTAGTTCGTAAGTAGTCCATAAGTAGTTTGTAAGTTTAGGGACTGATGACCCCGTAGTTATGTCCCATAGACTATACAAACATTTGAACATTTGAATTCCATTGTCTTTGCTTCGGGACAATTCGTGCCTAACCGCCAGGGCTCGAGTAGCCAGGAGCTGGTGACTCCACCAGCTCCAACGCCAAATGTTAAAAGCGGCGTTTCCCCTCGCCCCTTCCTGCTGCGGGATCGCCTGTATGATGACTTCAGGGGCTTCTGAACAGAATTTGAACCTGAGCCGCGCATGCGCATTGAAACGCTGCGGCCACTGCCGCGTATATTAAGCGGGCGCGCTGCGACTGGTATACGCGCTGGCTCCGCAACGTAAAACATTTCTCGTGCGATAAAAATACTTTGAATGTGAATATAAAACTGATAGAAGAACGAAACGAAGAATGATATTTTAAAAACTCTTTTCATTTTATTTATTTATTTACTTTTTTTTAGGACGAGCATTTTTTCTGTGGGTTCACTGAACCAGTGAACACATAGGGCGCGCCGCCACTACACTCGAGCCTGTGCCTGGTTTTTCAGTCACAGAGTCCACCAGTCACAGGACGCCATTTGGTCCACGCGCTGCTCAGGCGGTTGGAGATTTCTGCGCTGAGATTTCCACCATCAGAAATCGTCGAGCACAGCTTTCTGTTGGAAGGTAAACAACATTGATTTTGCTTCTGCAAGGCGGTCATTGCAGGTTTGGACTTGACGTTGCATATCAGACTTATCTCCAGACCACAGTAAAACATCAGTAGCATATACAAGGGTCCAGGCTGCAGATTTCTGAAGGTCTCTTGACACGGAATCAGATACTGTGATAAATGTGTACAAAATATGGAAAAGGATGTAGTTGCCACAAACTAAAATTTTCAGTATTCAAATAAACGTGTCTTGAATATTGGATGATTATATTAATTTTATGGAAAAAATGTCTATATCAAAATATCTCTACAAAACATGAAAACAGTTAGTCTTATGGATATGTATAAAGAGAACAAAACTTATATGGAAACATAAGTTCAGATGTTTGTATAGCTTATGGGACTTAACTACGGGGTCATCAGTCCCTAAACTTACAAACTACTTATGAACTAGCTAACACTAAGGTCAGCACAAATATCCATGCCCGAGGGGGGATTCGAACCCCTGACCGTAGTTGCCGTGCAGACCGTGACTGACGCGCCTCAGTCCCCTCGGCCACGGCGACCGACGAAAAATAAGTAAGTACCGTCCTTTCGTTTTCTGGGAAACGATGTAAGTGCCTTACTAAGTTTTTGAAACGAATGTAAGTCAAAGATTTGTGATAAAACAAGATAATATGTGCATTTGCAGCTTTTCTCGTTTCATTACGCTTGGCTTGTAAAACCCTATAAAGTAAAAAAGTAATTTTTAAAAATTTTTGGTACTTACATCCTTTCCCATTTTTTGTACTCATTTATGAGGGATTAGGGAGCAGATCAATTAAGAAAGTCGTCCGATGGTCCAGCAACTGACTGTATTGGTCTCTTCGGTTATTAAATGTGACCATTCTGTGTGTACTAACATAAAAACTGTCATTCGTACGACTGTTGTTACTATAACGGATAGCGACATCCATTTATGAATTCTGCAGAAATAATTACAACCCTTAACTAGCTTTATATCGTTTGCATATAAACATGAACCAACTGCTAACAACAAAAGTTGGTAAGTTATCATGTGTGTAAATTGCGCCATTTTGCATGCCAAAGGGATTTTCATCTGACGATGTGTTAACATATTCATGAGGTTTGATTGGTTCGATGCTTTTCTTTATTACGCAAGAGACTTCGTTTAGGTGGTGCGACGTTTCAGAAGTTCGCGAGTCTGACTTTCCATGAGACCGATTCTGAATTCTCGTTCAAAACACGAATTCCACATAGTTATCGAAAAGTGTTATATAGAGTGCAATTTTTCTTTTCTATTGCAAAATTTATACAATTGTACACCTGAATTACATAAACAGAAAAAATAAAAATGTATCTCAGAGTCTTTAAAACAGGCTCTGAGGTTTCTTTACAAAGCTTTAGATGGTGCAGAGCTGCTACCAGGTATCCATGTGATCATCCACTGCTGGCGTGATTCATAACTTCGGGGTATCATTAATCACGGATGCAGACTTTTTATGCAAGTTACTTTTTAACAGTTATTTACAACAGTCAGTTCTTTTTACTACAGAATTTGTAGCAGGAGACACTCTTAACTCTCAGTGTCAAATAAACACGCTAATTCGAACCTATAATACTTTCTTTGGAATGCATTTCTAATGACCGGTCTCTTAAAGGTAGGCAACTGCTTGAGCCTCGTCCTGGGCCAGCGCAAATGGGTAACGTCACAGCTCATTTTGAAATTTGTTTATTATTAACGTTTTCCATTCTTTTTATTGAGTTTCTGCAATTAACTCTCCGAAAGGTACGTTGAGTTATTAACTTGTTTATTTAGGTTCGAAAATTGAGCAACTTTCTTGTGGCGCAGATTACCAGGTTCATGGGTTAACGGCGGCCGCATGTGTGGCGACATAAGGATAACGTTAAGGGCGATTGGCAGTCCGGTTACTTGTCAACTTGTCCTCAGGAAGACCTTTTGAAAGTGTACAGTAGGCGTTTAAGGGCTTGTGGTCGGATGACTGCGGTCAGCCCATTCGACAGGATCTCAGTTCGGCGATTTGCACGTCCATAACCAACGCTTGCATCCATTACAGTAATACTGGACTGCAGTTCTATCTGGTGATTGAATCGCTTATTTATTTCTCCATTTTACGTTTTCGCATAGAAATCCACATTGCCATCCACGAACTTAAGTTGACGCACACTAATCGGCAGCTACCCGGATGTGTCAACAGCACTTGTATCATTTCTCGGTAAACGTGTCGAGATATTTTATTTTGGGAGGTAACACTGAGCTGCTACGTTGTCTTTTCCTCACTTCGTAATTTTGAATATAACTAGTTTTTCTCTGTGTTTTCTACATTAACTTTTTTGTCGCTCTATTACTACGGGAACTGGCCAAATCTCGTTCTTTGGAAATGCACAAAAGTTGTGGGATACCTCGTAATATCATGTATGAATTCCTTCCAACTGGCGAGGTGCAACAACTAGGATTAGCATGGACTGAACAAGTCACTGGAGGTCCTCTTCAGTGATATTGAGACACGCTGCCTCTGTAGCCAAAATTATTGCCAGTGCAGGACTTAATGCACGATCTTGTATCACCGTTACGTCCCGTGAACAGTGGATGGAATTCATGTCGGGCGCTCTGTGTGGCCAAATCATTCGTTAGAACAATCTTGAATATTCATAACTTGTAACTTCTGGACTGAGAAGCCGTGGTCCATGCGTAAAACTTTCCCCTGACGTTTCGTCTTAGACTGCGGAAGGCGTCCTCGGAGGCAAAGCGGCAAACTGCAAGTAGATTCTAGTGAGCGCCGACTATAAAGGCCATCCAGAGGATGCCACTGTCAGTCACGTGACGTTATCTGCTCTATGATCTCTGTGGTTGCCAACATTTTCAATTGAAAAATCATCTTTCGACAGCAGGATATTTAATTGCAAATAACAGCTTAAAAGTTCATCTGAAACGAAAATTGAATAAACATATTTGTAGAGGATAAAATTAGCAACAAATTTGCACTCTTATGTTATTTCCATAACTGGCACCGTTTCGTAAATATTTGCGAAATAACGGTGATTTCACACTGTGACTTGATTTCACACAAACAATTACAGCCATCTGAAATGAAAAAAAAAAGTACAAAGTACCACGTCAAGGAAGATGATGATACGTTAACAGTAAAAGATAGTGGAAATTCTGGAGAGAAGGAAAATAATAGTTTAAACAGGTAAAAATTAAAAAAGAAGTGTATGTTTGTCAGAGCTAAACTCAAATATCAAATAATTTTGGATGTTTGTTGAAATACGATCAGAGAGAATGTTACATGTTGAAAGCATGTAGATTTTATCACAATAGTAGCATCGTACAATAGAGTCCATAATTTTTTATAATTTATTTTTTATTATTTTGGTCAGAAATGATTGCAAAAATCATAAAGATACAGAAAAACGTAAAATGGGCCTTATAATAGTCCACTGCAATTTTTGTATATCACTATAATCACTTTTAGCTTGCCGGCCGCGGTGGCCAAGGAGACTGAGGCGCTCCAGTCACGGTCTGCGCGGCCACTACGGTCGGGGGTTCGAATCCCACCTCGGGCATGGATATTTGTGCCGTCCTAGTTCGTAAGTATTTCATAAGTAGTTTGTAAGTTTTTGGGACTGATGACCCCGTAGTTAAGTCCCATAAGCTTCACAAACATTTGAACATTTGAACTTTTCGCTTCCTTTTCCACCCCTTCCTCCATACCCATTGCTACTAGTAGTTATAATTAAAACACCATTGTTTTGTAAACGTGATATTTTTGTTTGTTATTTATGCAGCACGAATGTAAGCCGTGTGTATGTTTACTTGTTATCTGTATTGTTTGAAACTTTCTTCTAGATTTAGTATCACTACTGTAATAATGGAAATGTAAAGTGTGCAGAACACCAAGATAGGTGTAAGAGAAGGTCTTAAGGCTGTGATCTTGTTAGGTTAAGTAAATATGTGTGTAAATGAACACAGAGTTGCTGTGTGTTCCGTCTGTCATTTCATAATTTTGAGCAGTAATTACGAGCCTTTTGTTACACGCTCTGTTGTATTTTTTCTACAGGCTGGTAGTTTGCGCTATAATGAGATAGGCATGACGGTGTTGAGAGATTGTTGTTGTTGTTGTTGGTAGTTAAAGGAGGCTAGACAGCTAGTCCCCTGTTCCAAACGAAGGGAGTGCGACCTAGGTGATATAAAGATAAAAGGAACATTGACACTTACAGGGATAATCGGCATGTTTGACAGAGTGGCAAATAACCGCAAAATGTGTAAAAGAAGCATAAAACAATAAAATTCAAAAGGCCCAGACTTAAAGATTGACGCAAAGCAGTACGGCAGCATACCATAGCTGGCTGATCACGTAAATGATAATGGATGAGCCAGCCACTCGGCACACACTAAAATTGCCAGTCAGATGTTCAAATGAATGTATAGCTCATGGGACTTAACTACGGGGTCATCAGTCCCTAAACTTACAAACTACTAATGAACTAACTAATACTAAGGACGGCACAAATATCCATGCCCCAGGGGGGATTCGAACCCCCGACCGCAGTGGCCGTGCAGACCGTGACTGGCGCGCCTCAGTCCCCTCGGCCACCGCGGCCGGCTGCCAGAAAAAGGACTGACAAGACAGATGTAACAACAGATGAAAACTGTTTGAATGGTGGGAGCCTGACAGGTCAGGCTTAGGCATCCACCATTAAATCACATGATAAAAACCAGCTGCGCGAATAAAACCTAAAACACGGTCAACCATAACAGCGTCGTCTCCTAGCATAAAAGAAAATGCATCTGGCAGGTTAAAAGACTGCCGCAAGACAATTAGAAGGGGACAGTCCTACAGAATGTGGACCAGTGTCAAGGAGGCGCCACAGCCACACTGTGGCGGGTCCTCCCGACGTAGGAGGTGTCCATGTGTCATCCACGTGTGGCCAATTCGCAGGCGACAAAGAACAACCGACTCCATGTGAGGACTGTGGTGTCGTACAAGTCCAAAGTGCGCGCCACCTACTTTCGCCGCACGCCGCCATGCACGCAAGGCGCGGCGTTCTTACGACGACAGCCACGAGCGCCCTCTGCTACAACTCCGCTCGTGGCCACCACTGAACGACATCGTTCACTTGGGACTGAGATAGGAACCAGTTAACACTTCGGAATCAGATAGGCACCAGTGAAGACTTGGCTATCGGACAGGCACTAGGCAGAACTCTAGCTCAATTATGTATCAGCATTCTGCAGTACAGAACTATGTAAAAGTATTGTATAAATTCTGTGCAATATATATCTCGTTCTAATTTACTCTAGTGTTTCTAGTTTCTGGCTGCTCCCCTCCGTACCTGCACCAGCGTGCTATCTTTATTCCTGTGTCGGTCTCATTCCACTCGGCCACCGACACCTACGACGGAAACGAGACACAAAAGCGGCGACGAGGCTGGGACACAAAAAGGACTTCCATGTGGCTGTAGAGAGCTTCACTGAACGGAGCTTGTTTGGTTGAGCTAAGTTAGCCGACTCAGAATTACAGAGGCCCAGTATCCTCCAATGTAACTTCAGACGGAGATCCCTCTCCGGAAGGCCAATTTCCACGGGACTTAAGGTAGTAGCGTGCTTAGCCAGTTGAAACACACACGTTAGTTTCCAGGAATGCCAATGTTGTCTGGGGTCCAAACGAAGACCACAGAGCGACCAGAGAGAACAAGACTGGAAACAGATTTCTGTAATTGTTCGCACCATAGGGTGTTTTAGAAAACACTAATCGAGGGCTTGCAAGACACGTAGGGAGTCACAAACGGATAACTATAGACTACCCGGGGCAGGCTCTAAGATTTTGAAGAGCCCGAAAGATGGCGACCAATTCCGCAGCAAACTGGTTTTGAGAGAGAGAGAGTCGTCTGGCTGTCCTGCTACCAGCACGGCGCCGTGGCTGGCGTCGGCAGCCGCCCCCTGCGGCCTGGCTGTAGCGTCACAGGCTGCGGAGGGCCCGCACCGCCCTTTAGGGCCGCTGTGTGTGGTGGTAGAGCGGCCGCAATGGCCGGCCCTGCAGCCTGACAGCTAACGACGCCAGGGCGCGGCGGCAGGCGCTGCTGGGTAGCCACCGGCTCGTTGCAGACGACCGTGGTGGCGGCTTCCTACAAGTGGTGATGCCTCGTCAGAATACATCTTCAATACCAATTTGTCGATTCAGATAAACGTGGCAGCTTGGAAGAGCATCTGCTTCATACAACTTACGATTATGAACAAATTTATACAACTGTATACATTGCCAATAACAATCTCCACACAAATACGCGAATACGAAAATTGAAGAACTGATTTTTAATATCAATTACTCAAGGAGAAGAATGAAACTTACACAGTTCTAAAGTGTCTTTCCCATGGACGTGTACAAAACAAAAATGCTGTTAAGAGTGGTTGAATCAAATCGGATATTAGACGACGATCCGCCGCAACGCGTACAGGTCGAGGCCGAGACACGTATAGCAGTAGAGGTCGACCATACAGCTAGCAGTGGATACCAAATAACGTTATTTATTGACATATAAATATATGAATCCTAACAATGTAGTACATTTCCAATATTAATTACAGTACAAGGCTAGTGAAACTTATTAATTCAAAAGCGCTTTGCCATAGACGTGCAAAAAAAAAAAAAAAAAAAAAAAAAAAAAAAAAAAAAAAAAAAAAAACGAAGCCATTAACTTGGGCAAATTGAAGGAAACACAGTTAGCTGTGGCTGAGAGTTTCACTGCGAGCATTATGCAAAGATTCTCTGAAACGGGGGAAAGTAATACTGTAGAAGAAAAATGGGTAGCTTTGAAAGATAGAGTATGAAGGTGGCAGAGGATCATGTCGGCAGAAGGACAAATAATTCCTGGGTGGCACAGGACATACTGAACTTAATTGATGAAAGGAGAAAATATAGAAGTGCAATAAGTGAAGCACGTAAAAGGAAGTACATACGTGTGAAAAATGAGGTTGACAAGATGTGCAGACAGGCTAAGCAAGCGTAGCTATAGCAGAAATGCAAGACCATAGAAAAATCTATAAATAGGGGAAACACGGACACTTTACAGGAAAATAAAAAGAGACATTTCGACATTTGGAGAAGCAGCGGTATGACCATCAATAACTCGGATTGAAAACCAGTAACAAGCGAAGAAAGGAGAGCTGAAATGTGTAACGAATGTATACAGCACTTATTCAAAGGAAATAAACTTGAAGGCAGTATTCTTGAAATGGAAGATGAAGCAGAGGAAAATGAGATACGTGATACGATACTGCGAGAACAATTTGAGATACCGCTGAAAGTTTTGAGTAGAAACAAGGCCCCTGGAGAAGATAATATTCCGCCTAAACTGCTGATATCGTTAGGAGAGCCAGTCTTGAAGAAATTGTTCCACCTGGTATGCAAAGTGTATGACACAGAGGAAATAACCTCTGACTTCAAGAAGAATATAGTAATTCCAGTTACAAAGAAAGTAAGTGCAAACAGATGTGAGAATTACAGAACTATCAGTTTAATAAGTCATGGTTGCAAAATACTAACAAGAATTATTTACAGACGAATGGAAAAACTGGATGAATCCGACCTTGAGAAAGGTTCAGATGTTCAAATGTTTCTAGAAATTATGGGCCTTAACTACAGGGTCATTAGTCCCTAAGCTTACAAACTACTTATGAACTAGCTAATACTAAGGACGGCACAAATATCCATACCCGAGGGGGGATTCAAACCACCGACCGTAGTGGCCGTGCAGATCGTGACTGGAGCGCCTCAGTCCTCTCGGCCACCGCGGCCGGCTTGAGGAAGGTCAGTCTGGATTTGGGAGAATTGTAGGAACACAGGAGGAAATACTCACATTACATCTTAGAAGATAGCTTAACAAAGGCAATCGTATGTTTTTAGCATTTGTTGATCTGGGGAAAGCTTTTGACTGGAATACACTCTTTTAAATTCTCAAGGTAGAAGAGGTAAAATATAGGGAGCGAAGAGTTATATTCAACGTAGAAAAGCCAGATAGCAGTTATTTGAGTCAAAGTCATGCAACGATCGCAGTTGTTTGGGAGTAAGGCAGGGTTGTAGCCATTCCCCAATGTTGTTCAATCTGCACATTGAACAAGCTATTAAGAACTACAAGGAGAAGGAATTAAAGTTCAGGGAGAAAAAATAAAAGTTTTGCGCTTCCCTGATGGAATAGTAATTCTGTCAGAGACAGCAAAGGACCTGGAAGAGCATTTAAACGAAATGGACAGTGTCTTGAAAGGAAGGTATCAAGTAAAAATTAACAAAAGCAAGGGTACGGAATGGAGTGAGATAATCAGGCGATGCTGAAGCAGTTAGATTAGGTAATGAGCCGAATGAAAAAATGAAAGTAGTAGATGAGGTTTTTTTATTTGAGTAGAAAATCAAATGTTCAAATGTTTGTAAAGATATGGGAGTCAACGGCAGTTCTCATCGGTCCATAAACTTACAGCAACTACTTAAATTAACTTATCCTAAGAAGAACACACACACCCATGTCCGGGGGAAGTCTCGAACCTCCGACGGCGAACAGCCTTGTGCACCGCAGCAATTCAGCTTCGTGCGGACGGATATTCCGCCGCCGCGATTTGGGTAGCAAAATAACTTCTGATGGACGAAGTATAGAAGATAAAAATGTTCAAATGTTTGTATAGCTTATGGGACTTAACTACTGGGTCATCAGTCCTAAACTTGCAACTACTTATGAACTAGCTAACACTAAGTACGGCACAAATATCCATGCCCGAGGGGGGATTCAAACCCCCGACCGTAGTGGCCGTGCAGACCGTGACTGGCGCGCCTCAGTCCCCTCGGCCACCGCGGCCGGCTAAAGAAGATATAAATTGCAGAATAGTCATGGGAAGAAAAGCGTTTTTGATGAAGCGAAATTTGTTGATATCCATTACTTAATTCCAGGAAGTCCTTTCTAAAAGAATTTGTCTGGAGTGTAGAATCACATAGGTGTGAAACGTGGCGATAAGCCGTTCAGACAAAAATATGATAGAAGCTTCTGAAATGTGGTGCTACAGATGAATGATGAAGATGGATGTGCTCCACAGAATTGGTGAGAAAAGAAGTTGCCGCGGTGGAGTAGCCGAGCGGTCTAAGGCATCTCGCTGCGGAGCGTGCGGTTGCTCGCCGTCGGAGGTTCGAGTCCTCCCTGGGGCATTGGTGTGTGTGTTTGTCCTTAGGTTAGTTTACCTTAGTTTAAGTAGTTTGTAAGCTACGGACTGATGACCACGCAGTTTGGTCTGATAGATTTACAAACATTTGAACATTTGAGAAAAGGCGTTTCTGGCATATCCTGACTAAGAGAAGGGATAGGTTGGTGGGCCCCATTCCAAGTCAATAGAAGGAAGTGTGTGAGGTAAAAATCGTTGATGAAGACCGAGGAATGAATACAGTAGGCAGATTCAAAAGGATGTAGGCTGCTGTTCTTATTGTTACAAAGAGATCATACGGATATTGGATTTTAGAATTTCTTTGTATTTAGGGTACGTGAAGTTCAGAAATATCAATCAGTTAAAGCCATTCGACGATGATGGTTGTTTCGGTTAGCTGCTTTCAAAGCCATTAGTGGCTACGGAGATGACTTTCCAAAAACAGCGCCGCAGTTCCTCAGAAATTGAACATTCAAAGAAAACCGTCGTCAAGTAATAGTGAAACCAATACTGTAAAAATGTAACATGTTTTTTTTAAACCACCATTATTAACACCCTTCTTTATAAACGGATGTTAATAATGGTGGTTTCAATAAAAGAAAGACATGTTACAATGACGAATATACAAAAGCATTCGCATTTTTGGTAAAAATTACCATTAGATATTAAAATTTGGGTAAGTATTGTAATACAACGAAAAAATATAAAAAAATTGTCACGTCGGGATTCGAACCACCGATATTACGGTCGTAAGGCAACAACGCTACCGCCTTATTTTTTTTATTTCTAATTTTTAATTAATTAATTAATTATTTTTTTGCTCTATGTGTAGTTCTGTTCATCTCGGACGCTGATCGTATTTGTTCGTTGATGTTCAAAGTGTTGTTGGCTCAGCTTTTTTTTTTTTTAATTACAGAGGGCGTTCAGCCCCCTGACCGGACGCGCAGAGCCACGGCGCCCGGCGCCTGAGCTACAACGACAGATGTTGCAGATGGTTTAATTATTGATGATACTTAGCGTGTACTTTGCAAAACTTCAAAGTCGATTTTCTCTAGAATTTTTGAGAGTTGCGTCGGATGGCTTTGGCTGATTGTTATTTCACTTCTGAACTTCGCGTACCATAAATATAAAGAAATTCAAAAATGCGATACCCATGGGGCCTCTTGTCAAATTAAGATGCTTGCACAAGACAGGGTAGCGTGGAGAGCTGCATCAAACCAGTTTGTGGACTGAAGACTATAATACCAACGAAGCTAAGAAGGATGGTTAAAGGGAGGAGTGGAAGTTTTCATATCTAAAGTGGTGTTAGGTGACATTACGCCTACGGACTGGACTGCTGTTCGTACCGAAGATTCGAGTCCACCTCAAGGGTGAATACACTTGCGGCAGCCTTCTATGAAGAAGGCATACAAACACTTGTGCCACACTATGACAACTGCCCACAAAATTTCGGAATCTACGTATAAAAGTAGTATAACAGTTTTAGATTTTTGTACAATAACTACTTTTTCTGTATATGTACACGTTTGTTTTATATAACCGAACGGACCTTACTTTGTGGTCATACCTCGTATATGGTTTCTCCTAATGTGTAATTTAAAACGGCAATAATAGCACTGTTCGCTTTTGTTTTGTTTCTCTCCATCAGAGAAAAGCTTCGTAAAACTGACAGGGATACAGCCGGGTGGTGGAATCCATGACGGCCGATATCTCGTCTGGACCACAGAGCCAAGTTAATGCGTTCTGATTTACCCGACGCTTTACGGTTTCAAAAAGTCGATCTACCCCTCTCCTAGTCATTTAACGCATTTGTGCCACCAGAAAATGTTTTTTGGACGGACATGCTTACCACTAAACGAAAGTACGTATAATAAATTAGAAATTGGCATGGAACAAAGAATAATACGAAATTCATCAATTGGTTGTTTTCCTTAAATCAGAAAAAATGTTTCCCCTTGTGTATACCTTCTTTCGTCAACGAAACAAAATGTGATCATCCTCAAATAAATAAGAGGCTTTGCCATATCGGAGACCTTCTCCTAGTTGTTCTGCAGCCCTTCGCACAACGCGGGCACTTGTGCTGCCTATTCAGCGCCTGCTTCAAACCAGAGACTGTGCTGCGAGGCTGCATTTTTTATCGTTTGCGGTCCGTCCGCTGCGGGTGAACGGAAGCTGTTGAGCAGTGGTCGGTACTTGAGAAATCACCGTGGACCTCTTCAGGAGCGGCTGCACTCCGACGGCACAACCACTACGACGTCAAATACGAGCGACCGCACTTTCGAATCACTGCGGTCGTGCGGTAGCGCAGGTTCGTCTGTTTACAACAGCGGCCCTTTGCAAATGCGTCGGAACCGCATACCCTCTGCCGTTACAGACAGCTGAGTCACCCTGGTACTGGCCTCACAGTACTGGCTACAGCAGCTCGCAGCTGCAACTTTTTCGGTACTCATATCTGTAACTTAATTTTTGAGGTTTTGTTGTTTATTACACTGAAACACTGATATTGTTCAATAATTTTAGTTTGGCCTATGCTGACAATTATATTAAAAATTACCTTATCAAAATTACCGTAAACATTTTACAATACAATTTTAAGCTAACATCACAATACTGGTAATGTTTTACAGGTAACCTTACGAAATAGATCCTGTAAAAACGAGCATCAATGAAACAGCGACAGTTCAATTTGGGCAATAAGCGGGTCTGCGTCTTTCACGCCAGCAGCTTCAGTGCTAGTTATAATCATCCTTAAATTTTAGGTGTAAATGATCTTTCGTAATTCTGGTTCACATCAAAGATTTACACGTAAAATCCTCGATAGTTTATTCAGAATATCAGAAGAAAACTATTGTGATCGAAGACACTGCTTTAACACAACAAAATTTATTTCCAAGAATTTTACACAAACCAGTAGCTATAGGTTCTTATGTCCGTGTCACATAAAAAGCCTTTGGGTTAAGACAGAAATAAATGTCCTTATGACTTGAAGAAAACTGAACAGTTCTTCTAGAAGGGTCGGGCCGGCCGCGGTGGCCGAGGTGACTGAGGCGCTCCAGTCACGGTCAGCACGGCCACTACGGTCGGGGGTTCGAATCCCCCCTCGGGCATGGATATTTGTGCCGTCCTAGTTCGTAAGTAGTTCATAAGTAGTTTGTAAGTTTAGGGACTGATGACCCCGTAGTTAAGTCCCATAAGCTTAACAAACATTTGAACATTTTCTAGAAGGGTCGAGTGAGCAATGAAAATCTATCACTGCCGAGGAGCCGGCCGCGGTGGCCGGGGGACTAAGGCGCTCCAGTCACGGTCTGCACGGCCACTACGGTCGGGGGTTCGAATCCCCCCTCGGGCATCGATATTTGTGCCGTCCGTAGTGTTAGCTAGTTCATAACTAGTTTGTAAGTTTAGGGATTGATGACCCCGTAGTTAAGTCTCATAAGCTATACAAACATTAGAACATTTGATGCCGAGCACTCTCTGTAGTAGTCGTAGTTGAAATGGCGTCCAGCGGTTGAGTACGTAGGCAAGTCCAGGAGCCGGAAGAAACTGGGAGGTGCAGCAGCAGAGTCTGGTGATGGTGTGGTGGTTCCGGTACGTCTTCCACAGGCGTAGGCTGGAGCGGAACTGGCCCAGGTACTGGCCGTGTGGCCAGACGTAAGTCGTTCCGGCCAGCACGCGAGGGCGTAGGAATACTGCCGCCCGCCTCCGTCATGGAGCGCTCTTTATGATCTTAGGGCTTCCCCTGTAATAAGAATTGCAAGTTAGGATTATTTACTTGGCTGTTGTTATTTGTGTTCTTCGTGAGTTTATTTTTTTAATTAACTTTATTGGTTTACATATATAACCTTTACATTTTTGATGAATTTATAATTACAATACAAATAATTCCTTTTTGATAAACTTATAATTACAATACAAATCATTCTCTATGAAATCTGAAAATACTTGTCACTGCAGTCAATATGTCGACTTAAAACAACCATTTTTTAAGACACCATGTTTTGATAATGCATGTACCACGTAACATTCTTCATTTACTTCTCAGTCTTCATTTAAAACGGCAATTAAAAACCTCTGAAAATTTTGTTTATAATTATAATGCTTCCTCAAAGAAAAATGTTCTTCATTGATAAATTGAATGTAGTCTTCTAAATTTTGATTTCCCTTCGTAATTGCATAAAATACATACTGTCCAATGAGCCAGTTATAACTATTATTTTTTGCATTAGGAAATAAATTGTATTCTGGCTGAAGTACATCATTTATTGAAACATAATTCTCATATGTTCTATTGATAATGGCTAGTTTTTTCCTTTCCACTTCCAAATCAAAATCTTTTTTTTTACAGGTACGAACATGTTCTCTAGTATCCACTAGTTGGCATGACTCACAGAAAGGAGTGAGTCGTAAATTTATTCTGTGTAGCGTTTCTCCTGTGGGAACTTTCTCATTAACTGCATCATACCAGACACAACGAACATTTGATTTTAACATTGGATTATTAACATTACGCCAAATTTGTTTCCAATTCTTACTTTCATATTTCATCTGAATATTGTTTTTGAGGTGACCTTTCGTTAGTGCACAGTATAACTGACTAGTATGAAGTTTTTTAACATTTTCAGGTATATAAGTAATTTCAACAAAATATTGTCGAACATCATCCAATTCGGAGTTTATTTGTCCAACATTTATAGGTGCACATTGATCATTAGGATCTAATTCAAGAAATAGGTTTCGTGAAATGCTAGGCTGAGTACTATGTAATAATTTGCCAGTATGATTAACAAACAATGCCAAACATTGTGCTTGTATGTCTTTGATACCTAGTCCTCCATTACATCTAGGCAATGTGGCAGTTTCAAAAGAAACTTTGAAAATATTTCCCCTCCATGTATACCAGCACACGACCGCAAGAATTTTTTTCGCAATAGAAGTGGGTATTGGTAGCACTGCAGCAATGTCGTATAACTTACTAATTATATAACAATTAACGAATACTACTCTCTGCAGTCTATCTAATGATCTCATGTTGTGATCTTTAAGAATATCTCTTATAACATTCAACTTCTGAATCCAATTTAATTGACACATTTCCCTTGGGTTTGATGTAAACATCATACCCAGATGGTAAATCTGATCCGTTTTTTGAAGCCAGTAGATTTCCATGTTTGCTGCATATGGTCCTAAAGACAATATTTTGGATTTATGTGGATTAAGTCTTGCACCACAAGCATCCTCATAACTCATTATTATTCTTCGAACTTCATCAATTTCCATTTTATTATCGATAATAATGCTGACATCATAAGCATGACACACTGTTTTTGTATTAAAAATATTCAATCCTTGTAATGTTGTGTGGAGTTTAGCAAGCAGTGGTTCAACTGCAATAACGTATAAGGTGGACATCCTTGCCTGACTGATCGTTTTATAGGTACAGGAGTTGTTAGTTGTCCATTAATTTTAATTTTAGATTGAGAGTCACTTATACACTTATGTATTAATTGTGTGAATTGATCACTATAGTGAGTAGGCCCGTTTGTTATTGTTGTTGCCTCGTCTTGCGCCGAGCTGTATGCATAACCCGCTCAGCCTACCTGTAAGGTGTGTTGCCAGCTCTTCAGGGGCAGGCCTGGAGATGGCAGAACAACGACGGTTAAGATTCTGAAGATGGCATGCAATACCTCTGTAGGCGCAAGTGGACTACGTCTAATCTGAATAACTAGAGCTGGTGGAGGGTTAAGGATAGACACACATGTGTAAAAAAAAAGGAGG
Source organism: Locusta migratoria (assembly GCA_026315105.1). Classification (NCBI taxonomy): domain Eukaryota; kingdom Metazoa; phylum Arthropoda; class Insecta; order Orthoptera; family Acrididae; genus Locusta; species Locusta migratoria. The sequence continues at coordinate 150,924,310 of CM048744.1, forward strand.
GGGGTGGCGAACAAACGTAGACCTTAAAATAGTTCTCGATTCACTAATAAACAACTGCGAATATTCACTGACAGCTCATAGACGGATTTGTTCAGTATTCGATGAAAATTAATGAACTTATCATCATCGTTGCTCAACTTTCGTTGATCGCACCATCAGTGTACCTGGAGCTGTTTAACACTTCTTTGCATTTGCAACAACGTAAACGCAGGGCACTATGGAAGGGTCCGTGACAGAGTGCGAGATCTTTGCGACTGAGGAAACATCCTCGTCGCCGGTTGTTCCAATCGATTCGTCGTCTACCGATTCGATTGCAGATGATACTGAGTCTTCCTTTGAATCCATGCCAACCGAAAGTATTGAACAACAGGTTTCTCTCGTTCGCATATAACAATATGTTTATTTTGGCACCTTTTCAAACTAAAAGTAAGGATTTACCTGCAAGCTTTGAAGTTCTCTTGCATTTTGCTCAGCTTCGTGTCCGTGCTTCGGTTATTTGAAACCACACTATTTTCAACTTCGACAACTTGGCAGTAAATTCCTCTGTCCTCCAAAGCCCGCTCTGACACTATAAAGTGCCTTAGTTGAACGCGTTGCCTGGCTCTACCTAGTCACGTGACCAAGCTCGCACGTGGTACTGTCACGTGAGCACTTCGCCTTGTCGGGTTGTAATTGCCGTGAGTACTGTCACCAGAGCGTGCGCAACGTCGACGCTAGTATCGTGTACACCCTCCTTTTGCAGCAATACAAGCTGCAATTCTCACATAGAGACGATCGTAGAAGTGCCGAATGTAGACCTGCGGAAGGGCCTGCCGTGAAATTCCCATCTGGCGACTCACTTGGGCTAGATTTCGTGCTGGTGGTGCAAACCGTGGAAGGTGACGTTCTATCCGGTCCCAAACATGGTCAATGGGGTACACATCTGGGGATCCCGAAGGCCAGGGTAATTGACGTACCCCTCGAAGGGCACGTTGGGTGGTACGGGATACACGTGGATGTGCTTTGTCCTGTTGGAAAAGCATATTGCCTTGTTGGCGCACGAACGGTAGCAAGACGGGTTGAATGATGGTTTCAATAAACTGTGCAATGTCCAATTTTCTCTTGACGATCACCAGAGAAAAATGTCCCATGTAGTACACGACTCCTTACACCCTGGCGCTAGGCGTCGGCACCGTGTGCCTCTGTTCCATACGATACAGATTTTCGCACTCCCTTACACGCATAAGAAGATCATTGGCACTGGGGCAGAAGGGGTCCTCATCACTGAACGCGACATACCTCCATTCGCCCTTCCATAAGCGCCTATCGCGACGTCACAGGAGGCGGGGTGACCCATGTTAGGCGTGAGCGGAAGATGGTAAACAGAACGCTTAATCATGTCTCATGGTATGGGCGTTCTCCTCTGGTGATCATCAATGGAAAATTGAACAGTGCACCTACATTCAAACCATAATTCAACCCGTCTTGCTACTGTTTACGCAACATCAACGGAATATGCTTTTCAACAGGACAGTACAAGTCCACTTGTATCCCGTACCATCCAATGTGCTCTTAAAGGCGTACGATAACTGGTCTGGCTAGCACGATCCCCAGATATGTCATCTATTGAGCATGTTTCGGACCGAATGATACGTCATCTTACACTGTCTGCACGTCCAACATGAAATCCCAACTGAGGCACCAGGTCGAAATTACGTGGCAGGCCATTCCGCAACACATTCGTCACCTGTACGATCGTCTCCATGGGAGACGTGCAGCATGCGTCGCTGCAAAAGGAGGTTATTTTTTCATTTTCCAGGAGTATGGATTGGTGTGGTGTCTGTTCTTTCGGAAATATTATACTGTGTCAGAAGAGTAACGGTGTGTCCCTTTTTCAACCTACGGCTGCAGCTTCCAAACAGATGTGGTCTTTCGAGAGGATAAAAGGCGTTCGATTTTAGATCTTTTCCGAATTTCAGCCGTCTGTTTGGTTATCCCTATTATTTGCTTCCGCGAATGATGCGTGTATTAAAGCGAACAGTACAAAGAAAGTTAAGAAGAATTCAAATCGGCCAAGCCCTTTCTGATTTTTATCATAATAAAACAGAGCCTATCATTTTTATATATAACTAGCTGTAAACCCGGCGTTGCCCGGGTGTTTATTAACCTACATTCTCGTAGTACACATCCCCTTCTCCCTCTCTCTGCATCCACCTCTTTCTCTCCCATCTCTCTGTTCGTTTCCTCCTTTCCCTCTCTCGGCAAAGTTTTCTGCAAAATACCCTTTGTCATGTACTATACAAACATTTATGTACCCAGTGATCTTTCTCTTGGCTTAAAGGTAATGTGTGCAAAAACTCATAAGGATTGAAGCAAAACTATGAATTTGGAAAATTCCGTAAATTAAGAACCCTCCACAATACACCGAACGAAATTTTATACAGACAGTGACATTCCTTTTGTTTTTAAGGTTGTGTGTCCAAAATTTCATCAATATCGGAACAAAACTATAGATTTATGTGCAATAGAAACACAGGGTTACATTGAAAAACGCACTTTGTTGTTGTCAAATACTATAGTTTTATTTCATACAACCCTTATTCTGAGAATATCGAAAACAGCCAGAAAAGGTTCAGCGAAATCTGTGTATTTAGGGATCCATTTTTATGTTGCACAGTACCCTCCCCCTTGCACCGTATGAAAATTAAAGTAGACGGTGACCTGATCTTCCTCTTGTTTCTTAAGGCAATCGTGCGAAATTTCGCGAAGATCGGAATGAAACTGTAGATTTCGTGAGTCTGTAGGAGTGCTCCGTCATACACCTATCACAAAATACTTTCTTAACAGACGTTTTCTATCTATAAACTACATTCGTACCAAATTTCAGCTTCATAGGTGAAGTAGTTTTCGAGATTTCGTGTTTAATCATTGGGTGAATGTCCTTTCGCTTTTAAATATAGACAGTGATTAAGAGCCAGATTGCTTACTTTTGGAAGCAAGACAATCAAGGCAGATTTGCAGACAATAATAAATAGTAACATGCAGATCTGTAATGCTAACTTCATTTGATATAAGGTCATGCCTGATGCGATAATTGTACGGTAACAACAGCGAAACTGTTGTGAGCGGTAGACTTCTTTTCGTTTCATCATTTTGTGTGTGGGAGGGGGAGGGGGGAGGTATCAGTTAAAAAACAATTCATAAACGACCGACATTACATGAAAACTTTGTTGCAGGACCCTAACTACTCCCATTTTCCAATAATTGACACATAAATTTGTGTATGACATCATATATTCTGAACTATGTATCGTGCTTTTTTGTTTTTGAGTCAGGTCAGGCGTGCGGTGAACAGTTCACCAATGTTCCATTGCAATTGAATGAGTGGTTTACGAACACATAGAGGTATATATATATATATATATATATATATATATATATATATATATATATATATATATATACTAGCTTAAACCCGTGGCTCCGCTCGCGTGTTGGGTTGATTATGATAGATAGTCGATTTTTTAAAGAGATGCATTAAAATAAATTTCTTTTTTAATGCTGTATTTATTTATTATTATATTTCCTTATTCGTATGCTTATCCTGACAGAGAGATAGAGCTGAACACATTGTAGCACGCATAGACCAAAGATATGGTCTGTGGCATTACGTTTCGCAGTATGTAACCTCCTTGCTATAGAGTCGCAAACGTCATAGCAGGCCTTCAATCCGAATTTTTTTTATAATTTCATGACTTTCAAATACCATATCTTCCGCCCCTTTATAGCTATCGGCATGGAACTGCTATGGTGTACAACAGGAGACTTCGGTCAACAATTACACACAGACCATTCATTTGCGTTCTGTAGTTTTCGCTGCAGAGCGAAATATTAACACACATACACGTAGAATTTTATATACACCGATAACTTTGCATCCCAATATACTCCACCCTTTTATCGTAATCAACCCTCAAGCAATAATGCAACCAATGGAATTTTTTCAAAGAGTAAGTGTAATTTTCAAAGAGTAGTTATTATTCCGAAGTTCCCGTTATATTCTTAAAAAAAGTATGTGATCGCTATGAAACCGTGCCTAAAACCTTCGTCAGGTATAAATTAGTAACTGTACAAATATTTAAGTCTCTGCGCCTTCGCGTTCGGACGTGATAAGCGTACGCCGAACAGACATTCACATTAATATATATAGATAAATAGCTATCTGATCGCCATAAAACCGTGCCTAAAATATTTCCCGGGTAGACATTAGTAACGGTACAAATTTTTAGCTCTTTATGTCTAGTGGTTCAGACTAGGGATGGCGGTTATCGCTAAAACAACCGGTTTTCGGTTATACCGGTTCTTTTCATCTCCAGTTCAACCGCACCGTAAAAATTGCTCAAGATAATCGGTTTTTTAAATAACCGGTTTTCGGTTTTATTTGCTGTTATTTCCAGTAGAGTTCGAACGAAACATGTTTTGCGGCCGAAACAAAAACCTTAATCGTCGGTTCTTCTAGTTTCGGCCGAAACCGAAACTTACGACATTTAGTTAAAATTTATGTAAATTTACGTTATACGACAAATCCCTAGTCTTTCCATATTTTGCAAGATCCCCTCCCAATTCTACGCCTCCTTGACTGTGTGTAAGCCTAGCCAGGAGTCCGTAGGAAGACAATATACGAAGCATACAGATTTACTGGCCTAGTATTTCCATCCGGCAGTTGCGAATATTGAGCCAACCACTCCTTAAGTTGGATTTGTGAGCCAGCACATACGAACATCTCGTTATATGCACAATATAAGTTACAGTGTAAATAAACTTCAATCAGTGCTGCAGAAGTATTTCGAAAAATAAAGTCACAGTTCCGACTTTTTTTTTTCTATGGGACTTAACTGCGGGGTCATCAGTCCCTAAACGTACAAACTACTTATGAACTACTTACGAACTAGGACGTCACAAATATCCATGCCCGAGGGGGAATTCGAACCCCCGACCGTAGTGGCCGTGCAGACCGTGACTGGAGCGCCTCAGTCCTCTCGGCCACCGCGGCCGGCACAGTTCCGACTAACAGTATGATTGTTGTCAGTGTAAATTTACGCAAATTGAACTAGGAAAGCTCTGTACCACATGATCAAAGAATGTTCAAATTGGTGTGAGTTCTTATGAGACGTAAATGCTTAGGTCATCGGTCCCTAGACTTACAAACTATTTAATCTAACTTAAACTAACTTACGCTAAGGACAGCATATACATCCATGACCGAGGGAGGACTCGAACCTCCGACTGGAGCAGCCGCGCAGTTCGTGACATGGAGCCTCAGACCGCACGGCTACCTCGCGACGCAACACATGATCAGTGTTACCTAAACAATATTGGTTAGGGTAAGGTGGTACAATTGCGATCATTACGGACATTTGTTATTGTAACTGGAAATATATTGAGAAAAGAAATAATTTTAAATATGGCATTTGTTCTTGGATTTTAATGAATATGTAACACAAATATTATACAATTACAAAAGTTGGTATAAACACAAAAAGAGGTTGCAGAATTGAGAAGAATCGATCGAAAATGTACCACACTAGGTACAATTGTGATCACTTCCTGGTACAATTTTGATCACTTGCATCTTCCACATATAAAGCACATTTTCCATTGGGCACCAACGCATACTTCGTGGTACCAAACATTGCATTTTTGGCAGCGAATCCAGTCACCCTTAGCTACTGATTCTGCACTATAATAATTCAATAAACAAAATCCACAATTATTTTTGTTGTTTTCTGGCGAACTGAAGTTTGGTAAACTTCTTTCATCATTTCTCACAGACGTACATTTCCGTTTATTGTTCTTGTTGCATTTGTTCACTGTTTTCCTTGTGCCCTGTTGACCGAGCGAGGTGGCGCATTGCTAACACACTGGACTCGCATTCGGAAGGATGGTGGTTCAAATCCACCTCCGGCCATCCTGATTTAGGTTTTCCGTGATTTTCCTAAATCACTCCAGGCAAATGCCGGGATGGTTCCTTTCAAAGGGCACGGCCGATTTCCTTCCATATCCTTACTCAAACATTCCGAGCGTAAGCTCCGTCTCTAATGACCATGCTGTCGACGGGATGTTAAACTCCAGCTTCCTTCCTTCCTTGTGCCCTTGGCCCTTGTGCCCTTGTTCCTCTTGCTGCGGAGGTTATCCAGGTTTTCATCTGAAGTGAGTCTAGCTGATGTCTGTGTTTTCTTCTTCCGAGACGATAATTTTTTCACTGGACTTGGCAAAATGTCCCTGACAGCATCGTGCTGAGAAATTGTACTGGACCCTGGCGTTAGGGATTTGCCGTGTTATCCAATTACATCTTTTGACGACGAGGGTTCTTCTCCCATAATGCTGTTAGTAGCTTTACTGGTGGAGATGGAACCGTCCCATATATTTTGAAATAACGTGCTTTTAAGTAATGTACAGCGTTACGAAAAAGAAAACAAATATAGTCATAATCGAATTCGAAGCGAATATGTCACGATTTTTTAATTTATTTAGGTGGTACTACATAATGCTTTCACGTGCCATCTGCAGATTCTCCAACTATGAAAATAAGTTCATTGCAGTGGCGGCTCGTGCGCAGTTTCGTTGGTGGGGCCCAGACAAAAAGTTAGTACCCAATACAGGGTATTCGAGGCTCCTGCTAATGGTTGCAGTACATGTGTACTGAGTGGAGGCAATCCCAAAAGTTCTATCCCATTTTCCCGACAATATTCTACAACATCTAAGCTGATGTGGCTGCCATGATTGTCAACAATAAGAACTGTAATAGGGCTACCCATTGTTTTGTATTTGTTGAAGTGTCGCAGCTGGATTTTCTTTTCTGTTCGTTTTCGTGGAATCTAGAAAAAAAGAGGTGGTTTTAAAAATCGCGTGGGAAATCTTTAAATATACAGAATTTATTTGCAATGATTGTGTATAATGTGTCTATGGTAACCAATCGTGACGGACTAAACTGAGAAACTGCATTGATTGAAATTATACTAGGGTATCGAAATTGTACCATTTTTCTGATCGAAAATGTACTACTGGCGTGAGTGAATTCACGAGTAAATAGTAGTGAATTTTGCCAAGAAATGGCAGCACATGTCACAGAGGCTTTCTCTGTAGGTGCCTCAGAACACGCCCGAATGGAAAACAAGTTTCTAACCTCACTAATATAGAATTTGCAAGCGCGTGGAAACTAGAAAATTTATAAGAGCGCGTTAGACTAAGTAGCTTCACTTACCTCTTAAAAGGAAAAAATTTATATCTCCGTATTACAAAGTGGTGTATTCTTGGAAAACACAGGAGGAGCTGTAGAAACCTGCTACACTACGACGCCACACAAAGGCAAGTGCTACCAACACTACGAGACTGACAAATGGAACGAAACCTTATGTTGATCGGAATTGTACCTATATCGAATTTGTACCACCTTACCCTATTAAAAAATCCCCTCGCTTTCAAGGAATCACATTAATAAAACATGTTAGCACAACAATAAGATAATACATTAAAAGTTAGTATTCGAAGCTTAGAGTACATCACTTACAAAATAGGTATATGAATCGAATTTACCTTCTCATCCAAGGAACATTTTGGATGCTTTCTCCTTAAATGACACAGCATATTTGTAGTACCTCCACCCGTTACAAGCTTTTTAAAGTAAATGGAGCATTGTATCTCACTGCTCCCGTACTTCGTGAAGTACTTCCACACTCGGGATGGTGCCATTTAAGACACAACCAATGTCTGGCGACGACAGCAAGGAACTGCCGCATGACCAGATGGAGGCAAGTCTCATACACTGCCGGTGCACGCGCGTCGTCTAATAGGCCACACCACACGGCAACAGGTGCATCGATGCCTCAGTAGCTGCACCAGTCTGTAAGTTCTCATGCCACGCGTTTGTTGCGCGTTTCTGACTGCCGGGATTGTTCTTAAACTATTACTGATCGCTTTTCTTAGTTTCTGCGATGACCTAATACGTCACAGCAGTGGAAATTTTAGGAATAGCCCTAAATATTAGGGTCTACTATTTTTAATTTTTTTTAAATTATCTACAAAAAACACATTTTGAACCACTACTACAGGAAGTAGTCGTACCAGTTATTGTATCCGGTTCTTGGCAATAACTAAAAGAAACCGGTTATAACCGACACCAAATAAATACCGAAAAACACCGGTTATTCAAAACTAAAATATCGGTATCGGTTTTAACCGGTCGGTTTTTGCCATCCCTAGTTCAGACGTGATAAACGTACACTGAACATTCACATTTATTGTTCCGTACCGGTGCGAGGCGCCACAAGGGCGCAGCAGCGACCGGACGCTGTGTCTGCAGGTAAGGGCGGCCGCTACCTGCTCGGCCCTCGGACAATGAAACGGCCGGCACTGGGCCGGTGGGGGGACTCGGCCGGTGACCGCCAACCTGTTCGGACGCATGTGTTTCTGCCTCAAAATGTAGCGATTCTCACAAATACAGTCCACTTTTACCAGAAATGTACTTTTATTTCTTAACGCCTTTCCTTTGCAACGACTGATTGCATTCGTCTGGACTGTGGAAAGAGCGAGGCAGCGCAGAATGTACCCGCGTTTTGCGGCTGCCCACATTTGGTCCTCTGGGCCGGATAGAACCATTCCGACGTTTGACTGTGCGTACCGCGAACTAAGAGTATCCGGTTTCGTGGCTTTGTTGGTTGATCTCTCAGATTAACATGAATTCGAGTGCCTCCAGTGCACTAACAGTGACATATGTCCGTGGTAGAGCTGTCCGCACTACAGAATACGCGCGAATCGTGTCGATCGTGTTGTGAAGTGCGTCTCAACCAGCAGACGGCGTGAAGCAGCCCAGCCGTTCCCGCAGCACAGCACAACGCGCCACACGCCAGAGAGCAGCGCCACCGCCGCCGACTCCTCCAGCAGCTGTGGTCCACTCGGCACATCGCAGGTACCGTCGCTCTGCTCTGCAAGCATCCTGGCTCTTTTTACTTAATCTTCCTTCCTGTGCTCTAATATCCGGTCATGGATCCTGTCGAGAAACGTAGCCTAGTTAAGAAAAGAGCAGTAATCAAGTCACGAGTGACTAGAATTTCAACATTTCTCAATAACTTTCAGGACGGATCCCATCTCAATGACATTAGAGTAAGGCAGTCATTGCTAACCACAAGCAAAAATGAATATCACGAAATACAAACTCAGTTAGAAATTAACGATCTGGAAGAATCCCATGATGCTGACAGAGAGTCATTTGAAGACTTATGCTTAGATGTTGAATCTAAAATAACTACATTACTCGAGTCGAATGTTGTGGCACCTCCTCATTCGGGAACTTCATACAATGCACCTGAAATGAAGCTCCCTGCAATTTCATTGCCAACGTTCAATGGTAACGTTGCAGAGTTCATGCACTTCTTTGATACCTTTAAGGCACTAATTATTAGCAATGACGCCTTAACTGATGTCCAGCGTTATTATTACCTGTTGTCTTGTGTATCTGGTGAACCACGTAAGTTGATTGAAACTTTACCAGTTACAGAGAGCAACTTTAAAATCGCATGGGATCTGATTGTTAATAGATACAATAATCCAAAGTTAATTGTAGATTTGCATATTAAACAACTTCTGAACCTGCCAAGCATCAAAACTGAATCAGCTAAGGACTTGCGTATGTTAATCAACCAGCTGATGACAAATATGAACGCAATCGAGGTTCTGAACGTCGGCATTCCACTGCATGAGGTGTTACTTTCACACATTTTGTTGGATCACATTAGTCTGAATCTCAGAAAACAGTGGGAATCTAAAACAGCTAACATCACTTTTCCTCGTCTGAAAGATTTGGTGGCATTTCTAGAAAGCAGCTGTCAGACGTTAGAACTAATTCATTCAGACGCAATGTTACAGCACTTCCACCAGCCGGCCGCCAAGCGTACTAAAGCAGAAGGTTACAATTTGCAACGAACCTTCCTCTCAACATCATCCAAATGTGTATTCTGTGGCGCAGCTCACGAACTAAATAAGTGCCCCAAATTCAAAGAGAGTGATATTGTAAGCAGACTAGACTATGTGAGCAGAAAAAAGCTTTGTTTCAACTGCCTGCGCACGGATCATAGGCAAAGGGAATGCCGTGCTGGGAGTTGCCGCATTTGTAAAAAGCGCCACAACACGTTATTGCACAAGGAACGAGCCAGTGGCAGTGGAAATAGAGAGCAAGAAACGTGTGTACCAGAACAGCAGACATACTGCGCCGTGAAGGGAAATCAGCAACTTACAGAAGTACTATTATCGACTGTCCTTGTAGACATCGCGGATAATAAAGGGAAGGTACACCAATGCAGAGCACTGCTTGACAGTGCATCACAGATGAACTTCATATCTTCTAGCCTGGCAGATAGGATGGGCCTACAGCTCAGTCGGCGTCCGATACCAATAAGTGGAATCAGTGATGTTCAAACGGTAGAATCGTCACATGTTTGTGAGGTGAATATTTCCTCAAGAGTTGGTAACTACAGCACAAATGCCATCTGCGCATTACTTCCACGTATAACAGGGACACTTCCATCAGCATCCTTTGAAATTTCCTCATGGCAGCTTCCTAGACACCTAAAGCTAGCGGATCCAGCCTTCCATAAACCTGGTGAGATTGATCTACTGCTTGGAGCATCGATCTTTTTTGACGCACTGAAGCCAGGCCAGCTGAAGAGGAAGAATCATCCAACATTGCAGGAGACATCGTTCGGCTGGATTGTTTCAGGCAAGATACCTCATCTGTCTTTGAAGTCCAAGGCACGAAATGTACTGTCATGCCTCACACGCACTAATCACTTTAACACTCAGGTTGAAAGGTTCAGTCAGCAAGAAGAAATGAATGTTTCTGTGCGAACGAAAGAAGAGCGTTTGTGTGAGGAGTATTTTGAAAGAACCATACAAAGGAATGCTAACGGTAGATACGTGGCGAGACTACCAAAGAAAAACAACCACGCTGGACTGCAAGTATTGCAAGGAGATCGTAGAGTTACTACATGGTCGAACGATCCCCAAGAAAAGCAAAGTGATCTCACTTCATCTGTTTTTAGACGAAGAACAGTTGTTAAGGGTGGGCGGCAGGTTGGAACAGTCAAATGCTTCATACATTCAAAGGCATCCCATGATTCCGGCTCCTAAGCACCATGTAACTAAGTTAACAGTCATGGGCGAGCATCCAGGATCATAACTCCTATTAGCAAGTTTCAGACCAAGGTACTAGATTCAAACAGGAAGCTCAGTCATCAGGCAAATGATTCACAAGTGTCTCCCTTGTTACCGATTGAAGGCTGCTACTGCAACCCATTTTATGGGAAAACTACCTTCAGTTCTTGTATCAAATTACCTTTCTTAATTGTGAGATTGAATATGGTGGAAAGAGATGTAAAACGAAGGCAAAGGTCTACATTGACTTGTTGTTTGCATGGCAACAAAGGCAGTACACATGGAGCTTGTCATTTATCTGTCCTCTCAAGCGTTCATTGGTGCTCTCCGAAGATTTATTTTACGACGAGGTGTCTGTGCAAACTTGTACAGTGACAATGGAAAGGCGTTCGTCGGAGCAAGGAATGATCTGCATGAACTCCACAAATTGTTCAGCACTCAGTCCTATATAACACAAATCGAGAGCTGTGCATCACAAAATGGGGTACAGTGGCATTTTATCCCTCTTCATGCGCCACATTTTGGTGGATTATGGGAAGCAGGTGTAAAATCCATAAAAACGCATCTAAAGAGAGTGGTGGGAAACCAAGTGCTAACGTTTGAAGAACTATAGACACCTCTAACTCAAATGGAAGCGTGATTAAATTCTCGACCTAACTTCCTGATGATTTTCGTACCTTACTCCTGGCCATTTCCTTATCGGTGAACCCTTGACAACAGTCCTAGAGCCAGGCTTGCTTCCGGAGCCATCATCCAGGATGTCGAGATGGCAGCTCATCCAGCAGTGTGGAATCGCTGGTCACACGACTACTTGTCACAGCTGCAGCAGAGAATAAATGGACGTCAACGAAAGACAATCTGCAGCCGGGTACACTGGTTCTCCTGAAGGAAGACAACTTGCCACCTCTCGTGTGGCGGTCTGGGGTCATTGTTTGCACTCACCCTGCTCCTGACGATTTGGTGCGAGTGGTTTCAGTGCGCACAGCAACAGGAACCTATAAACGACTGCTGTCGAAGATTTGTGTTGTTCCACAGGAAACGTAGACTTTAGTGTTCATAACCATTCAAGAACTAATTGAACTTGTGTTTCTTTCATGTACATCGGACCTGAGTTCCTCAACCATTTATTTTGTTTTGTTTGTGTTATCTACCTTGTGTTTTTTGTGAATTATGTATAGTGTAATTTATACATTTATAGATATAGATAAAATATTTTAAGTCAGTTAAGAAAACTTTGCGACTGGTAGCATGTAGTGGAAAACGTGTATGTTCCTTTTAGCTCCTTTTGTGAGGTCATAGCACGGAACTGTGCTGGGACTGTACGTGGGACGTTGGCTGTCAGGAAGGGGCTGTCTGCAGGTGAGCAGCCGGCCCGACTACCGGCTGTCAGTGTTTGCAGCACCGTGTCTGCGGTGGCTCGTCTCCTGTGGCGCGCAGGAAGCGGCAGAGCCGGACATGCGCTGCGACAGGCGGCAGGCGGCGGGGCGCGTGGGCGCTGCGTGGGCTGCCGAGCGGCGGCGGCAGTGGCAGCGGTAACGGTAGTGGCACGCCTGCGGCCGGAAGCGCCGCGCATGCGCCGTGGCGCGGCGGGCAGCCAGGGGAATCCCCCACCTGCCGGCTCTCGCTGCTGCCCCAGCGACGCAAAACGCGCCCAGGTTGCTGCCGGAACACGTGGCGGAAGTAGGGTTGCCAGACCTCCGGGCGCCGCCCGGAGTGCCCGGGTTTGGAATGAATTCTCCGGGTCTACGGGCCAATGACTCTCATCTCCGGGCTTGAATGTTACCTTCATCTTAACTTTTTTTCTTTACGACGCTTTTTAAGTACTATGCTCATGTAGCGACGATCTACATCGAACTTAACGTAACTTAAACTAAGGACGAACACAACGTCCATGCCCTATGGGGGGGGATTCGAACCTCTGGCGGGAGCAGCCTCGCGCACCGTGGCAAGACGCCTCAGTGCGCTGGGGCATTCCCGGCCGGCTCCTCTCTAGTAATTATGAATAACTTTATATAAATGTCAATTTCTTATTGCAACAAAACGCCACTTTTCTGTTCTTCCTCTGAAAACTTTTCATTGTTGCGTTGGTAGTAATCGGCTAGCGCATTATTAAGCAAACACTGTTGCGGCAACGTGTCAACTCGCGACGTCTATTATTTGTGTTCGTTCGTTCATTGTTTGTTATCAGTTTACCGGCATTTTTGGAATGCTCGGATCGTGTGAGAACAGACAAGCTTACATTAACTCAGATTAGTGAGTAATAACAGTGCAATGAAGAGACGATATCTTAAGTTCGTTCCGTGAAGAATGGTTGCAGAAAGAAAATTATAAAGAGTGGCTACAGAAAGTCGATACTGATGAGTGTATGTGTACGTGCAGAATATGCACTAACTGATTTACTTGCTGGGAGGGCTGGGAGGGAGGAGATGAAGATATTTTTTTATTATTATTATTAGAATTCACGTGTAATCCTGGTTGGGGGGGGGAGTTGGTCGCAGTTGGGGGGGGGGGGGCGGTGAGTCATTGGCCAAGGGGAGGGGGGCACGTCTGGTCTCCGGGCCTGCCTCGAGTTCAATCTGGCAACCCTAGGCGGAAAAGTAACACCACACCTGCCGAGGCTATTATCGTTTTAGACAGCGTGCTGTAAGGAACGAGGAGGTAGAAGACTCTAAATGAGATTATTCTTTTAGGAAGGTTGAACTTGCAGCTCAAATGGTGCTGTGGAAGTTCGTCCTAACACTTTCCTGAATCTCTCTAAATACGAGGCGCGTACAGAAAGTATGTTGCGTTTCAATTTATCTCCGCTGCAGCGCTGCGATTGCAGTTCCGCACATGCGCTGTAGACTATAACGTTGCCCTTCCTTCGTATGATGCCATAATTGTTAAAAGTAAATTCCGCGATTATATTTTTGTACAAAGAATTGATGATACCGAATGTTTGAATTTGAAATAAGTTAAAGTACAGCACAAAATGAACATTAAAGCAAATAAACCGCGGATTGCATATTAAAGTTGGGCACCATACAAGCAACAGCACGTTATAGAACTTACGGAAAGCATCTAGCTTTATCCTGCACTTCGTATTGCAGAAGCTGGAAATAATAACCTTTTTTTAAAAATTTAATATATGAACGTTGAAGATACTTTCCGTAGTAGATCAATGTTCAGACTGTTCACTTCGCTTTTCATTGTTGTGTGACCGTGGGTGGAACATGAAGTTACTGGTAATGATAGAATAATAGTAAAAAAAAAAGAGATCGGACTTCGTGAAATTACAAAAGAAATGACTGCAGGTTCTAAATTCAAGCAAAGTATAGTATAAGGATGATTGATTCATTGAAATTTTGCAGACAATGCGAAGCGATTGTAATGGCGTCTGAACATTAAACTATTACGGACGTAGAGGAGCTGAAAACAGTAGAAAACAAGTATTTGACATGGAGGGATTCATTTAAATAAAAGCCAAAGACAGGGGATGATTTTAAATTTAAGTAATATATTTTTAAAACATCTTGCATCACACTTACATTTAATGGATACAGGAATGGCAGACGTCCGTACAGAACGAACATAGACAAGAGAGTGAGTCAAACTACTATCTCGGTTCCGTCTTCTCGCTTATTTTTAAGTAAAAAAATGACGAACGAAATTAAATTAGTTGTATTACGAGTCAGAGGGAACCGGAGGAGATAAGCATCGCTGATCGAAGATAAACAAAAAATAAATAAAAATCTCAGTGTATCAAGGAGAAGAACGTGCGCCATTTGGCGATCGCTGTCAGTTGCGTACGCTTTGTTGTGCTTGTTTGAAATGTCGGCGTTGATTGAAAATCCCGCCGCCTGTGAAATCAGGTCGGTGATTCGGTTTCTGAATGCGAGGAAAGTGAAACCAAGTGAAATTTATCGGCAAATTTGCGATGTTTACGGACCAAATGCGATGAGTGATTCGATGGTGAGAAGATAGGTCCGACAGTTCAATGCCGTAGTGATGTGCACGATGAAGAACGAAATGGGCGTCCACCTTTGGTTACAGATGAACTGCTTCACACGATTGATGACAAGATCCAGCACAATTAGTGCTCTCGCTATGGACTTCCCCCAAATTTCACGATTACTGATGCATGAAATTGTTACCAAACAACTGAAAATCCGTAAACTTTGCTCACGTTCGGTACCAAAGATTCTCACTGAGCAACACAAAACACAACGGATGGGTTGAGTTTTTGACCAGTTATGCTGAAAGCGGCGAAGAATTTCTGAGACAGATAGAGAGTAAGCGGCAATCAATGGAATGGAGGCACACTTCATCCCCACTAAAGGTAAAGCCGAAGCAAATCATGACACCTCGGAAAATGAAGTGCACAGTGTTCTGGGACTGGAAAGGCATCCTAATCATTGACTTCTTACCGTGGTCAAACATTCAAACCAGATGCTTATTCCGAGACACTTCGGAAATTGCGCCGTGCAATTCAGAATAAGCGCTGGGGACTGCTGTCAAAAAGGGTTGTTTTGCTTCACGACAACGCACGACCACACACTGCAAATGTGGAAAAACCTCCTACAGGGATTGGCTGGGACGTGTTTGACCATCCTCCGTACAGCCCTGACCTCGCTCCTAGCGACTTTCATCTGTTCATACACCTCAAGTCTTCCTTGGCGGTCATCACTTCACCAATGACGACGAGCTGAAAGAAAAGGATGGAAAAGATCCACCGTGGTCTAATAATAATGTTAGAAAGCTGCTGAGAAAGCAAAGGCTGTTGCACTCTCGATTCAAAAAAGAACACGCAAATGATGACAGGCAAAAGTTAGTAGAGATTCGTGCGTCTATAAAAAGATCGATGCGTGAAGCATACAATAATTATCACAGCCATACCTTAGCAAAAGATCTTTCCGAGAACCCGAAAAAAATCTGGTCCTATGTAAAATCGATAAGCGGGTCAAAGCCCACTGTCCAGTCACTAGTTGATCATTCCGGGGCAGTAATAGAAGAAAGCAAACGGAAAGCTGAAGTTCTAAATTTAATCTTTAAGAAATCTTTCACGCAGGAGGACCGCACAAATATACCATCATTTGATCAACGTACTTATTCCGAAATGGGGGGCATAGCAATAGGTATTTCCGGTGTAGAGAAGCAGCTGAGAGAGCTAAATACGAAAAAGTCTGCTGGTCCGGATGGAATACCAGTTCGGTTTTACAAAGACTATTCTGCGGCATTGGCCCCCTACTTAGCTTGCATTTATAGCGAATCTTTAATTCAGCGCAAAGTTCCTAGTGATTGGAAAAAAGCGCAGGTGACTCCCGTGTATAAGAAAGGAAAGAGAACTGACCCATACAATTACAGGCCAATATCGTTGACATCGGTTTCATGTAGAATTTTGGAGCATATTCTCAGTTCGAATATAGTAAATTTCCTTGAAACGGAAAAGCTTCTTTCCATGAATCAGCACGGGTTTAGGAAACATCGTTCATGTGAAACTCAGCTTGCCCTTTTCTCACATGACATCTTGCGAGCCATGGACGAAGGGCAACAGGCGGATTGTGTTTTTCTCGACTTCAAAAAGGCGTTCGACGCGGTGCCACACTGCAGACTGCTAACGAAGATACGAGCTTATGGAATAGGTTCACAGATTTGCGACTGGCTGGAAGACTTCCTAAGTGATAGAACTCAGTACGTTGTTCTCGACGGCGAGTGTTCATCAGAGACGAGTGTATCGTCAGGCGTGCC
Organism: Locusta migratoria; assembly: GCA_026315105.1. Lineage (NCBI taxonomy): Eukaryota > Metazoa > Arthropoda > Insecta > Orthoptera > Acrididae > Locusta > Locusta migratoria. The sequence continues at coordinate 150,941,224 of CM048744.1, forward strand.
CCAGGGGAGTGTGATAGGACCGCTATTATTTTCTATGTATATAAATGATCTGATGGACAGAGTAAGTTGTAATTTGCGGATGTTTGCTGATGATGCTGTGGTGTATGGGAGGGTGTCGTCTGTAACTGACTGTAATAGCATACAGGTTGAATTAGACAAAATTTCTAGTTGGTGCGAAGAATGGCAGCTAGCTCTCAATGTAGAAAAATGTAAGGTGATGCGCATGAGTAGAAAAAACAATCCTATAATGTTCGAATACAGCATCAGTAGTGAGCTTCTTGATACGGTCGCGTCGTTCAAATATCTAGGCGTAACATTGCAGAGCGATATGAAATGGAACGAGCATGTAAGGACAGTTGTGAGTAAGGCGAACAGCCGACTTCGGTTTATTGGGAGAATTTTGGGAAGATGTACTTCACCTGTAAAGGAGACAGCGTATAAAACGCTTGTACGACCACGTCTTGAGTATTGCTCAAGTATTTGGGACCCGCAGCAGATCGGTTTGAAGGAAGACATAGAGGCGGTTCAGAGGCGAGCAGCTAGATTTGTTACCGGTAGGTTCGACCAATGCGCGAGTGTCACGAAAATGCTCCGGCAACTCAATTGGGGATCGCTGGAAGAAAGACGACATTCTTTTCGTGAATTTCTGTTAAGTAAATTTAGAGGGCCGGAATTTGAAGCTGAGTGTAGTACGATCTTGCTGCCGCCTACTTACATTTCGCGTAAAGATCACAAAGACAAGATAAGAGAAATTAGGGCTCGTACGGAGGCATATAGGCATTCTTTTTTTCGTCGTTCAATTTGGGAGTGGAATAGGAAAGGAAATGCCTAGTAGTGGTACAGTGTACCCTCCGCCACGCACCTTACGGTGAATTGCGGAGTATGTATGTAGATGTAGATGTAGATGTAAACTGTTTCCAACTGATTGAAGACACAGGCTGCAGATTTCTCTGAAGAAGGTATACAAACCCTGGTGCCACGCTATGACAAATGCCTGCAAAATTTCGGCAGTTATGTGGAAAAGTAGTTTAAGAGATGTAGAATTTTGTGCAATAAAAATTTCTTCTGTATCTGTGTACAATTTCATTTTATTACCAAAGGGAACTTACTTTCTGGACGCGCCTCGCATCTTCCCTTCTCTACACTCCCTCGTGTGTGTCCCTAGTTGTACTACGGAACCACAATGTATAAAGAGGTCTACTTGTATTCTGCCTCGTCCGGACACAGCACTAAAGTCTCTGTTAAACTACTAATGAGGTGCCTTCTTCTTGTTGGTGTCGCCATGTAGATTTAGCCCACAGGTAACAGATCTGTTGTTCCTGAAATGAGGCTAAACTAACCAATTGTGGTGGCTCAGGATGATCTGCTTCTACTAATAACGAACACGATTTCTAAGATGCACGTGATTTTGTATTTTATTCGCTAGTTGGATGGTCGTAAAAAGCCACAAAACGACACAGCTAATTTTCAAATAAACCTTCTTTTTGAACAATATAAGACTGACAATAGTATAAAATGATCAAATAATACGTTAACGGTAGAGATGCATGTGCTAGTCACGTACTCTTTTACTATCTGAACCACTGTTCTAGACTGATTCACACTGGCCATCACTGCTTACCAATTGCAGCACAATTTTGCACCAACCAAACAGTCTAGATTTTACGTTAGTATTTTTTCCTTGCTTGAAGCATTACAAAAAGGATGACATAAATTAAACACACACGTTAATTAAGTAGCTAAAATTAGGAGCACTCTGAAAAGGTCATAGGTACCATATTCCGTCTTTGTCATCACACGGCCACTTCCCTTTTCCCCTCCGCTTGCTCTACACGTGCATATTTTGCTCCTCATACCATCTAATTTTGCATTATTTACCACCAAAAATTCGTTTATGGCTGAGTGCATGTCCATTGAGCTCCCAAACCCACTAGCTTTGAGGCTGGGAAGAACTACATTCCGTTGCTAGTTGTATAAGACGTCATATGGAATGCTGCAATGAGTACATACGAATCAAGGTATAATTATTGATTGAGTCATTGGTTTGGATTCAAGTGACCAAACTACACGAGTCATTAGCCCCTATTTCCATTCACAGAGCATGAATTTAAAAGCCAGTAACTGAATAAAATACTAAAACACTGTGTAAAACTACACTGATACCAAAACTGTAAATTCTAAAAAATATAAAAAAGGTTGTTGTTGTTGTTGTCGTTTAGAGGGGACTAGACTGCGCGGTCATCAGTCCCCTGTTCCGAGCAAAGTCAATACAGTGTAATGCGATCTGAAAAAAGGAGCATTGAATCACACAGAAGAGAAACGCATAATGGGTACATAATGATGAGGAACATTGAGTTCAGAACACTCAAAGAAGAAAACGCAAAGGGTAAAGAAAAATAACTGGACTAAAAATTTACAGCAGAATACTGTGGCTGGCTGATCACGAGGATAATAAAGGATGAGCCAGCCACTCTGCACATTCAAAAACATACGAGTAAAAGCAGGTCAGACAGCACAAAATAAGAAGAGTAAAACTCTGTGAGAGATAGATGCCTGAGAGATCAGGCTAAGGGACCCTCCTTTAGATCAAATGATAAAACCCAGCTGCACGCATAAAACGTAAAACACAATCAGCTGTAGCAGCGTCGTCCCCAAGCATGAAAGGACTGTCGTAAGGCAGTTAAAAGGGGACAGTCCACCAGGATGTGGACCACTGCCAATAAAGCTCCACAGTGACACTGTGGAGGATACTCCCGTCGAAGTAGATGGCCATGTGTCATCCACATGTGACCAATGTGCAGGCAACAAAGGACAACTGACTCCTTCCGAGAGGCCCTCAGGGAGGACTTCCATTGAGCTGTAGAAAGCTTCACTGTACGGTGCTTGTTTGCGGCAGGTGAGTCAACCCACTCAGTGTTCCAATGCGCAAGTACCTTTCGGTGGAACTCTAATCAGAGGTCCCTCTCTTGAACACCAATTTCTAAGAGGCTGGAAGTAATTGACTGCTTAGCCAGCCGATACACGCGTTCGTACACCGAAATTCCAATGTTGTTGTTGTTGGTATTTGAGGGGACTAAAGAGCTAGGTAATCAGTCCCCTGTTCCTAGCTGAGGGTCCACTGTCAATAACATAAAACAAGGTGCGGCAGGTTCCTCAGAGGTTCCTCGCTAGCGACTGTTCAACCTCAACAGCCATGCATCTCCTCGGCACGCAGCTCACGTTGAGATTGAGGTGTGGTTTTTTTTTTTTTTTTTTTTTTTTTTTTTTTATAAAGGTTTGTACCGTCCTCGCGACCCGGGCGATTAAGCCAAGATCCCTGGGTTCTGAAACATACAACGTTCCACTGTCACGCCGAACGATGGTCGTTGAAGCACGCTCAGAGCTTACGGTCTAGTGGAGTGTTGGTGCGACACAGCACACAGCTCAGGACCCCAGGTTCGCCAAGCTCTTACTCAGCAAATGAATGCAGAGCCCACGACGGGAAATTCCAATGTGTCCCGAGGTACAAACAAAGACCACAATGGGGTCAGACTGAACTAGAAGTTAACAGATTCCTGGATTCACCGCACTAGGGGGTATTTTTCAAAGCACTGGTCAAGAGCTTGCAAGCCGCTCAGGGAGTCGCTACAGATAACATACGACTCCCCGGGACAGGCTATAAGGTGCTCATGTGCCCGACGGATAGCGATCAGGGGTAAGGAGCGTTGTTCGATGTGCTCATCATGGGTGTAGGCATTCCCACAATGGCCATCAATGAGAGACCCGTCTGTGTACACAACATCCGCGCCGTGGAAAGAACCAAGTACTGCCTGAAACTGGCGGCGGAGAGTCAATGGTGCAACAGAGGCTTTGTCACATGACAAGTCTAACCGAAGCTGTAGTCACGGTACAGACCAAGGAGGAGCACGGGAAGGGTAGTGAAAAGCTGGAGGAATAGGAAGGGATTCAAGTGAAGAGAGAAGTGAACGAATACGGACCGCGATCGGGAGACCCGACCTTGGCCGCCGTCGTGGGAAGTAAGGACAAAATCTGGAAAGAGAAGCCTGTCATTTGGATGGTGGGGTAAGGCGTGTACATGGGCAGCATAGGAAGTGAGTAAGCGCTGCCAGCGGAAACGCAGGTGTCGAACCCCTGCTTCCACCAGCAGACTTGTCACTGGACTTGTAGGAAAGGCCCCTGTCGCCAAATGGACACCACTATGAAGGAGTGGGTCCAATACCTGTAGTGCTGATGGCGCTACAGAGTTATACACGATACATGCGCAGCGTCCAGGTGCGATTGTATGAGGGCCTTGTAGAGCTGCAGAAGTGTTGGGCGTGATGGTCCCCAAGCCGTGTGGCTGAGACATCGAAGGATATTAAGATATTTCCAGCATTTCTGTCGCAGCTGACTGAGGTGCGGCTGCCAAGTCAGCCGGGCATCAAAAACCATACCGAGGAAGCGGTGTGTTTCTTCAACACGAAGGCATTCGTTACCTAGGTACAGCTCTGGATTGAGGTAAAGTGTCCGACAGCGACAGAAATGCATTACTCGGGTCTTAGAGACCGAGAAATGGAAACCATGGGCTGAGGCCCATGATTGTGCCTTTCTAATGGCTCCCTGCCTGCCGTTCAGCGACACCAATAGTGGAGGAGCTGAAGTAGCCTGAAAGTAGATCAACGTGGAACTCTGACCAGAACTTCACCTTCACTCACGTATGCAGTTCAGTTAGTCCACATGACATACTGTCTTCCACACAGTTTGGAACTGCACGTCGTGACTCGTCCGCGTCGCAGTACGAGTCGCCTGTAGCGGGTTCCGTTTCACACTGGGCGCGCTAGTCGGCACAGAGGCAGCTAATCAAGCAGTCGGCTGACTTTAACGCGGCGGTGGCGACGGCGACGCCCGCCTGAGAGGCAGCTGGGCGGGGTGGCCCTCCCACAAAGGCTCGCTGGCTGGCTGCTGGCTGGCTGGCTCGTTACTGGCGCACAAAGCGGCCGGCCGGCAGCTAACGAGCCCAGCCGCGGCCTGACGCAGCAGCCGCACAGCACAGTGGCCGCCGCACACCCATCAAACGGGCCAGGCGAGGCCGCAAGTGGCGCGCGAGCAGGCCCTGCCGGGGTGTACACCGTGCTGCTGTTCCTCACGGGGAGCCTGCACAGCATGAATCGTCTTCATATGAGGAACCTACGATGGTAAGGCATCTACATCTACATCGATACTCTGCAAATCACATTCAAGTGCCTGGCAGAGGGTTCATTAACCACTTTCATAACTTTTCTCTACCGTTCCATTCTCTAATAGCGCGCGGGAAGAAAGAACACCTAAATCGTTCCGTTTTCGATCTGATTTATCTTATTTTATTGGGATGGTCATGTCTCCCTAAGTAGGTGGGTGCTAGCAAAATATTTTCACATTCAGAACTAAAAGTCGGTGATTGAAACTTCGCAAACAGATCACGCCGCAATGAATAACGTCTTTCATTTAATGATTTCCACCCCAATTCGTGCAACATTTCCGTGACGCTTCCCCCCCCCCCCCCCTCCCGTAAAGTGATGAAACAAAACGAGCTGCCCTTCTCTGAACCTTCTCAATGTCTTCCGTCAGTCCCACCTGGTGAGGGTCCCACTAGGGGCAACAGTACTCTAGGAGAGGACGTACAAGTGTGATGTAGGCAGTCTCTTTGGTGGAGCTGGTGCATCTTCGATGCGTTCTACCGATGAAACGTAACCTTTGGTTCGCCTTCCCCACAATATTTTCTATATGTTCTCTCTAGTCAAAGTTGTTCGTAATTGTAGCTCCTAGGTATTTGGTAGAATCTACAACCTTAAGGTTTGACTGATCTATCGTGTAATTAAAGTTCAGCGGATTTCTTTTAGTGGTCATGTGTATTACTTCACACTTTTCTTTATTCAGCGTCAATTGCCAATCTTCGCACCATGTAGAAATGTACTGTACTGTGGAGGCTGCAGAGCATGAAACGCTGAACGTCTTACTATGACGAACCTATAGCAGCAGATGTGAAGCAAAGCTCCTGCAGCACATTGTACATGCTGTGACGTCTGCAGGCTATGTGAAACAGAAGAGTATAGTAACATTTAAAGATAAAAAACTAGCTCGAGCCTGGCAGCATTATTTTAAACAAAATTTTGTGACCTCGTCGCCTTTTGTTGCTTCCTCGTCCCGGTCTAGTCGCACAATAAAGGTACTGGTTTAGAAATTTAAGGCACTGTAAGAACTTTTCAGATTAATAATACAAGTTTTATTGGCGAAAAGGATAATACTCAACTTTAGAACAGGTGTCTGTTTTTCTCTCTTCTTGCTCCTCGTGGCGTCGTCCGTATGATACTAGCTGCACTGTGACCTAGTTACTGCTAATCGTTGTTGTTGTTATTGGTTTTTGGAAGGGACTAAACAGCGACGGTTATCAGACCCTTTTTCCAGTCAAAGAGATAAAACATTTTGTTAAGCGTTCCTAAGTAACTGCAGTAACAAGTCAAAGTTTAAAACTCACAAGCAAATGTAGAGATACAAGTAGAAACGAAGAAGGGATAAAACAGCTGAGACAGTACAAGAGTGTTTTTGCTGAGTGATCACAGAAATATAAGGAACACATCCAGCCACTCCGGGACACATTAAAACCACCTACCTAAAAAGACTTAGGCAGGTGGAGGACAGAGCAATGACAGACACACACAAACTTTAAATGGATTTGTAAAATCCACACTCACGTATAAAATTTAAAACAGAGGCAACCATGGAGGCATTGTCAGCTAAAGCAAGCTGCAAAGTGTCAGGGATATTAAAACTTCGTCGCGCTGCGGCTAAATTGTGGCATTCAAGTAAGATGTTGGCGACTGTCAAAGGCGCACCACAACGACACTGAGGAGGGTCCTCGCGACGCAGAAGGTGACCATGCCAAGTATGGCCTTTACGGAGCCGGCAAAGGACAACCGACTCCCTGCGAGAAGCCCTCAGGGATGTCTTCCATGCAGCGGTAGACGGCTTAACAACACGGAGCTTATTCGGTTCAGTCGGGTCTGCCCATTCAGAATTCCAAACCCCTAAGACCTTGCGGGTCAACAGGGTTTGGAGGTCGGAGACTGGGAGGCCAATATCCAGGGACCGCGAAGTGGTGGCCTGCTTGGCCAGCTGATCAACACGTTCATTGCCCGGTGGTTACTGCTAAGTTCGTAGCCGCGTTCTCACTTAGTACTGTTCTAGCTCTATCTTCGTAGCTACCTAGTAACTGTCCTGAGTTCTCAATAGTAACTGTCGAATTCCCGAATAGTAACTGACGAGTTCTCACTCGTAACTGCCGGGCGTCCAGACGTATGTCGACCTAGATATAGCCGTTTGTAAAGGGCGCGCATCTCCGGTTACTCCCTCTACGATGCGCGGCACCTGCTTGCTATTGGCTTTCGGTCGATCGCTGCCTTCTCTACGATCGTTCTCTTACGTCTGGTGTGTGGCGCTAACGTTACGCCACAACACAAAAAACATTGTATCCACCTGATGATGAAAGTGCAAGCTCTTGAAACTTTAATTGGACATTTAGTTTGAAACAGAAATTTATTGTACTCTACGGTTGTGTCACGAAAACAGTTACAATATTACTATACAATCAGTTTGGAAAACACGGTTTCCTTATTTGGAAAGCGCCGAACTTATAATTATTTAAAGATTAAAAAAAAAAAAAAAAAAAAAAAAAAACAGTCCCGTTCGCAATATTTTACAATTTATTATTACAGGTAACCGGTTTCGATCTAAGATTAGATCATCTTCAGACCTCTGAAAATACGATAAACGACGATATGCTATAGAGGGAAACAGGTACACCATTAGAAGCTACGATAAATTTACAAACAGGATTAAAAAATTTACTTATAACAGTATACCTCGCTGTAGATGTTCAGGCGGTGAGCGTGTGCGTTATCAAGGTAAAGCCCCGCCCATCGCCTGAAGCACATCATAAACCAATGACCATACAGTAAAAGTTAAGACAGGAAATGTCCCAGCTATCTGGAACAATAACAGCTATTGGAAAACGACTTTCACCGGTATAATGTACGGCTGGGGCCCATGAATGTACATATTTGGAAACATTCTAAAACGAAAGCAAATGTGTTTTTTCAACACAAACTTATGATTTTTTTAATGGACACCGTATATTTTTTCTTCAGCAATCCATAGCATGATAAATCACACAACCAATGGCGTTGATTGCATTGCAATATTCCAATTACATCGCGAGTTATTGCGCCGCGAAGTTGACGCTTGAAATACGCGAAACGCGCGGCTAGCGCACGTCCTGAGACTCAGGCGAGAACCCCATGCTGCTAAGGACGTGCGCTAGCCGCGCGTTTCGCGTATTTCAAGCGTCAACTTCGCGTCGTAATATCTCGGGATGTAATTGGAATATTGCGATGCAATCAACACCATTGTTTGTGTGATTTGTCATGCTATGGATTGCTGAAGAAAAAATATACGGTGTCCATTAAAAAAAATCATAAGTTTGTGTTGAAAAAACACATTTACTTTCGTTTTAGAATGTTTCCAAATATGTACATTCATGGGCCCCAGCCGTACATTATACCGGTGAAAGTCGTTTTCCAATAGCTGTTATTGTTCCAGAGATAGCTGGGACATTTCCTGTCTTAACTTTTACTGTATGGTCATTGGTTTATGATGTGCTTCAGGCGATGGGCGGGGCTTTTCCTTTATAACGCACAGCGTTCTCTCGCTGGTTAGCAGTCGCCGCACGCTCACCGCCTGAACATATACAGCGAGGCATACTGTTATAAGTAAATTTTTTAATCCTGTTTGTAAATTTATCGTAGCTTCTAATGGTGTACCTGTTTCCCTCTATAGCATATCGTCGTTTATCGTATTTTCAGAGGTCTGAAGATGATCTAATCTTAGATCGAAACCGGTTACCTGTAATAATAAATTGTAAAATATTGCGAACGGGACTGTATTTTTTTAATCTTTAAATAATTATAAGTTCGGCGCTTTTCCAAATAAGGAAACCATGTTTTCCAAACTGATTGTATAGTAATATTGTAACTGTTTTTGTGACAAAACTGTAGAGTACAATAAATTTCTGTTTCAAACTAAATGTCCAATTAAAGTTTCAAGAGCTTGTACTTTCATCATCAGATGGATACAATGTTTTTTTTTTTGTGTTGTGGCGTAATCTCAGCGCCACACGCCAAACGAAAGAGAACGATCGTGGAGAAGGCAGCGATCGATCGAAAGCCGATCTCAAGCAGGCGCCGCGCATCCTGGAGGGAGTAACCCAAGATGCGCGCCCTCTACAAGCGGCTGTATCTAGGCCGACTTACGTCTGGACGCCCGGCAGTTACGAGTGAGAACTCGTCAGTTACTATTCGGGAATTCGACAGTTACTAGTGAGAACTCAGACAGTTACTAGGCAGCTACGAACATCTAACTAGGACAGTACTAAGTCAGAACGCGGCTACCAACTTAGTAGTAACTAGGTCACAACGCAGCTAGTATCATACGGACGATGCCACGAGAAGCAAGAAGAGAGAAGAAACAGACACATGTTCTAAAATTGAGTATTATCCTTTTCAGTCAATAAAACTTGTAATATTAATCTGAAAAGTTGTTACAGATCCTTCAATTTGTGAACCAGTACCTTTACTGACGCCTAGACCGGTACGAAGAAACAACAAAAGGCAACGAAGTCACAAAATTTTGTTTACAACAATGCTGCCAGGCTCCAGCTACTTTTTGGTACAGGTTACAGTTTGCTATAAACCGTATAACAAACTCTTGTTTAATATAACTGCAAACTAAGATTATAAATGTAAATATTGTTTCAGCTAATTACAATTTGTTCGACTGCATTGAACCATGGATTTCATAAAAATGGATATTTCAGGGCACGAATGAAATATAAACAAATCAAAGATTATAAATCCTGAGATATAATACCTTGTCTCAAAAGATCATATATTACTATCTCACACTGTGGACTGTGTGGATTCATTTTGTTTTCAACAAAATCCTATTAGTATTATAACTAATCCAAAGTAAATGGAATGAGAGGCATAGATAGAAGAACACAATAAAACATCAAAATCAAATACTTTCTATTTATATATAAACCTGTTCATTTACAGTGCCTTGGAGATTATTTTCTTGGGATCACTACAATGCTAGAAAGTAGAAGAACATTATTCTACATCATCTACTGCATTTGTCAAGCTCTTAAAGAAGTTCATTGCTACTGTCTCAGCTTTTTCACTTCCTCAGTTCTGCCCATATTTTCTGCTGTGTATGAAAATTTTCATTTCTTCGTACACACAAATTAGCAGCATATAGAGCTATGTTGTACGGAGCAGACAAAATGCCATTACGGAATGAAACAATACAAAACGAAATTAGAATCATCAAACAAATAGCAGCTGCAAATGGTTTTCAGCGTACACTTATAGAAAAATGCCCAAGAAAATAATTAAAGGAATATATGGCAACAAAAATAAAAACAACAATCAAACAGACATAACGACATTGTGCCTTCCCTACTTTCGCACCTTTTAACAAAAAATTGCAATTTAATGAGACCATACAATGTGAGAATTCCTTTCTCCACCAACAACAAATTAGGAAATATACTGTAACGCAAGTTAAAAATCAGAAGAGACGAATTTTCTAATTCAGAGGTTAACAAAATTAAAAGAAACAAATGCCCTGCAAATTATGTCAGGCAAGTCAAAGCTTGAATTCAAGATTCAAAACACATATTAATGCTTTTATATACAACACACCCAATAAATGTGCCATTGAAGCAAATATCGCGAGCACAGGACATTCGTTTGATGAAACTGAAGAAAAACTAGTTATATTGCACTGACTAAACAACGGTCACAAACTCAGTCAGGAGATTTTCATACACAATAAAAATATGGGTAGAACTCATTAAATGAGAAAGCTGAGACAGTGGCAATAAAGTTCTTTAAGATCTTCAGAAATGTAGTAAATGATTTACCATAAGGTGTTTCCATTTTCTGCCATCGAATTGGCCCTAAGAATATGCTCTCCAAGGGGTAAACAGTTAGGTATTTAATTTTGATGATTTATTTTGTTCTTCTATGTGTGCTTCTGATACCATTTTTTGCAGTAGTTATAGTGTTAATAGGATTCTGTTAAAAACAAAATAAATTCACACATTCCACAGTGTTAAATATATATGATGTTCGGTATAGCGCATCTCTGGACTCATAGTCTTTGGTTTGTTTATATTTTGATTGTTTCCCGGTGCATACTGATACTGCTGAAATGTGAAAATCCATAGTTCTATACATTGGAACACATTTTAAGTAAATAAATCAATACTTAATGTAATAACTTTAGTCTGCAGTTATTTTACCAAACGTTTGTTAAATGTTGACACTATTAATGTATGTCTGTCTCGTCTATAGCATAAGGTAGTCTATAAGTAGTTTGTCAGTTCAGGGACTGATGGCCCCGCAATTAAGTTCCTTAAGCTTAACAAAGATCACTGGGGACACAGTGATCACCGCACCTGCAAGGACTACCTAAGCACGCCTCCCGTCAAATACAGTGGGGAGGGGTGGGCAAGTTTGAAGCCCTTACTCTGACGGGAATTAGTTATAACTACGAGTTTGAGTACTGTGGGCAGGGCGAAGCTGGGAAGCTGGGAAGTGCCCGGCAAAGAGTTAATTAACCAGCAAAATATTTTCACTTTCAGAAATAAAAGTCGGTGATTGAAACTTCGCAACAACTGATCAGTTTGCTATTATCACTCACTGTGATAATTATGTTTTATTATAATGACATAGTGCACCTATGCACTGTAAATTGTTATATAACAACTGATTGACATTACAAGATTATGGCCTTCTAAAATATTTTATTTGACCAGATGATGCTGACATAGTTCAGCGAAACCGGTCGTCGTAAATAAAAATTCATGATCAGCGATCTTGGCTTTTTTATATCTTTTTACAATATTATAAGTGGATCGCCTCCTAAAACGTAAACCAATTTAATAAAATTGTTCATTTCTTATCCTTTGTAACAACAAATGGTTAATTTACCTGCCTGGCCATTCCACGTACTCGCTTCTTGGTTCTGGTCCCCAAATTTGCACATTTCAGTCATTGTAACAAAAAGAAACAGTGGTAAAATCTTCTCTAATGATTGTCCCTTTCCCCAAGCCTATCCGTGTACGTCATATAGATCCATTGAATTCAGGCTGTGCAAAACTGTTGGTACGCAAATGAAGTGATTCCTTTACTTCATTAGGGGTGCAACTCGAATTGTTTTAGCTGAACACGACAAACTGCAAGTTATAAACTTTACTCGTAAGTTTTTTTCTAAAAACCAGTAGATGTTTATGATTTAACATAATACTTTTAGTCGTATTAATTTAAATTTTCCTATGAAGTCTCTGTAAACTGAGCACACGTCTTAGCCTCATAACTGCCGTTTCCAGAGTGAAACATTTCACTCTCCAGCATATGAAATGGTTTGTCTGCCTTTTTGTTTTGCTGTTTTTCCATTTTTTACGTTACTATAGCTTTTGTTATGGGTAGGCGGTAGCCCGCATTTGAGCGATGCTGTTACGTGAATACCAAGGAAATTTAGTATATGGATTTTGTAACAGAATATCATCGTTTTGGCATGCTACCTCCCAACACAGTATCCAATCACAGACAATCTGTTAGTTGTACCTCACAACATTTATTACGTTAACTACATACTGCTGCTTTCAGAAACCTTCTGGGGAGAACTTCATGTAGCTGAATATGATGTACTTTAAAACAGTTGATACACGGTGAATATTTGAATCTGCAATAAGAATGAAAAACTGCCACACTCAAATAACATCAACCCACGTTTCATGCTTGAGTCACCCGCAGAATCCAGCAGCGAACCTGTTAATGCTCGGTAATTCTCACTCCCTCTTTGCACATTCTGCTGTCTCTCGCGGTATTGAGCAATCATCAGTGTAGGGAGTGGGGATGCTGTAATCTGATGCAGGCTGCTGCACATCTTTTGTGGGCTGCCAGAACAGGCCAGTATATCGCAGTCAAAGTGTGCTGTTATGAGTCTTCAGACCACGCCCCTGCATCTACATCTGAATACATATTCCGCAATCCACCGCAAGGTGCGTGGTGGGGGTGAGAGGAGTTACCTCCTACCAGTACTAGCCATTTCCTTTCCTGTTCCAGATAGAACGTGGGGAAAGCGACTCCCTCTGTGCGTCTGTAACCGTCCTAATTTCTCTACCTTACTTTTGTGATTTTTACACGAAATGTAAGTTGCGGGCAGTAGAATCGTTCTACAATCAGCTTCAAATTTCGGCCCTCTAAATTTCAACAATGTTTCTTAAAAAAGCACGTCGACTTCCATCCAGCGATTCCCATTTGAGTTCCCGAAGGATCTCTGTAACACTCTTATATTGACTGAACCTACCAATAACGAACCGAGTCGGAATTGCTTCTACGTCTTCCTTTAAACCAAAATGGTGGGAATCCCCAAGGCTTGAGCGATACTCGACGCGGGGTCTCTTCGCACTGTTACGCTAGGATGTTTAATCGACGCGACTGTCACGCAGCACACTACTTATGCTGTTTCAAACAAATTTCGTTAGGTTTTCGTACTTATTTGCATAACATTTTTCTAAATTTAGAGCTAGCTACGATTCCACTCGCGAACTAGAAATTTTGTGTAATTAATCTTGCATCCTTCCACAGTAACTCTATGATGATACTTTCCAGATAACCGCAGATCAGCATAATGGAGTCACTGTTTCCTGTTCACTCCATCTGTCACATCAATTATGAAGGTAGAGAATAATAGCGATCCTGTCACACTTACCTACGGCACATCTGACATTCCGTTGTCTCTGATCAATACTCGCCGTTGAGGACAACGTACTGGGTTCTATTAATTAAGAATCTCGGTATCTATACCATATGCCCATAGCTTCGTCTGCAGTGTAGAACTGAGTCAAATGTCTTTCGGAAATCAGGGAATATGCAGACTGCCTGTTACCCTTCAACCGTTGTTCTCGATGATGTGAGACAACAGGAAGTTGAGTTTCACACGAGCTGATTCATTCTTGAGAAAATATTCTCTGTCTACACTGACTTTTGTTTTCTCTCAAGTCCGTCACTTTAGCGTGTGCGAATGAAATGGCTTATAAAATACTGCACAATGATATTTTTATTAACGACACAAAAATTTCGCCTCCTAGCGAAATGCTGAGAACGTTAACCAAGCATTTCATTCCCAAGTACGCAGTTATTAAAGAACTAGTAAAAGCCCGGCAGTCGACTGCTCCTCCAGATATTATGAATTGTGATTGAGAATATCCGTGCGAAGGTGTCGGCTAATTGAATTACTCAGGGCAGGCGGCGCGCACGCCCCTTTGGTTAGAGCACGCCCCTTTGGTTATTGCCCGTCAGGGTTTCCCCCTGTTACTTGCTAAATTTCTCAAAGTAGAGTGCAGTGGATGAAACCACTGGCGGTACAATTGTAAAGAGCCACCGCTAGCTCAATAAAGAAAGGTGATTTAAATAATGAAATATTAATTTAGATGTCAAAGATTTCTTTGTACACAACATTTCTTGTGTAAATCTTTCCATCTTTATTAAGCTCTCCTTGCAGAGGACCATCAATAATTTTTAACTTTACGCCCTTTCTTTCTCGGACTCTTGAACAGGCGACATAAAGATGACCACATCCGAATGCAGGCTCAGGTGGATTCTCTAATAAAAGTTTGATATGGTCCAGGTTACCAAGCCACAAACGCAATAGGTATGTATAAATCTGTATTCTGTATTGTACTCTACGTCTTTATCCAGTTGTAACATATTTCCGGCACTCATTGTAAAAGCATCAGTCTAAAAATATTTTTAAAAATTGATTCTAACACCAATGTCTAACAGCGATGAATATCGATCGATTCTAGCAGAGAGCATTACTCTACCGCAGTTACTTTAAGGAAAAACGTTTATAATAGCTATCGGCAACAAACTGACTTACGTAAGCTGCAAAACTGTGCATGCGTATAGCTGCTTGTGTATCTCGACAACTTTGTGCATGTGCAGTTCTATCGGCGACAAAATGACACACACTTAAGTCACTTATATATAAGAATAGCTGTAAACCAGGCGTTGCCCGGGTGTTTATTTATTCTACACTCTCGTAGTCAAATCAAATGTTTGTATAGTCTATGGGACTTAACTACGGGGTCATCAGTCCCTAAACTTACAAACTACATATGAACTAACTAAGACTAAGGACGGCACAAATATCCATGCCCGAGGGGGGATTCGAACCCCCGACCGTAGTGGCCGTGCAGACCGTGACTGAAGCGCCTCAGTCCCCTCGGCCACCGCGGCCGGCCTCTCGTAGTCCACCTCCCCTTCCCTCCTCTACCTGCATTCATCTATTTCTTTCCCATGTCTCTGTTCGTTTCCACCTTTCCGTTTCTTGGCAATGTTTTCTGCAAGGCACCCTCTGTGATGTACCATACGAACATGTATGTATCTTGTTGACCTTCCTCTTGGTATAAGTGTGGTGTGTACCAAAATTCACCAAGATCTGAGAAAACCTATTCATTTTGTCAACGTATGTTAAGTACCCTCCACCTTGCACCGAACAAAATTTTATAGACAGTGACATACCTCTTGTTTTTATGGTGAAGTGTGGAAAATTTCATAAATATCGGAACAAAACTATAGATTTGTATGCAATAGACACACAGAGACACATTGAAAAAACGCACAGGAATATTAGGAAACTTCCTGCAAAATGTGTTGGAAATTGGTTTGGTAGTAAAGATGTAGTACATTACAACCTCATGCTTTTTAGGGTGAAGTTTCGTGTATTTCAATGTATTTGATGTCTGAGCACCTGAACTATATGTCGTAATAATATATTATTTCGAAGGTACATCCAGGGGTGCATATGTAAAACGTTGGCAAAATACGTCGCGAATAGAGTTAGTAGGAAAGACGTAACAAATCAAAACGTCATGTGTGATGTGGGGCGGTTTTTCATTAACGTAATTTTTGTCACTCCATACCCCATGAACTGTGTGTCGTACTATGATAAAATTTCGAATGTACGTTGAGTAGTATGTGTGTATACGGTCTGTAATATTTCTCGCGAATACAATTAATAGTTTACTGGTAATAAATTGTAATGTTATACCAAATGCCGTAATTTCACTTCATGAACGCCGAAAAAGTAATAAGCGACAAACTTTTTTTTCCTATCATCTTTTTTCTGGGGTTGACAGCGAGGAAAAGTTTCGTAAACGTTTGAAATTATGTTTGAAATTTGTTGCAAGTCGCTAAGTCCTCCCCTTCTTAAATGTTCAAATGTTTGTATAGTCTATGGGACTTAACTACGGGGTCCCCTTCTCAAATACTGGACTGATAAACTCACCCTATCACGTGCCGCAATACGTGGAAGTTTTCATTGTTTATGACGTCATATCTCTTGAACTATCGGCCCTATCGCAAAATCTTTCTTAGTTGACGTCTGCTACCAATGAACTACATTCCTGCCAAATTTCAGCTTCATAGGTGAAGTAGTTTTCGAGATTTCCTGGTTAGTCAGTGAGTGAGTGAGTGTATGAATGAGTGAGAGAATGTCTGAATGAGTGTCCTTTCGTTTTTATATACATAGATATTCCAAATTACGCCCCCACTCTTCTTATGAGTTTTCTACTTCAGTCAATACACTCATCTCCATATGAAAATTTGTCAGATATTTGCATTCTGATTTCTTATCCACAACACAGAATGTCGATTTTACTATCTGTTTCAGAAAGCGATCTCGGAAGATGGGTCATTAATACGAAAAAAAAGGTCCTTTGGTTTTCGCTGAATGGCACCGCTTGTAAAAACAGAAACATAGGAGTTCTTCAATCTATATTATACGGTTTGTGTAAATGAAGCCCTGGATCCCTATAGCGCACGGCACATAATGAGAAAGACGGCAGGGAATTGGCTGCGTGGCACCTGCGGTGTGTAGCGCGTGCGCCCCCTGGTGGCGTCTTCTGCCACAGAGTAACATATATTTGTCTGTGCTTCTGCCCTCGCCTCGCCTCGCCTCGCCTCGCCGCTGTTTCCTCTGAAAGGCGAGCCACAGGCCACAGCTCCCGAGGGAGCCGGCTGGACTCCGGGGCTCTGTGCTGGGCCTCTATTCCCACAGGGCACAGGAGCGAGTAGCGGGGCTTCTCTCATGGCGAAGGGCTAGAGGGAGTGTGGGGGCGCAGCTCACCCCTCGGTTACCTGCCGCTTCTAGCTCACTCCTGTTTTCTCTCTGTCTCCTTGCTCAGGCCCGGAGCACATATGACGCAGTCACAGACAAATATATACAGACGGGAAAACCTCTGTAAGGGCGCGGTCCCACGCTCAGGTGCGGGGCGGGGGGTACTAAAGCAGTTCCGTAAGATGTCCCATGATGGCGCTGCGGTCAGAAGCAGCCCTTTAAACTGGCCAGAGCAGGCGGCAGGTAGCGGTTGTCCCCACCACAACCTCCCCTCAAACGCCAGCAAGCCGGACACAGCCGTGGCCTCGTGGCAGGCGGCACAAGCTCTCCCCTCAGCCTCCCCTCCACGCTACCCTCTTACATGCGAGAGGCACCCTCAGAAGTGCCCTAGTGTGGTCTACCGGTACTAAGCCAGGGAACCGCCTGACACCTGCTACCATCTTACGGAACTACGAGGGAAGCGTAGGACAGTGGTTTAGGGGGGGCTGCTTCTCTGTATATGTTACTCTGTGACGCAGTGCAGCCAGAGGAGAGCAGAGGATAGGCCGCCAGCCGTCTGTAAACCATGCTTTCCAATGGGACAGACAGCGCACACTTAACGCAGCCGAGGCGGAGGCAGGCGGTACCTTTGTCAGGCGTCTGTCCGATTGTGCAGGGCGCACAGTTTACCTCAGCAGCAAAGTGAGAAATTTCATGTCATCCAATATGTTCGGAAAAAAAATGTTTTATGTAGACGAACATAAGCTTCAGCCTTCTCTGCATTTAGTTTCTTTGTAACACTTTTACTATCTTCGTAAATAAATAAATAAGTAGTTAAAAACACTATTTTCAGATTTGTGCGTGTTCTGTGCAAACGCAGCTTCCTCAATCTATTTCGCAGAAACTATTCAGTTGTTGTTGTTGTTGTTGTTGTGTTCTTCATTCCGGACTGGTTTGATGCAGCTCTCCACAATACCCTATCCTGAGCAAGCCTCTTCATCTCCACATAAGAATGGCAACCTACATCTCTCTGAATCTGCTTGCTGAATCCATTTCCTGGTCTTCCTCTGCGGTTTTTACCCCACACACTTTCCTCCAACGCTAAATTCACAATTCATTGATGTCTAAAAATGTGTCCTACCAATCGCTCCCTTCTTTTAGTCAAGGTATGCCATAAATCCGTTTTCTCCCCAATTCTGGTCAGTACCTCCTCATTACTTACGTGATCCACCCACCTAATCTTCAGCATTCTTCTGTAGCACCATATTTCAAAAGCCTCAATCCTCTTCCTGTCCGCACTGTTTATCGTCCATATTTCACTCCCATACAAGGCAACACTCCACACAAATACCTTCAGAAATGACTTCCTTAGGCTTAAATCAATATTCGATGTTAACAAATTTCTCTTTTTCAAGAACACTTTTCTACCCACTGCCATTCTGCATTTTATATCTTCTGTACTGAGACCATAATTTGTTATTTTACTGCCCAAGTAACAAAACTCATGTACCTCCGTTATTGTTTCGTTACCTAATCTAATTCCTTCAGCATCACCTGATTTTCTTAGATTGCACTCCATTACCCTAGTTTTGCTCTTGTTAATGTTCATCTTATATGCACTTATCAGCACACTGTCTATTACGTTGAACTGCTCTTCCAGGTTCTTTGCTGTTTCTGATAGAATTACTATGTCGCTGGCAAGACGCAACGTTTCAATTCGGCAGAAAAAATAATTTTTCTATATCTTATAGCCAACAGCCACCGCATGATATTGAACTGGTTTTCTTTTAGTTATTGTGCATAGTTATTGATATAATGAAAAATAAAGTACAACGCCGTGCATATTTTGAAGAGTTTGCAGTGAAAAATGTAGTCGCTGACCAGTTTGCGTTTGGTTCGTTTTACACCATACATTACTGCGTACAAAATGTTGCAGACATATCGATATTGTTTTTAACGGTGGAAGGAGAGCCATACCTCTTCTTTCCATTCTCGAGAAAATACGTGAGATACGTTTCACGCGACGCGGTCGGCAGCAGGCTGTTGCCGCCTGCTGTGCCGAGTTTGAAGCTGCCTCGTGTCTTCTCTTCATATGCTGCCGATACAGGACCAAGCTGGAAATTAACAACTTACTGAAATAGAAAGACACACGGATTCATAAACCGAAAATGCTGATTGTGTATTTTTACGGTTTATATAGTCTCTGGTTTCAGTAAACACTGTGGTAGGCATGACAGCACTATGTAAGCTCAAATTACTCTTTTTCTTGCCATCAGGGATCTTCTTCCATTTCTTGAAACACAATGTCCATCCTTCGTGGAGCTTCATCCCACTGCTAAACCACAGATGATGCCAGAAACGTCTCTCATCAAGGATTCCTCAACCTGAATTCTGCACCACAATCATTATTAAATATGTCAATTGTATAAAGGTTCTTTCAGTTATTGAATTTGCAGTGACACTTGTTTCTCTTAATTATAAAAGAGATAAAAGTATAATAAATCTGATTTTAATTACATTTCTAAAACATGTCCCTAGTTTTTCTTTAGTGGGTATGATGTGTGACAGACTATATTTCTTCTCTGTTAAGTCTTCCTTACTCAGCGTGTGACTCCCTTTGAACTGTCGTCTGTCTAGTCGAAATAGCTCAATAGCTTATAATGAACTTTCATAGACCAGACAAGTTCGCCACATATTCGTCACTTTTGCCTGTTGCTCAACAGGCCTTTAACTGCTCTTATACTCACTTTATCAGAATACAGACACACACACACACACACACACACACACAAACACACACACACACACACATAAATTAAAGTAATTGACTTTTGAAGGAGACTGAGGAAGTAAATCTAATTGAATCGAGAGTCTTGCGGTGGACTTCAGCACGTGCTGCGTCGCAAGCTGCGCCGCCCTGCTCTGCCTATGCTGGTGAAGTGTGCGCTACCCTGCAGAGGCCCTGCGCCTCGCCTCTGACTCTGCTGCGTCAAGTGTGCACTGGGCCTTACTCTCTGTATATTTCCAAGAGGTTTCCTTCGTATATGATAGTTCACAAGTGAATTATATAAACGATCGAATGAATTCAATAATCCACGAATTCGAAGTTTGAAACATCTCGATTGTCTCGGGCGTTCAAATATATTCGGTGGTCTTCGAATTGGTAAATTTATGGCTGTCGATGTCAATTCTCTATATATTAGTGCAGAATGTCCGTCTGTTTACGTTTAGGTATTGCATAAAAATTTACAGTAATGTTCCAATCTTTCTGAAATTCTGCACAAGTAAATTATTTCAATCCAAGAGGATGGTCGCCGTAAGTGTAAGAATCACGTATAACTCAGTTCACGAGAGATGATGTCTGAACAACGAGAAGCGAGAAAAACTGCTACATCACGCGACTGTGTTGCACATTTCCTCCTAAACCACTGGACCGATTTGAACCAAATTTGATACACATATTCATTACCGTGAGGCAACAGTTGCTGAAGAGTTAAGAATCACACACGACACATGGTTCAGGAGATATGGCGTCATAAACAATAGGAATAACAAAAAACTGCCACGAGACTTTACTTATACACTGCATGAAAGCGAGACTACTTACCGACTTGTAACAAACTTTAAAGATAGTTTCAAACCTTTATTATATTTTTTCTCGCTGACAACCACAATAACAGTAAAATGATGAACGGAAAAATGTTTCTCGCTTCCTACTTTTCCGCGGTTCATAGATGAAAACTACGGCATTCAGTATGACTTTATAATTTCTGCAATACAGATTGTAGCCACAGTAAATTTTACACACAGTATATAGCTGAATGTACCTTCGAAATTGTATCACAGTACGACACGTAGTTCATGAAATATGAGCACATGAACAGTAACGTTTATGGAAAACCGCTCCATCACGCACCAAGAAATCTATTACTTCTTTACCACTATCCGGCCGCGGTGGCCGAGGGGACTGACGCGCTCCAGTCACGGCCTGCACGGCCACTACGGTCAGGGGTTCGAATCCCCCCTCGGGCATGGATATTTGTGCCGTCCTTAGTTGTAGGTAGTTCATAAGTAGTTTGTAAGTTTAGGGACTGATGAACCCGTAGTTAAGTCCCATAAGCTTTACAAACATTTGAACATCTTTACCACTAATTGTATACGCAAATGATTTTACAGACATACAGCGCTTACGCAAATGGATATATACCTGAAACATTATACAGCTGTACAAAATATAACTCAATAAATATGAGATCATACGACATTTATATGTCATTTGTATTTTGATTATTACCTATCTTTGTTTGGATACTGCACTTATAATTTGTACATTATGCAAGACAGTCTTATTTCTTATATATTCTCCGATAAATATAACATGTTTTTAGAAAAAAAAAAGGAGATGGAAAGAAAGAGAAAGGATAGGAGAAGCACTAACTGACGGCAAGAATAAATAAATAAATACCCAGGCAACACCTGGTATTCACCTAGTAGTTACATAAATAAGCTACACTACACACATGATTTCGCTTGTAGGTAATATCTATATTAAAAGGTACATATTAAATCATTCATGTCTTATAAAACTAGGAGTCACTTCATTTATGGTTGACAGAGTATATGTGTTTACAACCAGTTCTCAAGTAATGGCTGTGACCTGTTCTTGTACATATGAACTGCTCGTTGTAATGTCCCTGATTTATTTCAAATTGTGTCTCATCTTTTCCATTATGTCAAATAACGTTGACTTGTTCTTATATACATGAACTGCTTGTTGCCGGCCGCGGTGGCCGAGGAGACTGAGGCGCTTCAGTCACGGTCTGCACGGCCACTACGGTCGGGGGTTCGAATCCCCCCTCGGGCATGGATATTTGTGCCGTGCTAGTTCGTAAGTAGTTCATAAGTAGTTTGTAAGTTTAGGGACTGATGACCCCGTAGTTAAGTCCCATAGACTATACAAACATTTGAACATTTTGAACTGCTTGTTGAAATGTCCCTGATGCATCTGATAAAATATTTATTTCAAATTGTGGCTCATCTCTTCCTTTATGTCAAATAACATTAGGGAAATCTACCGGAAAATTCGAGAAAAACTGAAAGTGCGTATTTCAGTGAGTTCGTGTGTCTCTATGGTGTATAGATATATAGTTTGGCCCCAATTTTGATGAAACTTTTCATACTTGACTTTGAAAACAAGAGGAATAAAATGTTGTATTGTGTGTGGCGGAGGATACCTCCGTCGGAGGTTCGAGTCCTCCATGGGGCATGGGTGTGTGTGTTTTTCTTAGGTTAGTTTACCTTAGTTTAAGTGGTTTGTAAGCTACGGACTGATGACCATGCAGTTTGGTGCGATAGATTTACAAACATTTGAAAGAAATGGGTTAAGTGAGCGGTAGTTGGAGACGTGAGAGGTGGAGAGAGAGAGAGAGAAAGAGGAGGGGAGGGGAAATTGACTACAGGAGTACAGAATTAGTGGTGCAATGCCGGGTTGTCACCGTTCTTTATATTTAGCAAAATGTAAAGGTTATAAAGGTGAAATACAGGTAAAATACAGTATTTAGTAGAAATCGCTCACCGCCAGACATTGGAGATGCCCTTACTATTATTGAAAGGACAGACGTTCGGGTAACCGAGCCTTATGTTTAATACACTGACAGATCATACTACTGTTTCCCCTCTCTGATAACCCAGTTAAGAGTTTTTGTAGAATTTTTGCATTCCCGTAGTATCACTTTCACGGTGCATCATTGACGACATACTAAAAGAAAAAGGACAACTACGACCAAGAATAGAACATGGGCCAGTAGTTTGGTAATCTAACGCCGAGACCGCTAACTCACCGACCTCACTCTACTACACTGCTACAAACCTATGTCTTTATTCAAGCTGAGAAAGGAAACACATAAACGTTAATAACACCAACGTTGTTAACCTTGGGTCGCGTATTATGCTGATAAAAATGTGCGTGTGCTTTTTTTTAGACGGTCTTTCTATGTATTGTAATGAAAATACGCTTTCCGTCAGCAAGTTTTTGACCTCAAGTGTTTCGAAAAACTTGGGTATGGCTAACAAAAAGCCGAAACGTATGTCTCTTTATTTACAGGAATCGCTACTGATAAGTAATCATAAAAGACGAACTTCACGAAACCCAGTTGGAATAATCGCAGAGCGTCACGTCAAAAATTATTGATCGCCATTTCTGGTCGCTATACCATACAATAACACGACTCGCCGCGGTGGAATAGCCGAACGGTCTGAAGCGACTCGCTGCGGAGCGCGCGGTTGCTCGCCGTGGAGGTTCGAGTCCTCCCTGGGGCATGGGTGTGTGTGTCCGTAGGTTAGTTTACCTAGGTTTAAGTAGTTTGTAAGCTACGGACTGATGACCACGCAGTTTGGTCCGATAGATTTACAGACATTTTTTTAACACTACTCGGACAATTCTCCTGCTACAATGGCCGTTATTTGCACGTGGTATGGCAGGCCGGTCTAATTTATTGGAACTACTTCTTTTCTACATCTACTGTCTTCTATTAGTGTCAAAGAAACACTTAGGAAACTCATCCTGTGCCAACTTAGACCATTCACCGCTACTGAATTAAGGCTCACTTACTCCGCTCGTTTATACATTCAACCAGTTTCAATTACTAAACAAGGATCCTTATTACCAAAAATCCAAAAATTGTGCCTGTTGATGAGGCAGCCTTCTAGCTGAAAACGCGCCTCATCACTAAAGATGACAGCCTTCTAAGAATTGGCATCTCTATTTCGAGTTTATGACATGCAGTTTGGGAATTCAGGTCATTGTAATTTAACAGCATTAGTTACCGCAGATGAATGTTGTTAGTGTCCAGATGTAGACACTACATATGGCAGAGATCAATGCAAGAGTCCTCTCGAAATGTCCAGGTCTTATCATCGATGGTTCAAGAACTTTGGGATACACTGTGATTGACTAAGGTAATATTTTCACCAGATTTTTAATCCTCGAGTTTCAGATGAATCGGTTTCTTCTTTGACCAAAAATTGTACGTTGTTCGCGAAGTGTATTTAAAGGGATTTTCTCATGTATATTGTACCATTTTATATTTATATAGCTTTTCTGTGAGAGAATAAAATGGATCGTTATTCAAAATACAGTATTTAGTAGAAATCGCTCACCGCCAGACATTGGAGATGCCCTTACTATTATTGAAAGGACAGACGTTCGGGTAACCGAGCCTTATGTTTAATACACTGACAGATCATACTACTGTTTCCCCTCTCTGATAACCCAGTTAAGAGTTTTTGTAGAATTTTTGGAATAAGAAATTGGAAACTCTTTTGCACTTGCGGAATGCAGAAGGACGTAACAGCTGATTAAAGGTACTGTTATTTGAAGATTCCAAGTATTAAAGTGATTACCAACGCTATCTGAGAGAGAGGCAGTTACCTTTGTCTCCGTACAAACAATTTCCAGAAGCTCGTTAAAATTCCTCTGTGTGCATGAGACGAGACACCAAAGAAGCGTGGAAATAAAGAACTTTCCTTTCATGTTGGAAGGCCAAATCGACGGATAAAGTTGTTACGTTCCTCAGCCAAAGCATATTATATTTTCAGGTGAAAAAGAGCGAGTCGAACTTTCGCCACTAGTTCGGAAGTTTCCCACTTTGCGCGTGGTCTCTGCCTTTGGCAGTGGCAAAGAGGCCGGAACTTCTTTAAAAGTCGCTACGGGCTGAGCGTATGCCGTTACGTTAAGATGTTTTGGTGACAGTTCATAAGTGGGTCCGCAATATTTTTTCGTTCCATCCCATTACGTAGTACTGACGTATTTTGCCATCGTTATTTTCGGTACAATTTTGGAGGTGCCTTCCATCTATCATGAAAGAAAAAAAGAATTCTTGACAGGGGAGCGCACTTAAACTTCGCCTAGCCCTCGTTTCCCAACAACTTTTATATTGCTAGTGTTCACCTGTTTATTACAGACTCTTTTGTAGCACTCATTTTAAATTAAACCACGCACATTATGTATTTTCGTCTTTTTGACAACTATCGTAATAATGTAAATTATTGTTTAAAGTATGGTATAAGGGTTTATAATCCACGATTCGACTTACAGGCAAGATATTTTCAATTGCTTTAACAATTACAATGCATCTTTTGATATAAATGTTGGGGCAGATATTACAAGAAGTTAGCTGTTGTTGCACTGTTTTTTTTAAATTTTTTAATTTTTTTAATGCTTTTCCCCTCTGTCGTTTTTAACCAACATATTCAGTTCCATCGCAGTTACAGAAAAAGCGTGCTACGTACAGCATCCATAACTTACCAAATATTATTACCAGGTAATACTATAAGTTAAAATATGTAGCAAAGAATAATATCTCATAAATAAAACCAGCCGGCCGCGGTGGCCGAGGTGACTGAGGCACTCCAGTCACGGTCAGCACGGCCACTACGGTCGGGGGTTCGAATCCCCCCTCGGGCATGGATATTTGTGCCGTCCTAGTTCGTAAGTAGTTCATAAGTAGTTTGTTAAGTTTAGGGACTGATGACCCCGTAGTTAAGTCCCATAAGCTTAACAAACATTTGAACATTTTGAAATAAAACCAAATATCTAAAAATATTTTTGCCATCTTCGCCATGGACGAGAAAGTCGTAATGCACATACATCAGGTAGGCAGAATATCGTGTAGAATGTCACGGAACCAATACGTTAACAGGCTTAGCACCACATGACCTACATTATGATATTGTTTCTTAGCTATGTTTGCTCTTCCATGCAAAGAAATGACCAGAAGCCATTATCCCTATAGCCTAAGGAAAAATACACCCAATTAAGCCTTCACGGACGAATAGCAGACAACAATCCTGGCTAAGATGGATAGCACATTTCCTTGTACGTCTTTTATGTCATTAAGAATTTCTCGACAGTGAACGTTATTAATATGTTTCAATTCGCCGTGTGCGAAAATGTACTTCATCAGGCGGTTCAAGGGTTCGAAGTTACCGTTCTTATGCTCAAAATTACAAAAAAAAAAAAAAAAATTGTTTTCACCTTTATTTGCACCGTGGATCGCAAAAATGGTGCATCCACCTTGGCTCCAAGGTCACGTGAACACTGAAGTTGAATGCGTATTTTGCTTCAAGAACACAGCTGTTTAGTTTGTCCTCACGTGCCTCTCAACCAGAAAAAGATGTAAACCACTACACATGAGCATTGCTAATGCGACAGAGTGGTTAAGAAGGACGATTAGTTCCAGTTATGAACTACACTGCTTCTGTTGACTCTGGTACTGCAATTCCTAGAAGGTCAATTCCGAAGTTTGATCGTATCCGCTTTGCTGCTATGTGTCAGAAGAGACAGTTATCAAGGGAAGTTTCCAGACGTATTGGACTGAACCAAAGCGATGTTGTTCGGTCGTGGGGGAGGTACAGAGATACAAGAATCGTCGGTGATTTGCCTCGCCCTGGTCGCCCGAAGGCCACCACAGCAGCTGATAAGCGCTACTCTAGGATTTCAACTCGGATGAATGCTGAGGGAAACGCCAACATGCTGAATAATCATTTCCGTGCAGCCACACGATAACTGTTTGTAATCTTCTCGGGTTTGCAGTCGGATACTAAAGTCAACTCATTCAGGTGAGGGTGGCGGGCAGTTGCGCCGCTGAAATATTGTGTCAAGTTGAATTTAGTATCCGGCTGCAAACCCGAGAAGATTACAAAAAATTCCTTATGCTTGAATTAACATTCAATGTTAACAAAGTTCTCTTTTCCAAAAACGCTTTTCTTCCCATTGTCATTATGCATTTATATCCTACGTAAATCGACAGTAGAATATTTCTTTACTGTCCAAGTATCAAAACTCATCTGTCCCCCCCTTTATTGTTTCGTTACCTAATCTAAATCCTTCCGCATCGCCTGATTTTCTTAGACTGCACTCCATTACCCTTGTTTTGCTCTTGTTAATGGTCATTTTATACGCACCTTTCAACACACTGTCCATTCCGTTCAATTGCTCTTCTATGTCTTTTGCTGTCTCTGACAGAATTACAATGTCATCGGCATAACGCAATTTTTTTTATTACTTCACACTGAAATTTAATTTCTTCTCCAAATTTCTCCATGCTTTATAGCCCACTCATTGTAAAAATTGAATAGCATTGGAGAAAGGCTAGAGAAATGAAATGTTATTTTTGTGTGTCGCTATTCCATCTATATATTTTATAAAATTGTCTGAATGTGTGTATTTATGTTTCACATCTCCTCTTAAACTATTGACCGAATTCAATCAAAGTCAATATACATGTTCCTGACTATCAGACAAAAATCTCTGTCGGGGTAAGAACTAGATACAAGAAATACGTCAGGAAATATCCCCTCATCATGCGGTAATATGTTGCTTCTGCTCCTAAAAATTACAATCAAATTTGGAAAAATATTCTTTCAGGTCGGGAATCATTTGTTATGGTAGCGAAAGTTACTTACGATACATAGTTCATACGATATCACGTCATAAATAACGAAAACTGTCCCATCTTGCAGCGCGCGATAGCATGATTTTATTTGTTACCGAGCGAGGTGGCGCAGTGGTAACGCACTGGACTCGCATTCGGGAGGGTGGTGGTTCAAATCCACCTCCGGCCATCCAAATTTAGGTTTTCCGTGATTTCCCTAAATCACTTCAGGCAAATGCCGGGATGGTTCCTTTCAAAGGGCACGGCCGATTTCCTTCCCCATCCTTAACCAAACTTCCGAGCGTTAGCCCCGTCTCTAATGACCAAGTTGTCGAGCGGACGTAAAACCCTAAGATTCCTTCCTTCCTTCAGCATTCTCCGTTATCTAAAAAAAAATTTATTTGTAAAATTAGAATGAGAGCACTTAGTGACTTGCAATAAACTTTAAACATAGTTTCATATTTTTGACAAACTTTTTCTCTCTGGGGTTGTCAGAGATGATGAAAAAAACAAGTTTATCCCTTACTACTTTTTCAATGTTCATGATGTATATCTACGGCATTTGGCATGGCGTTACACGTTATTACTTCTACTCTGTAAATTGTATCCCTGAGACATTTCACAAACAGTACACGTACGTACCACTGTATGTTCCTCCGATATTCTACCACAGTTCGACATATAGTTTACGAGATATGAAGCATAAGCAATTTCGTTTATGAAAACCGCATCATTACGAATGAGGTTTAGATTTATTACGTCTTTACTACTAACGTCTTTACTACTAACACATTTTGTAGACATAGGCAGATATACCACCGAATGTACCTTCCAATTTACATCATAGTACGACACATATTTCAGGAGATATGACGTCATAAATAATGAGTTACACATCATACGACGCGTGATTTACAAGACTTCATTCACCCACTATTTATTCCTCGCTGACAGTTTCCTGATATTGCACTCTACAAATCTAGAAAATTATATTATTGTAGGACCCATCGTCACGGATATATCATGTCATAAGTATTGAGCTGCATATTTTCTTGTTTTACTGTTTCATAATTTCTAAGCTGTTTTCATGAATACATGAAGATGTAACTTTTTCCGAATTTGTTATTTTCGTTTCCAATAGAAGACTGGAAAAAGAGCAAAAATAACAATAGCTGGTTTAGCAGCTAGTATTTATTTAAAGGGTCATGAGGCCATAGAATCGGGGTGATGTGTGTATCTAACTATCCAACCGTAGCAAATGGTTCAAATTTCAAGACTATATTCTGTACCCATTGTTTAGAAACTCCATTTCCCGTCGTCAAAAATCTTTATCGTTAAAAAAATCAAGAATTTTTAGAAGCAAGAGCGTCAGTTGTGAAGCAAGACGGAGCTGTGTCCGCTAAAAAACACACCTTGCGATTTTTAAGAAATATACTTGGTGAAAAAGCTGAGTTTCTCACATCTTACAGTTCCGTTTTCTTCACGATGCATTTAATTTTCGTTATTCGTCGTACTGTTTATCAGTAGAGCTTTGTGACATGAAGAGTTTCTGAGGGTAGTACAGACACGAAATTTAACCGACAGGAAGGAGACGCTGTGGTATGCAAATGATTAGATTTTCAGAGCATTCACACAAGGTTGGTGCCGGTGGCCGCGACTACAACGTGCTGACACGAGGAAAGTGTCCAATCGATTTGTCATACACAAACAGCAGTTGACCGGCGTTGTCTGGTGAAACGTTGTTGTGATGCCCCGTGTAAGGAGGAGAAATGCGTACCATCACGTTTCCGACTTTGATTGTAGCCTATCGCGATTGCAGGTATATCGTATCGTGACATTGCTGCTCGCGTTGGTCGCGATCCAATGACTGTTAGCAGAATATGAAATCGGTGGGTTCAGGAGGCAATAAGGAACGCCGTGATGGATCCCAACGGCCTGATATCACTAGCAGTGGAGATGACAGGTATCTTATCCTCATGACTGTAATGGATCGTGCGGCCACGTCTCCATCCCTGAGTCAGTAGATGGGGACGTTTGCAAGACAACAACCATCTGCATGAACAGTTCGACGACGTTTGCAGCAGCATGGACTATCAGCTAGGAGACCATGGCTGCGGTTACACTTGACACTGCATGAGAGACAGGAGCGCCTGCGATGGTGTACGCAACGTCGAACTTGGGTGCACGAATGGCAAAACGTAACGTTTTCGGATGAATTCCAGATTCTGTTTACAGGGTGCCATTGGAAGAGAGAGGAGACCTTGGAGAGAAAGAGAGAGCAGTCACGATTAAGGACAGAGAGTAGGAGTAAAATACGAGTATCAATGGACGGAGATAATAACTGTGGAAACAAAATAAAGAAAGAAGAGTGGAGATGAAAGAGTGACGAGTGGAGACCATGCATGCACTAAGTGATCAAAAGTATCCGGACACCTGGCTGAAAAATTTCTTGGCACCCTCCATTGGTACTGCTGGAATTCAATATGCTGATGGGCTACCATTTGCCTTGATGACAGCTTCCACTCTCGCAGGCATACGTTCAATCAGCTGCTGAAAGGTTTCTTGAGGAATGGCAACCAATTCCTCACTAAGTGCCGCAATGGTTGGTTGGTTGGTTGTGTGCTTTAGGAGGTCAAACGTGTGGAGGACAACAGTCCCCAAGTCCATCACAGGGCGCCACAAGAAAAGAATCAACGCGGAAAAAAAGAAAAAAAAAAAAGCCCAGAGTTAACAATAGCTGCGGGAGGAAAATCCCACACAATCAGCAAAATGTCAACGAAGTCAAGAGAAAACAGGAAATGATCATTGTTGTTGTTGTTGTTGTTGTTACTTTTGAGGGGACTAAACAGCTAGGTCATCAGTCCCCTGTTCGCAGCTATGAGTTCACTGCCAGAAGCTAAAAAATAAAACACGTAAAATGGATACTCACAAAAGGGACAGACTGACAATGAACAATTCGCTGACAACGCAATAGAAAGACACACAACAGGTAAAGACCAAGTCGGGAACTGAGATAAAACTGTACAGCAGTAGCACCCACCACTAGCATCATATTGTAGGAGAAATATAAGGATTTACGTCACACCGGTATATCATAACCTTGACCTTTTCAGGCAAGGAATCGCCCTCAAAGGCCGGGATGAAGGCACCGGTGGCTACCTTGTTGTCCTTAGGACCCCTTAGATGCGCCTGATGAGTGGACACCCAGTCGTTCCAGGTTGGCGAGTAACTCATCATCGGACTGTAGGAGGAGATCTTGGAGGTAAATAATCCCGTGCAGCATGTTTAAACTGTTATGAAAGGCGATGGACACAGAAACGTCTCCCAGCTGGTTACAGGCCGGGAGCGCTCGTGATTGTGCAGGAGATGCTGTTTCAGTGAGGACTGCACTGCTTTGGTTTGGTTTGGGGGACAAAACTACTGAGGTCAGCAGTCTCCCATTCCATCACACTACGTGTAATGTGCATGCCAAGACTTGAACTAATTAAAAATATTAAATCAAAAAGAATCCACGGTGGCTATCATGCCACCACCACATACATCTGTGTCTGAGAACGATGTGGAGATCCTTGTGTCCCCTGAGGATTTGGCAATTGCCAATGGACAATGAGGCTCAGCCTATGCAGCCATTTACAACATTTGTTTCTCAGGTACCTGCTAAATGTTGCGCTTCAGTATGTATTACAAGTCATGGGATGATCTCATTATGAAAATATTAAAAATATTAAAAAATCACATTAAAAATACGTATTCGTGTTTATTGGCACAGATCAACAAATCATAGCATAATATTAAAATGGGCTCAACTGGGCAGTTCCATTACAAAGTTCATTAGGAGGACATTTGCCCAAACTTCCAGCACCTGAAGCATCTCATAGAGGGAGGGACACACAGTTTGACGTCACACCAGTATATCATGACTTTGTCCTTATTCAGCCATGTATCGCCCTCGAAGGGCAGTATGAAAGCACTCGTCGCAATCTTGTGATCTTTACGTCCGCTACAGACCCGCACGACAAAGTGAATACCTCTTCATTCTAGGTTTGTGAACAGCTGATCATCTTACTGAGGCAGGAGATCACAGTAGTAAATAAGATCTTGGACCGTGTTGAGCGTCTTATGGGGCATGATACTGACCAGAACATCACTAAGTTTGTCGTAGGCAAGCAGTACTCAGTAAATAAATGCTGAGGCCCCTGAGGGTCGAGGAGAGGTATTAGAGCACTAGGAACAGTGACATGGATGTTGACTAAGACTCCATCGGATTCCCTGTCACAGGCTGATCTGTTCTTATAGTAGCCCAAATAGCGACGAGGCGAAGGTTTCTTGTCGGGCTACACAGAATGCAGGTAAGTGGCTCAATAACTGTTGCAAGTCGGCCAGGTGGCTTAAGAAGCTCCACAGTTCCATTGCATAATGAGACCATCTCATGACTTGTAATACATACTGAAGCGCAACATTTAGCAGGTACCTGAGAAACAAGTGTTGTAAATGGCTGCATAGGCTGAGCCTCATTGTCAATTGCCAAATCCTCAGGGGACACAAGGATCTCCACATTGTCCTCAGACACAGATGTATGGGGTGGTGGCATGATAGCCACCGTGGATTCTTTCTGATCAGCATGCATTCTCTTTTCCTTGTGTCGCTGATCTTTCGGCTTTACTTGCTCGGAAGGGAGGGGGGGCGGCGCTTTGCTGACTCAGTCTCAGGCATTGCACTGATGATGACATCGAAGCTTTATAACCAGCTCTCTCGCCCTCCCCAGTGGGAGAAGCTGTTGAAGGAAGGGCTCCGAGGGATCCCTTCCTAGCGAGAGGCCGGCTGTTCGATCACCAGCATTTGATTTCCTCGTTTCATTTTGATACCACGAGCAGCTAAGGAAAATACTCCATCCAGTCAGACCACAGCAGACGTGGATAAGCCTTAACACAACTTAGGTGCTGCTGATTCTCATATTTTGTCTGCTAGCGACTGTTCACCCTCAACAGTCATGCGTCTCTTCTGCACGCAGCAGAGCTTGAGGATTTATTTAATACAGGTTTTCACCGTCATAGCGACCCTGACACTTTAGCCAAGATCAGAAGACTCTGTGATATGCATCGTTCCACACACAGAGCTTAAGATTTATAGGAGTGTTGACGCGAATCCCGGGTTCGTTAGGCCCCTCCCAACAAGCAAATGCTGAGCCTCCTGTAACTGTGCCTATAACCTTCGCGAGTGCAAGCAATATGCTGACAAAGTTTCATCACAGTTGAATGAACGATATGGCAGTGCATGAAATACAAACAAACATAGAAACAATATTTTAGATATTATATTTACTTCGGTAATTGCAATTTGTTTTGTTACCCAACTAACAAAACTCATCTACTACTTCTAACGTCGTGCTATGTAGCCTAATTCCTTCATAATTGCCTTATTTTATTAGACTATATTCCATTACTCTTGTTTTGCTTCACTTACTTTCTCCTTACTTTTCTTCACAGCCTGCTCATAATAAGATCGGGGAAAGGCTACAAGTATGTGGTACTCCGTTTACTTCTGCGTCCCATTCATGCCCTTCAGCTCTTCTATTCAAGTAGTATGTAACCTTTCGTTCCCTATATTTTACCTCCGCTACCTCCATATTTTGAAAGAGTATATTCAACATCGTCAAAAGCTTTTTCCAAATGTACGAAAGCCATAATCGGAGGGATGCCCATTTTTAAACTATCTTCTACTACAATTCGTAAGGTGAGTATTGCCTCACGTGCTCCTACATTTCTTCTAAATGGAAAGTGATCTCCGAGATTAGTTTCTATCAGTTCTTCCATACGCATGTATATTATCCTGTTAGTATTTTGCAACCTTGAGTTATTAAACTCATACATTTTGCATTCAAGTTGGAATAGTTGCTTCATGACTGGCTCTCCAACGATATGAGCAGTTCAGAGGGAATTTTATCTACTCCAGGCAGTGGTGGACTAAGAGGCAGGGGGTAGACCGCCGCGAACCTCTCGTCTTGAGGGTGCCTTTAAATATCTCGTAAGGACCTATTTCCTTTCTTCTGGCCCTTTTCTTTTTTCTGTGGAGGGCAGTCCATGGCCTCTCGTTCGGGGGGGGGTCTCTACATCTCGAAAAGAACTTTCCTTGGACCAGCCCATTCCTGTCGTCCTGTAGGCTACATTTTTTTAAAAGTCATACATCTCTTTATATATAGAATATAGACGGGGGGGGGAGGGGGCTCATTTTTGTTTTGCCACCCTGCGCGGTGGACAGCCTTGTCCGCTACGGACTTGGGCCTTTTTCCACTGAAATGTTTCAGTGTTCTATCAAATTTTTCTTGCAGTATGTTGTCTCCTATCTCATCTTCATCTTCTTCCTCTTTCATTTTAACAATACTGCCTTCATTCCCTTGTAAAGGCTCACTAGGTATTCATTCCAACTTTCAGGTTTCCGTTCTTTGCTTAATACTGGTTTGTAACTGAATCCTTTATATTTATTTTGCTGATTTTCTTGTCTCCAAAATTCTCTTTAATTTTTTATATCTTCCACACTTTTCTCTAATATATAAAAAGTGCATTCAAAAAACTTTGCACAGTGGTCTCGAAATTTTTATTTTTATTATTTATTTATTTTTTTTTTTGCAGGAAGAGAATGACATTTTTTGTTAACATACTTGGAGCATTTAGGAATACATTGAGCCTACTCAGTGCAGCCTTCAGCAGCTGCGATGCATCTGACCCAGTGTTCTTTCCATGTTGTAAGTGCACTTTGGTAAAATTCTGGAGTTAGACTTTACACCTTCGCCTGACACAGGAAATAAAATCTTACTCATTATGACATGTTTTACCGTGCAGATGGGCTTTCAGACGATCAAAGAGGTAAAAATCAGACGCTGCCGAGCGGACTGTAGGGAGCATGAGGAACAATTTTCCAATCCATTTTCCTGGTTTTCTCGCGCATCATAAGAGCTTTATGGGGTTTGGCATTGTCGTGGTGTAGTCTGATGAGCTGATCCTGAAGCTGTGGTAAGTGGGTTGTTATGGCACGTGGCAGCTTGTCCAATGACAAACAATAATGGTCCCAGGTTCCAAATAGTCCATGAAAATGAAACTACGCTGATCCCAGAAGAAGGGGCCATCACCTTTCGGCCTGCTATTCGTAAAGGTCTTCTTCCGAGGGGAACCCGGATGACGCCACTCCATTGATTGGGTTTTGCTCTCAAGTTTCATCCTGGGCAATGGCGGCTTCAAAACACTGTTTCCACTCATCAGTAAAGGTCTTCATGACACCGTTGCACACATTATTCCTCATCGTTTTGATTTCTCTTCTCATTAGTCTACGCACCCAATGTGTACAGATTATTCTGTACCCTAGTCACTGTAACAGTGATACCACATTACCGAGTCATTTAAACAAGCTGTCTTGTCATCACACAGCTCTAACTTTAGATTATTTGATCAGTGGTCTCGTTATTCACATCATTCACTGCCGCTGATGGCCTACGGCATTGTGGATTATCCAGCAGAGATGTTGTTGTTGTTTTCTTGTTTAAGGGGGACAAAACTACTATGGTCATCAGTCCCCCATTCCGTCTCTAAGCGTCAAAAGTAAAATCGAGGACGTTAAAGAATGCGCCCAGGCTGCAAAGTGGGAGAAGAGTCCCACTGAGTCCATAAAACATCATCAAAAAATGACAAGGTACAAAACGAAAAGAGACGATCACACTAAGACACTTAAACGAAAAATCCGATATCTGTTGTTGACGGACCGTAAGAATAAAAAAAGGAAAAGTCAACCACTCGGCAAAACAAAGAAATCTCCAGTTAGAGAGAACGATAAAATCCCCCTGATCGAATAAAACGTAAAACGGAATCTGACATTATAGTATCGTCACCTAAAACGTCTGATAACATAGCAGGGAGGTTAAAATTTCTATGCAAGGCGGCTAAAACGGGGCATTCCAAAAATATGTGGGCGATTGTCAGACGGGAGCCACACCGACATTGGGCTGGGTCCTCACCCCGAAGGAGATGTCCATGGGTGAGCCACATATGCCCAATGCGGAGGCGATACAAAACCACTGAGTCCCGTCTTGTCCACGCATGGAGGAACGCCATGCAGCTGTAGTTTCCTTTACCACCCGGAGTTTGTTAGCCGTGCTCAGGCTACGCCACTCAGTATCCCAAAGCTGATGTACTCGCTTTGGCAACAATGAACAGAGATCAGAAGCCGGGAGGCCGATTTCTAGACTGGATGCACCGACAGCCTGTTTGGCAAGCCAGTCAACCCGTTCATTGCCTGGGATACCAACATGATCCAGAGACCAAATGAACACCACCGATCGCCCGGACTGTGTAATGGCATAAAGTGTCTCCTGTATGGCCAACACCAGGGTAGACCGCGGGTAATACTGCTTCAGACTTCTAAGGCTGCTGAGGGAGTCGCTGCAAATAAGAAAAGACTCGTCTGAGCAGGACCGAATATGCACGTGAGCTCTGTGAATGGCCACCAGCTCAGCAGTGTAAACACTGCAGCCATTCGGCAGAGAGTGCTCTTCCACACGGTCACTGTGAGTATAGGCAAATCCCACGCAGCCATCAACCAGTGAACCATCGGTGTAGATCAGGTCATAACCAGGGAACTCCGCTATGGCAGCCGAGAACTGATGGCGGAGTGCCTCCAGTGGAACTGAGTCTTTGAGTCCATGGGCCAAGTCCAGCTGAGTAAACGGCCTTGGCAAGCACCACGGAGGTGTACGCACATGGACCCGATATGGAGATGGAAAGGGAAAAGACTAAATCTCCAGGAGAGGAGGGATCGATCTCCATAGGCAATCGTATGACCTCATCTGGGGCGTCGCTGATGCCGGGGGACGACTACATCCGAAAAGAGAAGACGACGATTTGGGTGGCCTGGGGAGCAATATACGTTGGCTGCATAAGCCACGAGCAGGTGTTGGCGGCGGATTCCCAAAGGTGGGATCCCAGCCTCCACTAGTAAACTATTCACTGGGCTGGTGCGGAAAGCACCCATCGCAATGCGAACCCCTCAGTTCTGAATGGGGTCCAGGAGGTGCAGTACCGAAGGTGCTGCTGACCCATAGGCAATGCACCCAAAATCGAGACGGGACTGCACCAGGGCCATGTAAAGCCGCAACAGAGTAGAGTGATCAGCCCCCCAGGTTGTATAAGCCAGGTGGCGGAGTAGCTTGAGATGGTGCCAGCACACCTGTTTCAGCTGATGAATGTGGGGGAGGCACGTCAGGCGAGCGTCAAAGACCAGTGCTAAAAACTGATGCGTGTCTACTACTGTCAGGAGTTCGTCGTTAAGATAAAGTTCAGGGTGAGGGTGAACGGTCCGACGCTGACAGAAGTGCACCACTCTGGTCTTGGGGCAGAAAACTGAAAGCCATGAGGAAGCGCACAGGTCTGCGCCTTCCGAAAAACACCTTGCAACCTACGCTCGGCAACTTGGGTGCTGCAGGAACTAAAAGAGATACAAAAGTTGTCAGCGTAAAGAGAAGGGGAGACCGACGATCCAACCGCTGACGCTAGACCGTTGATGGCAACTAAAAATAATGGAACGCTTAAAACCGAGCCCTGAGGAACGCCTGGATATGAGAGGCGCTCAGGGAGGCACCAATTTTGAACACGAAAGGTACGGACAGCTAAAAAATTTTGGATAAAAGTCGGAAGGGAGCCCCGGAGGCCTCAGTCATGTAAAGTGTTGAGGATGTGGCGTCGCCAGGTTGTATCATATGCTTTGTGAATATCAACGAAGACGGCAACAAGGTGGTGGCGCCAGGGAAAGGCTGTGTGGATTGCAGACTCGAGGTACACCAGATTATCGGTGGTAGATCGACCCCCGGCGAAAACCGCCCTGGCATGGAGCCAATAATCCCCGAGTCTCAAGAATCCAACACAACCGCCGACTGACCATCCGCTCCAACAGTTTGCATGGAACGTTAGTCAGGTTAATGGGCCGATAGCGCCTCGGTTGCACAGTGGTAGTGCCAGCCTACCAATCCAAAGGTCGCGGGTTCGATCCCCGCCAGGTCCTAGGATTTTTATCTGTCACTTTCCACTTCTTTCACCTCTGGCAGTATTGCTCATGTGAAAAATACCGAGTAGCACCGTGGTTCGGAACCCATTTAAACTGTAGGGCCCCCTATAACTGACTGGGTAAGTCAGTTCGAAGGTCGGAGGAAGGCAATGGCATACCACCTCCAAACAGGACCACGCCTAGTAAAACACAGTGGTGTTCAAACCAATCTTCGGATTGTTGACTGCTTTACCTTTTTTTTTAGCTATCCAAGGAAAGAGGATGTTGGTCGTGTTTAAGCACTGGGATGATGATGACGCCACTGTGACGGGAAAACACCATCAAACCAAAAGCGGTTATAGACTGCAAGTAGATTACGCCGACTATCTGCTGAGAGATGTTTCAGCATTTGGCTATGGATGCTATCAGGCCCAGGCACCGTGTCAGGACATTGTTGAAGAGCACTGAGGAGCTCCCACTCAGTGAAAAGAGTGTTCTAAGATTCAGAGCGGCGGGTAGGAAAGGAAGAGACTGGCGTTCTATCCTCTCCTTCACTGCATGGAAGGCCGGTGGATAATTTGCACAGGCAAAGGCACGAGCATAATGTTCGGCAAACATCTCTGCAAGAGTGGCTGGGTCTGTACATATGACTCCATTTGTGGAGATCCCAGGGATTCCCACTAGTGTCTGTAATCCCTGTAGCCGCCTGATTTTACTCCAGACCTGCGAGGCTGAGGTACCTGTCCCAATAGTGGAAACGTACCTCTCCCAGCACTCCTGTTTCTGTCTTCTTATTAGCTGGCGAGCACGAGCGCGAGGCCTTTTAAAATTAATGACGTGCTCCTGAGAGGGGTGCCGTTTGTATCGCTGTAAGGCCAGCCTGCAGTCTTTAATGGCCTCAGCGACCTCCGGCGACCACACGGCACTGTCTTATGCCATGGGCACCCTTATGTACGCGGAATGGTAGCGTCTGCAGCAGAAATAATAGTACGTGTGGCCCTCTCGACTACCACATCGATGTTCTCGAGTGGGGGAGGGCCAATGATGGCAGCAGAAGCATAGTCTTCCCAGTTAGCCCTGTGCAGAACCCACCTGAGTGGGCGTTCTGGGGACTCGCGTTGTGGGAGTAACAAAAAAAAAAAAAAAAAAAAAAGACGGGGAAACAGTCACTGCCACACAAGTCATCATGGGCTCTCCAGTGAACAGGTGGTAGAAGGCTGTGGCTGCAGATGGAAAGATCAATGGCCGAAAATGTACCATGTGCCACACTAAAATGTGTGGGGGCACCTGTATTTAAGAGGCAGAGGTCGAGTTGAGTTAGTAAATCCTTGACAACCCTGCCATGACCAGAGATCTTAGAACCACCCCACAAGGGACTGTGGGCATTATATTAGCCCAACAGTAAGAAAGGTGGGGGTAGTTGAGCTATGAGTGCAGCCAAAACGTTCACAGATACGTCACCATCTGGCGGCAAGTAGTTATTGCAGACGGTAAACTCCTGTGTGGTCCTCACTCTGACAGCCACTGCTTCTAATGGTGTTCGAAGGGACATGGGTTCACTATACACATAGGTGAGGACATACACACACACTCCACCTGAGACCCTGTTATATATGCCACGATTGCAGTAAAATCCCCTGTAGCCACGAAGGGCAGGGGTCCGCAATGCTGGAAACCATGTTTCCTGGAGAGCAATGCAGAAAGCAGGTGTTGTGCTCAGAAGCTGCCGTAGCTCAGCCAGGTCGCCGAAGAAACCGCCGCAGTTCCACTGGAGGATGACATTGGTTGAGTGCTGGGAAGACCACCGTCCACCGGTGTAGGGTTGTCAATCGGACTGTACGTTTTGTCAAGGGCGTCCCGAGAGCGAGGTCCTCAGGAGACGCAAAAATCTCCACCTCATCTTCAGAAGTAGAGGTGGAGGCGGAGGAGAGTGGTGGCACGGAAGCCACCGTGGTCTCCTGTATTTTGCCCTTCTTTGGCCTTGGTTTACCCCTCCATTCCCTTGGGGGCTTCGCCGGTGGTAGGTGCTTCTCAAACTCAGCCACGGGCACTGAGGAGGAGCGCGAAGCCTTGCGACCAGCAGTCGGCGAGCGCGCCAGCTGCTGGTTAGAGTCGATATCGACAATGGCGGAAGGGAGTGTCCATGTGAGGGAAGCCGGAGAAGGTTGATCTTTCTCTGGTGGAGAGGCAGTAGCTGACCCCAAGGCTTTCACCTTGGGAGCTATAGAAGGATGCCCCCAACCACCGTGGGGGCAGGCTTAGGCTGGCGGCCCTGGGGGCCCAAAGAAACAGATGAAATAGGAAATACCGCCGCCAAGTCGTGTGGCGATGATGTTACTGCTGTGAACGAGTTGCTCATAGTAACAGGGTGCAGACCATCAAATTTCTTCTTTGCCTCATTATACGATATGCGGTCCAGGGTTTTGTACTCAGTAATTTTCTGTTCCCGTTGAAGTGAGGGACATTGCGATGAGCAGGGAGGATGGTTCTGACCACAGTTGACGCAGATGGGAGGCGGTGTACATGGGGTGCCCGGATGTGCTGGACGCCCGCAGTCCCTACATGTAGCACTGGACGTGCAACGGGAAGACATATGGCCAAACTTCCAGCATTGAAAACACTTCATAGGGTGAGGAATATAAGGCCGCACGTCACAACGGTAAACTATCACCTTGACCTTTTCGGGCAATGTATCACCCTCAAAGGCCAAGATGAAGGCACCAATTGCGACCCTATTATCCTTTGGGCCCCTATGGACACGCCTGATAAAATGAACGCCTTGTCGTTCAAGGTTTGCCCGTAGCTCGTAGTCCGTCTTGAGCAACAAATCCCTATGGAAAATTACACCCTGAACCATATTCAGGGACTTGTGGGGAGTGATGGTCAACGCAACGTCACCCAGCTTGTCACAAGCGAGTAGCGCCCGTGACTGGGAATGAGATGCTGTGTGGATGAGAACCGAACCGTTGCGCATTTTAAAGAGTGATTCCACTTCCCCAAACCTGTCCTCCAGATGGTCCACAAAGAACTGAGGATTGGTCGCCGAAAATGTGTCTCCATCAGTCCTGCTGCAAACTAGATATCTTGGAGCATATTCTTCAGTCT
The DNA here is from genome assembly GCA_026315105.1 of Locusta migratoria. Lineage (NCBI taxonomy): Eukaryota > Metazoa > Arthropoda > Insecta > Orthoptera > Acrididae > Locusta > Locusta migratoria. The sequence continues at coordinate 150,982,032 of CM048744.1, forward strand.
GTTTTGCGCCCCAACGTCCCACCCAAGATGCGGTCAGGAAGGGGGACGTTTGTGGGTTGTACGTAGAGGCATTGAACTTTCATTTCTTCGAGACGGCGGTTGTACGTCCGCCAACGTCACCCGATTTTTGTCTCTTCATTGCGGGTGATCCGCCCCGATGCCACCCACTCCAATCAGGGGCTATCCTCACGGGCGCCACGCAGCCACAGCAACGTCATCTGGCGGGATGACCGTTGCCGAGAGTCCTGATGCCCCACAGAGACAAGCCTCTACTCCTTGACTTGCATGAGGAGTATTCAGTTCTGGCATTGGTAGAGCGATCCCTGTGTTGTCAGGGGGCTACAGCCAAGAGGGTACATGACGACCTCACCACAATGGGCTGGCTACCGAGCTGGCTTTCTGGCGCAGTGTAAACCATTATGACTGGGGTGCAAAGGTGTCAGTGCACAACGGGCATGGCTTGCGCTGAGATAAAATAACCTGTCCAAAGGCTACATAAAAGCCACAGCCATGAGACCGTTCCATAATGGGTGCATAAGATGGAATTGCACAACGAATACTCATTGCACCACGTAAGGTTTCCTTCCACAAATGGTTCGCTCTTCTGAAAAAATTTGGAAAAATGGAAGGTCAAACCCACATAGGGGACCATAGATGTAAAGCCGAAACGTATGAGGACTCCTTTTAGTCACCTCTTACGACAGGCAGGAATACTGTGGGCCTATTCTTAGCCCCGAACCCGCAGGGGAATATCCAGCAGAGAGCAATCACCTTATATATATATATATATATATATATATATATATATATATATATATATATATATATAAAACGGCGATGTAATATGCTAAAACATATTGCTCATAATTTGAGATGAACACTGGGTAACATGTAGGTGTTTTTAAATTAAAACACAGAACGTAGGTACGTTTGAACTTTATTTCGGTTGTTCCAATGTGATACATGTACTTTTGAGAAATTATCGTACATTATGAGAACGCATGCTGTTAGTGCGTGATTAACTAATGACTTAAATAAATGTTCAAAATGATGTCTTTCTACGTCAATGCATTTGGCAACACGCATAACGAAATTCCTCAAAACAGCGAGTAGTTCGCCTTCAATAATGTTGTCACATGCATTGACAATGCGCTGACGCATGTTTTCAGGCGTTGTTGGTGAATCACAATAATAAATATTCTTCAATTTTCCCCACAGAAAGAAATCCTGGGATTTAAGATCCGGTGAATATACTGGCCATGGTGCTTCTACAACCAATCCACTTGTCATTAAATATTCCATTTAAGACCGCTTTAACTCATGCGAGCCATATGCCGCACATCCATCGTATGGAAAGTACATCGCCATTCTGTCATGTAGTGAAAGATCTTGTAGTAAAATCGGTAGAACATTACGTAAGAAATCAGCATACATTGCACCATTTAGATTGTCATTGATAAAATAGGGGCAATTATCCTTCCTCCCTTAATGCCCCACCATACATTAACCTTGTCGCAGCCATCGTGGATTTTCCATTGCGCAATAGTGCATATTATTCCGGCTTACGTTACCTCTGTATGTGTTTAACGCTTCGTCATTCAACAGAACGCGTGAAAAAAATCTGTTATTGTCCCGTAATTTATTTTTTACCCAGTGGCAAAACTATACACAACATCCAAAGACTTCGCCATGCAAATCCTGGTGCATAGAAATATGGTATGGGTTAAATTTATGTTGATGTAGAATTCTCAACACTGACTTTTTGAGATTCCTGATTCTCGCTCAATTTGTCTGCTACTGATGTGCGAATTACCCGCAATTGCAGCTAAAACACTTACTTGGGCATCGTGATTTGTTGCAGGTCGTTGTTGACGTTTCACTTGAGGTTGTATACTTCCTGTCTCTTTAAATAACGCAATTATCCGACGAAAGGTCCGGACACTTTGGGCGACGTCTTCCAGGATAATGATCAACATACACAGCACAGCCCCGTTCGGCATTTTGATCACAGTAGCCATACGTAAATACCATATCGACCTTTTTTTGCAATTGGTAAACAGTCCATTTTCACACGAATAATGTATCACGAAGCAAATACCGTCTGCATTGGCGAAATGTTACGCAATACCACGTACTTCTATGTTTGTGACTATTATAGCGCCATCTATTAGAAAGTGAAGAAATGTTCCAAATGAAACATTCATATTTATTTACTTACTAGACGAATATGTAATAAAAAATGAGGATACCTATTTACAAAAAATGCGGTTGATACCCGTTTGACCTATGGTAGCACCATTTAGCGGGCCAACCCAGAGAGATGGCAGCCCGTCTCTCATTTTTATTAACTGTTTATCGTTCGTGTAATGATGTAAAGTGACCAGTACATGCATTTTTCTATTGCTGTCAGGAATGCAGTGCAGGGTAGATTTTTGCTGAGGTGAGAAACAGAGCTGACTTTGTCTTGACGGATGAAGGCCAATTCACACTGTCTGTCACGTCACGTCACGTCACCGTCCGTCAGAACATTCCACAATGTATTTCTAATGGCGGCATTCACACTGTCCGTCACCGGACCGTCACGTCACGTCAACGTCCGTCAAGCTTTCTCGAGAAGAATGTTTTGACGGAACGGTCGTCTGCTAACATCGGAAGTTAGCCTAATTTCGTCACGCGAATTACATGTTGCAGTCGACGATTGCACTGTTTATATGCAAATGTGTCTTATTCATCTTTGTGCTGTTGTTGTACCTCGTTTTAGGGGTAAATCTCAAATGTTTCATGACGACTTAAATATTTTTGTCAATTGAGTGTCCCCCTAAAATCGAGGTCGGATATCTGGAACCCAAAAATGGTTTATGTTACGCAACAATGTAACAGAAACTACTGCAAAGCAAATTGTTTATTTGAATAAGATTGTAATTTGAATACGCATTTTTCATTAAATAACACTTTAAATGAAAATGTCAGTTATAATGAAAGACAAAAATTCAGTTGTTTACGACGTATTAACAATGTCAGCATGCAAATCGTAATGGTTAAAGTATACAGGCGATATTATGCTCTTACAAGTATGGTTTGATTTTTTCATATGTTTATTTTTTCGCTTGAAAATAGATGTCGATGTTTTGAAATGTTGTTTCAGTTCCCAGTAAGTTGGCCAAAAACATACAATGTAAAGTTTTCTTTGGCCGTTAATAACATTTAGCGTTGTTGTTCCCCCTTTCTAGTATTAAACTATGACTTTCTACATAACAGATCGCCACTCATAACCTCACTTTCAACATCGCGTATTGAGATGGACGAATTGACGTGACGGACACGGACGGACAGTGTGAATACATCTTGACGTGACGGTTCCGTGACGTGACGTTGACGTGACGGACAGTGTGAATTGGCCTTAAGAGTGGAATTCCGGTGGGGGCGGCCGTTACAGCACTCTCTACCTGCGGCCAGCGGCGTGCCGTGGGGGCCGCGCCGTAGGGGTCCCGATAGCAAGCTGCCTCGGTGCTCTGGCCGAGCAGCAGGTTGTAAATGTGTTAGCCTAGTGTCCCAAACTGAGGAGGAGGAGGAGTATTGTCTGTGCTTTTAGAACCGCTCCTTCCGATTTTAGAAAAAGACAGACGGCCCCTCCGCTGAGACAAGCGCCCAGAATCTTGTAAAAGGAAGACAACATTGGCTGTTTTTTCTAGAAGCTTGGTTTGCGCTTCTACGGTGACGTTTTGGACCGATCGTGAAGAATCGCGCCAAAAGTGTGTGTGGAAGGGGTAGCCGACTCTGATTGGCTAATGTTCAAAGCGCCAGCTTTTTGAAATCGGCGGTCGTTTAGTGAAATTTTACTGGCCGGAGTTTGAGAACTCGATGCTGATTGGTTTTCCGAATAAACGGGGTCTCGCGGGGTTTTGCGCGGCAGACGCGGTATTGTGGACTGCGTGATTTTCTCCACTGGAGTACGGACGCGTCTGCTCACGCCGCGTTCTCTTAGTTGACAGACACGGAGATTTTGCTTATTGAGCCGATACTTGGACGGGTGAACTTGTATAAGTTTCAGGGTACACATCAAGATTTGTACTTGAGCTAAATGTCCTTGTTTTCGGTTTGGATAAGGTCCGCCAGGCAATACTAGTGCACTGAGGTACTAGTTACGATATACTCAACTTCTGGAGTCATCTAGGTATTCAGTACTTGTGCGTACTTGTCTACGCTAACTGAAGTGGTCCTGACTTGCCAGAACAGCTTGAGATCGTAGGCACTGTGTACTGCCGAGCACACAGAGGCTGATAGGAGGGAGTACAGCTTCTGAGTAACGGAGCGTGTTTTTTATTTCGTGGTCGCGGAAATTTTCAGCTTACAGCCACTGCAGAGCAGCGCCTTCACACACAAGCTGTCAGTTTGGTAATGTATGGCAAAGCGCTCGCCAGCAACAAATAATCGTTGCATCAGATTCTGCAAAATAGTGGTATTATGTAGTTAGGAAAATAAACTCTACACTGATATTCCGGTTCATTTATTCCGTTACGAATATTATATCAATTCATATAAGGGTCATTTTTTTCTTGACTTGTCAGTCAGTGTTACATTCAAGTTTCATAATGATCAGTCTAATGTCGTAATCATTTAGATTACTCTTTCATATTTGATGGTAATTTTAAGCTTCGATGGCCAATATAGTTCGTGTTTTGTATTGCATTTTCATTATAAGTCTTTTTTTTTCTTAAAGGTAATAATAATTAACGTATTGTTAAAAAGGGAAGAATGTTTTTCTAACTTTAATAGTTGTCAGACCCTACCTAGTTTATTAGATTTTTGGTGGGGAGAAATTATTAATTTATATTTTAGCCGATTGCAGGAATTGGAAGAGAGATTGTCAATTAGTATTGAATCAGGGCCATAATCTATCAATGAAATAATTTTTAATATCGTGATTTATTATCACAGTTATTAATTCAGGGTCAGCCACTCCTGTCTCTCATTCCAATTTAATTCACATTCCCACCTTACGTATATTTAATTCACATTCCCACCTTACATATATTTAGGGTCCCCTACTAGTTTCCGTTCACCTTGTCTGTTTTTTTTTTCTTTTTTTTTTTTTTTTTTTTTTTTTTTTTTTTGATCCCCACACACCTCCACACACTTTACAAACCCTGAAACTTATACAAGTTCACCTGTACAATTATCGGATCAATAAGCAAAATCTCCGTGTCTGTCAACTAAGAGAACGCGGCGCGAGCAGACGCGTCCGTACTCCAGTGGAGAAAATCACGCAGTCCACGATACCGCGTCTGCCACGCAAAACCCCGCGAGACCCCGTTTATTCGGAAAACCAATCAGCATCGAGTTCTCAAACTCCGGACAGTAAAATTTCACTAAACGACCGCCGATTTCGAAAAGCTGGCGCTTTGAACATCAGCCAATCAGAGTCGGCTACCCCTTCCACACAAACTTTTGGCGCGATTCTTCATGAATGGTCCAAACCGTCACCGTAGAAGCGCAAACCAAGCTTCTAGAAAAAACAGCCAATGTTGTCTTCCTTTTACAAGATTCTGGACGCTTGTCTCAGCGGAGGGGCCGTCTGTCTTTTTCTAAAATCGGAAGGAGCGGTTCTAAAAGCACAGACAATACTCCTCCTCCTCCTCAGTTTGGGACACTAGGCTAACACATTTACAACCTGCTGCTCGACCAGAGCACCGAGGCAGCTTGCTATCGGGACCCCTACGGCGCGGCCCCCACGGCACGCCGCTGGCCGCAGGTAGAGAGTGCTGTAACGGCCGCCCCCACCGGAATTCCACTCTACCCCTTCAAGACAAAGTCAGCTCTGTTTCTCACCTCAGCAAAAATCTTCCCTGCACTGCATTTCCGACAGCAATCGAAAACTGCATGTACTGGTCATTTTACATCATAACACGAACGATAAACACAGTTAAGAAAGATGAGAGATGGGCTGCCAACTGTTTTCCACCTTCAAGCTAGAAAAGTTTTGTTGTTATTAGTTTTTCCGTTTAATGCTTATTTTGAGAGATATTTGGCCTGGTTACAGTCAATGGACCACCCTGTACACCAACTTACAGCTAAATGTTCCAAGTATGTTCGCAAAAAATCATTCTCCTCCTGCAAAAAAATAATTTAAAAAAATCGCACTGACGTGTTTTATGGCCCACTTTACATTTGTAGTTTTATACGGTTTTGCAAACATTTTGGACCAAAATAATAATCTAAATAATAATAGATTAATTAATAAGAGTGTCTGAAACCCTTTTAGGAAAAAAATGTAGGTAGTGGCGGGTTTCGACCCACCGACCTTTCGCATAACAGTCCAGGACCTTGCCCACTACGCTAAGCTCTAAATCAAAAGAGAAGTTCTTTAATCTCCTACTATTGATGGCCGTTGTTAACTGATGTTAAAGCGGCATTTGTAGATATTAGATTATCATTTATCGTACGAAGAACGACGTGTTTTTGTTAATTCCTCAGTGTGGCGTTGCTTTCAAATGACAACGTGTAAGCTACAAAGAGAAAATCATCAAATACGTGAGGAATGTCACGTGACATCTCCGAACGGCTGGTTTTCGTTAATTCAATGGAGGGTGTTAAATCTCCATTATTTTTGCGAATATGTCTCAAACAATACGAGATATGAGAAAAAATACAAGGGAGATAAGTAGTAGAGCATTTTCTCCTCTTCCAATTACGATATTCAATTTTCGTGTCAATTACAAATATATTACAATTATATTTCAAAGGGTTTTTTTTGTTTTACTATCGTATTTTTTGTCAGAAAAATTTGAAATAGGGAGGTTCTGGTCTCTGGCGGCCTACAATCATGTCTGTAAAATTTGGTGCTGATCGGTTGAACAGTTTGTCTTAAAACAGGGAACACATCACGGACAGACAGACTGACGGACGGACAGACAGACAGACATACATCCCAAATCGCCGTTATTTTTGCAAATATCTTTGAAACACGACTGTGGTGTCGCACAAATCTAAAGTGCGCGGCACCTACTTTCGCCGCGCGGCGCCATGCACGCACGGCGCGGCGTTCTTACGACGTCAGCCACGAGCGCCCTCTGCTTAAAATCCGCTCGTGGCCACCACTGAACGACATCGTTCACTTGGGACTGAAATAGGAACCAGCTAACACTTCGGAATCAGATAGGCACCAGTGAAGAATTGGCTATCGGATAGGCACTAGGCAGGCCTCTAGCTCAACTATGTATCAGCATTCTGCAGTACTGAGCTATGTAAAAGTTAAGTATTACTAAATCTCCTCCTACCTGCACAAGCGTGCATCCTTTACTTCTGTGTTGGTCTTTGTACTCGGCTACCGACACCTACGACGGAAACGGACACAAAAGCGGCGACGAGGCTGGGACACAAAAAAGCCGTTATTTTCATTTAAATTTCGAGTTGTCAAAAGACGATCGCAAAGTCCCACTTTTAGTGATACTACCGTAAGCTAAAGTGGACCAAAATTGGAGACGATTGTGCAAAACTTTCTGAACGCCCTTCGTAGAACTGAACTAGGCGTTTCCTTCCCTATTCCACTCCCAAATTGAACGAGGAAAAAAAGAATGCCTATATGCCTCCGTACGAGCCCTAATTTATCTTATCTTGTCTTTGTGATCTTTACGCGAAATGTATGTAGGCGGCAGCAAGGTCGTACTACACTCATCTTCAAATTCCGGCCCTCTAAATTTACTCAACAGAAATTCACGAAAAGAACGTCGTCTTTCTTCCAGCGATCCCCAATTGAGTTGCCGGAGCATTTCCGTGACACTCGCGCATTGGTCGAACCTACCGGTAACAAATCTAGCTGCTCTCCTCTGAACCGCCTCTATGTCTTCCTTCAAACCGATCTGCTGCGGGTTCCAAATACTTGAGCAATACTCAAGACGTGGTCGTACAAGCGTTTTATACGCGGTGTCCTTTACAGGTGAAGTGCATCTTCCCGAAATTCTCCCAATAAAGTCGGCAGTCCGCCTTACTCACAACTGTCCTTACATGCTCGTTCCATTTCATATCGCTCTGCAATGTTACGGCTAGATATTTGAACGACGCGACAGCATCAAGAAGCTCATGCGCATCACCTTACATTTTTCCACATTGAGAGCTAGCTGTCATTCTTCACACCAACTAGAAATTTTGTCTAAGTCGCCTTTTTGAAGTCGAGAAAAACACAATCCGCATGTTGCCCTTCGTCCGTGGATCGCAAGATGTCATGTGAGAAAAGGGGAGTGAGGCGCTCCAGTCACGGTCTGCACAGCCACTACGGTCAGGGGTTCGAATCCCCCCTCGGGCATGGATATTTGTGCCGTCCTAGTTCGTAAGTAGTTCATAAGTAGTTTGTTAGTTTAGGGACTGATGACTCCGTAGTTAAGTCCCATAAGCTTATCAAACATTTGAACATTTGAACTATTATACTAAATGCATAATTAGTAATAAATTAGGAAAAGTTGCAATAACGAATACCATTCTATTTAAAATTCTATTCGAAGTATAATGTACTTGTTCAGAACCAGCAGCAAGGTAAACACATGATAGTATAAGTATATAACGGTTGGATAAATAGTATGGGAAAACGGGGAAGCTTCCTATCTTGCCCCAAGCACGCTGTCAGGTTATGTTAAGCCCACATGAAAACTATGTAGTGCAAATTGACTACTGAGACAGCAGTTTCTTGTTAATAAACCAAACTTTTTGTATCCCATCCTCGTCGCCGCTTTTGTGTCTCGTTTCCGTCGTAGGTGTCGGTGGCCGAGTAGAATGAGACCGACACAGGAATAAAGGATGCATGATTGTGCAGGTAGGAGGTGACCAGCCAGTGGGACAGCAGAAACTAGAAACATTAGAGTAAATTAGAATGAGATATATATTTCTTAGAGACTTAGTGATACTTAACTTTTACATAGTTCAGAACTGCAGAATGCTGATACATAGTTGAGCTAGAGGCCTGCCTAGTGCCTGTCCGATAGCCAAGTCTTCACTGGTGCTATCTGATTCCGAAGTGTTAAGTGGTTCCTATCTCAGTCCCAAGTGAACGATGACGTTCAGTGGTGGCCACGATGGGAGTTGTAGCAGAGGACGCTCGTGGCTGTCGTCGTAAGAATGCCGCCCCGTGCGTGCATGGCGGCGCGCGGCGCAAGTAGGTGGCGCGCACATTAGACTTGTGCGACACCACAAAACTGATCAGTAGAACTGAAATCCCTTGCAGTGGCAGGGTACTTAGCGCGCCGCGGCTAGAGCGTGCGAGCACGGCCGGCGGAGGTGCTGCTGCTGCGAGACGCCGCGCCGCCGCATGCTAATTGGCGTGTGCCGGCACAGTGGACACGCCCGGCCAATTACGGGTCAGTCCTCGGCGGCGCCTCGCCTGTGTGCTCAGCTGACGCCCGGCCGGCTGTTTGCGCGGCGGCCGTGTGCTAATTGCGCGCGCGCGCTTATCTCGCGCGGCCGCGGGCGCGCGCGCAGCATTCGCCGAACAGCATGCAGTGCCGCGCCGCGCCGCGCCGTCCCCCGCGACCTCGCGGCAGCAGGAGCTATTAGCCGGCGTTCAGTGGGGGCCTCCACTGCAGAGGAATTACTGACGTCTGCTGCGCTCAGCCCTCTAGTTAGCGGCGTGGACGTTAAGGGGTCGACACCGACGGCCCGACAAACGCCTAGCTAGCATCAAACGACAGCCACTGAGGCACTTCTCAGTTACCTGACCGCGTTAGGGCGTGTTCTGCTTGCTACTCATGCTACTCCCTCTCCTTTCAACTTCAAGCCATTTCCAATTTTATCTTTATTATATATAAAGCAGAGTGTTCGTATGTTTGACGCGATCGGTTAGCCGTGTGGTCGAATGCACCACTTTCCGAAACGGGGAGGCGTACCGGCCCCGGTTCATATCCGCCCGGGGATTAACAGGGGGGCGGAGTTGCGGCCAGCCTGGATGTCGTTTTTAGGCGGTTCTCCACATAAAAAAAATGTTTGTAAATCTTAACTACGGGGTCATCAGTCCCTAAAATTACAAACTACTTATGAACTACTTACGAAGTAGGACGGCACAAATATCCATGCCCGAGGAGGGATTCGAACCCCCGACCGTAGTGGCCGTGCAGACCGTGACTGAAGCGCCTCAGTCCCCTCGGCCACCGCGGCCGGCGTTTTCCACGTCCCCCTAGGTAAATACCGGGCTGGTCCCCAAGTCCCGCCTCAGTTCTACATCTACATCTACACAGATACTCTGCAAATCACATTCAAGTGCCTGGCAGAGCGTCCATTAACCACTCTCATAACTTTTCTTTACCGTTCCATTCTCTAACAGCGCGCGGGAAGAAAGAACGACTACATCGTTTCCTTTTCGATCTGATTTCTCTTATTTTATTGGGATAGTCATGTCTCCCTAAGTAGGTGGGTGCTAACAAAATATTTTCACATTCAGAACTAAAAGTCGGTGATTGAAACTTCGCAAACAGATCACGCCGCAATGAATAACGTCTTTCTTTTAATGATTTCCACCCCAATTCTTGCAACATTTCCGTGACGCCTCCCCCCCCCCCCCCCGTAACGTGATAAAACAAAACGAGCTGCCCTTCTCTGAACATTCTCAATGTCTTCCGTCAGTCCCACCTGGTGAGGGTCCCACAAGGGGCAACAGTACTCCAGGAGAGGACGCACAGTTGTGATGTAGGCAGTCTCTTTGGTGGAGCTGGTGCATCTTCGAAGCGTTCTGCCGATGAAACGTAACCTTTGGTTCGTCTTCCCCACAATATTTTCTATGTGTTCTCTCCAGTCAAAGTTGTTCGTAATTGTAACTCCTAGGTATTTGGTAGAATTTACGACCTTAAGGTTTGACTGATTTATCGCGTAATTAAAGTTCATCGGATTTCTTTTAGTGGTCATGTGTATTACTTCACACTTTTCTTTATTTAGTGTCAATTGCCAGTTTTCGCACCATGCAGAAATTTTGCTACTGCTGCTTCTCTCTTTGTTACTAAGAATCTACTTCTACATGGCATACTCTGCAAATACATTTAACTGCGTTGGCAGGGGGTTCACCGAACCACCTTTATACTATTCATCTCCCATTCTACTCTCGAATAGCGCGCGGGAAGACAGAACATCTGAATCTCTCCGTTCGAGCTCGGATTTTTCGTATTCTATTCTGATGATAATTTCTACGTATGTAAGTGGGAGTCAACAATATATACTTTTGTGTCCAAGCCTCGTCGCCGCTTTTGTGTCTCGTTTCCGGTACAAAAATGTTTGTTAAGCTTATGGGACTGAACTACAGGGTCATCAGTCCCTAAACTTACAAACTACTTATGTACTACTTACGAACTAGGACGGCACAAATATCCATGCCCGAGGGGGGATTCGAACCCCCGACCGTAGTGGCCGTGCTGACCATGACTGGAGCGTCTCAGTCACCTCGGCCACCGCGGCCGGCTCTCGTTTCCGTCGTAGGTGTCTGTGGCCGAGTAGAAAGACCAACACACGAATAAAGGATGCACTCTTGTGCAGGTAGGTGACCAGCCAGTAGAACAGCAGAAACTAGAAACACTAGAGTAAATTAGAACGAGATATATATTTTTAGGGACTTAGTAATACTTAACTTTTACATAGCTCAGTACTGCAGAATGCTGATACATAGTTGAGCTAGAGGTCTGCCTAGTGCCTATCCGATGGCCAAGTCTTCACTGGTGCCTATCTGATTCCGAAGTGTTAACTGGTTCCTAACAGTCCCAAGTGAACGATGCGTTCAGTGGTGTCTACGAGCGGCATAGCAGCAGAGGGCGCTCGTGGACGACGTCGTAATAACGCCGCGCCGTGCGTGCATGGTGGCGCGCGGCGAAAGTAGGTGGCACGCACTTTAGACTTGTGCGACACCACATATTTTCGCATTCGATGGAGAATGTTGGCGATTGGAGTTTCGTAAGTAGACCACGCCGCAGCGATAAGCGCCATTGTTGTGATGATTGCCATCCCATGTCCTGTACCATTTCCGCGACGCTGTCTCCTCTGTATCGTGACAAGACAAAACGAACTGAACCTTCTTTGAATTCTTTCGATGTCCTCCGTCAAACCCATCTGATAAGGATCCAACACTGGGCAACAATACTCCATAAAAGGTCGGACAAACATAGTGGTCAAATGTTCGTATAGCTTATGGGGCTTAACTACGGGGCTATCAGTCCCTAAACTTACAAACTACTTACGAACTAGCTAATACTAAGGACGGCACAAATATCCATGCCCGAGTGGTGATTCGAACCCCCGACCGTAGTGGCCGGGCAGACCGTGACTGGCGCGCCTCAGTCCTCTCGGCTACCGCGGCCGGCAAGCGTAGTGTATGCAGTCTCTTTAGTAGTTCTGTTGCATCTTTTAAGGGTTCTGCCAATAAAACGCAGTCTCTCGTTCACCTTCCCCACAACATTATCGACGTGTTCTTCTTCCAGTGTTAATGAAATTTTGCACACTTCAGTTCCAATCCATGAGGACGGTCGTAGTAAGTGTTAGGATCACGTACAACACATAGTTCACGAGATATGACGTCATAAAAAATGAAATGTGCGGAAATCAGCTGCATCAAACGACAGTCTTGCACATTTCCTCCTAAACTATTGGACCGATGTCTACCAAATTTGATGCACATATTGCTTACTGTGAAGTAACAATGCTGTCAGGGTAAGAACCACATATGACTTATGGTTCAAGAGATACAATGTCATAAACAATAAAGATGCAAGTAACAGCCACATAATGCGACGAAACTTCATGAATACGGTGTTGTTGTTGCGATTTTGGTGGGGTCTCTACACCTAGGTCATCAGTCCTTGAATACAGTGTATGAGAACCAGATTACAGATAATTTCAAAGCTTTATTGGCCTTTTTCTCGCATGCAACCATAGGAAAATTATTAAAGGAAAAATGTTCCTCGCTCACTACTTTTCCTCTGTTCGTGGACTAAGACTACGGCATTCGGTGTGACGTTACAATTTATGATTTCTACACTACAAATTGTCGCCGCAGGAAATTTTACAAACAGTATACACAGATATAGTTGAATGTGCCTTAGAAAGTGTATCGCAATACAACACATAGTTCAAGAGATATGAGCACACAACAGTAAAAAATGTTCAAATGTTTGTACAGACTATGGGACTTAACTACGGGGTCATCAGTCCCTAAACTTACAAACTACTTATGGATTACTTACGAACTAGGACGGCACAAATATCCATGCCCGATGGGGGATTCGAACCCCCGACCGTAGTGGCCGTGCAGACCGTGACTGGAGCGCCTCAGTCTCCTCGGCCACCGCGGCCGGCCACAACAGTAACGTTCATACAAAACCGTCCTATCATATACCAACTTTTAATCTACTACTTCTGTACTATTAATTTTATTCGCGACAGATCTTACAGACGTACAGCATTTTGTGTCCCAGCCTTGTCGCCACTTTTGTGTCTCGTTTCCCCGGTTGTCGTAGGTGTCGGTGGCCGAGTAGAAAGAGACCGACACAGGAATAAAGGATGCACGAGTGTGCAGGTACGGAGGTGACCAGCCAGTGGGACAGCAGAAACTAGAAACACTAGAGTAAATTACAACGAGATATATATTTCATAGAGACTTAGTAATACTTAACTTTTACTTAGTTCTTGACTGCAGAATGCTGATACATAGTTTAGATAGAGGCCTGCCTACTGATGATTCCTAGTGCCTATCCGATAGCCAAGTCTTAACTGGTGCCTATCTGATTCCCAAGTCGCCGATGCAGCAGTCGTGACCACGAGCGGAGTTGTAGCAGAGGGCGGTCGTGGCTGACGTAAGAACGCCGCGCCGTGCGTGCATGGCGGCGCGCGGCGGAAGTACGTGGCGCGCACTTCATACTTGTGCGACACCACACAGCACTTCTACAAATGAATATGTAACTGAAAAATAATACAGTTGTACAACATATAACTCAATAAATCTGAGATCGCGTGAATTTAATATGCTATTTGTATTTTGATTACCATTTTTCTTTGTTTGGATACTGCACGTATAATTTTCTACATTATGCAACACTGCCTTATTTCTTATATATTCTCCAACAAATACATAAAAAAAAAGAAAAAGAAAGAAAGATGGTTAGAGAGAGAAGGGGTAAGATAAGTAATAAAGGCAGAAATAAATAAATAAATACCCGGGCAACACCGGATTTTTACCTAGTATCTAATGTTCTTGTTGTGGTCTTCAGTCCGTAGACTGGTTTGATGTAGCTCTCCATGCTACCCTATTCTGTGCAAGTCTCTTCATCTGAGAATACTTTCGGCAAATACCTCCTTTTGAATCTGCTTACTATATTCGTCCCTCGGTCTCCCTCTACGATTGTTACCCCACACGCTTCCTTCCAATGCTAAGTTGACAATTACTTAATGTCTCAGAATGTGTCCCACCAACCTATCTCTTCTCTTCATCAGTATATGCCAGAAACTCCTTTTCTCCCCGATTCGGTTAAGCACCTCATTAGTTACGTGATCTACCCATCTAATTTTCATCATTCGTCTGTAGCACCACATTTCAAAAGCTTCTATCTCTTTTTATCTGAACTCCTTGTCGTCCACGTTTCACTCCCATACAATGCTAACTCTAGACAAATGTTTTCAGGAAAGACTTTCTAACATTTAAATTAACATTGGATGTTAACAAGTTTCGCTTCTTTAGAAACACTTTTTTACAACAGCTATTCTGCATTTAGTATCTTCTTTACTTCGGCCATCAGACGTTATCTTGCTACCCAAATAACAAAATTCATCTACTACTTTTATTGTCTCATTGCCTAATCTAAGTCCTTCAGCATCGCCTGATTTTCTTACATTGCTTTCCATTACCTTCGTTTTACTCTTGTTAATGTTCATCTTATATCTTCCTTTCAAGACACTGTCCATCCCATTCAATTGCTCTTCCAGATTTTTTGGAGTCTCTGACAGAATTACTATGCCGTCAACAAACCGCAATGTTTTTATTACTTCTCCCTGCACTTTAAGCCCTTTCCAAATTTCTCCATCCATTACTTCACTGCCTGCTCAGTGTACAGATTGAACAACATCGGGGAAAGGCTACAACCCTGTCTTACTCACTTCCCAACCTCTGCGTCCCTTTCTTGCCTTTTCGAATCTAATAACCGCTGTCTGGTTTTTGTATAGGTTGAACATAACTCTTCGCTCCCTATATTTTACCCCTGCTACCTTTAGAATTTGGAATAGTGTATTCCAGCCGACATTGTCGAAAGCTTTCTCCAAATCGGCAACGCTAAAAACGTAGGTTTCCCTTTCCTTAGCCTAATTCCTAAGATAAATCGTAATGTCAGTATTGCCTCCCGTGTTCCTACATTTCTCCTAAATCCAAACTGATCTTCCCCGAGGTCGGATTCCACAAGTCCTTCCATTCGTCTGTAAATAATTCGTTTTAGTATTTTGCAACCATGAATTATTAAACTGATAGTTCTGTAATTTTCACATTTGTCTGCACCTGCTTTCTTTGGAATTGGAATTCTGATATTCTTCTTGAAGTCGGAGGGTATTTCCCCTGTCTCATACATCTTGCATACCAGGTGGTAAAATTTTTTCACGACTGGCTCTCCTAACGATATTATCAGTTCAGACAGAATATCATCTACTCCAGCGGCCTTGTTTCGACTCGAGTTCTTCAATGGTCTGTCAAATTCTTCTCATAGTACCATATCTCCTATCTCATCTTCCTCCACTTCGTCTTCCATTTCTAGAATACTGCCTTCAAGTTTATTTTCTTTGTATAGGACTTCTATATATTCCTTCCACAGTTCAGGTTTCAGGTTTGCTTAGTTCTGGTTTTCCATCTGAGTACTTGATATTCATACAGATGCTTTTCTTGTCTCCAAATATTTCCTTTATTTTCTTGTAGACAGTATCTATCTTTCCCCTAGTTATAAATTCTTCTATAGTTCTGCATTTGTCCTCTAGTCACTCCTGCTTTGCCAGTCTGCACTTCCTGTCAATCGCATTTTTCAGACGTTTGTACTCCCTTTAACCTGTATCACTTGCTGAATTTTTATATTTTCTCCTCTCATCAATTAAGTTCAGTATATCCTGTGCTATCCAGGGATTTCTATTAGGCCTTGTCCTTCTGCCTATATGATCCTCTGATGCCTTCACTACCCTATCTCTCAGAGCTACCTATTCTTCTTCTACTGTATTACTTTCCCCCGTTTTTTTTAATCCTTGTCTAATGCTCCCTCTGAAACCCTCAACCACCTCTGGTTCCTTCAATTTGTCGTTCCAATCTCCTAACCTTTCTACCTTTCTGCAGTCTCCTAAGTTTTAATCTGCAGTTCATAACCAATAAGTTATGGTCAGAGTCTTTATCTGCCCCAGCATATGTCTTACAGTTTAAAACCTAGTTTCTATATCTATTCGTTACTATTATAATGTCAAACTGGACCTTCCAGTACCTGGTACCTCTTCCACGTATACAGCTTTCTTTCATGATGATTAAACCAAGTGTTGATGATCATTGTGCTGTGCGCAAAATTCTACCAAGCGATCTCCTCTTTCATACCTTTTTTCCAGTCCATAGTCACCTACTACAGTTCGTTCTCTTCCTTTTCGTACTACCATGTTCTAGTCCCCCATCACAATCAAGTTTTCGTCTCCCTTAACTTTCTGAATGATTTCTTTTATCTCCTCATACATTTCTTCGATATCCTCATCATCGGCCGTGCTAGTTGGCATATAAACTTGCACTACTGTGGTTGGTTTTGGCTTCGTGTCTATCTTTACTACGATAATGCGTTCACTATGCTGTTCATAGTAACTTACCCGCATTCCTATTTCCTTATTCATTATCAGACCTACTCCTGCGTTATCACCAACTGATTATGTATTGATAACCCTGTACTCACCTGACCAGAAATCCTGTTCATCCTGCCTACGATAATGCGTTCACTATGCTGTTCATAGTAACTTACCCGCATTCCTATTTCCTTATTAATTATCAGACCTACTCCTGCGTTATCACCAACTGATTATGTATTGATAACCCTGTACTCACCTGACCAGAAATCCTGTTCATCCTGCCACCGAACTTCACTAATCCCTACCATATCTAACTTTAACCTATTCATTTCTCTTTTCAAATTTTCTAGCTTACCGACTCGATTAAGGTTAGAGCATTCCATGCTGCTACCCGTAGAATGACTGTTTTGTTTTTCTTGATGACGACATCCTCCTGAGTAGTTCCCGCCCGGAGATCCGAATGGGGGACTATTTTACCTCCGGAATACTTTACCCAAGAAGACGCCATCATCATATAGTCATACAGTAGAGCTGCATGTCCTCGGGAGAAGTGACGACTGGTGTTTACCCTTGCTTTCAGCCGTTCGCAGTAACTACATGGCGAAGCCATGTTAGCTGATGTTACAAGGCCAGCTCAGTAAATCATCCAGACTGTTGCCCCTGTAACTACTGAAAAGGCTGCGGCCCCTCTTCAGGAACCACACGTTTGTGTGGCCTCTCCACAGATACCCCTCCACTGTGGTTGCATCTATGGTACGGCTATCTGCAACGTTGGGGCATAGAAGCCACCTCACCTCGGCAATGTATGTGGTTCATAGGGGTGAGTATCTAATGTATAAACATGAATTCACATTCACGGAATGTATTATATTAACCCTTAACCTGAAACAGCGGTCTCTCAGACCCCTCGTTTATTTTAAAGGTCGAGTGTGGCAGCACTGCAAAAAAGCGCGGCTCCCCCTTCCCAGTACCTTCGTCGCAATACTTGTCGCGTGTAAAGCAACAGTCAACCATCAGTTTTGCTTCGTCACTGAAGAGATACAGAGTATTGTTTAGAGGAGTGCGCCAAGTTGTGTGCCTGAGATACCTCATGTTTCATATTACGTACAAGAATTTGGTGGGTCCAATAGACCGCTTGTTTCTAACTATGACATAGTCTGATTTCAGTGGTTGTTATTTTGTAGCATTTTCTTCTTTGCGTGAATATAAGTTATATTTCAGATATAATATGGATCGACTTTCTAAGAAGAGTAACATATCTGCAGCTAATCCAGATTTGGAAGCTTGGGTGCAAGCGCAATTACGGGATATATATGTAGAGGGAAATGTGAACGATGATGACACATTTGATGATTCTGATGATGATCCATATTTCGTGATAGGTGATGGCCACCATGAAACAGAGAGTGAAACTAGTGAAGAAAATGTTTTATTGGAAGAAGAGCCTGGAGTAGTCTGTACTACAGATAATACCGCACAGGAAACAGTTCTTTCATGGTAAAAATAACTTCAAGCGATGATGACACATTGGATGATTCTGATGATGATCCATATTTCGTGATAGGTGATGGCCACCAGGAAACAGAGAGTGAAACTAGTGACGAAAATGTTTTATTGGAAGAAGAGCCTGGAGTAGTCAGTACTACAGATAATACCGCACAGGAAACAGTTCTTTCATGGTAAAAATAACTTCAAGTGGGAACGTTCTGAGCCTGTTAGGACAAGAAGAACACCCGAGCACAACATTCTGAAAGGAGGAATGCCTGGACTAACAGCCAAAAGTCGAAGTTTGGGACGAAGTCCTACTAAATGTCAAATATGGAAGAATTTATATGATGATGACATGATAGATGAAATAGTTTTACATACAAACGTGGAATTGAATACTATAAGGGCAAAGTTGCAGACAACAACTAATCCATACAATTACAGAAATACTGACAACACTGAGATCAAAGCTTTCATAGGTCTTCTAATGATGACCAGTATTCAAATCGTCTCATGAAAATAAGTTTTCTCTTTTCGAAAAAGACCTGACCGGACGTCCTATATTTGTGGTGACAATGTCGGCAAAGCGCTTTGAAATACTTCTAAGCAGCCTGAGATTTGACGATGTGACTATCAGGGAGGAAAGAAAAAAGTCAGATCGCGCAGCTGCAATATCAAAAGTTTTTGATAAATTCATTTTCAATTCTCAGCAATTATACTGTGTAAAAGCCAAAGTTAAAGAAAGTGTTAATATCGACTAGAAAGTATGAAATTTATTTAGAATATGAATTAATTGACTTTACTTTATTTCTGTGAACTAATGTGGAGTTCGTTGACATAATAACGTTAGGTGGTCTGAGAGACCGCATGTTTCTAGTTACGCACATTTCAGAGATGTTTCGGGTTAAGGGTTAAATGCGATTCGGTAAAGATGAAAAGGTGCACCCAGCCGGGATTCGAACCCGGGGGTAGGGCACCTCTGCATGTAACAAATCACAATGTAAATATAATTTGGCAAGCACAAGTGAACGTGTCAACGGGTTGCCAACGTGATGCCGCCACTGAGAACGCTGCTGTTAATGCCGCCGCGGGCAGCTTTGATGCTGCCGCTATTGTTACTGCTATGCTGAAGTTACGAGCCGATTGTTCACAACCAGCAACCCACTGCTTAGCAGGTCAGCGACGCCACCGAGTGGAATCTTATGAACAACAATAATTCAGTTCAACTTTTGGAAATAGTGTGTCATGTTAATTGAACTGCAAAGACCTTTCCATTTTCCTAGAAACATAGAAGCCACGTGATTATTTTACGAGCTGATTATATACACTCCATTTCCAGCACGTTGCTCCTCTTCCATTTTCAAACTAATGTGAGTCTACTCATTTTATTTCTTGTGCAATTGTTTTCGCAGTATAATTGGTTAAATTACAAAAAGTGTAAAAATAAGTCATATGTTAATAAATTCAAAGGCTTCATTTTTTAAAAATCCCCCACCCCCCAGAACCAAATCCTGACTGCGCCACTCCATCTGTCGTATCTGTTCCTTCGGACATGTGCGTAAGAAAAGACACACACAAACACACACACACACACACACACACACACACACACATACATTACAGACCTATATCATAAACGTCAGTTTGCTGTAGAACGCTTGAACATATTCTCCGTTCTAATAAAGTTCCTTGAGAAGGAATAGCTTATGTCCATGCATCAGCACGCCTTCAGGAAGCATCGATCGTGCGAAACCCAGCTTGCCCTTTTCTCTCATGAAATCTCGCGTGCTACGGATAAAGGGCAACAGGCAGATTACATATTTCGAAAGGCGTTTGACACGGTACTGCACTACAGACTACTATCGAAGCTATGGGCTTATGGGACAGGTACCCAAATATGTGAGTGACTCGAAGATTACTTAAGTAATAGAACCCAGTACGTTGTCTTCTATGGCAATTTTTCATCAGAGACTAGGGTATCGTCATACGTACTGAAATGATATATGACAGGACCGCTGTTATTTTCTATCTGTATAAATGATCTCAAGGAATAGACTGAGTTGAAATATACGGCTGTTTGCTGATTATGCTGTGGGATACAAGAAGGTGTGGTTATCAAATAACTGTAGTAGGATGCAGGATGACTTGGACCAAATTTGTAGGTGGTGTGAGGAATGGCAACTAGCGGTAAATGTAGAAAAATGTAAGGTGATGCAGATGAGTAGGAGAATCAATCCCATATTGTTCTATACAGCATTAGTAGTGCGCTGCTTGACAGAGTCGCGTCAATTAAATACCAAGGCGTAACGGCGCACAGTGATATGAAATGGAAAGAACATTTAACGACAGTGAGAAGCATTGTTGCAGACATTTAGAAGGCCAGAACCCATGTAAAAATACGACAGTATGTTTCATTCCGAAAAATACATGATATTTCGTCTAACAATTTAAAAGAAAGCTGAAGCAAAGGAAAGAAGGTTAACTTTGTTTCATTTGAGATAATATAGTTTTGTTACTGTTCGTCAAGGGAGGGGGTCACCAGGATTTTTATTTGCGTGGATATAGACAGAATATTTTTACTTGACAAGGCAGTCACATGTTCGAAAAGGTTCTTCATGAAAGTATTTTCTAGGATTCGCGAATTTTAACTGCTCGTAGCTTTTGAGCATAATTATGCTGTTGGATCTGAACAATACGCAGATAAAGATACAAGGTAAAATTCGTCCTCAGATTGACATTAAGGATCCATATTCGTGTGGCTGATTCCCGTTCGAGAAATCCGCACATCAAATCTAATGTATACCTAAGTGGTCAGTTTATTGATAAACTACACTATAATTGTTGCCACCATTCCTTAGGATGCACGTCATTCTGTGAATTTCCGAAAATTTTGAACTCTTTGCCAGCCAAGAAGTACCGTTATTTGAAATCGAAAGAATCGCGTAAAGGTGTAGATAACGCCAACTATCTGGACGGTCCTGTCCATGGAACAAGCTATTCAAAAATGTTCAAATCTTTGGTAAGCTTAAGGGACTTAACTACGGGGTCATCAGTCCCTAAACTTACAAACTACTTAGGAACTAGCTAACACTAAAGACGGCACAAATATCCATGCCCGAGGGGGGAATCGAACCCCCGACCGTAGTGACCGTGCAGACCGTGACTGAAGCGCGTCAGTCCCCTCGGCCACCGCGGCCGGCAACAAGCTATCTTCTCGTCGTATCCCACATGTATAATCCAATCCTTGTTGCCTCTAGTGGTTTGGATTGCTGCTCAACGCTT
The DNA here is from genome assembly GCA_026315105.1 of Locusta migratoria. NCBI lineage: Eukaryota > Metazoa > Arthropoda > Insecta > Orthoptera > Acrididae > Locusta > Locusta migratoria. The sequence goes on from CM048744.1 coordinate 151,003,602, forward strand.
CTGTAACGGCATAAAACGCGTCATTTTGCCTACCGTCTACAACCTCACCTTCAAGCTTCCTAGCATCACTTTTATGGTGTTAGTTGACTGTCATCTGTCTTAGTTCAAAACTGTCTAAAGCGAGATATTCTTTAGTTTCCGTCAAAGAAACTGGTCCTTCAACATCAGCATTGTTACCAGTCTTGTCGGGCGCTGATGACCTCGATGTTGAGCGCCCTAAAACACCAATCATCATCATCATCATCATCATCATCACCAGTTTTGTTACTCACTTCAGTTACAGTAACTATAAGTTCATCTACTTGTCTATTTAACCGTGATATTTCTTGTGTTTCAATAAGCTGAACACGCGGTTCTAAGATATTAGTGATTCATATTGTTTGTTTACATCGCGTTTGACATGTTGAACATCATATAGAGCGATTGGTAATTCTAACTCCCATGTTCTTGATAATTTCTATAATGCTTTCGAACCGCGAATTACAATTATCTTCCAAGTTCTGAATTCTTTCTTTAACACTTTTGAACTACAAACAACAATTTTCTCCCATGTATTTCATTCTTTCATTCAATTTTGACACAATTATCTGAAGCAATTTATTACTTCTATGGGTGCGGAAGTCGTCTGTTGCATTGTTTATCCTGTCTGTTGTGCCGACGTATTATCTATGGCTTCACTTCCCGAAGCAGAATTATCTGCCACATTTTTTCGTTCCATGTTTGGTGGGAAACAAAGTTTACTGTACTATCACAGGAATTACAACAGCCGGCCGCGGTGGCCGAGGAGACTGAGGCGCTTCAGTCACGGTCTGCACGGCCACTACGGTCGGGGGTTCGAATCCCCCCTCGGGCATGGATATTTGTGCCGTCTTTAGTATAAGGTAGTTCCTAAGTAGTTTGTAAGTTTAGGGACTGATGAGCCCGTAGTTAAGTCCCATAAGCTTAACAAACATTTGAACATTTGAATTTGAATTACAACAATAATTTTCTCAGAATAAACTAGTATTTTCAATTGCTGCCCTAGCCTTATTGATAGCTGTCATTAACAAATAATAGTTTTAACATTATTGTTGTGCCGATACATTTTTACACACCGATCCCCTCCTTACTATTCACACGAATCAAGAGACAATGACTTAACGTTCTCCAAACAGTTATACGTGAAAAATCTTTATGGTATACAATAGAAACAAGTCAGAAATTAGTATCAACTAACTACTGTCACACGGACTACTACTGTTAAATATAATGACTCAGACTACAATAGTTGCATAACAAAGTTAACGAAGAACATCATAACAGAAATCCGACCGTGGTAGGAAGTCGGCAGATGAAACTTTTCCGTCAAATCCGAAATCGTGTTCGGCAACTCGAAATTAAAAGTCATCAGTGATTTAAACGTTGACTGGTAGGAGGAGATGGAACTAGCAGTGCTTTAGTTGGGCCGGTATGGCGTATCGGCTAAAATTCTTTCTTAAATATGTAAAAAAATAGCCCAACTGTAAATTGTCAAGTTAATTTCTGAAAGAAAAATTGGAAAGTTTTAGGTTCGTTCGAGTTGCGAACATAACCGTCGAAGCGTTCAAAATTGTACTTTCGCACAATTCCAATGAAACATGACTGGCCGGCCGCGGTGGCCGAGGGGACTGAGGCGCTAAAGTCACGGTCTGCACGGCCACTACGGTCGGGGGTTCGAATCCCCCTCGGGCATGGATATTTGTGCCGTCCAAGTTCGTAAGTAGTTCATAAGTAGTTTAGGGACTGATGACCCCGTAATTAAGTCCCATAAGACTTACAAACATTTGAACTTTTTTTTTTTTTTTTTTTTTTTTTTTTTTTTTTTTTTTTTTTTTTAATCTGAGTGGTGGTCAAATGCTCGATTTAGCCAATGTAGAGTTCCGACTAGTCTGAACCGAGACAGAGGAAATGCTTCTTACCGACTCCAAAGCGTTTAAGTACTTTGCTCTAAAGAGATAAGCTACTACATACGCAAAATCTTTTGTATGCAATATCGTTGTCTATTCGTTGAAGAAAGCAAGTGCGTAATTCCGACAATGGGGACTAAAATTGGGAGATCTATGTACAAATGCCAGATAGGTCAGTGGCATACCATTCCGAGGCTTCTAAGATAGGGGAGGAGGATGAAGTATTGATTGGTCAAATTTATTAAATGTCCAATTTTCAGATTTCAATCAGACGTCCACGTTCAGATTTCAATATTGGTGGTGGTGTAGTACTCCCAGGTAGCTCAGTGGGACAGGAAATCAGGTCTTTGTTGATGGTCGCTGCATATGGATTGATCAGCGTAAGCCTGGGCCGAGAGTCGTGAGGAGAGATGGGAATTAAGAGCACGTGCCAATCATAATTAATTGGACCTTAATCAGGGACTTGATATCGGTGTTATTCCTCTACTGGAGCATTTGGTAATAATGTCAACATAGTTTACATTTGTGCATGTACTGCACGTAGTCATACAGTGACTCCATGGGGCAGTGATGGTTCGTGCTGTATCACGCGGCATTCTCTGAGAATGCGGGTTATTTACTGCAATAAAAAACTGTGCAGAGGTTTCACCAATAAAGATGCATGGAGCGTGATACAGGTAAATGTACTACAAATCCTGTCATAGCGTCCTCAGTCCTTGGCCAATAGTAGTGTTTCCTCTCTCACTTACAATTTTCTTCATCTCTGCTAATGTGTGTGGATGTCGAAAATGTCGAGTTATACCGAACTTCAGAATCCCTTTTAACTACAGGTCGCAGTATATCCTGCTGAGTAATATAGTTCAAAAGGTCGGAGGAAGGAAACGGTATTACAACAGGACCATGTGTAATTAAGCGCGGTGGTTTTCGAACCAATATTTAGACTGATACTAGCTTTACCTAACTGCATCGGGAAGAAAGAACTGCCATACTAATTCCAGCGTACATGCCGATGCACACTTAGCCGTACCTGACTCGCGCTACTTTGCACAAGAAGCTGCAGCAATTCCGTCAAACGGAAACTTTTTTGATCATACGTTCCATATGTTTCTAAAGCTTATGGGACTTAGCTGCGGGGTCATCAGTCCCTGAACTTACAAACTACTTATGACTAACTTATACTAAAGACCCCACAAACGTCCATGCCCCAGGGGAGGATTCTAACCTCCAACGCGGGAGGCCGCGTGATCCGCAACGTGGCGCTCCAGACCGCTCGGCTACTTCCGCGTGGCCCTTTTTCGATCCTCCTCTATATATTCACGAGAGTTAAGAATTCGACAAACTCGAATTGCATTTGATGCACTCAAATAGTTTGTCTCAGGCTATTGTGAACAACGCAGTGTACCAATTCTAACAGACATCAATAAATTTATTAATGTGCTGCTACTTTTTAGATTTATATTATAATGTTATGGATCCAATGTTGAATTGGCTAACTGTCAAAACAACAAGCTGCAAATTATGGACACCTTTATTACGATATTTTATTACACCTAATAAGTATGACACCACATTATTGTTATATAAGCAGCGTGATATTGCCATGGATGTCATATGGACATTGGATCCATAGCATTATAATATATAACTTTTAAATAACAGCACATTGATATATATGTTGAAGTCTCTTAGAGAAATGTTCTGTGCTGCGGACCCATTGGATTGGGAAACAATGACTCAACTGTTTAGTAGTCTGAAAAATCTGGGCCGGCCCCGGTGGCCGAGGGGCTGAGGCGCTCCAGTCACGGTCTGCACAGCCACTACGGTCGGGGGTTCGAATCCCCCCTCGGGCATGGATATTTGTGTCGTCCTTCGTATTAGTTAGTTCATAAGTAGTTTGTAAGTTTAGGGACTGATGACCCCGTAGTTAAGTTCCATAAGCTATACAAACATTTGAACATTTTTGAAACATCTGGCGTTCCGCCAATATGAGACTACATGTACATATATACTCCGCAGTCCACCGTGATGTGCGTGGCGGAGGGTACACTGTACCACTGATAAGCACTTTCTTTCCTATTCCACTCCCAAGTAGAACGAGGGGGAAAAATGGCTCTGTACGAGCCCTCATTTCTCTTATCTTGTTTTTGTGGTCACTATGCGAAATCTAAGTAGGCGGCAGGAATATCGTACTACAATCACCTTCAAATTCCAACACTCTAAGTTAACAGAATTTCTAGAAAAGAACGTCGTCTTTCCTCTAGCGATCCCCATTTGAGTTCCCGGAGCATTTCTGTGACACTGGTCGAACCTACGAGTAACAAACCTAGCTGCTCACCTCTGAACTGCTTCTATGTCTTCCTTAAAACTGATCAGCTGCGAGGCCCAAACACTTGAACAATACTCAAGACGTGGTCGTACAAATGTTTTATACACGGTCTCCTTGATAGATGAAGTACATTTTACCAAAATTCTCCTAATAAACTGACGTCGGCTGTCCGCCTTACTCACAACTGTCCTTACATGTTCATTCCCTTTCATATCGCTCTCCATTGGTACGCCTAGATATTTTAACGACGCGACTACATCAAGAAGCTCACTACTAATGCTGTATTCGAACATTATGGGATTGTTTTCCCTACTCATGTGCATCACATTACATTTTTCTAGATTTAGAGCTAGCTGCCATTATTCACACCAAATAGAAATTTTGTGTAAGTCTTCCTGTATGCTATTATCCTGCCATATACCACAACAACATCAGCAAACAGCCGCAGCAGCGCGGGAGTAGCCGAGCGGTCTGGAGCGCCACGTTGCGGATCGCGCGGTCTCCCGCGTCGGAGGTTCGAATCCTCCCTCTGGCATGAACGTTTGTGTTGCCTTTACTATAAATTTGTAAGTTTATGGATTAATGACTCCGCAGTTAAGTCCCATGAGCTTTACAAACATTTGAACATTTTTTGAAACAGCCGCAAATTACAAGTTACTCTGTCGATCAAATCATTTATATACATAGAAACTAATAGCGGTCTTATCACACTCCCATGGGGCATGCCTGATGATACACTCGTCTCTGATGAACAGTCTCCGTCGGCATGTTCGTTGCCACTGATCCCCGAGTGGCCAGGGACCAACAATAGGTTTACTCTATTGCTTTTCCCTAGCTCCACCAGAACCCTGTGACATTCTGCAACAATTTTAGACCTTGTTGCAGGAGCTGCCAGTGATCTCAGAGCTGCCTGGCTGTCTGAATAGATATAGATGCTACGATCTTTGTAGCACCTACGCAAATTCTCCTCCACACATGCTCTGATGGCAGTGATTTCGGTCTGGAATACTGAGGCCAGTTTCCCTAGAGAGATGACGCCCTCCAGTCTTGGCTGCATCCCGTATACCCCGGCCCCAAAGCCTTGTTCTGATTTTGACCCGTCAGTGAACCAGACAATATCCCCCGTACGGTGTCGAACTATTTTCTCCCATTGCTCCCTACTTCCAATTGTTATACTGAAAGGCTTGTTGAAGCAGTATGGGGTTATAATATAGTCGGCTGGCATTTCCCCAACCTTTCCTATATTTACCTCACTCACTACTTTAGTGTGTGATTCTGGCCAGAACCTGTCCAGACAATCACCAAGGCAATGATCAAATTGGAGCTACGTAACTGGCTCAGAAGACAGCACGTAGAATATTGGACCAAAGTCTACCAACAAAAACATGGCAAGGTAATGATGCCAAAGCCATGTTTTAAAAGAAGCTCTGCAATCCTGGGCCTGTACAGGAGAGAGATTAGACTCATGGTTGGATTGCTGACAGGCCATGGGAATTTCAAAAAACACCTACATACTATGGGAATAACAGAAGAGGACCCTAAATGTAGGATCTGTGATGACGGTGATGAAACTGCATGACATCTAATCTTCGAATGCATTGAATTGGAGAGCAAAAGGCACAGAACGTTTGGGACAACCAGACCCGAAGGAATTGTGTCTAATAAAGAACTGGTAAAGGGACTCCTTGCACTGTTCAAGGGCATTGGTTGTTTTGTGTCCCAGCCTCGTCGCCGCTTTTGTGTCTCGTTTCCGTCGTAGGTGTCGGTGGCCGAGCAGAAAGAGACCGACACAGGAATAAAGGTAGCACGCGTGTGCAGGTACGGAGGTGAGCAGCCAGTAGGTCAGCAGAAACTAGAAACACTAGAGTAAATTAGAACGAGATATATATTGCACAGAATTTATACAATACTTAACTTTTACATAGCTCAGTAGTGCAGAATGCTGATACATAGTTGAGCTAGAGGCCTGGCTAGTGCCTGTCCGATAGCCAAGTCTTCACTAGTGCCTATCTGATTCCGAAGTGTTAACTGGTTCCTATCTCAGTCCCAAGTGAACGATGTCGTTCAGTGGTGGCCACGAGCGGAGTTGCAGCAGAGGGCGCTCGTGGCTGTCGTCGTAAGAACGCCGCGCCGTGCGTGCATGGCGGCGCGCGGCGAAAGTAGGTGGCGCGCACTTTGTACTTGTGCGACATCACAGGTTGGCTTTACTAGATATACAGGGTGCGATACCGCACAATAAACTTAGTTTAGCAGGTGCGGTGATCACTGTGTCCCCAGTGGTGTAGGGGTCAGCGCAACTGCCTAGAAAGCAGGAGACCCGGTTTCGAATCCCGGCTGGATACACATTTTCAGCTTTGCCCAATCGCAGTTGATGTCATATATTCTATGAATATTAAACTTAGTTTCGGTGCGGGAAGTGGCGGGTTGGACCAAGACTGTTTTGGCCTCCCTGGAAAAATCAAATCAACACTCGCCGTCGAAAAGGGCGTACTGCTTTCTATTACTTAGGAAGTCTTCCAGCCAGTCAAAAATCTGTGAACCTATTCCATACTGCAGTGAAAAACCGCTACGCGCCACGTATTAATACATTGCAGGAAATGGTCAGAGTACCACACGGCGGGTCCGTCCGACAACCGCTGGGACCCGGCGTCTGGCTTTTTTGCGGCACAGCGTTAGCAGCAGCCAATCACGCACTTGGAGGAACTAAATAACGAACTAAGCGCCGGGCTGTGTACCTGCAGCCGGGCTGAGGTCGTTAGAGGCAGGCAGGATTCGGACAAACTCGGCGTTAATTACTCGCCTTAATGAGAGGCGGCTGTGTTTTCGGAGCAGACGTCGATCGCAGCGCAGCAAGGCACACACGCTCGACGGCGCGACCCGCCTAACCGTATCAGCCGCCGTGGTTCATTAGTGGCAGAGGCAGTGGCGCCGTGTTCGTTAACAATTCACCGCCCTGCGGGGCGGGCGATGCTTACTGCTGCCTGACGTGGCCCCGCCTTGTTTTCTGCACTGTAAGTACACTGGCCAAAAGAGCTGGGGGATCAGTTAGTGTATCCTGGTTCTACATCCACATCTACATACATACTCCGCAATTCACCGTAAGCTGCGTGGCGGAGGGTACACTGTACCACTACTAGGCATTTCCTTTCCTATTCCACACCCAAATTGAACGAGAAAAAAAAAAAAAAAAAAGAATGCCTGTATGCCTCCGTACGAGCCCTAATTTCTCTTATCTTGTCTTTGTGATCTTTACGCGAAATGTAAGTAGGCGGCAGCAAGATCGTACTACACTCAGCTTCAAATTCCGGCCCTCTAAATTTACTTAACAGAAATTCACGAAAAGAACGTCGTCTTTCTTCCAGCGATCCCCAATTTAGTTGCCGGAGCATTTCCGTGACACTCGCGCATTGGTCGAACCTACCGGTAACATATCTAGCTGCTCGTCTCTGTCCCGCCTCTATGTCTTCCTTTAAACTGACCTGCTGCGGGTCCCAAACACTTGAGCAATACTCAAGACGTGGTCGTACAAGCGTTTTATACGCGGTCTCCTTTACAGGTGAAGTACATCTTCCCAAAATTCTCCCAATAAACCGATGTCGGCTGTCCGCTTTACTCACAACTGCCCTTACATGCTCGTTCCATTTCATATCGCTCTGCAATGTTACGCCTAGATATTTGAACGATGCGACAGCATCAAGAAGCTCACTACTAATGCTGTATTCGAACATTATGGGATTGTTTTTTCTACTCATGCGCATCACCTTACATTTTTCTACATTGAGACCTAGCTGCCATTCTTCGCACCAACTAGAAATTTTTTTCTAATTCATCCTGTATGCTATTACAGTTATTACAGACGACACCGTCCCATACACCACAGCATCATCAGCAAACAGCCGCAAATTACAACTTACTCTATCCATCAGATCATTTATATAGATAGAAAATAATAGCGGTCCTATCACACTCCCCTGGGGCACGCCTGACGATACACTCGTCTCTGATGAACACTCGCCGTCGAGAACAACGTACTGCGTTCTATTACTTAGGAAGTCTTCCAGGCAGTCACATATCTGTGAACCTATTCCATAAGCTCGTATCTTAGTTAGCAGTCTGCAGTGTGGCACCGCGTCGAATGCCTTTTTGAAGTCGAGAAAAACACAATCCGCCTGTTGCCCTTCATCCATGGCTCGCAAGATGTCATGTGAGAAAGGGGCAAGCTGAGTTTCACATGAACGATGTTTCCTAAACCCGTGCTGATTCATGGAAAGAAGCTTTTCCGTTTCAAGGAAATTTACTATATTCGAACTGAGAATATGCTCCAAAATTCTACATGAAACTGATGTCAATGATATTGGCCTGTAATTGTGTGGGTCAGTTCTCTTTTCTTTCTTATACACGGGAGTCACCTGCGCTTATAAAGTATTGTCATTAGCATAATGATGGATGCATAGGATGACGTGGCCGGAAGACAGCTAAGTCTTTAGCGCCCTTACAAGATAATTAGAAGACGAGTGTGAACTAAGATAAGAGGTATGGAAGAAAAACAGGCAACAGGAAGGTACGTGTTCAAACTAGTCAAGTGGCATGGGAACGACGCAATCACAAAAAGAACTGCATGTCAGCCATTTAAGATGTCCCACTGAAGTACAAAATCGTAAATCTGATCTTAAAGCAATTTCAGGGTACAAGGGACTGTTTACTCATAGAGAGGGGATGGGCCAGCCAGTTTTTAATGCACTAAAACCTCAAGCTTAAATTGTTAGGCAAGAGTCCAGAAAGATCACAAAATTTTAAAATGTCGTTGCGGTGTCGCACAAGTATGAAGTGCGCGCCACGTACTTACGCCGCGCGGGGCCATGCACGCACGGCGCGGCATTCTTGCGACGTCGGCCACGAGCGCCCTCTGCTGCAACTCCGCTCGTGGCCACGACTGCTGCATCGTTCACTTGGGAATCAGATAGGCACCAGTTAAGACTTGGCTATCGGATAGGCACTAGGAATCATCAGTAGGCAGGCCTCTATCTAATCTATTTATCAGCATCTGCAGTCAAGAACTATGTAAAAGTTAAGTATTACTAAGTCTCTATGAAATATATATCTCGTTCTAATTTACTCTAGTGTTTCTAGTTTCTGCTGTCCCACTGGCTGGTCACCTCCGTACCTGCACACGCGTGCATTCTTTATTCCTGTGTCGGTCTCTTTCTCCTAGGGCACCGACACCTACGACAACCGGCGCAAACGAGACACAAAAGTGGCGACGAGTATGGGATACAAGAGTGGCGACGAGGGATACAAAAGTCGTCACACTGGTAATCAGCTAAAGCAGAGGGCAGAGCACCATCAAGATTCGCTGCTGCCCTCTCAGCACGATATAAAATACATTCAACTGAAATATAGCCTACAGTGATTTGCACGCCACAGGCATTACAAAACGGGGGATCTTATCGACAGAGTAAAAAGCCGTCCGTCAAAGGGCAGTGTCCAATTCGTAGACGTGTTAAGGCTACCTCATGCTACCTCAATGACTGACACGAGGTTCACCACGGTCTGACAGTTCGTTTAACCAACAGCACCTTCTTTCCCGTCACTGCCTGCCACAATGCCTCCCACAAATGAAGAAGGGACCTCTGCCGCACCACAGAGTGGATGTTCTGCAGGGAAATGACACATTGTATGATATCACAGCCTCTACAGGCCTCCTTGGCAGCCCTATCAGTCATTTCAAATGTTCAAATGTTTGTAGAGCTTATGGGACTTAACTACGCGGTCATCAGTAACTAAGCTTACACACTACTTATTACCTAGCTTATACTAAAGACGGCACAAACATCCATGTCCGAGGGGGGATTCGAACTCCCGATCGCAGCGACCATGCAGACCGTGACTGGCACGCCGCAAACCGCTCGGCTACTGTGGGCGGCTCAGTCATTTCATTGCCAAGAATGCCGACATGTTCTGGTACCCAACAGAATGATATTTGCTTCCTCCGCTGCTGGAGGGGGTACAGTTTGTCATGTATGACCTGTACTATCTTCTCTGCTGGGTACAAAACTTCTAAAGATGGCAGCGCACTGAGCGAGTCGGAGCACAGAAGAAAACGTGTGCCACGAATACGCTGCATTTGTTCCATTGCCCGCAGGATCGTGTGTAACTCTGCTGACAATACAGAGTATGCCGTTTGGAGACGAATCCTGATGGTGTTGCTCGGGAACACTACGGAGCAGCCTAGGGAGTCCCTCGGTTTGAATCCATCCGCGTAAACCACTATAAAATCTCGATGCTCATCTAAGATGCTAAAAAACATAGATTGAAATGTAAAATCAGAAGTACAAACCTTATTAAAGTGTGTCAAGTCTAAAAATTATCTGGGTCTGTGGAGGAGCCAAGGTCGACATTTACTCGAACTTCTATGTAAAACATTAAAACCGTCACACCCGTATCTGAGAAACAGTCCTTAGCACGAATCCCAAAACCCCTCGTAGCTCGAACCCAATTACGAAGGAGCCTTTCCATAGGCGGCCGAGCAACGGCATTAGAATCAGGTGTACATGGAGTGCACAACGTGATATAAGCCTGGCGCGTCATGAGGAGCTGTCGCCTTATGTGTAGCGGTGGCTCAGCAGCCTCGACGCAAAGGCTTGGTATAGGGCTGGTACGAAAGGCCCCGGTAGCCAACCGAATCCTTTCAGAAAGTGCCCCGCATCCGCAGCTCAGGGTAGTTAAAACAGGAGGAGTACGGTTAAAATGATCACACGCGGACTTCTCTGTAGAAAATATGAAACCGGTCTTCTGCGGCCTTGCGTCCAACCGTCTGTGTTAGATGCAACAGACGAGTTGTCGTTGCAAGGCTGGAGGAAGACAGAAGTCATGAACACTAGACAGGACTTTTCACGACACTCAGCAGTTGATTGATTGATTGAGTGGTTTGGGGTTCAAGGGTCCAAACTACACTGGGCATCGGTCTCTGTTTCCATCCAGAGAGCAAGAAGTTAAAACCAATAACTGTTTGAAATTCTAAAACAATGTGGGGACCACAATGACACCAAAGCTGTCAAATGTCAATGAGATAAAAAGGAACGGAATAACTAAAATGATAGGGGACAAAGATTAAAAATGAATTATCAGAGTTTAGCTGGAGCATCACTAATGGGCAAGAGAAAAGGACGAACACTTAAACAGAATGATAAAAACCACTTGCACGACTAAAATTTAAAACTATCAGCCATTGGGGTGTTGTCAGAAAGCACCAAAAGCAACGTATCAGGGATGTTAAAATTCCATATCAATGCCGACAGTTCAGGACAGTCCAGCAATATGTGTGCCACTGTCAACTGTGAATCTCAACGACACTGTAGAGGATCCTCTCGCCGAAGAAGGTGGCCTGGTGTAAGCCAGGTATGGCCAATGCAGAGCCGGGATATGACGAGATTCTCTGCGGCAGGCTTACAAAGAAGACTTTCAAACATTCGTATTCTCCTTGATGGCCCTTAATTTGTTTGGCACAATCAAATGTTTCCATTCGGAGTTCCAGATCCCAGACACTTTTAAGCGTAAAACTGATCGAAGATCAGCGACTGGGACGCCAATCTCTAGAAGTGGTCTACTAGTAGCCTTCTTAGCAAGCCTATCAACCAGTTCGTTCCCTGGAATTCCAATGTGTCCAAGTGTCCAAACGAAAGTCACCTGAATTCCAAACCAGTGCAGGGATTAGATTGACTCCTGGATAGCCACGACAAAAGGATGGCGAGGGTAACACTCGTCTATGGCTTGTAACCCGCTTAGGGAGTCACCACAGAGGAGGAAGGACTCACCAGAGCAGGAATGGATATGCTCTAGGGCACGGTAGAAAGCCACCAGCTTCGCAGTGTAAACACTGCAGCCCTCTGGTAAAGAGTGCAGTTCAGTATGATCTATATGAGCATATGCCAAGCCAAAAGGACCATAAACTTTCGAGACATCAGTATAACCTATTTTAGAGCCCTGGAAAGCGACGAGAAATGGACAGAAACTGACGGCGGATGGTCTCAGTGTGCACAGAATCTTTTGGTTTATGTGCCAAGTCTAATCAACTTTGTGGTTTCGGTATACACCATTGAGGTGTACGCAAATGAGCCCTGAATAACGGTTGGAAAGGCCAGGATTACAGATCCGGTAGAAGGGAACGAACACGAACAGCAATCTTTTCTCTGATTTGGGCTGTCGTGCTGGGAGTTGGCTCACTGTATCTGGGAAAAGGAGAATATATTTCGGATGCTTCTGCCAACTAGCTATCGGTGCAACGTAATTTGCAAGCAGCTGATAGCGCCGAATCCTCAATGGAGGAATCCCAGCCTCGACAAGTAGCCTATTCACTGGACTTGTCTGGAAAGCTCCTAAAACGAGTCTAACACCGCCGTGGATTATAGGGTCTAGGATCTGCAATGACGACGGTGCTGCAGAACCATAAACAATGCTCGAGTCGTCTAGACTGGACTGTATTAGGGCTTTATAGAGCTGTAGGATAGTGGAGCGGTCTACACCCCAGTTGGTACTACTCAGGCAGCGAAGAGCGTTTACGTGTTGCCAGCTGACGGATGTGAGGGAGCCTAGTCAGCTGGGCATAAAAAACCAAACCAAAAAGCGGTAAGCTTGCACTACATTCAGCAGTTCGTCATTTAGGTAAATTTGTGGATTAGGGTGAGCAATGCGACGGCGATAGAAGTTCATGAGACATGTCTTGGTGGCTGAAAACTGGAATCTATGGGATAGCGCCCAAGGCTGCATCTTGCGAATGGCGGACTCTAGCTGTCGCTCCGCGACACTAATATTAGAGGAACTAAAATAAATACAAAAGTTATCTGGATATAATGAGGGCGATACTGAGGACCCAACTGCTGCTGCTAGGCCATTAATTGCCACTAAAAACAGGGGGTCGCTCAATACTGTCGGACTCCATTTTCTTGAATATGTGGTAAGCTATTTAATGTTCCGACCCTAACCCTAAAAGAACGTAATGTCAAGAAGTTCCGGATAAAGGTTGGGAGTGGGCCCAGGAAGCCCCACTCATGCAATGTCCTGAGGATACGATGTCTCCATGTTGTATCATAGGTCTTTCGCAAATCAAATAACACTGTAACGAGATGTTGACGTTGGGTGAAATCTGTATGCATAGAGGACTGCAGGTAAACGGAATTGTCGGTGTTGGAGCGGCCATGACGGAAACCTCCCTGTCATGGAGCAAGTAGGCCTCTAGACTTTAGAAGCCAACACAGCCGCCGACTCACTATACGTTCTATCAGTTTACAAAATAACGTTTCTGGGGCTGATGGGTCGTCAGCTATTCAAATCACGCGGGTTTTTCCCAGGCTTAATTACGGGGACGATAACTGTTTCCTGTCATTGCGACGGGATACACCATTGTACCGGATGCGATTGTACATGGCTAAAAGATGCTTGTTTTAACATTTTATTATGGACGCGTTCCGGCCGAGGGGTCGTGTCGGGGCTGTGTGTAAGGGTACTGAGCATTGTACATTTCCATGTGGCGAGTCGAAAAGGGCAGTCGCTTTCGTTCTTCGCGATCTTTCATGGCGCGAAAAGGTGACAGATAATTGGCAAATGCAGAACTCTGAGCATAGCGCTCAGCAAGGTGTGGGTCTGTACAAACGTCTCCATTCATAGAGATCCCAGGTGCACCTGGAGCACTCTAGTATCCATACATACGTCTGATTTTCACCTACACCTGGATGGAGAGGTGTGCCATCCAATGGTAGCCACATAACATTGCCAGCACTCTTGCTTACGCCTTCTAATTAACAGGCGCGGAGCCGCTTAAAATAAATAAGATTTTCCACAGACAGATGCCGCCAGTGACGCTGCAGTGCTCGTTTGCCGTCCCTAATTGCCTTGGTGATCTTTGGTGATCACCAGGGCACCGTCCGCGACCTGGGGTATCCCAAAGAACTAGGGATCGCACGTTCAGCTGCAGAAATAATCGCTGCAATAAAACTTTCGGCCAACACATCTATGTCGGCATGTCGTTGCAGTAGAAGTGAACATGTCCCATCAGATTTATTAAGGGCCCATCTAGGTAAACGACCAGGGAAATGACGCTGAGGTAGTGCCAAGAAAATCGGAACGTGGTAACTACCGCACAAGTCGTCATGCACTTTCCAGTGGATAGATGGGAAGAGGCAGGGTAGGCAGGTGTAGGAAACCAAGTTTCCTGCAGGGAAATGAATAGTGCAGGTGAAGTGCTGAGACGCTGTCGTAACTCACCTAATCGTGGAAAACCCCCGCCGCAATTCCACTGGAGAATTTGTTGGATAGTGACTTGAAAGGCCATGATACAAAGGATAGAGAAGATTATTCCATAGGTTCACCTACTGCCGCCGATTGAGAACCTACAGAATCCAGCACCATTCGTTCTGGGGAGTCAGTGAGGGCGAGATCCTCAAGAGATCCTTCCAAAAACCAACAACCAACAACACTGAAAGAGTAGATACCATGAGCCACATAAAGTACGTGGTGACACCATTATTTAAAAAGGAAGGGGATTGAGCTACGATAGTAAAGTCTCGACATCTGTACCACGGCCAGTGATCGTAGTACCACTCCACAAGGGGTTGTGGTCGTTGAAATCGCCCAAAAGAAGGAAAGCTGGGGGAGCTGAGAGACCAGTGCAGCCAAAACATGTTGGGATACTTCTCCAACTGGGGGTAGATAAACACTGCAAATGGTAATATGCACCCTGGTCTTTATCATAACTGCCACAGCTTCTGTAGGTGTTTGGAAAGAAACTGCTTCACTGTATACAGAGGTAAGAACGTAGATACATGCTCCACCTGACACTTGGTCATAATCAGTGCAAATCCTGATAGCCAAGGAAGGCAAGGTATCACATCGTTGGAAACCAAGTTTCTTGCAGGGCGAGGAATAATGCAGGTGAAGTGCTGAGAAGCTGTCGTAACTCACCTAATCGTGGAAAATCCCCGCCGCTATTCCACTAGAGAATTTGATGGTTAATGACTTGAAAGACCATGATACAAAGGATAGAGAAGATTATTCCATAGGTTCACCTACTGCCGCCGATTGAGAGAGTGAGGGAGAGATCCTCAGGAGATCCAAGGATCTCCATCTCATCTTCAGAGGCACAAAAAGTATGAAGTTGTGGCTTATGTGCCACTGTGCATTCTTTTTTCTTCTGCTTTTTAGTTGTCTTGGGCTATCGCTGACCCTTCGGTTTCAGGGGCTGCAAGGGCTTCTCTGAATTAGCTTCAGAAGCCGATGATGATCAGGAGGCCCCTCGACCAGCGACCTGTGGATACTTCAGCCACTGGCTAGAATTTCTTTTTTCACTGTGAGAACCCTCTGAAGGGAGTGTCCCGAGGGTCCCCTTCCTAGCGTTAGACATGGCTGTTGTTTCTCCGGCTGGGGGTGGGGACTGATGTCCCCAAAGGTTTGGGGAAAATTGGTTCCACAGGTGGTGTTGTGCAAGCAAGAGAAGGAGGGCCCCTAACCTGCAAGGGGGCAGGCTGAGAGTTATGCCTTATGGCCTACAGAAGATTGTTGAACCTTTGTTACAGTCGTCCCCAGAGAGGATGCAGACGGTGTGACAGCTGCAGCAAAGAAAGTGACCATGGTTACAGGATCAAGCCACTCGTATTTTTTCCTTGTTTGTGTGTAGGTCAGTCGGTCCAAAGTATTTATTTTCATAATTTTCCGCTCTTTGCAGACAATGGTACAGTACGACGAGCAGGGTGCATGGTGATCTCCACAGATGACACAAATGGGTGGCGGGGTACACGGTGCATCCAGATGAGATGAGCGCCCACAGAACTTGTATGTCAGGCTGGAGGTACATCACGAAGACATGTGACCAAATTCCAGCACTTACAGCACCTCATTGGGGGAGGAATAAATGGCTTGACATCACATCGGTAAATGTGACCTTTTCGGGCATTGTGTCACCCTCAAAGACCAAGATGAATGCACCTGTGGCAACCCTATGATGTTTTGGTCCCCTATAGACTTGTACAATGAAGTGAAGCACTCGTTGTTGTAGACTGTCAAGCAATTCCTCATCAGACTGTCAGACTGTAGCAAAAGGTCTCGGTGGCTGCTGCTGCTGCTGCTGTTGTTGTTGTTGTTTAGAGGGGACTAGACAGCTTAGTTATCAGTCCCTGTTGCGAGCAAAGGCAATACAGTGTACTGCAAGTAGAAAGAAAACTAGCGAAGACTCACACAGTAGAGAAAACCACAAGGGGTAAATAATTGTAAGGAACATTTAGCTTGGATCACAAAGAAGAAAACTCAAAGAGGAAAGTAAGCGTAGCTGGGCTAAAATGTTACAGCAGAATATTGTGGCTGGCTGATCACGAGGATAACAGATGAGTCAGTTACTCTGCACATTTCTAAATCTATGAGTAAAAGCAGGTCAGACAAGGCAGAATAAAAACAGATTAAAATCAACGAAAGGTGGGTGCCTGAGAGATCGGGCTTACCTCCCCACATTTAGATCAAATGATAAAACCTAGCTGAAAGAATAAAACGTAAAACACGGTCAGATGTAGTAGCGTCGTCTCCAAGCATAAAATGAAGCGCAGCTGGCAAGTCAAAAGAATGTCGCAAGGCAGCAAAAAGTGGACAGTCCAACACAATGTGGAGCATTGTCAATAAAGTGCCGCAGCGACATTGTGGCGGATCATCCCGTCCAAGTTGATGACCATGTATCATTCATGTGTGACCAATACGCAGGCGGCAATGGACAACTGACTCCTTCTGAGAGGCCCTCAGTGAGGACTTCCATGATGTTGCAGAAATTTTCACTGCATGGCTGCATGGAGCTTGTTTGGGGCACTCGAGTCAGTGCACACAGTGTTTCAAAGCCCTAGTATATTCTGGTATAACTCCAGTCGGAGGTCCTTCTACTGAAGACCAATTTATAAGGAGCTTGAAGCTATTGCCTGCTTAGCCAGCTGATCAATGTGTTCGTTCTTCGAAATTCCAATGTGGCCCGGGGTCAACATTAAGACCACAAAGCGACCAGACTGAATTGACCTCACCAAGGATTGTGTTGGAAAACACTGGTCAAGGGCCTGCAAGCCGCTCATAGAGATGCTACAGATAACGTACGACTCCCCAGGGCAGACTCTTAGGTGCTCAAGGGCCTAACTAATAGCGATCAGCTCCACAATAAAGATACTACTCTTGCAGAGTAATCACTGCTGTTCAATGTGCTCAGCATGGGCATAGGAATACACACCATGGGCATCAACTAGAGACCCATGTGTGTATACGATTTCCGTGCCGTGGAGAGAATCAAGTACTGCCTAAAACAGGTGGTGGAGATTCACGGTACAAGTCCAACCGAAGCTGCGGACGCGGTACAGACCAAGGAGGGGCATGGGAAGGGTAGTGAAAAGTGGGAGGGATGGGAAGGGATTCCAGTGATGAGTGTAGGGAAAGAACACGAACTGCAGTCGGTAGACCCAACCTCGGCACTCGTCATAGGGAAGGAAGGGTAACATCTGGAAAGAGAAGCCTGTAATTTGGGCGTTGAGGTGAGGCGTGTACATGGGCAACATAGGAAGCGTCAAATGTGCCGGCGGAACCATAGGGGATGAACCCCTGCTTCGGCTAGCAGACAAGTCACCACACTTGTGCGAAAGGCCCCTGTTGCCAAACGGAGGCCACTATGTAGGACTGGGTCCATGACCTGTAGTGATAAAGGCGCTGAAGAGTCATAAACCATAGTCCTGTAGTCCAGGTGCGATTGTATGAGAGCCTTGTAGAGCTGTAGGAGCGTTGAGTGTGAGGCTCCCCAAGCAATGTGGCAGAGACAGCAAATAATGTTAAGATGCTTCCAGTATTTCCCTCGCAGCTGACGAAGATGTGTCTGCCAAGTAAGCCGGGCATCAAAGACCATACCGAGGAAGCGGTGTGTTTCTACAAAGTGAAGGAGTTAATTACCCAGGTGCAACTCTGGATCTAGGTGAAACGCCTGACGGCGACAGAAGTGCATTACTCGGTTCTTAGAGCCTGACAAGTGGAAACAATGGGCTGAGGCCCATGACTGTGCCTTTCTAATGGTTCCCTGCAGCTGCCCTTCAGTGACACCACTGGTGGTGAAACGAAAGTAGATGTAAAAATCATCCGCAAATAGGAAGGAGGAAACTGATGACCCAACTGCTGCTGCAAGACCGTTGATATGCAATGAGGAAGAGGGGGACACTGAGAATAGAACCTTGTGGGACACCATTCTTCTAGATATGAGGTGAGCTGAGACAGGTGCCTATACGAACCTGAAAAGAGTGCAAGCCCCAACTGTGCACCATAGCCAGGATATGGTGGCGCCAGGTATGTCATACGCCATTTGCAGATCAAAGGAGACCCCAACGAGATGCTCACGCCTGGTGAAGGCAGTGCGAATAGCCTATTCCAGCGAGACGAGGTTGTCAATGACGGATCGGCCTTGATAGAAGCCCCCTTATTGTGGGACAAGGAGTGCCCAGTCTTCAAGGATCCGCATGAACAGCTGACTCACCATACATTCAAGTAGCTTACAGAGAACGGTAGTGAGGCTGATCAGGCGGTAACTTTCAGCCACCAATGGATCCGCTCCAGGTTTCACCACTTTGATGAGGGTGCTTTCCTGCCACTGTGATGGGAAAACCCCATCTGCCCAGATATGGTTAAACAGGGTGAGTAGCTGATGTTGAAATTCAGCCAACAGGTGATGGAGGAATTGGCGGTGTACCTGGTCTGGTCTTGTAGAGGTATGAGGGGTTGCAACAGGAGCAGTTTCAAACTCCCACTCGATAAATGGGGCGTTGTAGAGTTCCTGGCGGCGTGTGCGGAACGATAACTACTTTCTCTCGATCATCTCTTTGAAGGTGCGGAAATCAGCACGGTAAGTTTCAATTGCAGAGCAAAGTGCATAGTGCTCTGCCATATACTCGGCTATGGCTTGTGGGTCACCCTGGATGGTGAGCGATGGGATTCCTGAGGGTGGGCGATATCCGAAGAGGCGCCGTACTTGGATCCAGAGGCTACAAACCTCTCCCAGGAATCCTATTTACTCTGCCGAATCAACTGCCGAGCTCGTGCACGGAGCCGTTTAAAGGCGATTAGGTTCTCGATAGAAGGATGTCACTGGAGTCGCTGAAATGCAAGCTGACGTTTTCGAATGGTCTCAGCGATCTACTATGTCCACCAAGGAATCGACTTACATCAGAGTGAGCCAGATGTGGTTGGGACAGTTTCCGCAGCTGCGGAAACAATGGCCTTCGTGACTTGCTGGCCAGCCACTTCAGCACAATCCAGAAGCGGAGTCGAAACCACTGCAGCCAAAGCATATGCTGGCCAGTCAGCCCTATGGAGCGACCACAGAGGAAGACGGTTGGCGGCTTGAGTCTGTGGGAGCGGCAAAATAATGGGAAAATGATCGCTGCTACAGAGATCATTATAGACTTTCTAATTCAGACAAGGAGAAGACTCGGGCTACAGATAGACAATCGATGGTTGAGTACGTGCTGTGAGCTACGCTAAAGTGCGTGGGAACACCCGTATTGAGGAGGCAAACTTTGTACTGTGTCAGGTGCATCTCTACATCCCTACTCTGAGCCAAGGTCTGCATACCACCCCACAGATGGTGGAGGGCATTAAGGTCCCCCAAAAGGAGAAACGGTGAGGAATGTTGCTCGTTCAAGACAACAAAGTCAGTATGATAAACAACCTCACCTGGAGGGAGATACATGGAACAGATTGTTGGTTCCTGCCTAACTCGGATCCTAACAGCCATTGCCTCAAGATTCTTGGTGAGGATACAGCTGCACTAGGGACAATGGCAAGGACATAGAGGCAAACACCTCCATAGGTCCTGCCATAGAAAGGACGATTTTCAAAATATCCCTGATAGCCACGTAGGTCAGGGGTCCTCTGAACAGGAAACCAGGTTTTCCGTAACGCTATGCAGAGCATAGGGAATTGGCACAGGAACTGTTGCAGCTCAGCTATATGGAGGAAAAAACGCTGCACTTCCACCGGTGAATAACGCGTTTACTGAGCTGAAAGGCCATATTGGGAAAGGTAAGAACGTTAGTCCAGTTAATCAACTGCTGCGGACGGTTGAGTGTGCAGAGGTGGAAGAAGAGCAAGAAGCCCTTCTGCCAGCAGGTTGTGGATCCTTTCGCCGTTACCTGGGATCCTATGGTGCAGTGGGAGAAGCCTCAGAAAGGAGTGTCACGAGGGACCCTTTCTGAGCGAGAGGAGCCAGATGAGGCTGTTCCTTCTCCAGCTAGGATGTGGGGACTGTTTTCTGCAGTGGTTGGGGTGAAGTGGCACCCATACGCGGTAGTGGGGGTGCAATGTGAGGAGTATCCCCAACCTTCAAGGGAACATATGAGCTTTGACAGCACTTTCGGCCCAAAGTGCTTGCAAGGTAGGTGCTATCGTCATCAAAATAGGTGGCGATGATGTAACTGTAGCGAAAGACGTTGTCCTGGGAACCGTATGAGCTGTTGATATTTTTTATGTGCCTCCGTATATGCCAGATAATGTAGGGTCTTATTTCCAATTTTTTTTTACTCTTTGAGGAGCACAATACAGTCTGGAGAACAGGGTGGAAGGTGCTGCCCACAGTTTACACAAATAGGTGGGGGAATACACAGAGCGTCTGGATGTGATGGAAGTCTGCATTCCCTACATGTGAGGTTATAGTTACATTTGGAGGACATATGCCAGAATTACCAGCATTTGAAACACTGCCCAAGGGGAGGCTTTACGTCACACCGGTTAATCATGACTTTGACCTTTTTGAGCAATGTATCGCCGTCAAAGGCCAAGATGAAAGCACCGGTGGCAACCGTATGATCCTTCGGACCCTTATTCATGCGAAGGATGATGTTGACCCCAGTTTCTCTAGGTTGCTACGCAATTCTTCATCAGATAGTAAAAGAACACCCTGGATCATGTTTACCGATTTGTGGGGTGTTATAATGACCGGAACATCACACAGCTTGTTTCAAGCAAGGAATTCTTTCGATTGGATGGATGATGCTGCTTTGATCAAAATTGAACCGTTCCTCATCTTTGACATGCCTGAGACTTCGCCATACTAATGTTCGAGGTTTTCTACAAAGAAAAGTGGCTTCATCATCATGAAAGTGTCCCCATCTGTTCTACTACAAACAAGATACTTAGCAGAGGAAGACTCGTTCCCGTCTTTAGCCCACCGTTCATCCCAAGGGGTAGCCATGGAAGGGAACTTTTGAGGGTCTTATGATGCTGCATTAAAGGCAACTCTTCCAAGCTTTGAGACAGTGGTTAAATGCCAACCAGAGGTTGTACTTCATCCAAAGCCCTGCTTGTCTGGATAAGTCTTATACAACTGAGGTGCAGGGGGTCCCCAGTGACTGTTCAACCTGAACAGCAATGCATCTGCTCGGCATGTAGCGCACCTAGATATTGATGTCTTTTTTTTTTTTTTTTTTTTTTTTTTTTTTTTTTTTTTTTTTTTTGTAATGGAAGTTTCTACCGTCCTATGACCTGTGTGATTAACCCAATATGCCGCTCCAAACGTACAACTTTCCACTGACGCACCGAGCGATGTTCGCTGATGCACACACAGACCTTATGGTGTGGTGGACTTTTAGCATGACACAGTCCACAGCTCACGATCCTGGGTTTGCCAAGCCCATACTTACCCGAAGCTATCACATGGAGAGCCATAGGAACGTTGGAAGCAGGACAGGCAGAAGGAGGCGGTTGCAGCTATTGGTGTGTCCCAAAGTGTAATTCCTAGGATCTAGACGCCATTTCAGATAACAGGAACCGTTAAAAGAAGGCCAAAGTCGTCCGCTGGTAACATCAGCAAAAGATGACCATTATCTCCAGTTAACTGCCTGTCGAGACAGAAGGTGTAACACCCTCCAGGCAGCAATACGACGTGCAATATCAACACAAACAGTCCAAGATAACCTTGGAGAATGTGGTCTCTACGCACAGAGGACTAAGGTGGGTGCCACACTAAATCCATTACACCACTTATATCACACAATCTGGGTGGGCGGCATCAGGATTGGCCCCTCAGGGGCTCAGCACTAATTGGCTGAGTACGGGCTTGGTGAACCCAGGGATCTCAGCTGTAGGCTGTGTCGTGCCAACAGTTCGCTATAGAGTAAGCTTTGTGCATGCTTCAATGACCTTCTTTCGGCGCGACTTTGGAACGTTGTATGTTTCAGATCTAGGGGATCTTGGCTTAATCGCACAGATCACGAGGACAGTACAAACCTCTATAAAATAACCTCAATCTCAAGGTGTGCTACGTGCCGAGGAGATGCTTGTATAAGACTTATGTAGGCATGCCTTTAGATCCCTAGATGCTGAAGGGATGAGAATGAAACGAGCCAACAACAGCGTTGCAGGACGTAGAACCGGTGTCTCTTAGTGTGACAAGACAGAATTTAGAATATGACACCAAAACGTTTCGTTGCCTTGCCACCACATGGGAAGAACATAGGGATCTAAATCGTTCTGAACCATAATCGACACAAAGTCTGTGCCCATACTGATGGTGAGTCCATTACATCCACAAAATATTAGTTTTTTGTTGACCATCTTGAAGATCAGTTCGGTGAAGTGGCTTCATTTCCAGAGATGAGGAGTGGGGCCATTCTGATACAGACGGCATCCCCAGCCCAGTCGCAGGCATTACTTGCCTGTCATAGGCTGGGTGATATTCCAGTGAGTATCATGGACCACAAACTCTTAAACATGGTCCAGGGTCTTATCCATTATAGAGATCTCTTGTTCGAGACTGATGAAGAGCTGCGAGCAAACCTGCTACGATGAGGGGTTCACTTTGTCCGGCAGGTGTACAGGGGAACTAAACACAGCAGGGTTGCGACCAGTGCTTTTATCTTGGCCTTCGAAGGTGATACACTGCCTGAGAAGGTCAAGATAATTATATACTGGTGTGATGTAAAGCCACATGTCCCTCCCCCTATGAGGTGTTTTCAGTGCTGGATGTTCAGACACTTGTTGTGCCAATGCACTTCCAGCCCTACCTGCAGGGAATGTGGGTGGCCATTACACCCGGTCACCCCATGTACACGACCTCCCCTTTGTGTTAATTGTGGGTGACATCATCCACCATGCTCGTCAAACTGCAGTATCTTATTCAAGAAAGGAAAACAATGGAAATAAAGACCCTGAATCGGCTCACTTTCTCTGAGGCGTGAAAGAAGTACGAGTGGCTTCACCCTGTACACATGTCTACATTTTTTGCCGCAGCAACAGTGGCACCAGCTTCTTTGAAAACGGCATGACCAGTGTTCTCTCCATCTGTGGGCCCTGCAGGCCATCGACCTTTCACATCTTCATCCATTGCTGCCCCAACACCTGTAGGAGCAATATTCATCCCCCCTACCATTGGGGCCTCTGGTCCCCACACCCAGCCAGAGAAGCAACAGACTTACCCGGCCCCTCTGGCTCGGAAGGGGTCCCTTGGGACACTCCATCCCGAGGCTTCCACGAGTAGATTAGAGGATCCCAGCCAGAAGCTGCAGGATCCACCCACCCCCAGTTGTCGAGCTTCCCAATCGACATCAGGCCCTGTAACCACACGTGAGAAGTCCTCCCAGCCCTTAAAACCGAAAGGGCAGCGAGAGGCTAAAAACAGAAAGCCCAAGAAGGACTCCTCGGTTACTTCAAAATCACAGATCCATACATAATCTGCCTCAGAAGACGAGTTGGAGATCCTCACATCTCCTGAGGATCTGGATCTCACTGAGATGCTTGAGCCAAGGCCCCTAGATGATGTATATGTGCAACACCTGGCAGAACGCAAATCTTTGGACTGACGATCTTCTGTCATACATTATGGCCTTCCAGTAAGGAGTTAAATTCTTAAATGGAATTGTGGAGGGTTTTTCAGTCGTCTAGCTGATCTGCAGCAGTTGTTGTGCCGATTTCCTGTGCTCTGTTTGGCATTACATGAAAGACGGTTTTCTGTCCTGTGGAGCCCTGACCTTCAGGGCTATTGGGGCTTCTATAAGAACCACCCCATTTACAACAAAGTCTCTGATGGTGTCTGTGTTTACGTCCTTTCTACAGTCCGCATTGCCCTTGTGCCTCTCCTCACAGCCCTTGAGGCGGTGGCTGCCAGAATCCCGGCAATGAGGGAACTTACCCTCTGTTATCTCTATCTCTCTCATAGGTGAGGTCGTCTCTCCTGCTGACCTTGCTGCCTTGGTCGACCAACTTCCCCCACCATTCCTCCTTTTGGGAAACTTCACTGCTCACCACAGTTTTTTGACTGGAACTGAGTTCTCCCGCCATGGTAGGGATGTCGAGACTGTACTGGCACAGGAGGATGTCTGTGTCCTAAACACAGATGCACCATCACACTTCAGCATGGCACATGGCACATACTCAGCTATTGACCTCTCTATTTGCAGCCCAAGCCTTATCCCCCATCTCAGCTGGAAGGTACATGATTATCTATGTGGTAGCGACCACTTCCACATTCTCCTCTCTCTGCCTCAGTTTCAACCTGCTTATCGGCCATCCCAATGGTCACTCTACAGAACAGATTGCCCAGTCTTCACCTCGGCTGCTGTGATAGCTTCTCCACTTCCCACGGATATTGATATGGCGGTTCACCAAGTAACTGCGTCCATCGTTTCTGCCGCTGAAGCCACGGTCCCAAGTTCTCGTGGCTTGCTAATACGGAAATCAGTGCCTTGGTGGCAATCCAGGAATGTCGGTGAGCACTCCAGCGCCACAGGCAGAGAGTGCTGGACTCTTGGGAGCAGTATGTTGCAACCATAGGCTCTCATGCCTCCTCATCGTGAGTTTGGTTGCAAGTATGACGCATATTTGGACACCACCCACCATCTGGCATCCCCTGTCTGCAATCGCAGGGTACTCTATGCACTGACCCCACCGCTAGCACAGAGCACATGGTAGAACATTTCAAACATTGTTCTGCAACGGCAGCCTATAGCGCACAATTCCGCTCCTTTAAACTCAGGGGCTCAGCATTAATTTGCTGTGTACTGGCTTGGCGAACCCGGGTTCCCGAGCTGTGGACTGTATCGCGCTAACAGTCCGCTACACCGTAAGCTATGTGCATGCTTCAACGACCATCGTTCGATGCGGCGGTGGAGCGTTGTATGTTTGTGTTAAATAGGGGCGGATTGCGGATTGTAGTTTCAACCAGTTATTCTGAAGAGTACTTCCTCCCTGTTAATGCCCCTAAGATTTTATCGATGTGTGGCGAAACTTCGGTCATCAATGTAGTTTTAAAAATAAAAGAATGCGAACACTCACCATGGTGAAGCGAACATGACCTTTTCTTTAAGGCTACTCCCAGGAGAGAAAAACGTATCATTTGTATATCATTTCTTTTGTGTTAATTTGTAAACTTTTTGTTTATGCATGTATTGTTGACCTCTCATATGAATGATCAATCTTTTTTTCTTGCATACCGCCTTCTTTTCTATTTTTAAATGTTGTTTAAATAATTTAAAATCTTTGTTCATCTTGTATTATTGTGTCTTAATTTATCATTTGTTTGAAAATGCCTATGATGTGCCTACAATACCCAGAATTTGTAGATTTTTTTGTATTTGATGTTCTCATAATGTCTGTGTGTAAATAATTTTAATGTGGATCCAAACCAGTATAACAGGATTGGTTTCAGACTATTTATCGTCCCTAAGCGTAGGGTGATGAAACACGTCCACGGAATATGTGGTTGTGTCCCATTGTGATTTATTCATTAACCTTAAGTGTTTCTGCACCATTAATGTTATCTATATGTGTGCTAATTATTTTATTCTTTTTATTAATGATCAATGCCCCATGTCTATATATGTTTGCTCCATATGTTTCCACCCTTGTGATTGAAGATGTGTGTTCATGAGAATGTGGAAGGTTGCTTTCAATATTGACTGACTGCCATGCAGTGGCTTATAGTCACCGCCTCCCGCTTTAGGCCTCGTTTTGATGTAGTTAAGAACACATGGCTTTGTTTGTCATCTGTGCCGGTGTCTGCTGGGCTACCAGAGACAAGCTTACTTGGCAAGATGGCGAGGTAGTCATGTTCTTAGTGTCATACCAACCTAATCTTGGACGAAAAAGAGGTGTAGGATACCTCTCTGGTAGTGGATGTCGAGGGAATTGTCTTCTTCAAGTAGCAAGGGTTGGTAGACAAGAGGCTCTCAACGAACACTGCATCGCCTTCAGCGCACTCTATATCTAGTGTATGGCAGGGGAAGATTTTACTGTGGCCTTAGAGCTTCAATCTTGACTCTTCATACTGGCTCCGACGACTGTGGAAGGAAGTACTCTGCCGAATCATGCAGAGGGAAAGGCATGCTGTTAGAACTTTTCTTTGTGTTTCATTATTTGCTTTTTCATTCTGTTGATGACTGTGTCTCCAGTTTTGCTCAAGTTAGAATACTCGTGTGTGGCCTTCAACCCTTGTTTAAACATCGTGTGTTTGAATTTCCTTGCTGTTTTTAACTAAGATCCATGTCATGTCTGTATCCGTGGGTATGCTAAATATTTCTCAGATTTTCTTGCTTGATTCCTTCTTTCCAGTTTTTTATGACCGATTGCACCACATGCTGTCATAACGGTCGTCACTTCAGACTTCAGCCATGCTTTTATTAATACTAGCTTTCTTCTATATGAATTCTCACATGTGCTTCACTTCCTTATTTTAAATTAATTTCTGTTTGTAAAGGTGTATGTAAATCAGCGTGGTCACCCACCATGTGGTACTTAAGAATAGTGAGCTGCCGGCCGCAGTGGTCGAGGGGACTGAGGCACTCCAGTCACGGTCTGCACAGCCGCTACGGTCGGGGGTTCAAATCCCCCCTCGGGCATGGATATTTGTGCCGTCCATAGTATTAGTTAGTTCATAATTAGTTTGTAAGTTTAGGGACTGATGACCCCATAGTTAAGTCCCTTAAGCAATACAAACATTTGAACATTTTTGAATTTGAATAGTGATCCACTTCCTTCCCATACATGATTGCGTTTAGTGCACAGTGTACTTAATTTGTGATCAAAACACCCACCATCTCGTCAAAACGCCACCGACGCTTTGTTTCGCCGCTGCTTTCGGGTGTTCCCACGTTGTAATGTACCGCCAAGCATTATGCATGTGTGTGAAT
Source organism: Locusta migratoria (assembly GCA_026315105.1). Taxonomy (NCBI): domain Eukaryota; kingdom Metazoa; phylum Arthropoda; class Insecta; order Orthoptera; family Acrididae; genus Locusta; species Locusta migratoria. The sequence continues at coordinate 151,031,021 of CM048744.1, forward strand.
GAATGAATGTGTTTTCTGCTACCCATTGTGTGTTTGCAAGTTTCCTCTCATATTACCTCCATATTCATAAAGGGCAGAAACAATTTTAGTATTGGCAGTAATTATATGATTTAATTCACTTTTTGTACTAGGCGTGTGATTAATTTGGTCTTCCCACAATTTGTCACTCGTTAATTTTTTGAATAGTTTATGATTTTAAAGTATCAGACCCCTGCTTTATGATTTCATGTTCCCCATCCCATGTTTAATTGTCTATTCATTTATTTTTAACATTGATTTTGTGTTTGTTAAAACGTTGGCTTCTCCCTTAAGAAGTGAGCAGTTAGATAAATTTCTATTGTTCATGTACTGTGGCCACTCATAAAGTAATTTAGAGCAGCAGTGAGCGTTTCAACTTACATTTGCAGATCTCAACAGCTTGAGATTTTGCTTCCAGAACATAACTTTCAAAGGTTGGATGTCAACACAGACTGGAAGGCCTGGCTACCAGCTGGAGAATGGGCCTTTAGCCACTGGCTGACATCTGGCTGTGTCGAAGCTGGAGCTGTGGAAAGGGTCACCTCAAGAGACTCTTTCCATGTGGGAGGAGATCGACGTACATCCAGGTTGTCAGTGGGCACAGTAGGAGGTGATGCGAGGGGCGCATCAGGCCCTTTGCCTGAAGGAAGAGCTGGAGAATGAGACATTTCTCTGGAGGAGAGAAGGGCTTCACTGATCCCATTAAAGTGGGAGGCAAAAGCCTCGCAGAAGAAGAGATGGCCAAGGCTTCTGGGGAGCCAAGGCTTACTGATATCCCAAAGAGCCCACAGAAGGGGTTAGAGTAGGTCGGGCACCAACTCCCAATGGAGGCGCTGCCACCATGGTTGCATCATATGTAGACACCATGGAGACAAGATGTTGTTTCTCATACTTTCGACAGGCCTCAGAATATGACGATCGAGCGTCTTGTACTCTACAATTTTACCTTCCTTGTGGAAAACGAGACAGTCCGGTGAACAAGGCGAATAGTGGCCACTGCAGTTAACACCAGAAGGTGGTGGCGTGCAAGGGGCATCTGCATATGAGGGTTGGGCACAGTCCCGACAAGTTGGGGACGCATCACAACGGGACGATATGTGTCCAAACCGCCAGCACTTGAAACAGCGTATAGGTGGAGGGATGTACCGTCAGACATCAGACCTGTATATCATCACCTTGTCCTTCTTGGGCAAGGTATCGCCGCCGAAGGCCAAGATGAATGCCCCATATGACACCCTATTGTCTTTTGGACCCCCCCCCCCCCCCCCGGAAGGACACAGTGGACAAAATGGATACCACGTAGTTGCCAGTTCTCAAAGTTTGATTGCAGCAAAAGATTGCAGTGGAAAATAACTCTCTGGACCAGGTTCATGCTACTGTGTGGTGTTATGTATACTGGAATATCGCCAACTTATTGCATGTGAGTAGAGCCCGTGACTGAGCTGTGCACTCCGCCTGTATCAGAACTGATCCATCGCGCATTTTAAACATACCCGCCAGCTCACCGAACTTGTTCTCAAGATTACGAACAAAAAACATAGGCTTGGTCGTCTGAAATGAACCCACAACAAATTAAAAATTTGGGAACATACGGTTCAGTCTCTTTAGCCCCATGGTCCCCCTGAGGCGAATTCAGGAGAGGGGATGATAGGGGTCATAGGGAGCAGCATTAAATTTTGCACGCTTTGAGACACCTGTTGTACCAGGATTTTGATAAGTGGATTTATTTCGCTTTATTGTGAATCACTCCAAGCAGGGGTTCTCCTCATAGGCCCCATACAGCTGCAGCAAGTGTTACTTGGCAGGATGACAATTTCTGGGAATCCTGATGCTCCACAACGACAAGCATCTACTCCTTGGCCTGCAAGAGGAGTTTGCAGCTCGAGCAATGGAAGTGTGTCCCTGTGTAGTCAGGGGGCTACAACCAGAACGGTACATGATTATCCCCATCACAATGGCTGGCTGCTGTGCTTGATTTCTGGTGCTAAAGGAACCATTATGTTATCAGTCCATGAGTTGACAGTACACAATGGGCGCAATTCGTATATCGTAGCCCGTTTGCACCCTTATTTCCACCCAGGGGCTAAAGAGAGAACGGTTGCAAGCCCATTCCACAATAGGAGCCTAGGTTGGAAGACCACGGGACATACATCTTGCACCAAGTAAGGAGTACTTCCCCAAATGGCTTGCACTGCCTCTTACTACAGGCAGGAATTCCCCCCAAACCTGCAGGGTACGGGGGTGTCTTTTCTTTTCATAGGATGGTGGAGTCCAGCGAACAGGGTGAATGTCGCTGGCCACAGTTCACACAGATATGACCGAACCCACAGGAAGGACTGAAATTTAATGGCCGGAACGTGTGAAGATTCCTTTTAGTCGCCTCTTACGACAGGCAGGAATACTGCGGCCCTATTCTTAATCCTGAACACGCAGGGAGCTGTACACTGAGTGTCCCGATGTGCTGGACGCCCACAGTCCCTACAGGTAGTGTTGGAATTACAGAGTGAGGACATGTGGTCGAATTTGCAGCATTTTAAGCATCTCATATGGGGACGAATGTGAAGCTTCACATCACACTGCTAAATCATAACCTTGTCCTTCTCAGGCAATGCATCGCCTTCGAAGGCTAAGTGGCTACCATTTGATCCCTGTGTTGTCAGGGGGCTACCTCCAAGAGGCTACATGATGACCCTGCCATAACGGACTGGCTACTGTGCTGGCTTTCTGGTGCTGTATGAACCATCATTATTAAGGGTGCATGAATCTCAGTGCAGAATGGACATGACTAGCGCTGAAAGGAAATGGGGTGACCAAAGGCTGAATAGAAGCTGTAGTCTTAAGTCCATTCCATGATGGTTACATAGGATATTGTACGATAAAAACATGGTGCACCACGTGAGGTGTCCTCCCCAAATGGTTCACACTTCGGAAGAATTTTGAAGGTGGAGACTCAAACCCACATAGGGGACCGTAGATGTATTTCCGAAACGTGTAAAGACTCCTTTTAGTCGCCTCTGACAAGGGGCAGGAATACCGTGGGCCTATTCTTACCCCGAAATCCGTAGGAAAAAAAAGAACAAGAATGGGTAGAGTAATGGATGTGGATTTAAATAAAGACCTTAAACCGGAAAGTATGGTAGAAGAAATCGAAGAAAAACAGATTTAGATAGTGTGGAAATGTTAAGAGGATGTGTTGGCAGACAGTAATCAGAATTATGGAAGAACTAAAGGTGGCTGGGAAAAGACCTAAAGGTCTTCCAAGGGCACGGTGGAAAACGAGATTGAGAACATGTGTGGAAAGAACTGGTGTGAGCTGTTAACTAGTGGAGGAAGAAAAATGGTGGCAGGACCGAGCCAGACGGAGAGGACTCGTCGGTACACAGAGCCGGCAGTAGATGTAACAGGATACGGACACATATAGAACATCGCAATAAGCTCTGCAGGGTCTGCAGAGACTGTAAGCACTCGTACCTCGCACGCTGCTAACTGGAGCGTGTTGTAGCTGTGAACCGACGCGAGCAGTAGTTTGACCGCCTGCTGTGTACTTTGGACAGCCCAACATTGCCGGCTGGTCTCAGTATCGTCTCATACGTCACCGCATTCCCGGAAACACAGCAGCACGCCTCATCCGTTTCCATTAATTTGCCTTTCGAGTGCGCCGTGTATAGCCACAATGGGCGAGGAAACAATCACAAGCGCTTATATACGGCTCTGATTACATTTCCTTCGCTACAGGAGAATGCAATTTTCGATGCGGAGAGCAATTCCGAGAAATAGCTCGCCATCGTCGCTGCTCACTACAGGAATCTCTGTTACGTTCTCATTAAACTGACACCGGTGTGTGCACCGAACTGGAGCAAAAGCGGTCCAGCCACTGTCTGCCATGTCGACCTATCGTCACTCAAGGTTTTTTTATCGCATAATTTTAACTCGAGAGCGCTGTCGTATCCTAATATTAAAAATTAACAAAATAATATCTATACATCAAGACCAATATCCAAACGTATTTCTGGGAGGCACAGGCAGGAATGAAATGTTTTCTACGTCGTCACTCACTCACTCGCTCACTCCATAATTTCTGTCGTGCGCCAGTCGGTTCATCTCAGAAGTATAGTGTCATCCAATGATCTCAGTTACACGATGTTTATATTCTGAACTTTTTCTTGTCCTATACTTACTGCTCTCCGGCTCTCCGTCTAGCATAATAAAAGTCTTTCTCTATTATCGCACTTTCTTCTGCGGTTTTGTGACTTCCACAAGTCCCTTGCATCGCAAATTTTGAGAACTTCCTCCTTTCTTATCGATATTTGAGAATTTTATTTCCATAAAAAATTGTATTTTGAGGTATATACCTCATTGATTTCTCAGTAAATTAAAACTGAAGAGTTTCAATGAATTTATTAAATACAGTGGAGCGGAAAGATTACTGGTAGATACGCAGATAACATGTTAGCTGTGCTTTCGGAAAGTTCACATTTAACGATTCTAGCTTAGATACAACGAAAATAATAAACATGTCCGCATGTTGCTCTCTTGTATTCCGTTGGCTTTTAATTATATGCCTGAACTTACTTATAAGCATCACCTGTGCATGTCGTAACACGTTTTGAGTAAATTATTTACTTTATACCAAAAAATGCCTCATTTTTGACTCTTGTAAATCTAATCTAATGATCATAACTGTATGTTGCAATCTGTTGTTTCTTCACTATGGCCGCGGCGGAATAGCCGAGCACACCAAGGCACCTTGCTGCGGTGCGCGTGGCCGTTCTCCGTCGGATGTACGAGTCTTCCCTCGGGCATGGGTGTATTTGTCGTCCTTAGTTTAAGTTAGTTTGTAAGTCTAGGGAATGATAACCTAAGTCGTCGAGTCCCATAGGATTACAAGTATTTGAATTTCTTCACTATGTTTTAGGACGGATTAAATTCGATAGGCTTCAAAAGACAATTGTATGTATTTGCAGAGATTTCCAAACAGATAGCACTGAGAGTTGTAAAACAGAAAATGAAGCACCAATAAACGCAACTGGAACTGGACTTTCATTAAATTGAACCACAGTTGCGGCAACAGCAAGCATCCAGTCATGGAGAAACTAATAAAACAGATGTATCTCCGTCTTTTATTACTTTGATGTAGGAAACATTTCTTGTAAGTCAATTTTGCTAATTATTGGTTTACCGGAATACCTATTTGGACGAATATTATGTTTTCACTGTCAGCATGTAAGCGTTCTCGTTAACGGAATTAAATTTAATGCGGACTGTATAATTTGAATATTGTAAAATAAAATGTACGGAGGTGTCTTATTATTAGTAAAGAGTCCACGCTATCGCCAGATTTAGTACGAGGAGAAGAGACCAGTCATAATATTCGCTTGGGGAACTGATTTCTCTAACAGCATGTTATCTTTTCATCAATCTTTTCATCTCGCCTTCAGTCGTTCTTTTAAATTCAAAATTTAAAATATTTTTTAATAAAAGTAGCTCATCAATTTCATAATGCTTTATTGTGTTTTGTCCTTCAATATACGGCATAGAGTTTGCTTTGCACCAGAAGTCCACGGACAAAAAATTTTGTTCTGGGACACCTTCTGAGTTTATGGTATCAGGTACACACACACACACACACACACACACACACACATCACACATCACACACACACACACACACACAAAGTTCAAAAGTTTGTGTAGCTAAGTGATGAAACTGCTGAGTTCATCGATCCGTAGACTTACAGACTACTTCAACTAACTTACACTGAGGTCAACACAGCACCTATGTTTATATTTTTAAAAACAGTTTCGATCGTTGCGGAGCGCGCGGTTGCTCGTCGTCAGAAGTTCGAGTCCTCCCTGGGGCATGTGTGTGTGTGTGTGTGTGTGTGTTGTCCTTAGGTTAGTTTACTTTAGTTTAAGTAGTTTGTAGGCTACGGACTGATGACCACACAGTTTGGTCCCATAGATTTACAAACATTTGATCATTTTTTCTATCGGAACATAATTTTTATTGTTGTCTGGCAACCGGTTTCAGTCTGCTTGTGAGACCATCTTTAGGCCGACTGCAATAAAAGAATGTTAGAAATATTAAGAAGGATGTACAGAAGAGGATATTATGACAATAAATAGTAAAATAATAACAATGTGGAATGTTATACCTATGGCAGCCGATTGTGAGCGTGTCAGGAACCGTTGATCGTGGAAGTCAACTGCGGAATGCTGCAGTAACGCTCCAGCGTATATATGGCCAGCTCAGCCGCCCCACATTATTAAGAGTCAATCATGTACTTATTAATAATTTTCTTGTTGTTGTTGTCTTACAGTCTAGGGGGATAAATACATTCGTTAAAACTGGTAACAATGTAGAGAAAATTCTTTTAAATTAAGATTAAAAACACTTCGTTTTATCAATTCTGTTAGTCAGCTGCCTTCTACTGGCATTTGAAGAAGCTCACTGGACATATTGGTGCCAGAGACAGTAATACTTCATTGCAGTACCAAACGTTTTTAATAGCACAACTGCAGCCTGTAAGACAACAACAACAAAATTATTAATAAGTACATGTTTCAATCTCAACAATGTAATGCCGCATGTGGGAGAACGGAGCTGGCCATATATAAGCTCGAACGTTACTCAAGTATTCCGCAGTTGATTTGCAAGGCCAACGGTTTGTGACCGCCCCATTGTTATTATTTTACTGTTTATTGCCATAATATCGTATTTTGTACATGCTTTGTAACATTTGTAACATTAATATGTTGCAGTCGGCCTGAAAATGGTCTCACAAGACTGAAACCGGTTGCCAAAGAATAATAAAAAACCTCTTGCGATTGAGACCGTGTTTTTAAAAATACACTACTGGCCATTAAAATTGCTACACCATGAAGATATGCAACTGAGAAACGGGTATTCATTGGACAGTTATTTTATATTAGGACTGACATGTGATTACATTTTCACGCAATTTGGGTGCATAGATCCTGAGAAATTAGTACCCAGAACAACCACCTCTGGCCGTAATAACGGCCTTGGTACGCATGGGCATTGTCAAACAGAGTTTGGATGGCGTTACAGGTACAGGTGCCCATGCAACTTCAACATGATACCACAGTTCATCAGGAGTAGTGACTGGCGTATTGTGACGAGCCAGTTGCTCGGCCACCATTGATCAGACGTTTTCAGCTGGTGAGAGATCTGAAGAAAGTGCTGGCCAGGGCAGCAGTCGAACATTTTCCGTATCCAGAAAGGGCCGTTCAGGACCTGCAACATGATGTCGTGCATTATCCTGCTGAAATGTAGCGTTTCGCATGGATCGAATAAAGGGTAGAGCCACGGGTCGTAACACATCTGAAATGTAACAGCCGCTGTTCAAAGTGCCGTCGATGCGAACAAGAGGTGACTGAGACGTGTAACCAACGGCACCCCATGCCATAACGCCAGGTGATACGTCAGTATCGCGATGACGAATATAAGCTTCTTCTGTGCGTTCAGCCCGATGTCTCCAAACAAGGATGCGACCATCATGATGCTGTGAACAGAACCTGGATTCATCCGAAAAACTGACGTTTTGCCATTCGTGCACCCTGGTTCGTCGTTGCGTACACCATCGCAGGCGCTCTTGTCTGTAATGCAGCGTCAAGGTTCATCGCAGCCATGTTCTCCGAGGTGATAGCCCATTCTGATGCAAACGTCGTCGAATTGTTCGTGCAGATGGTTGTTGTCTTCCAAACGCCCACATCTGTGGACTGAGGGATCGAGACATGGCTGCATGATCCGTTACAGCCATGCGGATAAGATGCCTGTCATCTCGGCTGCTAGTGATACGCGGCCGTTGGGATCCAGTACGGCGTTCCGTCTAGTCCTCCTGAACCCCCCGATTCCATATTCTGCTAACAGTCATTGGATCGCGACTAACACGTGCAGCAGTGTCGCGATACGATAAACCGCAATCGCGATAGGCTACAATCCGACCTTAAAGTCGCAAACGTGATGGTACGCATTTCGTCTCCTTACACGAGGTATCACAACAACGTTTCACCCGGCAACGCCGGTCAAGTGCTGCTTGTGTATGAGAAACCGGCGCCAACTTTGTGTGAATGCCCTGAAAATCTAATCGGTTGCATATCACAGCACCTTTGTCCTGTCGGTTAAATTTCGCATCTGTAGCACGTCATCTTCTTGGTGTAGCAATTTTAATGGCCAGGAGTGTATAATTTCATTAACGATCTCTGTTTGGTCAGGAATGTATTCCTAAATGTAAACGGCAGCTATGTCCTAGGTTGGGCCTGAACCTTCGACGCGAGTAGCCGCGTAACGTGGCGCTCCAGACTACACACACATTCCACGCGGCTGCCACGTATCAACAAACTCTGTCGTGAATACCTGGCGCAGACATTTCGGGGCATCTGAATTGGTCAGAGAGGCCCCACACCTTTCCCTGGTCGATTCCCGGACCTCACTTCCCTACACGTTTGGTTACTGGGACACTTGATGGAAGTTGTCCCCTAATCAACGATGAGCAGACACTGCAGTCCGTGACAGTAAGTATTACACTAACCGAGTATACTCCAAACGTTCCTTCACCCCTTGCGCCGAGCACAGGGTTAAATGCCATAAATGGGTGCCACATCGAAGACATATTGGCACACACGAACTCGGCAACATTTAATAAGGATCGTTGAAGAGGGTCAGTTAATCCCTCAATCGAGTTCGGCAACTCTGCACCCTGGTAGTAGGACGGTCGGACCAACACCACCTAGAGAGAAGGCCGCGGCGCTCTCTTGTAACGTGAGGCAGAGTAGGTTGCGCGCGCATAGCTGACTGGTTAGTCTCTGGGGCACGACCCACTATGCCGAAGCAGTGAGCCAGTCAGCTATGCGCGCGTAACCTACTCTGCCTGACGTCACACGAGACCGTAGCGGCCTTCTCTCTAGGTGGTGTTGGTCCGACCGTCCTATACCAGCGTGCAGAGTTGCTGAACTCGAGTGAGGGATTAACTGACCCTCTTCAACGAACCTAATTAAAAGTTGCCGAGTTCTTGTATGTCGGACCCTATCCATGAATCACTCGGCTGGGACTCTTGGCTGCAAACTTGCCTCGTCACTTTCTTGTAAACTGGCCAGTATCTCTGTACACTTGTAAAGGGTCTCGCAGTGTCCATCAGGTTAAAGTTATCGAAGGGAAGAATGTATCCAATTCACATATTTCGCTACCTGTTTATAGAAGTCGTGGCTCTGTACATTTAGTTTCCGATGCCTATAAATTCAAACCTTGTACATACATTTCATGATCTGAAGAAAATAGAAGGCGATGCTACAGAAAAAATTAAGGATGCTGTGTTAAATCGTTCACTATAAGCAAAAAACTTATTTTCGCATTTCGAAGGCCAACATAGCCACACATCGGTTGGAGAACACTCAGTTCTACAAAATTTTCTTCGCGATCTTTATGCAGAACGTACTTTACAGCTTGGGCAGCACAACGTGAAAATACCTGTACAGGTATGTTACAGTTTCATTGTGCATTTCAAAGGTCCTGCGAAAGATGTTCTATAGAATGATACCACCTGACAGGGTACTTCTGTCATCAATAAAAATATTTCCTATTAATTTTAGTGAACACGAGTTATCAAATCAAAATAAAACTTTCGTTTTGCGGATGATAGTGTTAAGTTACGATGTTGATGGTCTGGTTTTGGGCTGTTTGCAAGGTGCAGATATGTGCGAAATGGGAAGCATAGGGAAGGGCTTGGATTGGCAGACCCCTCCTAACAATTACTAAAATGTGCCCTAAATGAGATCTGGCCTCTTGACAAACAAATACCCACCAAAATAAAATGAAAATTTGGGAATCTAAGTACTGAATCAGACGCAGGTTAAGAATGTACTTAATTTATTTCACAAAAGAATCAGATCTATTCTGAGAACTTTAAAAAGTCGAACAAATTCAGATTACGTACATGTATAAATACAGGAATGACACTAATAAATGACTGGCAACTTTCTACCATAACTGTAGTTTCGAACAGCAAGGAATAACTCACGACATGAAGGAGACCAAGGGAGCGTGCTATAATGACGAGACTTTTCCACATAAAACGATGTTTAAGAAAACCGTCAAAAGGAAGAATCCTAACTCTCGCCCAGACAAGCAGTTGCAAGCAATACTTAACAAAATGCTGATGCGGTCCGATAGAAAAAATGAATAAATAAGGCGTGACACCAGAGCTAGGAATTCACACCTCTACGATACTCAGGTCGACAGACAAAAGTTTCAGGCGGTGTCTGAAAAGTGAATCTGAAACTCCAAGTCCACAAAGCGGTTGGTTGTTGGTGGTGGTTGGGTTTGGAAGTGACTAAACAGCGACGGTTATCAGTCCCTTGTTCCAGTCAAAGAGATAAAACATGTTAAGCGTTCCTAAGTAACTGCAGTAACAAGTCAAAGTTTAAAACTCACAAGCAAATGTAGAGATACAAGTAGAAACGAAGAAGGGATAAAACAGCTGAGACAGTACAAGAGTGTTTTTGCTGGGTGATCACAGAAATATAAGGAACACATCCAGCCACTCTGGGACACGTTAAAACCGCCTACCTAAAAGACTTAGACAGATGGAGGACAGAGAAATAACAGACACACACAAACTTTAAGTGGAGTTGTAAAATCCACACTCACGTATAAAATTTAAAACAGAGGCAAACCATGGAGGCATTGTCAGCTAAAGCAAGCTGCAAAGTGTCAGGAAGATTAAAATATCGTCGTGCTGCGGCTAAATTCTGGCATTCAATTAAGATGTGGGCGACTGTCAAAGGCGCACCACATCGACACTGAGAAGGGTCCTCGCGACGCAGGAGGTGACCAAGCGCGAGCCAAGTATGGCCTATACGAAGTCGGCAGAGGACAACCGACTCCCTGCGAGAAGCCCTCAGGGACGTTTTCCATGCAGCGGTAGACGGCTTCACAGCACGGAGCTTATTTGGTTCAGTGGAGTCTGCCCATTCCGAATTCCAAACCCTTAAGACCTTGCGGGTCAACTGGGTTTGGAGGTCGGAAACTGGGAGGCCAATATCCAGGGACCGCGAAGTGGTGGCCTGCTTGGCCAGCTGATCAACCTATGTGCCCTGGCGTCCAGACAAAGACGACAGAACTGCCTGACTCGCCAAGGGCGACGACAGCATCTTGAATGGCTCACACCTCAGTGTGTTTGGGTAGAAACTGGTCGAGGGCCTGTAAGCCACTCAGGGAGTCGCTACAGATGACGAACGGCCCCCTGGGGCGAGCTCTGAGGTGTTCAAGGGCTCTCAAAATACCGACCAGTTCTGCGATGAAGATGCTGCTTCCACAAGGCAATGACCGCTGTTCGATGTGGTCACCATAGATAAAGGCATATCCAGCATGGCCATCGACCAAAGAACCGTCCGTGTAAAGTATGTGTGCTCCGTGAAATGTGTCAAGCAGTGCATAGAACCGGCGACGGAGAACCAGTGGTGAGATAGAGGCCTTCGAATCCCGGGACAAGTCCAACCGAAGCTCCAGGCGAGGAATTGTCCAGGGGGGGGGATACGAGGGGAGTAATGGCAAGGTGGAGGAAGGGGTAAGGAACCAAGTGAGGAAAGAAGGGAACGGACATGGACTGCAATCCGGAGACCCGACCTGGGCCAACGTCGCGGGTAAGGGAGTGCAGAAAGCGGGAAGAGAAGCCTGTGATTTGGATGACGGGGTGAAGCATGAACCCGGGCAACGTAAGACACCAACAACCGTTGCCGGCGATACCGCAGAGGGGGAACACCAGCTTCAGCTAGAAGGCTCATTATGGGACTGGTCGCGAAAAGCCCCTGTTGCGAGCCGCACACCTGTGTGATGAATGGGGTCTAGGACCCGCAAGGCAGAAGGGCCTGCTGAGTCGTACACCATGCTCCTGTAATCAAGGCGTGACAGAATAAGAGACTTGTAGAGTATGGCTGAGGCATCTGAGAACGTTTAAATGTCGCCAACACTTCTGTCGCAGCTCACATAGGTGTGGCACCCAAGTCAGCCGGGCATCGAAGACCATGCCCAGGAAGCGATGTGTTTCCTCGACCTGAAGTAGTTCACCACCCAAGTAGAGCTCTGGGTCAGGGTGAACTATCCGACGGCGACAGAAGTGCATCAAGCGGGTTTTTCGGGCGGAGAACTGAAAGCCGTGAGTAGAGGCCCATGAGTGGGCCTTTCGGATGGCACCCTGCAGCCGCCGTTCAGCTACGCCGATGCTAACGGAGCTGAAATACAAGCAGAAGTCATCGGCGAACAGGGAGCAATTGACCGATGACCCCACAGCCGCAGCAAGACCATTAATTGACACTAAAAACAACGGGACACTCAGGACGGAGCCCTGTGGGACACCGTTCTCTTGAATACGGGGGGAGCTAAAAGATGCCCCAACCCTCACCCGAAACGAGCGGTGGGAGAGGAAATTACGAATAAAAATAGGAAGGGGGCCACGTAAGCCCCAGCATGTAAAGTCGTCAAAATATGGTGGCGCCAGGTGGTGTCATACGCCTTTCTTAGGTCGAAAAATACAGCTACCAAATGCTCACGCCTAGAAAACGCCGTGCGAATGGCCGATTCCAGTGACACGAGGTTGTCAGTGGTAGAACGGCCCTGGCGAAAGCCCCCCTGTTGTGGAGAAAGGAGTTCACGCTCTTCAAGGATCCATATAAGCCCTCGACTCACCATACGTTCGAAGAGCTTGCAGAGAACGTTCGTGAGGCTGATCGGACGGTAATTGTCAGCCACCAGGGGATCTGCACCAGGTTTCAGCACCGGGATGATAGTGCTTTCCCGCCACTGCGACGGGAAAGTGCCCTCTGCCCATAGATGGTTAAACAGGGCGAGGATGCGGCGTTGAAACTCTGGTGAAAGGTGTCGGAGGAATTGGCCGTGAATCCTATCTGGTCCTGAAGTTGTATCAGGACACGCAGCAAGGGCAGTTCGGAACTCCCACTCGCTAAACTAGTCGTTGTATATTTCCCGACGACGAGTGCGGAAGGAGAACTGTTTCTTTCGGCCCGCTCTTTGAGGGAGCGGAAATCAGCACTGTACATGGCAGTCGCAGAGCATTGTGCGTAGTGGTCTGCCATGTGCTCGGCGATAGCTGTCGGGAGCGTGCAGAGCACACCCTGGATGGTGAGGGATGGGATTCCTGTCGGCGGGCGGTATCCAAAGACGCGTCGGACTTGCGTCCATACCTGAGTCAGGGAGGTGCGGGAGCCGATACTGGCTACATACCGCTCCCAGGAATCCTGCTTACTCTGCTGTACGAGCCGTCGAGCACGCGCACGGAGCCGTTTAAAGGCCACCAAATTCTCCACGGATGGGTGGCGTCGATGGCGCTGGAGTGCTCGCCGATGTTCCCGGATAGCCTCAGCAATCTCCGGTGTCCACCAAGGCACGGACCTACGCCTAGTGAAACCGGTGGTTTGTGTAACTGCTGCCTCAGCGGCCATGACAATACTATCAGTCACCTGCTGGACTGCATTGCCAATGTCATCTGGAAATGGTGCAGCGATGACAGCGGTTGAAGCATAGACTGGCCAGTCAGCCCTACGGAGACACCAACGGGGTAAGCTGTCTGTAGCTTGTTACTGCGGGAGCGACACAAAGATTGGGAAGTGGTCGCTGCCACACAGGTCCTCATGCACACGCCAACCGAGATGTGCTCGAAGGCTGGGGCTGCAGACGGAAAGGTCAATCGCTGAATACGTGCCCTGTGCCACCCTAAAATGCGTGGGGGCACCTGTATTCAGGAGGCAAAGGTCTTGTTGCACCAATAATGTCTCAACGTCCCTACCGCGGCCTGTGGTCTGGAGTCCACCCCAAAAAGGGTTGTGGGTGTTGAAGTCCCCCAAAAGGAGGAATGGTGGGGGAAGTTGGGAGACCAGAGCAGTAAGGTTGTTGAGAGACACGGCCTTATCTGGAGGAAGGTACAAGCTGCAGACAGTTAATTCCTGCGTTGCCCGGATTCTGACAGCCACTGCCTCAAGAGTGGTGTTGAGTGCCACTGGGGCACTGGGTACAGTGTCCAGGATTTTGTGTCCCGACTTCATCGCCGCTTTTGTGTCCCAGCCTCGTCGTAGGTGTCGGTGGCCGAGTGGAACGAGACCGACACAGTAACAAAAATAGCACGCTGGTGCAGGTACGGAGGGGAGCAGCCAGAAACTATAAACACTAGAGTAAATTAGAAAGAGATATATATTGCACAGAATGTAACAATACTTAACTTTTACATAGTACTGCAGAATGTTGATACATAGTTGTTAGAGGCCTGCCTAGTGCCTGTACAATAGCAAAGTCCTCACTGGTGTCTATCTGATTACGAAGGTCCTAACTCGTTGCTATCTCAGTCCGAAGTGGCCGGTGTCTTTCCGTGGTGGCCACGAGCGGGGTTGCAGCAGAGGGCGCTCGTGGCTGTCGTCGTGAGAACGCCGCGCCGTGCGTGCATGGCGGCGCGCGGCGAAAGTAAGTGGCGCGCACTTTGTACTTGTGCGACACCACACAGGACATATAGGCAGACACCGCCAGACACCCTGTCGTAAAGGGTCCTGTTGCGGTAGTAGCCCCGATACCCACGGAGGGCAGGGGTGCGCTGTGCTGGAAACCATGTCTCCTGTAGGGCAATACAAAGTGCAGGGTAGCGCCACAGTAATTGGCGCAGCTCGGCCAGGTGATTAAAGAAGCCGCAGCAATTCCACTGGAGAATAACTCTTTCTCCTCGCTGTATAGCCATAAAACAAAAGAAAGAAAAGAAGATCATTCCATAGGAACATCTGCCGCCTTATGGTCAGGATCTACAGAATCTAAGACCATAGGCGATTCTGGATGTACAGAGCTCCTATGTTCAGGCAAATCAAGAAGTGCAAGATCCTCAGCGGAGGCGAGGATTTCGACCTCATCCTCTGAAGCAGAGGATGTTGGTGTGGGTGGCTTGGAAGCCACCAAAGAATCCTTTTTCTTTTTATCTTTCTTTTTACCCTCTCACTGGCCCTTGGGTGTTAAGGGCCGTGGGTGTGGTGTCGCACAAGTACAAAGTGTGCGCCACCTACTTTCGCCGCGCGCCGCCATGCATGCACGGCGCGGCGTTCTTCCGACGACAGCCACGAGCGCCCTCTGCTGGAACCCCGCTCGTGGCCACCACGGAAAGATATAGGACTTCGGACTGAGGTAGCAACGAGTTAGGACCTTCGTAATCCGATAGGCACGAGTGAAGACTTTGCTATTGTACAGGCACTAGGCAGGCCTCTAACAACTATGTATCAACATTCTGCAGTACTATGTAAAAGTTAAGTATTGTTACATTCTGTGCAATATATATCTCTTTCTAATTTACTCTAGTGTTTATAGTTTCTGGCTGCTCCCCTCCGTACCTGCACCAGCGTGCTGTTTTAGTTCCTGTGTCGGGCTCATTCCACTCGGCCACCGACACCTACGACGAGGCTGGGACACAAAAGCGGCGACGAAGTCGGGACACAAAAGTGGCGACGAGGATGGGACACAAAAGTGGCGACGAGGAGTGATAGAACCTTGGACCAGCCCGCTTGCAGCAGCCAGACAGCAGCAGTCGGAGCACGCAAAAATTGCTCCCGCCCACCCACCCTTATTATAAGAATTTTGGGGGAAGATATTTTGTTACGTGTTTTGTGGACTTTTTTTTGTTGCAGAGTGTCCTCTTTCATATTGCATTTGTGTTTTGTTATAATTTACTTGTATGCGCGGCGCCTAATCGGTCAGCATGGCCACTACCCCGAACCCAAACTTAATGGAAATTATTCAGTTACAGACGGCGCAAATAACACAACTTCTCCAGGTGGTGGCGCACTTGACGTCAACTCAACAACAGCCGTCGCATCAGCAGCCCACACCTGCCGCCGCAACGCTTCCGACGTTTCGCCAGTACAACGAACGTGAGGAAGAATGGAGCGACTATTTCGCACAGTTTCAAGAACTCGTCGCGGCTCATCAACTTACAGGTCAGACTGTTAAGCATCTTTTATTGTCTGTGGTGGGCCCCAAAACTTTCGTGTTACTGCAAAAACTATTCCCGCACGCATCTCCTCGTGATGTAGACTTTGAACAAATAGTACAGGCACTAAATGCTCATTATGAGAGAAAAGTTCTCGTAGCCGCTGCACGATACCGATTTTTCAGACTTAAAAAATTACCGCAGCAGTCACACCAAGAGTGGATTACGGAATTGAAGGGCTTAACCCGCCAATGTAAATTTACTTGCTCTTGTGGACTTTCGTATAGTGACGTGATGTTGAGGGATGCGATTACGCAGAATATTCAGGACCCCAGAATTAGAGCAGCAATTCTGAAACAGTCTGACCCCTCCTTAGACAGTGTACTGCAGCTTATAGAAGCGCATGATACTTTTGACTTAGCTGATGTAGAAATGCAAAGCCATAGTGTAAATTCAGTGCGCCGCAACGGACGCTTTCCTAGCCGTAGTTCTCAGTATAGCACTAGTGATTCTTATTATTCTACCTGCCGTGCTGAAGAGACAGTGAACAGTAGCCAGTGTAAAAGTGCGACGCAAAGGTCGCCCCGTCGTATTAGAAACAGTGATTTGAATAAAGGGCGCCAACGCTCATTTCAGAAAAATGTACGTAAATCTTGCCCCCAGTGTGTGTCTCGCCACAAGCGTGCTCATTGCCCTAGTCGCAAAGCAACCTGTTATCATTGTGGCAAATTGGGACATGTGCAGTCTGTGTGTATGCAAATTAAAAACTCAAAGAACAGTAACGTTAGAAACAGTGCTTCGCAGAGTGCGAGAACAGTTCATTCTGTAAATGTTATACGGGCTGTAGAATTGAACACTGCTTTCCTTGGATCTCAATTGCAAGAAAGTAGTTCTGCGCCTATGGCAAATCTATATCGTGCACCACGTAGCAAGCGCCGACGAGCGCGTAAAACAGTGCAACGGAAAAGGGTTCGGGACAAGCAAAATGACTATGAACAGTGCATTCCTGTAGTGAAAATAGTGCCTTCTGCAACTGCTCCTTGTAATAGTGCCCAGTACTGTGTAGCTAGTGACAGTAGACACCAAGTAGCTACTCAAAAGTGTAGTGCAGTAGTTAGTACATCTGGAGTAGCTTCGCATTGCGCGGACGCCGATCCGGCGGTAGTGTCATCTAGTGACAGTGTTGTTAATCAGCTGCGTGCCGAGTCTGCGCCGCTTACTTCACTACGCGGCCCGTTCATACGCAGCACACAAACCGTAGCAGACGTTGCCCACATTCGCGCACCTGTCGAGCGCCGAAAGCAAAAACTTTTTGTGAATCTTTCCATTGACAATAAGACTGTGCAATTTCAGCTCGACACTGGTTCCGCTGTTACCTTAATTAATAAAGATACTTATGAACTTCTGGGTTCGCCAAAATTATCGCTGTGTCAACAAGTGTTAACAGCTTATACAGGTCAAAATATTCCCGTGCTAGGAACGTGTAGCCTGCCTGCCTCTTTTCAAGGTGTTACGAAAACAGTTGCTTTTGTTGTTCTTCAGGCCAAATCTACACAGAACATTTTTGGACTAGATGCTTTTGATTTGTTTGGTTTATCAATTCAAAGAGATGTGCTTCAAATTTCGTCAGTAGTGCCTCAGGACAAAATCAATGCTTTATGTGAAAAATACAGTGATTTGTTTTCGCCGGAACTAGGTTGTGCAAAAGACTTCGTGGCACATGTCACTTTAAAAGAATCTGCAGTTCCAAAATTTCGTAAAGCTAGACCAGTGCCTATCGCCTTGCGTGATACAGTTGCCGAAGAACTTAAACGTTGGCAAGATAGTGGGGTGATTTCTCCTGTTTCTGCGAGTCAGTGGGCCTCGCCTATAGTAATTATACCCAAGCCGTCAGGAAAACTTCGTCTCTGTGCGGACTTCAAATCAACAGTGAACAGTCAAACAATTGTAGACACTTATCCCCTGCCCAGACCTGAGGAACTTATGGACAAATTAGGACAGTCTCGCTTCTTTTCCAAGATTGATTTAGCAGAGGCATACTTACAAATTCCACTTGATGACGAGTCAAAAAAATTTTTCGTCATTAATACTCACATGGGCCTTTTTCAATTTCAACGCCTACCCTTTGGCAGTTCTTCCGCCCCTGCTATTTTTCAGCGTTTTTTGGAACAGCTGACAGTTTCTGTACCGTGTTGTTCGAACTATTTAGATGACATTGTGGTATCCGGACGTACAGTTGAAGAACATTTAGCAAACCTGGAGTGCCTTTTCAAAGTTTTGACTGCAGCAGGTCTACGTTGTAATAAAGCAAAGTGTTCGTTTTTTCAAACTGAAATAGAGTACTTAGGCCATGTGATTAATGCCCAAGGAATCCATCCCTTACAGTCACATCTTCGAGCAATCAAAGACTTGCCTCCTCCTAAGAATGTGCACGAATTGCAAGCAGTAATGGGAAAACTTAACTATTATTTCAGATTTATTCCCAATGCCTCTCAGATTGCAGCTCCACTGCATCACTTACGTAGGAAGAATGTTCCTTTTGTATGGTCTAAAGATTGTCAGGTTGCCTTTGACAAACTAAAGTCTGCACTACTCAGTGATGCATGTTTGATTCCCTTTGACCCACAGAAGCCTGTAGTGCTAGCAGTTGACGCCTCGTCGTACGGTGTGGGCGCAGTTCTGTCACATCGTATTGGATGTCATGATCGTCCTATTGCCTTTGCATCCAAGCTACTGACGCCGACGCAACAGAATTACAGTCAGATAGAAAAGGAGGCCTTAGCAATCATTTACGGCGTCACAAAGTTTCATCATTATCTCTATGGCAGAAAATTCTATTTGTTGACAGACCACAAGCCTCTCACGTCGTTGTTCTCACCCACAAAGCCAATTCCGCCACGTACGGCACAAAAGCTTCAGAGATGGTCCTTGATATTGTTTAATTATCAGTATGAGATTTTGTACCGACCTACCACTAAACACGCCAACGCGGACACACTTTCCCGACTTCCGGTTGGCCAGGATGTGTCGTTTGATTCTTCAGAAAGGGCATGTTGTCAGATAGACTCCAGAGATGCTTCCGCTGTCGCAGACTTTCCTTTGAACTCTCGTCGGGTTGCACAGGAAACAGCTGCGGATGTAGACTTAAGTGTGGTAGCACGTTTTGTTCGTTCAGGGTGGCCTGCCAGAGCCAAAGACATTGATCGGCCTCTGGTTCGACGTTATTTTGCACAACGTCATGCATTGTCTTTAAGTCAGGGTGTACTGTTGTTGCATACCGACAACGACCAAGCAAGAGTGATTGTTCCTCGTTCCCTGCAACGAGAAGTGTTACGCCTCCTGCATCAAGGACATTGGGGTATTGTTAGGACAAAGCAATTGGCCAGACGTCATTGTACCTGGGTTGGTATTGACGCTCAGATAGAGAGCATGACATCACAGTGTACAGTTTGTGCGGGGCATCAGGCGGCTCCTCCGCAACGTTTCTCAGATTGGCCACGCCCCAAGGGACCATGGCAACGTTTACATATTGACTTTGCCGGACCTTTCTGGAATACGCGCTGGTTAATTGTTGTAGACGCTTTCAGCAAGTTTCCTTTTGTGATTGCCATGAACTCAACGACAGCTTCTAGTACAATCAGTGCCTTAACATCAGTGTTTTGCATCGAAGGTTTGCCTGAAACTATCGTCAGTGACAATGGACCTCAGTTTGTTAGTGCGGAATTTCAACAGTTTTGTCGTGTGAATGGCATTCAGCATATCACCACCGCACCTTTTCACCCTCAGTCCAATGGTGAAGCAGAACGTTTCGTTCGAACATTCAAGTCTCACATGGAGAAGATGAAAGGTCAGCACTCCAGGCAGCAAGCTCTTCAAATTTTCCTGTCTACGTATCGGTGCATGCCACGTGACGGCCCGTCTCCTGCCGAGCTGCTACACGGCCGCCGTCACCGCACTCTCCTTCACCTGCTGCAGCCTCCCACGCACCGAGTCGGTTCGTATGGCGCTACGCGTTTTCAGGTTTCTACGCTGGTGCTGTACAGGGTGTTTGCTGGAAACAAGAAGAAACTATGGCTGCCGGGCACCATTCAACGCGTGCTTGGTCGCAATATGTATATTGTACGTTCTTCCACAGGGTCGGAGCTGCGGCGCCACGCAAACCAATTGCGCTTGCACAGGCCGCACGATCCTGTCTCCGGTTTCTTGATTCCAGACCCAGTTCACCGCCAGGGAGCACAGCCACATCGTTCGTCCCCGGACTACGAGATCGTCCCGATGGAGATCGACGCGCCTCCGTCGCCGCCGCAGATGACAGCGTCACCGAGAGGGACTCCGGGACCGGGCGGGCCCCCTCAGCTTGGGCCACGCACCTCAGAAGAAGATGACCTGCTCCCTCTGGGCGGGGGCGGGCGCCCTTCCCCAGGTTTCGGCGGGTTCCCTGGAGGATCTCAAGGCAGATGCCGAGGCGCGGACGGCGTCTCGATCCCGGCCTCAGCTACGACGCCCGTCCCACCAGTAACGCCCCCGCCCAGGCCCTCCTCCCAGTGCCGTCGCCGTGGCCCTCAGCCCTACGCCACGACGGCGCGGCGGTTTGGGGGGGAGGGGTGTGGTGTCGCACAAGTACAAAGTGCGCGCCACCTACTTTCGCCGCGCGCCGCCATGCATGCATGGCGCGGCGTTCTTCCGACGACAGCCACGAGCGCCCTCTGCTGGAACCCCGCTCGTGGCCACCACGGAAAGTTATAGGACTTCGGACTGAGGTAGCAACGAGTTAGGACCTTCGTAATCCGATAGGCACGAGTGAAGACTTTGCTATTGTACAGGCACTAGGCAGGCCTCTAACAACTATGTATCAACATTCTGCAGTACTATGTAAAAGTTAAGTATTGTTACATTCTGTGCAATATATATCTCTTTCTAATTTACTCTAGTGTTTATAGTTTCTGGCTGCTCCCCTCCGTACCTGCACCAGCGTGCTATTTTAGTTCCTGTGTCGGGCTCATTCCACTCGGCCACCGACACCTACGACGAGGCTGGGACACAAAAGCGGCGACGAAGTCGGGACACAAAAGTGAGGACTTCTCAACAGGGGCTACAGCTGCCGATGAAGAGGTGGAGGCCCCTCGATCAGCAGCCACGGGATCCTTCAGCCATTTGCTGGGATCCACTTTCCCACGAAGAGAAGCCTTGGAAGGGAGTGTCCCATGGGACCCCTTCCGGGCGAGAGGAACCGGAGAAGGCTGTTGTGGGGTTTGTCTGTTTGCAATGGTTTGTCTGTTGCTCCCAACGTGAAAAGTGTGGGAGCAACCGAAGGAGTAGCACCCTCAACTGTCAAGGGGCAGGTGCAGTGGTTCGGGCCTGGGGGCCCGCTGGCATTGGTGGTCTGATGGTCTGGAGACTGACGAAGCTACTGTGGCATAAGACGTGGTCATGGTGACAGGATGGAGCTTCAAATACTTACGTCTGGCCTCTGCGTATGTTAGCCGGTCCAGGGTCTTATACTCCATGATCTTGCGCTCTTTGTGGAGTACAGAACAGTCGGGCGAACAAGGAGGATGCTGCTGATTGCAATTGACGCACACTGGAGGTGGGGTACAGGGGGCGTCTGGATGGGATGCACGCCCACACTCCCGACATGTTGGATTGGCGTCACATCAGGAGGACATGTGACCAAACCTCCAGCACTTGAAGCAGCGCATAGGGGGAGGAACGTAGTGCTTGACGTCGACCCGGTAAACCATCACCTCGACTTTCTCAGGCAATGAATGGCCCTCGAAAGCCACGATGAAGGCACCGGTGGCACCCCTCTTGTCCCTCGGACCCCTATAGATACGGTGGATGAAGTGCACACCTCGCCGCTCCAAGTTAGCTCTCAATTCATCGTCTGATTGCAGCAGCAGATCCCTGTGAAAAATGATGCCCTGGACCATGTTGAAGGTCTTATGTGGTGTAATGGAAACGGAAACATCACCCAGCTTGTCACAGGCT
This sequence comes from Locusta migratoria, assembly GCA_026315105.1. Taxonomy (NCBI): domain Eukaryota; kingdom Metazoa; phylum Arthropoda; class Insecta; order Orthoptera; family Acrididae; genus Locusta; species Locusta migratoria. Next base: position 151,053,019 of record CM048744.1, read on the forward strand.
AGCAAAGGCCGTGACTGGGCTGGGGATGACGTCGTTATTAAAACGGATCCAGACCTCATCTTTGACAATCCATCGACCTCTCCATATTTGTCTTCCAAATGTTCCACAAAGAACATTGGCTTTGTGGACATGAAAAATTCCCCATCTGTACGGCTGCACACTAAATACTTCGGGGCGTAAGCCTCACCTTGCGTCTTGGCCCTACGTTCCTCCCATGGTGTAGACAGGGAAGGAAACGTTTGGGGGTCATACTGTTCAGCGTCGTAATCGCTTCGACCGCGCTTAGGGACGGCGGTTGCACGTCCGCCAACATTTCGTGGTCTTTTCATCGTGTTCCCGCGAGCAGCTAGGGAAATAAACGTCCACCCAGACAGAGCCCCGCTTGCCTGGGTAAGCCTTATACAACTGAGGTGCGGCAGGTTCCTCAGAGGTTGCTCGCTAGCGGCTGTTCAACCTCAACAGCCATGCATCTCCTCGGCACGTAGCACACCTTGAGATTGAGGTTTTTTTTATACAGGTTTGTACCGTCCTCGCGACCCGGGCGATTAAGCCAAGATCCCCGGGCTCTGAAACGTATAACGTTCCACCGTAGCGCCTAACGATGGCTGTTGAAGCACGCACAGAGCTTACGGTGTAGCGGACTGTTGGCGCGACACAGCCCACGGCTCAGGACCCCGGGTTCGCCAAGCCCGTACCCAGCAAATTAATGCTGAGCCCCTGAGGGGTCCTCAAATCATAACAGGTGAAAGAAAGAAAAATACTTAAATCGTTTTCCAGTCCATGGTGTACAGCAATCAGTGAGTATCAATATCCCTTAAGCGTGGTGTGTCACCATAAGTTGTTTTGCGGTGTTTCTATTATTCTGGAATTTTTGGATTTACTGGGGGTACACTAAGTTGTTTCCAAATTGATTGGTGTTTTTTTGCATTTGACAGCTGCAACAATAATCCTAACTCCTTCAAGTATTCATATGATTTTCCTTAATAAATTGCATATTGTTGTGGTGTCGAAACCTTAATATGTTGCTGGGCTAGAATGGATGACATTTACTTAATTGAACTAAAGACTTTGTTTGCTGTGGCGTAAAGTCAGCGCCACACGCCAGACATAAGAGAACGATCGTGGAGAAGGCAGCGATCGACCGAAATCCAATAGCAAGCAGGCGCCGCGCATCCTGAAGGGAGTAACCAAAGATGCGCGCCCTCTACAAGCGGCTATATCTAGGCCGACATACGTCTGCACAGCCCAACAGTTACTAATCAACTACGAAGTCAGAAATAGGACAGTACTAAGTTAGAACGCGACTACGAACTTAGCAGTCACTAGGTCTCAGCGCAGCTAGTATCATATGGAAGTCGCCGCGAGAATCAAGAAAAGAGAAGAAACCGACATCTGTTCTAAAGTTGTGTATTACATTTTTCAGACAATAAAACATTTATTACTAATCTGAATAGTTGTTACAGTTGACATCGAATCGTGCACCAGTACCTTTCCTGACAACTAGACCTGGACGTGTATGATACAACAGAAGGCGACGAGGTTACAACATTGATGAAAGCGCCTGATTTACTTGTAAGCTGATCTGTCAGTGTTTACAGTGTTGAATGATATAGCACGGGAAATTTCTTTTTCATAGAATAAGCAAATAAATTTGAAGACAACATAAGGGTAGTTTTAATGCGTTCTGAGATCGAATTTACACTTTCGTTATTTAGAAAATGCCGTTTTGTCCTTAGGTAAAACACTTAGGTGTAACCTCCTTCCTGAATTTTTCACCTTACAGACATTTTGAAAGCTATTCTCTGTTCTCTAACTTTCTTCCTAGCTACAACATTTCGTTCTACGAAAGCGGTTATATTCCTTCACAGCAGTGTTCTAGTTCTTAATGTATTGCATTTTCTTCATCACAACAGGTTTCAATAAGAATTTCTGAAGTAATCGACTTTTCCAGTTCAGTGTCTTGAGTTAAAAACTACAGTGCTTTAAGAGTTCTGTTCCTCATTGCTCTGTTGTTAACTGCAGTGTTCCCTTTGTGTTACGTTGTTTTTTGGGTTCTCTGAATCTGCAGCAACAGAATGTTTTCCATATTTCCATAGAAGGTCGGCATTTTCTCAGATTTGACTTCAGCAACTTTTTTGTAGACAAACTTACAACCCATTTTGCATGTCCCATTTGTAATAGTGGACGAAAATGTAAGTAACATAGACTTGAATTATCAATATTAATCTGGTCCAGTCGTTTACAACTAGATAACTCGTCATGCTGGTCTATAGAGAAATGATGGTAAAGAACGCCATCCCAAGTGTAACATGAGCACATTAACAGTTTCTGTTGGCCCTTTTCTCGCAAAATAATGTGAAAGAAATACGAGATTAAGAAAAAAAAGTGCTGTAAGACACTATAGGTCACGAAATACGCACGACATGCACGCACACAACGCCGGAAACAATAACGCGCTTACTAGGGAGAGTACGCTTAGCTAGCTGCCATTAAACTCACGTTTCTCCAGATCGGGTGACCGGAAAATGTGCAGAAAATCGGAGTACACCCTCCTTGGCAGCAGGTAGAAGTTGCTGTGTTCTTTTGTTCCTTTCAGGGACTGATTTAAGAAAGTTTCCGATTTCAAGTTTGCTTTTCCAACAGCAGATAGAAGTTCCTGAATTCGTGTGAGCAGTCACCTCGACACACATGTGTTTATCTCACGAAGTATGCTTTTTCGGACCTATGTTTATTAAACTTTTGTTTCTTGTTTCGTCTATTTTTCTACTAGCCTGTAAGTACACACTGCTGTGGCACGGGGAAAAGTGAACCAGTTGCAAATGCTCCTGTAGGAACTAAATAAAGGTGAATATAAGTCCTCTTTGAATGACTGAGTAAAATGTGGAATCATCCAGTTGTCATGCCACTTTATTCACAAAAAATTTGGCATGCAGACTCATATATTTTTTGTGCTGAAAGGTAGTAGCAGAGAGACAATGATGGAAAAGAGAGAAGAGTTGTTGTTGTTACTGGAGCTTTAGGGCACTCAACATCGCGATCATCAGCGCACAAGTCTGAAGTGCGCGTCTCTATGCAAGCACAACGCGGCGTTCTGAAGACGTCAGCCATGAGCGTCTTCTGCTGAAACTCTGCTTGTGGCCACCACTAAACTGTATCGGTCACTTGGCAATAGGACCGGCACTAGATAAGACGCTCATCAGTAGGCATGCCACTACCTAGTTAAACTAAGTATCAGCATTACACTAGTCTGCAGTCATGAAACTTGTAATAGTTAAGTATTATAATGTTTCTACGAAATATATATCTTGTACTAATCTAGCTTAGTGTTTCTAGTTTCTGCTGTCCCACTGGCTGGTCACCTCAGACTCCGTACTCGCAGTCGCGAGCCTCCTATTTCCCTGAGTCGGTCTCTCTCCACTCGGCCAACGACACCTAGGACAACCGGTGGCGACGAGACACAAAGGTGGCGACGAGGAGCGATTAAAGAACGTTGGACCAGCCCGCTTGCAGCAGCCAGATGTTCTGTTACGTGTTTTGTGGACATTTTATTGCAGAGAATCCTCTTTCCCATTGCATCTGTGTTTTGTTCCAATTTTCTTGAATGCGCGGCGCCTAATCGGTCAGCATGGCTCCTACCCCAACCCAAACTTAAAGGAAATTATTGTTACAGACGGCGCAAATCACTCAAATGCTCCGTGTCCCAGTTGACGGCTCAGGCAGCTCAGCAACAACAGCCGTCGCATCATCCGCCCACATCTGTCGCTGCACCGCTCCCAACGTTTCGCCAGTACAACGAATCGGACGAAGAATGGAGCAATTACTTGGCGCAATTTCAAGAACTCGTCGCTTCTCATCAACTGACAGGTCAGATACTCAATTACTTCTTTTTAGCTGTAGTGGGCACCAAGACCTACGTATTGCTTCAAAAGCTTTTCCCCCACGCATCTCCTCGTGATATAAACTTTAATCAACTCGAAAATGCACTGAATGCTCATTACGAGCGCAAAGTTCTCGTAGCCTCTGAACGGTACCGATTTTTCATACTGAAAAAATCACCGGATCAAACACATCAGCAGTGGATCACTGAGTTGATTGGCTTAACCCGCCAATGTAAATTTACTTGCTCTTGTGGACTTTCTTATAGTGATATCATATTAAGAGATGCTACCACACAGAATATTCAGGACCCCAGAATTACGTCAGCGATTCTGAAACAGTCTGACCCCTCATTAGATAGTGTACTGCAGCCTACTGAAGCACGTGACACCTTTGACTTGGCAGATGTAGAAATGCAAAGCCACAGTGGACGCTTTCCTAGTCGGAGTTCTCAGTCTGCCCTAGTGATTCTTACAATTCTACAGGCCGTGCTGAACAGTCAGTGAACAGTAGCCAGTGTAAAAGGGCGACACACAGGTCGCCTGTCGTGTTCAAAACAGTAATGTGAATAACGGGCGCCAACGTTCTTTTCAGAAAAATGTTCCCAAATCTTGTCCCCAGTGTGTATCTCGCCACAAACGGACGCAATGACCTTGGCGCAACGCCATCTGTTATCAATGTGGCAAATCAGGACATGTACAGACAGTGTGTATGCAGAACAAAAATTGTAAGAACGGTGCCGTTAGAAACAGTGCTTCGCAGAGTGCCAGAACAGTTCATGCTGTAAATGTCAAACACGCTGTGTACTTGGACAGTGCTTTTCTTGATTCTCAAATGCATGAAAGTTCTTCTGCGCCTATGGCAAAACTATGTAGTGAGCTACGTCGCAAGCGTCGTCGAGCGTGTCAAACTGTGCAACAGAAAAGTGTTCGGGACAAGCAACATGACTATGTACAGCGCAATCCTGTGGTGAATCTAGTGCCTTCTGCAAGTGCCCATTACTGTTTAGCTAGTGTCAGTAGACTAGATGTGGCTGCTCAAAGTAAATCTAGTGCAGTATTTGGTGAATCTGGGGTAGCCTCGAACGTTTGCGCGAAAGCCGATCCGGCGGTAGTGCCATCTAGGGACAGTGTTGTTAACCTGCTGTGTGCCGATTCTCCGCCTCTTCCTTCCGTACGCTACCCGCGCATGCGCAAGTGCAGCAAACAAGCTGTATCAGACGTCGCCCACATCAGCGCACCTGTCGTGCGCAACAAGCAAAAACTTTTTGTGACTCTTTCCATGGTGGATAAAACTGTGCAATTTCAGCTCGACATTGGTTCCGCTGTGACATTAATGAATAAAGAAACGTATGAACGTCTCGGTTCGCCAATATTGTAGCAGTCTCAACAAGTTTTAATAGCATACACAAGACAAAATATTCCCCTTTTGGGAACATGTAGTCTGCCCACCTCTTTTCAAGGTGTTACCAAAACTGTTCAAATGTTTGTAGAGTCTATGGGACTTAACTACGGGGTCATCAGTCCCTAACCAAAACTGTAGCTTTCGTAGTTCTTCAGGCCAAATATACATAGAACATTTTTGGACTCGATGCATTTAACTTGTTTGGCTTATCAATTCAAAGATATGTGCTTCAAATTTCGTCAGTAGTGCCTCAGGACAAAATCATTGCATTATGTGAAAAATAAAGTGACTTGTTTTCGCTGGAACTAGGTTGTGCAAAAGACTTCGTGGCACATGTAACTTTAAAAGACTCTGCAGTTTTGTGAAGAACTTAGACGTTGGCAGGGTAGATGAGTGATTTCTCCTGTTTCTGTGAGTCAGTGGGCCTCGCCTTTAGTGGTTCTAACTAAGCTGTCGGGAAAACTTCGTCTCTTGCGGCCTTCAAATCAACAGTGAACAGTCAAACAATTGTAGACACTTATCCCCTGCCCAGACCTGAGGAATTGATGGACAAATTAGGACAGGCTCGGTTCTTTCCTATGATTGATTTAGCAGAGGTATACTTACAAATTCTGCTCAATGATGAGTCGAAAAAGTTTTTCGTCATTAATACTTACATGGCCCTTTTTCAATTTCAACGCCTACCCTTTGGCAATTCTTTCGCCCATGATATTTTTCAGAGTTTTTTTGGAACAACTGACAGTTTCTGTACCGTGCTGCTCGAACTTTTTAGATGATATCGTGGTTTCAGGGCGCACAGTTGAAGAACATTTATCAAACCTGGAGTGCTTTTTCCAAGTGTTGAGTGCAGCAGGTCTACGTTGTAATAAAGCAAGTGTTCGTTTTTTCAAACTGAAATAGTGTACCTAGGCTATGTAATTAATGCCCAAGGATTCCATCCCTAACAGTCACATCTTCGAGCAATCAAAGAAATGCCTCCTCCTAAGAATGTGCACGAACTGCAAGCAGTAATGGGAAAGCTTAACTATTATTTCAGATTTATTCCCAATGCCTCTCAGATTGCAGCTCCACTACATTGCTTACATAGGAAGGATGTTCCTTTTGTACGGTCTAAAGATTGCCAGGTTGCCTTTGAAAAATTTAAGTCTGCACTACTCAGTAATGCATGTTTGATTCCCTTTGATACACAGAAGCGTGTGGTGCTAGCAGTGGATGCCTCTTCTTATAGTCTGGGCGCAGTATTGTCACATCGTATTGGATCTCACGATAGTGCCATTGCCTTTGCATCCAAGCTACTGATTCCAACGCAACAGAATAACAGTCAGATAGAAAAGGAGGCCTTAGTAATCATTTACCGCGTAACGAAGTTTCATCATTATCTCTATGGTAGAAAATTCTCTTTGTTCACAGATCACAAGCCTCTCACGTCGTTGTTCTCAAAGCCAATTCTTTCAAGTACGGCACAAAAGCTTCAGAAATGGTCCTTGATACTGTCTAATTATCAGTATGAGATTTTGTACCGACCTACTACTAAACATGCCAACGCGAATACACTTTCCCGACTTCCGGTTGGTCAGGATGTCTCGTTTGATTCATTAGAAATGGAATGTTGTCAGATAGACTCCAGAGATGCTTTTGCTGTCGCAGACTTCCCTTTGAACTCTCGTTGGGTTGCACAGGAAACAGCTGCGGATACGGACCTAAGTGTGGTAGCACGTTTTGTTCGCTCTGGATGCCCGTCAGACCTAAAGACATTGAGCAGCCTTTGGTTCGACGTTATTTTGCACAACGTCATGCACTGTTTTTAAGTCAGGGTGTTCTGTTGTTACATACCGACAACGACCAAACAAGAGTGATTGTTCCTTGTTCCCTGCAACGAGAAGTCTTACGCCTCCTGCATCAAGGACATTGGGGTATTGTTCGGACAAAGCAACTGGCCAGACGTCATTGTACCTGGGTTGGTATGGACGCCCAGATAGAGGGTTTGACGTCGCAGTGTAGGGTTTGTGCTGAGCTCCTCCGCAAAGTTTCTCGGACTGGCCACGACCCAAGGGAACATGGCAACGTTTACACATTGACTTTGCCGGACCTTTCTCGAATACGCCCTGGTTAATCGTTGTAGACACTTTCAGCAAGTTTCCTTTTGTGATTGCCTTGAACTCAACGACGGCGTCTAGTCCAATCAGTGCCTTAACACCAGTGTTTTGCATCGAAGGTTTGCCTGAAACTATCGTCAGTGACAATGGACCTCAGTTTGTTAGTGCGGAATTTCAACAGTTTTGTCGTGTGAATGGCATTCAGCATATCACCACCGCACCTTTTCACCCTCAGTCCAATGGTGAAGCAGAACGTTTCGTTCGAACATTCAAGTCTCACATGGAAAAGATGAAAGGTCAGCACTCCAGGCAGCAAGCTCTTCAAATTTTCCTGTCTACGTATCGGTGCATGCCACGTGACGGCCCGTCTCCTGCCGAGCTGCTACACGGCCGCCGTCACCACACTCTCCTTCACCTGCTGCAGCCTCCCACGCCACCAAGTCGGTTCGTATGGCGCTTCGCTTTTTCAGGTTTCTACGCTGATTCTGTACAAGGTGCTTGCTGGACACAAAAGATGGATACCGGGCACCATTCAGAGCGTTCTCGGTCGCAATATGTTTGTTTTACTTTCTTCCACAGGGACGGAGCTGCGGAGCCACGCAAACCAGTTGCGCCTGCACAGGCCGCGCGATCCTGTCTCGGGTTTCTTGATTCCAGACCCAGTTCAGCGCCGAGGAGCACGGCCGCATCGCTCCCCGACGGGCCCAGTGTCCCCGGACTTTAAGTTCGTTCCGATGGAAGTCGACGCGCCTCCGTTGCAGTCGTCCGCGCCGCCGCTCCCGCTGTAGCCGCTGCAGCTGACTGCGTCACCGAGAGGGACTCCGGGGCCGTGCGTGCTCTCCCCCACCCCCCCCCCTCCTGTCTGGGCCACGCACCTCACAAGAAGATGCCCTGCTCTCTCTGGACGGAGGTATGCGTCCTTCCCCACGTTTTGGTGGGTTCTCCGGGGGATCGACGCCTGTCCCACCAGTAACGCGCCTACCCAGGCCCTCCTCCCAGTGCCGTCGCCGTGGCCCTCAGCCCTACGCCACGACGGCGATGCGGTTTGGGGGGGGGGGGGGTGTCGCACAAGTCTGAAGTGCGCGCTACCTATTTTCGCCGCGCGCCGCCATTGCAAGCACGGCGCGGCGTTCTTACGACGTCAGCCACGAGCGCCCTCTGCTGAAAGACCGCTCGTGGCCACCACTGAACTGTAACGGTCAGTTGGCAATAGGAGTGGCACTAGAACAGACGCTCCTCAATAGGCAAGCCTCTACCTAGTTAAACTATGCATTTGCAGTACTGTCTGCAGTCATAAACTTGTAAAAGTTAAGTATTATAATGTTTTTACGAAATATATATCATGTACTAATCTAGCTTACTGTTTCTAGTTTCTGCTGTCCCTCTGACTGCTCAGCTCAGACTCTGTACCTGCACACGCGTGCATCCTATTTCCCTGTGTCGGTCTCCCTCTACTCGGCCACCGACACCCAGGACAACCGGCGGCGACGAGATACGAAAAGGCCAATATTGCTAAGTGGCGCAGCAGGCAGGCAAGGGAAGAGATGAAACGAAGTGACGTACGCTCTTCCCCCTACATCATATGTAAAGTAATGAAAAGTTCTGTGCCACTAATAAGAAAAATAGACAAAACAGACAAATGGGGGACAAGGCTAAAAAGACGTTGGGCCAAATATAGAGTGACGAACCGAACGACCCTATCTTACTGTGTCTATATTTTAGACCGTCGACCTAAAAACTTTGCTAGGAGGTCGGCCAAAAAAAAAAAAAAAAAAAAAAAAAACGTAAAATGCGTGCCACTGTCATCTCACTGTCACCTAAAATGGAGCGGAGGGAGCGGAGGTCATCCGACAAACCGGCTTGTTCCCTCCCAGCATCATAGGAAACACAAGTATTTAAAATATGCTGAACGGTAATCAGCACACCACAAGCATCACAAGTAGGGGGCTCGTCGCCACAAAGAAAGAATCTATGCGTCAGGGGGCAGTGTCCTATTCCAAGTCTAGTTAAGCAGACTTCATCGAACCTGACAGGCTGTAAGGATGTGCGCCAGGGCCTAACTGTGTCTTTTATTCACCGCAACTTATTATCCATGACGGCCGACCATCTCCTGCCCCTGGAGACGCATGACATCTACATCTACATCTACGTACATACTCCGCAATTCACCGTAAGGTGCGTGGCGGAGAGTACACTGTACCACTACTAGGCATTTCCTTTCCTATTCCACTCCCAAATTGAACGAGGAAAAAAAGAATGCCTATATGCCTCCGTACGAGCCCTAATTTCTCGTATCTTGTCTTTGTGATCTTTACGCGAAATGTAAGTAGGCGGCAGCAAGATCGTACTACACTCAGCTTCAAATTCCAGCCCTCTAAATTTACTCAACAGAAATTCATGAAAAGAACGTCGTCTTTCTTCCAGCGATCCCCAATTGAGTTGCCGGAGCATTTCCGTGACACTCGCGCATTGGTCGAACCTACCGGTAACAAATCTAGCTGCTCGCCTCTGAACCGCCTCTATGTCTTCCTTCAAACCGATCTGCTGCGGGTCCCAAATACTTGAGCAATACTCAAGACGTCGTCGTACAAGCGTTTTCTACGCGGTCTCCTTTACAGGTGAAGTACATCTTCCCAAAATTCTCCCAATAAACCGAAGTCGGCTGTCTGCCTTACTCACAATTGTCCTTACATGCTCGTTCCATTTCATATCGCTCTGCAATGTTACGCCTAGATATTTGAACGACGCGACCGCATCAAGAAGCTCACTACTAATGCTGTATTCGAACATTATAGGATTAGAGCTTCTGAGAAGTGACAGCAAGGCACACAGAGGAATAGGACAGTCGACTATGTTCGGAAGCCGACACGCCTCCTTGGTCGCAATATTTTACGACCTGAAAGCCGGAACCTGATTCCCGTATTGAAGATCGATAAGAGCTACGAAAGTTACCTTGCTGAATTATCGTCCTATTATTAACTTACATATTCATACAATCTACTACTGCGCAGTATGTCAGATGATCTCGCAGTTTAACAGAACGCATAATATCGGATTGCTCGTTGCAATGGGGGAGACCACTGGCGGTACATTTGTAAAGAGCCACCGCTAGCTCAATAAATAATGAAATATTTAAATAATTAAATATTAATTTAGATGACAAAGACTTCTTTGTACAAAACATTTGTTTTGTAAGTCTTTCCATCTTTATTAAGCTCTCCTTGCAGAGGACCATCAATAATTTTCAACTTTACGCACTTTCTTCCTCGGACTCTTGAACAGACTACATAAAGCTGACCACGTCCGAATGCAGGCTCAGGCAAAATAATGTCAACACGCTTGACCGTTTGACCCTGAGACTTATTGATGGTCATAGCAAAGGCAAGTTTAATAAGAAATTGTCTGCGTCTCAATTGAAACGCAATCCTGTTTGAGATGGAGCCAAGTCAATTCTTGTAATGACAGGAATTTCACCTTTAGAGAAGCTAGTCAAGGACTCAGCTATTATAACATTTTTTACTTGTTTAATGAAAGTCCAGCTCCAGTTGCTTTTATTGGTGCTTTATTTAAGCCCACACTACCGGTTTCGGCCTCTATGTTAGGCCATTTTCAAGTGTGACAGACCTGCATATAATGTGTAGCAATAAGTTTACAAAAATTACATGGTACAGGATAGCATGTTAAATATGTTAAAAGGTACTGTACAGAAGCAGAAGGAAACTTACTTTATGCCGTAAGCACCAATAAATTTGAACCACAGTTGCGGCAACCGCAACCATCTAGTGATGGAGAAACTAATAATTTTTTACTTGGACAACCTCTTGTCTCATTCCATTGGAAAGACCTCTTCTTGCCAGCATAATAATTGCTCCAGTATTTAACCTCAACTTGTGAGGTGGCACGCCAAAAGGCGACAGACTATTTCAAAATTTCGTTGAAAGTTGTTGGCACTGGTAGTATTATCAGCTACAACAGAATCAACACTTAAATATGTTGTGTCGTTCCCTTCTATGACATTCAAGACATCTTCGTTTAGTTTATCAGCATCAGAGTTTTTAAGAAACTATATTGCCCGTTCATTGATTTCGGTGATGTTTTCAGGCTGGATTTTTTCACCGTGTACTGTTAGATAGACATTGATGTTTAGTGGGAAACATCGGTGTTCTGACATCAGTGTTAAGTTCTCTAAAACATCAACACGTCGGTGGTATGAATACAGTAGAGGACCATCGGTATCTCCATCCTGAAGATTTAACTGGATTATCTAATAAAATAATGACATGGTCCAGGATACCAAGCCACAAACTAAATAGGTATGTATAAATCTGTATTGTACTCTGTCTTTGTAAAGTTGTAGCATATTTCCTTCACTCATGGTAATAGCATTAGTCTACAAATATCTTTAAAAATTGATTCTAACGCCAGTGTTTGTCTAACAGTGATAACCATCGATCAACACTAGCACAGAGCATCACTCTCTCGCAGTTACTGCAAGGAAAATCGTTTATAATATCTATCGGTAATCAAAGTAACACCTTTGATTTACGTATAGAACTATTATGGCTTTATTTTTATTTTTTCCCCACTTTACTCATTATTATTATTTTTTAAAGTGTCAAGTAAGTCGCAAAGTTGCAAATCAGCGCATGAGCGTAGCTGCCAATGAAACTCGACAACAGCTGTTAACGTGTACATTAAACAGCTCACGAAACACTACACATAATATTGCATGTTTTTATTCAGTCGAACTAGGTAATTTCATTCACCCCCAAATTTTTCAATACCATAACGTGTTGAATAAAAACACGACATATACCTGCCTGGGGCCCTTTTACTGTCTAAATGTTACATAAGTTGATGAATAAATAATAAGGCCATACAAAACGTGATATTACCGAAAGTACAAAAAAAGTCAGACTATAATATTCCTTTTGCGTTTCCAGGTAGGCTCTTCACATTTATGGCAATCTGTCTCTCATTATAGAGTTAATGTATACTTTCTAATATCGCATAACGTGACAGCTAATTAGTACCTCAATGTTTTTACGAGCGCCTCTTGTTACCGTTATATTTGCACCGCATACATTTCAGCACACATATGTTAATTAGACATCAACTTCCCAGATTAGTAATTCACGACCTTAAATCCGGAACCTGATTCCCGTATCGAAGTTCGATAAGAGCTACGAAAGTTACCATTCTGAATTACCGTCCTATTATTAAATTACATATTCATGCGACTCTGCTACTGCGCAGTATTCCAGTCGATCTCGCAGTGTTAACAGAAAATATCGGATTGCTCGTTGAAATAGTAGGTTGTGCGTTGATTGCACCACTGCTCCAGACTTTCGACTAAGTATCGATTTTTTTCTGCGAGAAAATGAATTTATGGTGAAGTATTTTCTTTTAGTATGACGAGGTATTTACTAAAGCAATGAATGTTCTGGGGGCAAAGTGATATTCAGAATGTCTGTATTAAACATGAATTTACAATATTGTTCATGCATTAATCACTAATGGGCAGTTTTGGAAAAGCTGTAGTTGATTTCTTGCTTTCCTTTACCGACAGAAAAAGAATGAGGTTAAAAGTTATCGAGCATTTTCTGTCTTTGCATATGACGAGTGCTTCGATTATTGAAATTATGTTTTCAGTGTAATTGTTGAGCAAACTGTGGAATGTGGTTTGCACTGCAGTCAACCTGTTACTTACAATAGTGTATTATTCATATAGCATGCGAACTGTTTCTACAAAAAATATTTTTGTAAGTAGTAGCGTATGTATTATGTACTTCACTTTGTTGTTGTTATGGTCTTCAGTCCGGAGACTGGTTTGATGCAGCTCTCCACCCTACTCTATCCTGAGCAAGCCTTTTCATCTCCTCATAAGAACGGCAATCCACATCCACTTGAATCTGCTTACTATACGCGTCTCTTGGTCTCCCTCTGCGATTTTTACCCCACACACTTCCCTACGATGCTAAATTTACGATTCCCCGATGTCTAAGAATGTGTCCTACCAAGCGATCCCTTCTTTTAGTCAGGGTATGCCAAAAATTCCTTTTCTCACCAATTCTGTTCAGTACCTCTTCATTAGTTATGCGATCTACCCACCTAATCTTCAGCATTCTTCTGTAGCACCACATTTCAAAAGCCTCTATTCTCTTCCAGTCCGCACTGCTTATCGTCCATGTTTCACTCCCGTACAAGGCAACACTCCACACAAATGCCTTCAGAAAAGACTTCCTTACCCTTATTCAATGATAGCAAATTTCTTTTTTTCAAAAATGCTTTTCTTCCCATTGCCATTCTGCATTTTATATCCTCTGTACTGCGACCATCATTTGTTATTTTACTGCCCAAGTAACAAAACTCATCTACCTCCTTTATTGCTTCGTTACCTAATCTAATTCCTTCAGCATCACCCGATTTTCTTAGACTGCACTCCATTACCCTAGTTTTGCTCTTGTTAATGTTCATCTTATAAGCACCTTTCAGCACACTGTCCATTCAGTTCAATTGCTCTTCCAGGTCCTTTGCTGTATCTGACAGAATTGCTATGTCGTCGGCAAAACGCAATGTTTTTAATTCTTCCCCCTGAACTTTAATTCCTTCACCAAATTCCTCCTTGCTGTCCTTTAAAGCTTGCTCAATGTACAAATTGAACAACATTGGAGAAAGACTACAACCCTGTCTTACTCCCTTCCCAACTGATGCTTCCCTTTCATGCCCTTCGAGTCTAATAACTGCGGTCTGGCTTTTGTACAAGTTGTAAATAACTCTCCTTTCCCTGTATTTTACCCCTGCTGACTTCAGAATATGAAAGAGTGTATTCCAGTCAACATTGTCAAATGCTTTCTCCAAATCTACAAAAGCTAAAAATGTAGGTTTGCCTTTCCTTAATCTATCTTCTAAGATAAGACATAAAGTGACTATTGCCTCCCGGGTTCCTACGTTCCTCCTGAATCCAAACTGATCTTCCTCAAGGTCAGCTTCTACCAGCTTTTCCATTCTCCTGTAGATAATTCGTGTTAAAATTTTGCAACCATGACTTATCAAACTGATGGTTCTGTAATTTTCACACCTGTCTGCGCCTGATTTCTTTGGAATGGGGATTATTACATTTTTCTTAACGTCTGAGGGCATTTCGCCTGTCTCATACATCCTACACACCAGTTCAAATAGTCTTGTCATGGCTGGCTCTAGTTTCCCATCTGAGTTCTTGATATTCGTAGAGTTGCTTTTCTTGTCCCCAAATGTCTCTTTTATTTTCCTGTAGGCGGTAACTACTTTTCCCCTTGCTATACATTCTTCTACAGATTAGCATTTGGCTTCTAGCCACTCCTGCTTGGTCATTTTGCACTTCCTGTCAATCTCATTTTTTAGTCGTCTGTACTCCATTTTGCCTGTTTCATTTACTGCATTTTTATATTTTCTCCTTTCATCAATTAACTGTAGTATTTCCTGTGATATCCAAGGACTTTTTGTAGGTCTTGCCTTTCTACCTATTTTGTCCTCTGCTGCCTTCACTATTTCATATCTCAATGCTACCCATTCCTCTTCTACTGTTTTATTTCCCCCTGTTTCTCTCCATTGTTGCCTAAATCTCCCTCTGAAATTCTTCAGAACTTCACTTTCCTTCAATTTATCTAAGTCCCATCTCCTTATTTTCCTACCTTTCTGCAGTTTTTTCAGCTTCAGCCTACAGTTCATGACTAACAAGTTATGGTCAGAATCTATATCTGCCCCTGGGTATGTCCTGCAGTTTATAACCTGGTTCCGGTACCTATGTCTTACCATTATAAAATCTATCTGATACCTTCCGGTGTCTACTGGTCTCTTCTACGTATACAACCTTCTTTTGTGATTCTCAAAACCACGTGTTTGTTACGATTAAATCATGTTCTGTGCAAAATTCTACCAGGCGACTTCCTCTTTCATTCCTCCTGCCCAGTCCATATTCACCTATTATTTTTCCTTCTCTTCTTTTTCCTACTACCGACTTCCAGTCTCCCATCACAATTAAGTTTTCCTCTCCCTTAACTTTCTGAATAATTTCCTTTAGCTCCTCATATATTTCTACGATTTCCTCATCATCGGCAGGGCTAGTTGGCATATAAACCTGTACTACTGTTGTCGGTGTTGGCTTCGTATCTATGTTGACAATGATAATGCGATCACTGTGCTGCTCATAGTAGTTTACCCGCATTCCTCTTTTCTTATTCATTATCAGTCCTACACCTGTGATACCCCCAACTGATTTTGTATTTATAATCCTGTACTCACCTGACCAGAAATCATGTTCATCCTGCCACCGAACTTCACTAATCCCCACTATATCTAACTTAAACCTATCCATTTCCCTTTTTAAATTTTCTAATTTTCCTACCCGATTAAGGGATCTAACATTCCACGCTCCGATCCGTAGAATGCCAGTATTGTCTTTCCTGATGACAACATCCTCCTGAGTAGTCTCCGCCCGAAGATCCGAATGGGGGACTATTTTACCTCTGGAATATTTTACCTGAGAGGATGCCATCATCATGTGTTCATACAGTAGAGCTGCATGTCCTCGGGAAAAATAACGGCTGTAGTTTCCCCTTGCTTTCAGCCTTTCGCAGTAGCTGTGTGGCAAAGCCACATTAGCTGATGTTACAAGGCCAGCTCAGTCAATCATCTAGACTGTTGCCCCTATAACTACTGAAAAGGCTGCTGCCCCTCTTCAGGAACCACACGTTTGTCTGGCCTCTCCACAGATACCCCTCCGCTGTGGTTGCACCTACGGTACGGCTATCTGCATCGTTGAGGCACGCAAGCCACCCCACCTCGGCAATGTCTGTGGTTCATGGGTGTGGTTTCACTTATCTTTTGTAATTTTTGAGATATCTTGTTAGTATTTAAGATTTATACGTCTGTTGCAGCCACCATATGGTCATCGACCGAAACCAGCAGTGAATAACTGAAATCTGTTGAAGCAGTGAATGTGAAATGAGTCTGTTGACGAAACGCTGGATGCGTAAGCTCGGAGACTTCGGACGCGCCATTGTATGAAAATCCTCGATCCTTGCTTTTTTTTCCATGCAGCTGACCAAGCTCCACTATAACTAAATAAAACTAAACCTCCTTGAAAGGAAGTGCCTCAGTGCAAAAACACATGAATAGACTCTTAAGACGATTACAGCAAGAATGAAAAGAACACATCCAGGTATGAGGGATAAAAACAAAGAGTAGTGTGTTGGATATATGGAAGGCTCGACATCGGCCAAGCACAATGGAGACGAGAGTGCGAAACATAGAGAAATAAATATGACCTAAAGGGGAGGAAGAGAACCATGAAAAATAAAGTAAAGGTCTGCGCATGGTGCATCCAATGAATATAAGGAGTCTGCCCGCACTAACCGAAAAGAAGGAAGAGGGAGGCAAGACTGAAGTGTGTCAGTGAGACATAGGTATGCTAAAAGGAGAAAGAAACTTATCCACGTTCGGGCAAAAAAGGAAAAAAAAGGGAAACTTAACGGTAACTCGAATCACACATAGAATTGATTAACACGAAACCCTTATCGTATAAGCGCTTTCTGAAAACTGTGTTTAAGTGATGCCGTCAGCAGGTTACATAACAGTGTCTGGTAGTTCCGAAGTGTCTTCGTCCGTTGGTGGGCAGTCCACAAGTAGCCTATGAACTCTACCCCATCTGAGTGCCCTTTTAACCATACAGTGGTGCAATGTATCGTATTGGGAGTGAACTTCAAGTGAGGTTTGGTGAACCAATCCATGGTGACATGTTGTGGGGTCATGCTATTCACCAGAGCAATCATACCACGGTTGAGTGGCCAGACAGTAGTCATTCTGCGGCACTGGAAACGGTGTTCCCTGGTTTCCAGGGTGTCACATTCTGGATAATTACCGGAGTGAAGTTGGTGTATATCGGCCAGCTTCTGATTCGTCCGCAGGTCGTTGTTGACGAGCGTATAACATAGACTGCTGACATCTGATGGCAGGAGCTGGTGATAAACATTGGCCAATACCTGTCACCAGTTGACCTCAGGGTGTCGGGCCTCCAGTTCATGAACTGGTGGGCGTACCTCTAGTTTCTCATAGAGCAGACGAGCTGTCCAGTGTTAGGTGTCGCGCACCACGGATGATGAAACTGCGGTTTAAATAATAGTCTCGTATGTAGGATAACTTGGAACGGTTACTGACTACAGACAGTGGGACCTCTTCTGACTGAGAGCAGTACGAACCCAAAATGGCCGCCATCGTACCCTGCGGGAAGGTGACCTGCGGACTGGCTGGCCGGCAAATGAGTAGTGCTAACCACTTATGATAAAAGTGCGCAAGTCCCAATCCAGCTATAGCTGGGCTAAGCACACATGTGTCTAACTTTACCTTGAAAATTTCGTGCCTCCATAGGAACCAATAGGTAACTTGTGATATCGTCCTGGCCATCATTTAGGGAATGGCGAGAAATTATGCGATATACCATGCCCGTGAAAGAACGTTGATAAGCTTGACCCGTTGGACAAGATTCGTGAGAAACTGTTGGTTTGCTGTCTGCATGCAAAGTCGCAGTTATTGCTGCGGGCATTAGCTGCAGCACATATGGCACCACTGCTGTTGTTGACCTTGTAGCTGTCAGATTCAGATATAACTAGGCGGAACTTTCATCCTAATAGCGGTCTTCACACGACGCCTTTCGGGGTTGCTGTTGACCGGCGAAGCAGCGGTCAGCGAAAACAGCGGAATTAGCGGCAGCGTCAAAGACGCCGACACTTGCTCTCAGTGGCGGTCGTATCAGTGCCCGAACTCATGCACCAGCGGAATTAGCGGCAGCGTCAAAGACGCCGACACTTGCTCTCAGTGGCGGTCGTATCAGTGCCCGAACTCATGCACCAGCGGAATTAGCGGCAGCGTCAAAGACGCCGACACTTGCTCTCAGTGGCGGTCGTATCAGTGCCCGAACTCATGCACCAGCGGAATTAGCGGCAGCGTCAAAGACGACGACACTTGCTCTCAGTGGCGGTCGTATCAGTGCCCGAACTCATGCACCAGCGGAATTAGCGGCAGCGTCAAAGACGCCGACACTTGCTCTCAGTGGCGGTCGTATCAGTGCCCGAACTCATGCACCAGCGGAATTAGCGGCAGCGTCAAAGACGCAGACACTTGCTCTCAGTGGCGGTCGTATCAGTGCCCGAACTCATGCACCAGCGGAATTAGCGGCAGCGTCAAAGACGCCGACACTTGCTCTCAGTGGCGGTCGTATCAGTGCCCGAACTCATGCACCAGCGGAATTAGCGGCAGCGTCAAAGACGCCGACACTTGCTCTCAGTGGCGGTCGTATCAGTGCCCGAACTCATGCACCAGCGGAATTAGCGGCAGCGTCAAAGACGCCGACACTTGCTCTCAGTGGCGGTCGTATCAGTGCCCGAACTCATGCACCAGCGGAATTAGCGGCAGCGTCAAAGACGCCGACACTTGCTCTCAGTGGCGGTCGTATCAGTGCCCGAACTCATGCACCAGCGGAATTAGCGGCAGCGTCAAAGACGCCGACACTTGCTCTCAGTGGCGGTCGTATCAGTGCCCGAACTCATGCACCAGCGGAATTAGCGGCAGCGTCAAAGACGCCGACACTTGCTCTCAGTGGCGGTCGTATCAGTGCCCGAACTCATGCACCAGCGGAATTAGCGGCAGCGTCAAAGACGCCGACACTTGCTCTCAGTGGCGGTCGTATCAGTGCCCGAACTCATGCACCAGCGGAATTAGCGGCAGCGTCAAAGACGCCGACACTTGCTCTCAGTGGCGGTCGTATCAGTGCCCGAACTCATGCACCAGCGGAATTAGCGGCAGCGTCAAAGACGCCGACACTTGCTCTCAGTGGCGGTCGTATCAGTGCCCGAACTCATGCACCAGCGGAATTAGCGGCAGCGTCAAAGACGCCGACACTTGCTCTCAGTGGCGGTCGTATCAGTGCCCGAACTCATGCACCAGCGGAATTAGCGGCAGCGTCAAAGACGCCGACACTTGCTCTCAGTGGCGGTCGTATCAGTGCCCGAACTCATGCACCAGCGGAATTAGCGGCAGCGTCAAAGACGCCGACACTTGCTCTCAGTGGCGGTCGTATCAGTGCCCGAACTCATGCACCAGCGGAATTAGCGGCAGCGTCAAAGACGCCGACACTTGCTCTCAGTGGCGGTCGTATCAGTGCCCGAACTCATGCACCAGCGGAATTAGCGGCAGCGTCAAAGACGCCGACACTTGCTCTCAGTGGCGGTCGTATCAGTGCCCGAACTCATGCACCAGCGGAATTAGCGGCAGCGTCAAAGACGCCGACACTTGCTCTCAGTGGCGGTCGTATCAGTGCCCGAACTCATGCACCAGCGGAATTAGCGGCAGCGTCAAAGACGCCGACACTTGCTCTCAGTGGCGGTCGTATCAGTGCCCGAACTCATGCACCAGCGGAATTAGCGGCAGCGTCAAAGACGCCGACACTTGCTCTCAGTGGCGGTCGTATCAGTGCCCGAACTCATGCACCAGCGGAATTAGCGGCAGCGTCAAAGACGCCGACACTTGCTCTCAGTGGCGGTCGTATCAGTGCCCGAACTCATGCACCAGCGGAATTAGCGGCAGCGTCAAAGACGCCGACACTTGCTCTCAGTGGCGGTCGTATCAGTGCCCGAACTCATGCACCAGCGGAATTAGCGGCAGCGTCAAAGACGCCGACACTTGCTCTCAGTGGCGGTCGTATCAGTGCCCGAACTCATGCACCAGCGGAATTAGCGGCAGCGTCAAAGACGCCGACACTTGCTCTCAGTGGCGGTCGTATCAGTGCCCGAACTCATGCACCAGCGGAATTAGCGGCAGCGTCAAAGACGCCGACACTTGCTCTCAGTGGCGGTCGTATCAGTGCCCGAACTCATGCACCAGCGGAATTAGCGGCAGCGTCAAAGACGCCGACACTTGCTCTCAGTGGCGGTCGTATCAGTGCCCGAACTCATGCACCAGCGGAATTAGCGGCAGCGTCAAAGACGCCGACACTTGCTCTCAGTGGCGGTCGTATCAGTGCCCGAACTCATGCACCAGCGGAATTAGCGGCAGCGTCAAAGACGCCGACACTTGCTCTCAGTGGCGGTCGTATCAGTGCCCGAACTCATGCACCAGCGGAATTAGCGGCAGCGTCAAAGACGCCGACACTTGCTCTCAGTGGCGGTCGTATCAGTGCCCGAACTCATGCACCAGCGGAATTAGCGGCAGCGTCAAAGACGCCGACACTTGCTCTCAGTGGCGGTCGTATCAGTGCCCGAACTCATGCACCAGCGGAATTAGCGGCAGCGTCAAAGACGCCGACACTTGCTCTCAGTGGCGGTCGTATCAGTGCCCGAACTCATGCACCAGCGGAATTAGCGGCAGCGTCAAAGACGCCGACACTTGCTCTCAGTGGCGGTCGTATCAGTGCCCGAACTCATGCACCAGCGGAATTAGCGGCAGCGTCAAAGACGCCGACACTTGCTCTCAGTGGCGGTCGTATCAGTGCCCGAACTCATGCACCAGCGGAATTAGCGGCAGCGTCAAAGACGCCGACACTTGCTCTCAGTGGCGGTCGTATCAGTGCCCGAACTCATGCACCAGCGGAATTAGCGGCAGCGTCAAAGACGCCGACACTTGCTCTCAGTGGCGGTCGTATCAGTGCCCGAACTCATGCACCAGCGGAATTAGCGGCAGCGTCAAAGACGCCGACACTTGCTCTCAGTGGCGGTCGTATCAGTGCCCGAACTCATGCACCAGCGGAATTAGCGGCAGCGTCAAAGACGCCGACACTTGCTCTCAGTGGCGGTCGTATCAGTGCCCGAACTCATGCACCAGCGGAATTAGCGGCAGCGTCAAAGACGCCGACACTTGCTCTCAGTGGCGGTCGTATCAGTGCCCGAACTCATGCACCAGCGGAATTAGCGGCAGCGTCAAAGACGCCGACACTTGCTCTCAGTGGCGGTCGTATCAGTGCCCGAACTCATGCACCAGCGGAATTAGCGGCAGCGTCAAAGACGCCGACACTTGCTCTCAGTGGCGGTCGTATCAGTGCCCGAACTCATGCACCAGCGGAATTAGCGGCAGCGTCAAAGACGCCGACACTTGCTCTCAGTGGCGGTCGTATCAGTGCCCGAACTCATGCACCAGCGGAATTAGCGGCAGCGTCAAAGACGCCGACACTTGCTCTCAGTGGCGGTCGTATCAGTGCCCGAACTCATGCACCAGCGGAATTAGCGGCAGCGTCAAAGACGCCGACACTTGCTCTCAGTGGCGGTCGTATCAGTGCCCGAACTCATGCACCAGCGGAATTAGCGGCAGCGTCAAAGACGCCGACACTTGCTCTCAGTGGCGGTCGTATCAGTGCCCGAACTCATGCACCAGCGGAATTAGCGGCAGCGTCAAAGACGCCGACACTTGCTCTCAGTGGCGGTCGTATCAGTGCCCGAACTCATGCACCAGCGGAATTAGCGGCAGCGTCAAAGACGCCGACACTTGCTCTCAGTGGCGGTCGTATCAGTGCCCGAACTCATGCACCAGCGGAATTAGCGGCAGCGTCAAAGACGCCGACACTTGCTCTCAGTGGCGGTCGTATCAGTGCCCGAACTCATGCACCAGCGGAATTAGCGGCAGCGTCAAAGACGCCGACACTTGCTCTCAGTGGCGGTCGTATCAGTGCCCGAACTCATGCACCAGCGGAATTAGCGGCAGCGTCAAAGACGCCGACACTTGCTCTCAGTGGCGGTCGTATCAGTGCCCGAACTCATGCACCAGCGGAATTAGCGGCAGCGTCAAAGACGCCGACACTTGCTCTCAGTGGCGGTCGTATCAGTGCCCGAACTCATGCACCAGCGGAATTAGCGGCAGCGTCAAAGACGCCGACACTTGCTCTCAGTGGCGGTCGTATCAGTGCCCGAACTCATGCACCAGCGGAATTAGCGGCAGCGTCAAAGACGCCGACACTTGCTCTCAGTGGCGGTCGTATCAGTGCCCGAACTCATGCACCAGCGGAATTAGCGGCAGCGTCAAAGACGCCGACACTTGCTCTCAGTGGCGGTCGTATCAGTGCCCGAACTCATGCACCAGCGGAATTAGCGGCAGCGTCAAAGACGCCGACACTTGCTCTCAGTGGCGGTCGTATCAGTGCCCGAACTCATGCACCAGCGGAATTAGCGGCAGCGTCAAAGACGCCGACACTTGCTCTCAGTGGCGGTCGTATCAGTGCCCGAACTCATGCACCAGCGGAATTAGCGGCAGCGTCAAAGACGCCGACACTTGCTCTCAGTGGCGGTCGTATCAGTGCCCGAACTCATGCACCAGCGGAATTAGCGGCAGCGTCAAAGACGCCGACACTTGCTCTCAGTGGCGGTCGTATCAGTGCCCGAACTCATGCACCAGCGGAATTAGCGGCAGCGTCAAAGACGCCGACACTTGCTCTCAGTGGCGGTCGTATCAGTGCCCGAACTCATGCACCAGCGGAATTAGCGGCAGCGTCAAAGACGCCGACACTTGCTCTCAGTGGCGGTCGTATCAGTGCCCGAACTCATGCACCAGCGGAATTAGCGGCAGCGTCAAAGACGCCGACACTTGCTCTCAGTGGCGGTCGTATCAGTGCCCGAACTCATGCACCAGCGGAATTAGCGGCAGCGTCAAAGACGCCGACACTTGCTCTCAGTGGCGGTCGTATCAGTGCCCGAACTCATGCACCAGCGGAATTAGCGGCAGCGTCAAAGACGCCGACACTTGCTCTCAGTGGCGGTCGTATCAGTGCCCGAACTCATGCACCAGCGGAATTAGCGGCAGCGTCAAAGACGCCGACACTTGCTCTCAGTGGCGGTCGTATCAGTGCCCGAACTCATGCACCAGCGGAATTAGCGGCAGCGTCAAAGACGCCGACACTTGCTCTCAGTGGCGGTCGTATCAGTGCCCGAACTCATGCACCAGCGGAATTAGCGGCAGCGTCAAAGACGCCGACACTTGCTCTCAGTGGCGGTCGTATCAGTGCCCGAACTCATGCACCAGCGGAATTAGCGGCAGCGTCAAAGACGCCGACACTTGCTCTCAGTGGCGGTCGTATCAGTGCCCGAACTCATGCACCAGCGGAATTAGCGGCAGCGTCAAAGACGCCGACACTTGCTCTCAGTGGCGGTCGTATCAGTGCCCGAACTCATGCACCAGCGGAATTAGCGGCAGCGTCAAAGACGCCGACACTTGCTCTCAGTGGCGGTCGTATCAGTGCCCGAACTCATGCACCAGCGGAATTAGCGGCAGCGTCAAAGACGCCGACACTTGCTCTCAGTGGCGGTCGTATCAGTGCCCGAACTCATGCACCAGCGGAATTAGCGGCAGCGTCAAAGACGCCGACACTTGCTCTCAGTGGCGGTCGTATCAGTGCCCGAACTCATGCACCAGCGGAATTAGCGGCAGCGTCAAAGACGCCGACACTTGCTCTCAGTGGCGGTCGTATCAGTGCCCGAACTCATGCACCAGCGGAATTAGCGGCAGCGTCAAAGACGCCGACACTTGCTCTCAGTGGCGGTCGTATCAGTGCCCGAACTCATGCACCAGCGGAATTAGCGGCAGCGTCAAAGACGCCGACACTTGCTCTCAGTGGCGGTCGTATCAGTGCCCGAACTCATGCACCAGCGGAATTAGCGGCAGCGTCAAAGACGCCGACACTTGCTCTCAGTGGCGGTCGTATCAGTGCCCGAACTCATGCACCAGCGGAATTAGCGGCAGCGTCAAAGACGCCGACACTTGCTCTCAGTGGCGGTCGTATCAGTGCCCGAACTCATGCACCAGCGGAATTAGCGGCAGCGTCAAAGACGCCGACACTTGCTCTCAGTGGCGGTCGTATCAGTGCCCGAACTCATGCACCAGCGGAATTAGCGGCAGCGTCAAAGACGCCGACACTTGCTCTCAGTGGCGGTCGTATCAGTGCCCGAACTCATGCACCAGCGGAATTAGCGGCAGCGTCAAAGACGCCGACACTTGCTCTCAGTGGCGGTCGTATCAGTGCCCGAACTCATGCACCAGCGGAATTAGCGGCAGCGTCAAAGACGCCGACACTTGCTCTCAGTGGCGGTCGTATCAGTGCCCGAACTCATGCACCAGCGGAATTAGCGGCAGCGTCAAAGACGCCGACACTTGCTCTCAGTGGCGGTCGTATCAGTGCCCGAACTCATGCACCAGCGGAATTAGCGGCAGCGTCAAAGACGCCGACACTTGCTCTCAGTGGCGGTCGTATCAGTGCCCGAACTCATGCACCAGCGGAATTAGCGGCAGCGTCAAAGACGCCGACACTTGCTCTCAGTGGCGGTCGTATCAGTGCCCGAACTCATGCACCAGCGGAATTAGCGGCAGCGTCAAAGACGCCGACACTTGCTCTCAGTGGCGGTCGTATCAGTGCCCGAACTCATGCACCAGCGGAATTAGCGGCAGCGTCAAAGACGCCGACACTTGCTCTCAGTGGCGGTCGTATCAGTGCCCGAACTCATGCACCAGCGGAATTAGCGGCAGCGTCAAAGACGCCGACACTTGCTCTCAGTGGCGGTCGTATCAGTGCCCGAACTCATGCACCAGCGGAATTAGCGGCAGCGTCAAAGACGCCGACACTTGCTCTCAGTGGCGGTCGTATCAGTGCCCGAACTCATGCACCAGCGGAATTAGCGGCAGCGTCAAAGACGCCGACACTTGCTCTCAGTGGCGGTCGTATCAGTGCCCGAACTCATGCACCAGCGGAATTAGCGGCAGCGTCAAAGACGCCGACACTTGCTCTCAGTGGCGGTCGTATCAGTGCCCGAACTCATGCACCAGCGGAATTAGCGGCAGCGTCAAAGACGCCGACACTTGCTCTCAGTGGCGGTCGTATCAGTGCCCGAACTCATGCACCAGCGGAATTAGCGGCAGCGTCAAAGACGCCGACACTTGCTCTCAGTGGCGGTCGTATCAGTGCCCGAACTCATGCACCAGCGGAATTAGCGGCAGCGTCAAAGACGCCGACACTTGCTCTCAGTGGCGGTCGTATCAGTGCCCGAACTCATGCACCAGCGGAATTAGCGGCAGCGTCAAAGACGCCGACACTTGCTCTCAGTGGCGGTCGTATCAGTGCCCGAACTCATGCACCAGCGGAATTAGCGGCAGCGTCAAAGACGCCGACACTTGCTCTCAGTGGCGGTCGTATCAGTGCCCGAACTCATGCACCAGCGGAATTAGCGGCAGCGTCAAAGACGCCGACACTTGCTCTCAGTGGCGGTCGTATCAGTGCCCGAACTCATGCACCAGCGGAATTAGCGGCAGCGTCAAAGACGCCGACACTTGCTCTCAGTGGCGGTCGTATCAGTGCCCGAACTCATGCACCAGCGGAATTAGCGGCAGCGTCAAAGACGCCGACACTTGCTCTCAGTGGCGGTCGTATCAGTGCCCGAACTCATGCACCAGCGGAATTAGCGGCAGCGTCAAAGACGCCGACACTTGCTCTCAGTGGCGGTCGTATCAGTGCCCGAACTCATGCACCAGCGGAATTAGCGGCAGCGTCAAAGACGCCGACACTTGCTCTCAGTGGCGGTCGTATCAGTGCCCGAACTCATGCACCAGCGGAATTAGCGGCAGCGTCAAAGACGCCGACACTTGCTCTCAGTGGCGGTCGTATCAGTGCCCGAACTCATGCACCAGCGGAATTAGCGGCAGCGTCAAAGACGCCGACACTTGCTCTCAGTGGCGGTCGTATCAGTGCCCGAACTCATGCACCAGCGGAATTAGCGGCAGCGTCAAAGACGCCGACACTTGCTCTCAGTGGCGGTCGTATCAGTGCCCGAACTCATGCACCAGCGGAATTAGCGGCAGCGTCAAAGACGCCGACACTTGCTCTCAGTGGCGGTCGTATCAGTGCCCGAACTCATGCACCAGCGGAATTAGCGGCAGCGTCAAAGACGCCGACACTTGCTCTCAGTGGCGGTCGTATCAGTGCCCGAACTCATGCACCAGCGGAATTAGCGGCAGCGTCAAAGACGCCGACACTTGCTCTCAGTGGCGGTCGTATCAGTGCCCGAACTCATGCACCAGCGGAATTAGCGGCAGCGTCAAAGACGCCGACACTTGCTCTCAGTGGCGGTCGTATCAGTGCCCGAACTCATGCACCAGCGGAATTAGCGGCAGCGTCAAAGACGCCGACACTTGCTCTCAGTGGCGGTCGTATCAGTGCCCGAACTCATGCACCAGCGGAATTAGCGGCAGCGTCAAAGACGCCGACACTTGCTCTCAGTGGCGGTCGTATCAGTGCCCGAACTCATGCACCAGCGGAATTAGCGGCAGCGTCAAAGACGCCGACACTTGCTCTCAGTGGCGGTCGTATCAGTGCCCGAACTCATGCACCAGCGGAATTAGCGGCAGCGTCAAAGACGCCGACACTTGCTCTCAGTGGCGGTCGTATCAGTGCCCGAACTCATGCACCAGCGGAATTAGCGGCAGCGTCAAAGACGCCGACACTTGCTCTCAGTGGCGGTCGTATCAGTGCCCGAACTCATGCACCAGCGGAATTAGCGGCAGCGTCAAAGACGCCGACACTTGCTCTCAGTGGCGGTCGTATCAGTGCCCGAACTCATGCACCAGCGGAATTAGCGGCAGCGTCAAAGACGCCGACACTTGCTCTCAGTGGCGGTCGTATCAGTGCCCGAACTCATGCACCAGCGGAATTAGCGGCAGCGTCAAAGACGCCGACACTTGCTCTCAGTGGCGGTCGTATCAGTGCCCGAACTCATGCACCAGCGGAATTAGCGGCAGCGTCAAAGACGCCGACACTTGCTCTCAGTGGCGGTCGTATCAGTGCCCGAACTCATGCACCAGCGGAATTAGCGGCAGCGTCAAAGACGCCGACACTTGCTCTCAGTGGCGGTCGTATCAGTGCCCGAACTCATGCACCAGCGGAATTAGCGGCAGCGTCAAAGACGCCGACACTTGCTCTCAGTGGCGGTCGTATCAGTGCCCGAACTCATGCACCAGCGGAATTAGCGGCAGCGTCAAAGACGCCGACACTTGCTCTCAGTGGCGGTCGTATCAGTGCCCGAACTCATGCACCAGCGGAATTAGCGGCAGCGTCAAAGACGCCGACACTTGCTCTCAGTGGCGGTCGTATCAGTGCCCGAACTCATGCACCAGCGGAATTAGCGGCAGCGTCAAAGACGCCGACACTTGCTCTCAGTGGCGGTCGTATCAGTGCCCGAACTCATGCACCAGCGGAATTAGCGGCAGCGTCAAAGACGCCGACACTTGCTCTCAGTGGCGGTCGTATCAGTGCCCGAACTCATGCACCAGCGGAATTAGCGGCAGCGTCAAAGACGCCGACACTTGCTCTCAGTGGCGGTCGTATCAGTGCCCGAACTCATGCACCAGCGGAATTAGCGGCAGCGTCAAAGACGCCGACACTTGCTCTCAGTGGCGGTCGTATCAGTGCCCGAACTCATGCACCAGCGGAATTAGCGGCAGCGTCAAAGACGCCGACACTTGCTCTCAGTGGCGGTCGTATCAGTGCCCGAACTCATGCACCAGCGGAATTAGCGGCAGCGTCAAAGACGCCGACACTTGCTCTCAGTGGCGGTCGTATCAGTGCCCGAACTCATGCACCAGCGGAATTAGCGGCAGCGTCAAAGACGCCGACACTTGCTCTCAGTGGCGGTCGTATCAGTGCCCGAACTCATGCACCAGCGGAATTAGCGGCAGCGTCAAAGACGCCGACACTTGCTCTCAGTGGCGGTCGTATCAGTGCCCGAACTCATGCACCAGCGGAATTAGCGGCAGCGTCAAAGACGCCGACACTTGCTCTCAGTGGCGGTCGTATCAGTGCCCGAACTCATGCACCAGCGGAATTAGCGGCAGCGTCAAAGACGCCGACACTTGCTCTCAGTGGCGGTCGTATCAGTGCCCGAACTCATGCACCAGCGGAATTAGCGGCAGCGTCAAAGACGCCGACACTTGCTCTCAGTGGCGGTCGTATCAGTGCCCGAACTCATGCACCAGCGGAATTAGCGGCAGCGTCAAAGACGCCGACACTTGCTCTCAGTGGCGGTCGTATCAGTGCCCGAACTCATGCACCAGCGGAATTAGCGGCAGCGTCAAAGACGCCGACACTTGCTCTCAGTGGCGGTCGTATCAGTGCCCGAACTCATGCACCAGCGGAATTAGCGGCAGCGTCAAAGACGCCGACACTTGCTCTCAGTGGCGGTCGTATCAGTGCCCGAACTCATGCACCAGCGGAATTAGCGGCAGCGTCAAAGACGCCGACACTTGCTCTCAGTGGCGGTCGTATCAGTGCCCGAACTCATGCACCAGCGGAATTAGCGGCAGCGTCAAAGACGCCGACACTTGCTCTCAGTGGCGGTCGTATCAGTGCCCGAACTCATGCACCAGCGGAATTAGCGGCAGCGTCAAAGACGCCGACACTTGCTCTCAGTGGCGGTCGTATCAGTGCCCGAACTCATGCACCAGCGGAATTAGCGGCAGCGTCAAAGACGCCGACACTTGCTCTCAGTGGCGGTCGTATCAGTGCCCGAACTCATGCACCAGCGGAATTAGCGGCAGCGTCAAAGACGCCGACACTTGCTCTCAGTGGCGGTCGTATCAGTGCCCGAACTCATGCACCAGCGGAATTAGCGGCAGCGTCAAAGACGCCGACACTTGCTCTCAGTGGCGGTCGTATCAGTGCCCGAACTCATGCACCAGCGGAATTAGCGGCAGCGTCAAAGACGCCGACACTTGCTCTCAGTGGCGGTCGTATCAGTGCCCGAACTCATGCACAAAGGCTCTCTCCCCCAGATCTTTTCAAACAATTAAATATTTGTTACAATGAAAACTAGAAATGTCATTTACCCTAAAAATTGCGACTCTTTTGCTAAAACGTTCAAACGTATGTTCCAAGTAACAATATAAATGTCATTGTCGTATGTTAAAAAGAAGATTCGGTATAAAAGAATTCTTGCAGTTGGTCTCCAACGCACTATCTTCGACAGCGCAGCGCGATGCCGCTAACCACACGGCTATTGTTTTTTTTCTCTTTTTTTTTTGGGGGGGTCTCCTTCCTCCCCTTCAACCCGTCCTTCCGCTCGCCAACATCGCCTTCATCGGCGTCGGCTCCATTCTTCACGAAAATTTACTGCTCTCGTAGTGGTGTCGCTCCTGTCTGAACTTTATCTTCTACTTCGCTTTCAGGTGGTCTTTATAGATGAACTTTCTTAACTTTGAAGAGCAATTGCCGCGCAGAACCACACGTGATTTATTTATTTTTATTTCTATTACATATTGACCAGGAATTTGGTTAAAGAAACGAATTGAATCATAAAAATGAAGTAAACGAGTGAGATGCCTCTTCTGTGGCATACTTTAACATTTAGTGACGAAAAGAAATTATTCTCCTGAGAACAGTTGTGGGACAGCTATTCTTGTACGGGAAGGGATCGAAATGAAAGACGCTGTTCTTTTAGAATCTGGGAAAAATTTTAATACAACCTTTATCAACATCTATGCCCATCCGGAAACAATGCTAAACCAGAAAGAGCTGCTTTTTATAAAACTGACATTTTACCATTACTATATGATAACCCTGTCGACGTTGTAATTGGTGGTGACTGGAATTGTGTAATACATGAAAAGGACCAAAGGCCAAATTTTAATAAATTAAGGGAACTCGAGGGACTAGAAACCAATATGAAATGGAAGGCCGCTTGGGAGATAAAGTATCCCACCATCGTGAAGTTTACCTATATTACCAACACATCGCAAATTCGAATAGACAGGATTTACGTATCCTCGACCTTAGAAAATAAAGTGGATGTCATTGAAGTGATACCCGCCATCTTTTCTGATCACCAAGCGGTAAAGTGTAGTATACGGCTAATGAGACAAAGGACCTACTGGGGTAGGCCCGTATGGAAATTGAATATTAACATGTTGCCAGAAAAATGCTCTTGCAGACTTCATAGCAGAGACGTGGCGGGCCTCCTTAAGAACGCGCTATAAATACAAATCTACTATAGAATGGTGGAGCGCTGTTGCAAAGAAACGGCTAAGAGGCACTTTGATAGAATACGGGAAAGAGAGGGCAAGGTGGTTGCGGCATACTATAGAGTTTCACTACACCTGCTTACGCGAACTCTATGAGCAACCAATGTCACAAGACATTTTTCTGCAAATCAATAGGACCAAAGCCGAATTCTTAAAGCTCAAACGGTCGCAGATTGATGGTCTGAAAATCAAATCCCATACTCAGACTGTGGTTGAGGAGGAAAATACATCGATATATCATCTCATAAAGCATGAGCAACAAAGGAGAAGAACTTTTATTGCGTCTGTTAGGGCAGAGGATAACAGCGTCCTGTCAACTTACAAAGATATTATCAATGAAGCATATAGATTTTATACTGCACTCTATAATGAAAATAGTATCGAGGAACAGGTCATAAGGGATTTTGTATCCGGATCTGAACTTCAGGGCACCATCACAGGAGAGGATAATGACCATATTAAAGAAGAAATAAGCGAAGAAGACTTCTCCTTTAAAAAAAGTCACCGGTCACCGATGTTCTGCCTCTCGAGTTTTATAAAGCGTTTTGGCATGTTATTCGCAGTACGTTCACTGAAATTATTAACGAAACCTTAAAAGGAGAGGCTGTCCCAGCAGATTTAAAACAGAGTTTTACGGTGCTACTTCAAAAAGGCAAAAACACGGAAACAAAAATGTGGCCTATTACACTAATGAATTCTGACTATAAAATAATAGCTAGAGTTCTGAAAGAGCGATTGCGGCCAGTCCTAGAAAAAATAATCGGATGCCACAAGACCTGTATCTCTGGGCGCATTATTCTGAAGACAGTCAGCGAGTACAGGGACATTGTCGGAATATTTTCAAACACTTCAGCATATGGTGGTCTTGCATTTGTAGATTTCGCAAAGGCATTCGATAAAGTCAGTCACAACTACCTTTTTAAAACTTATTCCTTCAAACCGTCTTGATTGCAATTTTTTAAATTTTTTTTTTTATTAGTTAATGATGCGTTTCGCCCCTTAGCAGGGCATCTTCAGATTATAATGCGCTCTCCGTGGTGTGACACCGTAACTTGTTATTGCGGTGTTTCTATTTTCTTGGAATGCGTGTACAATCGGCGGAGCAGCACACCACGCCCGCCCACCGCCAGTGAGCGCAATTGTAAACATGGGCCCATCTTGTGTCATCAGAGACCACCGCTTCCATTAAGGGCCACAAGGAAAACCAAAAAACATTCCAAGAAAATAGAAACACCGCAATAACAACTTACGGTGTCACACCACGGAGAGCGCATTATAATCTGAAGATGCCCTGCTAAAGGGCGAAACGCATCATTAACTAATAAAAAAAATTGCAATCAAGACGGTTTGAAGGAATATTTATTCTCTGATTGCTGTTGTACACCATGGATTGGAAATCATTTTTAAAACTTTGTCGCACTTTGGCGTTAGCGAGAGTAATCTGAGGATTTTTTATAACATTTTGAAAGGTATACATACGAAGGTAATTATTAATGGTCATTATACTAAGGACATTCCCATTCACAATGGAGTATCCAGGGGAGCCCCTTATCAGTGATGCTGTTTGTTGTGACAATGGAACCACTTTTAAGACGACTGAATAAAGAACTAAAGGGTATCTTAATATCGGGACTAAAAAAAGTTATTAATGCATACGCCGATGATGTAGGCGTCATAATAAGAAGCAGTGATGATATTAAAAAATTTCCAGTTAACTTGCAAATATACTACAGAGCAACAGGCGCCGAAATTAATGACACGAAGAGTGCTTTTTTGAATCTCAATGGCCTCACCAATATACAGGTCCCTTGGGCACATTGTGTAGAGAATCATACAGTTTTGGGGGTAACCCTACACAGCTGCCCATTTCGGATGACTGCCGCTAACTGGAAAACAGTGTTTGATAAGATTCGAGGCACCCTTAAATTACACGACATGAGAGATCTGAACCTGAAGCAGAAAGTTAAGATCGTAAACTGTGTGGTACTCTCAAAAGCGACGTACATAGGGAAAATCTGCCTATTCCAAAACAAATAGCAAACGCAATTATGAGAACCGTATGTCGATATATCTGGCAAGGACAGATTTTTAAGGTAGCTTTAGGAACAATAACTCTGAAAACGGAAGAGAGTGGACTCGCGCTTACTGACAGTCAGCGGAAAACAACGGCACTATTCATAAAGAGGTCCCTGCAACTTATTGAAAGTCACCCAGACGGCATAACAGCGCAATTATTCAATTTGTTTTAACCTGAAAGCTTTCAGCCACCAGTCGATATCACCGAAATAAATTATAAACTGAAGTACATTCGACTCTATTATTTAGAATTAAGCTACATGAGGAGTATTGTCTTGGACAGAAAGAAGAGAAACTACCACTATATTATCGACAGATTAAAATCAAACGAGAACAAAAACAGAATGGACAGCAAGTTTCCAAACATGAATTGGAAAGTCATTTGGAAAAATCGACTGCTCCCATTAGAAATACAGGTAGTGCGGTACAGAGTTGTCAACAATATTGTTAGTACCAATGAGAGATTATATGCAATCGGATGTTGTGATACAAACAGATGCCCAAAATGCAAAACAATTGATACCTTGGAACATAGATTCGTATGTTTAGAATGCAGCGCAATATGACAGAAACTTAAGAAACAAATATCGTTCCTTAAGAGAAGCGACGGGAGAGAAATACATTTAAATTTTATTTTCTTCCCGGACAAGATATATTTTCCTGCTCAAATAAATAATGCTATTTTGTGGTTACTGGGGAATTTTATTCACTATGTCACTAACAAGAAAGGGACTGGCACTGTCCAGGAATTCAAAGAATTTCAGCTAGAAGGATATTACAACATATTCCGGAAAAGAGATATGAAAAAGAATGTTGAAGATTCTCTTCGAGAGAGAGGGTGTAGGATGATTATTACAACCGATTCATAACGCTAATAGAGGCATGCCAAAGTAGGGGATCGCTGTTAAGGGTGAAGTACGGTGGGGACTTCGTGGGCCCCGTGGACGCTACGGTAGCCGTGAAGGCCTCAGCAGAACCCTGAAACAGCATGCCACCAACGGAAGCCGGAACACACTCCTTATTCTAAAGAAATAAACAGTTCAAGAGAAAATAGAGAAAAAAGAATGATCACAAAATTTATTTATTTATTTTTATTATTTATATTTAGTTAGGAGAAACTTTTCTGTTCATTTGTCCTAGTTCGTTAGTAGTTCATCAGTAGTTTGTAAGTTTAGGGTCTGATAACCCCGTACTTAAGTCCCATGAGCTATACAAACATTTGAACATTTTGTTGAACACTGCGAAGGTTTTACAGTGTACAAGCGAAACTTCGGAACATACAGAAAAATTAGGCGAGGTAATATCTAAAACACTTATACCAGTCGTCTTTTTTTTTTTTTTTTAAATAAAATAAAATAAAAAAAATAAATAAAAAAAGGTGACTGAACGTTTGGAACTGGCGAAGTATTTAAATAGAAAGCCAATAAACAGAAAAATAATCCGAATGCAGCAAAAATCATTAGTGCATATAGCGGTCAGAGTACTGTACGCTGACAGCGCTCCAGTGGCGAATGTGAGTACTTTCTGACTTTCGGTGAATTTGCTGGAGTGGGGAGGCTGGTTATATAATAGCGGGCGATGATGGTACTTGACGGCTGTGTAACTAGGTGGATACCACAACTGAGTGAACCTAGGGATGCTTTTGCAACGGGTAAACTCAATTCTTTATTTTTTTTTTATTTTTTTTTTTTATTATTTGCGTGCGTGTTTTAAAGTACCGCCCAGTGTTCATGAAGGCCAGAATCATGAGTTTTCTTGAACATAATTAAATAACTGCCAAGAAGACCTAATGAAATTAAACAGATCATCGCAAAGCATTTAAGAATCCTAAATTCCACCTTAAATACCACACAGCCCTACGAAACACAGATAAGATGTCGGACCAAATTCTGATAAATGAAGGCGTATGCAGGGTGGACAATTTGGAAACATCGAAAAATACCTACAGTTTCAGTTTAAGCACCAGCCCGTAGATAATGTACCTACCTTCTTCAGGCGCAATACCGAAGAAAACAGCTTTAGAATTCGCAAAAAAAAAATGTTTAATGTTGCAAACCTTCATACCTCTTCTGGTTGTTTCTAGCGTTTCGAAATAAGCTGTGGCTTACCTGGCCGCAGAGTCTGTGGGGAGGCTAACAGTGTGGATAATGTCGCCGTCGAATGCTGGAAAGATTGTCATCTCCCAAGTTCCATTTCAACGTTAAACTCACTTCTACATTTATTTCATTATCCCCATTAAAACACATATGAACGAGGATGTACTGTCCTGCGTGTTAACTGACTGATCTACAATTAACTAAACTGCTACCCCGCTGTCAAAATGAGGCCTTCGCCAGGTAGTGGTGATATCCGTAATGCTGTCAGACTATCGCGCCGCTCTGGATCATTTAACACTAACTGTCGCTGGAAATCTATACCTACGACACAATGATGCGAAGTAAAGCAATACTGGTAGCTGATGCCGGATTGCGGTTTGATTATTTGAAATACAATTTGGAATGAGGTTTCGCTATTACATAAAATATGCTTTGAAACATTGCACAAATTTACATTTGCGCGCCCACCATTGCTCTACCACCGGCTATACCGTTTTGTTGTGTGTAGACTCCCGCCACATCTTACCAGTCATCAGTCATAGCAGCACGAGCGACAGCAGTAAAAGTCAGCACATTTCCAACTAACAATGAACAATTTAATGCGGCTCCAACAAATGAAAAATTACGATAGCAAAAACGAAATTACACAAAAAATTTAAACTTGAAATGAATCGTTGCGAAAAGTCATGGAATCGACACGACCGATCGACTTGTTACCAATATTGATATCGATTTCACTGTAACTGAACGTGCCGGTCGTGAATCCACCTTGATAGACCATCAAGCAAATCAATGAAGAGCATCCTCGTAAACCATAGCTCGTTGCTACTGCCTGCAGGTGGCGAGGGTCTCAGCTTTCATGTTACTTTATTATGTGGATGTCACTTGACAAAGCAAACATATCAAACGATTAGATTGCTGACTGCATTCAGTCATGACTTTCATTTTCACTTCTTGTTGTGTAATCGTTTATATTTCCAAACATTTCTAAATGTACAGGGTGGTCAAATATACCTGAAACGTTTATCAGGATGTTGCAAAGTAGAGCAGGCAGCACTAAAGCATAAGTGTTAAAATAAAGATTCGATGCCTTGAAAGGTTTCCATCAAACATATATATTTTAAAAATTGAAACGTCTCTAAAGTTTGCTTGTGGTAGGTTCCTTTTTGTGTTTAACTGTTACGTAATACTGTATTGAATGTGCATCACAACAAAGCCAACATTTATCTTTTGCAGCAAAGCATAAAATTACGCGGCACATTGATCTAGTTTTTATGGATTATTGTTCAGTATTTAAACTCGATGTACGGCATGATTATGCATCACTACTTGGAAACATGTGGTACCATCACTACATCACAACAGCACTGAACATTAACTTGAAAACTCTGTAACAAATCTATCAAAAGAAGTGTATGTTTAAATACACCTAAGAATCTCCTAACAGAAAAGATTAACGGCCGTTAATTTTGAACTTACCCAGCGGATAACGCATCTCTCGGAACTCAGAAGTGATTTTACAATCATGAGCAGTAAAAGGCGGCAGGCAGCATACAGATTGCATCTACAATTTCTAATCTGCCCTTCATTGAAAAATAAATAAAAATTGGAAAAAAGTATTTGAAACTGAAAATGCCTGCTGTAAAATATAAGGTGATTTCGTGCAGTGAGATTGAGATAGGAAGGTGGCGTACTAATTACAAACCGTGAAATAAAATAGAAACCAAAAAAATTTACGGAAATTATTTAGAACGAATTCAACGAATTACAATTCATGTTCTACAGAAATCAACAATTTACCAGATAAACCATTAAAGTTTTACAAATATCTAAATTTTAATTACAGCAACAATGAAGCCGCTAGCACAAACCTCACATATTAATACCTTCAAACATATTCTCTAAATATTTTCCATATCATCATAAGATACAAATTACAAAAATTTTCTAATGTTTGTAATTGTATGGGACCAAACTACGTTGGTCATTAGCCCCTAGTTTTACAAGCTACTTAATCTATGTTAAACTAACCTAAGGACAACACACATCCATGCCCGATGGAGGATTCGAACTTCCTACAAGGGAGGCCGCGCGATACGTGAGGTGGCGCTCCAGACCGCTCGGCTAATCCCGCGCGGCGATATAAATTTCCAAGACTGTTGTTCCAACAGGACTTCAGCAGTCTTTGTCTTCACAAAGTACACAACATACTGCTGCTCGCCACTAGGCGACCACTGTCTCTCGCAGCTAAGCGACCAGTGACTACAGTCGCTCATCCAGAGCCAAACACCACGCTCACCGCGTCAAACACAGATCATACATCTACTGCAAAGTATACACAGATCTCACAACGTTGCGACGTTTATGAGGTATTTACCACCGTCCGCTGCTACACCAGATCAATTTTCGCAATATTTGGGTACGGCATTGACTCCTATACGCCAAAATCATATCCACAGCGTCTTTGATTTAATGTCGAAAGGTGTAACAGTGGTTATAACAGGCAATGGTGGAAACAGTACTGATTTCATAGTCCTACACACTTCACATTTCAAATGGGGCTGTTGTTGTTGCTTTGTAGGACTAAACTACAAGGTCATCAGTCCCCTGTTTCTAGCAAAGATGTTTCATTTTGACGAAACGAAAACAGTATAGAGAGAATACAGATAAAGGAAACCCTCGAGGGGTACAAATCGAAGACCAACATTTCACTGACAACAAAGGGGAAAACAAAAAGGGTAAAAGTAGTGTTTCATCAAACTAAAATTTTACAGCAGAATTCCTTGGCTGGCTGATCACTAGGATAAAGACGGGTGTGCCAGCCATTCTGTATACACTAAAAATCTCTTCAATTGAAAAGAAAGAGGCTATCAACGAAGTGAAAGTATCACAGAAATCTGGACCTGAGAATCAGGCTAAAGCACCTACCATTAAATGGAATAGTAAAAGTATTAAACATAAGGAAAGGCATTGAATTAAGATTTATGCTGTGGCCGGGATTCGAACCCGGGACCTCCTACTTACTTGGTAGGCGCTTTCGACCACTCAGCTAACACAGCATTGCAGCCAAAGCGACAACACGGACTGTCTTAAAGCACGTCTCCCTCTACACCACATACTTGAATTCAGCCTCTTGTTCCCTGTGAAATGCGTATCAAATTGCCAGGGCTCTACTACATTGGAATAGCACCCCAGCAAAGAACGCGAATAGGAAGTATCCCGCCTTGTTCCTCAGGCTCAGGCCGAGGTGATATAAATATCAACAAACCAGCTGCGCAGATAAAGTGTAGAACGCTATTAGCCATAGAGGCATTGTCAAAGACTAAAGGTAGCGCATCTGGTAGGTTAAGAGACTGCAGCAGAGCGACTAAAAGCGGACAGTCCAACAGGATGTGGAC
The DNA here is from genome assembly GCA_026315105.1 of Locusta migratoria. Taxonomy (NCBI): domain Eukaryota; kingdom Metazoa; phylum Arthropoda; class Insecta; order Orthoptera; family Acrididae; genus Locusta; species Locusta migratoria. Next base: position 151,091,035 of record CM048744.1, read on the forward strand.
CACGGTCAGCAGGGCACCACAACGGCAATCTGGAGGGTCCTCTCGACGCAAGACGTGGCCGTGGGTTAACCACGTACGGCTCATGCGTAGTCGGCAGAGTACAACAGAGTCCCTGCGAGAGGCCCGCAGGGTGGACACCCACATTGTCTTAGAGGGCTTATTTGGTGAATTCCAGTCAGTTTACTCTAGGGATGGGAAAAACCGACCGGTTAAAACCGATACCGGTATTTTAGTTTCGAATAACCGTTTTTTTTTCGGTATTTATTTGGTGTCGGTTGTAATCGGTTTCTTTTAGTTATTGCCAAGAACCGGTTAAAAAGAACCGGTACGACTACTTCCTGTAGTAGTGGTTCAAAATGTTTTTTTCGTAAATAATTTAAAGAAATTAAAACTAGTAGACCCTAATATTTAGGGCTATTCCTGAAATTTCCACTGCTGTGAAATATTAGGTCATCGCAGAAACTAAGAAAAGCGATCAGTGTTAATTTAAGATCTATATCGGCAGTCAGCAACGCGAAACAAACGCGTGGCATAAGAACTTAAGAACTGGTGCAGCTACTGAGGCATCGATGCATCTGTTGCCGTGTGGCTTGGCCTATTAGACGACACGCGTGCACAAGACTCGCCTCCGTCTGGTCATGCGGCAGTTCCTTGTTGTCGTCGCCAGACATCGGTTGTGTCTTAAATGGCACCATCCCGAGTATGGAAGTACTGCACGAAGTACAGGAGCAGTAAGATACAATGCTCCATGTGCCTTAAAAAGCTGAAAACGGGTGGAGGTACTACAAACATATGTCATTTAAGGAGAAAGAATCCAAAATGTTCCTTGGAAGAGAAGGTAAATTCGATTCATATACCTATTATGTAAGTGATGTACTCTAAGCTTGGAATACTAACTTTTAGTGTATTATCATATTGTTGCGCTAACAAGTTTTATTAATGTGATTCCTTGAAAGCGAGGGGCTTTTTTAATAACCAATATGGGTTTAGGTAACATTGATCATGTGGTGCGTCGCGAGGTAGCCGTGCGGTCCGAGGCTCCATGTCAAGGACTGCGCGGCTGCTCGAGTCGGAGGTTCGAGTCCTCCCTCCTCCCTTTGTCATGGATGCATATGTTGTCCTTAGCGTAAGTTAGTTTAAGTTAGATTAAGTAGTTTGTAAGTCTAGGGACCGGTGACCTAAACATTTAGGTGTCATAAGAACTCACACCCATTTGAACATCCTTTGATCATGTTGTACAGAGCTTTTCTATTTCAATTTGAGTAAATTTACACTGACAACAATCATACTGTTAGTCGGAACTGCGACTTTATTTTTCGAATTACTTCTGCAGCACTGACTGAAGTTTATTTACTGACTGTAACTTATGTCTTCTAAGGACTCCTGTCTAGGCTTACACACACTCAAGAAAACGTAGTATTGAAAGGGGATCTTGCAAAATATCGAAAGACTAGTGATTTGTCGTATAACGTAGATTTACCTAAATATTAACTAAATTTCGTAAGTTTCGGTTTCGGTTGAAACTAGAAGAACCGACGATTACGGTTTCTGTTTCGGCCGCAAAATACGTTTCGTTCTAACTCAATTGGATGTAATAGCAATAAAAACCGAAACGGTTATTTACAGTGCGATTAAACTGGAAATGAAAAGAACCGGTATAACCGAAAACCGGTTGTTTCAGCGATAACCGCCATCCCTAGTTCACTCTGAATTCCTAAGCCCAAGTACTTTCCGATTGAACACCATTCGGAGATCCATTTTCTGGAGACGGACGGTTGAGGAAGTAGCCTTGCTTTGCCAGTTGGTCGACGCATTTGTTCCCCGATATGCCAACGAGCCTACACTGAATACAGCGTCCTGAACTGCCGCACCAAACAGTGGTTCGGAAAGCACTGATCAAGAGCTTGCAAGCCACTCACGGAGTCAATACAGGTAAGTACAGACTCCACGGGGCAGACTCTGAGATGTTCAAGGGCGCGCCAAATGGGACAAGTTCTGCATTAAACACACTGCTCCCACAGGTAGATGGGGCTGTATTATCAGTCATGTGACCTCTACACATTAGTCTTGTGTAGTTCGCGTACGAACTAGTTCGGAAGGGCGCTCCCACAGGCGAACTACGCTAACTAGTTCGCAGATCCGTCGCCTTTTAGTCAGTCCGCTCCTTTTTCGAAGACTGGCGGGGAACAGCGAGAGGACGCGAAAGCGCGCAGAATCGCGTGATTCCCTTCTGCCAGTTACAGTCACTTCGAGCTGAGACGCAGCTCAGCTGCAGTTTCATAGTTCACTGTCACACATTTTCTTTTCTAAGGTATTCAGCAGTGTCTAAATAATATTTCCTACGAGTACTCTGTATGCAAAGTAGTCGAATGCCATTGTATCACCCATTCGTGTAAATAACTGGTTTATTTGCTTAAGTATTTGAAGTCTAATTGCCCAAAAATACGGGTAATAGCACACGCTTGGGCAACACTCATCATTATATAAACAAGCTGTCCTAACAAAAGAAAGAGCTCTCTTAGTAGCGGTAGCAAAAGCCAAAAAGAGCGGACAAACTAAAAAGGACGACCAACTTCGTGGCCGAGCTGGGAACTAAAATAGGCGTGATCGGTAGCGAAATAAAATATGCGGGATCGATCGCGAACTAAAATATGCAGGATCGGTCGTGAACTAAAATATGTGCAATTGGTCGCGAAGTAAAACATGCGTTACCGGTCGCGAAGTATTACGCCAAACGTATCTCGCTTCTTAGTTCGTTGGATTCTTTCCCGAAGACCGACGGGCAATAGGGAGAGGGCGCGCAGCAGAATTAAAAATCACGCGTTTGCCTTCTGCTGATGAGAGCCATTTCGAGGTGAGCGTCTGCCTGCTAGATTACATAGTTCAGTGCTACAAAATTTCTGTTTTGAAGTATTCTGGACTCTGCAATATCTATCTAATAAGATCTATAATACCAAGATATAGAGATTAGTCTAAAGTTAAAGGCGAGAAATTATCCACAAACTGTTTCTTTTGGTTTGCGTGATATCGTTATCGGCTCAAGCAGCAAGCGCATGAAGCAGCTAGGTGGGGGAACTTCTCCCTCCACCTGCATGCGCAGACCACGCCGCTCAGCCGTCACTGGGAGCGGACGAACTAAAAGAACGAACTAGTTCGCGGCAGAGCCGCGAATTAAAGTGAGCGCTCCCGATCGCGAACTATTATGTGCAAGTCTACTACACATCGTGGAACCTTTGGCTGTGATATCTTCGGACTTTGGAGCTGCATTTTGCATGGCCAGCTAAATTAGATTAAATCAGATTAAATTAGGTTAAATCAGATTTTATACATCAGTGCGCCTCTGTAGTCCAGTGGACAACATGGTAAATTGGCACGCAGAAGACCGGGCTTCGATTCTCGGTCCGGTTGGAGATTTTCTCAACTCCGGAACTGGGTGTTGTGCTGCCTCATCATCATTTCATCATCATCATCATCATCGACAAGCAAGTCGCCAATGTGGCTTCACCTAAAGAGTTGCACCACGCAGGCCGAACACGATCCCAGTTGGGATCTAACGGCCAAAAAATACCGCACGAAATCATCGTCTTTTATACGTTACATGTACGGAAACTGGTATGTTTTTTGAAACTTCCTGGCAGATTAAAATTGTGTGCCGGAACCGGGACTCGAATCTGGGACCTTTGCCTTTCGCGGGCAAGCGCACTACCGACAGTGCTATCCCGACACGACTCACGATGCCGCCTCACAACTTTACTTCCGCCAGTACCTCGCCTCCTACTTTCCAAACTTCACAGAAGCTCTCTTGCGAACCATGCAAGACTAGCACTCCTGGAAGAAAGGATATGGTGGAGACATGGCTTAGCCACAGCCTAAGGGATGTTTCCAGAATGAGACTTTCACTCTGCAGCGGAGTGTGCGCTTGCCCGCGAAAGGCAAAGGTCCCAGGTTCGAGTTCCGGTTCCGGCACACAATTTCAAGCTGCCAGGAAGTTTCATATCAGCGCACACTCCACTGCAGAGTGAAAGTTTCATTCTGGTATGTTTTTTGTTTGTTTCGTTAATCAAATGAAACAAAATGAAGTTGTGTTTGTCATATGTGATTCTCGTAGTGTCGCGTGCGACGTCTTGAGCGTCCCCGCTCGGTGGAGAGCAGAGCTGCGTTTTAATATTTGGGGTTGGGGTCCTGATAAATGGCTGGGATCGGGCGGCCCTTTCGCCGCGCAATTCGTCACCTGTCGCGCCGCAGCTCGCCTCATTAACACCGCCACCTGGCTCGGCTTGCTGCTGTCTGTTGCCTCATATTTCAGCCGCACTCCGCCGCACAGAGAGCCGAGTTCTTTTTTATTTTTTAAAGCGGAACACTCGAAATATTCCCACCGGGCACTTAACACAGTCGCTGAAATTCCGCACAGCCGACCGCACCAAGCAGGCACGGTGCTCCATTCATCAGGCGGATACGGCGTTGTTCGCGCCTCTGTTCACCGTCGACGACTGGGTGAAGTGGCCAACACAGGCCATCCAAATACACTCACGTTCTAAATAATAAAAAATGAAAAGGCGTGACACTTTGAAAGGCTATAGATGGGAAATTCGTATTCACAGGACATGTACATTGGTATGCTCTGGAAAAATCAGTAGCATTTCAACCGTGTTAAACATCGACATAACAGCGCAACACCACCTATCGGTAGAATTTGGCTGCGGCTCTCGTTGGCGCTCTAGACGGAATGGAATGGGCCAGTGTCACTTGAGCAGAGGTGCTGGGTGCCTCGTAGACTGATGCGCGAGCAGTACTGCCAAATCAAAGAGTGTGAAAGACGGTACATTTCTCGACACTACTGACTGCTAACGAAGATACGAGCTTATGGTATAGGTTCACAGATTTGTGACTGGCTGGAAGATTTCGTAAGTAATAGAACGCAGTACGTTGTTCTCGACGGCGAGTGTTCATCAGAGACGAGTGTATCGTCAGGCGTGCCCCAGGGGAGTGTAATAGGACCGCTAATATTTTCTATCTATATAAATGATCTGATGGACAGAGTAAGTTGTAATTTGCGGCTGTTTGCTGATGATGCTGTGGTGTATGGGAGGGTGTCGTCTGTAACTGACTGTAATAGCATACATGATGATTTAGACAAAACTTCTAGTTGGTGCGAAGAATGGCAGCTAGCTCTCAATGTAGAAAAATGTAAGGTGATGCGCATGAGTAGAAAAAACAATCCTATAATGTTCGAATACAGCATTAGTAGTGAGCTTCTTGATGCTGTCGCGTCGTTCAAATATCTAGGCGTAACATTGCAGAGCGATATGAAATGGAACGAACATGTAAGGACAGTTGTGAGTAAGGCGGACAGCCGACTTCGGTTTATTGGGAGAATTTCGGGAAGATGTACTTCACCTGTAAAGGACACCGCGTATAAAACGCTTGTACGACCACGTCTAGAGTATTGCTCAAGTATTTGGGACCCGCAGCATATCGGTTTGAAGGAAGACATAGAGGCGGTTCAGAGGCGAGCAGCTAGATTTGTTACCGGTAGGTTCGACCAATGCGCGAGTGTCACGGAAATGCTCCGGCAACTCAATTGGGGATCGCTGGAAGAAAGACGACATTCTTTTCGTGAATTTCTGTTAAGTAAATTTAGAGGGCCGGAATTTGAAGCTGAGTGTAGTACGATCTTTCTGCCGCCTACTTACATTTCGCGTAAAGATTAAAAAGACAAGATAAGAGAAATTAGGGCTCGTACAGAGGCATATAGGCATTCTTTTTTTTCCTCGTTTAATTTGGGAGCGGAATAGGAAAGGAAATGCCTAGTAGTAGTACAGTGTACCCTCCGCCACGCACCTTACGTTGAATTGCGGAGTATGTATGTAGATGTACATTATTGGCATGACAGAATCTGTGCATAATTTGCTGCTCGTGTTGGACGAAGTGTTTGGTACTGTAACGAGTGCGTGCGGAGCGGTTGACGGAAGGCGTTATGTGTCAGGTCACACCACCCAGACAACGCCCAAACTAGACGGACACATCATTCGAACGGAATTGCAAACCAGATATGTCTCCTCTTCAGAGCTCCTGAAACAAGTGATATTAATTAATAATGCACTCCTGGCCATTAACATTGCTACACCGCGAAGATTACGTGCTACAGACGCGGAATTTAACCGACAAAAAAAATTGTTTGTTGAGCTTATGGGACTTAACTACGGGGTCATCAGTGCCTAAACTTACAAACTACTTACGAACAACCTAATACTGCAGACGGTACAAATATCTATGACCGACGGGGGATCCGAACGCTCGACCGTAGTTCAACCGACACGAAAAACATGCTGTGATATGCGAATAAGTAGCTTTTCACAGCATTCACACAAGTTTGGCACCGGTGGCGGAACGCAGTGCTGGATCCCAATGTTCTCGTATCACTAGCAGTCGAGATGACAGGCATCTTATTCGCATGGCTGTAACGGATCGTGCAGACACGTCTCGATCCCTGAGTCAACAGATGGGGTCGTTTGCAAGACAACAACCATCTGCACGAACAGTTCGACGACGACGTTTGCAGCATCATGGGCTATTAGCTTGGAGACCGTGGCTGCTGTTACCCTTGACGCTGCATCACAGACAGGGGTGGCCTGCGATGGTGTACACAACGACGAACCTGGGTGCATGAATAGCAAAAGTATTTTCTTTGTATCAATCCAAGTTCTCTTTACAGCCTAATGATGGTCGCATCCGTGTTTGGCGACATCGCGGTGAACGCACTTTGGAAGCTTGTAGTCTTCATCGTTATACTGGCGTGTCACTCGGCGTGATGATATGGGTGACATTGGTTACACGTTTCGGTCAGCTCTTGTTCGTATCGACGGCACTTTGAACAGTGGCTGTTACATTTTAGATGTATTACGACCTGTGGCTCTACCATTCATTCGATCCCTGCGAAACCCTATATTTCAGCAGGATAATGCACGACATCATGTTGCGGGTACTGTACGGACCTTTTGGATACGGAAAATGTTCGACTTCTGCCCTGGCCAGCAACTGAAAACGTCTGGTCAATGGTGGCCGAACAACTGGCTCGTCACAATACGCCAGTCACTACTGTTGATGAACTGTGGTATCGTGTTGAAGCTGCATGGGCATCTGTACCTGTACACGCCATCCAAGCTTTTTGACGCAATGCCCAGGCGTATCAAGGCCATTATTACGGCCAGAGGTTGTTGTTCTGGGTACTGACTTCTCAGTATCTATGCACTCAAATTGCCTGACAGTGTAATCACATGTCAGTTCTAGTGCAATATAATTGTCCACTGAATACCCGCTTCTCATCTGCATTTCTTCTTGGTGTAGCAATTTTAATGACCGGTAGTTTAATAAAAGGGGACATTTAGCGATCTTGGGTAGGCTATTATTTGTTTAATAACCTTCTGGATCAGACTGCCCCCCCCACTCAGTGACTTACTTGTAGAGCAGAAAACTAGAGAATCTTGTTTGTCGTCTGGTCCTCTAATAACAGTTTTAGCGGAGTTTTCACTTCTATTATTTCGCTCTGCTTAGAAATTCGATATCATTGGAAGCTGTCCCGCTGCTCTTCGTTACTTACTCTTAACTACCATCGTTCACACCACTCACATCTGTACGGAGTGCGTCAGCGTCGCTGTAATGTCATGTTAAAGGTGAATCTAAATGTTCAAATGTTTGTTAAGCTTATGGGACTTAACTACGGGGGTCATCAGTCCCTAAACTTACAAACTACTTATGAACTACCTTATACTAAAGACGGCACAAATATCCATGCCCGAGGGGGGATTCGAACCCCCGACCGTGTGAATCTGAATGCAAAGAATAAAACATATTACAGAATAAAACTTTGCAGCGGAATATGTGCTGATATGAAACCACTGGCATATTAAAATGTACCGGAAACGAGATTTGAACTTGGGGCCTTTGTCTTTCACGGGCAAGCGGTATACCGTCTAAGCTATACCGGCACGCATAATGGTCCGTCCTCACAACTTTCCTTCTGACAGTTCCAAATTACACAGACGTTTTCCTTCCTCTTGTGAACCTTACAGGAATAGCACTCCTGGAAGAAAGAATATGGTGGAGACATGGTTTAACTACAGCGTTAGGGATATTTTCAGAATCAAACATTCACTCTGCAACGCAGTGTGTACTAATATGAAACTTTCTGGCATATTAAAACTGTGTGTGTACAACACATCCTTTCTTGTAGGGATGCTGATCCTGCAAGCTTCCCCAGGAGAATTTCTGTGAAGTTTGGAAAGGAAGAAGTGAGGTACTGGCAGAAGTAAAGTTGTAACAAAGGTCTCAGTTTCGAATCGTGGTTCTGGCACACAATATTAATTTGCTGGGATGTTTCATATCAGCGCACACTCCGCTACAGAATGAAAGTTTAATTCTGGAAACATCCCTTATGCTGTGGCTAAGCCATGTCTCCACCATATCATTTCTTCCAGGAGTGCTAGTTCTGCAAGGTTCACAGATAATTCATTGAAATACAAGGTATTAGTGTTACTAGGCACTTTGTTTTATTGTACCCACAACGCATTTCAAGGGTTTACACCTCCCTAATCAGGTGGAAAAAAATAAGCTCTGCACATGTAGGTTAGGTTGACCTATTGCACTGGCTACAAGAGAAAATACAAAACACTACATCAGAATGTTACTTTGTACAATTGTTCAAATAAAGTTAAATTTAAACAATATCATCCCTCCAGTGGTCACAGGACCCTTGCATTGTCTTAACCTCACTTATGTGTAATAAATCACAGCCATCATCTTCGTTTACATCTATTAGAACCAAAGAATTTACACTAAAGACATAATGCACCAAAGATGGACTCTAATATTATGCTTTCAATGGTGATAAACTGAAGACGAGTATATATATATATATATATATATATATATATATATATATATATATAATGTGTAGACAGATGAATGGTTATATATGAAAAATGTCAATCATAAATTATGATCCTATTTGATGTTAAAATGCAAAGTGCAAGTTTTTGTGGGCCCATAAGGCTTGGACTCTAGGAAATCGATTGGTAATATATAAAAAATAATGGTTTCAATGCGGTCAAAGCTGGTTCTTCCAATTTTCATAATTTTAGTATACAATACACATTAGGGGTGTGTGTGTGTGTGCTGTCTCTCTCTCTCAATTATTGGGTTGATAGAGGTTGTCTATGTTTGGATGCATGTGTGTGTGTGTTTTACAAATTCAGGCTGCTGTCAAAGACCGAGATTAGCTGTTGTATATGTTGTCATTTTTGTCATTTCAGATGGATTCGAAATTTTTACTTTGGCGTATGTAGATCTGAAGTGTCTCAAGGATGTCCAGTTTTTAGCCTGGATATGTAGAATGCTGAGATTTTTAATGCTGGTATAATGTTTTGCTTCAAATAGATGATTGGCTACTCCTGATTCATGTTATTTTTGTTTTTTGTGCTGCCATTTGTGCCGTGAAACGGGTGCAGAATATTCTACCAGTGTGGCCTATGTAGAAACAGTTAAAATCCAAACAGTCAGTTTTGTATGCAGCTGTGTAATGTAATGGGTTTCTGGTGTTGCTGTTATGAGGTAGCATTTGTCCAATTTTACAATCAGTTGTGAAGGATATATTTATACCTTTTCGTTTTGAAGACAGTAGCAGTGTGGTATGAAATGTTGCCTAGGACTGCGATTGTGTGGAAGACCTTTTCGATTTGTGATTTTAGATGTGTTTTTCATTACTGAGCCGCGCAAGAGTAGCCTAGCGCCACGTAGCAGATCGCGTGGCATCCCGCGTCGGAGGTTCGAATCCTCCTTCGGGCATGCATGTGTGTGCTGTCTTTAGTATAGGTTAGTTTATAAGTAGTTTGTAAGTTTAGGTACTGATGACCCCGCAGTCAAGTCCCATATGCTCTACAAACATTTGAACTACCGGTTTAAAATTGCCCTCCAATCTAACGAAGTAGACTCTGTTGTTATTTATTGTGGTCTTCAGTCCTCAGACTGGTTTGATGCAGCTCTCCACAATAGCCTATCCTGAGCAAGCCTTTTCAACTCCACATAAGAACGGCAACCTACATCTGACGGAATCTGCTTTCTGTATCCCTCTCTTGGTCTTCCTCTGCGGTTTTACCCCACACACTTCCCTCCAATGATAATTTCACGATTCCTTGATGTCTAAGAATGTGTCCTACCATTCGATCCCTTCTTTTAGTCGAGGTATGCCAGAAATTCCTTTTCTCAACAATTCTGTTCAGTACCTCCTCATTAGTTACGCGATCCACCCACCTAATCTTCAACATTCTTCTGTAGCACAACATTTCAAAAGCCTTTATCCTCTTCCTGTCCGCACTGTTTATCGTCCATGTTTCAGTCCCTTACAAGGCAACACTCCACACAAATGCCTTCAGAAAGGACTTCATTAGGCTTCAATCAATATTCGAAGATAACAAATTTCTCTTTTTCAAGAACGCTTTTCCACCCATTCCCATTCTGCACTTTATGTCATCTGTACTGCGACCGTCATTTGTTATTTTACTGCCCAAGTAGCAAAATTCATCTACGTTCTTTATTGTTTCGTCACCTAATCTAATTCCTTCAGCATCACTGCACTCCATTACTCTAGTTTTGCTCTTGTTAATGTTCATGTTATATGCACCTTTCAGCACACTGCTCTTCCAGGTCCTTTGCTGTCCCTGACAAAATTACTATGTTGTCGACAAAACGCAATATTTTTAATTCTTCACCGTGAACTTTAATTCTTTCTCCAAATTTCTCCTTGCTTTCCTTTATAGCTTGCTCAATGTACAAATTGAATAACATTGGAGGAAGGCTATAACCCTGTCTTACTCCCTTCGCAGCCACTGCATCCCTTTCATGCCCTTCAACTCTGACAACCGCTGTCTGGTTTTTGTGCAAGTTATAAATAACCTTACGCTTCATATATTTTACTCTCGCTTGCTTCAGAACTTCAAAGAGTCTATTCCAATCAACATTGTCAAAAGCTTTATCCAAATCTACAAAATCAAGAAATGTAGGTTTGCCTTTCCTTAATCTATCTTCTAGGATAGTGAATAGTAAATGTTTGTTGAGTCTATGGGACTTAACTACGGGATCATAAGTCCCTAAACTTATGAACTACTTACAACTAAGGACGGCACAAATGTCCATGCCCGAGGGGGGATTCGAACCCCCGACCGTAGTGGCCGTGCAGACCGTGACTGGAGCGCCTCAGTCCCCTCGACCTCCGCGGCCGGCTAGGATAGTGAGTATTGCCTCCCGAGTTCCTACATTTCTCCTGAAACCAAATTGATCTTCCCTGAGGTCGGTATCTACCAGCTTTTCCATCCTTTTGTAAATAATTCGTGTCAATATCTGTGACCAGTGTACGCAGTGGCGCCACGGTGGGGAGTACAAGGCAGCGCCGGGCACCTTGTCTTATCACTCACGGTGATGATGGCCGGGCGATATGCGATCCAGATAGAAGATACTGAATTTCAGCGGAGATTACTTGATTCAAAAATCAAATGCCTGTAAATCTATCGGACCAAATTGCGTGGTCATTAGTCCGTAGCTTACGAACTACTTAAACCTAGGTAAACGGAGAAACACACACAGCCGGCCGCGGTGGCCGAGTGGACTAAGGCGCTCCAGTCACGGTTTGCACGGCCACTACGGTCGGGGGTTCGAATCCCCCCTCGGGCATGGATATTTGTGCCGTCCTAGTTCGTAAGTAGTTCATAAGTAGTTTGTAATTTTAGGGACTGATGACTCCGTAGTTAAGTCCCATAGACTATACAAACATTTGAACATTTTTGAAACACACACACCCATGCCCCAGGGAGGACTCGAACCTCCACGGCGAGTAACCGCGCATTCGGCAGCAAGGTGCTTTAGACCGCTCGGCTACTCCACCGCTGTGATTAACCTTCATATACAGACAGAAAAATTAGGCGAGGGCTTTTTGTAAATAAAAGTAGTATAAAGAAATTTATCTTTTCCAGCAACTCTTCAGTGGCTATTGCCAGCCTGCATGTGACATTTTGTCCTCCTCCGCCGGCCGCGGTGGCCGAGGGGACTGAGGCGCTTCAGTCACGGCTGCACGGCCACTAGCTTAACAAACATTTGAACATTTTGTCCTCCTACGCCATTGTAAGGTATTTTGTTGTTTGTAAATCTATCGGACCAATCTGCGTGGTCATCGGTCCGTAGCGAGCAAACTACTTAAACTAAGGTAAACTAACCTAAGGACAACACTCACACCCATGTCCTAGGGAGGACTCGAACCTCCGACGGCGAACAAATGCGCGCTCCGCAGCGAGGAGCCTTAGACTGTTCGGCTACTCCACCACGGCCGTATTTTGCTGAGGAAATCGGAAAACTGAAATAGTGTTTATCTCATTTAAGCCTTGGACAGTCGCAGAAGCGACATGTTACCCAGAGTTTTTCATTTTGCTATGATGCCGCCATATAGGTTGCTCAGAGCCGAGGCGTGCTATACCTTCGAGTTCCAGTATTTCATAATTCTTGCTTTAACATGGTGAGTACTGTAAATAAAATCAAAATGTTCCAATTTCTGCCTTACTGTTTACAACTGCCTCCCCTGTGACTATCAATGTTACCACTACAGCTTCTGCTTACACGAGTAAATTATTCACTTCTCAGCGTATTAATTTCTATATTATGTAGGCTACTGTTGATATTACTGAGTACTCTGTTTTGTGTTAATGTACATTCGGTATAATACGCTTACCAATACTTATCCTTGTAATTTCTACAATGTACTGTCACGTTGTTACCGACACCGAAATGCCAGCGTGTATGTAATATTTTGTAACATGAAAATTATTGGCGTAGACTTGGTTGACCAGCTGTCTTAGAAAATTATGGGGTTCTAAATACAAGACGCGGACCTGCGGTAGTGTTGTGCAGTCTACTAAACGTAGGTGCAATGAATGCATTTTCCACGAAGATAAAGCACTGAAAAGAATTACGTTTCTGGTCAATGTTGCACGACAACTTATAAAATCCCAAATAAAAAAGAAATATCAAATACCACTGGTTTATGAGATCGGAAGGCGCAGTCTTTTGTTGTTTTGAATGAAAGGGACGGAAAGCAGCCACAAGAAGAAATACAAGGAAATGTTTGTTAAGCTTATGGGACTTAACTACGGGGTCATCAGTCCCTAAACTTACAAACTACTTATGAACTACCTAATACTAAGGACGGGACAAATATCCATGCCCGAGGGGGGATTCGAACCCCCGACCGTAGTGGCCGTGCAGACCGTGACTGAAGCGCCTCAGTCTCCTCGGCCACCGCGGCCGGCTACAAGGAAATGAGGAAGATGTTACCAGCGTTGCAGTTAACGGGATAAATCAACCAGGAAGTGATGTGCCAGGTGCCAGGTGCCCTAAACTTTTGAAGGAAGTGTGTATGAAATGTTTGGACATTTATTACCAAAATAATATGTAAATCGTGATTTTGAAATTTCTGGTTTAATAATTTATTGATAAGGCTAATATGTCTATTACAGTTTATAGTTCAGAAACTGCAGTTATTATTCATGTAAACAAAGGTATGTTCCCTATTTTGGCTTCATTTTAATTGGTATGTATGGGTATTGTGCACTGGAGTGTGGAGTTGAGTAATTAAACGGATCATATACTATTTTAACCCTTTCATTCCCACGTTATGAATGCAGCTATGTAAAAATTAAAATTCAGTTTTTGCTGTATTAATACAGTGCACTAAGCCTCAAAACAAGATTTTTTAAAAATTTTGATCGAACATTTTTTTAATGTGTGTTATGTATTTCTTGCACAACATACACGCTTGTATCGAGTTATAGTGTTACTTGGAGCTTTATTTTATTGTAGTTAACATTGTCAGATCAATAATGCCGTCATAATCTTCGCAAAAGAACCAAAGACATGACAGTTCCGTGCTGAAATAAAATAACATGAATCACACTCACGCTCACAACCACAGCCGCTACAGACGCCAACGCAACACAACCTCCAAGTCGGATAAATTAATGCATCTTAAGTGGTTACAAGCCTTACCAAACGGCAAAATGTCCTAATACGAGCATGTTGTTCATCAACAACAATGCGACTATAAGTACTGACACACATAATACGGTATAAATCAGCTTTTCATACGCTGTTATCGAGGAACAACTCTGAGAACGAAAGGGTTAATCATGTACTAATCCTGTTTTGTTTCATCGTTGATAAAATCACAATGAAAACAGTGGTGGGTGACAGGTGTCCCCTACGCGACCTATAATTAACTAACGTGAGTACTGTGCCGTTAATTTTACTGATGTAGTTCAGCAGCGTGTTAATTTTGCTGGTGACAACGTCGTAACACTTTTTTGTACGTGATAACATTGATTGAGTTCTACTAATCTTGCCATCATTACGAGAATTGAAATATCATCAGCCAGCCTGAGATTTTATCAGGCATGATTCCCTGGTGGAATTTGTGCTCCACGACTGTATTTGTGGAAAGTTTTTCAGCAATTAGTTGTAAAAATATATTTATTTATTCGCAGATCTAGATTTCGACCACCGTGTGGTCATTATCAGTGCTAAAATAAATACAAAAGAACCAGCTAGAATAACATACATGCCACATTATAAGCCAATTGTACAAGTTTCAGTTTAAGTCAATGATAAAAAACATACCTTAAAAACAATTAAAATACTTAAAACATCTCGACCTCCATGGTGGAGGTTGAGTTCGTACTGACACAGCTGTTACAGTTCTTACACAGTTCACGTCAGCATGCGTCATTTGCCGCCCTCTTTAAAGTTTCATATATATATATAAAAAAATTATATGTGGTATTTGTTTTTATATGAAAATCTAAAGAGGGCGTCTTAGTCGCAAATGACGCATGCTGACGTCAACTGTGTAAGAACTGTAACAGCTGTGTCAGTACGAACTCAACCTCCACCATGGAGGTCGAGATGTTTTAAGTATTTTAATTGTTTTTAAGGTATGTTTTTTATCATTGACTTTAAATGAAATTTGTACAATTGGCTTATAATGTGACTTATATGTTATTCTAACTGGTTCTTTTGTATTTATTTTAGCACTGATAATGACCACACAGTAGTCGAAATCTAGATCTACGAATAAATATAATTTTACGACTGATAGCTGAAAAAATTTCCAGAAGTCTGCGATTTAATTTCATTTCCTAATTTCTCCGTAATTTCCTTCACTGTCTGTTGAGTGTTAAGACTGAATACTATCGAGGATACTCGACAAATCTGCCTCACTCCCTTCTCGGCAATGTCTGCTACGTCGTCCGTCGCTTGTAAATAGGATCTGGTTCCCACACAAGCTGCGGACAGTTCTGTGCTACCTGTACTTTACTCCCGATTCCTTCAGAATTCAGTGTATTATGCTGTCAACACTGCGGAGCTCTTTTCAAGCATCTATAAATGTCACAAATGTCATTTCGTTTCCAGCTGCCTATCTCTGGACGCTCTGCACCACTTGAACATGCGTGTGACACGCCATTATATCGGCGAAATGGAGTCTAGATGGTTGTGTGAGGCGCCGATAGGCACAGAAGGCCTGGCCTGGCCGCTGCCCTGCCGCCCTGTCTGATGACCACAGAGGGCGCAGGGCGGCGAGCGCTTGCGTCACAGCGGCTGCGTTGCGTTGCCGTGGCAACCGCCCCCCCCCCCCCGGCTCCGGGCCCGCGGACGGGAGACAGCTGCGCATCGCCGACGTGGCAGGTGTTTACGCCGACCCAGCGCAAAGGCCCTGGCACGTGTGTACCGGATTTAGAACAACTCGTTAACGATATACCAAAGTATTTTCCATAGTGCGTACTACCAACAAGGAAACTGCATTTCTGTCACCACGAGAAAAGAAAAATAAATAAATTAATAAAATAAATAAAAAAAAATGAGAAAAACATCTGTAAAATTCAGCACCCCATAAGATGGGTAGTTAAATTTAGAAACACTTCATCAATGTTTCTACATCGAGGGATACCTTCATCAGAAGTTTTTATGAAAAAATATTACGTAAGACGTATTATATTACAGCAAGAAGTGCTCCTGTCACGTATGGTTAGTATTAGACAACTGCTAACTGGTTACAAAATGTTTAACTTGAATGAATTGCCGCTAAGTGTTTGTTGTAGTTTTATCTTAACCAACATTAAAGAGGTTATTTCGTCTATGTAAGATATAGAACCTGAAAATACTTTCAGCACAATTGTAGCAATTTCAACACAATTCCAATAACACGGATTCATAAAGTATCGTTCTTGGGAAACACAGCTTGCCCTTTATTCACATGAAATGATATGTACCATCGATAAGGGATCTCAATTTGATTCCATATTTCTGGATTTCCTTAAGGCTTTTGCCACTGAAAGGACACAGTTCGTTGTAATTGACGGTAAGTCATCGAGTAAAACAGAAGTGATATCTAGCGTTCCCCAGGGAAGCGTTATAGATCCCCTACTCTTCCTTGTTTATATAAACGATTTAGGAGACAATCTGAATAGCTCCCTTAGATTGTTCGCGTATGATGCTGTCGTATATCGGTTAGTGAAGTCAACAGAGGATCAAAAGCAACTGTAAAACGATTTAGATCAACTTGGCAAATGACACTAAATAAAGAAAAGTGTGAAGATACACACGTAAAAACTAAAGGAAATCCGCTGAACTTCAATTACGCGATAAATCAGTCAAACCTTAAGGTCGTAAATTCTACTAAATACCTAAGTAAGTAAGTAAAGCAGTCAACAATCCGAAGATTGGTTTGAACACCACACAGTGCTTTACTAGGCATGGTCCTGTTTGGAGGTGGTATGCCGTTGCCTTCCTCCGACCTTCGAACTGACTTACCCAGCCAGTTATGGGGGGACCTACAGTTTAACGTGGGTTCCGAACCACGGTGCTACTCGGTATTTTTCACATAAGCAGTACTGCCAGAGGTGAAAGAAGTGGAAAGTGACAGATAAAAATCCTAGGACCTGGCGGGGATCGAACCCGCGACCTTTGGATTTGTAGTATGGCACTCTACCACTGTGCAACCGAGGCGCACTAACTACCTAGGAGTTACAATTACGAACAACTTAGACTGGAGAGAACACACAGAAAATATTGTGGGGAAGGCGAACCAAAGGTTACGTTTCATTGGCAGAACGCTTCGAAGATGCTCCAGCTCGACCAAAGAGATTGCCTACATCACACTTATGCGTCCTCTCCTGGAGTACTGTTGCCCATTGTGGGACCCTCACCAGGTGGGACTGACGGAAGATATTGAGAAGGTTCAGAAAAGGCCAGTCCTGTGAAGTTGGCACCCCTTTTTTGGAAAATGTACATTTTTTTCAGAGTTCTAGACAGATATACAATAGTTCTGGAGTTCTCTGTACAAAATTTAAATAGTTCTGCATAATTTCGCCGAAAAAATAGGAAAAATTACCACAAAATTTAGTTTTTTCAAAATAATTTTCTGCCTAATTGTTCAAACATAGTTCTGATCACAGTTCTAAATAGCTCTCAAAGAGTTCTACAGGAAATCCTAATGACATTTTTCTGTGCAGATTATACTTCATGAGATAATTGCAATAACGGGGAATCCATTTACACGCTACTGTGAAGTTGGCACCCCTTTTCTCAAAAATGTGCAATTTTTTCAGAGTTCTAGGCAGATATGCAATAGTTCTGGAGTTCTCTGTACAAAATTTAAATAGTTCTGCACTAATTCGAGAAAAAAGTACAAAAAATTGTAACAAATTTTAGTTTTTTCCAAATAATTTTTTGTCTAATTGTTCAAACATAGTTCTGATCACAGTTCTAAATAGCTCTCAAAGAGTTCTGCAGAAAATCCTAATGATATTTTTTTGCCCAGATAATAGTTCACGAGCTAATTGCGTAAATAGGGAGAAAAACTACACAAAATTGCGCCTGAGTCGTGTGAAGTTGGCACCCCTTTTTTCAAAAATATAAATTTTTTTTTCAGAGTTCTAGACTGATATGCAATAGTTCTAGAGTTCTCTGTACAAAATTTAAATAGTTCTGCAGAATTTCGTGAAATATCGCAATTCTGAATAGTGGGAGAGCTGTGAAGTTGGCACCCCTTTTTTCAAAAATGTAAATTTTTTTCAGAGTTCTAGACAGATATGCAATAGTTCTGGAGTTCTCTGTACAAAATTTGAATAGTTCTGCAGAATTTCGCCGAAAAAATAGTAAAAATTACCACAAACTTGAGTTTTTTTAGTTTTTTTAAAATAATTATTTGCCTATTAGCACAAACATAGTTCTGATCACAGTTCTAAATAGCTGTCAAAGAGTTCTACAGGAAATCCTAATGATATTTTTCTGTGCTGATTATACTTTTTTAGATAAATGCAGTAATGTGGAATCCATTACCACAAACTTGAGTTTTTTTAGTTTTTTTTAAATAATTATTTGCCTATTAGCACAAACATAGTTCTGATCACAGTTCTAAATAGCTGTCAAAGAGTTCTACAGGAAATCCTAATAGCATTTTTCTGTGCAGATTATACTTTATGAGATAATTACAATAATGGAGTATTCATTTACATGCTACTGTGGAATTTGTACCCGTTTTTTCTAAAAAATTAGACTTTTTTTCCAGAGTTCTAGGGACATGTGCAATAGTTCTTGTTTACGATAAGCAGTAATCACTCAGACGTAAAAACAACAAATTGAATGTGCAGCGGATAGAATATCTGTCATGACCTAAGAAAAAAGTATATTTCTCGAATAACGGGCACAAATAAGATAGCTTATCAGATATTCCAAATTTTTTTTCGGGTAATTACATAGAAATATTCACATTAACTCTAGAACTATAGTATTTGTACACAGAACCCAAAAAAACAATGTGTATTTCTCCAAAAAAAAAAAAAAAAAAAAAAAAAAAAATGGTGCCAATTTACAATAACGTGACAATGGATTCCACATTACTGCATTTATCTGATAAAGTATAATCAGCACAGAAAAATATCATTAGGATTTCGTGTAGAACTCTTTGACAGCTATTTAGAACTGTGATCAGAACTATGTTTGTGCTAATAGGCAAATAATTATTTAAAAAAAAAACTAAATAAACTCAAGTTTGTGGTAATGGATTCCACATTACTGCATTTATCTGATAAAGTATAATCAGCACAGAAAAATATCATTAGGATTTCCTGTAGAACTCTTTGACAGCTATTTAGAACTGTGATCAGAACTATGTTTGTGCTAATAGGCAAATAATTATTTTAAAAAAACTAAAAAAACTCAAGTTTGTGGTAATTTTTACTATTTTTTCGGCGAAATTCTGCAGAACTATTCAAATTTTGTACAGAGAACTCCAGAACTATTGCATATCTGTCTAGAACTCTGAAAAAAATTTACATTTTTGAAAAAAGGGGTGCCAACTTCACACGACTCTGGCGCAATTTTGTGTAGTTTTTCTCCCTATTTACGCAATTAGCTCGTGAACTATTATCTGGGCAAAAAAATATCATTAGGATTTTCTGCAGAACTCTTTGAGAGCTATTTAGAATTGTGATCAGAACTATGTTTGAACAATTAGACAAAAAAATATTTGGAAAAAACTAAAATTTGTTACAATTTTTTGTAATTTTTTCTCGAATTAGTGCAGAACTATTTAAATTTTGTACAGAGAACTCCAGAACTATTGCATATCTGCCTAGAACTCTGAAAAAATTGCACATTTTTGAGAAAAGGGGTGCCAACTTCACAGTAGCGTGTAAATGGATTCCCCGTTATTGCAATTATCTCATGAAGTATAATCTGCACAGAAAAATGTCATTAGGATTTCCTGTAGAACTCTTTGAGAGCTATTTAGAACTGTGATCAGAACTATGTTTGAACAATTAGGCAGAAAATTATTTAGAAAAAACTAAATTTTGTGGTAATTTTTCCTATTTTTTCGGCGAAATTATGCAGAACTATTTAAATTTTGTACAGAGAACTCCAGAACTATTGTATATCTGTCTAGAACTCTGAAAAAAATGTACATTTTCCAAAAAAGGGGTGCCAACTTCACAGGACTGAAAAGGCCAGCTCGTATGGTTTTATCACGTTACCAGGGGGAAAGCGTCACGGAAATGTTGCACGAATTGGAGTGGATATCATTAAAAGAAAGACGTTATTCATTGCGGCGTGATCTGTTTGCGAAGCCGCGGTGGAGTAGCCGAGCGGTCTAAAGCGTCTCGCTGCGGAGCGCGCGGTTGCTCGCCGTGGAGGTTCGAGTCCTCCTTGGGGCATGGGTATGTGTGTTCGTCCTTAGGTTAGTTTACCTAGGTTTAAGTAATTTGTAAGCTACGGACTGATGACCACGCAGTTTGGTCCGATAGATTTACAGACATTTGAACATTTGATCTGTTTGCGAAGTTTCAATCACCGACTTTCACTTCTGAATGTGAAAATATTTTGCTAACACCCACCTTCTTAGGGAGACATGACCATCCCAATAAAATAACAGAAATCAGATCTAAAACGGAACGATTTAGGCGTTCTTTCTTCTCGCGCGCTATTAGAGATTGGAACGGTATAGAAAAGTTATGAAGTGGTTAATGAACCTTCTGCCAGGCACTTAAATGTGATTTACAGAGTATCTATGTAGATGTAAATAACGTGTATCATCAAGCAGGATTAGCTTCCGACCATAAAAGAGAAAGAAAAATCCGCGGCTGATTGACCGTGCGTATTGGGGCGCCGTGCTGCGGATCGCGAGGCCGTTCGCCGTCGGGGGTTCGAGTCCCCCCCCCCCTCCTTCCTCCCTTCGGGGAAGGGTGTTTGTGTTGCCATTAGTTAGTTTAGTTTTAAGTAGTTTGTAAGATACGGAGTAATAACCCAGCAATTGAGACCGGTAGATTCACAAACATTTTTTTGGAAAGAAAAGGTTTACTTGATCATTGGATGCCGCTGTGGAGTAGCCGAGCGGTCTTAAGCGTCTCGCTGCGGAGCGCGCGGTTGCTCGCCGTGGAGGTTCGAGTCCTCCCTGCGGCATGGTGTGTGTGTTTGTCCTTAGGTTAGTTTACCTAGGTTTCAGTAGTTTGTCAGCTACGGACTGATGACCACGCAGTTTGGTCCGATAGATTTACAAAATGTTCAAATGTTTGTTAAGCTTATGGGACTTAACTACGGGGTCATCAGTCCCTAAACTTTCAAACTACTTATGAACTACTTACGAACTAGGACGGCACAAATATCCATGCCCGAGGGGGGATTCGAACCCCCGACCGCAGTGGCCGTGCTGACCGTGACTGGAGCGCCTTAGTCACCTCGGCCACCGCGGCCGGCGATAGATTTACAGACATTTGAACATTTGATCATTGGAGCTGTCTTTATCATGTCGTTATACAAATAAAATGTTTGTCACATCTTTCCACAATATGATGGGCTTTTAGTCGAGGCGAAAATTATTTTGGCAACATTTGGGATACATTTTATTTGTAGAATGAAATGCTAACGACAGTGTTGGCGAAAAACTTCATTTTTACTGTGTTTCGTTTCCGATATGGTGTATTTTAAGGACAGATCTAACGATGTCAATATAACCTGCTGAAACAAGCTGCCGTCAGGAGCGCAACGTTTCGGATCGCGCGGCCACCCGCGTCGGAGGTTCGAATCCTCCCTCGGGCATGGATGTTTGTGTTGACTTTAGTGTAAGTTAGTTCATAAGTATTTTGTAAGTTTAGGGACTGATGACCCCGCAGTTAAGTCACATAAGTTTAACAAACATTTGAACATCTGAAACAAGCTTTCTGAAGTTTCATATAATAATAAATTGTTGTTCTATGTCTCTCATCGAGGGTGATTGCACCTGTTGAGCTCCCATTCCTCGAAGCTCTGCTCCACAGCTATCCCTAACTTGTGCAGAGTTCTTTACGCGTTGCAAAGGGCAAAGAACGCCCTTCACAGACATGGAGGATTTCTTTTTGAGAATTTAAACAGATCTTGCCGATTCATTCCCATCGGGACTTCATTTTTATGTACGGCGTGCGCCACGATCATTTTCGACAATTTGGAGACGCGTACCAAAGGCGAAACGCGTCGTTAAAATTTGGATAATACAAAAAAATAAAATAAAAATACTTGTAAAATACTCTTTTTTACCTTTGTTATTGAGCTGGTTGCTGTATCAGTCGCAACGAGGAATGGGAGAAATTACATCGTAGAGGTATTGTTCCATTAAGCAAATTTTATAACACTACATGGAAAGGATTAAATTATTAGTAACTGTTGCCTCTTTTGAAGCAAATGTTTAAAGATTTTTATTTCATTTTTAAATATGAACAGAACAGGTCACACGTTGCCAGAAAATCTTTTCTAATGGTTTTGATAATGTCAATGTGATATGAAATTTTTGAGTAAATTAAAATTTTTATAAAAGTAATTTCTTAAAATGTAGGAGATGACAACAATCAGTCGCACATCTTTCCTTTACTGTGGCAAATATATATTTCGGACATTGCGTGACCATAGACAATGCTAAAAATGTTGATTAAAACTTGTAAACCTATTGAATCTTCATGTTTGGAAACAGTCACTGAGCAAAACGATTCCAGCATGGAATCAAACTTGATAAAATTATTACCGTTCATTGTAGAGAGAAACGCTCACTTTGTATTTGCACTAAGCTAATTGCCTAATCTGTGGATGAAATCCGAACTCGTACTGCAATTCGCGAGCTCCATGATACAATTTTTATTCATAAAATGTTTTGTGCTTAGGGCGATTTATAAAGAGAGAAAACACCAATTTGAGATTACAGTTTTTTGATCAAGATTAAAAGTGTCAATATTTGAGATAAGTGAAAGTGAAAATATTCTACGTCATCTCACGATATAATTTTTACATAAATTTATTAGGCTAGTCAGACTCATCATTTCAGTTTTCACAACTCTCATAATGTATCGCAGATGTACGAGTAATACTACGTGGCTATTCTTTCCCTTGGCCTCTGTGACCACTCTGTTTCACTGAGTGTAACCTACACCCAGAGTCGTCTATTTGTTGGACACATCCCAAGGTATTCCACCCGCTACAATTTTTGCACTCAAGGACTGCCTCTAGTATCATGGATATCCTTTCTTGGTTTCTTAAATCATCTCCTTTCGAGTAGTCAGTTTAGCACACACTCATGTCCAGTCTTATTTGGCTGTCTTCGTTTCTTAGGATCGTTTTGCATTTTGTTCCTTTCGTCTCCCAACGATTCGTTGCCTACATCGCTATTCCTACCGTCCAAATTTCTGAAAAATACTAAGTAGAGTTATTTGTATGTGAAAGTTTGAGTAAAAGAAACTACATAACCTAAGAACACAAACAGAAGAGTTGAATCTTGTTTACAGCCAGGGTACGTTAGCTACATGGGTGCACACGTAGAGGGTATTTTGATTCTGCAGCGCAGGCTAAGGAACGACACACCGAACTGAAATAGCGTTCAGAAAACAACAGAAACATGTCCTTTTTTTTGTTTTATTAAGTCAATACTCGATGTCTTCGACTTTATGGAAAGTTCTGTTTGGAAATAAACAACGCAGGCGTCTTTTTTGTGTCATCTGCTTTTTGCAATCTCAGTTTTAACGAAATTTATATACGCGTAATTACAGGACAGGGGACATGGGTACCAGTGTTTGGCTGTAAACATCGATACGAAAAAATGAGGTATATTTTATAAAGAAGTAGCTCATCTTCCTTTGCTGAAGTTCTCGCTTTTTTCTTGTGCACTTTGTCTATTACTCATATTTCCGCACAAGTCGTACGTACATGGTTTAGAAATACAAACATCTTACAGCATTTTATGTTGTCAATGTTTTCTTCGCCAAAAATTACTGTATGACTAGATTTTTCGCAAGGTTTCTCTCCATTAAGGGGCGTAATAACACCGCTTTCTTTCTGGAGCCTTTAAGTTTCTTAAAGCGAGCTGGCCTTAAACTAACAAGTACTCGGTTTTTACTATCGTACTTCAGCATTTTCTGTATACTACGTGTTAAGCTACAGTTGCGGAGTTTTCGTACTTCCTTAATTTCCCTATCTTCATTTTTGAATTCAAGATATTTTTCTGAAATACTGTCTGCAGACTGTTACGTTCCTCAAACTTGAATAAACATTTGCTTGCCATTTCTTCCAATTTTTTAAAAAGTTTTCAGAGAATGTTACCTTTTCCCACTAGTCGTTTATTCGGAAGCCATCCAAATATATTCAAATTGTGACTCATTATTTCCTGTGCTTTTTTAATTGACATCTGATTCTTCACCACAGTTGCTCACCCTCGCAAAGGTTTTCAATTTGCTCGTTTGTCTGCCACTCGCAATTAACACTTCGTACGTTAGAGGACTGAGCAGGGACAACTGGTTTTGAGTTTCCCACTGAGAGAACCATGTGCATTCTCTTTACTCATCGATTTTAAAGTTGTCTGACTGAGGGACACCCTTCTGCATGATCGTACAATGCACGTTTTAACAGCCGGCATTAATTTCATTTAAAATTTCCGGGCTCTTAGGTCGTGATCGATTTATGAAACTTTCCCCTAACGTTTCTTCTTCAACTGCGGCTTACATCCTCAGAGCTATAGCGGCGAACTGCTATGAGAACTTGAAGGAGTGCCGGATAAATAAGCGATGTAGAGGGCGCCACAAGCAATCATTTGACATCGACCCCGAGACTCTCGTATTGCCAACATTATTAACAGAGACGAGTTGATTGTTAATTTAGAACTTTCTCTTTCCTGTTAAAATTATTAAGGTGCTTGTAGAGCTCGATTGCTTCTATATACCTGCGCGCATAGTAGTGTGAAGTTTTAGAAATGACTCCAGTCTCATTAGATTTAATTTCGTGGTTGCCGTCTTGGTAAATATTTTAACAGAAAAGACATAGCTATAAAATAATACAGAATTTGTACTTCAACGTTACACCAGCGAAATAACAATCGATTTTTCTCTGGCAATAATGTTGGCAATACCAGAGACAGTCTAGGAGCTGACGCGACGTGATGGCTTGTGGCAACCTCTACATCGCCTACATATACGGCGCTCCTCCAAGTTCTGATCGCAGTTCGCCACTTTACCTCGTGACGATTTATTCCAGAGCAGAAGATGAAATGTTAGAACAAAATTTTACTAATAGACCACGACCTATGAGGCCGGAAATTTTAAATGACCATTCCGCATTTTATTTATAGCAAATGCACACATGTCGTGCAAAGGAATTCATTTACATTACATTAACTTTACTTGTCTTTGCTATATGTTACGATGGATATCTGTCTATTCCTGCATTTGATAATATGATATCGATCACAAAATTCTAAACACAGTTCACACACACACTCGTCATTTGGTTCGTGAAATAATTTGTTGCGACACATCTTATGGTGAAACCCATGGGTTGCCAGTCTCGTTCTCACGTGTCGCATTTCATGGTTCGCTTCCATCCAGGTCCTGTCTTGCATAGCAGACGTTGCATAGAACTCCTCCGGTATGTTGTTTATCTTCTCATGCAGATCTTGTAGAAGCTGTTTGCAGTTGGCAGTAGCTGGGAGTATGAGCTCGTATCTTAGATCCTCTATTAGGAAGGTCTCCCTGGTAAGCTCATACACTAGCCTCGATCTTGAGTTCTGTCGGACTCCTAACACACTCTTCAAGCATCTAGCCTTTACTCGCTCCAGTTCTTCAAGCTGTTTGTACGTGAGGCATTCTCCCACTGATTCCAGGCCATACGTCAAAATAGGTAGTATCTTAAGCCTGAACAGGTTAATGTTCAAATGTTTGTAGAACTTATGGGACTTAACTACGGGGTCATCAGTCCCTAAGCTTACAAACTACTTATGAACTAGCTACAACTAAGGACGGCACAAATATCCATGCCCGAGGGGGGATTCGAACCCCCGACCGTAGTGGCCGAGCAGACCGTGACTGGAGCGCCTCAGTCCCCTCGGCCACCACGGCCGGCCCTGAACAGGTCCATAGCGGTGCTGATAGATAGCTGTGTGACGTTTCTGATTTCATTCATAGCTCTAGTGGCCGCCAGTGCTATAGATGTTATATGTAGTCTGAAACTTTTTCCTGTTGTTTGGATTTTGATGCCTAGATATTTGAAATTGTTAACCCTTTTGAGTAGTTTTCCACTGCATTTGACGTTCTCTGCTTCAGTGAGTCTTCCTCCTTTCCTGAACACTAGCAACTCCGTCTTCTCTTCGTTTATCTTGATGTCTCCAGTCACGGTCAGCACGGCCACTACGGTCGGGGGTTCGAATCCCCCCTCGGGCATGGATATTTGTGCCGTCCTAGTTTGTAAGTAGTTCATAAGTAGTTTGTAAGTTTAGGGACTGATGACCCCGTAGTTAAGTCCCATAAGCTTAACAAACATTTGAACATTTATCTTGATGTCGTTTCTCTCAGCTATTTGTAGTTTGTCTATATCTGTCGGCGCGATGGCCACGTCATCATCCTATAGGTACGTGCTTGTTCCTGTCATTTTTTTCGTGACATCGTGCGTGAGGGCATTAAACAGGATGGGGCTGAGTGGATCGCCTTGAAGAACATCATTTGTTGTTGTTGTTGTTGTTGTTTGGGGGTGTAGAGGGGACTAAACTACATGATTATCAGTCCCCTGTTCCTAGCGAAGACAAGACATCCAAGAAGAAAAAAGTAATATATAGCTCAACACCCAGAATGGAGGCGTAAGGGACACACAGTGCCAATGAAATTGATACTCTCAACAACACTGAAGTAGACGGGAATAAGAGAGACCAAGTGTTGAACTAAACTAACATAAAGCAGGGAACAGTGGCTGGCTGATCACAAACAAATACAAGATGAGCCAGTCACTCTGCAAAGACTAAAAACTGAAGTAAAAACAGGGTAGAAGTAAGAAAAACGTCAGGGTAAAATATGAGAGGTGGGAGCCTGAGACACCAGGCACAAGCTCACCACTAAATAGAATGATAAAGTCCAGCTGCACGTATAAAATCTAAAACTCGGTCAGCCATAGAGACATTATCAGATAAAATCAAGGGAGGCGCAGTAGGTAGATTAAAAGACTGCCACAAGGCGGCTAAAAGTGGACAGGCCGACAGGATGTGGACCACTGTCAACAAACTTCCACAACGGCAATTCGGTGGATTCTCTTTACGTAAATGTAGCCATGTGTCAACCACGTAAGTGACACAGGACAACAGAGTCCCTACGGGAAGGGCGGAAGGACGACTTCCAGATGGCCGTAGAGGACTTGATCGCTCGAAGCTTGTTGCGAGTAATCAGTGTTGCCCATTGTGTGTTCCAAGCCTCAAAAACCTTGTGGCGCAAATCCAATCGGATATCCCGTTCTGGGATACCAATATCCAGGGGAGGAGCGGTGGTGGCGAGCTTAGCCAGCCGATCGACTCGCTCGTGCCCTGGGATGCCAATGTGGCCGGAGGTCCAAATAAACACCACCGAACAGCCAGACTTGCCGAGTGAAGCGATGGCGTTTTGAATGGAATGAACCAGCGGATGGGGAGAGAAATAGTTGGAAAGGGTTTGCAGACCACTAAGGGAGTCGCTGCACACGACATACGACTTCCAGGCACATGTTTTGAGGTGATCAAGAGCAAGAGAAATGGCGATCAGTTCAGCTGTAAAAATATTACAGCCAGGTGGCAGGGACCGTTGTTCTGTGTGGTCGCCATGAACAAAAGCGTAACTGGCTCTTCCAGTTACCAGGGAGCCATCAGTGTACAGGACTTCTGCATCACGGTGAGCAGCAAGGAGTGCCAGAAACAACGGAGTGTCAGTGGTGAAACTAATGCCTTTGTATCGCAGGATAATTCCAGGTGGAGCTTCAAACGGGGGATGGACCAAGGAGGAAGACGGGATGGGCAGGAAAAAGCGTCAGGGAGAGGTAGGGAATGAAGTGAAGAAAGGAATCTACAAACCCGGATCGTGATTGGAAGACCTGATCTAGGTCGACGTGGTGGCGAAGGAGGGGTAACAGTCGGAAACAATAGCCTACGATTTGGATGGTCTGGCGTGGCATGGACTCGAGCAACATAGCTAGCGAGAAGCTGCTGCCAGCGAAAGTGTAAAGGAGGAATCCTGCTTCGGCAAGAAGACTAGGCACAGGGGTGGTGCGGAAGGCCCCAGTCGCCAACCGGATACCACTATGGTGAATGGGATCAAGGATCCTTAAGGCGGTTGTTGCTGCCGAGTCGTATACCAGGCACCTGTATTCAATCCTTGATTGTATCAAGGACTTGTACAGCTGCAGGAGGGTGGAACGAGCAGCGCCCCAAGCAGTATGACTCAAGCAGCGGAGAATATTGAGATGTCGCCAGCATTTTTGTCTCAGCTGACGCAGATATGGGCCCCAAGTAAGTCTGTTGTCGACTTGTCTACGACAACGAGCAATTCACCACCCAGATATAACTCGGGATCCATGTGAACTGCCCGCCAGCGACAGAAATGCATCACGTGGGTTTTCTGCGCTGAAAACTGAAAACCATGGGTAGATGCCAATGATTCAGCTTTCCAGATGGCTCACTGTATCTGCCGCTCAGCGATGCTAATACTAGCCGAACTAAAATATAGACAAAAGTCATCAGCAAACAAGCTAGATCAGACAGAGGATCCCAAAGCCGTGGCAAGCCCGTTTATGGCGATTAAAAACAAAGGCACACTAAAGACGGAACCTTGGGTGACACCGTTCTCTTGGATGTGTGAGGAACTAAGAGCGGTGCCCACCCTAATCCTAAAAGAGCGGTGGGAGAGAAAATTTCCGATAAAGACCGGAGGTGGGTCCCGTAAGCCCCAGTCGTACAATGTAGCCAGTATGTGGTGGCGCCAGGTTGTGTCGTACGCTTTCTGAAGATCGAAAAATACAGCAACAATGTGTTCACGTCGGGTAAAAGCTGTACGTATAGCTAACTCCAAGGATACAAGATTGTCAATTGTGGAGCGGCCCTGATAGAAACCCCCTTGTTGTGCAACCAAGAGACCCCGGTCTTCGAGGATCCACATAAGCCGCCGACTCACCAACGAGCTTGCATAGAACGTTCGTGAGACTGATCGGACGGTAACTGTCAGTCAGCCACCTGTGGGTCAGCGCCAGGTTTTATCACTGGGATGATGGCGCGTTCCCGCCATTGGGAGGGAAAAACACCTTCTACCCAGAGACGGTTAAACAAGGCGATCAGTTGGTTCTGAGCGTCCACAGGAAGATGTCGAAGAAATTGGCTATGGATACAATCTGGTCCTGGACAAGTATCAGGGCATACAGAAAGGGCACATTGAAACTCCCACTCGCTAAAGGATGCATTGTAAGGCTCCTGGCGACGTGTGTAAAATGTCAGTGGCTTCCGCTCAACTCGGTCTTTTATGGCGCGGAAGGCTTCACTGTAAGCTTCATTCGAACTGACGCCTCCATAAAACTGTACCATGTGCTCGGCAACAGCAAGCGGGTCAGCGAAGACAGGGGATTCCCACTGGTGGGCGGTACCCGAAAAGACGTCGAACCTGGGTCCACACCCGAGAAGGTGAGGCACGAGATCCAATACAAGCGACGTACCTCTCCCAACAATCTTGCTTACATTGTCATATAAGCTATCGAGATAGGGCCCGGAGCCGTTTAAAAACAATCAGGTGATCGATGGTGGGATGTCGTCGGTAGCGCTGAAGTGCCCTACGCCGATCCTGTATGGTTTCAGCGGTTTCTTGAGACCAACAAGGTACAGATTTGCGCCGAGGTGACCCTGAGGTGGTTGGAACAGTGGCCTCAGCAGCAGAAACTATGGCGACAGTCACCTGTTGGACCGCCATATCTACATCAGCTGGCAGTTGGGCAGGAAAGACAACAGCAGAGGTGTAACACTGCCAATCAGCCCTGTGGAGGGACCACTGAGGCAGGTGTTCCGCCTGTTGAGACTGTGGGAGCGACAAAAAGATAGGAAAATGGTCGCTCCCGCAGAGGTCATCGTGGGCCCTCCAAGTGAGGTGTGGAAGAAGGATCGGGCGACAGACCGAGAGATCTATGGCTGAAAAAGTGCCGTGCACAACAATGAAGTGCGTAGGGGAACCAGTATTGAGAAGGCAGATGTCTTGTTGCGCAAGAAGGGTTTCAACATCCCTACCAAGTCGAGTCGTCTCTGTTCCGCCCCATAAAGGGTGATGGGCGTTAAAGAATAAACGGTGGGGACAGCTGTGCTACCAGAGCAGCAAGATCAGTGGGCGAAACATCCCTGTCTGGAGGAAGGTATATAGAACAGACAGTGAATTCTTGTGTAACCTGAAGTCGAACAGCAACAGCCTCAATAGGTGTGTGGAGAGTCACAGCAATACTGGGTACAGTGGCAATGATGTATATACAGATACCGCCAGAGGCTCTGTCATAGTCGGCACAGTTGTTGAAGTAGCCCCCATAGCCACGAAGGGCTGGGGCCCGCTGAGAAGGAAACCACGTTTCCTGCAGAGCAATACACAGCACTGGGAAATGGCACAACAACTGCTGCAGTTCAGCTAAACGGTTGAAAAATCCTCCGCAATTCCATTGGAGAATTTGATTCACTCCTTGCTGGATAGCCATGATGTAAAACTAAAGATCGTCAGTCCAAGAATTTGCGCTCTGGTAGGCGTTGTGCATCTACATTATTTACCATTGGTTCGAGTGTTTCAGTGAGGGCCAGATCCTCGACAGACGCGAAGATCTGCACCTCATCTTCTGAGGCAGATGACGTAGGAATTGACTTTGAAGTTACCAAGGAGACTTTCTTCTTAAGCTTTTTCTTCTTAGCCTCTCGCTGCCCTTTCGGTCTTAAGGGCTGGGAGGACTTCTCGCAACTGGTGTTTGGGAATCACGTTGACTGGGGGCAGGTGGAACCTGCAGCCTGTGGCTGGGATCCTCCAATCTACTCGTGGAAGCCTTGGGAGTGGGTGCCACAAGGGACCCCTTCTGGGCGAGACGAGTCGGGGAAGACTGTTGCTTCCCTGGCTGGGGGGTGGGGACTGGAGTCCCCGATGGTTGGGTGGGTATGGCTCCCACAGGTTTTGGCGGAGCAATGGACGTAGATGGTCCCCCACCCATCGAGGGGGCAATAGAAGGTGTTTGGCCCATAGGGCCCACAGATGGAGAGGTCTCTGGTACCGTCGATTGCAAAGAAACCGGCGCTGCTGTGACTGCAGCAAAAGATGTCACCATCTTTACAGGATGGAGCCGTTCATATTTTTTTCGTGCCTCAGAGAAAGTGAGCCGGTCCAGGGTCTTTATTTCCATGACTTTTCTTTCCCGATGAAGAATAGTACAGGTCAGCGAGCATGGCGGATGATGTTGCCCACAGTTTACACAAACAGGAGGTGGGGTACATGGGGTGTCCGGGTGTGATGGCCGCCCACATTCCCTGCAGTTCGGGCTGGAAGTACATCGGGACGACATGTGTCCGAACTTCCAGCACCGGAAACATCGCATAGAGGGAGGGACATATGGCTTTACATGACACCGGCATATCATTATCTTGACCTTCTCAGGCAGTGTATCACCTTCGAAGGCCAAGATAAAAGCACCGGTGGCAACCCTGTTTTCCTTAGGTCCCCTGTACACTCGACGGACGAAATGAACACCTCGACGCTCCAGGTTTGCTCGCAACTCTTCATCGGTCTGGGACAACAGATCTCTATGGTAGATATACCCTGGACCATGTTTAAAGACTTGTGGGGCGTGACACTCACCGGGTTCTCACCCAGCTTGTCGCAGGCAAGTAAAGCACGCGATTGGGCTGGGGACGCCGTCTGTATCAGTACAGCCCCACTTTTCATCTTGGAAAACGACTCCACTTAGCCAAACTTGTCTTCTAGATGTTCGACAAAGAACTGTGGCTTAGTGGACATAAAGGACTCTCCATCAGAACGGGCACACACCATATATCGTGGCGAGTATGGTTCGGATCGGCGAATTCCTCTACGTTCCTCCCAAGGGGTGCCAAAGGAAGGGAACGTCTTAGGATCGAAAGCAGTTGCATCAAATTCCGCTTTACCACGCTTTGAGACGCCAGGTTTGCGTGTGGCGACGCTATTGTTTGCTCGTTTCATTCTGGTCCCACGAGCAGCTAAGGAAGGAA
Source organism: Locusta migratoria (assembly GCA_026315105.1). Lineage (NCBI taxonomy): Eukaryota > Metazoa > Arthropoda > Insecta > Orthoptera > Acrididae > Locusta > Locusta migratoria. The sequence continues at coordinate 151,123,166 of CM048744.1, forward strand.
AGATCCACCCAGGCAGATCCCCGCTTGCCTGGGTAAGTCTTATACAACTGAGGTGCGGCAGGTTCCTCAGAGGTTTCTTGCCAGCGACTGTTCAACCTCAACAGCCAGTCATCTCCTTGGCACGTAGCACACATTGAGATTGAGTTTTTTTTTATAGAGGTTTGTACCGTCCTCACGACTCGGGCGATTAAGCCAAGATCCCTGGGCTCTGAAACGTACAACGTTCTACAGTCGCGCCGAACGATGGTCGTTGAAGCACGCACATAGCTTAGGGTGTAGCGGACTGTTGGCGCGACACAGCCCACAGCTCAGGACCTCGGGTTCGAACACCATTTGTCTGTGGCAGCCAGTCGGATATACCTATGCCATTATCTACCTGCTAGTATATTCGATATTAAAGTCGTTGTACTAGTCCTTCCAATTAGTTCCTCCAGTTTATCTATTAAAACCTTTGTGTTGGCTAGGTCAAAGGCTTTTGTGTAGTCGACAAAAACCATATATAGTTTTCCTTTCGGTCTTCCTATTGTCTGCTTTATTTGTTTTAAAGAAACGGTGAGATTCCTGCGCCTCACATTTGAACGAAACTTCCATAATTGCCACAACTGAAAGATCTGATACGACGACCCCTCAGAGCACTGACTATTTTAAAATGTCTTAGCCCCACTCCATGGGGAGCGGAGAGGACTCGTCTGCTCCTGTTTTCAGAGTCTTTATGTGATCTCGGCTTGGCTACCAGTACACAGTGTACTGGTCTGCATGCTCGTCTATTTTAAAGATGTTGGACGCGGTACAAGTACAGGCTGCTGAGCCGCCGTTGTACATCAAGGTACGGTTCCTCGTGGTGTGGCAGGAATACTAAATGTTTTTCACTCTTTTCACGCCTTCATATACTGCTAATCAGCCTGCAATGGAAAGACTTTCTCATAATCAAGAACGGGCGATGCGACTGTTTTGAATTTGCATTCATGATTGTCTTTCAGATAAATGTTCAAAGTGTTGAAATGTTTTTAAAGGTAAGACCAAACTCCTGAGGTCATCGGTCCCTAGAGATGCTAAGAAGAACTGCCACACCCATACCCGAGACCACAGAGTAACATATACAGAGAAGCAGCCACACCTAAACCACTGTCGTACGCTCCCCTCGTTGTTCCGTAAGATGCTAGCAGGTGTCAGACGGTTACCCAGCTTAGTACCGGTAGACACTACAGGCGATTCTGAGGGTAGCGTGGAGGGGAGGCTGAGGGGAGAGCTCGTGCCGCCTGCCACGAGGCCACGGCTGTGTCTGCTGTGCCGGCGTTTGAGGGGAGGTGGTGGTGGGGGCAGCCGCTACCTGCCGCCTGCTCTGGCCAGTTTAAAGGGCTGCTTCTGACCTCAGAGCCATCATGGGACATCTTACGGAACTGCTCTGGCCCTCCCTCTCCGCACCCCTGAGCGTGGGACCGGGCCCTTACGGAGGTTTCCCGTCTGTATATATTTGTCTGTGCCGAGACACACCTGCAGTCTTAAATATGCATTGCCCTCCGCAGCGTCGTCCTCTGAGTGTACACACATATCGCTGTGTTTGTATACGCACTCCTAAACCATTTTCTTTCTCCCTTCATTGTATATCGTGCTGAGAGGTCAAAGCGAAATTGGCGGTGATCTGTCTTCTATTTTAGCAGATAACGAGCGAGTGTGAACAGAGTTTTCACACGTTGTTATTTTTCTGGACTCCTTCCTAAGCTTTCAGGCTTGAGGCTTTAGACTGTTGCAGAATTGCTGGCTTATCTCTTTCATTTCGGTGATCAACCAGGTATGCTCCAAACTCTTTTAATCGTATTAACTGCTTCTACAATTCTCTCATTTTGTAGGCAAACTTCTATTCTTGAAATGCAGTAATATTACTTTGGTTTAGTTTAGCTGCACGGAACGTTTACCTAATAGGGTAAGGTGGTACAATTGCGATCATTTCGGAGAAATGTTGTTGTTACTGGAAATATGTTGAGAAAAGAAATAATTTTAACTATGGAACTTGTTCTTGGATGTTTAACGAATATGTAACACAAACATTAGACCATTAGAAATGTTAGTGTAAACACAAAAAAAGGTTGCAGAACTGTGAAAAATCGATCGAAAATGTACCACACTAGGTACAATTATGATCACTTCCTCGTAACATTTTTATCACTGGCTTCTTCCACATAAAAAGCACTTGTTCTGTCGTGCACCAACGCATTATTCGTAGTACCAAACATTGCATAACATAAATTTTGCAAGCGCGTGGACACTAAAAAATTTATAAGAGCGTGTTCGACGAAGTTGCTGCATGTGCCTCTTAACAGAAAAAAATTATATCTCCGTAGCGGAAAGTGGTGTATTCTTGGAAAAGACAGAAGGAGCTGCAGAAACCTGTTACACTACAACGCCACAGATAGGCAAGTGCTACCAACACTACGAGACTGAAAAATTATGTTGATCGGAATTGTATCTATATCGAATTTGTACCATCTTACCCTATGTATCCTTTTGTTTTTGTAGCTGTCTTTAATCGTTTTCTGTTTTCTTGTTTCACACTCGTTGTTTATTACACGGGCACTAAAGACGTAGTTGTTGTCAGCTCAAAACCGCCTGTCCATCTACATCCATGCATCCTCCATACGGATGGGTGGTTGTGGACTGTCAGAGAGAAAGTTATCGCGACAAAAAGAATGAAAAACCAACGATTTGTTAACATTGTTAGTGTAAAATTTCAGATGTCTACAGGTGGTGGGGAATAAAAAAAAGACTTCTTGGTCAAGAGAAGAGCTGATGGCACTCTGGGTCATGGTGTGTATCGGAAGACAACTCACACTGATCTGTATTTACACGCAGACAGCTGTCACCACCCTTCACAGAGGAATGGGGTACTTAAAACTCTAGTACATAGGACGCGCACTATCTCCGACGCAGAGAGTCTATCCCAGGAATTGGAACACCTGAGAACCGAGCCGCCGTAGCGTACGGATCTCCGTGCCGGCGCGTTTCCAGTAGCTCAGCTCGTCAGTTCACCTGATGATGGCGACATGTATGATGGCCGAAATATTATGCCCGTAGGACACTATATACCGGCAGTACACCCATGGATAGTTTTATTATCAAATAGGCAGGGAGAAACTCAAGAATCACATCCATGGTATACTCTGTAATCATTATCTTTGGACGTAGCAGGTAATTTACATTTTGATCGCCTTTTTTATGGGCGTGTGTACAAATTTTTATGTCATACTATTGTTATAAATAATCCATTAAAATAAATTCAAAAATACATTCCTAAAAATCATAAAACAACATTTACAAAACTGTTCCAGTGTACATGAATTCAAAATTTTTCGTAATACAATGAACTATACTATACTATTTTATTAGTAATCAGCATACAGGACTTCGCCGAATAGTTGAAATTAACCATTAAAATGAAATTCATTCTGCTCGTTTGATAAATTCTGGGGGGTTTTCTTTCTCTCTACGAAAATATCCAGTTGATCTAAAATATCTAACAAAGGCCCTTCATAAGTCGTATGGATAACTTTGTGCTGTCTTGAATATTTCCCAATGCGTGCCCAGTGTTTGGCGAATTCTCACCCAGTGCTGAATGGTTTGATTGTCAATTGAAGTGTTCTTTACAACGTATATTAAACGTTTTTCCGTTTGGCCTATGTACGCGCTCTGACAATTTTGACACTCCAGTTTATATACTCCAGAATTACTGTATTTATTCTTGTGTAAATTTTCTTTTTGTTTAAGTTTGTGCCTAAGTGAACAATCAGTTCGAAAAGCAACTTTGACCTTTTTTTTTTTTTTTGGGGGGGGGGGGGGGGGAATATCTAGCAATACGAAACGTAATAGGACCTTTCTAAGTCAGTGTATTATACTTCATACTTTGTTTTTGCATGTCTGTAATGTTAGGAGTCTTGCGTTTAGTTTATCTTTGTATAGCGTAGTGTAATTTCAACACATCATGTACATTGTAACTGTTCCTTATTGCAATATTTTTTATTGTTTGTAATTCAACAGCTGTAACGTCATCAGTCAGTGGCAGTTGTAATATTCTGTATAGCTGAATAGAAATGAGCTTCCTTGTGTGGGGCTGGATGATTGGAATCATTCATAATAATTATACCTGAATATGTAGGTTTTCTGTAAGTAAAAAAAAAAGTCTTGCATTCGATCTATTAACTGACAAATGAAAAAAATTGATGTTATTGTTAGTTTCATGTTGAACTGTGAATTTAATTTTCGGGTGCATTTGATTAAGTTTTTCCGTTACTTCATTTAGTTCCTGCTTGGATCCGTGAAATAATATAATGTCATCAACGTATCGGTAGTAATAAATTATTTTCTGTTTTATGTCAGGGTATATTGATAAAAATGTATTTCCAAGTCATTAAAGAAATTTCTGATGAGATACTGAATAAACTATTACCCATGTAACGATTCTGTTTCCCCTCCAAAATAGTGACAAAGGAACGTTCTTAAATGAAAGACGATCTGCTCAAAATCAATTTATTATAATTAAACATTCAGATGACATTTCCTATCATGTAAAACAGATAATGGTATTCACACAATCTTTTACAAATGTTGAAACATCGAGACACAACTAGTGACTGGCTGAGTCAAAGATCGGAGGTTTTGCAAAACAGAATACTATTAGGTTGATTATCCAGGGACTTGAAATTATCGTTAACCCTAAGCTCCCCAGAGTAAATAGGCAGATCTCAAAAAAATAAAATAAGGGACAGAATCCAACAAGTCTGATTCATATAACCCTCCAGCAAGTGCGTCACCTTACCCACACAGATGATCATTGACGGCAGCGTCTCAGGCTCGCAGGCAGCAGGCGGTGGGAGCGGATGAGCACAAATTTTTATCCGACCGTAATTGCTGCGACCTGTTAAGCAGGATCGACATGTAACTTAACACAGCGTCACTGACGTCGGCGGTTGCTGTGCGATTCTATCACGCTAGTAGACTAATCAATATTTTGCATAGGTGACACAAAGGACACTTGACACAAATCGATCAGTCACTTGCGTAAGATCTGTAAAAATAATGCCCGATTCGCAAAGGCGCGAATGCTCAAATGGAGACTTCTAGCAAAACGAAAACTAAACTGTGGCCGCTAACAGCGTAACCACAGGACAATGTAACGTCCGCGAAGTAAACACAAGTTCTACAAGGTCCGAATCTTCGGAATCACACACAAGTCTATCCAGAGGACCGTTTAAGACGATGTCCTCCCCGCGAATCTAAACGGAATATTCCGTGTCTCCCGAGGTCTATACACTTCGGACGCTCAAACAGGAGACTACCAAGGTCCGTACACTTTGGACGTTCAGACACGAGAGACTGTCCCGAGGTCCTTACCCCTCAGACGCTCAAACAGGAGTCCCGCGGGGTCCGTGCACTTCGGACGCTCAGACACGAGTCTTCGTACGTCCTTGCGCTCTGCCGCAGCTCACGGCAAGTGACGGCGGCCACACCCACGCGCGAAAAGACGCACCAATATCTAACGGCTGATAGTCAAACCAATCGTATGGCGTAGCGCGTAGCTGTAGGTGTAGGAAGTACGCAGCAGACCTCAGCTTTTGGTAAGCCGAAATCTGTAGAGAGGTCTCTTAGGAAGAAGAAGGTTCTGCTGCTAGGTAGTTCTCATGGCAGAGGTGTTGGCCAACAGTTGCAGGAAGTACTTGGGAGTGAGTACCAGGTCACCAGCATAGTGAAGCCTAGTGCAGGGTTAGATCAGGTCACTTGTAACATAGGGGACTTATGTAGGAATTTTTCAAAAGAGGATCAGGTAGTTATAGTGGGTGGGGCCGGGAACAGTCTTGATAGGGACGGGGAATATGATATAGGTGGTGATCTGGAAAGGATAGCAAATGAAACTGGTGGCACGAATGTGCATTTCGTGCAGCTGTTTCAGCGTCATGATAGGCCTTGTCTTAATACGGCTGTCAGCCGTCTTAACATGGGGCTTGAAAAGGCGCTGTTGACGGAGGGCATGGATCACATTGCAGTGGTGCCAGTTGAAACTATCCAAAGGTCGGATTTTACTAGGCACGGTCTGCACCTCAATAGGTATGGGAAGGGGAGGTTGGCAAAGCTCATAGGTGACAGTGTAGTAGGGGGTGGGGGTTTCACTCATGGAAAAATTCCTGTAGTAGTTGGTGTTAGGGCTGCACCTTTTTTAGACTGAAGACAGCTGATAGATATTCCTGCTTAAAGGAAGTCCCTCTAAGAAATGAACCACCTTTGACAAAGTCTAAGAATATAAGTAATAAGGGAATTACTGTTTTTCATCAAAATATACAGGGTATCAGAGATAAAGTTAATGAAATGCTTATTGATACTGATTCTGACATTATTGGTATTTCAGAGCACTTTTTAAGTGGTGTGACAATTCAGAGACTTCCTTTGCCAGGATACAGGTTAGCTGCCTTTTACTCTAGGAGTTCCTTGCAGTGTGGGGGAGTGGCCATGTATGTAAAAAACGATTTTTCATCGGAGTCAATCGATTTTTCTAAACACTGCACAGAACAGATATTTGAATGTTGTGCAGGAATTGTTAATGTTAATGGAACTAAACTAGTAATAGTTGTTATTTATAGATCCCCTGACTCAGATTTTAAAATGTTTCTGCCCAAGCTGGAATTGGTTCTGGGTTCACTGTATAGGAAGTATAAAAATTTAATTGTGTGTGGAGATTTCAACATTAATTGTGTAGGTGATAGCTCAAGGAAACGTCAGCTGTTAGATCTATTTAATTCCTATAACATGATGCAAACAGTATTTTTTCCAACGAGAGTGCAAGGAAATAGCAGTTCTACCATTGACAATATTTTTGTTCATTCTTCATTATTAGAGGGGCACTCTGTCAGCAGAATAGTAAATGGCCTATCAGACCACGATGCCCAACTTTTAATTCTAAAAAGTATTTGTTCTCAAACAAATGTTAAACATAAATATCAACTACTCAGAAAAGTTAATCCAGTTGCAATTGAGACCTTTTTAAGCCTAATTAAGGAACAAGAATGGCAGGATGTTTATAGTGCTGATAATGCAGATGATAAATATAATGCTTTTCTGAACACATTTATTATGCTATTTGAAAGTTGCTTTCCACTAGAACGCTCAAAACAGGGTACTTTCAGTAACAGACAGCCAGGGTGGATGACAAAGGGGATAAGAGTATCATGTAGAACTAAGCGGGAGTTGTATCAAAATGTTAGAAGCAGTCAGAATGAAGATGCAGTAGCTCATTACAAACAGTACTGTAAGGTTCTGAAAAATGTCATTAAGAATGCAAAAAGTATGTGGTACGCAAAAAGAATAGCAAACTCTCGGGATAAAATTAAAACTATCTGGTCAGTCGTGAAGGAAGTGTCTGGTCAGGAGCAGCAGGTAGAAGATATAACGTCAGTGCGTAGTAGGAATGTTTCTGTTACTGACAAGTTAGATATATGTGCAATATTCAATAATCACTTTCTGAATATAGTAGAGGAACTAAACAAAACTCTAGTTTCTACAGGTAATCATATAACGTTTTTAGAAAATGCGTTTCCGAGGCTGTTGCCTGAAATGATACTTCATGATACTTCCATAGGTGAGATTGAGTCAATAATTAAATCACTAAAGACTAAGGACTCTTGTGGATATGATGGGGTATCTAGCAGAATTCTAAAGTACTGTTCTCCATATGTTAGCCCAGTACTAAGCCATATTTGTAATTTTTCCTTTCGGAATGGTCAGTTTCCTAACAGATTAAAGTACTCAGTAGTGAAACCGCTTTATAAAAAAGGTGAAAGGGATAATGTAGACAACTATAGACCTATTTCTATGCCATCGGTTTTTTCCAAAGTTATTGAAAAGGCTGTATATTCAAGATTAATTGATCATTTCAGTTCACATAATTTCCTGTCAAACGTACAGTTTGGTTTTAGAAGTGGTTTAACGACCGAAAACGCTATATTTTCGTTTCTCTGTGAGGCACTTGATGGGTTAAATAAGAGGCTACGGACATTAGGCGTCTTCTTTGATTTAACAAAAGCGTTTGATTGTGTTGATCACAAAATATTGTTGCAGAAGTTGGAACATTATGGAATACGGGGAGTAGCCCACAACTGGTTCACCTCTTACTTTAATAATAGACAACAGAAGGTAATTCTCCGCAATGTAGAAAATGGCTATGACGTGCAATCCCAATGGGGCACAATTAAGTATGGGGTGCCCCAGGGGTCTGTTTTGGGACCATTGCTGTTTCTTATTTATATAAATGATATGCCTTCGAGTATAACAGGTGATTGTAAAATATTTTTGTTTGCTGATGATACCAGCTTGGTAGTGAAGGATGTTGCTCGTAATATTGACACAGTATCAAATAATGCAGTTCAAGAGATAAGTTCATGGCTAATAGAAAACAAGTTGATGTTAAATCACAGTAAAACTCAGTTCTTACAATTTCTAACACATAATTTGACGAAATCTGACATTATGATCACACATAATGGGCATGTGATAAGTGAGACTGAACAGTTCAAATTTCTAGGTGTTCATATAGACAGTAAGCTGTCATGGAAAGCCCATGTTCAGGATCTTGTTCCAAAACTAAATTCTGCTATATTTACCATTAGAACAATATCTGAGATAAGTGATTTTTCAACACGAAAAGTAGTCTATTTCGCTTACTTTCACTCACTTATGACGTACGGCATTGTTTTTTGGGGTAACTCGCCTGATGCAAAAAGGATATTTCTGGCTCAAAAACGGGCGGTTCGAGCAATATCTGGTGTAAGTTCGCGAACGTCATGTCGACCCCTTTTCAGTAGTCTGGGAATTTTGACTCTGGCGTCACAATACGTTTTTTCTTTAATGTCGTTTGTTGTTAATAATATCAGCTTATTCCCACGAGTTAGTAGCTTTCACTCGGTGAATACTAGACAGATGTCTAATCTACATTTGCACCGCACCACCTTAACACTTGTGCAGAAAGGGGTGCAGTATTCTGCGGCATCCATTTTCAATAAGCTGCCACAAGAACTTAAGAATCTTAGCACTAATCCACATGCTTTCAAATCTAAATTGAAGAGTTACCTCGTGGCTCACTCCTTTTATTCTGTCGAGGAACTCCTAGAAAAGTTAAACAATTAAGCTAATTTATTTTTTCTTTATTGATTCTTTTCACTTTTTCTATTACCATTATTGTGTAACAATGTATTGACTTGTTCCATGACCATGGAGTCTTACTCCTGAAGTGGGTCCTATGGAACAGAATAAATAAATAAATAAATAAATAAATAAGCGCCGTTGACAAATTGTTTAGCTGTCATTCTAAAATAATTTAATCAGGACGCGTTCTCTGCGGCTGCCAAGAGGCTCCGCCCACGCCACCAAAGCGGATTTCACCGTTCCCAGGGTGAATGCTCTGCAAGTAATTTCACCTTGCTCCTAGCTACGGTCACACGACCTAAAAATGTTAACGTTGTGCTATATATACAGCCGCTGGAGCCAAACCCCTGGGGTGCCAGACGGGCAGAAAGCTTTCCCCTCAACCTAACCATTTGTCACACTAACTGTGTTCAAACACTGCTGCTTTCTAGGAAGTTTTTTAGTTAACACCTAAGGGCAATACGTCTCCATAAACCGCCCGGGGCCCAAAGCACTCTGCTATTATTCGGCAAATTCCTCTCTTGCGAAACGGCCGAATGACTAAAACGGCAGTCCCCGCTATTGCCCACCGTAAACCGCTGGCCAGCATTGTAAAGCATTCCACACACTCTGCCGCCTGTAGCGTCGGCGCCATACAGGTCAAGCCAGCCCCTCTCGTCCTTCCCCGAAAGCGAGCGAAAGTTGTTGGGAGGGAGAGACCCAAGAGCGTCTCTGCTCTGCGTGGCTTGGCCGTGCCCAACACGTAAAACCACTTTTTAGCGTCCGAGCTGCGCCAATAAACATAGAATGTAGTACAATACCAGGAGCCCATCACCCCTGATGTGTCCCCAAAGGCACAGAAATCAAAATAAATAAAGATCTACAAATAAAAACGTTACATATTTAATTAATTAGCGTAAAGAGAAAGGTACAGTAACATAAGGTTAGTATGAAAAATAGACTAATCACAGCCTCCTTCTCACAATTTCAATTTAAAGTAAAATATCTAAAGGGTAAATTGCAAAAATCTAAAAATGCAATGATCTCACCTATTGGCATAGTTTTATGCTTTAGTAGACTTCGTTCCCCGTCGGAGGTTCGAGTCCTCCGTCGTGTGTGTGTGTGTGTGTGTGTGTGTGTGTGTGTGTGTGTGTGTGTGTGTTATAATGGTCATCTCTTGCTGATTGCGTACGTGTCCTGGAAATTTCACGTTGGGACAATCGAACAGCTACAGACACATAGCCGGCCGCGGTGGCCGAGGGACTGAGGCGCTTCAGTCACGGTCTGCACGGCCACTGCGGTCGGGGGTTAAAATCCCCCCTCGGGCATGGATATTTGTGCCGTCCTTAGTCGTAGCTAGTTCATAAGTAGTTTGTAAGCTTAGGGACTGATAACCCCGTAGTTAAGTACCATAAGTTCTACAAACATTTGAACATTTTTTTGAACAGACACATACCTCGACGTCTGTCCCACTTCTAACCTTCCTGTCGCTCTCCATGTCGTCGCTTCGGATAAGTCACGTTGCTGCTTAATTGCACTACTTGCTCACTACACTATCTGAATTCACTGTTTGTGTAATTCGTTCATTCTTGAACCAATTTCTTCTGCGAATGCGAACATGTTTTGTTGGCATTCACCTATGCATGGAGACCTAATATAATAAGAGTAATCTGATCGAAAACGGAAAGATTTAAGTGTTTCTTTTCCTTGCGAGCTATTAGAGAATGGAACGACAGAATATATCATAAAAGGGATCAATGAACCTTCCGCCATGCATTTAAACGAAATGTGCGGAGCATTTATGTTTATGTTTGCACCTGACGTTTACTATACTCAGCAGCATCATATTTGCCGGCCGCGGTGGCCGAGCGGTCTGCGGCGTGCCTGTCACGGTCTGCACGGCCGCTGCGCTCGGGGGTTCAAATCCCCCGTCGGGCATGGATATTTGTGCCGTCTTTAGTATAAGGTAGTTCATAAGTAGATTGTAAGTTTAGGGACTGATGAACCCGCAGTTAAGTCCCATAAGCTCTACAAAACTTTTCAATGCTACTGGGTCTGGAAGCAAACCTTAACATTGAACCTGCAACATGTAGTTTTCACAGATTCACTTGACGGCGGAAATTACTATGTCAAATAGTATCGCCGAGAGCATTTAAACAGTATCAAACTTCATTATCCTTCGATGCACGCAAGTATTCGTACTTTGTGACGAGTCTGCATAACTCGTTTGTGATGCGTGTCTGGTTTTAATATCTTTTATTTCTTTGGTTTTGGAATGTATATTGGCGCTACAGGTGTTACACTTATTTACCATTATTCTTAAAAGATTGTTATTGCGATCGAGGGAGCCTCTATTTTTACTTGCAAGAAAAATAACACTTTTTAACTCGAAGATCTACCATTTATTTTACCGGGACAATATATACGTCCTGGCTGTTGATTATATACAGTCATTTGATGTTTTTGTAATTGCTGCGTGGAACTGACACAGTTATTTGCGTGTTTTTCTTTGGTAGAGTTTGGCATCTGTAGCGTTGGAACGTTATTAACTGCAGGCAGATGCGTATTCTATCCGCCAATTCGTTTTACTGGTAAATTAATTTTTCCGCAACATTTCTGTTTTATGCTTTTTATTGCGCTTGTGCACGGACAGAGACTACAACTCAAATTGATATTAACTTTCGCGGCTGATTGGCCAGGTGCAACTGCTATGACAGTTGTCAGCACTGAAGCACGATATCGGCCCGGTATCCACTGCGAAGACACAGCGAGGCCACAGAATAGGGAGCATACAGAAGGGAAAGCTGGGGGCGGCGCCTTTGATCTGTGTGTTACCAAGCGTTGCGCTCGACGCCATATTGAAAAGCAGTAAACGCGGAACTACAGCCACTTAGTACTTTGGCTGGAAATGGACTTTTTACGAACTGCAGCTAATCTCACCGACTTTTACGAAAGGAAACTGCTTTCATCTATTTTGCGCCATCTTCTTGCACCTAACTGTAATCCAACGAAAATAAATAGGCCTAAATTTTAATACAACTACGAAAATGTACAGTGGAATCGATGATCGTTTTATTTGGTGCTTATCTCTAGAAAAATTCCAAACAACGGGGAGTTATGTGTGGGAAATTAGTTATAAACAAGAAAGTGACTTTACAACTGCCAGGTTTTATTTGACACGAATAAATTCGCACAAAATATTGAGTCAGACTTAGCAGTACAACGTGATTACATATAACTAATGACGTCTGGGCACATATAAAAGTTGTATTTGCTTTAGGAGTATCATTAATTTACTCATCGGAGAAGGGCATATAGAGGAATCTGTCAACAACAGAGCAGGAACAGCATAAATAATTATTCCCCTAAATCTATTTGTTTGAGTATCCGAAGAGCATTCGTTGCCAACATTAGCACACTACGCCTCCAATGCCGTAAGTAAAATTTTACCTGCCTACTTACGCACTATTCTTTGTCATTCATTTTATATTATTTCCTGCAACGTTAAACTTATAATTACACACACATTACTCTCATTCGAAACTGATAAGATTTAAATTTCTCTACACATATAGCGACGTTCACTTACTGCTCAGCATCTTTTGGGAAGGTGAAGAAACTTATATCCTTATTTGTATGAGAATTATTGCGGCAATTAGCTGCTGAACACCATCGGCCGCCTTTTCTTTTATTGCTGCTCATAATAAAAACGGAACAGCTCCAACTACTGACACACAGTTCTTTCTTTTCACTGTACCAAATACTTGTTTACTTTTATGCGATTCAGGCAGTTAAAATATAGAATTAACAAACAAAGACGGCGCCTTACCACGCCACAGAGTAGGGAGTGATCACACGTTTACTGCGTTTCAAGATGGCCGATTCCGCGCATGCGCACTAAATTTTGGACGACAGACTGCAGCGGAGTTTCCTTTCTGTATACTCCTTATTCTGTGGCGAGGCGATGAGGGGCGGCGCAGGTGTTGCGAGGTGTCGGCAGGCTGCGCGCTTATTGGCTGCCTCTCTGTGACGTGGCGGCGGCAGTTTCCGTGTTGCCGTAAGGGTTGCCACACTCACAGCCCTGCGAGCCATAGCAGCTCCGCAGGGCGCGCCATATTGCCTCTGGCAGACTCCGCACACAGTCGCTAACAAGCTGTGTAGCGGCATCAGGCGGCGGTCGAGCAGGCTGCAGCCACACATGAAGAAACGCGACCGATCTGAGACTTAAGCAGAAGACTAGCTGAAATTGTTGGACGAAAACATAAAAAAAGTTTATATGTAATGAAACTCGATCCTAGATGGCGGAGATAGTCAAAAAATTTCCGGATTTGGAAGAAATCTAGTTTTATAAAAATTGTCGAAGAAAGTCCTTAAAAGCAGTCAGATCTAAAAGTAGTCAAGGCCTATAAAGTAGGCAGAGAGAAGGCTTACCGTTGCTCTCACCCCAAATGGCCTGGTTGCATGCGGACGGTTACGGAAGAAACATTCCAAAGGGTGCTGTGCTACATTGAAGGACGCTAGTAAATTAAGAACAGACATAAACCGATATGAAACTTCCGGGCACACTAAAATTATGTGCCTGAACCCAGACTCGAACCTGGGACCTTTGCCTTTAGCGGGCAACTCCTCTACTACTGAGCTACCCCGACACGACTCATGGTCCGTCCTCACAACTTTAGTTCTACCAGTACCTCGCATCCTACTTTCCAAACTTCACAGAAGTTCTCCTGTGAACCTTGTAAGACTAGCACTCCTGGAAGAAAGGATATGGTGGAGACAGCTCAGTGGGAGAGCGCTTGCCCGTGAAAGGCAAAGGTCCCAGTTTCTTGGCCCAGTTCTGGCACACTATTTTAATCTGCCAGGAAGTTTCAAGTCAGTGGACACTCTGCTGAGGAGTAAATGTTTCATTCTGGAAACATCCATTAAGGTGTAGCTAAGCCATGTTCCACCATATCCTTTCTTCCAGGAGTGCTGGTCTTGCAAAGTTCGCAGTAGAACTGTGAAGTTTGGAAAATAGGCCCCTCAGGGGCACAGCATTAATTTGCTGAGTATGGGCTTGGCGAACCCGGGGTCCTGAGTTGTGGGCTGTGTCACGCTACACCATAAGCTCTGTGTGTGCTTCAACAACCATCATTCAGCATGACGGTGGAACGTTGTACGTTTCAGAGCCCAGGGGTATTGGCTTAATCGCCTGAGACACGAGGACAGTACAAACCTCTATAAAAAGAACCTCAATCTCAAAGTGTGCTACATGCTGAGGAGACGCATGGCTGTTGAGGTTGAACAGTCGCTAGCAAGTAACCTCTGAGGAACCTGCCACAACTCAGTTGTATAAGGCTTACCCAGGCAAGTGGGGGTCTGCCTGAGTGGACCTCTAGACCCCTAGCTGCTCGTAGGAACACCATGAAGCGATTACGAAACGTTGGCGGACGTATAACCGTCGTCTCTAAGCGCGATAAGTCAGAATTTGATACCACAGCATATGACTCTAAGTCGTTCCCTTCCCTGGCTATGCCCTTGGAGGAACGCAGGACATTAAACAGGTCAGAGCTGTACTCACGACAATATCTTGTTTGCTCCCGTACTGATGGAGAATCTTTCTCGTCCCCCAAGCCATAGTTCTTTGTCGACCAGCTCGAAGACAAGTATGGAGAGGTGGCGTCCTTCTCCAAAATGAGAAGTGGGGCTGTCTTCATACGGACGGAATCTCCAGCCCAGTCGAAGGCATTACATGCCTATGACAAGCTGGTTGATATTTCCCTCTCTGTCAAGCCCCACAAGACGCCCATCATGGTCCAGGGTCTCATTTATCACCAGGATCTCCTGTCACAGTCAGATGACAAGCTGTGCGCAAACTTTGAATGGAGAGGTGTTTACTTTGTTAGGCGCGTTTATAGGGGACCAAAGATCATAGGGTTGCCACCGGTGCATTCATCCTGGTCTTTGAAGGCAATACCTGCCTGAGAAGGTCAGGGTAATGGTCTACCAGTGCGACGTCAAGCCATACGTCCTGCCCCTTATGAGGTGCTTCAGTTGCTGTAAATTCTGGCATATGTCCTCCCTATGTACTTTCAGCCCTACATGCAGAGAATGTAGGCCTCCATCACATCCGGATGATCCATTCACCCCACCTCCCGTACGTGTGTACTGTGGGCAATTATGTCCGCCTTGCTCACCAGACTGTACTATCCTGCTTAAGGAATGGAAGATTATGGAGACTAAGACTCTGGACCGTGTTACATATGCTGAGGTGAGGAGAAAGTATGAGCGGCTCCATCCCATGCATCTGACTACATCTTTTGCCGCTGTTGCATCTTCCCCACAAATAAACTGGTCACAGGGCTGGTACGAGAGGTTCCTGTCGCAGTGAAAACCCCACAGTGGTGGATGGGGTCCAGCAGGCTTAATGCTGAAGGCCCCACAGAGCCATAAACATGTATGCAGTGAAGAGCGTTGACATGATGCAAGCACTTTCATTTTAGATACTGAATATGGGGATGCCATGTCAGCCAGGCATCAAAGAAGTGGTGGGTTTCCACTACAGGAAGTAGTTGGCCATCTAGATATAGTTCAGGATGTGGGTGGACTGTCTGCCTATAGATGCGCCAACGGATGGCCACTTGGAGTCAGCATTCAGCAACACTCATTGTAGTGAGCAGAATGAGATGCAGGAATCATTGGTATACAGGGTAGGAGATACTGATGACCCCACAGCTGCAGCCAGGCCATTAATGGCCATCAGAAACAGGGTAACACACAGGACAGAGCCCTGCAGGACCCTGTTTCCTGGATGTGGGGGGAACTATAGGCAACACTGACTCTGAACTGAAAGGAGCGGAGTGTTAAAAAGTTTTGTATAAAAATGGGGCGTGACCCTGTAGGCCCCACTAATGCTGTGTGGCGAGAATGTGATGGCGCCACGTGGTATCATAGAGATTCTGAAGATAAAAAAAGACTGCAATGAGGTGCTGCCGACGGGCAAAGACTTTATGGACTGAAGACTCGAGGGACACCAAATTATCAGTGGTAGAACAGCCCTGACAAAACCCATCCTGGGACGGCGCCAGAAGACTGCGGCTCAAGCACCCAGTTCAAACGCCGAGCCAATATTCGTTCGAGATCTTTCACGTAACGTTGGCCAGGGGCGGTAACTGTCGACCTCCAGTTGACCCCTACCAAGCTTCAGGAGTGGTATAACGATGCCTTATCGCCACTGGGATGGGAACCCGTCTCCACCCAAATGTAGTGTGCCGTAATGGGCACTAGGAATTAAGACTCTCCAACAAAGGTTGGGAACTTGCGACAGGTAACCTCCCTGGCGGAGAAGCGGTTCAACGGGCAGTCGCACGGCAGAAGGAAAAAACAAGCGGTGGAGTCTTGAGAAATCGGAGAGCACGGCTTTGTCCTTTGTCAATAGCCAACAGCGGTTAGAGGGAGCATGCTGCGGCACAAGCAGGCTGGCCACAGATTGTGTTGAATATACGGTGCAAAGGCGAGAAGAAGTAGTCGGACACAGAAAGGTCATGGCTAAGTGTAATAAATTTGTTTCTGGAGAAAGTGTGGTTCTACCTTCCGCTGTGGTGGTAATTGTGGAACATTGAGGTATTGGGGATGCTACATGAGATGTAGAGAGCAGAAACTAGTTACAAATTTCATGCTGTCTCCTACGGTCGTGTGCATGGGGGCTGAATCAGAAAAATGCACATGCCTGCTTTAACGTACTGACATTGATACAAGCTCAGAACTGGGAGTATTGGATGTATGAGGATTTCATACATGGTTTCCTTTTATTTATGTATACCTTGTTTAATGAGGAGGTATATTGTACAAGTTATTTGCGGGCACAGTGTTCATTTGTTGTTCAGAATGTCGTACTAAAATTGCAAAAGGTTTCTTTTATTTATGTATATTTAATTTATGAAGAGGTATATTGTACACATTATTTGCGGGTGCAGTGTTCATTTGTTGCTCAGACTGAAGTACTAAAATTGCAAATGATTTCTTTTATTTATTTATAGTTAATTGTTGTTGTTGGATATTTAGAGGGGACTAAACTGCTAAACTGCTGTTCCCAGCTAAGAGTTCACATCCAAGATTAACAATTTATAACTAAGTGCTCCATAACCAGTATACATTCAGTACAGAGAGTCAATGAATGGTAAACTGACAACATATAAGAGAAAACAGTTGACCAAAGAGACAATGGAACAAAATATCAGAACAGAAGAGCGTGGCTGGATGATCACAGGGATGATACAGGATGAGCCAGCCACTCTGCACACACTAAAATCATCCAGTTACATACAGTAAAAGAGACAACAGTGAAAAGTACTGGAGGGGTGGGGGCCCGATAAATCGGGCAATTAAGCCCACCACTAAATAGAACAATAAAAGCCAGTTTACGAATAAAACCTAAAACACAGTATCGTCAGCTAAAATCAAAGGAAGTGCAGAACGCAGGGTAAAAGACTGCCTTAAGGCTGCTAAAAGTGGGCAGTCCACCAGAATGTGGACCACTGTCAATAAGGCAGCACAACAGCAATTTGGCGGATCCTCTCTACGTAGAAGGTGGCTGTGTGTTAACCACTAATGGCCAATATGTAGTCTGCAGAGGACTATGGACTCCCTATGAGAGGCCACAGGAAGGATCTCCACATGGCTGTAGACGACTTTACTACACGTAGCATATTCAGCTGGTTCAGGTCTACCCATTCCGAGTTCCAAAGCCCAAGGACCTTGCGTACCAGTTGCAGTTGGAGGTCGTTATCTTGGAGAGCAATCTACAAGCGCCGGTTCGTGGTGGCCTGCTTGGCCAGGCGATCGCATCATTCGTTGCCCGGGATACCAATGTGGCCTGGGATCCAAATAAAAACCACTGAATGGCCCGACGCACCAAGGCTGAAGACAGCGTCTTGGATAGACCACACCAAATGGTGCTTTGGAAGGAAATGGTCAAGGGCTTGTAAGTCACTCAGGGAGTACTACAGATAAATATAGACTCCCCAGGACAGACTAGGAAGTATCTTAGAGTTCGAGAGACAGCCACCAACTCAGCTGTGAAAACGCTACTCCCACTCAGCAAAGAATGCTGCTTGATGTGGTCACCATGGACATATGCATATCCAGCAGAGCTGTCTACAAGGGAACCGTCTGTGTATATCACCTCCACACCATGAAATGAGTCACTTAGTACCTGGAACTGGCGATGAAGGGTCAGTGGTTTTGAGTCACTAGACAAGTCTAACCAAAGCTGCAGGCGGGAAATGGACCACGGAGGTGTACGGGAAGGGTGGTGGAAAGTAGGAGGTATAGGAAGGGATTAAAGTGACGAAAGAAGTAGACGAACTCTGATCGCAATCCAGGATACCCAATCCTGGCAGTCGTCATGGGGAAAGGGGGGCAGCAGCTGGGAAGAGAAGCCTGTGATTTGGTTGGTCAGGTGATGCGTGAATACGAGCAACATAACAAGCCAGTAGCTGCTGCCGGCGTATTCGCAGCGGAGGAACTCAAGCTTCAGCGAGAAGACTTGTCACTGGATTCGTACAGAAAGCCCCTGTGGTTAAACGGACGTCAGTGTGGCGAGCTGGGTCCTAGACGCGTAATTCAGGAGCTGCAGAGTACACCAGACTGCCATAATCCAGACGTGACTGGATTAGGGCCTTATATAGTTGCAGAAGAGATGGACGGACTGCTCCCCAGACAGTGTGGCCGAGCCAGTGAAAATGTTGAAATAGGTTGGTTGGTTGGTATGGGGGTTTTAGGGGGACTAGACTACTACAGCCATCAGTCCCCCGCTTCATAGCTAGGCGACACACAGAAAAACATAGTCGTCTACAAATGCGCCTGAGCTATATTTAAAGTAGGGCAAAAGAAAAGAACATACTGTCAATGAAATATTGACAGAGTCAACAATGGACGATACTAAGATGCCAGACACACAGTAACAAATACAAGATAAAATTATGATAAAACCGATGAATGTGGTTGGCCGACCGTGGGTATAAAATGGGAAAAGCCAGCCACATAACATACACGTGAAAAGCTGTAGTCTAAAGACCCATCAAGGATAACAGAGATAAGGATCTAAAAGACCTCCCAGAGGAGTTATAGCAACTGGTAAATCCCCCCCACACGGAGAAATCGTAAAACCAAATTAGCCACAGAGGCATCGTCGCCGAGCACCAAAGAGAGAGTGTTCAGGAGGTTAAAAGAAATCCGCAGAGGGGCTAAAATGGGACAGTCGAGTAGGAGATGGACCACCGTCAATGGAGCACCACATTGGCACACGGGCGGGTCCTCTCGACGGAGGAGGTGACCATGCGTCAGATGGGTGTGACCAATGCGGAGATGGCAGAGAACCATGGAGTCCCTATGGGATCCCAGCTGCGAGGACTTCCAGACAGATGTTGTGTCCTTTATCGTCCACAGCTTATTGAGCACGTCCAGAGCGGACCATTCAGCGTTCCACAGTTCGCGTATTTTGTTGCGAAGCAACGGGCGGAAGTCTGCTTCTGGGAGGCCAATCGCCAGAGGGCGGCAAGTGGTAGCCTGTTTGGCTAGTTGGTCGACCCTCTCGTTGCCCGGAATGCTTACGTGGCCCGGGGTCCAAACGAATGTAACACAGCGACCAGAGTCACCAAGAGCCAGTATCGACTCCTGAATGGCCCTGACTAATGTATGACGAGGGTAACACTGATCAAGGGCCTGTAAACCGCTCAGCGAGTCGCTGCAGATCAGGAAGGAGGTCCCAGGGCATGTGCGGATGTGTGTAAGGGCGCGGTATATAGCCATCAGTTCTGCGGTTAAGACGCTGCTGCCGAGTGGCAAAGAGCGTTGTTCAACATGGACGCCATGCATGTAGGCATATCCAGAGTGGTTGCCATCTGAAGAACCGTCTGTATAAATGACCTCAGAGTTACAGAGCTCACGGAGCAGGGCAGAAAACTGATGCCGTAAGACCAGAGGAGAAACAGAGGTCTTCAGCTCACAGGAAAGATCCAACCGAATCCGCGGCCGAGGAACGGTCCAGGGAGGAGTATGGAAAGTCGAGCGGAAGGGACGGTGAAGAGGAAAGGAGTCCAGGGTCGATAGTAGCGATTGGAAACGCGCTGCTATCGGGAGTCCCGACCGAGGTCGGCTCTGCGGCAAACGAGTGACCTCTCCCGGAAAGAGGAGTCTGTTATTCAGATGCCGAGGGGTACAGTGAACTCTGGCAGCATACTGGACGAGTAGTTGTTGGCGCCGGTATCGCAATGGAGCGACTCCAGCCTCTGCCAAGAGACTTGTGACAGGGCTTGTACGAAAGGCTCCAGTGGCCAGACGGATGCCGGTATGATGCACTGGGTCGAGAACTCACAGTGCAGATGGAGAGTCTGAGCCGTAGACCTGGCTTCCGTAGTCTAGACGTGACTGCACCAGAGCGCTGTACAGCCGCAGGAGGACAGGGCGTGCTGCCCCCCAGACAGTATGGCTGAGGCAACGAAGGATGTCCAAATGTCGTGAACACCGTTGCTTAAGCTGGCGCAGATGAGGGAGCCATGTCAAACGCGAGTCAAAAAGGAGACCCAGGAAACGGTGTGTATCCACAACCTGAAGGAGCTCACCATCAAGGTAGAGCTCCGGATGCGGATGTACCGTGCATAGGCAACAAAAGTGCATCACCCTGGTTTTCGCAGGGGAAAATGTAAAACCATGGGCAGAAGCCCAATTCTGCGCCCGATGAATGGCTGCCTGCAGTCGTCGTTCAGCTACAGTTGTACTAGCAGTAGAGTAGTACAGGCAAAAGTCATCCGCATAGAGAGAGCAAGAAACTGACGGCCCCACTGCAGCCACTAGGCCATTAATGGCCACTAAGAAGAGGGGTACACTTAGGACGGATCCTTGTGGTACCCCATTCTCTTGGATATGGGAGGAACTGAAGGAGGTGCCAACGCGGACTCTAAAACGGCGCGAAAGTAAAAAATTCTGAATAAAAATTGGGAGGGAGCCACGGAGACCCCACCCATGTAGCGTGGCAAGGATGTGATGACGCCATGCCGTGTCATATGCTTTCCGGAGGTCGAAAAAGATGGCGACGAGGTGGTGACGTCAGGCGAAAGCAGTACGGATCGCCGACTCCAAAGAGAGGAGGTTATCAATGGCAGAGCGACCCTGCCGGAAAGCACCTTGTTGTCGGGCGAGCAGACCCCGATACTCGAGAACCCACAGAAGTCGCCGGCTCACCAAACGTTCAAAAAGCTTACAAAGAACGTTTGTGAGACTTATGGGACGGTAACTGTCAACGTTCAATGGATCCGCACCTGGTTTCAGCAGAGGGATAACGGTACTCTCCTGCCATTGGGACGGGTATGCTCCCTCGATTCAGAGACGGTTAAAGAAATCCAAAAGATGGCCCTGCGAGTTTGCAGAAAGATGTTTCAGCATTTGACAGTGGATTCGGTCCGGTCCTGGAGATGTATTGGGGCAACTGGCAAGAATACTTTGAAATTCACACTCGGTAAATGGCGCATTGTACGGCTCCTGGCGGTTTGTGCGACATACCAACTGCTTTCGCTCAGCCCGCTCTTTTAAGGTACAAAAACCTTGGCTGTAGGCAGTGGACGCCGAATTAAGAGCAAAGTGCGCTGCAAAAGACTCGGCAATGATGGTCGGGTCGGTATGAACAGTTCCATGGATAGAGAGACCCGCGATACCTGCCGGTGGACGGTAGCCTGATATACGGCGAATCTTCATCCAAATCTGGCTGGAGGAGACACGGGGTCCAATTGTGGATACGTATTCCTCCCAGCATGCCTGCTTGCGCTGCCGGATAAGCCGGCGTGTCTGGGCCCGAAGACGTTTAAAGGCAACCAGGTGGTCAACGGTGGGGTGGCGCCGGTACTGCTGCAAAGCTCTACGGCGATTGCGAATTGCTGCTGCTATCTCCGGTGACCACCAGGGTACTGGTCTTTGCCGGGATATGGCAGAAGAACATGGTATCGCGGACTCAGTGGCAGAAACGACAACGGAAATAATATGGTCGACTGCCATTGTTGCATCAGCAGGGAGAGGGGTATCCAGCGTAGCTGGTGGTGGGGAAGTGAAAGGAAGATGGGAAAGTGATCGCTTCCACAAAGGTCATCATGGACCCACCAGTTAAGGAGTGGACGTAAGCCCGGACTACACACAGAAAGGTCTATGGCGGAAAAGGTGCCATGGGCTACACTAAAATGGGTAGGAGCTCCTGTATTAAGAATACAAAGGTCAAGTTGGTTAAAAAGTAGTTCAAATTCTCGACCACGTCCTGTAGTCATGTTGCTCCCCCATATGGGGTGATGTGCGTTAAAATCTCCTAAAATAAGAAATGGTGAAGGAAGTTGAGCGATCAAGGCTGTCAGGTCAGCTGGTGTTACTGCTGCATCAGGAGGGAGATAAAGGGAACAGATAGTAATGTCCCGCGATGCTCGAACCCTGACAGCGACAGCCTCCAGGACTGTGTGAAGTGGCACTGGGGAACTGTAGGCAGAGGTATGTACATATAGACATACCCCGCCCGACACCCTATTGTAAATGGTGCGATTATTGAAGTACCCCCGGTAGCCCCAAAGGGTGGGGGTCCGATCACCAGGAAACCAGGTTTCCTGGAGAGCAACACAAAGAGGTGGAAATGCGCTCAACAGCTGACGCAATTCAGCCAAATGGCAGAAAAGTCCTCCACAATTCCATTGGAGGATCAGACTGTCTCCTGGTTGACGGTGCATGAAGAAGAAGATGAAAGAGGAGTGGTATTAGCACTCGTCTCTGGCTGTGAAGCCTGATCCTCTGTGTCCATGGTATCCCCGAGATCGGCAAAAGCCAAATCTTTGGGCGTCGCGAGAAGAGTGACATCATCCTCAGGCGCGTCAGGTGCAAGGGCTGGGGGCACTGAGGCCGCCAGTGTATCCTTGCGCTTTACCGTCTTATCTTTCTTGTCTTCCCGTCGTTCCTTTGGCCTACCGGAGGAGGGGGGTTTCTCCGGGGGGGCTTGAGGAGTGTGGGAAGACTGAGAAGCCAGACGGCTTTCCGGCCGAGGGTCCTTCAGCTGCTGGCTAGTGTCCGATTTCTGGGGTGCCATGGTGTGAAGGGGAGAAAAGGTTCCCTTCCCAGAAACGGAAGCCAGAGAAAGGGAACCCTTTTCTGGCTGGGGAGTGGGAGTAGCCACTCCCGACGTGGGGGGCAGTACCTGCCCCACAGAAGATGGTGTGCCTCCAGATGTCTGGGAGGCCGAGGTAGAGGGGCAGCCCATAGGGCCCACAGGTGGAGGTACAACAGGGCGAGAAGTGGCCACTGGTGGTGGTGCCATCGTAGTAGCTGCAGAATATGACGTAAGTAAAGATACTGGATGCAGCTTTTCGTACTTCCTCCGAGCCTCTGAGTACGTTAGTCGGTCTAAAGTTTTGTACTCAACTATCTTCCGCTCTTTCTGTAGAGCGGGACAGTCCTGTGAACAGGGAGGGTGGTGACCGCTGCAATTGACACAATAAGGAGGAGGGGCACAGGCAGTGTCCGGATGGGATGGACGACCACAGTCCCGACAGGTTGCAGCAGCGTTGCAACGAGAGGACATGTGCCCGAAACGCCAACACTTGAAACATCGCATTGGAGGGCGGATGTACGGTTCGACGTCACATCGGTACATCATAACTTTGACCTTTTCGGGCAGATTGTCACCCTCAAAGGCCAACACATACGCGCCAGTAGCCACCCTATTTTCTTTCGGACCCCGAAAAACGCGTCTGACAAAATGTACTCCACGTCTTTGCAGATTTTCGCGTAATTCCTCATCCGTCTTCAGCAAAAGATCTCGATGAAATATCACTCCCTGTACCCTGTTTAAGGATTTGTGGGGCGTTATTGTGACAGGAATATCGACCAAGTGGTCACATGTTAAGAGGCTTCGTGATTGAGCAGGGGTCTCCGCCTGAATCAGGACCGAACCGTCGCGCAATTTAGACATACCGGCAACTTCGTCAAACCTTTCTTCGAGGTGTTCTACGAAGAACGAAGGCTTAGTTGCCTGGAAAGATTCCCCATCCTGTCTGGTCACAACTAGGTATCGTGGTGAGTAGTGGTCAGTCTTCTTCGTGGGCCCACGTTCCCCCCATGATGGTGTTAGGGAAGGAAACAATTGGGGTCGTATCGAGCAGCATTGAAATTGAACTTACCCAACTTTGAGACACCTGACTTAGAGCCAGGATTTTCAGACGTTTCTTTCCTCTTCATTGCGGAATGTCCGCCCCGATGCCACCCACTCCGAAACAGGGGCTCTCCTCAAGGGCGCCACCCAGCCACAGCAACGCCACCTGGCAGGATGACCATTGCCGGGAGTCCTGATGCCCCGCAAAGACAAGCATCGACTCCTTGGCATACATGAGGAGGTCACAGCTCAGGCATCGGCAGTGTGATCCCTGTGCAATTCAGGGGGCTCTACCATGAGGGTACATAACAGCCCCACCACACGGACTGGCTACCGTGCTGGCGACCTAGTGGGGAGGGAGCTATGGCGAGGAAGGGATGTGGAAGGAAAGGGTAGGAATCCGCGCCGTAGGGGCTAGGTTGGGAGTTCTTCCCCAAATGGCTCACACTAACTCTGAAATTTACGTGGAGGTCTAACCCCGAAGGGGACCTAACTGGGCCGAAAATGGTGAAAACGGCAAACAAAACATAAGAGAGAAACCAGGAGTACCGTGGACATAGCCGGGCCGTCATTGCGAGAACACCTAGAGACGGGGTTGGAGAAGGGTAGGGTGGGAAGAAGGATTAGGGAGGGAAGGGAACCGGGAGGAGGAAAAGCGGCCTGGGAAACTGGAAGAAAGGCCGCTATGGCTCGGGGACCCGTGCGCGCCACACACGTACCCACAAAAGAGCTGTGGGCCCCCTGGGGGGGGGTGTTGAAATAACGACAAAAATTTTGTCGAAGCTGTCGGAGGTGTGGCACCCACGAAACCCAGGAATCCAACAGCATGTGTCTCTACGACATGGTGCAGGTGATCACCGAAATACAGTTCGGGCCCTGGGTGCACCGCCCGACGGCGACTGAAGTGCATTACCTGGGTTTTGGGAGCAGAGAACTGGACAACGTGCACAGAGGCCCACGATTGGGCTCCCTGCACTCGCTGTTCTGCAACACCAATGCTAACAGAGCTAAATTACAAACAAAAGTCATCGACAAACAAGGAAGAAAATACTGACGACCCTATCGCGGAAGCAAGACCGTTTATAGCGATTAAAAATAGTGGTACCCTGAGTACAGAGCCTTGTGGGACACTATTCTCTTGAATATGGTATGAGCTAAAACAAGAACCTATCCGAACCGAAAACAAGAGCTGGGAGAGAAAATTTTGAATAAAGATGGGAAATTGGCCCCTTATGCCCCATTCGTACAATGTAGCGAAAATATGGTGGCACCAGGTGGTGTCATACGCTTTTTGCAGGTCAGAAAAGACCGCAACAAGATGTTCCCGCCTAGAAAATACAGTACGGTTTACAGACTCTAGTGAAACAAGATTGTCGATGGTGGAAAGGCCTGACGGAAAGCCCCTTGTTCTGGGACCAAGAGTCCCCTACCACATTAACAGTCAACTCACCATACGTTCAAAGAGCTTGCAAAGAACATTGATGAGGCTTATCGGGCGGTAACTGTCAGTCACCAGTGGATCAGCTCCAGGTTTCAGTGCCAGAATGAAGCTGCTTTCCCGCCATGACGAAGAAGAAACTCCCTCTGCCCATAGATGGTAGTACAGGGCAAGTAGCTGGCGCTGGACCTCCACTGTAAGGTGACGAATAAACTGTTGTGAATCCTATCGGGTCATGGTGAGGTACTGGGGCATGCAGTGAGGGCAGTTTGAAATTCCCACTCGCTGAATGGGGCATTGTAGGGTCCCAAGCGTCAGGTGCAGAATGGTAATTATCGCCTTTCGACCTGCTCTTTTAGGGCACGGAAGTTTGCATTGTAAGCTGTAGTTGCAGAAGTATTCGTATAATGGCCTGCCATGTACTCGGCGATAGTGGCTGGGTCTGTGCATATGGTACTCCGAATTTGGAGACTGGGTATTCCTGATGATAGACGGTACCCAAACAGTCGCCTTACTTGGGATCATACTCGTGAAGGTGAGGTGCGAGGACCGATGGTGGCCACATACCTCTCCCAAGAGTCCTGTTTGCTGTGCTTGATCAACCGGCGGGTTCGGGCCCAAAGATGCTTAAACGGAATAAGGTGTTCAATGTATGGGTGGCGTTGGTGGCGGTGGAATGCGCGCCGTCGGTCCCAGATTGCTTGGGCAATCTCTGGAGCCTACCAGGGAACAGACTTTTGCCGAATGGAACCGATGGTTTTCAAAACAGCAGCCTCAGTGGCGGAGACAATGCTGGAGGTCACCTGTTGTACTGCAGCATCAATGTCTGCTTCTAGGTGTATGGTTGCCAATCTGCCCTATGAAGAGACCATTGCGGCAAGCGCACTGCAGGTTGATACTGCAGGAGTGACAGAAAAATAGGGAAATGGTCACTTTCATATATGTCATTATGGAACCTCAAATTAAGATGTGGTTGAAGGCTCCGACTACAACTGAAGAGGTCTATGGTTGAGTATGTGCCTCGCACTACGCAAAAATGAGTGGGGGCTCCAGTATTCAGGAAGCAAAGTTGTTGTTGTGCAGAAAAACAGACACCACCAGACACCCTGTCATATACAGACCGGTTGTAGTAGTAGCTCCGATACCCTTGAAAGGCAGGGGTCCGCTGTACAGGAAACCATGTTTCCTGTAGGGTGATACAAAATGCAGGGTAGCAGCACAGTAATTGTCACAGCTCAGCTAGGTGATTAAAGAAGCTGCTACATTTCCACTAGAGAATGACTTGTTCTCCATGCTGTAAGGCCATAAAAGTATAGACACAAAAAACGATCATTCCATAGGAATATCTGCTGCCTTCTGTTCAGGATCTACAGAATCTAAGACCATAGATTCTGGTGATTTCGTAAGTGCAGAGATCCTATAGTCTGGTGAATCAGTAAGTGCGAGATCCTCAGGAGAAGCGAGGATGTGGATGTTTTGTGGCTTGGACACCACCGAAGAATCCTTTTTCTGTCTCTTCTTTTTCTTGCCCTCTCGTTGGCCCTTCGGTGTTAAGGGCTGTGGGGGCTACTCAGAAGGGGCTGCAGAAGCTGACAAAGAGCAGGAGGCCCTTCGATCAGCAGCTGCTGGATCCATCAGCAATTTGCTGGGACCCTCTTTGCCACAGAGTGAAACCTTGGAAGAAAGCGTCCTGACGAACCTCTTCCAGGTGAAGGGAGCTGGAGAAGGCTGTTTTTTCTCCGGCTGTGAGGTGGGGAAAAACATCCCCTGTGATTGGGTGGGTGTTGCTACCAACGTGAAGAATGTGGGGACAACCGAAAAAGTAGCGCCCTCAACTGTCATGGGGGCAGATGCAGTAGATCGGGTCTGGGGGCCCGTTGGCATTGGTGGTACATTTTGAGGTCTGGTCTGGTTGCAGAGGGGATCAAAAATGTTCAAATCTTTGTAAAACTTATGGGACTTAACTACGGGGTCATCAGTCCCTAAACTTACAAACTACTTATGAACTACTTACGAACTAGGACGGCACAAATATTCATGCCCGAGGGGGGATTCGAACCACCGACCGTAGTGGCCGTGCAGATCGTGACTGAAACGCCTCAGTCTCCTCGGTCACCGCGGCCGGCGCAGAGGGGATCGATGATGAAGCAACAGTAGCATATGGAGTCATCATGTTCACTGGCTGGAGCTTAATGTATTTACGCCTAGCCTCTGGGTATGTCAGCCGGTTCAGGGTCTTGTACTACATGATCTTTCGTTCTTTGTGGAGAACAGAGCAGTTGAGCGAACAAGGAGGATGTTGCTGGTTGCAATTGACGCTCACTGGAGGCGGGGTACAAGGGACGTTGGGATGGGATCCACGCCCACACTCCCGACATGTTGGGTTGGTATCACATCGGAAGGACATATGTCCAAACCTCCAGCACTTGAAGCAGAGCATAGGGGGAGGAACGTAGGGCTTTACGTCGCACCGGTACGTCGCACCGGTACGTCGCACCGGTACGTCGCACTTTCTCAGACAATGAATCGCCCTCAAAAGCCAAGATGAAGGCACCGGTGGCCTATAGACCTTCGGACCCCTGTAGATGCGCCGGATGATATACACACCTCGCCGCTTGAAGTTAGCTTGCAATACGTCGTCCGATTGGACCATATTTAAGTTATTATGTGGCGTGATGGAAACGGAAACATCACCCAGTTTGTCACAGGCTAGCAAAGCCTGTGACTGCGCTGGAGATGACGTCGTTATTAGGACAGACCCAGATTTCATTTTCGACATGCCCTCTACCACTCTGTATTTATCCTCCAAATGTTCCACAAAGAACATTGGCTTTGTAACGTTACCTCCTCTTTGTTTACCTAGCTGTTTCCCTTTCTGCTACATTTACGTAGTTTAGGACAAGTTGAAAAACTTATATTGTTGGCTTGTGGAAGAAGGGCCCATAAAAAATGAAACATACGTGAAACTATAGAGAAACATTAATATGTACTCATCTTGGTTTGGAAGGTTTCTTCTTTGTTGTTGATCTGCTTATTCTTCTTCTTTTCTTGACATTGCGTTGTGTTTTTTCGGCGAGAGCTAAAACTTGTAAAATCTTGTAGGAAATTCTTGAAATAACATACATCAGATTAAGCTCATAGCGAGTTTGCTTTTCACAAACAATTGATTTCTACAACTTGTTACAAAAGCGTCTGTCTCCTTCCACATCCAAGCAGACAGTGTCCGTAATGGCAAACTTTGTCTTCCACTCCTCTTTCACCTCTCAATACAAATTAGTTTCGCTAAAATAAACAATTTTTTAAGACTGTTGAACACAGATAAATAATTACACAAATAAAGTTTATAATTAAAGATTTTTTTTCTTATTTTAAAGAGGTGCGTGTTGTCTTGTGTGGTCGTAAATGCATTTTCAAATGTGTTGTTGACATGTGTTTTATTTTGACTTGGAAAAATGGCGTCGTTTTGTTTATCAACAGAAATATAATTTTTGACAGTTTAGTCGAGTTTGTGTGTGTTATCAAATGGTGTGTTATTTTATTGAATGTATTTTGGTGTAGTTATTTCGTTTGTTTGTGATCAACATTTACCTCGATTTGAAAAAGTACCGTTATATTTATTTATTTGGTAATTACTCGTGTGGTTAGCATTAATTGCGTCTGTAAGAGCAATATTTATTGTCAGTGCATTATAATGATTCTAGTGAGGTAACAGGTTTTGTTGGCCTATTTTTATTTATAATATTTGTTTATTTGCACCACATGCCAATGACTATTGAATCATTAAAACCAAATAAACATTAATAAACAGGTTTATGATGTATGTGTATAGTAAGTAAGTGGTTTTCAGAATACTATTTTATATATTATGTTGTTTATGGTTACTAAAACATTTTTTTAGTTGAATAATATAAATCGTTTGCATTTGAGCTTTAGTAAAGGTATTATAATGAAAATACTTGATTAAAACGTTTTATATGGGCACTAAAATCACTTTATACTAATGGTATAGCTTTTTGGGACAGAAATATATTAAAATTTAGGACTGAACTATTGGGTAGAAATATAGGGTATGCATGTATAGAAATGTTACAGCTTCATTGACATGTAAGATTTCCCAGCTGTACGAGTGCACACCAAATACTTAGGGGCATAAGCATCACCTTAGCCCTACATTCGTCCCACGGTGTGGACAGAGAAGAGAACGTTTGCGAGTCATATCGTGTAGCATTGAAATCACCTCTACCATGCTTAGAGACGTCGGTTATACGCCCGCCAATGCTTCGTGCCCTTTTCATGGTGTTCCCACGAGTTGCTAGGGTTATATAGGAGCATCGAGGCAGAGCCCCGCTTGTCTGAGTAAGCCCTATACAACTGAAGTGCGACAGGTTCCTCAGAGGTTACTCGCTAGCGACTGTTCAACTTCAACAGCCATGCATCCTCTTGGCACATAGCACACCTTGAGATTGAGTTTTTTTTTAAATTTTTCTATTGAGGTTTGTCCTGTCCTCGCGGCCTGGGTGATTAATCCAAAATCCCCGGGCTCTGAAATGTACAACGCTCCATCGTCGCACCGAACAATGGTCGTTGAAGAAAGCACAGAGCTTACGGTGTAGTGGACTGTTAGCGTAACACAGCCCACGGCTCAGGACACCGGGTTCGCCAAGCTCATACTCAGCAAATTAATGCTGAGCCCCTGGGGGGTATAGTTAATTGATGAAGAGGTATATTGTACAAGTTATTTGCGGGTGCAGTGTACATTTGTTGCTTAGACTGCGGTATTAAAATTGCTAATATATACAGGGAGTTTCACTAAGTGTGTTTGTCTCTGTAACTTATAAAATAATAGGTGACGGGAAATTTTAATGCGGCAGGTCAACAGAAGAAATGTTCTGCAGGGCTATGAACATAGTTTATTGTATCACTTTCCAAAGAGTTACAGCACAAAGATATAATTTTTTAAATGGAACAACAGTTTTTTCTATCGTGCATTGGATTCGTTAAGACCAGCTGCGTCCAAATCAGTTTAAACTACATTCATATCACTGTTAGTTTGGGAGCTACAACCCTTCAAAGTTTCAGTGGCAGATACCACAAACGCTGCGCATAATGCAATGCGCCTTCTATAAATGTGGTGCGGCCGAGTTGTTACGTCGCCGGTGTCATGGAGCCAGAAGCTTCCACGATGCGCTTTTAGACTGCCGACTGTCGCCGCACACGGCCGTATACCCGACAGTTGGAGCCACACAAACAACCGGGGCTCAATATACCACAGTTACTGACATCAGATGACGATGGCATACACGAACAACGAGTACGTTGACATGTTGTTGATGCTCGGCGAGTGCCGACACGATGCCACTGAAGCAGCCACGGCGTACGCTGTGAGATATCCTAGGCGAAGAGCCCCGGCCGCCGTTACGTTCTTACATGCCGAACAACGACTTCGGGAAACAGGCAGTTTGGTAATGCGCCGCAGTAGCAGACGAAGACCTACAAGAAGTGAGGAGACGGAGGTGTTTGTTTTAGCTGCGCTACACCACGATCCTCATGTCAGCTTACGAGGCGTTGCTGCAGTCGCTGGTGTCAGTCTCACATCTGTGTGGCGTATAGTACATGGCCACAGGTTTCACTTGTACCGCCTGTCACTGACCCAGGAGCTACATGGGAACGAGTGACATTTTGTGAGTGGGCCATGCGTAATACACTGACAGGTGAGTTATATTGCGCTTTTATAGCCGACAGTTTGCTTGAACATGTGTGTCTACACACGAAAGTCCATATGTGGATGCAGCACGATGGTCACCCAGCCAATTCTGCGCATGCTGTTGTGGAAGAACTAAACAACAGGTTTGCAGGAAGATGGTTGGGGCGCAAGGTCGCCCGATTTAACACCAGTAGATTTCTTTTTGGGGAAAATCTAAAGGATCGTGTTTATGTCACTGAGTCCACATCCCCAGATGATCTAAAACGGCGCATCGAGGACGCATGTCACTCCCTTACACCGGCAATGTTACATCTTGTCCACAGATCCTTTCGACGCGCATTGCATTATGCATTGAGGAACATGGACACACATTTGAACATCTAATGTAAATCAACTTACCACCGCCATAACATCCATCACCCACCACACAGCCATGTATTATGTACAGCGTGTGGTATCTGCCCCTGAAACTTTGAAGGGTTGTAGTTCCCAAACTAACAGTGATAGGAATGTAGTTTAAATTGATTTGGACGCTGCTGGTTTCAAAGATTCCAACGCACGATAGAAAAAAAACTATTGTTCCATTTAAATAATTATATCTTTGTGCTGTAACTCTTTGGAAAATGATACAGTAAACTATATTCATAGCTCCGCAGAAAGTGTAACATTTCTTATGTTGACCCACCGCATTAAAATTTCCTGTCACCTATTATTTTATAAGTTACAGAGGCAAACACACTTAGTGAAACATCCTATATATATATTGGTGGATATGACTCAGTCACCTGTCCCACCCTTGTAAATTTTGATTCCTCACACAACTGCTACAGCAGATGAAGATGGCAAGAACATAGCGCTGGGAATCCCTCGTAAGATGTTTCAGCATCTGAGCATTGATATAGTCAAGGCCTGAAGCTGTACCAGGGCAATGGGCCAAGGCGCTAAGGAGCTCCCATTCAGTGGAGCGTGGACTCATGACGGCTCGTTGCAAAGAAAAGGCGCAGTGGCTCCACACGTTCCTTGCGGGAGCAAAAATCTGTGTAGCGGTTTGCGGATTCAAAGCACCAAGCAAAGTGAACAGCAAGATGTTCAGCGATCACACTCGGGTTCAATCAGACAGCACTATTGAATGAGAGACCAGGGACACCAACGCGAGTGTGGTGGCCATAAAGGTACCTGATCGTGGTCCACACCTGAGATGGAGAGATGTGGAACCTAAGGTTGAAAAGTATCTCTCCCCATCATTCCTGTTAGCGTTTTTTTATTAAGTTCCAGGCCTTTGCACGGAGTCACTTGAAAGCAATGAGTTTAGCCATTTATGGCGCTGAAGAGCCCACCTTCGTTCCCTAATTCCCTCAGCGACTTTTGGCGACGACCAGGGTACAGTCGTACGCCGATAGAAATCTGAAGAACACGGGATTTCAGACTGAACTGTAGATACAATTACTTGTGTAGCGGTTTCAACCACCACATCAGTTTACCATTTGGTGGAGATTCGACAGTAGCCGCGGTTTGGAATGCATCCCAGTCTTGCCTTGTTAAGAATCCATTGGGGTAAACGACTGGGGCAGTGACAAAAAATCGGGAAGTGGTCACTATTGCACAAGTCATCATGCACTCTCCAGTGAAGAGATGTTAGGAGGCTGGGCTACAAAATCTATGGCCGAGTAGGTTCCTTACGGCACACTGAAATGTATGGGAGCACCTGTATTTAAGATACAAAGGTCGAGCTGTTCAACTTCCCTATCTCAAACAACGGTCATGTTATCACTCCACAATGGTTTATGGACGTTGAAATCACCCATGATAAGGAAATCAGTGCAGATAACAGAAGGTGGAGTACATCACCATCTGGAGGAAGACACAGCGGACAGTTATAGCCAGTGTCGTTAACTGAAAAGCGATAGCCTCCAAAGGTGTTCGAAGGGGCGCAGCTTCACTATAGACAGAGTTGAGGACAATGGATACAATGCCAGCAACTGCGTTGTTGCAAGCAAGAAAATTCTTGTAAAATTCCCAACAACAATGAAGGGCTGGGGTTCGCATCGCCAGAAGCCAGGTTTCTAGGAGGGCAATTCATATGAGGTTCTTAAAAGTCGTCTTAACTCTGCCAGGTGGTGTAAATGTCACATTTCCACTAGAGGAAAGTGCTGCCTATCGACTGGGGAGGCATGAAAGTGATTAAGAGGTACAACGCACCTCAGTGTCACCTGCCTCCACCGGTATAAGCCCTGTGGTGTCCATATCCAAAGCGTCCAGGATGTCAGTTAGGGCAACTTCCTCTGAAAACACAACGATTTGTACCTGATCTTCAGAAGCCGAACTGGTAGCAGACGGCAGCAAGGAAGCTGCTGTTACCACTGTCTCTTTATCCTTCATTGTGTCCTGGTATTTCTTCCTCTCCCATTTGGGTTTGAGCTTTGACACCTGATGAGGCTTCCCAGAAGGAACGTCAGATGTCGACGCAGACTGGGAGGCCTGGCTACCAATGGGTGCATAAACAGCCATTGGCTGATGTCTTGTTCTGTCGAATCTGGAGCTGTGGGAGAGGTCGACCAAAGAGACCCTTTCCGTTCGAGAGGAGATTCGACTGACATCCAGGTTTTCAGGAACAGCAGGTACAGTAGGAGGCGATTGGAGGGGCGGATTGGGCTCCAAACATGAAGGAAGAGCCGGAGAATGAACACACTTGTCTGTCAGAGAGACAGAGTTGACTGATCCACTGAGCCCCCAGGCTTATGGGGAGCTGAGAGTGATTTATGGCCCAAAAGGTCCTATGAAGGGGTTAGAGTAGGTTGGGCAGCCACCCTAATTGAGGCAATTCCACCGTGGCTGCAGCATATGTAGACACCATAGAGACAGGATGAAGTTTCTCATACTTTCTATGGGCTTGAAATACCTTAGGTGATCCAGGGTCTTGTATTATAAAATTTTTCGTCCCTTGTGGTAAATGGGACAGTTCAGTAAACAAGGCTATTGGTGCCCACTGTGGTTAACACAGAAAGGTGGTGAGGTACAAGGGGTGTCTGGATGTAAGGGACGTCTGCAGTCACAACAAGTTGGAGCTGCATCTCAACAGGAAGATGTGTGTTCAAACCGCCAGCACTTGAAACAGCACATGGGTGGAATGTACAGTCGGACATGAAATCTGTATATCATCACGTTGACCTTTTCAGGCAAGGTATAACAATCTAAGGCCAAGATGAATGCCCAGGTTGCCACCCTATTGTCCGTTGGAGCCCGAAGAACACGGTGGAGCAAATGGACACCACATCGTTGCAAGTTCTCACGCAACTCCTCATCTCACTGCAGCAAAAGGTCGCGGTGAAAAATAACCCCCTGGACCAGGTTCAAGGTCTTATGTGGTGTTATGGATACAGGAATGTCGCGGAGCTGACTGTATGCGAGTAGACCTGATGACTGGGCAGAGGACTCCGCTTGTATCAGAACCGATCCTTCGCGCATTTTATATTCCTGCAACCTCACCGAACTTGTCCTAAAGATGATGAACAAAAAACGTAGGCGTGGTCATCTAGAAGAGTCATAGGTAGCAGCATTAAACTTCCCACGCTTTGAGACACCTCTTTTACCAGGATTGTGCATGACAGTACACAATAGGAGCTAATCGCACATCTTAGCGCGTCTACACCCTTATTTACACCCAGGGGCTAAAGCGGCCATTACATTTTGTTCGTCCACGCTTAGAGACGGCGATTTTCGTCCGCCAACGTTCCGTGATCGTTTCATGGGTTCCACGAGCAGCTAGGGAAAGCTAGGGAAAAAAGGTGCACCCAGGCAGAGCCCTGCTTGCCTGGGTAAGCCTTATACGAGGTGCGTATGGTTCCTCAGAGGTTCAACCTCAACTGCCATGCATCTCCTCGGCACGTAGCACTCTGAAACGTACAACGTTCCACCGTCGCGCCGAACGATGGTCGTTGAAGCACGCACAGAACTAGCGGACTGTTGGTGCGACACAGCCCACAACTCGGGACCCTAGATTCGCCAAGCCCGTACTCAGCAAATTAATGCTGAGTCCCTATAGACTCTCCGCTGCAGATCCTTGTTTTCCCCTATAGTCGAGTACCATTCGCCTTTACTCCTGATCTCGGCGAATAAACGCATCTTAGCGCTACATCCAAATTGAATAGCTACATTTAAATGTCTGGAAATAACAGAACACGCTTCTATAATGTTGTTTCGGCACATAATCGTGATTTTCCTCTAGACATATTTCCACTTGTACACCTTGAGATCCGATATGTAATAATCTTTTGTCACGATATTTGTATGAGATTAACTATGAAACTACTCAATGGATATTATCGGAAATTTCACTATGTGTGTGAATTGGTCCAGTTTAAAAGGTTCTATTCCAAATTAAATTTTACCTAGGGTGAGTAAACATCTAATAGATGACACGGTCTTTCGAAAAACCACTTTTTGTACTTTGATGAAATTTTATGTGCGTGATTAAGTCAGTCGGTAGATGGCACTTAAAAACAGATATCTGACATTTTCCATTGGCATCGCCATTTAGGGTTAGATTCGTATTTTATGCAAACACCTTTGATCTGAATGTCACGAAAGTTTGCACACTTGATGTTGAAAGAAAGAGGAAGGGCGCTGTATACAGAACTGTAACACTGCTTGTCGGATGGTGCGTTGTAACGGATCCTCACTCCAAGCTATAGTTTTATTGCGATAGTTATGAAATTTTAGACACCTAAAAAGAGGAATTGCTAGTGTCTACGTAAGACTTTGCTTGGGGCCGTTTGATTTATCAATATGAAATTCTTGTATATGTGGGAAAAAGGGGATGCACACACACACACACACACACACACACACACACACACACACACACACACACACACACACACACACACAGAGAGAGAGAGAGAGAGAGAGAGAGAGAGAGAGAGAGAGAGAGAGAGAGAGAGAGAGAGAGAGGAAAAAGAAATATATATAGAGTGGGGGAGGTAATGATAGAGACAGGGAGATAGATATATTGATAAAGAGAGGAGGGGGAAAGAGAGAGGGAAGAGGAAGAGGAGGAGGAGGAGGAGGAGGAGGAGGAGGAGGTGGCAAAGGAGCCAGAAGTAAGAGAGGAGGATTAGGAATTGGTGAGGAGGAAGAGGAAGCAGTGGCAGATACAGGGGGATGGAAAGAGGATATGAATTAGAAGAGAACTGGAATATGTAAATACCCACCCGAGAAACCTTGCCTTTTCTGCTAGCTAGATTTTGTATCCCATCCTCGTGTCGGTGGCCGCGTAGAAAGACCGACACAGGAATAAAGGGTGCATGCTTGTGCAGGTAGTTCAAATGTTCAAATGTTTGTTAAGCTTATGGGGTCATCAGTCCCTAAACTTACAAACTACTTACAAACTAGGACGGCACAAATATCCATGCCCGAGGGGGGATTCGAACCCCCGACCGTAGTGGCCGTGCAGACCGTGACTGAAGCGCCTCAGTCCCCTCGGCTACCGCGGCCGGCGACTGTTGTTACTATGGATATATTCTGTAACGTGGGTGTGGTGTATATGATATATGTAATAAGAGGTGAATAACAAATACGTCTCCTGTATCTCAGTAGTGTGTTTTTAGCGGGTTGTAAGAAGTATATTGTGTGGTCGTTAACATCAGCATCGCCTTATATCTGGAAATCATAGTCGATGATTAGTTCGATTCTGTGGTTAGTATAGTCCTGATCCTAACTAGAGGCGTTTATATTCTATCACCTCTGTTTTTTCCTCTACACTCTGATCTAAGATTCATATGGTCGCCTAGTAAGATTCATAAAAGCTATTGCATGTTATACTTACCTGTGTGGGGTCTAAATGTCTGATCTAACGATGCGATTTCCACTTAAACATAAAGATGTGGTTAGTTGTAGGAGTCATATTACCTTGCGATATGTTTGGATTTAAATGGTTCTCCAGATAAAATATTACACTAAATCATAATTCGATGAATAATCTCCTGTCTTAATAGACAAGCACTCGACGGTAGTGATGTGTATTTCTTTGATCTGTGGGACTATCAACTTCAAAAACGGATAGAAGTTGGTCTTCTGCGTTTTTTCCGTAGCCCTGTGCATGTATCACGATGCAGGATGTGGCATTAAACAACCTAGATGAAGCGCTGGTCTAAACTTTACCTGCCCTAAGAATAAATTACATATACAAACGTTACATGTTGGTTGCTGTAGAACATAAGACGAATAGCACTTTGTTTTGTACGAAGACTGGTGGAACACGTGGTTCTTCGTATAGAGTGATCATGCACAAAGCACATTCCAAGTAACATTTGTGTGTTTAACTAGGTCTGGTTCGTTATGTACTAAACAGAGATAGATGTGGGTGTGCTGTGTTGTACGCCTATTGTTTTGACGTGAAAAAAATAGGTTAGACTGGTATCTGATGTGTTGTAATAAGTTGTAGCACAGTATATTTTTCGTGATGTGGAAATCGAGTTAGACGCATTGTAGATTTCTTCCCTCTGTAGAAAGATCATTTTACTTTTGTGCGTTGTATATACACAAACCTTACGAGGAATTTTCTGTAGGTCCTAAGATCTGTAGGGGGGACTAAATGTGTTGAGGAGCATTCCAACGTCGATGTGATTACCTAAAATATGTAATAGTTTGCACCTGCAATAGCTATTTCTTGTTGAGACAATAGCTTTTCATGCAGAACGTTTCGGTTTTACAGGTCTATGGATCTAGGAGAAAATATTGCAAGACAGGTTACGTGTCAGAAGAGAAGTGTTCGATTGGTGGAGTATCTGTTAATCAGTCAGTTTTCGAAGATGTACTTCTGTGCTGTTATAGGCTACAGCTAAGCAAGCGTTCGTTTAAATCGGTATTGTGCCATAGTGTATGGACTGGAGTTTGACTTTACATCTCAATTTAGCGCTCATCCCACTGTTAGTGTGTGTGTGTGTGTGTGTGTGTGTGTGTGTGTGTGTGTGTGTGTAAAATAATTTATTACTAACTACATTTTTCATAGTGCAAGTTATAACGATTGTTGTAGTAAACTCATGCGGTAAATACCTCGTTTGTGTCAACTGCGAGGAAATGATCCATAGAAGTGTTGCAGTATTTGTTGGTAATACGATTGTGTGTGGATGTCTATTATCTGTAGAGGTTAGTCAGAGATGGTCTTTAGTGTATCAATGTTGCATCAAGACCGATGGTGCTGATGTGACGAATCGTTCGCTTTTTTTATTTTTTTATTATTATTTTTTCATTCTTATGGCTTTTGATACTAGTAACGTAATGTTCTATCTTTGTAAAATTAGGTCTCGTGTTATCGTAATCCGGTGTGGACGATGTGTCTTGGCTTGTGCGAAATATTGATTTTGATCTGTTTATTTTGCAACGAACCATACGACTAAAGGTTTTCTACATTCAGTTATCAGAGACGTACTTCTGTACTGTTCTGGTCTACAGCTAAGCAAACGTTCGTTCAAATCAATGTTGTGCTATACGTTAGTGTATGGACTGGAGTTTGACTTTACATCGCAATTTAGCGCTCGTCTTACTGTGTGTGTGTGTGTGTGTGTGTAAAGTAGGTTCTCGCTAACTTTATTTTCATCATGCAAGTTACAACGGCTGCTGTACTCAACTCCTACGGTAAATATCTCATTTGTGTCACCTACGAGGAAATGAATCATTGAAGTATTGCAGTATTTGTCGATTATATGATTGTGTGCGGATGTCTCTTTATGATCTGTAGAAGTTAGTTAGAGACGTGTGTTGATGGACCATTAAGAGCGATGGTATAATTGTGACGAGTCGTTCGTTTTTTATTCTTATGGTTTTTGATAGAAGTAATTCAATATTCTATTTTCGTAAATTCAGTCTCGTCTGTTCGTAATCTGGTACATACGATAAATCTTGGCTTCTGCGAAATACTGATTTCGATCGGTTTAGTCGCAGGGTTCGCTGCAACATATAGGTGTTCTACATTTGTGGACTGCATATTGATACTTACAAGGGAACCTTCCCATCGCTCCCCCCTCAGATTTAGTTATAAGTTGGCACAGTGGATAGGCGGTGAAGAACTGAACACAGATCAATCGAGAAAACAGGAAGAAGTTGTGTGGAACTATGAAAAAATAAGAGAAATATATATATATATATATATATATATATATATATATATATATATATATATATATATATATAAAACTGAGCGGTCCATGCCAATGATACGCAACATCGAGAAGATTGTGAGCATAAGAGTGCTGTGGTCTCATGGTGCCGGGCGCCGTGGCTCAGCGCGTCCGGTCAGAGGGCTCAACGCCCTATTTAATGAAAAAAAAAAAAAAAAAAGACGAGCCAACAACACACCGAACATGAACGAACACAAACGATCAGCGTCCGCAACAAAGAAAACTACCCGTAGAAAAAAAAAAAAAAAAAAAAAAAAAGGTTAATGTGAGGAGCTGCGGAGCGAGAGGTCCTCGGTTCAAACCTTCTCACGAATAAATACTTTAAATTTTTTCTTTTCGCAAAATTATGATCTTCCCGTCCGTTCATTGATGTCTCTGTTCGCTGTAATCAGTTTATTGTCTGTGTTTTGCCACCGCACCGCAAAACCGTGCCTCTCCAATGGAAACCTAAGACATTTTATCGCAAGGTGATTTCTCAACAGATTCCTCCACAGGAAAACATGTCTGATATATTGTACACGAGGCTGGTGACGGTATGTGCTTCATATGACAGGAATCTCTTGTCCAAAGTAACGAACAGTTTACTGCCAGCCAGGAAGCCTCGTCAGGGGGAATACTCTCTCTGCCGTGCACTGTAGTCGACTGACGTCGTGTGTTAGATGTTTGTTTAGGCGTAGTGTCCCCATACTACGGCGCAGTTACCTCTCATCAGACGGACGGACTGACAATTATTTTCTGAAAATGAAGAAATTCTCTGTGAAGGCTCGAACCAGAGACCCTTCGTTCCCCAGTTTCTCACGGTACCCGCAGGACCACGTGCGTCCTCTACCTGATAACGATTACTTACCTTTCGCATGGACTGCTCAGTTTTCATATTTTGCTTATTGTTTCATAGTTCCACACAAATACTTCCAGTTTTCTCGACTGATCTGTGTTCAATTTTTCACGACCTATCCACTGCGCCAACTTTTAACTAAATCTGAAGGGGGTGCGATGGTGAGGTCCCCTTGTTAATAGTATGGTTGTGTGTTAGGACTGTGGTGTATTTATCTAGTCTTTCAGTGGTGTTTACGAATGGACGCCTCACGGTAGCGGAGAGAAGATACTTGCTGTGATGAATTATTGTTCTTCGGTCAAGAAGCTACTACTTCCGTTGGAAGGCGTGATTAATCATTTGTTTAGTCTCTAAATGGTTGCTCTTAGCGTTCGATAAAATTTTCGGGTGTTGTATTAGTTCGAAATGGTATAGACTATTTTTTCCATTGTTGGTTTAAGGGTTACATATATAAGAAAAGAGCTTGATGTTTATCTGGGTCATTCCTTGTTAGTTGTTCTGTGTGTGTCACTCATTTATAGATTTCATTGGGTGAATTACATATGTTTATCGGGAGTGTTGATTCGTTAGAAGAGGAGATATAATGACTGACTGTGCTGGAGTGATTGTTAAACGTACGAGGTATGTCGTCTAGTGACTGATATAAAAAGTTTCAGAAATACCTTTGGTAGAGTATGCAGTGTAGTAAGATGTATAACCAACCGGTTACATGTTCCATATGGATCCACCAACAATGCAGAGTTACCGAGATTGTCGCTTTCTAGTTAATTTAGAAATTTAGTAGAAAAGAGCTTCGATGATGAAATCCTTTTGTTGTAGTCTGGTCGTTTGGTTGGCGGTGGTTGTTGTTAGTGTCGCAGGCTAGTTGGGATAGAATTTAAGTAAAGAGTGTTGAAATACTCTAAA
Source organism: Locusta migratoria (assembly GCA_026315105.1). NCBI lineage: Eukaryota > Metazoa > Arthropoda > Insecta > Orthoptera > Acrididae > Locusta > Locusta migratoria. Next base: position 151,164,542 of record CM048744.1, read on the forward strand.
ATATAAGATGGAGTATCTATTTCCATTTGTGGATGATGTGATAGAGCTGTAAAGAAGTCGATTTAGGATTATGTTGTTCTGGTAGTAAAAAAACTTTGCACTCAGTACGTTATGAAGTAACCACACATGACTTAAGCTTGGAAGGAAGCTGAATAGGGACCAGCAACGTGATAGGCCAGTTGTAATCAAATGTTAAATGTGGGTGACGTCAAATTACGGGGAAACAAAAAGGAAGTTTATACACACTATGTTCTTTCAACAATCAGGTGTTGCGGTGTGTAGGTTAGCATCCTATAGGTCTACATCTTTGTTTGCGGTAGGCAGCTACTTGTATTTATCGTTTAAAAAAATAAATCCAAGTTAGGTTTAGATGAATGAATAAAAAAATGACATGAAAGGAGCTTGATTTGTGTTTGGGGTAAGAAATTTTGTCTCTGTTTTGGGTAAATGGCTGGTCGCTCTTGCATGTGTATTGCATCGGGCAGGTAAATTAGTACCTCGGTTCTGTGGTTGCTGTATTGGCGAGTGTCATTTTGAAGGAGGATGTTGTTAGGTTTGTGCATTCGAGAAAACAGTTTTGGTGTTTTCGGCCGGAAATCGGTAAACTGCCGATCTTAAATTATTTCGTGCATTTTTTAAATTGTTTATAGTAACCCTCCAAGGAAATATCGTTTTATAATAGGATTTAGTTTTGTTTGAAAGAAGAGTTTTAAACGTCTTCTGAAGTGCTCGATTATCAGTATTTGCAAGTTTGACTTGTGTCAGATAAATGTTGTAGAGAAGCGTTTGCAGTGTTTAATATTGTATCGGGGAATGGTCACTAAAGAGAGATTCTTTTTGCTACGTTTGTATGGTGATACGCAAGAATGTGTGTACTGCATTAGCAAGGAAATAAGAGGTAAAATCAATTACCCGAATTATCGGAAGGCGCAGAACTGGATATTAAGTGGATTACAGCAAGACTGAAAACTTACTGGGTGGGCGACAGCGATATACTGATCTAAGGAAATGTCTTTGTGCAATAGGGTTTCGTTTAGTATAAACACATAGAAAGAGCGACTGCTGATTAGCAAAAATAAATGTAAACTTTTAAATTCTACGCAGAAATTCCTTGGAAGTGCAGTCTAGAAGTGCAGGTTGTTTGTTGATTCATTCCCTGTCTTTCTGTCTGGGTCCAGTGAAGAAGACCGATAACGTTGCTTGCAGCACTATATTTAGATGCATTCCTTCCAAGTATAATGGCGTTTGAGTGACAGAGCGGCTTCCGTCGCATGTCTGCCTACGGGAGTGGATGTCTTGAATAGAAGGTTTTGTTGTCTCTGAAATCATTTGGATATGTAACTCAGATGTTTTTTGAAAGAGAATGCTTAAAACGTTGTGATACTTTGTTTAAACTTTTGTATATGTTTATAGCATTGTGTTATGTAGCTTGCTGAGATAACACTGTGTGTTTGGGATCGCAATGGGGATCGAGCTGTACTCGAGTTACTCTTAACAAGTCTAGACATCTAAAGACTGTCAAGATGGGTGCACCTTTCTGGTGTCGGTTAAAACCTATGAGTCCCGGAGGCACCACCTATGCAATGTAGAAATGATGTGGTGTTACAAGGTCATATCATATTTTTCTGTCAAGTCAAAAAGACGGCTTCCTGCTGGTGACGTCGAAAAAGGGCTATTTGGATGACAGATTCGAGGTAGACCAAGTTATCCGTGTTCGAGTGCCTCTTGCGGGAACCACCATGACATTGCATTAGCACGCCCAATATATTCAAGGACCCGAAACAACCACCAGCTCGCCATGCGTTATAGCAGTGTACATAGAACATCGGTGAGGCTGATGGGGCGAAAACTGTCGACAACAAGTGGGTCTTTACCTGGCTTATTTCTGGAACGATGGTATCCTCTCGCCTCTCGTTTCAAATTCGATTCAACAAGACTAGCACATGTCTCTTGGAATCCATTGAGATATGTTTTAGAATCTGACTGTGGATGCCGTTTGACTCAGTGGCATTGTCAGGGCAAAGTGCGTGGCTTTTGAGGAATTTCCAAATGAGTTTTATATGTCTGAGGGTGAGGGTGACATGTTGTAAATGAAAGGTGTTTGCGTTCCATCTGATACTTTAATATATGGGAGGGGGTCATATATCGCTAAATTAAATTTATTTTTACACACTTAGAAATGGCGGATAAGCGTCCAACAACGCTATTGTTTGCACATTTCACTTTGTTCCTATGAGCAGCTAGGAAAGTAAAAGTCAATTCGTGTAGATCCCTGCTTGCCTGGATAAGCCTGACACAATTGAGGTGCGGCAGGCTGCCAAGAGATTGCCCACTAGCGACTGTTTCAATAGCCATTTATGTTCTCAGCGTGCAGCTTATCTTCAGATTTAGGTTGAGTTATTTTTTATATAGGGCTTTACTGTCCTCGAGATCCGGGCACTAAAGCCAAAATTCTTGGACGCTGCAGTACACAACGTTACACTGTTGAGCCATACAGTGGTCGCTGTGGCAGGCATAGGTTACGATATGGCGGACTGTTGGCGCCCAGCTCAGGGACCAAAGGTTTGCCAATAACCTTTCGTTCCCTTCATTTGTAAACACTGTATCCCAAGTGAACATAATCAAAAGGTTTGCCTTTTTTTTGTATAACATACCGTGTAAGTTATGGCGCAATGCATTTCTTCAATGTAATCCTACATTTCTGTTAAATGGAGGAATTTTATGAAGAGGACTATGCTCCAGATTAAACGCTAAAACGCAATAATGATGATCTATTTTACGTTATTTTATCATTTACGGAATTTCGTGTTAAAAAATAAAGTAATTTGTTGTGTTGCATCATTCATTTTATTGGATCACAGATATATTTACATAATGATGATGTCAATCACAATTTGGAAAAATTCACTGCAAAATAAATAAAAGGAACAGTGTAAAAGTTTAGAGTTCAGAAGAGAGACGAAAACACTGGTAACACAAGAAGCAGCTGCAAGCCACTCAGGTACTGGAGGTGGGATGTAGGTGAAGTCGATGAGAGAAACAGGCTGTGGCGCACAGGTCGCGCCGCATTAAGTCATGTCACGTCAATGAAGGCCGAGGCCAGCGAGAAAGACAGGTCTGGGCATTCAGCCAGATGATGTGACAAGTGCAGTTCTGAGCCAAGGCATTTGCTAAGTTGACTGGATGGCTGCTAAGAGACAGTGGGCTGTGCTTCATTGGCCAGCAAGTCGACTGGCTTAGCACTACGCTTGTCACATCATATGCCTTAGTTTCCCGGCCTGTCTTTCTTGTTGGCCCTGAATAAAGGCTGGATCCAGCACGACCGCTAGCTGACTGGCCTCTTTATGACACAGCAGGGTGTGCCGCAGAGTTGCCACCTACAAGACAAGGCCTCACAACTGGTCGTGCTACGTCATACCAACCAGACAGGTTGCGCCACATTAAGTCATGTCATGACACGTTAATGAAGGCCGAGGCCAGCAAGAAAGACAGATCTGGGCATTCAGCCAGATGATGTGACAAGTGCAGTTCTGAGCCAAGGCATTTGCTGAGTTGACTGGCTGGCTACTAAGAGACAGTGGGCTGTGCTTCATTGGCCAGCCAGTCGACTGGCTTAGCACTACACTTGTCACATCATATGCCTTAGTTTCCCGGCCTGTCTTTCTCGTTGGCCTCGAATAAAGGCTGCATCCAGCGCGACAGCAAGCTCACTGGCCAGTCGTTATGAGGCAGCAGGATGTGCCGCAGCAACACCACCTAGAAGACAAGGCCTAGCAACTGGCCGTGGTACGTCATACTGACCGGGCCGTGGCCGCCAGCTGAATGGCTGTCTTCTGGGGCACGCCGCCTGCCACCTAGCGGGCAGCGAGTAAGCTAGTGGCCACGGCCAGGTTAGTGTGACATAGCACGGCCGGTCGTGAGGCCTCGTCTTCTAGATGGTGTCGGCCGCAGGGGCCAGCCAGTCGCCTAGCGGTCACGCCGGCTCCAGCCTTCTCCGACGACGTGACGTGCGCGCCACGGCCCGTCTTTCTCGTCGGCCTCGGGTGGCGTGGTGCGCCGTCACGAGGCGTGCGTGGGCACGGGCAGCCCGGGCGCCGGCAGGCCGGGCAGCGCGGGCGGCGGCAGGCTGAGCAGCGAGAGCGCGCGCTGCTCCCACAGGCGGCGCTCCTGGCGCACGCGCTGCGTGTTGGCGGCGACGGCGGCGTCGGGGCTGCCGTAGGCGGGCGGGTTGGCCTCCGGGTCGTAGCCCAGCACGGCCAGCATGGGCGCCACCGCCGCCATGTCGCGCACCACGTCCTCCGGGATGTGGCCCACCCAGCGCGACAGCGCCTCCACGTTCACCGGCTTCATCACCTGGTCCGACGACCGCTCCACCCTGCCGGGCAGTGAGAGCGCACATTTCAAAAGATCACACCCGATAGGGGTTCAAAACAGAATTGCGTTTGAATTGCATTCTAATTTACAGTTTGTTTAATTTCGACTAAATATTGCACACTTCACTTCCAAAAGAAGAAGGAGGTTAGTATCTATATAAAATTTTATATGGTGTGTTGTTTTTGTTGTTGTTGTCTTCAGTCCGGAGACTGGTTTGAAGCCGACCTTAGTGGCCGAGGAGACTGAGGCGCTCCAGTCACGGTGCGCACGGCCACTACGGTCGGGGGTTCGAATCCCCCCTCGGGAATGGATATTTGTGCCGTCCTTAGTCTTAGCTAGTTCATAAGTAGTTTGTAAGCTTAGGGACTGATGACCCCATAGTTAAGTCCCATAAGTTCTACGAACATTTGAACTGGTGTGAAGCAGCTTTCCACAATACCCTGTCCTGAGCAAGCCTTTTCAATTCCACATCAGAACGGCAACCTACATCTGTCTGAATCTGCTTACTGTATCCATCTCTTGGTCTTCCTCTGTGGTTTTTACCTCACACACTTCCCTCCATCGCTAAATTCACGATTCCTTGATGTCTACGAGTGTGTCCTACCAATTGATCCCTTATTTTGGTCAAGGTATGCCAGAAATTCCTTTTCTCCCCAATTTTGTTCAGTACCTCCCCATTAGTTACGTGATCCACCCACCTAATCTTTAGCATTGTTCTGTAACACCACATTTCAAAAGCCTGTATCCTCTTCATGTACACTGTTTATCGTCCATGTTTCATTCCAATACAAGGCAACCACCTGCACAAATGCGTTCAGAAAGGATTTACTTAGGCTTCAATCAATACTCGAAGTCAACAAAATTCTTTATTTCAAGAATGCTTTTCTACCAATTGCCATTCTGCATTTTACATCCTCTGTACTGCGACCATCATTTGTTACTTTACTGCCCAAGTAACTAGACCCCTCTACGTCCTTTATTGTTTCGTTACCTAATCTAATTCCTTCAGCATCACCTGATTTTCTTAGACTGTACTCCATTAACCTAGTTTTTCTCTTGTTAATGTTCATCTTACTCGCACCTTTCAGCACACTGTCCATTCCGTTCAACTGCTCTTCCAGGACCTTTGCTGTCTCTAACGGAATTACTATGTCGTCGGAAAAACGCAATGTTTTTATTTCTTCATCCTGAACTTTAAATCCTTCTCCAAATTTCTCCTTGCTTTCCTTTATAGATTGCTCGATTTACAAATTGAATAACATTGGAGAAAGGCTACAACCCTGTCTTACTCCCTTCCCAACCACCGAATTCCTTACATGCCCTTCAACTCTGACAACCACTGTCTGGTTTTTGTACAAGTTGTAAATAACCTTACGCTCCCTATATGGTGTGTAGCTGAGTGTACTTAACCTACTACGACAGTAATCTACAACATTATTCCTATCTTGATGGCACATTGCAATGAACTTCATGTTGTTTCATTGAGAGATATATGTCATTTTTCTTAGAGAGCGAGGCGGAAGAGTTGTAGTACAGCAAAGGTACAACAAGGGCATCCACCCACCCACTTCTCACCCACCCATCCCCTTAAAGTCAGCTTTACCAATTCAATACTGAACTCTGTATATGCAGGAAAAGACGAATGAAAAAGAAAGTGCAGATGGGACGAAAAGTGGAGGATATGGATAGGGGAAGGATGAGGAGATGGGCAGGGGGGAAGAAGACGGGCTGGGAGAGGGTGAGGAGAAGATAGACACAAAGACAGAAATGAAGGTGATGGACACACAGTGGAGTCGCAACAGAAGCTTAGAATGTAGTGAAGTAGTACTTAGCTTCTTATACGTCAGTTTCACGTACTCAAATTGCATGTCCACATTTTTCTGAGGTACACGATACCCCACACATGATATTCATGATGGTAATTTCAGACAGTAGTTACTGTACTTGCAAAAGCCATTGTGTTTAAATACATTGCCACATGAAGAGGCTGCTGGTGGACAAACGTTTTAAACTATGTGATGTGGCGTGGTAGTTTTGATTTGCTTTGAAGTAGGAATTGCTTTCACATAGCAAAGAAGCCTGTCTGCACCTGTGCTCCAGAATAAGGATGATGGATTATTATTATTATTATTATTATTATTAGATGGACGTTCAATAGTGAGACTTTTAGCACCCAAGCATAATGTATCTGAGACGAGTGTCAGTACAGTACTTTAAAACATCACTCTCCAGGAGGTAGGCCTATGAAGCTATTAGCAGAAAATAGGAGTTTCACAATGCCCAGGCTTATGGGTGACCCGCTGCCTGCCGGTCATATTCTGAAATACGTGCAAGCATCCCGGCACCAAAACAATAGTGTCCGATTTAAAGCATACCATGCGAGTTTAAAAACTCGCCTCACGTTGGAGTGATGTGATTCGGAAATGCGTGCGACAGACATGCTAGAACGGCGCTTCTTACTGACTGACTGTAGCAACTGCACCCCCGTCGCAAACTGGACAAATATTTCGAGAAATATATACTACTGACTGAGCTACAAAAACTCAGAGAAGGGAGCAAGAAGGAAGGAAGCAATTCACTTCCTCCATCAGTCTGTTACCTTGGGCATTGACTATGGACGTTAGCACATCTTGACTTCGTAAGGACTTATAGGAATTTTTGGCTGATATAGTTAAGCTACAGATTAAACCTGATTTTATTGTAGTTGACCAGCCACAGGCGCCCCAGCGAACGGTAATCTTGCACAAACGCAAAGCTAATTTTTGTTTCTGCAAGGTCGCTTCATTGCAATGGCTGCCACACCAGTGCAAAATCACTCATTTCATTTGCATTTACAACGACAACCTCTGGCTCATTTTATTTGTAAAATGAAATGTAGGCGTGCCTCAATCACCCTCTGACACTTCTTTCAGCTTGAAGTTGTTTTGTTTATATTTTGTGGTTTGGGTTATCAGAACGATATCATCAACGATCGAATCCGGACCTTCATTACTATATTTAATTTATTCCAACTTTGCCTTTGTTTTCGATTTTTAAAGGAAATAAATTTTTACTTATCAGTAGAACAGCATTTTTCATTTTATTGAGATATTGCTTAATACAACATTCCTGTACCCGGTGAGTTCATTTAGCAGTCAGTACCTGTTATTTAGTGGAGTCGTCTTTTGGATGAACACTGTTAACAATCTCTTACTTGTTTATTGAAATGTGCACTGCTTTTGGGTTTCTAACCTGCATGCCATGGTAGATTTAATCCACCTATTGTGTTCGGTACAAAACTTTGCACATCAATCCTTGTGCGTAATACTAGGTGGTGCAGGGTGTTACAAAAAGGTACGGCCTAACTTTCAGGAAACGTTCCTCACACACAAAGAAAGAAAATATGTTGTGTTAATTTCCATGTTAGAGCTCATTTCAGTACGGATGAGGTATCATTCCAACGTGATCAAATTGTAAATTTTCGCAATCAACATGTATGGGCTGACGAGAATCCGCACGCAATTGTGCCATCGCGTCATGAACACAGATTTTCTATGAACGTTTGGGCAGGCATTGTTGATGATGTCTTGATTGGGCATAATGTTCCTCCACCTACGCTCACTGAAGCACGTTATCATGATTTCATACGGGATACTCTACCTGTGCTGCTAGAACATGTGCCTTTACAAGTTCGACACAACACGTGGTTCATGCATGATGGAGATCCTGCACATTTCAGTCGACGTGTTCGTACGCTTCTCAACAACAGACTCGGTGACCGATGGATTGGTAGAGGTGGACCAATTCCATGGCCTTCTCTCCTGACCTCAACCCTCTTGACTTTTATTTATGGGGGCATTTGAAAGCTCTTGTCTACGCAACCCCGGTACCAAATGTAGAGACTCTTCGTGCTCGTATTGTGGACGGCTGTGATACAATACGCCATTCTCCAGGGCTGCATCAGCGCATCAGCGCATCAGGGATTCCATGCAATGGAGGGTGGATGCATGTATCCTCGCTAACGCAGGACATTTTGAACATTTCCTGTAACAAAGTGTTTGAAGACACGCTGGTACGTTCTGTTGCTGTGTGTTTCCATTCAATGATTAATGTGATTTGAAGTGAAGTAATAAAACGAGCTCTAACATGGAAATTAAGCGTTTCTGGACACATGTCCACATAACATAATTTCTTTCTTTGTGTGTGAGGAATGTTTCCTGAGAGTTTGGTCGAACCTTTTTGTAACACCCTGTATATTCCTAATATGACGTGTGCTAGCTTGATTCTTGTTTCTGTGAGTTATTTAGGTCAGTACCAGCTTTAATTTTAGTATTGATTATCGTCAAATTTTGGTTTTCTTCATTCTGAAAATCTTAGTTAATTAGTTTAATTGACATATTGCTTTGTTCGATCTGTACGTCGCTTCTTATTATACTAGGTATGTGTTTTATCATTTGTTGCTTAATTTTTTTCCATTTCATTTTTGTGGGAATTTACGTTTTATCTTAAGCCATATGGTGATACATTGTATAGCGTCTTTCGTCTCCTACTTTCCTTCATTTTTCCTACATAGCAGTAGTACCAAAAAGGAAAGTTTTACTAAAACTTGAATTCACAGGTAACATTGTCATTGGCAACAACAAACAGATGAGGAAACCTGTAGTTCATAATTTTTAAAGCATTAAACCGAATTGTGTTTTGGATATAAATAAAGTGGCCACTCCTACTTCTAGGCTTATTTTTTCATGAATGACCCTTATGACATCACGATTTCTGAATTCACTGTGCTATATGCTTTACTAGTTGTAGTTTGATGGTATCTACATATCCCCTTTCTTGAATTAAGTGTTTAATATCCGCATATTTTAAACAATCCAGAAATGTTCCAGTTACAATAGACTGCTTATACAAATGACTTAAAATTGTGATAAATTCGCAAGAACACGTATTAACTAACTTTGTTGATATATCAACATAACCACTAGAATGCTGCTTTTTTCCAAAGGTTTTATTACCTAAGTTATTTCTTGTGATGAAGTGAGTGACATATTCATGTACCTGAAGTTATTTGTAAATGCTAGTTTCAGATATTCAAGGGCATTATTTACAGACACTGAAAATCCCATACATCGGTAACTATGCTTATCAGTTACTAATGTATAATTCACTCTTAACGATATCTCCTCCTGTTCGTTTCTGGTTCTACCAGTATCCTCTTTCACTACATCCTATAAGTAGAGAGACAGTAGACGTCCAATTTCGACTGAAAGCAATGCCTTCAGTGATTATATATATATATATATATATATATATATATATATATATATTGGGGCAGTATATAATTATCTCACATTTTGCTCACTCAGAAAAAATACATATTTTTTTCTGCGAATGGTCTTCGTTCCTGCTGGTTTTCGAATGTGTCAGAAGTTGGATATGATACTAAAGAACTATGGAAAGTACCTAAAACCGTTTTTCATTGTAATGCATGAGAACTATGAAACTTTACTGACCATCACTGCGATATAAATTCACGAAAATTACTGAACTGGATACAAGTATTTTCAGAGACTAAAACCGGCGTTAATTTAAATTTCTGTAGCCACTACTATATCGTGTTATTTGTTGGAAACTTAATTGGTTGAGAAACAAAGCAAATAGTATTATCAAGTCAATAAAGTAAATTTAATTAATATCCAGGTAGTTAATTTCTTTCGCTGTCCTTTCTTATACTGAATTTCATTAAAGCTGAGTGTATTTAATTCTGACAGTAAATTTGAAACATTTAAAAATTAATTAAAACTGTGAGTTTTTCAACTCAGCACAGAAAAATATTACACAGATAAAGAAAGAACTATACATGCCGAATGCTGTTCAGTATATCAATATGTTAAAACGAAATGAGGTAAACGACTCAAACTACGCAAAACCACACTGTAAAATTGCATTCTTAATAGAAATATCAGAGATAAAAAATTCAGATTTAAATAAAATCAAGGATCTAGGAGTGTATTAAATATTCTCCATCGGTTTCAGTATTACATACTGATATTACATCTCACACGCATTCAGTACAGCTAAAAGGGATAGAATGTGACAACAATAATAATAAATCAGCGAACAATGAGACGATTTATAAAATCCGTTCTAATGAAACCAACAATTAAGTTCAACAGAAGAGAGTATGAAATACAGTGTGAGTCATTGGTCGCAGTACAAACTTTATATTTTCAGAAACTCTGTACATCATCTCCATTCCATTTAAGAAAAATTGACTTAGATTGAAGAAGGCCGATTTCAAGAAGGCGCCCATGTTCGGTACAACATAATTGTGGTACATATTAACTCTTTTGAATGCAGACAATATGTGAAATAACCCTATTTTTTAGATGAAATAACCAATTATGCAACAACATTTTACATAAGTAAGGCACTGATCTACAGCAGTTACTGATTAGGAAGGCATTGGGTTACATTTGCAGGTAACAGCTGGATATATCTTACAGAACGACAGCAGAATGAGAACTGATCCGAAAGTTCTTAGATATAGCATTGTTTGATATTGTCTTTGGAATTATGTGCCTTGCTTAAGTTTCCCTGAGAGTTCTTCGGCGCTCGCAGTTTCAGGCTACCACTACTAACATATGGCTGGTGTTTTGGTGGGTTATTGGAATATTAACGTTTCAAAATTTCTGTTGTTTTTGAAATGAAAAGGTGAACTACGACGTTTCCATCACCCTGTAGTTTGAGAAACAAAATTTTGAGAGAAACAAACATATATGATATTCAGTATAAACGTCCACTGTAGCACGACTACTGAAATGTGTATCCCGATCGTGCAGCTAAATAACCAGCTCTGTGTTGATTAGACTACCTTCTACGTCCATCCTGAATTAGTACGCTCCTACGATTTGCGTCATTGCTTCCGCTATCCCTGTATGTTCCAGTACAAAGAAGTTTTGATTTTTGTATTGAGAACATTAATAAAACCGCTTTATTATCTGTTTGTCCATTTGTTGAGACTCATTTTTCACCGAAACGGATAGCTAAATCAATTTGAAATTTATGGCGGATACTACTGTCTTTGGTTCTCTGGTGATATAAAACATTTAAGCTTCTAAAAAGTCAAAGGTTTTAACTTTTTATGTCGCATTTTCAAGAGTCAGATTTTCCGGCTTCGTAGATTGGCTGATTGAATTTCTATCCGTATACTGAAAACAGGTGCGCTCTGGTTGCCATGCCACAGAATCTCTCTCGTGGTCCTGCGGTTCTCCACGAAGAAACAAAGCAACAGTGATACAAGGTAAGGATTGTACTATGTTATTGTAATTGACTAGTGTTAACAATGGAACATCGTACTAATATTGTAATAATGATTACATTTCAGCAGCCAGAAAGTACAAGCAGTTTTCATAATTCTCACATATTCACAATGTGAAGTTACATGCTGTGCACAGGGACTAAGTGTTATGAAGCGACGCAGTGCGAATAGCCTTGTATGAGCCACTTCAATTTCTTATGATTGTAGGCGTAAGCAGGCAAGGAATTTTCTTAATTGTTTCCATTACACACTCCTGGAAAATGAAGAGAGAAAACTATGGATTCCTCGACCCACAGACAGAGCCACACACACCTAAGCACAGCCACCGGAGCCTGTTCAATGACGACGCTAGTACCAAGTATACCCTCCACCTGCAGCAATAAAAGCTGCAAATCTCCCGTGGAGAAGATCGTAGAGGTGCGGAATGTAGACTTCTCGAATTGCCTGCCATGCAATTTCCACCTGGTGCCTCAGTTGGACCAGATTTCGTGACGGTCGTGCAGACCTTGCAAGATGGCGTTGCATACTCACCGAGTGACCCATCTGAGAATCGTTACGGCCAGGGTAGTTGAAGTACATATTTAAGAGCACGTTGGGTGATACAGGATACATGGGGACGTGTTGTACTTTTGGAAAAGCATACCGCTTAGTTGGTGCATCAACGGTATCATGAAGGGTTGAATGATGATTTCAGTACATCGTGCACCGTCGACTATTACCAGAGGAGAAGGGGCAGAGTAGGATATGGCTCCTCACACAATTTACACAATAAGGCGTATCCGCTTACGACCAAACTTCGTTCAGCTCGCCTCCAGTGTTGTCGCGATAGGGGCTTATGGATGGATTTGTCGTCTTCAGTGATGAGGGTCGCTTCTGCCTCGATGCCAATGATGATCGTACGCATGTGTGGGCGTCGTGCAGGGGAGAGAGGAGCCTATACGACAGAGGCACACGGGCCGAGACCCGGCATCATTGTGTGGGGAGCCATATCCTACGCTGGCCACTCAAAAAAAAGTTCAAATGTTTGTAAAGTCTATGGGACTTAACTATGGGGTCATCAGTCCCTAAACTTACAAACTACTTATGAACTACTTACGAACTAGGACGGCACAAATGTCAATGCCCGAGGGGGGATTCGAACCCCCGACCGTAGTGGCCGTTCAGACCGTGACTGGAACACCTTAGTCCCCTTGGCCACCGCGGCCGGCACGCTGGCCACTCTCCTCTGGTGATCGTCAATGTAACATTGAACAGTGCACGGTACATTGAAACTATCATCCAACCGTCTTGATACCGTTCGTGCAGCAAAAAGGCGCTATGCTTTGCCTAAAGGACAACACCTCCACATGTGTTCTGTACCACCCAACTTGGTTGTTTTTGTTGTGGTATTTAAGGTGTTCGTGACCTACCCTGCGCAGCACCATCCCCATATCTTTCCCTCACTAGGAATGCTTGGGGCCGGTTGAAACGTCATATTACGCGGCCTGCATGAGTGCCGGCGGCGGTGGCCGAGGAGACTGAGGCGCTCCAGTCACGGTCTGCACCGGCACTACGGTCGGGGGTTCGAATCCCCCCTCGGGCATGGATATTTGTGTCGTCCTTGGGATTAGCTAGTTCATAAGTAGTTTGTAAGTTTATGGACTGATGATCCCGTAGTTAAGTCCCATAAGCTATACAAACATTTGAACATTTGGTCTGCATGAGTGGCACGAAATCTAGTACAACTGAGGCATCAGATGGAAACTGCATGGCAGATCATTTGGCACCTATACGATCGTCTCCAGGGAGAACTGCAGCTTGTATTTCTGCAGAAGTAGGATACACACGGTACTAGGGTCGACACTGGACGCTCTGATGTAATGACGTTCGTGTGACAATTTGTGTTATCGTGTTATGTACATCCTCAAGAATGTGTCAATAAAATTTCCCTCTGCTGGGTCATAGAATTCATAGTGTCCTTTTATCATTTTGCGTGCTCTCTAATACTTCCTAAGGATTTTTATAATCAAATACATATTTTGTTTACTTTTTCAACCTTTTCGAATGCATGGCAAAAAAGTGAAAACAAATAAGCACTATGCGCTTGCACGCTTAAATTTACAATATTTTAGTAACACTGGAAAACAATGCTACACATCCAAATATTATTTTCTAACTAATGTATGTATTCAATATTAAGCTCCATGAAGCACATCACTGTAAAATATTAATTACGTCCTCTAGATGTTTTCATAGAAAAATAGCGATCTCGGCTGTAAAGGATTGTAGAGAAACAGTATTTGTTTCAAAATCTGGAAACAATGTCAGCATCATATTTCTTGAACAGTTCCTTACACAACATAAAAATAGAAATAGCTAGTTGAAGAAAACAGACCCAAAAAAGTCCACAGTTCTTAAAGTGATTCTTTGACACATTTAACAAACTCTCAAAAATTATTTAATAGCATGATTTAACAACCCTGATGAATGAACCCAAAAACTGTTGGTCTAGGTCGATCCTCTGACACACACACACACACACACACACACACACACACATACACACACACACACACACACACACACACACACACACACACACACACACACACTCCGTGGCACTACGGTCCTCTGAGGACCTTGGCCTCCACATTCACAGATTTCTAGTCGTCTCGGTCTTCAGTACGCCTGCGTCACCACCTCACTGCACTGCTCTCCGGTCGACCTCTCCTCCTACCACCAGGATGTCCCATCATCTTCCTCGCGGGCCTTTCTTCTATAATCCGCTGGACATGTCCTAACCATCTCATTCTTACCATTTGATTGATGTTAGCAAATCAGGTTCTTTGTACAGAACACTTATTTCATCATTAGTCCTATTTCTCCATAACTTACCCTCTTTTACAGGACCAAAAATCTTCTTTAGCACTTTCCCATATATTTAGCTCCTTCTCCAAGGCCTCCGTTAGCACCCATGCCCCAAAGCGATACATAAGAACTAGTTTGATCACTGTTTTGTAAAGTGTCAGCTTTAGTTTCTTAATAAGGTTCATACTTTTGAGCATGGTATATAGTGCTCTATAGGATCTCTCGGCAGCCTTAATTCTGTTCGTTATATCTGCTTCAACTTTGTTTTCAGATGTTATTACTGAGCCAAGATAAATAAAGCTATCTACTCTGTCAAAGTTGTATCCTTCTAACTGTAGATCATCTGTGTTTCTTCTCTCTTTGTTATCATATACTTAGATTTTGTCTCACTGATTTCTAAACCAAGGTTCTTGGCAGAGGCTTCACACTCTTTGAAGGCTGATGTGAGTGCCTCCATACTTCTAGCACTCATTACTACATAATCTGCATACTCCATCACCTGCTTCTGATTACTCTCCTTCTTATTGTTGTAGAAAGGATTTTGTACACAGTAATAAGTAGATATATTCATCGGTAGTTCTTACACTGCATGCGTAATTCTTTCTTATGTATTGAGCACATGGTTGGTTACTTTTCTCCAGCCCAGCCCTTCTGGCTTTTACTGCGATCCTTTCTAAGGTTTTTATTCTTTCCAAAAGATGGTCTGAGTCAATATCCGCTCCTCGACGCCTGGTTCTCCCTATTGCTTAGCTAGGCCCAGTATCATTTTTTACTCGCGACGTGTCATCGATTCCCTTGAGATTTCGGACCCAGCGTGTATCCACTCTGAAGAGGTCGTTCCCAATTATGTATGAATTTATATGTTCAAGGCCCCTCACACACTGCAGGACGCCAAGGTAAAAACCATGCGAGTGGAAATTTTTGTAAGAAAATGTCTAATATTGTACCTGCTGTTTTGTGTCGAGTTATTTGCTTGCAAGAAAATGTATAATATCGCTTCTACTGTGTGTATCGATATGTGTTCTTAACTCTGTGAAGTTTCATCTTTGGCAAAGATCATGTATTGCATAGCATTGTAGCTCCCGCTGAGAGAGAGAGAAGCACTTGTGGTTCAGCTCGGTTAGAGAGCGGTTGAGTTGTGTGTATGGCTCCGATGTAGAGCAGAGGCTGCAAGTCGATTTGATTGTATTTGGAATATATATTGTATTGTAACACCGCTGGAATGAAGGTAATTGTATTTGATGTCATTAGGAAGAAGTTGTATTATGCAGGTAATGTAATGCTGATTATTAATAATAAGTAACAAAGTTGACCTTTCTTTCCTGTTTCATTTACGTAGTTCGAAGATTAACCTACTTCCTTCATTTGATAATCAGTTATTAGTGGATTTAAAGTACAGTATTGATTTTGATAATATTGTTGAACAGATTTCGTTATTGGTGCCATAGTAAATGATAGTTAATTGACTATGATACTAAATTTCAACAATCAGAAACTGATCTGCATAAAATTCTCACAGTCAAATATTAAGAAAGTGGTTTTTTAATATCTTTCTCGCAGTCATAATTTTTGAGTATAGTCAGTGTCTGTTTCAAATGGTGACTTGCCACAGTTGTTTTGTGTTTAAAATATCCGTTGCGCACATAATCAGTTTAATGCACTGTTTCTTATTTAATAGTATATACATCAATATCAGGGCCATAATTAAACCAAATTGCTGTGTTAATGAACAATTTGTTGTCTGATTTAACGATAGGTTCAACATCCACAACACACACACAGCTTTTACGTTTACTGATGTTAACGAATAACTGGCGACCACACTGTTTTGTCTCGGACGATGCGCCATAGACATACATTCAGACGCTGATAAAGGTGACCGTTGTTCCGAACGCTTAAGAGCGCGTGTTCTGTAGAGTCGATCGCGTAATGAGCCACCCACGGCCGCACTTGGGCAAGTTGCTCGCGAGCTGCTTTCAGCGGACCAATCTCTGTCGATTTCTCTTGCGAGCACAAAGGCGGCATCCAGGCTAAATGGGGGAGGCATTGTTGCGTGCTGGTTAAGCGTCTACACTCTCCAGTGCCGCGGACAATGTGCCTTCCAACTATCAGGCGGGGCTTCCATCATCAGTGAATTCCCGAGGCCGCTCTTATGTACGTTGCCCACTTATGCGTACGTAAGTTTAGGTCACACCTGTATTAAGACTGCATTCTACATCTACATCTACATACATACTCCGCAATTGACCGTAAGGTGCGTGGCGGAGGGTACACTGTACCACTACTAGGCATTTCCTTTCCTATTCCACTCCCAAATTGAACGAGGAAGGCCTATATGCCTCCGTACGAGCCCTAATTTCTCTTATCTTGTCTTTGTGATTTTTGTGTCCCGACTTCGTCGCCGCTTTTGTGTCCCAGCCTCGTCGTAGGTGTCGGTGGCCGAGTGGAATAAGACCGACACGCTGGTGCAGGTACGGAGGGGAGCAGCCAGAAACTATAAACACTCGAGTAAATTAGAAAGAGATATATTGCACAGAATGTAACAATACTTAACTTTTACATAGTACTGCAGCATGTTGATACATAGTTGTTAGAGGCCTGCCTAGTGCCTGTACAATAGCAAAGTCTTCACTCGTGCCTATCGGATTACGATGGTCCTAACTCGTTGCTATCTCAGTCCGAAGTGCCAAGTGCCCGATGTCCTTCAGTGGTGGCCACGAGCGGCGTTGTACCAGAGGGCGCTCGTGGCTGTCGTCGGAAGAACGCCGCGCCGTGCGTGCATGGCGGCGCGCGGCGAAAGTAGGTGGCGCGCACTTTGTACTTGTGCGACACCACACCCCTCCCCCCCAAACCGCCGCGCCGTCGTGGCGTAGGGCTGAGGGCCACGGCGACGGCACTGGGAGGAGGGCCTGGGCGGGGGCGTTACTGGTGGGACGGGCGTCGTAGCTAAGGCCGGGATCGAGACGCCGTCCGCGCCCCGGCATCCGCCTTGCGATCCTCCAGGGAACCCGCCGAAACCTGGGGAAGGGCGCCCGCCCCCGCCCAGAGGGAGCAGGTCATCTTCTTCTGAGGTGCGTGGCCCAAGCTGGGGGGGCCCGCACGGTCCCGGAGTTCCTCTCGGTGACGCTGTCATCTGCGGCGGCGACAGCGGCGGCGACGACTGCGTCGGATGTACGTCGACGTCCATAGGGATCTCGTAGTCCGGGGACGAACGATGTGGTTGTGCTCCCTGGCGGTGAACTGGGTCTGGAATCAAGAAACCGGAGACAGGATCGCGCGGTCTGTGCAGGCGCAATTGGTTTGCGTGGCGCTGCAGCTCCGACCCTGTGGAAGAACGTACAACAAACATATTGCGCCCAAGCACGCGTTGAATGGTGCCCGGTAACCATGTCTTCTTGTTTCCAGCAAACACCCTGTACAGCACCGGCGTGGAAACCTGAAAACGCGTAGCGCCATACGAACCGACTCGGTGCGTGGGAGGCTGCAGCAGGTGAAGGAGAGTGCGGTGACGGCGGCCGTGTAGCAGCTCGGCAGGAGACGGGCCGTCACGTGGCATGCACCGATACGTAGACAGGAAAATTTGAAGAGCTTGCTGCCTGGAGTGCTGACCTTTCATCTTCTCCATGTGAGACTTGAATGTTCGAACGAAACGTTCTGCTTCACCATTGGACTGAGGGTAAAAAGGCGCAGTGGTGATATGCTGAATGCCATTCACACGACAAAACTGTTGAAATTCCGCACTAACAAACTGAGGCCCATTGTCACTGACGATAGTTTCAGGCAAGCCTTCGATGCAAAACACTGATGTTAAGGCACTGATTGTACTAGACGCCGTCGTTGAGTTCATGGCAATCACAAAAGGAAACTTGCTGAAAGCGTCTACAACAATTAACCAGCGCGTATTCCAGAAAGGTCCGGCAAAGTCAATATGTAAACGTTGCCATGGTCCCGTGGGGCGTGGCCAGTCTGAGAAACGCTGTGGAGGAGCCGCCTGATGCTCCGCACAAACTGTACACTGTGATGTCATGCTCTCTATCTGAGCGTCCATACCAACCCAGGTACAATGACGTCTGGCCAATTGCTTTGTCCTAACAATGCCCCAATGTCCTTGATGCAGGAGGCGTAACACTTCTCGTTGCAGGGAACGAGGAACAATCACTCTTGCTTGGTCGTTGTCGGTATGCAACAACAGTACACCCTGACTTAAAGATAATGCATGACGTTGTGCAAAATAACGTCGAACCAGAGGCCGATCAATGTCTTTGGCTCTGGCAGGCCACCCAAAGCGAACAAAACGTGCTACCACACTTAGGTCTGCATCCGCAGCTGTTTCCTGTGCAACCCGACGAGAGTTCAAAGGGAAATCTGCGACAGCGGAAGCATCTCTGGAGTCTATCTGACAACATGCCATTTCTGAAGAATCAAACGACACATCCTGGCCAACCGGAAGTCGGGAAAGTGTGTCCGCGTTGGCATGTTTAGTGGTAGGTCGGTACAAAATCTCATACTGATAATTTGACAATATCAAGGACCATCTCTGAAGCTTTTGTGCCGTACGTGGCGGAATTGGCTTTGTGGGTGAGAACAACGACGTGAGAGGCTTGTGGTCTGTCAACAAATAGAATTTTCTGCCATAGAGATAATGATGAAACTTTGTGACGCCGTAAATGATTGCTAGGGCCTCCTTTTCTATCTGACTGTAATTCTGTTGCGTCGGCGTCAGTAGCTTGGATGCAAAGGCAATAGGACGATCGTGACATCCAATACGATGCGACAGAACTGAACCCACACCGTACGATGAGGCGTCAACTGCTAGCACTACAGGCTTCTGTGGGTCAAAGGGAATCAAACATGCATCACTGAGTAGTGCAGACTTTAAGTTGTCAAAGGCAACCTGGCAATCTTTGGACCATACAAAAGGAACATTCTTCCTACGTAAGTGATGCAGTGGAGCTGCAATCTGAGAGGCATTGGGAATAAACCTGAAATAATAGTTAAGCTTTCCCATTACTGCTTGCAATTCATGCACATTCTTAGGAGGAGGCAAGTCTTTGATTGCTCTAAGATGTGACTGTAAAGGATGAATTCCTTGGGCATTAATCACATGGCCTAGGTACTCTATTTCAGTTTGAAAAAACGAACACTTTGCTTTATTACAACGTAGACCTGCTGCAGTCAACACTTTGAAAAGGCACTCCAGGTTTGCCAAATGTTCTTCAACTGTACGTCCGGATACCACAATATCATCTAAATAGTTCGAACAACATGGTACAGAAACTGTCAGCTGTTCCAAAAAACGCTGAAAAATAGCGGGAGCGGAAGAACTGCCAAAGGGTAGGCGTTGAAATTGAAAAAGGCCCATGTGAGTATTAATGACGAAAAACTTTTTTGACTCGTCATCAAGTGGAATCTGTAAGTATGCCTCTGCTAAATCAATCTTAGAAAAGAAGCGAGACTGTCCTAATTTGTCCATCAGTTCCTCAGGTCTGGGCAGGGGATAAGTGTCCACAATTGTTTGACTGTTCACTGTTGATTTAAAGTCCGCACAGATACGAAGTTTTCCTGACGGCTTGGGTATAATTACTATAGGCGAGGCCCACTGACTCGCAGAAACAGGAGAAATCACCCCACTATCTTGCCAACGTTTAAGTTCTTCGGCAACTGTATCACGCAAGGCGATAGGCACTGGTCTAGCTTTACGAAATTTTGGAACTGCAGATTCTTTTAAAGTTACATGTGCCACGAAGTCTTTTGCACAACCTAGTTCCGGCGAAAACAAGTCACTATATTTGTCACACAATGCATTGATTTTATCCTGAGGCACTATTGACGAAATTTGAAGCACATCTCTTTGAATTGATAAACCAAACAAATCAAATGCATCTAGTCCAAAAATGTTCTGCGTCGATTTGGCCTGAAGAACTACAAAAGCAACCGTTTTTATTACACCTTGGAAAGAGGCAGGCAGGCTACATGTTCCTAGCACGGGAATATTTTCACCTGTGTACGCTGTTAACACCTGCTGTGACGGCGACAATTTTGGCGAACCCAGAAGTCCATAAGTATCTTTATTGATTAATGTAACAGCGGAACCAGTATCAAGCTGAAATTGCACAGTCTTATTTTCTATAGAGAGAGTAACAAACAGCTTGTGCTTCTGGCGCACGACCGGTGCGCGAATGTGGGCAACGTCTAATACATATTGTTTTCTGCGCTTGCGCGGGTTGCGTGCGGTAGGAAGCGGCGCATACTCGACACACAGCGGATTAACCACACTGTCACTAGATGACACTACCGCCGGATCGGCGTCTGCGCAATGCGAGGCTACTACAGAGTCACTAACTACTGCACTACACTTTTGAGTAGCTACTTGATGTCTACTGTCACTAGCTACACAGTACTGGGCACTATTACAGTTAGTAGTTGCAGAAGGCACTATTTTCACTACAGGAATGCACTGTTCATAGTCATTTTGCTTGTCCCGAACCCTTTTCCGTTGCACTGTTTTACGCGCTCGTCGGCGCTTGCTACGTGGTACACTATATAGTTTTGCAATAGGTGCAGAAGAACTTTCTTGTAATTGAGAACCAACTAAAGCACTGTTCAATTCCACAGCCCGTATAACATTTACAGAATGAACTGTTCTCGCACTCTGCGAAGCACTGTTTCTAACGGTACCGTTCTTTGAGTTTTTAATTTGCATACACACAGACTGTACATGTCCCGATTTGCCACATTGATAACAGGTTGCGTTGCGACTAGGGCAATGAGCACGCTTGTGGCGAGACACACACTGGGGGCAAGATTTACGTACATTTTTCTGAAATGAGCGTTGGCGCCCGTTATTCAAATTACTGTGTCTAACACTACGGGGCGACCTTTGCATCGCACTTTTACTCTGGCTACTGTTCACTGTCTGTTCAGCACGGCCGGTAGAAAAATAAGAATCACTAGTGCTATACTGAGAACTACGGCTAGGAAAGCGTCCGTTGCGGCGCACTGAATTTACACTGTGGCTTTGCATTTCTACATCTGCTAAGTCAAAAGTATCATGCGCTTCTATAAGCTGCAGTACACTGTCTAATGAGGGGTCAGACTGTTTCAGAATTGCTGCTCTAATTCTGGGGTCCTGAATATTCTGCGTAATCGCATCCCTCAACATCACGTCACTATACGAAAGTCCACAAGAGCAAGTAAATTTACATTGGCGGGTTAAGCCCTTCAGTTCCGTAATCCACTCTTGGTGTGACTGCTGCGGTAACTTTTTAAGTCTGAAAAATCGGTATCGTGCAGCGGCTACAAGAACTTTTCTCTCATAATGAGCATTCAGTGCATCTACAATTTGTTCAAAGTCTACATCACGAGGAGATGCGTGCGGGAATAGTTTTTGCAGTAACACGAAAGTTTTGGGGCCCACCACAGACAATAAAAGATGCTTAACAGTCTGACCTGTAAGTTGATGAGCCGCGACGAGTTCTTGAAACTGCGCCAGATAATCACTCCATTCTTCCTCACGTTCGTTGTATTGGCGAAACGTAGGAAGTGTTGCGGCGGCAGGTGTGGGCTGCTGAAGCGGCGGCTGTTGTTGTTGGTTAGCTGCCCGCGCTGTCAGCTCGGACACCGCCTGGAGCAACTGGGTGATTTGCGCCGTCTGTAACTGAATAATTTCCATTAAGTTTGGGTTCGGGGTAGTGGCCATGCTGACCGATTAGGCGCCGCGTATACAAGTAAATTACTACAAAACACAAATGCAAGATAAATGAGGACGCTCTGCAACAAAAAAGTCCACAAAATACGTAACAGAATACGTTCCCCCAAAAATCTTATAATAAGGGTGGGTGGGCGGGAGCAATTTTTGCGTGCTCCGACTGCTGCTGTCTGGCTGCTGTAAGCGGGCTGGTCCAAGGTTCTATCACTCCTCGTCGCCACTTTTGTGTGCCGACTTCGTCGCCGCTTTTGTGTCCCAGCCTCGTCGTAGGTGTCGGTGGCCGAGTGGAATAAGACCGACACGCTGGTGCAGGTACGGAGGGGAGCAGCCAGAAACTATAAACACTCGAGTAAATTAGAAAGAGATATATTGCACAGAATGTAACAATACTTAACTTTTACATAGTACTGCAGCATGTTGATACATAGTTGTTAGAGGCCTGCCTAGTGCCTGTACAATAGCAAAGTCTTCACTCGTGCCTATCGGATTACGATGGTCCTAACTCGTTGCTATCTCAGTCCGAAGTGCCAAGTGCCCGATGTCCTTCAGTGGTGGCCACGAGCGGCGTTGTACCAGAGGGCGCTCGTGGCTGTCGTCGGAAGAACGCCGCGCCGTGCGTGCATGGCGGCGCGCGGCGAAAGTAGGTGGCGCGCACTTTGTACTTGTGCGACACCACAGTGATCTTTACGCGAAATGTAAGTAGGCGGCAGCAAGATCGTACTACACTCAGCTTCAAATTCCGGCCCTCCAAATTTACTCAACAGAAATTCACGTCGTCTTTCTTCCAGCGATCCCCAATTGAGTTGCCGGAGCATTTCCGTGACACTCGCGCATTGGTCGAAACTACCGGTAACAAATCTAGCTGCTCGCCTCTGAACCGCCTCTATGTCTTCCTTCAAACCGATCTGCTGCGGGTCCCAAATACTTTAGCAATACTCAAGACGTGGTCGTACAAGCGTTTTACACGCGGTCTCCTTTACAGGTGAAGTACATCTTCCCAAAATTCTCCCAATAAACCGAAGTCGGCTGTCTGCCTTACTCACAACTGTCCTTACATGCCCGTTCCATTTCATATCGCTCTGCAATGTTACGCCTAGATATATGAACGACGCGACAGCATCAAGAAGCTCACTACTAATGCTGTATTCGAACATTATAGGATTGTTTTTTCTACTCATGCGCATCACCTTACATTTTTCTACATTGAGAGCTAGCTGCCATTCTTCGCACCAACTAGAAATTTTGTCTAAGTCATCCTGTATGCTATTACAGTCAGTTAAAGATGACACCCTCCCATACACCTCAGCATCATCAGCAAACAGCCGCAAATTACAACTTACTCTGTCCATCAAATCATTTATATAGATAGAAAATAATAGCGGTCCTATCACAATCCCCTGGGGCACGCCTGACGATACACTCGTCTCTGATGAACACTCGCCGTCGAGAACAACGTACTGCGTTCTATTACTTAGGAAGTCTTCCAGCCAGTGACAAATCTGTGAACCTATTCCATAAGCTCGTGTCTTCGTTAGCAGTCTGCAGTGTGGCACCGCGCCGAACGCCTTTTTGAAGTCGTTACTTAATCAGTACCTCACTTCTGTCGTCCTGCAAAAAAATTATATCAACGTTTATTTCCATGTATTTGAGTAGTAAAAAATTAAGTATGGAAGTATCATTTGAGAAACGGAATAGTGAGATGATACAGAATGTGGTGTCTGTGCGTCATTTTCCTGGACCAGACTTCTTATCTGATCGCCATGCAGAAGGAAATGTGTATCCTGCCTAGAAAGCAGATGAGGCGTAGAAGTCTTTACAAATCCGTGAACCATGCTACACTGAAGAGCCAATGAACCTAATAGACCTGCCTACTACCGTGTAGGGCAACTATAAGCACGCAAAAGTGCCGCAAGACGACGTGGCATCGAATCTACCAATGTCTGATGTAGTACTGGAGGACACTGACATCATGCATCATGCATGCAACATAAATCCGTAAGAGTGCGAGGGGGTGGATAGCTCTCTTGTTAACATTACGTTGCAAGGCAACCCAGATATGCTTAATAATATACACGTCTGGGAAATTTGGCGGCTAGTGTAGATGTTGAAACTGAGAAGCGTCTTCCTGGAGCCACTCTTAAGTACGTCTGGTCGTATGACGTGTAGCATTCTCCTGCTGAAATTCCCCAAGTCCGTTGGAATGGACAACGGACACGATTAGATGCAGGTGATCAGTCTGTAAGATTCGTGTCTCTACGTGTCAAGGGTCCCACACTTCAACTACACTGTCCCCACACCATCCCATGGTGTCCACCAGTTTCAACAGTCCCCTGTTGACATCCAGGGTGCATGGGTTCATGAGGTTGTATCTGTGCCCGTATACATCCATCCGCTGTATAAAATTGGACAGGAGACTTCTCAGACCCGGCAACACGTTTCCAGTCATCAACAGTCAAATTCAAATGTTTGTAAATCTATTGGACCAAACTGCGTGGGTCATCAGTCCGTAGCTTACAAACTACTTAAACCTGATAAACTAACCTAAGGGCACACACACACACACACACACACACACACACACACACACACACACACACACACACACACCTTGCCCCAGGGAGGCCTCGAACCTCCACGGCGAGCCACCGCGCGCTCCGCAGCGAGACGCATTAGACCGCTCGGCTATTCCACCGCGGCTCATCAACAGTCCATTGTTGGTATTGACGGGCCCAGATGTGGAGTAATGCTTTGTGTCGTGTAATCAGTAAGAGTACACGAGTGGGCATAAGGTTCCGGAAGCCCATTTAGATAATGTTTTCTTGAATGGTTCGCACTCCGACATTAGTTTATTGGAATACCATCGAAATCCAGAGAAATTTACGTAAGGGTTGTACACTTCTGTCACGTTGAACGATTCTGTTCAGTGGTCGTTGGCTCAGTTCCTGGAGGACCTTTTTCCAGCCCAGAAATATAGGAAATTTGACGTTTCACCGGATTCACGATATTCTCGGTGTAATCGTGAAATTGTCATACGGCAAGACCCCCATCTATCGCTACCTGCGAGATCCTGTGTCCTTTAACTAGGGCGCCGATTGTAAGACCAACTTCATATTCATTCAAACAGTGATAACCTGCCACTGTAGCAGCAGTAACCGATATAACGCCTACGCCAGACTCTTGTTGTCTTATGTGAAGAGAGTACGATGCCGCGTTCGGTAATACCTATGTCTCTTTATGTGCATACACATAGCTAAAACATTTAATTTGGCACTTCACCGTATGAAACGCAGTTACTGGCGTGTACAGGAGGTATTGGATTTGATTTGAAGAGGTTTCGCAATGTTATTCGAGTTCAGGGGAACGTCACATAGAGATAACAATTTCTACTCAGGGATGCAGCGCGCTACGATAAATCCGAACAGTTCTCCGAAGCTGGCATCAAGATTAGGCCTGTTGTGTAATGAGTGGGACGCCCAGGTTCGAAGACCTGCCTTGGTACAAATCTTCATACGATACTTGAGTCTATTTCCAAATGTTCAAAGGTTTGTAAATCTATCGGACCAAACTGCGTCGTCATCAGTTCAAATGTTCAAATGTTTCTTAAGCTTAAGGAACTTAACTACGGGGTCATCAGTCCCTAAACTTACAAACTACTTATGAACTACTTACGAACTAGGACGGCACAAATATCCATGCCCGAGAGGGGATTCGAACCCCCGACCGTAGTGGCCGTGTAAGACCGTGACTGGAGCGCCTCAGTCTCCTCGGCCACCGCGGCCGGCTGGTCATCAGTCCGTAGCTTACAAACTACTTAAACCTAGGTAAACTAACCTACGGACAAACACACACACCCATGCCCCAGGGAGGACTCGAACCTCCACGGCGAGCAACCGCGCGCTCCGCAGCGAGGTGCTTTAGACCTCTCGGCTACTCCACCGCGGCCAGTAGTCTATTTCCATTACAGCTGCTGGTCACTTACGAGTGTCTCAATCACTTCGTTTAAATTGGCCTATTCACGAGTGGGGCAAAATCTGTGTATTGCTGTATCTACCGTATCACGCCTATCACAACCAGTAGCCCCTATACATAGTAAATGCTGTGTGAGTGGCAGGCTTTTTTTTAGTTGCATCCTGGTGACTTGTTAGAGGAGCGCCCAGCCGGAGCAGTGCAGTGCTGCCTGCAGACGTTATCGACGCAGCAGTGAGATGGGCTGAGCCGGGTCGCCGCGAGATTGATTGATGGTGCAGAGGCTGGACAGGCAAGAACGGCGGTGAGCCCTCTCTTAAGACGCTGCTCCAGGGGCCACGTGTGGCCGCGGTCAGCACGGGCCGTCGCCGCTGATCGAGAGAGACACCGTGGGTGGGATTCTACCGTTCAACAGGCTGCGTCCACGCCCATTTGCATTTATCATCCGTTCCAAAAAATAATTGGCATTCATCCCAAAAAACCGCGCTTTGCCAATCCGATGCAGTTCACGTTCCTCTGGCGTGCCGCCAGTGGTATAGAGTAGCCGTGTTTCCTTCTTAACGCCAGTAAACTACCAGGACGCCTAGATTACAAAGTCATATGAGTAAAGCGGTTTGTGGCATAAACGTGACACCCGCACAACTGGTTATTTAGTTGGAAAAATCATGCAGTAGTGTTATCAGCTGTAACACCATTACTATCGCTCAGTGAAGGTACTGATTGTGTTTGCCGCTGATTGTACTTTACATATGACCATAATTTATTTTTTACTAAATTACGTGACAGTGTCATTGTGGAAACTGTTATAATGTCTTCCACGCTAAAATAAGAGTTTCCGTAAAATTTTCCCGTTATTGGGAATTTTGCGTCTGTTTAATGTTCACATGCTGTTTTCTTTACTTCTGCAAGAGTGATATAACCTGTTTTGTATATCACCGGAAGTCAGTCCCTACTTTTATTAATTTTCTTGGTATACAGCTGTCGATACTACTACTTTGAATGTAAGACTCATCTGATGTCCACTGACTTTGTTGGTTTGAAAACGCTGCGGACTGTCACTCAAGAAAGCGTTAAGATAATTTTATCTGCTTTAATATATATATGTTTAATTTTGCTGGATCTGGGAATTTTAACTGTGAGGACTGTCGTCTAAGACGCCCTATGGCCATTATGCGCCTACTATCAGGATAACTCTAATCGGAATATGATGGTTGGGTGTGTGACTCTGCCACTATCCACCCTTCAAATATCGTTATCTGCCCAACTGCGGCACTCCTACAAAGTGTACAGTTATGTTCAAACGTTTGTAATCCTATGGGACTCAACGACTTAGGTTATCAGTCTCTAGACATAGAAACTACTTTAACTAAAACTACGGACGACAAACACACCCATGCCCGACGAAGGCTCATCATCAGGTGCATCTATGGTAATTGGAGTACATTAGTATGTATAAATAATCACTGACATAAACACTTCTAATCTTGACACACCGTTTTGAATAACAATTGTGTGTCGAGATGACAAGTGTTTATGTCAGTGAATGATTATACATACTAATGTACTCAATTATCATACTGCACCAGGCTTATTTGAGCACCACTTTTTAATAAGCCCAGGCCTTCAAACATGTATAATGAATTATAGGTGTGCCTGATGATGAGCTTTTAGGACTCGAAATGTATTGTGTAAAATAAAACACAGTTTGTGACTGAAGGCGAATTCACTTATTTTTACTGAAGTAAAACAGTCACGGAACATCACTGACAATAATGGACAAAATGAAGGTAGGTCAATGGGATCTTGGGTCTGTCTTCACTTATTTGGAAATTTTTCTTGCTCTGAGGCGAATTCCCTTTCACAGTACTCGTTGATAGGGTGCTTGTGGGTGTAGTTGAGAGCAAATGCAAATAATATGTATCACGATGCTATGAAACCAGATTTGTTGTCATTTCGTATCAGGTGATTTGAGATTGTGACATGTGTTAAGGGTCAAGTATGTCCGCTTAATAATGGCGACACGTTCAAAATTGCAATATAGGCCTTAACTAATAAAGTCTGTTTTAGTCAGAAGATACGAGAAGTTAATATTCAGTTTTTATTTGAGATGCCTCACAAACCTTTAAATTTCATGATACGCACTGCTACAAAACCACAGTGGAAGGCATAAAGTATAAATGAAAAATATTGCCATCTAAATCGCCCATTTAACCTTTTGAAACGCAGAACATAAAAACACTAAATTCCATGTGTAAACTGATTGTAATAGTTCAAATACACTATAAGGAAATGAAAATAACAGTTTCTTAATGTTTCGTATATTTGCTTACAAATTAGAGGGAGGCTTCAATTGAAGCCGCTGTGGCAAATAATGACAATGCCCACAATACATATGAAAACACACGACATATCATGACTAGCCTCAAAATAACAAATGAAGAAAATGAAACAATTCCTGACACATGACAAACCTAAGCCTAAACCTGCAACAGATGTTTTCACTACCATCTGTATCTATGAGGAGTCTTTTTCGTACTACAGTACGCACAACGTTTCGGAGGCCCATGCTGCGGCATGTCTCTTGCTTCAGACTTTCCCTTCTCCATCGGAACCTGTGGTTTGGATCTCTTAGGGGGTGGTGTACTATATGATGGACCTGTGTAAACCTGTCATATTTATAGTACATGGTAAATTAGTTACAACATTCCTTTTAAATTGTTTGAGACTTACACTTTTATCATCAGTGTTGCACAAATAAATCAATTGACAACAGAAACATCTACAAATCACCAAAAGAATCGTAGCTAGGACTATTTTGCTTCTCTATCAGTTGCATAGAAAGATCGTAACATGTCAGCTTTGTCAGTACATTCGACATTTGCATGATATGCCTTAGCTATAGAGGAACAAACAATTTGCATTATACTGCCATGCGTCTCCTTTCTGTTTATAACAGGAACAGAATCTCCAGACTTGATGATTGATAAAAACATTACAGTGCGTTTGTCTTTCCATTTTATACAGGCTATTTCATCATTCCTTAGTAACCAATCAGAATCTCCCTACTGAGTTGTTCATGATGCTTCAGTTGTGGCAAGCCTTTGCGATCACACCTGACAGCACCACAACTAGGCAGCCCAATTGTTTTACGTCGCCTACTAATGGCAGACAAGCACAGTGGACCCATATGAAGCCACCATGGAAATGCGGGTATTTTGCTAAGTACATGTGTAGTTATTTACTTCAAAGTATATTTACGACATTTTTATAAATAAATACCTAGGAAAATATCTTATATATGCTGAAGATATATTTACTGGTGGAAATGTAAGAGCAAACACAAATATTAGCAACGTTATGAAAATAAAACAGTCTCTGGATGTTCCACACAGATGGCAGCACTAACCAAGACGGGCAGAAAGTGGCTCAATTGAAACCATGTGTCAGTCGACTGGAAAAAAATAAATAAATAAATAAATAAATAAAAGCTAAGGCGGAGGCAAACGAAGCCACTATTACCTCAAAGGGTTAAAATTAAGAATACCGATTTCTCTTAGTATTTTTTTCTCGTATTCCCCAGTTCACCTCCCCGTCACTGGGGCGCTGCTGTTTCCGTATCGCTAGAGAGCCTGAATAGGGACAGTGTGGCCATGCACGAGACCGCTGCTGATTGGCTGAGAGCCCAGGACGCCATGTTTTTACTAGACTTGGCTGGCTTTACATGTGTGTAAATAGCTATGGTGTGCGTTTCTTTACTGCTGTATGTCTTAAAAGCTTCTGACAGCGATTTCACTGTACAGTTACGTAGATGTTGTATTACGGTAGGCGCTGCTCCACAACAGCAGAGGTGCTCTGTAGTGTATGTCATGTTTAGCCGCGTGGGTTAACGCATCATGTCAGATACTTCCATTATCGTGGGCAATGGTTCGTGTCCTGCTATACTGAATTTTTGTTTCTTTGTTATCTTTTTTTCTTTCGAATATACGAAAAGATTCTGTGATACTGCCAAAACGGCTTTAACTGACATATAATTACATACACAAGAAATCTGAATGTTGGCGTTTATGCCGCATTCATTTTCATTTGTTGTAACAAATGAAGGAAGTATGTACATAACTTGAAGACTTTAAATAAAATATGCTCTAAGTACCATGGCAAGAAAAAACATTGACGTTTTGTGTAGCATGGGATCTAGATACCATGCTCTATTTTGTGTACAAAGCGCAAACTGCCACGTATAAATAGCGTATGTAAACTGCAACGAAAGTAGTAGCAAATGCACTGATCAGATGGCAGGCAGTATAACACTCATGAAAATATTTCTCAGGACGTATAATGTGTATTCAATTGTGATATCTCCATTACTATAAATAAGAGTCAAGGACAAACATTAAAAGTGGCAGGTATTCATCTGGCCACCCCATGTTTCACGCACGGAGAGCTTTACGTAGGCTACTCCCGTGTATCGAGAGCTAGAAACCTCTACGTGAACTCGGAGAGCAAGAAGTCTCGAAACGTGTTTTACAGGGACGTATTGCAATAGATTTTGGCTCTCCATCCGTTCCAAGACAATTATATATTCCGTGATAACAATGTCGCAAACAGTCATGTAGTTATTTATGCCCTTTCTTGGCACTTTAATGTGTGAATATTGAACCGCGGGTAACACCGCGGGGAGCAGCTAGTTGGATCTATATACGTAAATTAAATTGTTATTCGTTAGTCGTTGAGGATAACCTTAGAACTTCGCTGCAATTTTTAAGATTAAATGTTGGTTTCAAGTGATTTACTGAGTGTAATTAATAATGTGTATTACATAATCATTAAGTGCAGTCAAGTGAAATGCCTCGTTGTTCCTCTTTTGGCGGTAAAAACCGAAGTAAAGATTATTATTTCATGCTTGTTTTCACAAGGAAGGAAAAATTACGCCAGCCGCGGTGACCGAGGGGACTGCGGCGCGCCAGTCAAGCTCAGCACTGCCACTACAGTCGGGGGTTCGAATCCCCGGGCATAGATATTTGTGCCGTCCTTAGTGTTAGCTAGTTCATAAGTAGTTTGTAAGTTTAGGGACTGCAGACCCCCGTAGTTAAGTCCCATAATCTCTACAAACATTTGAACATTGAGGAAATACGGGGACAGTGGGCGGTGAAACTTAACTGAGAAAGCGGGAACCGTAAAGGCGACTTATGGAATCCAACGAATTATTTCTGTCTGTGTGAAGTAAATATTTTCTGCCCCCCCCCCCCTAACAAAAAAAAAAAAAAAGGCAAGGAAGGCACTGATCAGATTCAGTAATAAAACTACTGCCTCCGAAATCCCGCGTTGTGAAGTGGTTACGTATTGAACTAATAATGTGAAGGTCGCGAGTTCGAATACGCTAAGCGGTAATTTTTTTTTAAACATCATTTTCTAGCTGCTTCTAAGTTCAGGGTTCTGCTTTTTGACGTGTTGTGATACAACGTATGTTTTACATGGCTATGGTACCTCTCCCTGTGTATTACTGGCTATTCACAATCCTGTAAAGGGAGGGGGGGGGGGCGGGGACTGTTGACTCATTGTAGATATTGAGTTACCTATTTTGAATCTGTTGCTGCTGTTTCACTAGAGATAGTATTGGTATTTTTCTCTGATACAGTGTCCCTAAAAGTATCTACAGAATGACGTTTTTGGTTCAAATTCAAAAGTTTGTTAAGCTTATGGTACTTAATTGCGGGGTCATCAGTCCCTAAACTTACAAACTGCCTTATACTAAAGACAGCACAAACATCCACGGCCGAGGGGTGATTCGAATCCCCGACGGGGGACGATCTGCCGGCCGCGGTGGCCGAGGAGACTGAGGCGCTCCGGTCACGGTCTGCACGGCCACTACGGTCGGGGGTTCGAATCCCCCCCTCGGGCATGGATATTTGTGCCGTCCTAGTTCGTAAGCAGTTTGTAAGTTTAGGGACTGATGACCCCGTAGTTAAGTCCCATAAGCTTAACAAACATTTGAACATTTGGGGACGATCTCGCGTATCGTTGCATAACGCCTCAATTCGCTCGGCCGCTCCGCCGCGGCGACGTTTTCCTAGTTTAGGAAAAGGTTATAAAATCGACAGTACACTTAAAATGCATGATATCAGGGCGGAAAGCGATAATACTGTAGTAATTTCAGCGATGGATATGCGTACAGAAAATTTTGTAATAGTATTACGTTTTTCGAGATACACAACATGAAATAACCCCTCTTTCTTAATATTTCATTGCCAACTGCCCATATTGCCAGAAAATCGTAAAATATGGTATTGACAATCGACAGTCACACAAGAAGTTTCACGACACTTACTTGCTTACAAATTTATTACGCCTGTATGAATATAGATGAATGGTATTTCTTCAACTACGTGCTGATTAGGATGCAAGAAGATGTGCTTTGGTCTCATAGGTATTGATGCCTTATTTCAATCGTCAAGTTGCTGCACTTCTGCAGGGTCGCTTTGTAAATGCACGCTCTGCGCGCAATCTGGTAAAAACATGGCGGACACCGGCCGGTTGACCACTGTCTCCCTATACTGGCTCTTCACGTATCGCAACAGAGCTTTTCACTTGGTGTTGTATTAGTTACTAGTTGGAGTACTGACCTGGAGAGCACGACGCCGCCCGGCTTGTTGATGAGCTGGTCGTGGTGCAGCACGGACTCGTTCCAGGGCACGTCGAGGAACTGCAGCACGCGCGCCATCCAGAGCCGCGGGTGCAGCACCAGCTGCTCGTACGGCACCATGAGGCAGCGCGCCGCGCCCACCTCGCGGCACTGCCCGTGCATCACCTGCACCGCCGCGTTCCACTTGCCCAGGCACTGCCGGTAGCTCGACAGGTCGAAGCCCGTGATCGTCACCTGCCAAACAGGTATCTGCTATATAAACACGGTGACCAACTTCAACTTTTCACCCTAAATGTCTCTGGAACAAAACTAAATATTGAAAAAACAGTTTCAAGGGCATGAACGTACGGTAGGGGTATATGACAGTATATACACCACGAAAAATTGTAGAACGTAGAAAGATAATATATCCATAATATATCCGCAGACTGAGTGATGCAGCTCTCTACGCCACCCTGTCCTATGCAAGCCTCTTAATCTCCAAATAAGAACGGAAACCTACATTCTTTTGAACCTGATTACTGCATTTGTCCCTCGGTCTCCCTTTACGATTTTTACCGTACACACGTCCTTCCAACACCAAGTAAACGATACCGTGATGTCTCAGAATATGTCCCACCATCCTATCCCTTTTCTTAGGACATACCAGCAATACATTTTCTCCCCTTTTCTGTTAAGAACTTCCTCATTAGTTACGTGATTTACCCACCTAATCATCATTCGTCTGTAATTCCACACTTCAAAAGCTTCAATAATCTTTCCGTCTGAACTCCTGTTCGTCCACATTTCAATCCCATACAATCCCACGCTCCGGACAAGTGCTTTCTGAAAATACTTCCTAACATTTAAATTAATATTGGATGTCAACAAATTTCGATTTTTCAGAAATGCTTTTCTTCTCTTAGTCATTATGCATTTTATATGTACTTCACTTTGGCCATCAAAAGTAATTTTAATACCTAAATAAAAAAAGTGATCTAATACTTTTATTCTCTCATTGCCATATCTGATTCCTACAGAATTGCTTGATTTTCTGACACTTCAATTACCCTTGTTTTACTCTTGTCAGTGTTCATCTCATACCCTCCTTTCAAGATGCTGTCCATTCCATCCACTGCTCTTACAGGTCCTTTGCGGTCTCTGATAGAATTACCATATCATCGGCAAACTGCAAAGGTTTTTCTTTCTTTTTCCTGAACTTTAATTCCTTCTACCAATTTCTCCTTGCATTCCCTCACTTCTTGCTCAATGTAAAGATTGAAGAAAATCGGGAAAAGGCTCCATCGTCTTTTACTCCCTTCCCAACCAATGCGTCCCTTTCATGCCCTTCGACTAATGACTGCTGTCTGCCTTTTGTACAAGTTGAATATCACAATTCGCTCCCTGTATTTTACCACTGCTATCTTCATAATTTGAAAACGTTTATTCCAATCAACACCGTCGAAGGCTTTCTCCAGATATAGAAAATCTGAAAACGGACGTTTGCCTTTCCTTGACCTATTTCTTATGAAATCAATAGCATGAACCATCACAAGATTGGTTGGTTGGTTTGGTGTTTTAGGGGGACAAAACTGCAGAAGTCATCAGTCCCCCATTCTATCAAAGGGCGAGATAAGTGCGGAAATACTGAAAAAGTCGCCCAGAGTTAAAACTGCAACGGGAGGAAAACCCCACTCAATCAATAAAATTTCAACAAATTCGACAAGGGACAACATGGTAGCAGACAACACGAAAGGGGACAACCACATGGAAACAGCAAAAAAGTGTGGGAATGGAACGACAAAGCCAAAGTTCGTTGTTGACCGACCGTGAAATTAAAATAGGAAGGGTCAGCCACAGGGCAACACAAGGAAACCCTCAAGCGGAGGACATACTGACAAGAGAAACGAATACAATGCTCTAAAGCAAAGCTTCATACAGAGTTGTAAAAACCACTGTCGCGAATAAAACCTAAAACAGAGTCAGCCATTATGGCATCGTTACGTAAAACTTCAGATAAAATTACAGGGAAATTAAAAACTCCACCGCTGGGCGGTTATGAGACGGCAGTCCATCAAAATGTGGGTCACCGTCAAGGAAGAGCCACAACGACAACGAGGCGGGTCCTCACCGCGGAGGAGGTGGCCGTGGGTCAACCAAGTGCCAAGTGTGGCCAATGCGGAGCCGCCATAGGACTACCGAGTCCCGGCGAAAGGCCCCCATGGAGGAGTGCCACACAGCCGTGGTCTCCTTTATTGCCCTGAATTTGTTGGGATGGCTCAGGCTACGCCACTCAGCGGCCCAAAGCTCACGTACTCTATGGCGCAACACAGGCTGGAAATCTGAAGCCGGAACGCAAATCTCTAACACAGACCCAAGGACAGCCTGTTTGGCGAGCTTATCGGCTCGTTCATTGTTAGGGATGCCGATGTGACCAGGAGACCATATGAAGGCCACAGAACGTCCTGACTGATCGAGAGCAAAAAGTGTCTCATGGATAGCCTGCACCAAGGAGGAATGTGAGTAACATTGATCCAGAACGCGAAGACTGCTCAGGGAGTCACTGCAGAGAAGATAAGACCCACCTGAGCAGGAGCGCATATGCTCAAGAGCACGGAGAATGGCCACCAACTCGGCTGTGTACACACTGCAGCCATCCGGCAGAGACCGCTGCTCGGCATAATCGCCATGGACATAGGCAAAACCAACACGACCACGAACCAAAGAACCGTCCGTGTAGACTGTGTCGTATCCAGTGTACTCCGCAACAACAGCGAAGAACTGACGGTGGAGTGCCTCTGAAGAATGGAGTCTTTTGGTCTATCGGCCAAGTCCAGCCTAGAGCATGGCCTTGGTACACACCATGGGGGCGTATGCTTAAGGGCCCGAAACCGAGATGGGACTGGGAAAGACTCTAGTTCCAACAGAAGGGACTGGACATGGAAGGCGATCGTGTGACCGGAACGGGGTCGCTGTTGTTGAAGACGGACGACCATGCGACAGAAAATCAAACGTTGATTCGGATGGCCTGGCGAGCTATGGACATTAGCAGCATAGGCCGCGAGCAGTTGCTGGCGGCGGATCCACAGAGGTGGGACCCCGACCTCTTCAAGTAAACTGTCCACGGGACTGGTGCGGAAGGCAACCGTCGCGATGAGAACCCCACAGTGGTGAATGGGATCCAGCAAGTCAATGCCTAGAGGGATGCGGAGCCATAGGTAAGGCATGCAATGTCGAGACGGAACTGCACCATAGCTTGGTATATCCGCAACAGTGTGGACTGATCGGCACCCCAGGTCATTGTTGTTGTTGTTGTTTGTGGTTTATAGGGGACTAAACTACATGGTTATCAGTCCCCTGTTCCTAGCGAAGACAAGATATCCAAGTAGGAAAAGGTAAAATACAGACTCATACCCGGAAGAGCATACTGTGACTATGAACTTATTCCTGTCTTCCTCAGTGTTGAGAGTATCAAGTGGTAAACTAAGCTAAAAGAGCAGGGAACAGTGGCTGGCTGATCACAAACAAATACAAGATGAGGCAGTCACTCTGCCCAGACTAAAAACGGAGGTAACAACAGGGTAAAAGTAAGAAAAACATCATAGTAAAATATGAGTGGTGGGAGCCTGAGATACCAGGCATAAGCCCACCAAAAAATAGAATGATAAAATCCAGCTGCACGTATAAAACCTAATACTCGGTAAGCCATAGAGGCATTGTCAGATAAATTCAAGGCAGGCGCAGTAGGTAGATTAAAAGACTGCTGCAAGGCGGATAAAAACGGACAGTCAGACAGGATGTGGACCACTTCCGCAACGGCAATTCGGTGGGTCCTCTTGACGTAAAAGGTAGCCATGTGTCAACCACGTATGGCCAATACGTAGGCGACACAGGACAAGAGTCCCTACAGGAAGGCCTGAAAGACGACTTCCAGACGGCCGTAGAGGACTTAATTGCTCTGAGCTTGTTGGGAGTGCTCAGTGTTGCCCACTGCGTGTCCCAAGCCTCAAAAACCCTGTGGCGCAAATCCATGCGGATATCCCGTTCTGGGATACCAATATCCAATGGAGGAGCGGTGGTGGCGAGCTTAGCTAGCCGATCGACACGCTCGTTCCCTGGGTTGCCAATGTGGCCAGGGGTCCAGATAAAGTCCACCGCACATCCAGACTTGTCGAGTGAAGCGATGGCGTTTTGGATGGATTGCACCAACGGATGGGAAGAAAAATAGTTGGAAAGGGCTTGGAGGCCACTAAGGGAGTCGCTGCACACGACATACGACTTCCGGGGGCACGTTTTGAGGTGGTCAAGAGCACGAGAAATGGCGATCAGTTCAGCTGTAAAAGTACTACAGCTGGGCGGCAGGGACCGTTGTTCTGCGTGGTCGCCATGAATAAAAGCGTAACTGGCTCTGCCATTTACCAGGGAGCCATCAGTGCACAGGACCTCTGCGTCACGATGAGCAGCAAGAAGTGCCAGAAACTTGCAACGGAGTGTAAGTGGTGAGACTAATGCCTTTGTATCGCAGGACAATTGCAGGTGGAGCTTCAAACGGGGGATGAACCAAGGAGGAAGACGGGATGGGCAGGAAAAAACCTCAGGGAGAGGTAGGGAAAAGTGATTGTATCAAGGACTTGTACAGCTGCAGGAGGGTGGAACGAGCAGCACCCCAAGCAGTATGGCTCAAGCAGCGGAGAATATTAAGATACCGTGAGCTGACGCAGATGTGGCACCCAAGTAAGTCTGTTGTCGAATACCATGCCAAGAAACCGATGAGTCTCTGCGACAACGAGCAATTCACCACCCAGATATAGCTCGGGATCCATGTAACTGCCCGACGGCGACAGAAGTGTATGACGTGGGTTTTCTGCGCTGAAAACTGAAATCCATGGGTGGAGGCCCATGATTCAGCTTTTCGGATGGCTGCGCTCAGCGACGCTAATACTAGCCGAACTAAAATACAGACAAAAGTCATAAGCAAACAAGCTAGAACTGACAGAGGATCCCACAGCCGTTGCAAGACCGTTTA
This sequence comes from Locusta migratoria, assembly GCA_026315105.1. Taxonomy (NCBI): domain Eukaryota; kingdom Metazoa; phylum Arthropoda; class Insecta; order Orthoptera; family Acrididae; genus Locusta; species Locusta migratoria. The sequence goes on from CM048744.1 coordinate 151,202,382, forward strand.
TGGCAATTAAAAACAGAGGGACACTGAGGACGGAGCCCTGTGGGACACCGTTCTCTTGGATGTGTGAGGAACTAAGAGTGGTACCCACCCTAACCCAAAAAGAGCGGTGGGAGAGAAAGTTCCTGATAAAGATCGGAAGTGGGCCCCATAAGCCCCAGCCGTACAATGTAGCCAAGATGTGGTGGCGCCAGGTTGTGTCGTAAGCTTTCTGGAGATTGAAAAACACAGCAACAAGGTGTTCAAGTCGGGTAAAAGCTGTACGTATAGCCGACTCCAACGACACAAGACTGTCAATTGTGGAGCGGCCCTGACGGAAACCCCCTTGTTGTGTTACTAGGAGTCCCCGGTCGTCGAGGATCCACATAAGCTGCCGACTCACCATCCGTTTGTGAGGCTGATCGGACGGTAACTGTCAGCCACCTGTGGGTCAGCGCCAGGTTTTATCACTGGGATGATGGTGCTTTCCCACCATTGGGAGGGAGAAACACCGTCTGCCCAGAGACGGTTAAACAAGGCGAGCAGTTGGTTCTGAGCGTCCACAGAAAAATGCCGAAGAAACTGGCTATGGACACGATCTGGTCCTGGACAAGTATCGGGGCATGCAGAAAGGGCATTTTTAAACTCCCACTCGCTAAAGGGTGCATTGTACGGCTCCTGGCGACGTGTGTGAAACGACAGTGGCTTCCGCTCAACTCGGTCTTTAATGGCGCGAAAGGCTTCACTGTAAGCTTCAGTTGAACTGATGCCTTCATAAAACTGTGCCATATGCTCGGCGACAGCAAGCGGGTCTGAACAAACAGAACCCTGTAAGCGAAGACACGGGATTCCTGCTGGTGGGCGGTACCCAAAAAGTCGTCGAACCTGAGTCCACACCCGAGAAGGTGAGGCACGTTGGTTGGTTGGTTGGTGTTGGGGGTTTAAAGGGGACTAAACTGCGTGGTCATCAGTCCCCTGTTCCCAGCTAAGAGATCACAGGATTTCATGGATGATTAAAATAAGCACCCTGCAACTAGTACAAAAGACGTACAGGAAGACAGTGTTGGTCATATTTGCAACATAAAAAGCGAAAGGGAACCACTGTAGTGATGGAACTAATAATCAACTAAAAATCACAGCAGATGATGTTGGCTGGCTGATCACTAGGATAATAATGGACGAGCCAGCTATTCTGCACATACTCTACAACTGCCAGTCGGAAAAGGGACTGACAAGACAAAATTGAAAACAGATTAAAACTATAAGCGGTGTATGCCTGAAGATCAGGCATACGAACCCACCGTTAAAGCTTGTGATAAAAGCCCGCTGCACAAATAAAACCTAAAACACAGTCAGCCATAGAGGCGTCGTCAGCTAAAATCAAAGAGAGTGCAGGAGGCAGGTTAAAAGATTGCCGCAATGCAGCTAAAACTGGACAGACCAACAAGTTGTGGACTACAGTCAACACAGCGCCACAATGGCATTGTGGAGGTTCCTCTCAGCGTAAGAGGTGGCCGTGCGTTAGCCACGTATGGCCTATACGCAGGAACAGAGAACGACTGAGTCCCTTCGAGAAGGCCTTAGGGAAGTCTTCCAAGCTGCTGTCGTGGGCTTGATTCCGCGGAGCTTATTGGGCATACTCATTGCTGCCCATTCCGAATTCCAGGCCTCTAAGATCTTTCGTTGGAGACCCAAGCGGATATCGCCTTCTGGGGTACCGATATCCAGGCGCTGGCATGTGATGGCCTGCTTGGCCAGCTGATCAGCGCGTTCGTTCCCTGGAATCCCAATGTGGCCAGGGGTCCAGATGAATGCCACAGAACGGCCTGACTTGCATTTGCCCCCACAGGATGTGGTGGGGGGCAACAGAAGAAGGGCCCCCAACCGTCAAGGGGGCAGTTTGATGTTTTCGGCCCACAGGGGCCACAGAAAGTGGCGTGACATGGGAGGCTGGCGTCCCCATAGCGATTGGAGACGACACAATGGCAGCAAACGATGACGACATCCGAACGGGATGAAGACGCTCATACTTTCGTCGGGCCTCTGAGTACGTTAATCTATCCAGGGTTTTGAATTCCATGATTTTTCGTTCCTTATGTAGCACACTACAGGTCGGCGAGCAAGGCGGATGTTGCAGCCCACAATTTACACACACAGGAGGAGGTGTACATGGCGCGTCCAGGTGTGATGGATGCCCACAGTCCCTACATGTGGGGCTGGAAGTGCATCGGGAGGACATATGCCCGAACTTCCAGCACCGAAAGCATCGCATAGGGGGGAGGGATGTACGGTTTTACTTCACACCGGTATATCATTATCTTGACCTTCTCAGGCAGTACATCGCCTTCGAAGGCCAAGATAAATGCACCGGTGGCAACCCTGCGATCTTTCGGTCCCCTGTAGATGCGCCGGACGAAGTGAACTCCTCGCCTCTCTACGTCGGCGCGCAATTCGTAGTCAGTCTATGACAGGAGATCACGGTGGAATATTAAACTCTGGATCATGTTGAGCGTCTTATGCGGCGTGAAACTGACGGCGACGTCTCCCAGCTTGTCGCAAGCAAGTAGAGCCTTTGACTGTGCAGGAGATGCCGCTTGTATTAAGACAGAGCCGCTTCTCATTTTGGAAAATGATGCCACTTCACCAAATCGATTTTCAATAGTGTCAACAAAAAATTGCGGCTTAGTATTTGTAAAGGATTCCCCATCAGCCCGAGTACAGACTAAGTACTGGGGGGAGTAAGGCTCAGATTGGTTAAGGGCCCGACGTTCTTCCCAAGGTGTGGCCAGGGAAGGGAACGATCGGGGGTCATACTGTGCACCATTAAATTCATTTCTTCCTCTCTAAGAGACGGCGGTTATACAATTGAGGTGCGGCAGGTTCCTCAGAGGTTGCTCGCTATCGGCTGTTCAACCTCAACAGCCATGCATCGAGCTCGGGCCCGTAGCCATTTAAAAGCAATCAGGTGATCGATGGTGGGATGTCGCCGGTAGCGCTGAAGTGCCCTACGCCGATCCCGAATGGCTTCAGCGATTTCTTGTGACCACCAAGGCACAGATTTGCGCCGAGGCGACGCTGAGGTGGTTGTAACAGTGGCCTCAGCAGCGGAAACTATGGCAACAGTCACGTGTTGGACTGCCACATCCACATCGGCTGGCAGTTGGGCAGGAATGACAACAGCAGAAGTGTAACGCTGCCAATCAGCCCTATGGAGGGACCATCGAGGTAGTTGTTCCGCCTGTTGAGACTGTGGGAGCGACAAAAAGATAGGAAAATGGTCGCTTCCGCAGAGGTCATCGTGGGCCGTCCATGTGAGGTGTGGAAGAAGGATCGAGCTACAGACCGAGAGATCGATAGCTGTTGTTGTTGTTGTTGTTGATGTTTATAGGGGACCAAACAGCAAGGTCATCAGTCCCCTGTTCCAGGCACTGATGTAACATGTGATAGAACGAAAACACAGAACAAGGATTAAAGAATTCCTGGAATGTAAAAGAAAGACAAACACTACACTTATACACAGAGGACTGCACAAAAGGGTTAAAATGACAATTTCACAGCAGAATGCAATGGCCGGCTGATCACTAAGATAATAACGGATGAGCGAGTCATGCTGTACACACTAAAAAACCACCTCAACCGAAAAGGTAGAGGCTATTAAGTAACTTAAAAACAGTGTAAAAATGAGAGTCTGTGAATCACTCAGAAGCGCCTTCCATTAAATGGAACAGTAGAAACGAGATGCGCGAATAAAATTTGAAACAGTAGTAGCCAAGGAGGCATTGTCACCTAAAACTGATGGCAGCGAATCTGGTAGGCTAAAGGACTGCCGCAAAGCGGCTAAAAACGGACAATGCAACAGTATGTGAACCACAGTCAGCTGGGCGCCACAACGGCAAACTGGTGGGCCCTCTCGACGCAAGAGGTGGCCGTGTGTTAACCACGTATGGCCAATGCGTAGTCGGCAGAGTACAACAGACTCCCTACGAGAGGCTCCCAGGGAGGACCTCCACACTGCCGTAGTAGGCTTAACAGCAAGGAGCTTATTTGGTGCGTTCGATTCAGCCCACTCTGTATTCCAAAGGCTTAAAACTTTCCGATTGAGCACCGCTCGGAGATCCCTCTCCTGGAGACCGATTTCCAGCATAGTTAAGGTAGTAGCCTCCTTCGCCAGTTGGTCAACACGTTCATTTCCTTTTATTCCAATGTGGCCTGGAGTCCAAAGGGAGACCACAGTGCGACCAGATGTATATATGTCTGTATACAGCTTCCTGAATGGACCGTACCAAAGGATGTTTTGGGAAACAATGGTTAAGGGCTTTCAGACCATTCAGGGAGTCAGTACAGATAACCACAGACTCCCCGGGGCAGGCTCTGAGGTGTTCAAGGGCCCGCCAAATGGCGACAAGTTCCGCCGTAAACACAATGCTCCCACAGGGCAATGAACGTTGTTCTATATGCCGGCCATGGGTATAGGCATACCCAACATGGCCATCGACTAGGGAGCCATCGGTGTATATATTTTCAGCGCCATGGTAGGAATCTAGAAGGGCCTGGAACTGTTGACGCAGAGTCGTCGGTGCAAAAGAGGCTTTGGAGTCTCGGGACAAGTCCAACCGAAGCTGGAGGCGAGGAATGACCCAAGGAGGGGTACTAGAACGGTACTGGAAGGTGAGAGGAATAGGAAGGGATCCTAGAGAAGAAAGAAGGGAATGAACACGGACCGCAACCGGGAGGCCCGACAGCGGCCGTCGTCGCAGGGAAGGGAGTGCGTCAGCTGGGAAGAGGAGCCTGCGATTTGGGTGGTGAGGTACGGCATGAATACGGGCAACGTAAGAGGCCATTAGCTGTTGCCTTCTGAATCGCAGGGGGGGAACCCCAGCTTCAGCAAGAAGGCTTGTCACAGGACTGGTACGGAAGGCCCCTGTTGCTAAACGGATGCCACTATGACGGACAGGATCTAAGATCTGCAGTGCAGTTGGAGCTGCCGAATCATACACAAGGCAGCCATAATCCAGGCGTGAGTGGATAAGTGCCTTATATAGGTGCAGTAGAGTGGGGCGAGCAGCTCCCCAACCTGTGTGGCTGAGGCAGCGGAGGATGTTTAGATGTCTCCAGCATTTTCGTTTTAACTGGCGAAGATGCGGTATCCAGGTCAGCCGGGCATCAAAAAGCATGCCTAGAAAGCGGTGTGTCTCCTCAACGCAAAGGGGTTCATCATTCAAATATAGCTCAGGGTCCGGATGAGCTACCCGACGGCGACAAAAGTGCATGATGCGGGTTTTCTGCACCGAAAATTGGAAACCATGTTCAGAGGCCCAAGACTGTGCCTTTCGAATGGCTCCCTGCAGCCGCCGTTCTGTGACGTTAATGCTGCTGGAGCTGAAGTAAACGCAAAAGTCGTCGGCAAACAAGAAGGAAGAGACAGACGTTCCTACTGCCGCAGCTAGTCCGTTAATAGCTATCAAAAATGACGGTACACTTAAAACCGAGCCCTGTGGGACGCCATTCTCTAAAACATGAGCGGAGCTAAGAGAGGTGCCAACCCGAACCTGAAAGGAGCGTAGCAACATGAAGTTCTGTATGAACGTTGGTAGGGGGCCACATAAGCCCCATTCATAAATTATAGAGAGGATGTGATGACGCCAGGTTGTATCATAAGCCTTGCGGAGGTCAAAAAAGACTGCGACAAGGTGCTCTCGGCGATTAAAAGCGGTACCTATGGCTGATTCCAGGGACACGATATTGTCTAGAGTGGAACGGCCCTGACGAAAGCCTCCCTGTTGTGGAGACAGGAGACCTCGATCATCCAGTAGCCACACAAGCCGTCGACTCACCATACGTTCGAGGATCTTACACAGAACGTTGGTGAGACTGATGGGGCGGTAGCTCCCAGCGTCAGACGGATCTGCGCCTGGTTTCATCACTGGGACGATAGTACTTCTCCGCCATTGTGACGGGAAAAGGCCTTCCATCCAGAGACGATTATAAAGGGCGAGTAGCTGCCGTTTAAAGTCCGCTGAGAGGTGACGGACGAACTGGCTGTGAATACGGTCCGGACCAGGAGAGTTATTGGGGGATGCAGCAACAGCAGTCTGGAACTCCCACTCCCTAAATGGAGCATTGTACGCTTCCTGTCGACGTGTGCGGAAGGACAATTGCCTCCGCTCAACTCGCTCTTTGAGGGCGCGAAATTGTGCACTGTAGGCTGTGGTCGCAGAGCAACGTGCAAAGTGCCCTGCCATTAGCTCCGCAATTACCGACGGGTCAGTACAAAGACTGCCATCAATTCGGAGTGACGGGATTCCGCTTGGTGGGTGGTACCCGAAGAGGCTCTGAACCTGCGACCACACTTGAGAAGTGGAGGCGCAGGAGCCTATGGTGGCTACATATTGTTGCCAACAGTCCTGCTTACTCTGTTGGATCAGTCCTGCTTACTCTGTTGGATCAGTCTCCGGGCTTGGGCCCGGAAACGCTTAAAAGCGATTAGATGTTCAATACTGCTTACTCTGTTGGATCTGTCTCCGGGCTTGGGCCCGGAAACGCTTAAAAGCGATTAGATGTTCAATACTGGGGTGGCGCCGGTCGTCGCTCCCGGATAGCGTCAGCTATCTCCTGCGTCCACCAAGGCACTGACTTGCGCCTAAGTGAGCCTGTGGTAGTCGGGATATTCGCTTCAGCAGCGGAAATAATCTCCTCAGTTACTTGCTGTACTGCCATATCGATGTTATCTGGCAATGGAGTAGTAGCCACAGCTGTCGAGGTATAGCCGTGCCAGTCAGCCCTATGGAGGGACCACCGAGGCAGGCGTCCTGCAGGGTGAAATTGTGAGAGCGACAAAAGGAGAGGAAAGTGGTCGCTCCCACAAAGGTCATCATGGACCTTCCAAGATAAATGCTGAAGGAGACTCGGGCTACAAATGGATAGGTCGATGGCGGAGAAAGAGCCATGTGCCACACTGAAGTGTGTGGGTGCCCCACTGTTCAAGATACAAACGTCAAGCTGTGTGAGAAGGTTCTCAAGGTCTCTACCACAGCCCGTGCTCTCAGTTCCACCCCATAGAGGGTGGTGGGCATTAAAATCACCCAAGAGGAGGAACGGTTGTGGTAATTGGGCAACCAATACAGTGAGGTCAGCAGGAGAGATAACAACATCCGGGGGAAGGTATAGGGAACAGATAGTAAATTCCTCTATTGCCCGGAGTCGAACAGCCACAGCCTACAGGGTCGTGGTGAGAGGCACAGCAGCACTGGGGACGGTTGCAAGAACATAAACACAAACTCTGCCAGATATCCTGTCATAGATGGAACGATTTTTGTAATAGCCCCAATACCCACGAAGGGCTGGGGTCCTCTGTGCAGGGAACCAAATTTCCTGCAGGACTATACAAAATGCTGGAAACTTGCACAACAATTGCTGCAATTCGGACAAATGGCGGAAAAAACCGCCACAGTTCCACGGCATGATCAGACTGGCTCCTGGTCGCTGGGACATGTAGATTGGGATGGTACATTGGAGTCTGCAAGATTGTTTGCCGTCGCTGATGGCAGAGGCAGAGCCTCAACGTCCATCGCGTCTGGGGACTCAGCAAAAGCCAAGGCCTCAGGGGACGTGAGAATTTCTATTTCGTCCTCTGAGGCTGACGTTTGTTGTGGTGGTTCAGAAGCCACCTGGTGGTCCGTCTTTTAGGATCTCTTTTTCTTTCGTTCGCGCTTGTCTTTCGGTCTCTCCTGCTGGGAGGGCTTTTCTGCCACATTCTTGGGGACGGAGGATGCCCTCGAGGCCCTGCGACCAGCAGGTAGTGGCTTTTTCAGCCACTCACTGGTATCTGCCGTACCAGCGACAGAGACCTTAGGAGGAAGGGCATCGAGGGAGCCCTTCCTTGCAGGAGGAGCCAGAAACGGTTGTTGGTTCTCTGGCTCAGGGATTGGGACCGTTGTCCCCAGTGGTTTGGTACTCGTTGCTCCCAAAGTAGGGACCTTGGGGGCAACAGAAGAGGACGCGCCCCCTGACATTGAAGGGGCAACTAGTAACTGTTGGGCCTGATGGCCCAGGATGGCAGATGGAACCTGATGTGCCTTTCCCATAGATGTTGCTGTAGCATAGGTAGACTTCATGTTGACAGGGTGAATCTTTTCATATTTGTGCTTGGCCTCGGAACATGAGAGCCTATCCAGGGTCTTGTACTCCATGATCTTTCTCTCTTTTTGGAAAACTGTGCAATGTGGCGAGCAGGGAGAGTAGTGCTGGCCACAGTTAACACAAACTGGAGGCGGGGTACATGGGACGTCTGGATGTGACTCACGTCCGCAATCCCGACAGGTGGGGTTGGCATCGCAACGAGATGACATATGGCCAAACCGCCAGCACTTAAAGCAGCGCATAGGGGGAGGAACGTAGGGTTGGACGTCACACCGGTAAACCATCACCTCGACCTTTTCGGGCAATGAATCACCCTCAAAAGCCAAGATGAAGGCACCAGTGGCGATCCTGCTGTCCTTTGGACCCCTGTATATGCGCCGAACAAACTGCAATCCTCTCCTCTCCAAGTTATTCCGGAGTTCGTCATCGGATTGAAGTAAGAGATCACGATGAAAGATAATACCCTGGACCATGTTCAAACTTTTATGCGGTGTGATGGTAATGGGAAAGTCACCCAGCTTGTCACAGGCAAGTAGTGCCCGTGGCTGGGCTGGGGACGACCTCGTTATCACAATCGACCCGGATCGCATCTTAGATATTCCTTCTACCTCGCCAAACTTGTCTTCAGTGTTCTCCACAAAAAACAGAGGCTTCGTCGACATAAACGATTCGCCATCTGGTCGACTGCACACCAGGTATCGGGGGGCATACGCCTCACCTTGATGACGAGCCCGACGTTCCTCCCATGGCGTAGCCAGGGATGGAAACGATTGGGGGTCATACGATACTGCATTGAAAGAAACTCTTCCACGCTTTGAGACGCCGTTTTCGCGGCCGGCCACGCTTTTGTTTGCTCGCTTCATTCTCGTCCCACGTGCAGCTAGGGAACTGAAGGTCCACCCAGGCAGAGCCCCGCTTGCCTGGGTAAGCCTTGTACAACTGAGGTGCGGCAGGTTCCTCAGAGGTTGCTCGCTAGCGGCTCAACCGCCATGCATCTCCTCGGCACTTAGCACATCTTGAGATTGAGGTTTTTTATAGAGGTTTGTACCGTCCTCGCGACCCGGGCGATTAAGCCAAGATCCCCGGGCTCTGAAACGTACAACATTCCACCGTCGCGCCGAACGATGGTCGTTGAAGCATGCACAGAGCTTACGGTGTAGCGGACTGTTGGCGCGACACAGCCCACAGCTCAGGACCCCGGGTTCGCCAAGCCCGTACTTAGCAAATTAATGCTGAGCCCCTAGGGGGACCCCAGGTCGTATGGCCCAAATGGAGGAGAACATTCAGTTGGTGCCAGCACTTCTGTTTCAGCTGACGAATGTGGTGGAGCCACGTCAGCCCAGAGTCAAAGACGAGCCCTAAAAACCTGCGAGTGTCAACAACCTCTAATAGGTGAACCACCACAAGAGGATCGGCGTTAGTTCCATCGCAATACGGCAATTATATCCCGAGAAACTGACGCGAATTTGACACTCGGAACAAACGAAACGTGCAGATAGCACAAATCTTGAGACTGAAGCGTGAACCTCATGCACTCCGCATTCGTGCGATAGTTCATTTAAAGCGTCAACTTCGCTTCCCAATTTCTCGGGATCTAACTGACTTATTGTATTGAAACGAACACCAGTCTTTGTAAATAAATATTATGGTGGTATCCATTTTAAAAACTTATTACAATTGTGTAACATTTTTAAAATTTATTTTGTTTTGCTTGCCGCAATGAATATCGGTAAGGAAAGGCTGATATGATAAAAAAGTGACCCTTAGGTGACAGTCACAGCCACTATGAGAATTTTTTTTGTTCATCTCCCATATCACACGTTTCGATGTACAATGATATTTTCAGATGCGAGTAATGAACATTAACGGAACATTACTGTGATTGGGGCTTCATTAATTATAAGTATTTAACAGGACAGTTCTTTTACACAGGTTTCTTATAACCAAATAAGGAGATTGTTTCTTCCCTTAAGCTGTTTTAAGCTACTAATAATGTATATAAAAGAACTATCCTTTTAAATACTTGTAATTAATCGAGGCTCAATCACAGTAATAGTCCGTTAGGTATGTGTTACATTTCAAAATGTCTCATAGTACATCGATAAAGTAACAAATTTCCTCATACAGACTGTGACTGTTAACTCAGGGTGACTTATGTCTTTCCGTAAAAAACACCTTGGTATCGAAATTAATGTTTTCTTACCTTTTAGAATGCTTTATGGTATTCACTGTCATATGCCCCTCCCATACGTTCATGCTTGTGAAACTTTTTTTTTTCTTTCAATATTTATTTTTGTTCCACAGATATTTCGAGTGAAAAGTGGAACACTCTATACATAAAGCAATTGCTGTCCATTAGTCTTGGTAAAACTTAGAAATGCTTTGACCAATTTGAATAATTTCGTTTGTTTCGTTCGACTTAGTTTGTAGAAAGAAAATATGGAAAAACAAAGCAACAACTGAGGCGGTAGAGAAATCTCCAAATCAACGCTTTGTCCGATTCCTTAAAGATGGTGAGATTCTCCACTTTAAATAAATAATAAATCACAGTAATATATTCTTGTCGATTCTGTAGGCATCGTCGATGTCAAAAATCAGGCACATCCCATGAACCAACAATAATTCTGGTATATTCAAAACTATAAAAATGTTCATCATTTTTTGAATATAGCAAAATTAATTTCAATGTGTCCTGTGATTTCGGCCAACTATGTCATAGGTGACACCTGATTACCTCACCTTATAACCTTGCCTTCAAGGCAAAGGTCCCACGTTCGAGTCCAGGTTCCGGCACACAATTTTAATCTGCAAGGAAGTTTCAAGTCACCTGTTAACTGGGAAGCGGAAGTCAGGGAGATTGATTTAATTAATTAATTCGTTAATTTGTTTCTTCCCACAACCAACCATCGGGGGAGACCAACATCACCTAGATAGAAGACCGCGGCGCTCTCGTGTGACGTCAGGCAGAGCAGGCCGCGCGCGCCTAGCTGACTGGGTAGCCGCTGGGGCACGGCCCACTATGCCGAAGCAGTCAGCTATGCGCGCGCAACCTACTCTGCTGACGTCACACGAGGGCGTCGCGGCCTTCTCTCTAGGTGGTGGTGGTGGTGGTGGTGGTGGTGGTAACACACGGCACTACAATTTCATGCGTAACACAGACGTTTTTATAGAGCTATTTTATTACTTGGACATTATTTTGTTGATAATTAACACTGTCTGACCAATAATGCTAGCATAATCTTCGCCACAGCACCAAAGACAAGACAGTTCATTGCTGAAATAAAATAAAATGAACCACACTCAAGCTCACACTCACACTCACGTAGAGACGGCAATGTAACAAGACGGACAGATTAATGCATTAGAAGTGGCTACACACCGTACCCATCGGCAAATTGTCGTACTAGAAGCATATTGTTCAACAACAATGCGACTGTGAGGATTGATACACAAAGTAGGTATAAATCAGCTTCTAATATGTTGTTGAGGAACAACACAGGGAATGAAAGGGTTAACATAATCTCGTCAACTCTCCACGGTGACCGCATCCAACAGCTGAGTAACGGGCAGAGCTGCTGGAGCGCGTACCTTCCTGGAGATGATGGAGTGGACGGTGGCGCGTCCGTCGCGCAGCATGAAGATGAACTTGGCGTTGGGGAAGAGCTCGGACAGGTAGGCGGCCGACTTGAGCGTCAGCGGGTCCTTGTTGCAGAGGCGTGGCGCCGGCTCCCCGTGGCGCGCGATCACCTCCAGGCAGAAGGCCGCGATCGCCGAGTCCAGCACCTGCGGGCGTCCCACGACAAGTGAGCACAAGCTGCGGCAGGAAGGGAGCCGACGTCAAAAAATCACATGTTTGTTAAGCTTAAGGGGGTCATCAGTCCCTAAACTTACAAACTACTTATGAACTACCTACAACTAAGGACGGCACAAATATCCATGCCCGAGGGGGGATTCAAACCCCCGATCGCAGCGGCCGTGCAGACCGTGACTGAAGCGCCTCAGTCTTCTCGGCCACCGCGGCCGGCCACCGACGTGAAAATAAGTTATGTAACAACAAGTAAGGAAAATCTGTGCCTGGTTCAAGGCCGACTTGAGAATGACTGGGTATTTCTTTTGGAGGCAGATGCCAGGATTACGGACTATCACCTGCCGCCGGCCGCAGTGGCCGAGGAGTCTGAGGCGCTCCAGTCACGGTCTGCAAGGCCACTACGGTCGGGGGTTCGAATCCCCCCTCGGGTATGGATATTTGTGCCGACCTAGTTCGTAGGTAGTTCATAAGTAGTTTGTAAGTTTAGGGACTGATGACCCCGTAGTTAAGTCCCATAGACTATACAAACATCACCTGCCGACGCATCACATTTTTTGTTGTCGTCTTCAGCCCCGAGACTGATTTCATGTATGTACCTCTCCACCCTACTCTATCCTGAGAAAGTGTCTTCATCTCTTCATAACAACGACCCCTTTTCAGTAGTCTGGGAATATTGACACTGGCGTCACAATAATTTGGCCCACTTTAGGTTACGATAGTAACACTAAAAGTGGGCCTTTGCGATCGTTTTTTGACAGCTTGAAGTTTAAATATAACGGCTTAACCATTCACCTGACTCGAAAATTGAATAACCTAATTTGTAAAGAAGAAATTTCTCTACAACTTTGCTCCGTTATGTTTTCATATCTCGTATCGTTTATGAGATATTTGCAAAAATAACGGCGATTTTGGGATGTAAGTCTGTCTGTCCGTAACGTGTTCCCAGTTTTCAAGACGAACCGTTCAACCGATCAACACCAAATTTTATACACATAATTTTAGGCCTACAGAGACCAGAACCTCCCTTTTTAAAATTTTTCGGACAAAAAATACGGTAGTAACGCCAAAAGAAGCTTTTAATAATTTATTTGTAATTGCAAACGAACCGTTCATCTGACACGAAAATTGAATAACCTAATTGGTAGAGGGGAAAATTCTGTAGAACTTCGATCTATTATGTTTTTTTCATACCTTGCATCGTTGCAGAGATATTTGCAAAAATAACTGCGATTTGACGATTATGTCTGGCTGTAACGTGTTCCCACTTTTTTAGGTCGAACCGTTCTACCGATCGGCACCAAATTTTACAGACATAATTGTTGGCTACCAGAGACCAGAACCTCGCTTTGTCAAATATTTCGGACAAGAAATACGTTAGTAATACAAAAAAAGGCCGTTTGTAATGTAATTTTAATTGCATATAAACCGTTCATCTGACGCTAAAATTGAATAACCGAATTTGTAGAGGAGAACACTCTCTACAGCTTTGTTCCCTTATGCTTTTTCATATCTTATATCGTTTGAGAGATATTTGCAAAAATAACAGAGTTATTGAAAACCAGCGATTCGCATATGTCACGTGACATTCCTCGCCCAGAACTCTCTCTGGCATAAGCCATCTTGCGTTGCGTATTTGATGATTTTCTTATTTTAACTTAGAGGTTGTCATTTCAAAGCAATATTGCACTGAAGAATTAACAGAAACTCGTTCTTCGTACGATAAATGACCATTTAGTGTCTACAAATGCCATATTAGCATCGGTTAACAACGGCCAGGAATAGTATGAGATTAAGTGTTGGCCGTAGCGTAGTGGGCAATGCGTTGGACTGTGACGCTGAAGGTCAGTGGTTCAAAACCTGTCACTACCTAATTTTTTTTCCTAAAAGGGTTTCAGACACTCTTATTAATTAATTTTTTATTGTTTACATTATTATTTTGGTCCCAAATCTTTGCAAAATCTTATAAAACTACAAATCTAAAGTGGGTCGTAATACACGCCAGTGCGATTTTTTTCTTTAATGTCGTTTGTTGTTAATAATATCAGCTTACTAGCTTTCACTCGGTGAATACTAGACACAAGTCGAATCTACATTTGCATTACACCACCTTGACACTTGTGCAGAGAGGTGTACAGTATTCTGCAGTATCCATTTTCAATAAACTGCCACAAGAACTAAAGAATCTTAGCACTAACCCACACGCTTGCAAATCTAAATTGAAGAGTTATCTCATGGCTCACACCTTTTATTCTCTTGAGGAACTCCTAGAAAAGTTAAACAATTAAGCTAATTCATTTTTTCCTTTATTGATTCTTTTCACTTTGTCTTCAGATTGTCGTGTGCATAGGACTACTTAAAAATTTTCTACTACCATTCCTGTGTAAAAATTCATGTACTGACTCGTTCCATGACCATGGAGTCTCACTCCTCAATTGCCCACACACTTCCCTACCAACCCTCAATTCACAATTCCTTGATGTCTAAGAATATGCCCTACCAATCGATCTCTTCTTTTGGTCGCAGGTATTCCACAAATTCATTTGCTCCCCAATTCTAATCAGTACCTCCGCATTAGTTACGCGATCCACCCACCTAATCTTCAGCATTCTTCCGTAGTACCACATTTCAAAAGCCTCTATCCTCTTCCTGTCCGCACTGTTTATCGTGCATGTTTCACTCCCATACAAGGCAACACTACACACAAATGTCTTCACAAAGGACTTCCTTGCGCTTCAATTAATATTCGATGTTAACAAATTTCTCTTTTTCAAAAATGCTTTTCTTCCCGTTGCCATTCTGCATTTTATATCCTCTGTACTGCGACAATCGTACGTTACTTTACTGCCTAAGTAACAAAATTCATCTCCCACCTTTATTGATTCGTTATCTAATTCCTTCAGCATCGCCTGAGCTTCTAAAACTCCTTTCCATTACCCTTGTTTTGCTATTGTTAATGTTCATCTCATATGCTCCTTTCAACACACTGTCCATTCCGTTCAACTGCTTCTCTATGTCCTTTGCTGTCTCTGCCAGAATTACAGTGTCATCAGCAAAACGCAATGCTTTTATTTCTTCACCCTGAACTTTAATTCCTTCTCCAAATTTCTCCTTGCTTTCCTTTATACTGTGCTAAATGTACAAATTGAACAACACTGCAGAAAGTCTACAACCCTATCTTACACCCTTCCCAACCTCTTGCATCCCTTTCGTGCCTTTCAACTCTGGTTCTTGTACAAGTTGTAAATAACATCCCGTTCCCCATGTTTTACTTCTGATGATTTCAGAATTTGAAAGAGTGTACTCCAATCTATAATTTTTGTTGTAGCTGGATATTTTCATGAAATCTGAGTTACCCTCCTGAGGATCCCAAAATGTTGACGAGCATTGACAAAGGAAAACTGTAACACATCAGAGGTCGTACAGAACCATTCAGGCTGTAATTATCTTTGTAGGAGACAGCAAAGGTAGGGAAACAGTCATGAGTTCTTTCATTGAACTACTACTACTACTACTACTACTTTTCTTCATGAGTTGGGCATTCCTTCCGTTCTCGCTACAGAGTTGTCTCCATCATCTCCTGAATCGTCGTCTCTCTCTTCAGCCCTTCGGCATAAAATTCAATGCTGCGTTGGGAAGTTTGGGGTTTTGATTCTTTGTAAATTATCTGTCCTGGTGTGTGTGTGTGTGTGTGTGTGTGTGTGTGTGAAAGGTATCAGCAATTTAAGTGTCAAATCCAGAGGATATTAATGAATTGGCAATTACACTTTTTACGACCCAAATTGAAACATTATAAATGAATTATCTAATCCGTATTCAATTTCGAGCACGGCGACGAGAGATGCTTCTCATTAGCTTTTAAACACGGTGCACATCAAGGGGTTCTGCAACGCTACCAGCAAGCATTATACAAAAGGGGAGCAGGTGGCCATGTAGAATACTGGTGCTTTCATGGCACTCTTTTACACGAGCAGCTCCAGTATGTGAAGACAGTGGGCACCTTACGCGCACGATTTGGAATTCGACAGAGGATTATCCTTCAGAGAAATCGTCATCGTGTCGGATGTAACCATTCAACTAATACGCTACATCTAGCCACGGGATATACGAGTAAGCGACAGATTGGAGGGATTGATTGCACTGACGTCATTGCATCACTGTACGTTACGACTGGTATATTTTGCGCAAGGCAGTGATGGATGGCTCTGCCACAATACAAACTATACACAACAGCGTCGGTCTGTTGAAAAAGAACAGTGTCCGTGTGTACTAATGCTTTCCGATTCTGTCTTCACCACCATGATGGTTGGATTTGAGTCTGGAGCGACTGTGGCGAGAGACTGCTGAACTGTTGCCTGTTGCATCGCCATAATGGTCCCATACCCGGTATTGTAGTATTAGATTAGGTTAGGTTAGATTTCATGCCTACTTTCTCCTTGTAGGCATTGCTAGCACACTAACCAACCATTGTTACAACTCTGACACGTCGGAGGTTGTTGTCCTATGTAGCATTACCATAGGGGTAGGAGGGAAAAGGTATACCTTAAGAGCGGTAATAGAATTAATGTCCTCTTACAATATTTATTTTCACAATTGATGGAACGAGTGTACAGTTTTTTACTTTCTGTATATTCATGTATAGATTAATTCACGATAAAAAAAGTAGCTGTTAATGTATTTTCTTCAAAGAGGTTCAGGTTCAACTCCGCTCGTGGCCACCACTGAACGACATCGTTCACTTGGCACTGAGATAGGAACCAGCTAACACTTCGGAATCAGATAGGCACCAGTGAAGACTTGGCTATCGGATAGGCACTAGGTAAGCCTCTAGCTCAACTATGTATCAGCATTCTGCAGTACAGAACTATGTAAAAGTATTGTATAAATTCTGTGAAATATATATCTCGTTCTAATTTACTCTAGTGTTTCTAGTTTCTGCTGTCCCACTGGCTGCTCACCTCCGCAACTGCACAAGCGTGCATCCTTTATTCCTGTGTCGGTCTCTCTACTCGGCCACCGACACCTACGACGGAGAGACACCAAAGCGACGACGAGGTAGGGACACAAAATAAAGTTTTTCCGTTCTTCAAAATATAAGTGGAGTTTAATTGGAATTGTAGTGTTTCATTCATAATTGAAGAGGAGATAACCCATGTATTTTGAAATGGCCTTAAACTTCGACTTAACGCCTCAGATTTTCTATGTCTGCTGCTCCATCAATAATATAAAGTCAGTAGAAAAGATAAAATGATTTCTTCGAAAACATTAATATATTACTAATGAGTCTTTTACATAACATTTTTAACAAGTAAGCCGGAGCTCAAAAAACCATACAAAAAAAGCTCAACAGTGACTGAACATAGTAACTATAAAAAAATTACATTAATTTATATATGTACAAAAAATCTTGAATATTGTAGGAATTTTAATTAATTATTTACTTATCATTCAATTTACTACCATTATCCTTATTTTAATTAATTATTATTAGTATTTTTTCAAGTATAAACAAATTGTAATTGTTCACATACCATACCTATGGAGCTTGCCAACGGCCACAAGCAAAGGATATTGTGCTACCAGACGTGGCACTAAGTACTGAAACTACCCCTAGCATCCATCGGACTGCGTTGCCGCCTTTGTGTCCCGATCTCTGACTTATCAAAAACGTCTAGTCAGTGACTGCAGAACGAAAGCCCTGTATTCACCACATGTGGCTACACCAGAGGATCACAGAGATGCAGCCTGGTCCACCACACCGGAACAACACACCCTGAGCCTCTGTGACTCAATGCTCCGGCATGTGGCATAACATAACTAACAATGGTGGCGTCACTAATACTGAGTTAATCGTCCTCCTCACTTCACGAGGGTCTGTCTTTACAGTCATGTGTTTCTGGTACGTGTTGTTTCCCCTTTAAATTTGTCAGTGATTACTCCTCCTCGCAACGGGAACACAAAGTACGGTACCAACGGAATCTGATGGGTCGCAGGTGTCTTGTGAGGGAATTTCTCCAGACCATCAAGCTAGAAGGATTTGTTCCAATGGGCCTTGATTTCTAAGAAAATCTTAATCATATTCGCAGCAAATTACCACGCCTAACGTGTCTTGTTGTACATGGGGGTTACCGCTCAGCGAGACAGCGTGGAGTGGCCAGCAAGATGCGAGGCTGCCATGCAGGCGACCTGGGTTCAAGTCCGACATGGGTCAATTACTTTTCACACCTGTCCGATGACTGTGCATAATTATGTATTTTTATAATCATTTTTATGTAAACGTTTGCAGTAAATGGCCAGGATAAAAACATGTAACATTCGATCAATATGTTATGTATCGCGCGACGATTATTTTGAATGATTACGACCAGTGTTTTCCACTATCGTTGAGGAAAACACCTTGCGCCTGTAAAGCGGTAGCATTTATGGTGCTACAATGTTCTGTGTTTTCGGTGCTTCTATGGCAGCTATCACCCAGAATTTTGTACAGGTGTTAGAGATAGTGACGATGGCGACAGTGAGTACATAACACTGCGCAATAAGTAAAATAATCAGTTGCTACTGTGTTATTTGCTATTATCCTGACCGTTTACTCAAGCTGTAACATAGGAGTGGGTGTAAAGGCATATAATTATGCACAATAAAAAAAGAGAAATGAAGAAAAGTGAAAAATAAATGACCCGAAGGGGAAGATTTTTTATTTTCTTTATTTTGTTGTGTTTTTTTTTTAATCGTTTGAATTTTCATTATTTTTGTTTTTCTTCCTTTATACCTTCTTCTTTGCTTTAATATTTTTTAATTTTTTTTTAAATATAAAAAGTAGCAATTACAATTTTTAAAAATTGTTCTGCCACTAGGTATCGAACCCGGGCCTCCTGCATGGAAGCCTAGCACCTTGCCGATTACACCACGCTGTCTCGCTGAGCGGTCACCGCCATGTAAAAGTATACACGGTACGCGTGCTAATTTGCTGCGAATTTCATCTTGATTTTCTTAGAAATCAAGGCCCATTGGAATAAATCCTGTTAGGGTGATGGTCTGGAGGAATTCCCTCACAACATACCTGCGACCCTTCAAAATCCGTTGGTTGTTGTTGTTGTTGTTGTTGTTGTTATGGTCTTCAGTCCGGAGACTGGTTTGATGCAGCTCTCCACCCTACTCTATCCTGAGCAAGCCTTTTCATCTCCTCATAAGAACGGCAACCCACATCCACTTGAATCTGCTTACTATACGCGTCTCTTGGTCTCCCTCTGCGATTTTTACCCCACACACGTCCCTCCAATGCTAAATTTACGATTCCCCGATGTCTAAGAATGTGTCCTACCAAGCGATCCCTTCTTTTAGTCAGGGTATGCCAAAAATTCCTTTCCTCGCCAATTCTGTTCCGTACCTCTTCATTAGTTATGCGGTCTACCCACCTAATCTTCAGCATTCTTCTGTAGCACCACATTTCAAAAGCGTCTATTCTTTTCCTGTCCGCATTGCTTATCGTCCATGTTTCACTCCCGTACAAGGCAACACTCCACACCAATGCCTTCAGAAAAGACTTCCTTAACCTTAAATTAATATTCGATGTTAGCAAATTTCTCTTTTACAAAAATGCTTTTCTTCCCATTGCCATTCTGCATTTTAGGTCTTCTGTACTGCGACCATCGCATGTTATTTTACTACCCAAGTAACAAAACCCATCTACCACCTTCATTGTTTCGTTACCTAATCTAATTCCTTCAGCATCGCCTGATTTCCTAAGACCGCATTCCAGTATTTTTGTTTTGCTCTTGTTAATGTTCATTTTATACGCTCTCTTCAACACGCTGTCCATTCCATCCAACTGCTCTTCCAGGTCCTTTGCTGTCTCTGACAGAATTACAATGTCATCAGCAAAACGCAATGTTTTTATTTCTTCCCCCTGAACTTTAATCTCTATTCAAAATTTTTCCTTGCTTTCCTTCACCGCCTGCTCGATGTACAAATTGAATAACATCGGAGAAAGGCTACAACCCTGTCTTACTCCCTTCCCAACTAATGCTTTCCTTTCATGCCCTTCGAGTCTAATAACTGCGGTCTGGCTTTTGTGCAAGTTGTAAATAAATCTCTTTTCCCTGTATTTTACCGCTGCCGACTTCAGAATTTGAAATAGTGTATTCCAGTCAACATTGTCAAATGCTTTCTCCAAATCTACAAAAGCTAAAAATGTAGGTTTGCCTTTCCTTTATCTTCTAAGATTAGACGTAAAGTGAGTATTGCCTCCCGGGTTCCTACGTTTCTCCTGAATCCAAACTGATCTTCCCCGAGGTCAGCTTCTACCAGCTTTTCCATTCTCCTGTAGATAATTCGTGTTAAAATTTTGCAGCCATGACTTATCAAACTGATGGTTCTGTAATTTTCACACCTATCTGCACCTGATTTCTTTTGAATGGTGATTATTACATTTTTCTTAAAGTCTGAGGGCATTTCGCCTGTCTCATACATCCTACTCACCAGTTCAAATAGTCTTGTCATGGCTGGCTCTCCCAGAGACTTTAGTAGCTCTGAGGGTATGTCATCTACTCCTGGGGCCTTGTTCCGACCTAGGTCTTTCAAGGCTCTGTCAAATTCATCTCTCAGTATAGTACCTCCTACTTCATCTTGATCTACTTCCTCTTCCCTTCCTACAACATCGTCTCTAAGTTCATTTCCTTTGTATAGCTGCTCTATATACTCTCTCCACCTTTCAGCTTTCCCTTCTTTGCTGAGAACTGGTTTCCCATCTGAGTTCTTGATATTCGTGGAGTTGCTTTTCTTGTCCCCAAATGTCTCTTTTATTTTCCTGTAGGCGGTATCTACTTTTCCCCTTGCTATACATTCTTCTACAGATTTGCATTTGGCTTCTAGCCACTCCTGCTTAGCCATTTTGCACTTCCTGTCAATCTCATTTTTTAGTCGTCTGTAGTCCATTTTGCCTGTTTCATTTACTGCATTTTTGTGTTTTCTCCTTTCATCAATTAAATTTAGTATTTCCTGCGATATCCAAGGATTTTTTGTAGGTCGTGCCTTTCTACCTATTTTGTCCTCTGCTGCCTTCACTATTTCATCTCTCAATGCTACCCATTCCTCTTCTACTGTTTTATTTCCCCCTGTACCTGTCAATTGTTGCCTAAATCTCCCTCTGAAATTCTCCAGAACTTCACTTTCCTTCAATTTATCTAAGTCCCATCTCCTTATTTTCCTACCTTTCTGCAGTTTTTTCAGCTTCAGCCTACAGTTCATGACTAACAAGTTATGGTCAGAGTCTATATCTGCCCCTGGGTATGTCCTGCAATTTATAACCTGGTTCCGGTATTTATGTCTTACCATTATAAAATCTATCTGATACCTTCCGGTGTCTCCTGGTCTCTTCCACGTATACAACCTTCTTTTGTGATTCTTAAACCACGTGTTGGTTACGATTAAATCATGTTCCGTGCAAAATTCTACCAGGCGACTTCCTCTTTCATTCCTCCTGCCGAGTCCATATTCACCTACTATCTTCCCTTCCCTTCCTTTTCCTACTACCGAATTCCAGTCCCCCATAACAATTAAGTTTTCCTCTCCCTTAATTGTCTGAATAATTTCCTTTAGCTCCTCATATATTTCTTCGATCTCCTCATCATCGGCAGAGCTAGTTGGCATATAAACCTGTACTACTGTTGTCGGTGTTGGCTTCGTATCTATCTTGACAATGATAATGCGATCACTGTGCTGCTCATAGTAATTTACCCGCATTCCTATTTTCGTATTCATTATCAGTCCTACTCCTGTGATACCCCCCAACTGATTTTGTATTTATAATCCTGTACTCACCTGACCAGAAATCCTGTTCATCCTGCCACCGAACTTCACTAATCCCCACTATATCTAACTTCAACCTATCCATTTCCCGTTTTAAATTTTCTAATTTTCCTACCCGATTAAGGGATCTAACATTCCACGCTCCGATCCGTAGAATGCCAGTATTGTCTTTCCTGATGACAACATCCTCCTGAGTAGTCCCCGTCCGGAGATCCGAATGGGGGACTATTTTACCTCCGGAATATTTTACCCGAGAGGATACCATCATCATATTTCCATACAGTAGAGCTGCATGTCCTGAGGAAAAGTAACGGCTGTAGTTTCCCCTTGCTTTCAGCCGTTCTCAGTAACTGTATGACAAAGCCACATTAGCTGATGTTACAAGGCCAGCTCAGTCAATCATCTAGACTGTTGCCCCTATAACTACTGAAAAGGCTGCTGCCCCTCTTCAGGAACCACACGTTTGTCTGGCCTCTCCAGTGGTTGCACCTACGGTACGGCTATCTGCATCGTTGAGGCACGCAAGCCACCCCACCTCGGCAATGTCTGTGGTTCATGGGGGTGGAATCCGTTGGTACCATATATAATGTTCCAGCCTGACTATTAATTTTTGAAATTAACAAATTCACAGAAGGAAGAGGTTTGAAGTTAGATGCTATGAAAGATCCCAATCAGTAAATTACGGAGAAAAATGAAATGGCAAGCTAATTAAGAGTGTTTTGCAGGCAGAACATTAGAAAAAGAATCGACGAGCAGTTACCTTTAACAATAGATCCATCGGTGGTTGAAATTTGGCTGTAAATGAAATTTTAATATGATAACTACTCGCCGAACAGTGGATGGCAGTTCGTCAATATGAAACTACGACTCGTGTAGCAAACCGTTAAGTAAGATAAGTGACATGATATAAATCGGATAGGAATATTAAATAAGTCAAACACATCGGACTTCTAAAAATTTACAAGAAAATCGACTGCAGATTCTATTGCCGGTAAATGACAATATTATGGAATAAATTTTGAAATAAGAGTGGCAGGCTACACGAAATATCACCATCCAATATTAAACAAAAAACTGTGCCATCCATTGTTGCGGTGATTCAACAAGGCTGAAAAAGACATTATGGGCGGAGGGAGGATGGGGCAAAATTATTAATAAATATTCATAAGTGCGAATTTAAGTGAGAGGTGGGGGTTTATGTATAAATTTAAGATACGCGCACATCACATATATTTATCTGAATGTACATAATAGCGGCCACATAAAAATAATAAAGTACAGCTCCCGTCTGCAAGATGCTATCGCTACGAAGTACAAAGCAAGAGTGTCTTCTTTCTTACAAAAAAATTGAAAGTGTTGTTCCTAAATTTTCTTTCTCTGACTTTCATAGATGATTATTTTAACAAGCCGAAATAATATAAAAATACAAAATGTTCTCTGATAATATCGGGGAAAGGAAAGCGTGTCATTATACATACTTGCTGCTCCCCTTGTCGGTGTTGCATGTCGGATGAGTGGTGTGCTTCGGTAAGCTCGTAATTGAGAACAGACTGGGTGGCTTACCTCTTTCGAGAGGCCGGCCTCCTCCAGGCGGACGCTCTCCTTCTGGGACTTGAGCCAGTGGGAGCGCATCTGCAGGATGCGGGGGATGACGCGCGTCTCCTGGCCGCACCTGCAGCACACAGCACACAACACACCAGCTGAGCGCACTGGTCTCGCAGTTATGTACATTATGCTTTTACACCATCTAGGAACGAGCTGCCAAACTGTTAATCACACTAGCTAACAAAACAGCAAGCATCCACAAAACTCAAAGGAAAAGAAAATTTTAGGCATACAGATGAAAACTGATAACAGTAGAGGCAACTACTGTACTTTATTAAGAAGTCAATACACAATTGCGTACAAATAGAGAATTACAATGACACAAACGTTTGCTGATCAGCAGGAAAAGTCTCGTGTAGGAACTCGTCGTCGTGGGAAGCAGCCGGCCGCGGTGGCCGAGGGGACTGAGGCGCTCCAGTCACGGTCTGCACGGCCACTACGGTCGGGGGTTCGAATCCCCCTCGGGCATGGATATTTGTGCCGTCCTTAGTTCAGAAGTAGTTCATAAGTAGTTTGTAAGTTTAGGGACTGATGACCCCGTAGTTAAGTCCCTTAAGCTTAACAAACATCTGAACTTTTTTTTTTTTTTTTTTTCGTGGGAAGCATTCTGCATAAATTCTTACAGCTGTCCTCGCAACAGTTTTTGCATCGCCGTAAATTAAACAATTCAGCAACAGTATATATCGCTTCCACCCTAGCAGTTCCACAGAAGATGCACCAGCTCCACCAAAGAGACTGCCTACATCACACTTGTGCGTCCTCTCCTGGAGTACTGCTGCCCCTTGTGGGATCCTCACCAGGTGGGACTGACGGAAGATATTGAGAAGGTTCAGAGAAGGGCAGCTCGTTTTGTTTTATCACGTTACGGGGCGGAAAGCGTTACGGAAATATTGCACGAATCGGGGTGGAAATCATTAAAAGAAAGACGTTATTCATTGCGGCGTGATCTGTTTGCGAAGTTTCAATCACCGACCTTTACTTATGAATGTGAAAATATTTTGCTAGCACCCACCTACTTAGGGAGACATGACCATCCCAATAAAATAAGAGAAATCAGATCGAAAACGGAGTGACTTAGGTGTTCTTTCTTCCCGCGCGCTATTAGAGAATGGAACGGTAGAGAAAAGTTATGAAAGTGGTTAATGAACCCTCTGCCAGGCACTTAAATGTGATTTGCAGAGTATCTATGTAGATGTAGAAATAACGTCTGCACAGGTTACTCGACGACTGTCGTCGCTCGGCGTATTACAATGACAGCCAATAAGGCATAGGCGTAACGAAGCGGGGGGGGGGGGGGGCGATGGGTCGTTCGCTCCCCCCCCCCCCAAGTTGACCTTCTTTTAGAATGCTGAGTCTTCAAAACTTTGAGACTTTTGTTTAATTGGCCGTGGGGTAAAAAGAGGTGGCTGGTAATTGTGTCTATTCTGTAATCACTGAAATAACATCTAAGTCTATTTCTCGCGCCATTCACACCCAACTGTTGAACTGTTGCTGGTAGCAGAGTCTTGGAAATAAGGCCTTGATCTAGAGCATGATCCTGTACCTGACGTTTCGTATTCCACTGATGAATACATTTTAAGTTTCCCTAGGGAGCTCACGGTTCTTTTGTGAGTACGTGCGTGGCGAGCACGGGGCCCCAAACCAATGCAACCTTTCCTCCTTCTCTACTCCCTGGGCTGCATTTCCTCTGTCTTCCCCGCCTTTCTTATCCTCACTCCTTACCATCTCCACTGAAGACTGATGACCTGGCCAGTTCTGTCCCCCTGTCCCAAACCACCCACCAATCAACACACCCACCCACCCCACATTTTCAGCGTGACATATTTCTGTAAATAAACAGGTGATATGACTCTGGGGAACCACATTTTGTACGGAAAAATGCGAAGAAAGAGTCCCCAGACTGCGAAGATGAAGTACGTCGTTTTAAATACGAAATCGTACATTCGTTATTTGGCCTAATTAGGAAAAAAACCAACACTCTTATTTTGAAAATTTTATGAAAAATATTAATTCCAAATTGAAGTTTATTCTTGGGGGGGGGGGGGCGGAGTGAAAGGAGGTCAATGTAATATTTGGATGTTCATCTAATTAGAAAACATAATGGAACTTCAGTACAAGAAGTGCACAGAAATCATTACGCGACAGGTATCTTCACAACAGTATTATGACGAACTATAGCACAAAAGTTTTACAATAACAAAATTAGTCAATCTTGCCGAAAGAATCTGAACTAAATTCCTTGTATGATTAAGTCGACCGTTAGGGACAGCCTTAATAAGATACGGTCACCAAGAAAAAAGATAAATATACATCTAATGAAAAAGAACCAACTATTGGGAAAGCCTTCCTTCTGTATAGAAAAATGGTCGCATACGCCAGTTAATACCATTTTCAGAAAACACCGTACTCATAAAATACAGTATTTAAACCGACAAGAGAGGTGCACTTATATTTAAACACAAAGACCACCTCTCACCAGCCGGCCGCGGTGGCCGAGGGGACTGAGGCGCTTCAGTCACGGTCTGCACGGCCACTACGGTTGGGGGTTCGAATCCCCCCCCCCCCCGGGTATAGATATTTGTGCCGTCCTTAGTTGTAGGTAGTTCATAAGCAGTTTGTAAGTTTAGGGACTGATGACCCCGTAGTTAAGTCCCTTAAGCTTAACAAACATTTGAACATTTTCCTCTCACCACCTGACACAGAGTTTATCAATCCTCGCGGCGAAAGAAACATACAAACTACGAAAAGAAGCAGTGACACAGAGACTAAGTCGCATAATAATTATCAAAAATTTCCAGAGTTTCTTCGCTGATCATTTCAGTTTTAAATAGGAAAGTTTAAGTCCTGCAACACGACATATTTCACGTTAGCCAACTGTTTCCTTTTTAAAACTGATGAGTCGTTCTGTAGTCTGATTTTATAAAGAGATTATTAACAGTGTATTTAGACATTGTACTAACCGCAATCGCACGAAGTAGTACCATATGAATCTTCACTATATATAACTATGGACAACAACACTTTATTACAATACAAGCACATTATCATTTAATTAAAGCTCACTGACGTAAGCGCGTACGTGTTTCAATTGAGCGCCGTTCAAAGTAATCAACATCATTACTGCAGAAATTAATCGATGGCATGGAAAACAGGACGATAATGACGTATTACATTGGCACGAACTGAAGCAGATGAAATTTCACTATGCCCACATAAATGGTCTGGAAAACACTTTCAATAAACGTTAATAAACTGGCCAGACTTGTGGAATGTGGCTATGTCAAACAACTGGATTTTGTACTAAAGCTCCGCGAGCGGAATCAAAAGCAGGCGCTTAATATTCGACTATATTTAATGTGCGGCAATATTGGATAACTCACCAGTAAAGCGTTATTCACGTCGGCTATTAAACACGAATGCTCGAAATTTGAGGTTAACTCGGTGGTCATTAACAGGAGAACACCGGTCAAAGGTGGGGAAGTGAAGTGACTGTCCACTCACACGGAATCATCACGGTTGTCGCTTTAAGCGAAATTTAGGTAACTTGCCGGAAATTGTGTGTGTGTGTGTGTGTGTGTGTGTGTGTGTGTGTGTGTGTGTGTGTGTGTGTTTGCGCGCAGATACAGGTTACAGTCCCATCATTTCTACTACTACACCACCTAGTGCACTGTGAAATGTTGCCGCGAGAGACCACGAACACCGACTGCCAGCGTGGCGCAGGGGATAGCTGAAGGTCCCCAGTTCAATCCCGCCCACCGGCAAAAATTTATTTCTTTGTAATTAACAATTCCAGAAGGTTCTACATCTTTTTTATGTTCACTTGTAAATTCTACTTGCTTCTTATGTTAACTGTTCTTCTAATTTCTGGTAAATTCTGTCTGTGTATAAATAGCAGAGCACTCTGCCTTGAGAGGCAGTCAGTGCTGCGTGTATATTGAGTTCGTAATAAACGTGCTTTCAGTATAAGTGCTGTGTTTAGTTGCCTTCGAAGTCAAGCCTGCTATCATTTCAACGCGACAATATTAATGTGCTTTTCCAACTGAGGAAGGTTGCATAATTACTTCGAAATGTGACATTAAGTCACCTTTGAGGTATGCGCACCTTTCTTTTTAAATTGAATCGTTATTAAAAACGCTATTAGGGACGCTGTGAAAATGCAAAGGCCATAGGGGCGATGCGGATGTTATTTATTTACGTGTTTCGAGCTCGTCATCGTCAGTAACTAAACCTGGGGCAAGTTTCATAAATTGTATAAAGCCAAGGCCTTGCTGAACTGTAGTCACAGGGACAGATAAAAATTCAGTTCGCGTTCATAACACATTTTTATTTATTTTTCTGTCCCGGAAATTAACTTATATTTCCCGATTCACGCCAGCGAGCTCGTAATCAATTCTACGAAAGCCTTCAACAAAAATTAAAGCTTTCATTAGTAACACTGTCCACAACGCCTCATTACTCGTACTCGCACACTAAAGTTGTGTGATATGGTCTACGATGATGAATTGCTATTTAGTAAATAATACACTTCCGATTTATTGACCAACAAAAGGCAAAAATCTTTTACATTCAAAGAAAACTTAAAATACTTGTCTTGGGGTAAGCGGATTGTGTAGCAACCTCGTTCAATAATTAATCGGAGACTCCCTGCAGGAATGCAAGCCTGCATCAAACGTGGTATGCTGGTCCCAAGTTGATGTAAATATTGGTGTCATTTATCCCATTCTTCTGCAGAAGTCCCATAGATTCCGTAGTCGGTCAGGACGTGCTCGCACAGCTCTTTTCAGTTTGTCGGAAGCATGCTGTAACGTGTTCACTTGGATTCGGATTCGAGGATGTGCATGCTAGTCCATAGTCCAGAGCTATAATACCAGCACACTGATGAAATCGTTGACGATGCCTGCGCGATGGGAGTTGCCGTCCATAAATTTGAGAATTATTCCCCAAAAAGGTGGTGAAAACATTCTGCGATGAAATTAATCGCGAAACAGTCTAGCTAGATAGTATGGACGTTTAATATTGAGTGACCGCTGTCGATTCTGTTATGGTGTGATCGGCACTCCCATGGCCGAATACGCGCCGGTAACAGGCTAGAATGGAACCGGAAACCTATTAATCAACATCTCTACGATTTAGACTGATTCAGTATAAATTTAATTAATGGTAAGGATCGGTGTATCTTCATTATGTTTTCAAGTAGCCTTGTGCTTGTCCTTGATGGGTAACAATGACGTCGGAATCCCCCGCATTGTACCCACTTAGAACTTCACTGATCTGCCTCCTTGCTCTACTCGATTGACGGAATGCTTCCAAGGTGCAGCACTGCCAGGTTGTCAATGGCAACGATGTACTAGACGTATGCTCGGCACTTGTGATCTACCTGAACAGCGCAGCACGGTGCCTGGGTGTAAGGGCAACGCCTTTCCCAGGCCGTTCAGAATACACATGGCAGTTGAGTAGTCTGTTTCGTATAGTCTGATTTGTTCAAATGTTTGTTAAACTTACGGGACTTAACTGCGGGTTCATTAGTCCCTAAACGTATAAAATACGTATGAACAAACTTATACTGAAGACAACACAAACATCCCTGCCCGAGGGAGGATTCGAACACCCGACGGGAACGGGCCCGCGCATCGGAGCGTAGTGCCTCAATGCACTCTGGCACTCCGCCACGGCGTCTGCTTTGTCACTTAACTCCCAGTAGTCCCCACAAATTCAAAATTTATCATGGTAGTCCTGTGGTCGCCGCAATGTTAGGCGAGAAGTGGTATTATTGTTGTTACGACTAAACAGCTCGGTCATCAGTCCCCTGTTCCCATCGAATAGGTAACTGTCAAACAAAAACAAGCAGAACACTTAGAGCGAAATGCCACAAAATGTACAGAGCGACATTGAAGATGTTACCAGTACATAAAGGAAGGGCACACAGGAGGCGTCCGAGTCACAAACTGAACAAAAACTGGAAAGCATGATAGCTTTGATGGCTGATCACAAAGATAATAAAGGCCAGCCATCTTCCACACATTAAAATCGCAAGATAATCTGCAGGAGTCAGAAAATGACTTAAGAGTGATTGAGTGATGGGGACCTAAGGTGCTATTATAGACCATTAAATAGAATGGTAAAAGCCAGCTGCACGAATAAAATCTAAAACACTGTCATAGAGGCATCGTCTTGAAGAATTTGAGATAGTACATCAGGCAGATTAAAAGATTGTCACAAGGTGGCTAAAAGTGGACAACTGTCAGAAGGGTAATTTCAATTCCTAATAAAGCAATTGCAGACAAATGTGAAAATTACAGATCAGTTTAATAACTCCTAGTTGCAAAATACTAACACGAATTGAAAAACTTGTGAAATCCAACCTTGGGGAAGATCAGTTTGGATTTAGGAGAAATGTAGGAACACGGTAGGCAATTCTCACATTAAGACTTATAAGATGGGAAGGGAGTGAGACAGGGTTTTAGTCTCTCCCCAATATTGTTCAATCTGTACATTGAGCAAGAAGTGAAGGAATGCAAGGAGAAATTTTCAGAGGGAATTAAAGTTCAGGGAGAAGAAATAAAATCTTTGCGATTTGCCGATGACATAGCAATTCTGTCAGTGACCGCATAGGATCTGGAAGAGCAACTGCATGGAATGGACAATGTATTAAAAGGAAGGTACAAGATGAACATTAACAAGAGTAAAACGAAGGTAATGGAATGTTATGTCAGAAAATCAGATGATGCTGAAGGAATTAGATTAGGTAATGAGACAATAAATGTAGTACATTTGGGTAGCAAGATAAATTCTGATGGCCGAAGTAAGGAAGATATAAAATGCAGAATGGATATGGAGAGGAAAGCGTTTCTGACGAAGCGAAAATTGTTGACATCAAATATTAGTTTAAACGTCAGGAAGTCCTTTCTCAAAGCATTTGTCTGGAGTGTAGCATTGTATGGAAGTGAAACGTGAACGACAAGGAGTTTAGACAAAAGATGATAGAAGCTTTGGAAATGTGATGCTACAGACGAATGATGGAAAATTAGATGGTTAGATAACGTAACAAATGGGGTGCTTAACCGAATTGGGGAGGAAAGAAGTTTCTGTCATATCCTGACTAAGAGAAGGGATAGATTGGTTGGACACATTCTGACACATCAAGGAATCGTCAACTTAGCATTAGAGGTTAGTGTGTGGCGTAAAAATCGCAGTGGGAGACCGAGAGACGAATACAGTAAGCAGATTCATAAGGATGTAGGTTGCCGAACGTATTCTGAGATGAAGAGACGTGTACAAGACAGGGTAGCGTGGAGAGCTGCATGAAACCAGTCTGCGGACTGAAGACCACAACAACAATTTTATGTTGTACTCTTATTTCAACAGTGTTAAATAACTTCCCGCTGTCTATTTATGTTTTCCTTTGGCTGAAGTGCGCCACCGAGGCCGCCGACGTTCTGCCGCACCAGGGGCTTAAAAATACAACCAAGAAAAATAAAAGATGTCTGACGAAGGTTTGGAGAAAATGATCCGGAAATGCGAAAAGACGAGTTCCTTTGGTGTTCAACCTGGTAGAGGTAGGAAAGTGAACGATTCGACGTCAGTGGAAGAAGTGGCTACAACAATGCAGCAATCAAGCGTCGTGTGCAAACGTGTAGTGCACGGAGAATGGCCCGAACATTTGACAAACCTGTGAGCAAGGTGTAAGAAATCCTACGAAAAATTCTTTTTAATTCATTCACAGTTACCCATGTGCAGCAATTGCTTAGTGTTGACCTGCCGCAAGAGAGACTTTTGCTTTAGTATTTCTTGCTCGCTTGTAAGTGGAGGATGAATGGAAGAGCGTGTTGACTGAGGAAGTCCACTTCCAAGTGACGGGTATGTAAATGCACAGAATAGTCAAATATGGGCAACAGAAAAAGCCACATACAATTCAACGAGTACCGCTCCATCATGAGTATGTGATTGTGTTGTGCGTGTTTCCGGAATTATTTACCTTATGGTTTTTTTTTCTTCGAAGAGACAGGTGGTTCCTGTCATCGTCATTGGTAATCACTATGAGTGTCTTTTACGCTATTTCAGCTTTCCAACAACGTGGACGTGTGGATGGGATCATTTTTATGGAATATGGCGCACTTCCACACATTTCAAATTAAGTTAAGCAGCTGCTGAAGCGCCGTTTCGAAAATGGTGGGGTTTTCAGCCGCCATTTCCCTAAAGCCTGGCCGTCACGATCAGTTGGCTGTGGGGCTATCCGAAACATAGAAACACTTCGATCATTTGTCGAACATGCAGTTTCACAATTTCAGCTGGTAGCAGATAACGGTAGACAGCACACTGATGTTTTATTTCAGTAATACGAATATTAAAAATTGCATTTGATTTTTATTGATGCTTTATATGCAGCTTTTAGCCTCATAACAATTAAAAACCGATACAGGTGAAGCATTGAATTAAAAATTGTGATGCGGCTGGGAATCGAACCCGGACCTCCATGCTTAGCAGGCAGGCGTGGAGGGAAGTCGTATTTAGACTATTCCTAGGCACCTCAGTCGCTAGTTGTGTGGTGGTCTAGTTGTAAGACGTCTGAATAGTAAGCATGGGATCCGGAATCCCAAATTTCAAGTCAATACTTCACTTTTAACTTTAATGTATTTGACATGTTCGAGACGGAAAGCAGTCTCAGGGTTTGTATATTTCTATTTAGAATGATATTTACTTATAAACCGATTTATATCA
This sequence comes from Locusta migratoria, assembly GCA_026315105.1. Taxonomy (NCBI): domain Eukaryota; kingdom Metazoa; phylum Arthropoda; class Insecta; order Orthoptera; family Acrididae; genus Locusta; species Locusta migratoria. The sequence goes on from CM048744.1 coordinate 151,234,432, forward strand.
TTTCAAACTTTGGTAATGTCAGTGATAACAGCCTGTAAGGCAATAGTAAAGTGTCACTGTAAGCCCACTATCTACTATGCTATATTTTTTCACAACGATTAATCACCATGTTTTTTATCAACTCCACACTGGCATTTAATATATTCGTAGTTTTACTCGTCCTATCAGATATAATACTCAATATCCACAACAGTGGGATTAAGGTTGTTTGTATAATTATCAATTTTGGTGTAATGTAAACCGTTTCAAGACGATGATCACTGTCGTTTTGTCACTAGTAACACGTTATATTGATGTAGATAGAATTTAATGTTGGAAGCTGTGAGAATGTTTAACTGTGCCACATTTTATTTGCTGACGTAAACTTTTCATATAAGCTTATTTTTAAAATTTGTTGATCACTGCACTTTGTAATTTTGTTTACTTAGGCTTAACTAATGTTGTTCTGCCATAGATACTCCACACCCATTAAGAATGACTCCATAATTGTACATTCTACCGGCCGCGGTGGCCGAGGGGACTGAGGCGCTCCAGTCACGGTCTACACGGCCACTACGGTCGGGGGTTCGAAGCCCCCCTCGGGCATGGATATTTGTGCCGTCCCTAGCCTTAGTTAGTTCATAAGTAGTTTGTAAGCTTACGGACTGATGACCCCGTAGTTAAGTCCCGTAAGGTCTACGAACATTTGAACATTTTCCACATTCAATTTCAATGGCATAGCTCGTGATGGTCTTTGACATGTGCAATTAGCATTGTACACTTTTCAGTATTCACAGTCCATTCTCGCATTTTATGTTTGTTTTAACTATGATAATCTAGCACGACATTTGTAATTTTATTCAAAGTGACGCCCGTGGTTTTTAGCCAGATTTATTTTGTTTAATGCTATTGACTAACCGGTTTTAATACCTTGTAAGTATTTACAACGTGAAGTAGTGTGGTAGTTCCACTTTTCTATCCTGTGTGTGCTATTTGCATCTTACTTTTTTATTGTGTACATTATTTTATTTTGTATTTTTGTGTAGTTTATCTATGATGCTGGTCCTGGACTGTGGTGTCGCACAAGTCTAAACTGCGCGCCACCTACTTTCGCCGCGCGTCGCCATGCACGCACGGCGCGGCGTTCTTACGTCAGCCACGAGCGCCCTCTGCTGCTATCCCGCTCGTGGCCACCACTGAACGACATCGTTCACTTGGGACTGACATAGGAACCAGTTAACTCTTCGGAATCAGATAGGCATCAGTGAAGACTTGGCTATCGGTTAGGTACTGGGACTCGTCACTAGACAGGCCTCTAGGTCAACTACGTATCAGCATTCTGCAGTACTGAGCTATGTAAAAGTTAAGTATTACTAAATCTCTAAGAAATAGATATCTCGTTCTAATTTACTCTAGTGTTTCTAGTTTGTGCTGTCCCACTGGCTGGTCACCTCCGTACCTGCACAAGCGTGCATCCTTTATTCTTGTGTCGGTCTTTCTACTCGGCCACCGACACCAACGACGGAAACGAGACACAAAAGTAGCGACGAGGCTGGGACACAAAATGGATGATTTGAAGGATTTTAATAAAACAGCTGATAGTTAGAGAAGTATTTTATTAGATTTCTATCATGATATGTGACATGTCATTGCCGTGGTGGATGGGCTTACCTAACTAACTGGGCAACACCTTTACACCCTTGCACACTGAGTACAATTGCCGAGGGGGGATTCGAACCCCCGACCGTAGTGGCCGTGGAGACCGTGACGGGAGCGCCTCAGTCTCCTCGGCCACCGCGGCCGGCTACAAGTAAGACATTGTTGTGTGACTCTTACATTATGAGTTTACAAAGCCGTCCGTTAATGAAATTTCACATTATTTATTGTACTTCTGCAGACGTTCTCCCCCTTCTGCGATAATAATCCGTGGCAATTTGACGTGATTCTGGGCAGTGGTGTTACTTTTACAGCGGTCTGAAAGTTTAAATTTTTTCATTATGTTTCAACCGTTGCGGTTCGTGTATCGATGTTAGCGACTTCTGTGTTATCTTTGCCTGAGCTCGATGCCTCGTGACAGACGGACGAGAGAGGGTCGTTGGCTTCACGTCAGAGAGTGCGGTTCCAGTGGCTTATGGCGTGTTTCCCGGGGAACGAGGCGGCTTGGTCGTGTTGGTTGTCTTGGGCTGGTCGCGCGCGGGCGAAATTTGGTCGCGTCGTCGGGATCTCTGGAGCCCTGATTTTGAGTGCTGCTAGCTGGAATAACAGGCTTGCATGATAGGAACAGGAAGAGAGGCCAATCTTGTTTGTTGATGTACCGTCACGTTTTCTTCGAGTGCTAGTAACTGAGACCGGGACTGCCGAGTTGTCAGTATGCGGACTGGTTGTGATTTCCATACGTTTGAGAGTGGAAACCGGTTTGGAAGGATAGTGTTGTTGATGAGCTGGTGTGCACGTCTACGTACAATCAACATTTAAACAATCGCAGCTTATTGTTTACGTGCTCACCTAGTCACTGACTAGTGCCTTCCGACTTTCGTTCATTCAGTCTGGGATACATGTGAGTGAAATAGTACTCAGTGCATTGCTAATTTAGTTTTCTTGCAGAAAAGGCATAATTGGGTACGCTTAGGGTGTGTGTGTGTGTGTGTGTGTGTGTGTGTGTGTGTGTGTGTGTTTTTGTCGGCGGTTTAATGGCATTACCATTCTGTGTATGATTGGCTCGAGATACCTGTTACTCCAGTTCGAGGCCATTTGTGTTGTCAGAGCAAGCACTCTTTCGAGCACTTCCTAGGATTTATTGATCTCGTAATTGAATTAACATTTTAAGTTTTTTGTAGTCTATTGTATCACCTGTTGTGTATGTATCTAGCCATGGCATCTTGTTAACATGTTATTAAGGTTACGACCACAGTCGCTGTTACAACAGTTTGTTGTTGTTACCTCCTGTGGCTCTTCCTGACTGTATTTAGTCAGGTGATGTTTAGATTTGTCAGTTATTTTACTGGTTGAATTGGTGATTCTTATATGTTCATGCAGTTAAGATTGGGGCTGTTTAATGGTCAGTTACCCATTTATTTAGTTAAGGTTGTAAATTTTATATGTTCATACTGTTAACCTGAGTCTGTCTCTTCCATATGTGAGCGTGGCTGGCTAGCCGTGGCGGCTGATCGTGCCAGGCGGTGCAGCGCATTGCTCGGTGCCCAGGGCCTAGGTGGCTGATACGAGCGCTCGGGAATCTTGAGGATTTCTTCCTTTCGCCCAGGGCCTAGGTGGCTGATACGAGCGCTCGGGAATCTTAAGTTGAGGATTTCTTCCTTTCGCCCAGGGCCTAGGTGGCTGATACGAGCGCTCGGGAATCTTAAGTTGAGGATTTCTTCCTTTCGCCCAGGGCCTAGGTGGCTGATACGAGCGCTCGGGAATCTTAAGTTGAGGATTTCTTCCTTTCGCCCAGGGCCTAGGTGGCTGATACGAGCGCTCGGGAATCTTAAGTTGAGGATTTCTTCCTTTCGCCCAGGGCCTAGGTGGCTGATACGAGCGCTCGGGAATCTTGAGGATTTCTTCCTTTCGCCCAGGGCCTAGGTGGCTGATACGAGCGCTCGGGAATCTTAAGTTGAGGATTTCTTCCTTTCGCCCAGGGCCTAGGTGGCTGATACGAGCGCTCGGGAATCTTAAGTTGAGGATTTCTTCCTTTCGCCCAGGGCCTAGGTGGCTGATACGAGCGCTCGGGAATCTTAAGTTGAGGATTTCTTCCTTTCGCCCAGGGCCTAGGTGGCTGATACGAGCGCTCGGGAATCTTAAGTTGAGGATTTCTTCCTTTCGCCCAGGGCCTAGGTGGCTGATACGAGCGCTCGGGAATCTTAAGTTGAGGATTTCTTCCTTTCGCCCAGGGCCTAGGTGGCTGATACGAGCGCTCGGGAATCTTAAGTTGAGGATTTCTTCCTTTCGCCCAGGGCCTAGGTGGCTGATACGAGCGCTCGGGAATCTTGAGGAGTTCTTCCTTTCGCCCAGGGCCTAGGTGGCTGATACGAGCGCTCGGGAATCTTAAGTTGAGGATTTCTTCCTTTCGCCCAGGGCCTAGGTGGCTGATACGAGCGCTCGGGAATCTTAAGTTGAGGATTTCTTCCTTTCGCCCAGGGCCTAGGTGGCTGATACGAGCGCTCGGGAATCTTAAGTTGAGGATTTCTTCCTTTCGCCCAGGGCCTAGGTGGCTGATACGAGCGCTCGGGAATCTTAAGTTGAGGATTTCTTCCTTTCGCCTAGGGCCTAGGTGGCTGATACGAGCGCTCGGGAATCTTAAGTTGAGGATTTCTTCCTTTCGCCCAGGGCCTAGGTGGCTGATACGAGCGCTCGGGAATCTTAAGTTGAGGATTTCTTCCTTTCGCCCAGGGCCTAGGTGGCTGATACGAGCGCTCGGGAATCTTGAGGAGTTCTTCCTTTCGCCCAGGGCCTAGGTGGCTGATACGAGCGCTCGGGAATCTTAAGTTGAGGATTTCTTCCTTTCGCCCAGGGCCTAGGTGGCTGATACGAGCGCTCGGGAATCTTGAGGATTTCTTCCTTTCGCCCAGGGCCTAGGTGGCTGATACGAGCGCTCGGGAATCTTAAGTTGAGGATTTCTTCCTTTCGCCCAGGGCCTAGGTGGCTGATACGAGCGCTCGGGAATCTTAAGTTGAGGATTTCTTCCTTTCGCCCAGGGCCTAGGTGGCTGATACGAGCGCTCGGGAATCTTAAGTTGGGGATTTCTTCCTTTCGCCCAGGGCCTAGGTGGCTGATACGAGCGCTCGGGAATCTTAAGTTGAGGATTTCTTCCTTTCGCCCAGGGCCTAGGTGGCTGATACGAGCGCTCGGGAATCTTAAGTTGAGGATTTCTTCCTTTCGCCCAGGTTCCGCCCGGTACCATCAATAACAATTTGCATGTCCTTCTTTTACCTTGCTTGGTAGGCGCCGGTGAGTGTCAGTATACATGGGACTGTAAAATATACATATATATTGTTTGGTAACTCTGCCTCCACCTGGTTTGATTTCATGTTTTATTTCCTATGAATGGTTCAATGTTCACTATGATTAATGTATTTTAATACAGGCCACATTTAATAAGACAGTAATTTATTTTGGGCATGTTTTATTGCAAGCCTTGATGGCCGCATCTCTTGTCCATTTAGGCCACTTGTGCCGCTCAGTCATTGGAATTTATCTGATTTACAGCTTCAAGTTGTAGGGGCCTGCTGCTGTAATTGTTCAATAAATCTTGTTGTGCAAACGGAGAAATGATCCTTGGCCCAGCCTTCCATGATTTCCCAGTAGTGGGTACCATAAACGATAACTTTTGCTATTTTTTATTTATTTAATAATTTTTTTAAATTTAATGTTCTTGCTTTTGAATAAGGTCTGAACTGTTCAGCTGCATTATAGCATATACCAGTTCAATATTCACACAGTTCCGCGTGGGTACAAGTACAATGTGTACGGAGAAGGCTCCCTGTGTCAACTATTCAAATGTTTGTAAATCTATCGGACCAAACTGCGTGGTCAACAGTCCGTAGCTTACAAACTACTTAAACCCAGGTAAACTAACCTACAGACAAACACACACACCCATGCCGCAGGGAGGACTCGAACCTCCATGGCAAGCAACCGCGCGCTCCACAGCTGTTGTTGTTGTTGTTGTTGTTGTTGTTAGGTTGTTTAAGGGGGACAAAACTACAATGGTCATCAGTCCCCCATTCCACCTCTAGGCGGCAAAAGTAAAACCATACACGTGAGAGATATCACGCACAGAGTTTAAAATTGCGATGTGGGAGAGGAGTCCCACCGAGTCCATAAAACATAATCAAGAACAAGACAAAACGAAGAGATGGTCACACAAACACAATTTACAACAAATAAACCGATGGCCGGCCAACACAATTTACAACAAATAAACCGATGGCCGGCGCTCCACAGCGAGATGCTTTAGACCGCTCGGCTACTCCACCGCGGCTCCCTGTGTCAGTGGTTGTTGTTGTTGGGTTTTGTTGTTGTTGTGTGTTTAAAGGGGACTCAACTGCTGGGTTATCAGTCCCCTGTTCCCTGCTAAGATTTAATTTTTAAAAGGTTCCTTTTGTCGCATAGTACACGAAGTCCAGCGTGCTCCTGAAACAGAGAGACAGTCAATGGTAAAATGATGACATATAACAAAGAACAAGTTGAAAAAATAGACAGTAAACTAAAACAAGGCAGCAGAAGCGTGTGGCTGACTGATCACAAAATAATACAGGATGAGCCAGCCACTCTGCACACATTAAAATCCTTAATTGAGAAACAAGTCTTAGACTGTCAAATGACGGCCTATTGTTCTGGAGGGGTGGAAGCCCGACAGGGCGGGCTTATAGGCCCCACCACTAAATAGACCAATAAAAGCCAGTTGCGCGAATAAAACCTAAAACACGATCGACCATAGAGGCATTGTCTGATAAAATCAATGGAAGCTCAGAAGGCAGTGTAAAAGACTGCCTCAAGTCGGCTAAAAGTAAGCAGTCCACCAGAACTTGGACCACAGTCAATAGGGCGCCACAACGGCAAGTTGGTGGGTGCTCTCGTCGTAGAAGGTGGCCGTGCATCAACCACGTATGTCCAATACGCAGTCTGCAGATGACTACTGACTCCCTACGAGAGGCTCGCAGGGAGGATCGCCACACAGCTGTGGTGGGCTTGACTATGCGCAGCTTATTTGGTTCAGTCAAGGCAGCCCATTCCGAGGTCCAAATCCCTAGAACCTTACGGGTCAGTTGCTGCCTGAAGTCCTGGTCTTGGAGACCTATCTTTAAGGGCTGGGATGTGGTGGCCTGCTTGGCCAGGCGATCAACCCGTTCGTTACCCGGAATGCCTACGTGGCCCGGGGTCCAAATGAACACCACCGAACGGCCTGACTCTCCCAGAGTGAAAACGGCGTCCTGAATGGACTGAAACAAATGGTGCTTTGGCATAAACTGGTCTAGGGCGATCAAGGCACTCAGGGAGTCACTACAGGTAACTATAGACTCCCCGGGGCAGGCACGGAAATATTTAAGAGCGCGAGAGATGGCCACCAGCTCAGCTGTGAAAACACTAGTCCCACAGGGTAAGGAACGCTGCTCAACATGATCACCGTGAACATAGGCGTACCCAACACGACCGTCCACAAGGGAGCCATCGGTGTATACTACTACTGCACCACGGAAAGAATCAATGAGTGCCTGGAACTGATGACAAAGGACCATTGGCGAAACTGAGGCTTTTGAGTGACCGGACAAGTCTAACCTAAGCTGTAGGCGAGGTACACACCATGGAGGTGTTTGAGAAAGGTATCGGAATGTGGTAGGGATAGGAAGGGATGCGATTGAAGAAAGAAGGAAACGAACACGAACCGCAATCGGGAAACCCGACCGTGGACGTCGTCGTGGGGAAGGGAGAACGGCAGCGGGGAACAGAAGCCTATGATTTGGGTGGTCGGGTGAGGCATGAATACGGGCGACGTGTGACGCCAGTAGCTGCTGCCGGTGGATTCGGAAGGGGGGGGGGAACCACAGCCTCAGCAAGGAGACTTGTCACGGGACTTGTGCAGAAGGCACCTGTCGCTAAACGTACGCCACTATGGTGTATTGGGTCCAAGACACGCAGTGCAGAAGGGGCTGCAGAATCGTATACCAGGCTACCATAATCTAGACGGGATTGGATAAGAGCCCTATACAGTTGCAGGAGAGATGTACGAGCTGCTCCCCAAGTGGTATGGCTTAGGCAACGAAGGACATTCAGGTGGCACCAACACGTCTTCTGCAGCTGTTGCAGGTGTGGGACCCACGTGAGCTGGGAATCGAACAGCATACCTAAAAAACGGTGCGTCTGAACAACACAAAGCAAATCCTGACCCAAATACAACTCAGGGTCTGGGTGCACTGCCCGACGGCGACAGAAGTGCATGACCCGGGTTTTGGCGGCAGAGAACTGGAATCCATGGGTCGTGGCCCAGGACTGAGCTTTTGTGATGGCCCCCTGCGAACGCCTTTCAGCGACACCCATGCCGTGAGAACTGAAATATAGGCAGAAGTCATCGGCGTAGAGTGAGGAGGATATGGTTGATCCCACTGCCGCAGCAAGTCCGTCGATAGCGATCAGAAAGAGAGGAACACTAAGGACCAAGCCCTGTGGGACTCCATTCTCCTGTATACGGGGTGAGCTAAGAGAGGTACCGACACGAACTCGGAAAGAGCGAAGCGAAAGAAAGTTCTGTATAAAAAGCGGGAGTGAGCCCCGCAAGCCACAACCGTGCAGTGTGGCCAGAATGTGGTGGCGCCAGGTGGTGTCATAGGCCTTCCTGAGGTCAAAAAAGACGGCAACAAGGTGTTCACGTCTGCTGAAAGCCGTGCGGATGGCCGACTCCAGAGTTACCAGGTTATCTACAGTGGAGCGGCCTTGGAGGAAGGCCCCCTGTCGTGGGGACAACAGACCCCGACGTTCTAGTATCCACATGAGCCGCCGACTCACCATACGTTCTAAGAGCTTGCACAGAACATTAGTGATGCAGATCGGACGGTAGCTATCAGCCACCTGTGGGTCAGCACCAGGTTTCATCACGGGGATAACGATGCTTTCCCGCCATTGTGATGGGAAAGCCCCTCTGCCCATAGATGGTTGAACAGGGTGAGAAGGTGGTATTGGGACTCTGCTGAAAGGTGGCGAAGGAACTGGCTGTGTATACGATCCGGTCCCGGGGAAGTATCGGGACATGCAGCAAGGGCAGTTTCGAATTCCCATCGACTGAAAGGGGCATTGTACATTTCTTCACGACGGGTACAGAATGACAGATGCCGTCTTTCGACCCGCGCTTTCAGTGCACGGAAGGTTGCACTGTAAGCCGCAGTTGCGGAGATGCAAGTGTAGTGGTCCGCCAGGTGTTCAGCGATGGCAGTGGGATCTGTGCAGACGGTGCCCCGAATGTTTGTGCTGGAAATTGCTGCTGGTGGTCGGTGACCAAAGAGGTGCCGAACCTGAGACCACACCAGAGACGAGGATGTGCGAGAGCCAATGTTGGCGACATACTGCTCCCAACAGTCCTGCTTACTCTGTCGGATGAGCTGTCGAGATCGGGCCCGGAGCCGTTTAAAGGCGATCAGGTTGTCCATGGTGGGATGACGGCGGTGGCGCTGGAGCGCCCGTCGACGATCCCGGATGGCTTCGGCGATTTCTGGTGTCCACCAGGGCACGGACCTACGCCGGAGGAGCCAGATGTTTTGGGGATAGTTGCCTCAGCGGCTGAGACTATGGAGCTGGTGACCTGGTGAACCGCCATGTTCACATCAGCTGGCAGTGAAACAGGAAACACAGCGGCTGAGGTATAACGTAGCCAATCAGCTCTTCGGAGAGACCATCGAGGCTGGTAGCCGACAGGTTGGAAATGCAGCAGCGACAAGAGGATAGGGAAGTGGTCGCTACCGCAAAGGTCGTCATGGACCTTCCATTGGAGATGCGGGAGCAGGCTCGGACTACAATCAGAAAGATCTATCGCCGAATATGTGCCTCGCGCCACACAGAAGTGTGTGGGGGCACCCGTGTTTAAGAGACAGGCATCTCGCTGTGACAAAAGTGCCTCCACATCTCTACCGCAGCTCGTCTTTTGTGTTCCACCCCACAATGGGTGGTGGGCATTATAATCCCCCAAAAGGAGAAATGGTGGGGGTAATGCAGCGATATCGGCGATAGAGACAGCTTCATCCGGAGGAAGGTAGATGGAGCAGATGGTGAACTCCTGCCTCGCCCGAATTCTAACAGCAACTGCCTCCAGAGCCGTGTGGAGAGGCACAGTAGCACTGGGGACAGTCACGAGAACATGGAGACAGACCCCTCCTGAAACTCTGTCATATGCCACCCGGTTCTTGTAGTATCCCCGATAGCCGCGAAGGGCCGGGGTCCGCTGGGTAGGAAACCACGTTTCCTGCAATGCCAAACAAAGCGCAGGGAAGCGGCACAACAACTGATGCAATTCAGCTAGGTGGTTGAAAAAACCACCGCAGTTCCACTGAAGGATTATGTGGTCGCCGAGCTGAAAGGCCATATTAAAGTTTAGAATTGGGTTCATCCATAGTTACATCTGCTGCCAACTGTTCAGAATCGCCAGTGTCAGCGATCCTGGATGCTGGAGAAACCAGTATTGCGAGAGCCTCGGCAGACGCGAGGATCTCAACCTCATCCTCCGAAGTAGAAGATGAGGGCTTTCTAGCCACCAAAGTCGCCTTCTTCTTGCTTTTTCTCTGTCGTCCCTCTCGCTGGCCCTTTGGTCTAGAGGCCTGGGAGGGCTTCTCACTCGTGGCATCTGGGTTGGACAAAGAGCGAGAAGCCCTTCTACCAGCAGGTCGTGGACCCTTCAGCCGTAGGCTGGGATCCCCACGTTTACTGTTAGAAGCCTCGGAAGGGAGTGTCCCGAGGGACCCCTTCCGAGCGAGAGGAGCCGGAGGAGGCTGTTCCTTCTCCGGCTGGGAGGCGGGGACTGATGTCCCCGATGGAGGGGAGGTATTTGCTCCCACTGGTGGTGTTGTGGGAGCAACTGATGAAGTGGTGCCCCCACCCATCGAGGGGGCAGTAGATCGTTGTTGGCCCATAGGGCCCACGGGCGAAGAGAACACGGATTCAGTTGACCGCAGTAAAGATGGTGCCGCTGTGACTGCGGCAAAAGATGTTGACATCTTTACCGGATGAAGCCGATCGTATTTTTTCCGCGCATCTGAATATGTCAAACGGTCCAGGGTCTTTATCTCCATGATTTTTCTTTCTCGATGTAATACTCCACAGGTCGGCGAGCACGGCGGATGGTGTTGCCCACAATTCACACATACTGGAGGTGGAGTACATGGGGCGCCTGGGTGCGATGGTCGCCCACATTCCCTGCAGTTAGGGCTGGAAGTACAACGGGAGGACATGTGCCCGAACTTCCAGCACCTGAAACACCGCATAGGGGGAGGGTCGTAGGGCTTTACGTCGCACCGGTATACCATCACCTTGACCTTCTCAGGCAGTGTATCGCCTTCGAAGGCCAAGATAAAAGCACCGGTGGCAACCCTCTGATCTTTAGTTCCCCTGTGCACTCGCCGAACGAAGTGAACCCCCCGACGTTCCAAGTATGCTCTCAACTCCTCGTCGATCTGAGAGAGGTGGTCTCTATGGTAGATTAAACCCTGGACCATGTTGAGTGATTTATGAGGCGTGATACTGACTGGAACATCACCCAGCTTGTCGCAGGCAAGTAATGCCCTCGACTGTGCTGGGGACGCCGTCTGTATCAGCACTGCCCCACTGCGCATTTTCGAAAATGATTCTATTTCACCAAACTTGTCTTCCAGATGGTCGACGAAAAACTGCGGCTTAGTGGTCATGAATGTTTCTCCATCTACACGCGCACAAACAAGGTACTGTGGCGATTATGGTTCTGATCTATTCCGGGCCTGTCGTTCCTCCCACGGGGTAGCGAGGGAAGGAAACGCTTTAGGGTCATATGTAGACGCATTGAATTCTGTCTTGCCACGCTTAGAGACGCCGTTTTCGCGACCGGCCACGCTTTTATTTGCTCGTTTCATTGTCGTCCCACGAGCAGCTAGGGAAAAGAGGTCCACCCAAGCAGAGCCCCGCTTGCCTGGGTAAGCCTGGTACAACTGAAGTGCGGCAGTTTCCTCAGAGGTTGATCGCTAACGGCTGTTCAACCTCAACAGCCATGCATCTCCTCGGCACGTAGCACACCTTGAGATTGAGGTTTTTTTTTATAGAGGTTTGTACCGTCCTCGCGACCCGGGCGATTAAGCCAAGATCCCCGGGCTCTGAAACGTACAACGTTCCACCGTCGCGCCGAACGATGGTCGTTGAGGCACGCACAGAGCTTACGGTGTAGCGGACAGTTGGCGCGACACAGCCCACAGCTCAGGACCCCGGGTTCGCCAAGCCCGTACCCAGCAAATTAATGCTGAGCCCCTGAGAGGTGTTGGGTTTTGGAAGGGACTAAACAGAGACGGTTATCAGTCCCTCGTTCCAGTCAAAGAGATAAAACATTTTGTTAAGCAATCCGAAGTAAATGCGTTAACAAGTCAAAGTTTAAAACTTTGAGACTAATATAAAGAAAGGATACGATTAAAAACGAAGAAGGGATAAAACAGCTGAGACAGTACAAGAGTGTTTTTACTGGGTGGTCACAGGGATATAAGGAACACACCCGGCCACTCTGTAACACGTTAAAACCACCTACCTAACAGACTTAAGAAGGTGGAGGACAGAGCAATGACAAATACAAACTTTAAATTGACTTGTAAAGTTCACACTCACGCATAAAATTTAAAACAGAGTCAAGCGTGGAGGTATTGTCAGCTAATGCTAGCTGCAAAGTGTCAGGGAGATGAAAATATCGTCACGCTGTGGCTAAATTGTGGCATTCAATTAAGATGTGGGCGACTGTCAAAGGCGCACCACATCGACACTGACGAGGGTCCTCGCGACGCAGGAGGTGACCATGCGTGAGCCAAGTATGGCCTATACGCAGTCGGCAAAGGACAGAGTCAGTGGCAGGACAGTAACGGTGGCTGACTGTAGCCAGGCAGTAGGCGTTTGTCAGGGTTGGCTGTCGCGTGAGAGAACACTATTACTCGGGGTGTTCTGAGGGGTCCGCATTACAGAGTTACGGCGCTGCGGCAGTCTGCATATACCTCATTCGGGAAGATGGCTCGTCATGTCCGTGTGGCGGCCAGTGGCCACGCAGCCATCCGTCAGCGTGTGAATTATTCACAGTGCAGGGGCCGTGCGCCGTGGTGGCCGAGTAGTAGCGCTGCTGTGCCGGCCGCGGTGGCCGAGGGGACCGAGGCGCGTCAGTCACGGTCTGCACGGCCACTACAGTCGGGGGTTCGAATCCCCCCTCGGGCATGGACATTTGTGCCGTCCTTAGTCTTAGCTAGTTCGTAAGTTTAGGGACCGATGACCCCGTAGTTAAGTCCCATAAGCTATACAAACATTTGATTTTGAGTAGCGCTGCCAGCCACCGCTGTTGCCTTGTCGGGTTTGCCGAATGCAGTGGTCAGAAAGAGAGCGCGCGCAATATTACCTGAGGCGGTTGGGGCGCGGGCGAGAATACTGATGGGTGTTCCCTCACTGAGGTGAAGGTCATATGGCAACATGGCACCTCCGTTCGCATCCACACCACTTGAGCGCTGCAATGTTATGAGCCTGAAGACACTGCATATATAAAGTAGCGACAATCTTCTAAGTGTGGATTGCAGCCATCGCGTCATCACTGTTCAGTTGCAGCCATTCCTGGGCCAACCTAGCCATCTATAAATGTGAATGTCTATTCGGTGTACGTTTATCACATCTGAACCACAACACATAAAAAGCTAAAAATTTGTTCAGTTACTAATGTCTACCCGGGGAAGGGTTTAGGCACGATTTTATGGCGATCGGATAGCTGTTTATATATATATATATATATATATATATATATATATATATATGTATTAATGTGAATGTCTGTTCGGTGTACGCTTATCACGTCCGAAGGACAAGACGCAGAAACTTAAATATTTGTACAGTTACTCATTTATACCTGAGGAATGTGTTTTATAGCGATCTCATAGATATTTAGTAATTTGAAGAATATAACGCGAAATGCGGATTAATAATGACTCTTTGAAAATTATATTTACTCTTTGAAAATGGATTTATTGGTTGCATTGTTGCTTGAGGGACGATGGAGTATATTGGAATGGAAAGTTATCAGTGTATATAAAATTCTACGCGCGCGCGCGTGGGTGTGTGTGTGTGTGTGTGTGTGTGTGCGCCTGTTAATATTTCGCTCTGCAGCGAAAACTATAGAACGCAAACGAATGGTCTGTGTGTAATTGTTGTCCAAAGTCTCCCGTTTTACACTATAGAAGTTTCATGCCGATAGCTATAAGGGGATGCAAGATATGGTGGTTGAAAGTCGTCATATTATAAAAAAAGTTCGGACTGAAGGCCAACGATGACGTTTGCGACTCTATAGTAAGGTGGTTTCATACAGCGAAACGTGATGCCACAGACCATATGTTTGGTCTATGCGTGCTACAATGTCTTCAGCTCTTTCTCTGTAAGGATAAGCATACGAATGAGGAAATATAACAATACATAACAATAGCAGTAAAAAAATTTCTTTTACTACATCTCTTTAAAAAAATCGATTTGACGTTTCGCGCATTACAGCAAGTGTTTGATCTGTAATATTATTACAATCATTATTGTTGAATTTCGTGATTGGAGTCTTCGAAATGAGTGCATTTTTACGTGTGATTTCTTATTTCTTATATATTCTCTGATGACTGTAACATGTTTTTAGAAAAGAGGAGATGGACAGAGAGAGAATGGATAGGAAAAGTACTAACTCAAGGCTGGAATAAATAAATAAATAAATAAATACCCGGGCAACACCGGGTTTTCAGCTAGTTACTTATATTGCAGAAGTCTAGGGTTTATTTCTCTATACGAAGGTTCTGCGTAATAGAAGCTTGTTTTCTATTAACTAAATGTGCCGATATTGTGTGGACACTGTTCAAATTCCCGCTGGGGGGTCGTCCTGAGAGCGCTGCGGCAACTTGCGGCGCTAACGTGACGCCACCTGGTTGTCGCGAGTGCTACCTGCGTTTTGGATAACCTGTCTGTCTGGACTGAGCCTTCGCCGAGTACGTGCCCCTGGAAAACCACCGCAGTAGTAAACACTTGGTCGGTAACGTCACATAGGGGGGGGGGGGGGGGGGGGGGGAGCTAAGTTGGACTGTGTCAACACCGTCTAGATACATGATTGGTTAGTTGGTATGGGTTTTTTTAGGGGGACTAGACTACTATGGCCATCAGTCCCCCATTTCATAGCTAGGCGACACGCGGAAAAACATAACCGTCGATAAATGCGCCTGAGCTGGATTTAAAATAGTGCAGAATAAAAGACCACACTGTCAATCAAATATTGACAGTCAACAAGAGACGATACAAAAGACGACAGACACACAGTAACAGATAGGAGATAAAAATAGGATAAAATGACAGAGCCAATGAATGTCGTTGACTGACAATGGGTATAAAAGGGGAAAAGCCAACCACATCGCTTACACAAGAAAAACTGTAGTCGGAAGACGCGTCAAGTGGAACATAGATAATGATCTGAAAGACCAAGGACTCATAGCAGCTGGTAAATCCCCCCCCCCCCCCCCCCCCCCGCAAGAAGAAATCGTAAAACAATATTAGCCTAGAGGCATCGTCGCCGAGCACCAAAGAGAGAGTGTTCGGGAGGTTAAAAGAATGATGTAGTGAAGCTAAAATGAGACACTGAAGTAGGAAATGGACCACTGTCAATGGGGAACCACATTGACTCATGGGCGGGTCCTCTCGACGGAGGAGGTGACCATGCGTCAGACGGGTGTGACCAATGTGGAGACGGCAGAGGACCACGGAGTCCCTACGGGATCCAAACTGCGAGGACTTCCAGGCAGATGTCGTGTCCTTGACCGTCCGCAGCTTGTTGGGCACGTCCAAGGCAGTCCATTCGGCGTTCCACAGTTCTAGTATTTTATTGCAAAGCAGCGGTCGGAAGTCTGCTTCTGGGAGGCCAATCGCCAGAGGGCGCCTGTTTGGCTAGCTGGTCGACGCTCTCATTGCCCAGAATGCCAAAATGGCGCAGGGCCCAAATGAATGTCACAGAGCGACCAGAGTCATCGAGGGCCGTTATCGACTCCTGGGTGGCCCTAACCAATGTATGGCGGGGGTAACTCTGATCAAGGGCCTGCAAACGGCTCTGTGAGTCGCTACATATCAGGAAGGAGGACCGGGGCAGGTGCGGATGTGTTTAAGGGCGCGGTATATAGCCACCACTTCTGCAGTGAAGATGCTGCTGCCGGGTGGTAAAGAACGTTGCTCTAGATACAAGGCCTCACAACAAGTGCATGTTACGTCACACCGATAAGCTGCCGTCGCTATCTGAGTGGCTAGCCGCTGGGGCACAGCCCACTGCCTCGTAGCGCCATACAGTGAGCTTGCGATGGCTGCCTATCGGTGTGACGTGACAAAAAGGCCTTGTATGTAGGCGGTGTTGACTGTGTACGGACAGTTCTAATGGCGGAAGTTTTCTCGTTGCTGGGGGATGAAGGTGTTCCGCCTTTTCTCAATGAACTATTACCCATACGCAGGCGAAAGCTGTTGTGCTTTTGAACATAAACGGGGTTTCGATACCAATGGAGTGCACGTAGCAGGCCCATGTTGCGAGAAAAACTTGAGATGCTGGTGAAGTGACTTTAATGCCCTTGGCACATAATAGTGGGCAAATTGTCAGACTTATTTCAATCGTTGGGGTTTCCTGATATTGGTTCTTGTATTTTAGTTAAAAGATTGTGAGACTTAATTTGCTACTGTTTTCTGTTACCACTTGTTATGTTACAGTTACTATTAAGAAAGGAGTGCACTTCGTAAAATTTTGAATTAATCTGGGTAAATTTAGTATAACCCTCAAGCCTAGTTGATGTTTTGTCATAAATTGTAATGGAGTGGTTCGTGCCTTACTGTGTCAAAAGGATATGTTAAGTGATTTTACAATTGTCTGAGAGTTGTTTCACAACTATCATTTTAGGAAACTGCTTGTTAAAGGTATATTAATTCGGTTAATTGGTTTAATTTGGTTGGGAGTAATAAAAATGCGTTACTTAAAGAAATACCACAGTCAATCCAACCCAGCCCTTCCACTCACGTGAATCGTAACACTGAAGATCTGAATAAGCTGTTTATGGTATAGAATTCAAGCGCGCACACACGACAGTTTCTTATTTAAACTACTGTGGGGCACTGAGCGATATAGTTCGTATTTCTGTGTCTGAGGAAAACTCTCGTTGTCTCACACCTACCTGATTTTTAATATAATACGTATTTGCAATGATTTTGAACAATGAAAATATTAACTGTGGAACTCTATCGTCATATTCAATAACACCTTATAGAGCCAGTGTTACATTACGAAGTAGTAAAATGTAGGTACTCTATAGTCTCACAATTGTTATAGCGTAATACGTTCCGTTGTTGACACTTAGAGCGAAAGTTGAGCGTGGTTCCGTCCCCGCCGATTGCTTCTATTTTTTCTTCTTTTTCTACTTATCAGATACGTTCTGGTGCAACACATCATGACCAATCACCAATTTAATTGTGAGACAATACATAAAACCTGCGTCTCAGAGACACTTATAACGCCTACCGGTACATAATATGAACTTTTTCCACACTTTTTACTGTTCCTGAAATAACGTCTCAAGTGTCATGCCATTAGTTCTAGCTCATCGTTTAGCGATTCTGCTTATAGTTTGTAAGGAATCATTCTGGTTATCATTATTGCTCCGTATAAGATGGATGTCTTTATCATTTTCTTCGTACCAACGACGAATATGGTAGCACACTGATCCATGCAGGGTACTTTTGTCTTAAGATTACATTCAAATTGAGCAACTGATAAAAAAATAATAAACAGAGAATATTCCTATCGGTGGGACTATGTACTGCAAGCAATATACACTTTAAAATAGCAGGGTAATAAATGGGGATCATGACGGTTATTGTAGATGTTAATAATCAGGAACCCTGTTGCTTTCATTATAACATTTTATACTGATGACACATATTATAAAGCGCAGCACAACTAATGGTCACACTGTAAGGTGGGGTCTCTGAACATTTTACTTGGAGCACAGGGCGTGGGGATAGAAGGGATTTTATTAATTTTCCGATATTTCTCATGCATATCATTCAGTCCAGATTACTGCATAAAATTAACTTCAAATACAGTGAGCAATACCAAGGGGGAATTTTTTTTTCACAGACGATTTACATATATGCATTAATATTGACACACATTGTTAAAAATAGTCAACCTCTTACATATTCACACGTCAACACTTATCACCTAGCCTGTTGCATATTATTTATATCCGACCGCGGAGTCCGAGCGGTCTGCGACGCGCCAGTCATGTTCTGCACGGCCACTACGCTCGGGGATTCGAATCCCCCGACGGGCATGGATATTTGTGCCGTCCTTAAAGTTAGCTAGTTCATAAGTAGTTTGTAAGTTTAGGGACTGATGACCCCGTAGGTTAGTCCCATAACCTCTACAAACATTTGAACATTTTTATTATTTATATTCTGCGTCTGCAAGGCTTTAACAGAACTCGTCTGATTGTCCTTCCTAGAACTTTCAATACAAATATTCACACACAAGCATAACTGAATTTATGTTATAAAATTTTCTTAGATATTGGGCAGTCAGAATAACTCACATTTGTGCCTTCTCTCGTCAACTTTATTGCAAATATTCACACGCAACATTAATTTTAGGATGAGGGTTGGGGCATTGTCTTTTATTAGCAAGGTACCTGAATGTACTCATGTCGAGGAAAAAGCCCAACCAAGAATTGTGAAAATATCACATTCATTTCCAAGAAAATCATCATAATTTCACACATGCTATTTCCTAATCATTTCTGAAGGAAAGAACATAAAATATATTGGAATTTGTGCCAAACCATGAGACTTAATTACTTCCTCACCTCGTATACTCAAAATCGTATCATACAAAGAAAAGAGACTAAATAAACTGATCTCGTCTTCCAAACTTACTCTTCAAGTGAAACATTACCTCTATTTTACTATTCCTATACTGAAAAACTCTGTAGGTGGATGAAAATTAAATGTTGCTTTTATTCGAAGTGAACGCAGGCCAGAAAATATTCCAAGTCCTACTACTTGAAAAATACATGGAATTGAAGCAAAAATGCTGGTTCTGACGCTACTATTACTTCGATGGATCTAAAAGAATCATTATTAGGTACTTCTATTACAATTATCACCACAGTTGGCAATTTTTACAAAATCTGGACGGAGCTCTATCACCATGCGAATTACATCGTTGGGTCATGCTGCGAGAGTTTTTAAAACATAGGCAGAGAACCGCTAACAACAGATCCCGCGCTAGCCAGGCCCTACCAAGGGAGGGGAGGCTCCTACCAACCGTTGGTCGACACATTCGCGACCCTCTAAGTTAACGGGGAATCGCGACCTTCTTATCTTTGACTCATACGTTAGCAAAAATTATGTTGCTATTTCTCACAACTAGTTTCTGACTCGCAGGAAGGCTTCTGCTATTCATTCACACAATCATACTTGTTAGTCTAATGTGGAAAGGCAAATGGATGTGCTCCAAATTTTCGCTCCAACGTAGTTCAGTACTGCTTATTTAATTATTATTATTATTATTATTATTATTATTATTATGACTACTCGTCATTGTAATTAGTGTCTGCAGTATCGGAATGTAACGGTAATTACAGGTACTGACAGTAGCCTCTCAAACTGCACATTGTGTTTACAAGCAATTCCACAAGGGTAATGCAATATACGGAATACCACAAGGTGTGTTTGGGTACGTTTGCTGATGAATCATCTAAACTGTGATCTAAGACACCACACCTCTGTAATACTATCATTAGCAACTGTAGAAAGTGAAGTCATGCCTTGATGTAAAAAATTATTAATGTCAAACAGATGCTTTCCATGAAATTCTATGCAGGTGCCCTGAGTACATAATCGGCTCGGACGACAAAAAATTATTATTATACAGGAGCAAGAGCACGACCACGACCACGACAAATCTCTATAAGACGCATTTGTTGTCTGTCTGTGTGTTCCCTTAATTTTAAACCCGAGCAAAGCCGGGTACTTGCAGCTAGTGCTCAATCTTGAATATTGTAAACATAAAATCAGGAGCCATAACATTAAAAATTATTTGGTGTTTCAATTCATTTTCATTAATTTATTACTAATACATAATTAAACGTTTACATAATCGTAATCTTCACCTTTATTACGAATCTGCATTGGCGTATTTCTCATAAATCTATAGTTTCATAAGGAGTATCATAACTCACTTTATTTAAAGGCAACGACAGATGACCATTAAAATACGTATCACAGTATTTAAGGAAGCTATTGAATATTCATTTTAACAGAAATTTATTATGGTTTCATTCCTGCTAGCAAGAAAATGAAACACTGTGCTTCCGAACTTGCTCCAGCCGACGGATTACAAATTCCGTCGTGATGACTGCGTCTATCTGTATCTATAGCATTCATTGAGACAATAGTGTGCTTCGGTATATATTTTTACCAATACGGTATCATCTGCACTTTCGCTTCCGTCGCAAAGCACATGCAAGCTCCTTTTAATGCTCCGGCCCTGTGCCACGCTGCGGCAGCACGCTGGCTGCATGGCCTAACAGTGACATCCGCCGCTGGCTTTGTGCTACATTCTGTATACAGCCTACTATCTCAGTTCTTTACTGGATGATTTACACTGTTCCAAACTTGTTTTGTTACGTTCAAAATAGAAGATAATTTCGTAACACTTTTCCGGATTACGTCCTTATGGTTGTGATTTGCAGTATTTCAGCTGCACAGTGATATATGCGGCTAGTAATAAAATTACTACATTTGGGAAGACGACGGCCATTTTGATCCTATGATGGCAGATACCACCTGGAGGTAGCAGCCAACAGTTTGTTACATACCTGCCAGGGTGCCCTTCAATAGTTAATGTTTACAGCCATAAGGCCAGTGTGATGTCTAGGTGTGAAGCAGAGAAGCGAAATCCCAAGATGTTTTGATGTACTCGTGATTCCTAAAGCCAACTGAGAGAATTTGAAAAGGATCAAAGCGTGACTTCCTGAGGGCTGGGATGGTCCTTTCGGAGAATTGCCAAACAAGTCGGGACATATTGCGTCAGTTGTACAATGGTGCTGGTTGCAATGAACGTGAATTCTTCACACCCATACATGAAGTTGTGGACTTCCACGCATCTCAGACGTCCCCAAGATTTTAAGGGCAGCAGTGGCAATTGATACAGCTAACACAGTACAAATAAGAGGGTTCTTGAGAGCAGAAGTGTCAACAACAGCTCTTGACAAATAGTCACTACCAATAGGAATACAGGAAGGCACACCTCTGGTTCGTCTTGCACTTACGCCACTGCATAGACGAACACAGTTCGAATGGTGACATCAGACGATAACTTTGAATATGGAATAGTTGGCCCATGGTATACAATCAAAGGAGACGGATCTTTTTTCTTCCAGTCAAGTCTCATTGCAATACAAAGGATATGCAGATTTCACAAATAAATTAGAAACGGCTGCACCACTAGTTTCGGGTACCATCCACTCTCAAATCCACGTTTAGTAACATAATTGGATACATCAGTCATTTCTTCAAAAATTGCAAGACGTAAATATTTGTGCTTAGTTTTGGCGTCAACGATGGTGATATATTTAGAACAAAATGAGGATTTGAGGCCTGCACACATCGTAATATCAATTAAGTATTTGACTGTTATACTTCAAGTATCTGACATGAATTCCAAAAAATCTGTTTTCTTTCAATCAGAACTATTGCATCTTAGCAGACATAAAGAGGTAAGAGGCTTGTACATGAGCTATTAGTGTTTTCCACCAGGCTGTTTGATTAAACACAGTATTAAGTTCCGATTTATGGTAGTACTTGTTCTGTTGGAAAATTTGCTATAACGGAAGAAAGAAACAAGGTGTAGATCGCAATAATAATTTTACAGATGACCGCTTCACACAGATGCGAGTCATTTTTAGAATACACAATAAAGCAGATGTGTTGAAGTGATTTCAGAGAGCAGGAACGGCAAGCATTTGACAGCACTTCATTTCCTGTTCTGTGCTCTTGATAGATCAGCTTGTAATATTACGATCAATAGGAAATGACACACTGCTGTATTTATTTCAAGATTGCTTGGTTTGATTTAGCATTGTTACTGTCATGATTTGAGCTACTGCAATTGTCCATTGTTTTTCCGATATTCTAAAAATGTTAAAAGTTTTTATCTATTCTGTGAGAATCTCTGGTAGACTTATCTATCGAGTGTGATTTTCTGTGTTAGGTATGAATCAGAAGAGTTATTTTTAAAATATATGTGAAAAATAATGAGTAATCATCAATTATGGAAAAAAAGTTTCTGAGGTATGGACTATTCATTTAATTTGTAGTACTGAACGTCAAGCCATTTAAGTGTCTTTGCATAACAAAAATAGGTCACCAGTACTCTGGGAAGTTGTTTAGTTATCGGCGTTCCTGTATTAATCGGCCAATCTTCAGGACAAAAAATTTCGTTCCTCGTCTATGGAAAAAGAAATTACTATCGTTGCGTCCCAACTGTAGTAGCTACATGGAACAAAATCGGGTGACATTTGGTACAGTTTTCGAAGTGTCTGCTGCTGCATCTAATTTTTAACAATTTTGCGGCAAAGTCTAGATATATTCGATGGTCTCCGAGATTCAACGTGATCGGCGTAGAATATTATGTCTCAGTTTTTTCGTTATCAATTGCACTGACATGCGTACGTACTCTATTAAACATTGACAATTTTCGACTGCCACATATGAACAACGGTCTATCAGAATTCTACTAACAAGGAGACCACATGGTTGTCGGATTTTAGAATTTTTTCATACTTACGGTGCGTGAAGTATAGAACTCAAATAACAGTTAGTCAAAGCCATTGAACAGAACTCTCAAAAATTCTCGAGGAAATCGACTCTGAAGTTTTGCAGGTACAGGAATTACCAATAACTAAAATAGTTGTCCCATTCGTTGGTGTAGTTCAGGTGGTAGCATGCTGGCCTGTCAATCATAGAGTTGGTCGTTCAATTCAAGCAAGAACTGATTTATATTTTTATTTTCTTTGTTGTGTTCGAAAACCTACACAATTTTAATATCTAACGATAATTTTTATGAAAAATGCAAGTATTTTTAATTAATCGTAATTTTCTTTTATTTTTTTAATAAAATAATGGTTTTAATAAAACACATACATTGCATTTTTTTACAGTTTCGGCTTCAACACTAGTTGATGACGGTAGTCTTTGATTGTTAAATTTCTGAGAGCTATTTTTTCGTCGTTTTCGAATTCAGATACCTGAAACATAAGGGATCTCTAAGTCCATGTGTTTTATCAGTTTTACGTGTGTGTAGACGAGCTGAACACGTTTTCGTCGCCCAAAACGATGGTTGAGTAGGTTAGCTGCTTCGAAAGCCATTAGTAACTATGGAAAAGACTTTGCAAAAACAGTCTTTTAGCTCTTCACACACTTAAAATTCAAAGATTACCGTCGTGAACTAATGGTGAAGCCGACAATGTAAAAAATGTAACGTATGATACTTTTCATTGAAACCAACATTATTTTATAAAATATAGTGTGGTGTCGCACAAGTACAAAGTGCGCGCCACCTACTTTCGCCGCGCGCCGCCATGCACGCACGGCGCGGCGATCTTACGACGACAGCCACGAGCGCCCTCTGCTGGAACCCCGCTCGTGGCCACCACGGAAAGACACCGGGCACTTCGGACGGAGATATCAACCAGTTAGGACCTTCGTAATCAGATAGGCACCAGTGAAGACTTTGCTATCGTGCAGGCACTAGGCAGGCCTCTAACAACTATGTATCAACATTCTGCAGTACTATGTAAAAGTTAAGTATTGTTACATTCTGTGCAATATATATCTCTTTCTAATTTACTCTAGTGTTTATAGTTTCTGGCTGCTCCCCTCCGTACCTGCACCAGCGTGCTATTTTTGTTCCTGTGTCGGGCTCATTCCACTAGGCCACCGACACCTACGACGAGGCTGGGACCCAAAAGCGGCGACGAAGTTGGGACACAAAATATAGAAAATTAGAAATAACTAAAAATACGTGCATTTTTCATAACAATTACCGTTAGATATTAAAATTGTGTAAGTCTTTGAACACAACAAAAAATAAAGATATAAATCAGTTCCTGCTTGATTCGAACCGACGACTCTGTACTTGGAAAGCCAGCACGCTTACCACCTGAGATACACCAACGGATGGGACAACTATTTTAGTTATTGGTAATTCGTGTACCTGCAAAACGTCAGAGTCGATTTCCTCGAGAATTTTTGAGAGTTCTGTTCAATGGTTTTGACTAACTGTTATTTAAGTTCTACACTTCACGTACCGTAAGTATGAAACAATTGTAAAATCCGACACCCATGTGGTCTGCTGGTAATGTTCTTAGGACAGGAAAAAGTAAAAGCGTCATCAAATTTATTTGTGCCATGAACACAACTTGTAGGCATTAGTTTTGCCTGTGCAGTGTGCTGATGAACATGTGCAGATTTTTTTTTTTTTTTTTTTTTTTTTTTTTTTTTGTCGTTTTATGGCGCACAACTTCTATGGTCATTAGCGCCCAGCCAAGAACATTGATTCGCTATGATCTCAAAAAAATGGTGACTGTCAGAACATCAACAAGAGGCTAAAAACGAAAGATAAAAGACAATTAAAAGGGTTAAATATCCTTGGATAGGAAACATGTGCAGACGTGAGAGGTGAGCGCAGCTTGGCGCAGTACCGACCTGACCTCGGGGTGCGCGTCCAGCATGGCCCTCATGAGCGTGGTGCCCGAGCGCGGCACGCCGCCCACGAAGATGAGCGGCATCTGGCGGTCGTACGGGAACACGCGCTGGTCCGCGCCCACCACGAACCTCTGCAACACGCCCCCGACCACCAGCTGCACCACACACATTCACTGAGTAAAACACACTACTACAACAGCACAACGAAGAGCCCCGAGTCAAAGTTGTCAATCAGAAGAACTTATCTGGCAACTTCACAAACATTTAAATCGCGCAGGTCTAAAGCAGCATGATTTGTAATGTGTTATATTGCACACCCTGTACCGTGTCTTATAACATCCCAATGAAGTGTAGCATACTTGTATCCCCACTCAGTTGTTATTACGAGTTAGAAACCTTGAAATATCTAGACGTGTACAGGGCATTGAAATAAATTCTCTGAAGAAGTTGAAAGTATGTGCTAACCCGAGATTCGAACTTGGATTTACCGCTTCCAGCCAGCGGTCGCCTTAACCATTTAGCCTCTCCACACATTCTTCCCGACCACCGCAAATTCTCAACTTATAGCAGACTGCTATTTCATTTTGCTAGCTGCCTATACCTAATTGCCGCAAGGGATCGAGCGTATTAATACGTAATAACACTTGTTGTTACTGATGTAGCCCCTAGCAGAGGTCACTGTACAGAGAAAGTAGCGTAAACTCATAACAAACCGTTAAAAAGGCAAAGTTTTATTTTCTTAATATATAATTTTCAATGATGTTAGAACGGCCTTATCGAGTTACATGGCAGTTTTCTCTCTAACATGCTTGACTCTGGTCAGTGCATATTTGCTCAGAAAGTTTTTTTAAATTCTGGTTGCCATCTTGTACCATAGATATTTACCCGTAATAGTAGAGAGCGGTTATCAATTAGAAGGTTATCAAAAGTTACTCATGTAAAATTTAGAGTTATTTAGCAATTCTTCTTTAAAAGATTACCGGTGATAAAAGGTATAAACATTGAACCGATAGTTAACGGAATACACTTACACACTGATTAAAGTAAATTATGCTGAGGACATGCTTGAGGGACGACTGGAACCTCAGACGGGGAGCAGCCACGCACATAGCAGCAAGGAGCCTTGCAGCGCGGCCGCGGCGGAATAGTCGTGCGCACTGAGCTGACATGCTGCGGTGTGCGCCGTTGTTCGCCGTCGGGGATTCGAGTCTCCCGTCCGGCTCGATGTATTTGTTGTCCTTATGTTACAAGGAGACGGCACGACCGTGGGGTCGCGGATTTGTCCGAAATATTGTGTGGCCGGCCGCGGTGGCCGAGGGGACTAAGGCGCTTCAGTCACGGTCTGCACGGCCACTACGGTCGGGGGTTCGAATCCCCCCTCGGGCATGGATATTTGTGCCGTCCTAGTTCGTAAGTAGTTCATAGGTAGTTTGTAAGTTTAGGGACTGATAACCCAGTAGTTAAGTCCCATAAACTATACAAACATTTGAACATTTTTTGAAATATTGTGTGGTGAAAGAGAACCCCTAACACCTCATGTGGTTAAAATATCAGGACGCACTACTCGCAAAATCTCGAGAAAAATCGATCCAATGTTTCGTGGGTGCCTTATGAGTATAAAATGTTAGTCCATTGCCGAGCCGCCGTCTGGCCTAGATGGTTAGGGCTCGGACTCCTACGCCAGAGGTAATTCACCACTGCGTCGTTGAATCGTAATTTTGATTGATCACTATCAATGGATTCTTCAGGAATTTGTTGTCGCATTCCAGATGAGCCAGCTACTCCTTCAGTCGACTTGTTTAACCTTACAAGCTTCCTAGGGTTTTACTTGCGGTCGTAGATGTTAATACTGCTTCCTCCCACAAGTCCCCTTAAACCTCCGCATCCTTGCGGATGCTGTTGCGTAGCAGTGTGCGTTTGTACCGCCCTACAGTACGCACGAGGTGCCGTAGTTGCTTTCCAAAACGTTATGGAAAGCATAGAGTTCTGACTAACCTGTTGTCTTCTATAGTTGTGTCCCCAGCGCAGAAGACAGCACACAGGTCGTAGGTTCTTCTACAGCATACAAGTGAAGCTAAAATAAGTTCTGTATGATGGAAGCATAAGAAACGACTCGCAAGATTTTTAATTTTCAGGGATGCCATTTATTAACTAAATAATAAAGAAAATGAGCAACTATTGTTAATGTGATACGGCCTATGCTGTCCATAGCTCATGTTGAGACCTCGACTGTTTTCACATTTACGCAAAAATCTTTACTCATGACCGGCGCGGTCCGGCGCCAGAACAAGGCCTTCGCGCGCCTTCTGCAAAATCGCTGTTCTCTTGTTACAATAAGAGAAGGCACCTTAAACTTTTTAAACTGTCAAAATCTAGCCTGTCCTTGAGAGATATTTATTACAAATTCTTAGATCTGAATAATTAATATTTAGTTTATAATAAACAAAAGTAATTTCAAAAGAAATCACGTGACGTGAAATGCAGCAACCAATGCGAGGAGAGCACCAGTAACATAAGCGGGCTTTCCCACGGAAACCAGCACCTACTGCGCCATATGCTACTGCTCCCCACCCCACATTTCAACATATGCTGCACTGCTGTCGTTCTTCCGCGTTTAAGACACGATGTTAGCAAAGAAACGGCCAGCGGCCAGAAATATGAAATGGCCACAGGCCAGGAATATCACACATCCCCTTCCTTCGGAGATTTCCAAACTTGGAATGTTCTCAAAGACAACAGACAAGTTGGAAATAAGAACCCTCTAAATTTTGAAAAATAGAACCCATTATCTCTCAAGAACTTACGTAATATTGAAACAATTACTTCTAAATCTCCCCATCTAAATCAAAAATGATTACACCAAAAGGTAAAGAAACATCAAAATTATAACCCTGCCTAAATTGAACTTGGGCAGCTATGAATTAGCTAACTTTACAACATAAGAAACTACATGTAAATGCTGATATACACCTAAACATCCTTCTGAAAATACACACACAAAAACTAAAAGTTACAAATTACTTTACACATGCTATGAAAATGCGCAGAAAATATACGATTGACAATAGATAAGTAACACTGAATAATCACAGGAAATACAGCAGGCATAAAGCCTCTCAATATTTGTGATTTGAAATCGGCGCATTGCCTTCCATGTTTACAAAATTTATTGGCACTTGCTATTTGAATATCTGACATTTAGACTTTCGGCTCATGGCCGCTTATAACACGAACTAAATTCTCGGCACATTGCCATCCATCAATTCCACCACAACACACAGTACATAGCCTTACACAAAATTACTAACTTTCGGCGCATTGCCGCCATCAAAACCACACAACTCCGATTGTTGACAAAACAAATCAAACTATTTTTGGCACGAGGCCATTTATCACTTATATCGGCACAATGCCGTCCACCAAGCCTATCAAATGCCTACTCACTTTCGGCTTTGCAATTTTGACACACGCTTTGAGTGCAAATTCTACACTAGGTACTCATGACCATGACTTTATACTTTTAATAAAATTTCTTATAGCCTGCATTGCACTGCATTCACACGCTTGTACATACAAAGGATATACTTAAAGCGGTACGTAACATTTATACATACAAATACATTTAAAAAATCGAATCAATGCAGACATTTTGCGTATTGAATCCAGAATAATACCCATTTTGTTCAGTGTTTGGTAATTACCATCAAGTTTAATTTGCTTTTTGAGGTCCTTGACCTTTCTCATATCTGTTCAATTATCTATTCTTTCACAAGCTTACTTTTTATTATCTTTCGTGAGACGCTTTACGATAAATTAAGTCATATCTGTTTCCTAATTGGGTCACTGACCCTTCATTCATTGGCAATACTCTATATTTTCAACAGATTTTACGTCTATTCCCATATTAAAATTGGCAACACATGCCATGTCTAATATTTAATACCGTACTGTTGGCAAAGAGATGCCACGTTTATATTCACTGTAATAGGCTACAATAGCTTGTCATAATTCTTAATATTTAATGCAAAATGCAGATCACAGAAATCAACAGAAACTATTTGCTGCATAAATGAAAAATATAATTCCGACTGACGGATGGTTGCTTTCATTGACAGCTGACGGTGAAATTCCATTATGTAAGATATACATTTTCCATAGTATATGTTGTTTATCGCTCTGATGTGTTATGATTTCCTTAGGTTTATGTGGAGGCGCAACAGGTCAAAAATATCATATAATTTATACATAGATGTGTATGTGTAAGAGCATAGGACAAATGTATTTCAAAATATGGTGCCATTTCTGCTACTGTGTATTTCTAATTTAATAAATGTAGAGAGGCACACACTGCGTCCCCTACCTATTTTCAATATTTCACAAATTACGACTTCACTGCCGCCTAAAATACCATATATATAATCATAATGAGTCGACTTCCAGGCCGGATCCGCCAGTCACCTGTACCCGACCCTTTCTTACCACCTCACTACTTCTCAATAATGAGCCTATTTCCAGGCCGAATTTATCAGTCACCTGTACTTGACCCTTCTTACTACCTTCTCAATACTTGCTTAAAACTACACATAGCAGATAATACACCTTGTTCCTCATATCACTCATAATAAAACCATGTTCTTACATTGCCTATTCCAACAGCAATTTTCACTGAGTTCACTCACCTGCGCCTCCTCTTCTCAGCGTCATATATTACATTATAATCGTCACCATAAACAATCTTGGAATAAAATTAAATAAAATTCCACCAATAATGAAGTCAGCTATTTTCAATGTTATGTTTCGTTCTGAGAAGATCTGTGTCTGCCACCTAACTTTGTAAAGGTAACTCGTGCTATGCAGATGTTTACTCCTGAGTTACCCATATTTACCATACTCCATTATTGCTACATACATTAAGCCAAATACAGTACGTATTAAGCCTGTAAATCTCGTAGTGTTGCTTACTCATGTCAAATCCTGTTTTTATTTACTCGTCTAAATTAGTGTTTTCGTGCAATCAGGTATTTGGATAGAGAAGAAAGTAAAGACGATAGAAAAGAGTTCAGACTGAATAGTAAGAGGAAGAACTAACAGCTAGAAAGGAAAGGAAGTAAGCTGCTAGTTGACTAGGGTACCTGGTAGGCGTCAGTTACCTGGCAAAGCAAAGAGCGCTATTGCCCCCTGAGGTACATGTACCTATTTTGTGTATGAAGGCAGATGTTGATATTTTCAGACCAAAAGGCAACACTCTGAACTGACAACACCTTCTTCCATATGTAAAAGCAGTGTATTTGCAACAATTTTCCTTTACAAGGGTTTGCCAGAAGCTAGAAGTTAAGTCTGTGCTTGTTAATATCTTGACTTCATGAAACTTCTGAACAAGTTCCTCAATTATTATGGGCCTGACTTTAAATTTGTACTTTTAGTCTTTCATGCGGGCTTCAGTGTGTATATTATTTTGTGTGCTTTCAGACCAATACTGCTTGAGAAATGCAGTGACAAATTCCTGATATGTTTTACAGATGTTTATAGCTCCTGTTCCCCACGAAATTGCACATTCAAACCTACACACAACGATTTTCATCTTTTGTTGTTCTGTCATGTTATTAGGAATAACACCATCGAACTGCCTCATGAAAGCAACATGATGTACACTACCTGTCTTTGAAAAATTGTGAAATTTGTTTGAATAAGTATTATTTGCAACATCAACTGTGTTACTTATACCTTCCTTACGTTCTTGTTCCACCCACGCTTCAAGTTTTCTCTCAAGTTCATTTTTATTGGTGCTAATATTTTCTACTAAATCACCTGAATCGGGCAGCTCATTCAGTTTCTGCTCGATCTCTGTTAATTTACTGTGAGGTGCATTTGCATTACTTGTACATGATGTGCCTACCTGTGACACTTTATTGTCAATTAATTCTACGTTTCTGTTCATTTTTTCCATGTCTGATTGCTGTGACAGATATCCATCTTTACATGTTATAAAGTTAGCCTGTTCCTTTCTCAAACACTCTACGTTATTTGTAACAGTATACAGCGTGTCAATATTAACCAGTAATCTTTCGTTAGTTTTGCTTACTTCAGAGTCCACCTTGTGCACAACCTCATTTTTACAAATTTCCAAATCTAATTGTTTAAAACACTTATCTGTTTTTTCTTCATTAACAATTACCCCGTTTTCTAATCCCTGGAATTTATTATTTACACTAGCCATAGTATTTCTTCTATCACACGGTCTAATATTTCAATGTTGTGGTCAAGTTTTTCTGCTAACTTATTTATGCTTTGTTTTTGTTCTTCTTTGTTTTGATCAAATTTTGCATTAATATCGTTTGCCAACTTATTTATGCTCTGATTTTGTTCTTCATACTTAGCAAGTATGTTTTGATTTAATTTAGCTATCATGACGCTAAGCATTGACATACTATTATTGTCAATGCCAGCTTCCTTCTCCCCACTACTTTCTACTGGAAACATATCAGCTGAAGCTGTGCTATGGCTTCTGTCATTTGATACCTCCATCTGCTTCTCTGTTATGCAGGCGCCAGACACATTTTCTCTGACAGCTGCATCCAGATTTACCACGTCAGTATGGTTAGGAGCGACAGATTGTGTATCTCTCTGCACATCACTTACAACATTTTCAACAGTACTTTGTTCTACATTATGTGTGCTATTAATCTGATTAACCTCTATATCCTGGATAGTATTAGATTGTAATTCACTCATATTCGCTACAAAATATGGACTGATATTGTCACCCTGCATCTGAGGTTGTTGACCTGAACGATCATTGCCTCTATTTTGAACACATTCTCCGTCCCTACTTCTGAGATAATACCCGTTATCTCCCTGTTTTTCCATCTCTAATTTTCGTTTTTTACGCTAGTGTTAAGTTTCAAAATTTTACTAACAAATATACACAATTAATTGTAATTTACAGGAGTTGGCACTTAATCCCGTTTTTCCTCGCGTGGCGATGTGCAGTTGTTGCGACGTGAAGGCTGGTGGTTGTAGCTCCGCTAATAGATGGAGTCGTCGTCTGCCACTGCTGGCGATGTTTACGGCCGTTCCTTTCTGGCGCCGCACCCCCCCCCCCCCCTTCTGTCTGCTATGGCGCTGAGCGTGGCTGTTCCGTCGACGTGACCCGTGAAGTGTTGCGACGCCGCCGTTCTGTAGCTCGTCGACTCTTGAAGTTACGTAATCCAATGGACCGCGAACTCAACACTTGCACTTCCTTCAATATATTCATGGAATCACTTTTTCACTCGCGTATTTCAAATGGCTAACGGTCACATTATTTGTAAAATTCTTGATTAACAGTTCGCGAATCACTACCACCTTTTATCGCCTCACTGTATCTGTTTATTTCGTTCCGAAATGTTGTTCCCCGCAAGGGATGCCATGTACAAGCTTCCTAGGGTTTTATTTGCGGACGGAGAAGTTAATACTGCTTCCTCCCACAAGTCCCCAAAAACCTCCACATCCTTGCGGATGCTGTTGCGTAGCAGTGTGCGTTTGTACGGCCCTACAGTACGCACGAGGTGCTGTAGTTGCTGTCCAAGACTTTATGGACAGCATACAGTTCTGACTAACCTGGTGTCTTCTATAGTTGTGTCCCCAGCGCAGAAGACAGCACACAGGTCGTTGGTTCTTCTACAGCATACAAGTGAGGCTATAATAAGTTCAATATGATGGAAGCATAAGAAACGACTCGCGAGATTTTTAATTATCAGGGATGCCATTTATTAACTAAATAATAAAAAAATGAGCAACTATTGTTAATATGATACGGCCTATGCTGCCCATAGCTCATGTTGAGACCTAGACTGTTTTCACATTTACGCATAAATCTTTACTCCTGACAGGCTCGGTCTGGCGCGTATGGTGGTCAGCTCGAGACAAACTGCGGCGCGTTGCGACAGGGCACCTGCCGCTCTATTTCGCGCCAAAACAGGGCCTTCGCGCGCCTTCTGCAAAATCGCTCTTCTCTTGTTACAATAAGAGAAGGCACCATAAACTTTTTAAACTGTCAAAATCTAGCCTGTCCTTGAGAGATATTTATTACAAATTCTCAGTTCTGAATAATTAATATTTAGTTTATAATAAACAAAAGTAATTTCAAAAGAAATCACATGACGTGAAATGCAGCAGCCAATGCGAGGAGAGCACCAGTAACATAGGCGGGCTTTCCCACGGGAACCAGCACCTACTGCGCCATATGCTACTGCTCCCCACCCCACATTTCAACATATGCTGCACTGCTGTCGTTCTTCCGCGTTTAAGACACGATGTTAGCAAAGAAACGGTCAGCGCCCAGAAATATGAAGTGGCCATAGGCCAGGAATATCACAACCTTGGAACCGAATAACACCTTGAAATTTGCAACAGGCACGTCTCTTTACGACGAAATCGAAAAACAAACTGCCGTTTACTTCTCACTGCTGGCGCACAGCCGTATGCGCAGATGACCGTTATAATCCCAAGGGACCCTTACAAAGCCCCTCTAAACATTAAACCCCTATAAAACGAAATAGAACAAAGAGCACGAATATTTTTCAGTGATTGAAAAACTTTACGTTCTTGAGCTGAAATAATGTTTTAAAAATAATGTAGGTTTGAGAAAGTTTCTGACTAATCGATGGAATAACGGAAGAAAATGAAACAGACGAAGAAAAAACGAGCCGGAAGAGGAATCGAACCCGAATCCTCTGGCGTAAAAGTCAGAGCCCTAACCATATAGACCAGACGGCGGCTCAGCAATGGACTAACATTTTATACTCATAAGGCACCTAAGAAACTTCGGATCGATTTTTCTCCGGATTTTCCGAGTAGTGCGTCCTAATATTTTAATCACTTGAGGTGTTAGGGGTCCTGTTTCACCACAAAAAATTTCCTACAAATCCCCGACCTCACGGTCGTGCCGTCTCTTTATTACTTTAAGCAGATTCTAAGCTAGGGACCAATAACTAGCAATTAATTCACATGCATTTACACACATTTAAACACTTCCCTTAGAGCGCACGACCACTCCCATGCAGCTGATTTGTGTTCAGTTTCTGATGGGCTGTCCGCTGCGTCTTACTACAGAATCTGAGTTCCCCTTGTTATGTTGTAGAGTGAACAACTGACCTTGGTGGGCACCATGAGCGGGCGGTCGTCCCTGGTGCAGCCGTAGAGCAGCCAGAGCAGCGAGCAGAGCGCGCCGGCGCACACCAGCGCCCTGCCCGACCAGCCGCGCACCATGCCCCACCTGCAACATGCAACACGTGCACCAGCTGCCGGTCGATGCTCCAGCAACAGGTGGCGCTGCCAGGCCCACAGCTGCTCGCCTCGTGGACTCTTGCCAGCGCAGTTCTGGCTCAGAGGGCACGAGAAGCAGCAGATAAAATTCCTCAAACATTTTCCCTAAGTGGCGCATAAGGAAAACTCTTACCAAAGATACAGCCGACGTCAAAACTAGTTCGGGAACAAAAAATTAATCTAGCAAGTACATCTCAGTAACACTAATACACTGAAATAAACATGGAAACGAGCTTTCGGAAACAGTTTCCCTTCATCAGGCAAGGCAGAGAAGGAAAGACAAAGGGGATAAAAGGGAAAGTGGTTCTGGGGGTACTCAGGCTGTGAGGTAAAGACTCAATCAGAGGTGATGGAACAAGTCTGTTTTTGTCTGTTTGGTCTTAGTGCCGGTAGTACTGTATTAACCAGTCACTCTGTCTCTTTTGAACATTTTTTTCACATGGATGGATAGGATGTTATGGGCGCACGACAACTAGGTCTTTAGCTCCCGTACAACGTAAGTAGGCGATACATGTGATCTGAATGAAATGAACACAAATAGGGAACAGAAAGGGAAGTAACCAAACTAGCCAAACAATGAGGAGACCGAATCAAAGACCCAACCAAACATGGCAAGGTAGTAATAAATAGTGATCGTCCAAAGATTACAGTCATAGACGTTCTGAAAATGGCACGCAAGAGGAGTGGTGGGTGAGCCATTCGTTAACGTCCTAAAACCTCCAACCAAAAAGCTTAGACCAGAGTCCAGAAAGTTCATAGAAATTGCAATGTTTCGTCACATTCGCCTCATCATCAGCTAAAAGAGAGCAGGGCACCACAAAGAACCTCCGCTGCCCTAGCAGCAGGGTAGGAAATACATTCAAGTAACCCCTCAGGGGCTCAGCATTAATTTGCTGAGTACGGGCATGGCGAACCCGGGATCCTGAGCCGTGGGCTGTGTCGTGCCAACAGTCCACTACACCGTGCTCTGTGCGTGCTTCAACGAACATCGTTCGGCGCGACGGTGGAATGTTGTATGTTTCAGAGTCCGGGGATCTTGGCTTAATCGGCTGGGTAGCAAGGATGGTACAAACCTCTATAAAAATCCCTCAATCTCAAGGTGTGCTATGTGCCGAGGAGATGCATGGCAGTTGAGGTTGAACAGCCGCTAGCGAGCAACCTCTGAGGAACCTGCCGCACCTCAGTTGTATAAGGCTTACCCAGGCAAGTGGGGCTCTATCTGGGTGGACCTTTGCCGGCCGCGGTGGCCGAGGAGACTGAGGCGCTCCAGTCACGGTCTGCGCGGCCACTACGGTCGGGGGTTCGAATCCCCCCTCGGGCATGGATATTTGTGCCGTCCTTAGTATTAGCTGGGTCATAAGTAGTTTGTAAGTTTAGGGACTGATGACCCCGTAGTTAAGTCCCATAAGCTTAACAAACATTTAAACTTTTTTTTTTTGGGCGGACCTTTAGATCCCTAGCTGCTCGTGGGAACAAAATGAAACGAACAAAAGATAACGTTGGTGGACGTATAACCGCCGTCTCGAAGTGTGGGAAGTTTAATGCCACTTCTTATGACCTCAAGTCGTTCCCTTCCTTGGCCACGCCCTGGGAGGAATGCAGGGCTGCCACCAGAAATGAGCAGTATTCGCCTAGATACCTAGTATGTACATGGACTGATGGGGAATCATTTACGGCAGTGAAGCCTCAGTTCTTCGTATACCATCTGGAGGGGACGTTTGGAGATGTGGAGTCCCTCTCCAAGATGCGTAATGGCTCTGTGTTGATTCTCACTGCATCCCCTGCCTAGTCGCGAGCGTTGCTTGCTTGCGATAAGCTGGGAGATATTGCTGTCAACATTGCGCCACTTAAGTCCCTTTATCTGGTCCAGGGCATTATTTTTCACCAGGATCTCCTCTTACAATCTGATGAGGAGCTGTGCGCCAACCTCGAGTGGCAAGGTTTCACTTCGTCCGGTGCATTCATCGTGGGTCTAAAGACAATAAGTTTGCCACCGGTGCCTTCATCGTAGCCTATGAAGGCGATACACTGTCGGAGAAGGTGAAGGTGATGTGGTACCGGTGTGTTGTGAAACCCTACGTCCCTCCTCCTATGAGATGCTTCCAGTGCTGGAAGTTTGGGCGTATGTCGTGCCGTTGCCCATCGAGCGCCACTTGGCAGAGTTGTGGACGTCCACCCCACCCGGACACCCCATGTACTCCGCCGCCCATCTGCGTGAACTGTGGCCAGGAGCATCCACCCTGCTCATCACAATGCCCTATGCTCCAGAAAGAAAGAAAAGTCATTGAATATAAGACCATGGACTGCTTGACCTGTACTGAGACTAAAAAGAAATACGAGCGCTTACACCCAGTAGCTATGACGACTTCTTTTGCGGAAATTACATCATCAGCATCATCTGTGGCGACACCCATCTTCTCTACTCATTTTTCTGCGGGCCCCCAGGACCGCAAACCTACATCTGACCCCAAGGTGGTTGGGGGCTTCCTTCCTTCTTCTGCTCCCAACGTAATTGCCTCGGGAGCAACCTCCACCCTTCTGCTGGAGAAACAACCACCTTCTCCGGCACCCCTC
Organism: Locusta migratoria; assembly: GCA_026315105.1. Lineage (NCBI taxonomy): Eukaryota > Metazoa > Arthropoda > Insecta > Orthoptera > Acrididae > Locusta > Locusta migratoria. The sequence continues at coordinate 151,270,783 of CM048744.1, forward strand.
GTTCGGAAAGAGTTCCTAGGGACACTATCTTTCGAGGGTTCCGCCCGTGTCGCCAGCAGCAGGCAAAACCGAAGGCTGCTGGACGCGGGGCCTCACGCTCCTCCTCAGTCCCTGCGGCTGAGTCTGAGAAGTCAGCCCTGCTGGCGAAACCCCTGAGGGAGAAGAAGGATCGGAGGAAAAAAGTTGGAAAAGACGACGTGAAGCCACTCTGCACACATTAAAATCCTTAATTGAAAAACAAGTCTTAGACTGTAAAATGACGGCCTATTGTTCTGGAGGGGTTGAAGCCCGACAGGGCGGGCTTATAGGCCCCACCACTAAATAGACCAATAAAAGCCAGTTGCGCGAATAAAACCTAAAACACGATCGACCATAGAGGCATTGTCTGATAAAATCAATGGAAGCTCAGAAGGCAGTGTAAAAGACTGCCTCAAGTCGGCTAAAAGTAAGCAGTCCACCAGAACTTGGACCACAGTCAATAGGGCGCCACAACGGCAAGTTGGTGGATCCTCTCGTCGTAGAAGGTGGCCGTGCGTCAACCACGTATGTCCAATTGTCCAATACGCAGTCTGCAGATGACTACTGACTCCCTACGAGAGGCTCGGAGGGAGGATCGCCACACAGCTGTAGTGGGCTTGACTATGCGCAGCTTATTTGGTTCAGTCAAGGCAGCCCATTCCGAGGTCCAAATCCCTAGAACCTTATGGGTCAGTTGCTGCCTTAAGTCCTGGTCTTGGAGACCTATCTTTAAAGGGCCGGGATGTGGTGGCCTGCTTGGCCAGGCGATCAACCCGTTCGTTACCCGGAATGCCTACGTGGCCCGGGGTCCAAATGAACACCACCGAACGGCCTGACTCGCCCAGAGTGAAAACGGCGTCCCGAATGGACTGAACCAAATGGTGCTTTGGCATAAACTGGTCTAGGACGAACAAGGCACTCAGGGAGTCACTACAGATAACTATAGACTCCCCGGGGCAGGCACGGAAATGTTTAAGAGCGCGAGAGATGGCCACCAGCTCAGCTGCGAAAACACTAGTCCCACAGGGTAAGGAACGCTGCTCAACATGATCACCGTGAACATAGGCGTACCCAACACGACCGTCCACAAGGGAGCCATCGGTGTATACTACTTCTGCACCACGGAAAGAATCAATGAGTGCCTGGAACTGATGACAAAGGACCATTGGTGAAACTGAGGCTTTTGAGTGACCGGACAAGTCTAACCTAAGCTGTAGGCGAGGTACACACCATGGAGGTGTATGAGAAAGGTATCGGAATGTGGTAGGGATGCGACTGAAGAAAGAAGGGAACGAACACGAACCGCAATCGGGAAACCAGACCGTGGACGTCGTCGTGGGGAAGGGAGAACGGCAGCTGGGAACAGAAGCCTGTGATTCGGGTGGTCGGGTGAGGCATGAATACGGGCGACATATGAAGCCAGTAGCTGCTGCCGGCGGATTCGGAGGGGGGGGGGGTGCAACCCCAGCCTCAGCAAGGAGACTTGTCACGGGACTTGTGCGGAAGGCACCTGTCGCTAAACGTACGCCACTATGGTGTATTGGGTCCAAGACACGCAGTGCAGAAGGGGCTGCAGAATCGTATACCAGGCTACCATAATCCAGACGGCATTGGATAAGAGCCCTATACATTTGCAGCAGAGATGTACGAGCTGCTCCCCAAGTGGTATGGCTTAGGCAATGAAGGACATTCAGGTAGCGCCAACACTTCTTCTGCAGCTGTTGCGGGTGTGGAACCCACGTGAGCTGGGAATCGAACAGCATACCTAAAAAACGGTGTGTCTGAACAACACAATGCAAATCCTGACCCAAATACAACTTGGGGTCTGGGTGTACTGCCCAACGGCGACAGAAGTGCATGACCCGGGTTTTGGCGGCAGAGAACTGGAATCCATGGGTTGTGGCCCAGGACTGAGCTTTTGTGATGGCCCCCTGCAAACGCCTTTCAGCGACACCCATACCGTGAGAACTGAAATATAGGCAGAAGTCTACGGCATAGAGTGAGGAGGATATGGTTGATCCCACTGCCGCAGCAAGGCCGTCGATAGCGATCAGAAAGAGAGGAACACTAGGGACCGAGCCCTGTGGGAGTGCATTCTCCTGTATACGGGGCGAGCTAAGAGAGGTACTGACACGAACTCGGAAAGAGCGAAGCGAAAGAAAGTTCTGTATAAAAAGCGGGAGTGAGCCCCGCAAGCCCCAAGACGGCAACAAGGTGTTCACGTCTGCTGAAAGCTGTACGGATGGCGGACTCCAGAGTTACCAGGTTATCTACAGTGGAGCGGCCTTGACGGAAGGCCCCCTGTCGTGGGGACAACAGACCCCGACGTTCTAGTATCCACATGAGCCGCCGACTCACCATACGTTCTAAGAGCTTGCACAGAACGTTAGTGAGGCAGATCGGACGGTAGCTATCAGCCACCTGTGGGTCAGCACCAGGTTTCATCACGGGGATAACGATGCTTTCCCGCCATTGTGATGGGAAAGCCCCCTCTGCCCATAGATGGTCGAACAGGGCGAGAAGGTGGTATTGGGACTCTGCTGAAAGGTGGCGAAGGAACTGGCTGTGGATATGATCTGGTCCCGGGGAGGTATCGGGACATGCAGCAAGGGCAGTTTCGAATTCCCATCGACTGAAAGGGGCATTGTACGTTTCTTCACGGCGGGTACAGAATGACAGATGCCGTCGTTCGACCCGCACTTTCAGTGCACGGAAGGCTGCACTGTAAGCTGCAGTTGCGGAGATGCAAGCGAAGTGGTCCGCCAGGTGTTCAGCGATGGCAGTGGGGTCTGTGCAGACGGTGCCCCGAATGTTTATGCCGGGAACTGCTGCTGGTGGACGGTGCCCAAAGAGGCGCCGATCCTGAGACCACACCAGAGATGAGGATGTGCGAGAGCCAATGTTGGCGACATACTGCTCCCAACAGTCCTGCTTACTCTGTCGGATGAGCTGTCGAGCTCGGGCCCGGAGCCGTTTAAAGGCGATCAGGTTGTCCATGGTGGGATGAAGGCGGTGGCGCTGGAGCGCCCGTCGACGATCCCAGATGGCCTCGGCGATTTCTGGCGTCCACCAGGGCACGGACCTACGCCCAGGGGAGCCAGATGTTTTGGGGATAGTTGCCTCAGCGGCTGAGACTATGGAGCTGGTGACCTGCCATGTCCACATCAGCTGGCAGTGAAACAGGAACCACAGCGGCCGAGGTATAACGTTGCCAATCAGCTCTTCGGAGAGACCATCGAGGCTGGTGGCCGGCAGGTTGGAAATGCAGCAGCGACACGAGGATAGGGAAGTGGTCGCTACCGCAAAGGTCATCATGCACCTCCATTGGAGATGCGGGAGCAGGCTCTGACTACAATCAGAAAGATCTATCGCCGAATATGTGCCTCGCGCCACACAGAAGTGCGTGGGGGCACCTGTGTTTAAGAGGCAGACATCTTGCTGTGACAAAAGTGCCTCCACATCTCTACCGCGGCTCGTCGTTTGTGTTCCAACCCACAATGGGTGGTGGGCATTAAAATCCCCCAAAAGGAGAAATGGTGGGGGTAATGCAGCGATATAGGCGATAGAGACAGCTTCATCCGGAGGAAGGTAGATGGAGCAGATGGTGAACTCCTGCCTCGCCCGAATTCTAACAGCAACTGCCTCCAGAGCCGTGTGGAGAGGCACAGCAGCACTGGGGACAGTCGCGAGAACATGGAGACAGACCCCTCCTGAAACTCTGTCATATGCCACCCGGTTCTTGTAATACCCCCGATAGCCGCGAAGGGCCGGGGTCCGCTGGGCAGGAAACCACGTTTCCTGCAATACCAAACAAAGCGCAGGGAAGCGGCACAACAACTGCTGCAATTCAGCTAGGTGGTTGAAAAAACCACCGCAGTTCCACTGAAGGAGTACGTGGTCGCCGAGCTGAAAAGCCAGATTAAAGTTTAGAATTGGGTTCATCCATAGTTACATCTGCTGCCAACTGTTCAGAATCGCCAGTGTCAGCGATCCTGGATGCTGGAGAACCCAGTATTGCGAGATCCTCAGCAGATGCGAGGATCTCAACCTCATCCTCCGAAGTAGAGGATGAGGATGTCTGTGGCTTTCTAGCTACCAAAGTCGCCTTCTTATTGATTTTTTTCTGTCGTCCCTCTCGCTGGCCCTTTGGTCTAGAGGCCTGGGAGGGCTTCTGGGCATCTGGGTTTGACGAAGAGCGAGAAGCCCTTCTACCAGCAGGTCGTGGACCCTTCAGCCGTCGGCTGGGATCCCCACGTTCACTGTGAGAAGCCTCGGAAACGAGTATCCCCAGGGACCCCTTCCGAGCGAGAGGAGCCGGAGGAGGCTGTTCCTTCTCCGGCTGAGACGCGGGGACTGCTGTCCCCGATGGAGGGGAGGTATTTGCTCCTACAGGTGGTGTTGTGGGAGCAACTGATGAAGTGGTGCCCCCACCCATCGAGGGGGCAGTAGATCGTTGTTGGCCCATAGGGCCCACGGGCGAAGAGAACACGGATTCCGTTGATCGCAGTGAAGATGGTGCCACTGTGACTGCGGCAAAAGATGTTGACATCTTTACCGGAAGGAGCCGATCGTATTTTTTCGCGCATCTGAATATGTCAAACGGTCCAGGGTCTTTATCTCCACGATTTTTCTTTCGTGATGCAATACTGCACAGTTTGGCGAGCATGGCGGATGGTGTTGCCCACAATTCACACAAACTGGAGGTGGAGTACATGGGGCGTCTGGGTGCGATGGTCGCCAACATTCCCTGCAGTTAGGGCTGGAAGTACAACGGGAGGACATGTGCCCGAACTTCCAGCACCTGAAACACCGCATAGGGGGAGGGACATGGGGTTTTACGTTGCACCAGTATACCATCACCTTGACCTTCTCAGGCAGTGTATCGCCTTCAAAGGCCAAGATAAAAGCACCGGTGGCAACCCTCTGATCTTTAGGTCCCCTGTGCACTCGCCGAACGAAGTGAACCCCCTGACGTTCCAAGTATGCTCTCAACTCCTCGTCGGTCTGAGAGAGGAGGTCTCTATGGTAGATTAAACCCTGGACCATGTTGAGAGACTTATGAGGCGTGATACTGACTGGAACATCACCCAGCTTGTTGCAGGCAAGTAATGCCCTCGACTGTGCTGGGGACGCCGTCTGTATCAGCACTGCCCCACTGCGCATTTTCGAAAATGATTCTATTTCACCAAACTTATCTTCCATATGGTCGACGAAAAACTGCGGCTTAGTGGTCATGAATGATTATCCATCTACACGCGCACAAACAAGGTACTGTGGCGAATATGGTTCTGATCTATTCCGAGCCTGTCGTTCCTCCCACGGGGTAGCGAGGGAAGGAAACGCTTTAGGGTCATATGTAGACGCATTGAATTCTGTCTTGCCACGCTTAGAGACGCCGTTTTCGCGACCGGCCACGCTTTTGTTTGCTCGTTTCATTGTCGTTAGAGACGGAGCTAACGCTCGGAGCTTTGATTAAGGATGGGGAAGGAAATCGGCCGTGCCCTTTGAAAGGAACCATCCCGGCATTTGCCTGGAGTGATTTTAGGAAAATCACGGAAAACCTAAATCTGGGTGGCTGGGGGTGGATTTGAACCACCGCCCTCCCGAATACGAGTCCAGTGCGTTACCACAGCGCCACCTCGCTCGGTTTTCTAGCAAAATGTAGCGATTTTGGCCGTATCTTTATAACGGACTAATATTTACGAAAACTGAAAAATGTCGTTTATAAATAAATGTCTATAGGATGTAAATATTCGAACAATTTTCTATAGTTAGTTATTTTGGCTAAAAATCGCGTTTTGTTATTTTATGCAAAACTGTGATAAGTTTCAACCTCTGGATCTCGGTAACATAACGATATCGAAAAAATTGAAAAACAGCCTTGAGAATATTATCATAAGAACATATGGTAAACATTTATAAGATTTGCAATGAACAGAAAACATCGAAGTGACCAACCCCACAATTTTTGTACCCAAAAATCGTAGGTTTTTTTTTTTTTTTTTTTTTTTTTTTTAGATTTACTCAGAAACCGCCCATGAATGTATGGTGCTTCTGTAAGCCGTTTAAAGCCCACCATAGGCTACACGTCATGTACAAAAGCCAACTGAGTTGCTCAATTTGGATGGGCTCCAGGAAGTGTGTAACTTTGAAAATTTTGACGATGTACTGTATGATAGGTGTAGTGTAATCATTCTTCTAATATGTACACAAATGATCACTAAGCCAGGATCTATCCAGAAGACTTTCCCCTTCACTCTGTGATGAATAGAACCTGAGATATGGGCCCCTAAAGAATCGCAAATTCGCACGCGCCGTTTACGAACATATTAATACCGCGCACTGCCGTGCGCGTTACTATTGAGAACACATTAACAAACGTTCGGTATTCGCGATCAGTATATTCCAATATAATAGACCACCTTTATAAGGAAAAAACTACAACAACACCTACTACTACTACTACTACTACTACTACTACAGAATCAAAAATCCCGTCAGCCCTGCTGACCACTAAAAACACATTTGTAAAAACCCCTTTTGTAGGCAAACTATCGTATGGCCTTGCTAAGTTATTTAAGAAATACGATGTGGATGTCGCCTTTTCGCCCATTAACGAAGTTCAGCCTAAGTACATTCATAGTGAACTGCCTAATAACGATAAATACGCTGGCTTCTGTGTCTACATAATGGAATACGCAAGATGTGATCCATCATATGAGGGCCAAACTGGTAAAAAATTTCGAACTAGATTTAGCGAGCATTTACTTAATAAGAGAGGACAAGTTAAGCAACATTCAGCCTTTGCCGAGCACTTTAAACCTAGCTTCCATCAGCCATCAACTTAGAAGAATTTGCGTGTACTCCACGACGCCCGCAAAGGGAGAAAACTCGACCTTCTGGAAGAAATCGAAATTGTTATGCACTCAATTGGGTGGAAAGGCAGTTTGTTGAACGATCAGTTGGTTAATAAAAACCAAGAGTACTACGACATCATGGTACACAGTATATTATACCACGAATAACTATATTTTTGTTTTGAGAATGATACTAGCCACCTACACCCTATAAGTGATTAACAGCTTTATTAACTATACTAGATTTCACGAGTATTTCATCTTCTCCACGTATTGGACATCTTAGATGTGTAATTCGATCCCAGGTACATCTCACTTTTTAAGTTGTGAAGCAGGATTTTCCTGTAACTACATTAGCTAGTACATTATACTTTCATTGTTTCAAGGGTTTTATTAATGTGCAATTTTTGTAATGTCAACCTGTATTCGTTACAATTGCACCACATTTGACTACTATTGTACTATTTCATGGCTAAACAACGTTTATTTCATATGCTATTATAAAAAAATTCTGCCCACGGTTTTAGCAGCTTGCGATCTCGCAGCCACTCCTAGTAGCTTTTGATTTATTTAAATTTTGATGTCTTTCACTGTATTAATGATCTTATGCCATTGGTGCTCTTAACTAAACCGGTGAACAACGCCATCTACCCACGATGTTAACTAAAACATTTGCGCGAACGGCTTAATGTATGTTTTAGCCCACAAGCCTTCGCCGGCGGTATTCTATGTGGTCCCTCTGTGCTGTGCGCACCATGACATGTTTGGTTTCGCCTAACGTAAGTCACTCTTTTTTTTTCTCTCATAATGTCGCGCAATTTTATTTCACGCCTAAATTTTAAAGGTCTGTGACGATAGGTTTCCATCTGAAATAGTTTCTTTTGCAACGAAGTCAGATAGCTCACTATATACAGTTTACGAAGGTTATTTTTTTAACTTTCTATGAACTACAGTTATGGTTCGTACAGCACAGAACTAGGCCATATATGGTAATCCCGATCCCCACCCCTGTTACAAAAAGGTACGGCCAAACTTTCAGGAAACATTCCTCACACGCAAAGAAAGAAAATATGTTATGTGGACATGTGTCCGGAAACGCTTAATTTCCATGATAGAGCTCATTTTATAACATACCTTAAAATCACATTAATCACGGAATGGAAACACACAGCAACAGAACGTACCAGCGTTACTTCAAACACTTTGTTAGAGGAAATCTTCAAAATGTCCTCCGTTAGCGAGGATACATGCTTCCATCCTCCGTTCAATGGAATCCCTGATGCAGCCCTGGAGAATGGCCTATTGTATCTCAGCCGTCCACAATATGAGCACGAAGAATCTCTACATTTGGTACCGGGGTTGCGTAGACAAGAGCTTTCAAATGCCCCCATAAATGAAAGTCAAGAGGGTTGAGGTCAGGAGAGCGTGGAGGCCATGTAATTGGTTCGCCTCTACCGATCCATCGGTCACCGAATCTGTTGGTGATTGGTTGGTTGGTTGGTTGGTTGGCTTTATGTTTTAGGGGGACAAAACTGCGGAGGTCATCAGTCCCCCATTCCATTAAAGGGCGTGATAAGTTTGGGAATACTGAAAGGTAAAAACTTCTACGGGAGGAAAACCCCACTCAATCAATAAAATATCAACAAAGTCGACAAGGGACAGCACGAAAGGAGACAATCACATTGAAACAGCAGACAAGTGTGGAAATGTAATGACAAATCAAAAGTTCGTGGTTGACCGACCATGAAATTAAAATAGGAAGGGTCAGTCACGGAGCAACACAAGGAAACCTGCAGGTGGAGAACATTCTGACAATAGAAACGAATACAATGCGCTGAAGCAAAGCTTCATATGGAGTTGTAAAAACCGCAGTCACGAATAAAACCTAAAACAGAGTCAGCCATTATGGCATCGTTACGTAAAACTTCAGATAAAATTACAGGGATATTAAAAACTCCACCGCTGGGCGGCTATAAGACGGCAGTCCATCAAAATGTGGGACACGGTCAAGGAAGAGCCACAACGACAACGAGGCGGGTACTCACCGCGGAGGAGGTGGCCATGGGTCAACCAAGTGCCAAGTGTGGCCAATGCGGAGCCGGCACAGGACTACCGAGTCCCGGCGAGAGGCCCGCATGGAGGATTGCCACACAGCCATGGTCTCCTTTATTGCCCTGAGTTTGTTGGGATGGCTCAGGCGACACCACTCAGCGGCGCAGAGCTCACGTGCTCTACGGCGCAACACAGGCTGGAAATCTGAAGCCAGAACGCCAATCTCTATCACAGACCCAAGGACAGCCTGTTTGGCGAGCTTATCGGCTCGTTCATTGTTAGGGATGCCGATGTGACCAGGAGACCATATGAAGGCCACAGAACGTCCTGACTGATCGAGAGCAAAAGTGTCTCATGAATAGCCTTCACCAAAGAAGAACGTGAGTAGCATTGATCCAGAGCGCGAAGACTGCTCAGGAAGTCACTGCAGAGCAGAAAAGACCCACTTGAGCAGGAGCGCATATGCTCAAGAGCACGGAGAATGGCCACCAACTCGGCTGTGTACACACTGCAGCCATCCGGCAGAGACCACTGCTCAGCGTGATCGCCATGGACATAGGCAAAGCCAACACGGCCACAAACCAACGAACCGTCTGTATAGATGACGTCATATCCAGTGCACTCTGCAATAACAGCAAAGAACTGACGGCGGAGTGCCTCTGAAGAATGGAGTCTTTTGGTCTATCGGCCAAGTCCAGCCTAGAGCATGGCGTATGCATGGGGGCGTATGCATAAGGGCCCGAAACCGAGATGGGACTGGGAAAGACTCTAGTTCCAACAGAAGGGACTGGACATGGAAGGCGATCGTGTGACTGGAACGGGGTCGCCGTTGTTGAGGACGGACGACCGTGCGGGAGAAAAGCAAGCGTTGGTTCAGATGGCCTGGCGAGCTATGGACATGAGCAGCATAGGCCGCGAGCAGTTGATGGCGGCGGATCCGCAGAGGTGGGACCCTGACCTCTGCAAGTCAACTGTCTACGGGACTGGTGCGAACCCCAGAGTGGTGAATGGGGTCTAGCAAATGCAATGCCGAGGGGGATGCGGAGCCATAGGCAAGGCATCCAAAGTCCAGACGGGACTGCACCAAAGCTTGGTAAATCCGCAACAGTGTGGACCGATCGGCACCCCAGGTCATATGGCCCAGGTGGCGGAGAACATTCAGTTGGCGCCAGCACTACTGTTTTAGCTGTCTAATGTGAGGGAGCCATGTCAGCCTAGAATCAAATACGAGCCCTAAAAACCTGTGAGTGTCAGCAACCTCTAAGAGGTGGTTGTCAAGATAAAGTTCGGGCTGTGGATGAACCGTCCAACGCCGACAGAAGTGCATAACTCTGGTCTTTGCAGGAGAGAACTGGAAGCCATGGGCTAGAGCCCAGGACTGTGCCTTCCGAACGGCTCCTTGTAACCTACGTTCAGAAACTGGAGTGCTGGAAGAGCTAAAGGAGATGCACAAGTCGTCAGCATAGAGAGAGGGTGATACTGACGACCCAATTGCTGTCGCTAAGCCGTTTATGGCTACTAAGAATAAGGGGACACTCAAAACAGAGCCCTGAGGAACCCCATTTTCCTGCACATGAGGAGTGCTACGAGAAGCACCAACTTGGACACGAAACGTACGGACAGCTAAAAAGTTTTGGATAAAATTAGGGAGCTGGCCTCTAAGACCCCATTCATGTAGCGTCTGAAGGATGTGATGTCTCCATGTTGTATCGTACGCCTTTCTCAAATCAAGAAACACCGCAACAAGATGTTGACGTTGATCAAAGGCTGTACGAATACAGGACTCCAAGCAAACGAGGTTGTCTGTAGTGGAGCGGCCTTGACGGAAACCGCCCTGATATGGAGCCAGCAGGCGTCTAGACTCTAGTACCCAGCACAGCCGCCGGCTCACCATACGTTCCAGCAGTTTGCAAAGAACGTTGGTGAGGCTGATGGGATGGTAACTGTCCAAATCGCAGGCGTTTCTACCCGGCTTGAGCACTGGCACAATGATACTTTCTTGCCACTGTGATGGAAAGATACCATCGTTCCAGATGTGATTGAACACGGATGTTTCGTATAGACTGCGCTGATAGGTGTTGCAGCATATGGTTATGAATGCGATCTGGCCCGAGGCTGGTATTGGGACTATGTGCAAGGGCACCGAGGAATTCCCATTCACTGAATGGAGCGTTGTAGGATTAAATTTGTCGGGTCGAGAAGGAGAGTCGCTTCCGTTCTTCCCGCTCTTTCACGGTACTAAAGGTTGGCGGGTAATTCACAGATGCAGAACTCCGAGCATAGTGCTCAGCTAGATGTTCAGCAATGGCGTCTGGGTCCGTACAAACTACTCCATTCATAGAAATCCCTGGTACGCCTGATGCACTCTGGTAACCATGGAGGCCTCTGATCTTCTGCCAGACCTGGGATGGAGAGGTACGTGTGCCAATGGTTGACACATACCGTTCCCAACACTCCTGTTTACGACGCTTAATTAAAAGACGTGCTCGTGCACGGAGCCGCTTGAATGCAATGAGGTTCTCCAAGGACGGGCGTCTCTTATGGTGCTGGAGTGTACGCCTGCGATCCCTAATAGCCTCAGCGATCTCTGGCCACCACCAGGGCACCGTCCTCCGCCGAGGGAATCCAGAAGAGCTAGGGATCGTACGTTCAGCCGCAGAGATAATGGCTGCAGTGAGACTTTCAGTCAACTCATCTATGCTGTCATCCGATGGAGGGCCAATCTTTGCAGCGGTAGTTAACTCCTTCCAATCAGCTTTGTTAAGGGCCCATATGGGAAAATTTCCAGGAGACTGAGGCTGTGGTAGTGAAAGGAATATCGGGAAATGGTCGCTACCACACAAGTCATCACAGTGGACTGACGGTAAAAGGCCAGGACTACATACCGACGGATCAATTGCAGAGTAAGTGCCGTGAGCCACACTGAAGTGTGTGGCAGCAACGGTATTTAAAATGCAGAGGTCAAGCTGAGAGAATAAACTCTCAACGTCTCTGCCCCCCACAGGGGGTTCTGGGCGTTAAAATCCCCCAGGAGTAAGAAAGGTGAGGGGAGCTGAGAAATCAGCGCCGCCAACACATGTGGGGGTACTACGTCGTCTGGGGGCAAGTAGACACTGCAAATGGTGAGGTCGATTGTAGTCTTCACTCTGACTTCCACAGCTTCTAAAGGCGTCTGGAGAGCAATAGACTCACTGTATTTTTGTCCTTTCATCTGCATACAGACTCCACCTGAAACCCTGTCATAAACTGTGTGATTCCGGTAATATCCGTGATAGCCTCGTAAGGCAGGACATCGTGTCGGGGGAAACCAGGTTTCCTACAGGGCAACGCAAAGTGCAGGAGAAGTGGTGAGAAGCTGCCGTAACTCTGCCAAAAGGGAGAAAAAACCACCACAATTCCACTGGAGAATTTGGTTAGTGCTGACTGGAGAGTCCAGGAGAGCGAGATCCTTGGGGGATGCAAGGATCTCCAACTCGTCATCAGAAGCAGAAGATGTGACAAGGCGTGGCTTTAGAGACATAGAAGATTCCTTTTTCTTCAGCTTCTGCTTCTTTTCCTCTCGCTGTCCTTTCGGTCTTAAGGACTGAGAGGGCTTCTCAGAGACGGTGTCAGGGCCCGACATACACTGTGGACCCCTTTGACCAAGGGCGTGCGAGTCCGACAGCCGTGGGCTGGGACCCTCCGTGGTACTCTGTGATGCCTCGGAAGGGAGCGTCCCAAGGGAACCCTTCCGAGCGAGAAGAGCCGGAGGAAGTTGTTGCTCCTCCGGCTGAGTGATGGGGACCGTTGTCCCTGACGGTGTGGGGGGGGGATGTGCTCCCCCAGGAGATGTAGTGGGGGGAGCACATGGTGGAGAGCGCCCCAACCATCGAGGGGGCTGATGGAGCTTTACGGCCCTGAGGGCCCACTGAAGTTGGCACAGACGTGGGGACCGTCGTCACCGAAGAAAAAAGTGACGACGTGACACTCGCAAATGACGTCTTCAATGCTACTGGGTGCAATCGCTCGAACTACTTCTTGGCCTCGTTGTACGACAGTTTGTCCATGGTTTTATACTCCATAATTATTCTCTCTTTATGGAGCACTGAGCAGTTAGGCGAGCAAGGAGGGTGGTGCTGTCCGCAGTTTACGCATATAGGAGGAGGAGCACAAGGAGCGTCCAGATGGGATGGACGCCCGCATTCTCTACAGGTGGAGCTGGAATTGCACCTGGAGGACATGTGCCCAAATTTCCAGCATTTGAAGCACCGCATCGGAGGAGGAATATAAGGTTTTACATCGCACCGGTAAACCATAACCTTGACCTTTTCGGGCAAAGAATCGCCCTCAAAGGCCAGGATGAAGGCACCGGTGGCTACCTTGTTGTCCTTAGATCCCATAAAGATGCGCCTGACGAAGTGGACACCTCGCCGTTCTAGGTTGGCGCGTAATTCGTCGTCTGACTGCAGCAGGAGATCGCGATGATAAATAATCCCCTGAACCATATTAAGACTTTTGTGAGGGGTGACTGTCACAGGAACATCTCCCAGCTTATCACAGGCCAGAAGCGCCCGTGACTGTGCTGGGGACGCCACTTCAATGAGGATTGCACCACTTCTCATCTTAGACAAACCCGAAGTTCTCCACAAAGAAGAGTGGCTTAGTATTGCTGAACGTATCCCCATCAGTTCTGGCACATACAAGAAATTTAGGGGAGTAAGGCTCAACCCTGTCTTTCGCCCGTCGTTCCTCCCATGGGGTAGCCAGGGAAGGGAACGATGTGGGGTCATATTGTGCAGCATTAAAGTCACTTCTACCACACTTAGAAACGCCAGGTTTGCGTGTGGCGACGCTATTACTTACTCGTTTCATTCTCGTCCCACGAGCAGCTAGGGAACTAAAGGTCCACCCAGGCAGAGCCCCGCTTGCCTGGGTAAGCCTTGTACAACTGAGGTGCGGCAGGTTCCTCAGAGGTTGCTCGCTAGCGTCTGTTCAACCTCAACAGCCATGCATCTCCTCGGCACGTAGCACACCTTGAGATTGAGGGGTTTTTGAGAGAGGTTTGTACCGTCCTCGCGATCCAGGCGATTAAGCCAAGATCCCCGGGCTCTGAAACGTACAACATTCCACCGTCGCGCCGAACGATGGTCGTTGAAGCACGCACAGAGCTTACGGTGTAGCGGACTGTTGGCGCGACACAGCCCACGGCTCAGGACCCCGGGTTCGCCAAGCCCGTACCCAGCAAATTAATGCTGAGCCCTTGAGGGGTCTGTTGGTGAGAAGCGTACGAACACGTCGACTGAAATGTGCAGGAGCTCCATCGTGCATGAACCACATGTTGTGTCATAAAGGCACATGTTCTAGCAGCACAGGTAGAGTATCCCGTATGAAATCATGATAACGTGCTCCAGTGAGCTTAGGTGGAAGAACATGTGGCCCAATCAAGGCATCAACAATTCCTGCCCAAACGTTCACAGAAAATCTGTGTTGATGACGTGATTGCACAATTGCGTGCGGATTCTCGTCAGCTCACACATGTTGATTGTGAAAATTTACGATTTGATCACGTTAGAATGAAGCCTCATCCTTGAATGAGCTCTAACATGGAAATTAAACGTTTCTGGACACAGGTGTACATAACATATTTTCTTCTTTCTTTGTGCATGAGGAGTGTTTCGCCGTACCTTTTCGTATATTTATAAAATCATGAGATTTTTTCGTTCAGATTATCTAATGATTCCTAAAAGGGCGTAACGCGTCACTGAAATGAAGAAAAACGTTTGTCCTGTTAGCATTAAATTCCTATAAATCCAGATAATACATCAGAAGAAATAAATACGATGCAGTCACTCGGTCTACTTTGGTATATACTGAAATGGGTTCTCGAGCAATTTGTCACAGTCTGTACTACGGATAGCCATCTGAAAGGATTAATGGCTAAACATCACAAGTTACTTTGTAGAGGTTTGAACCAAAATCGACAATATGTGCGTAATAAATCTGATATTTAAGGTGAGCAAATGGTCAACTCTCCTCTTTGTTGATGAAAATTCCCTGTACCACCGAGTTTCGTAGCTCTTCAGTCTCTCCACCCATCGCTAGTGAACTCAGATTCACCTCACAACATCGTCTACGACATGTAATGGGGTGGACTTCGTCCAACACAGTGATAAACAATGGCTCCTAGCAAAATGATCCAGTATGAATTTATTTTTTGTCAGCCACTATCTGATTTCGGAAGAACTCGTTTTTCAACATGTGGCTCTGTTTTTGAAATATAGATAGATAAAAAATATGGAAATAACTTTTTCCAGCGTATGCCAGGTGCACAATTGACAACAGTATCAAAATATTTTCCCTCTAGAAATACTCTTCTGGTTTTGCGGCTCCATCACGCGTCGTCGTGTGTAATCAGAGATTTCCGATACGCGGTTCTTTTTTGAGGGACACCGCACGTCACATTCATTTTCATGTCACAGCGCGCGCGGTTCGTTCCATATGGCAGAACGGGTTCCCCGCAGACAGGCGGAAAGCATTGTAAAAACGGACTGCAGTCCGCAGTGACAATGGGCGTGCTGTTCGCTGCAAAAACGATCGTGTGAGGCAGTCACATGCATTCCTTGTGAAACGTCTCATTCAAATACCTCATATAATACTAGCTGAAAACCCGGGGTTGTCCGGTTTTTTTTTTTTTTATTTATTCCTGCTTTGAGTTACTACTTCTCTCTCTGTCCATGTCATTTTTTCTAAAAACATATTCATCACATAATATATAAGAAATAATGCCGTCTTGTATAATGTACAAAATAACAAGTGCAGCATCCAAACAAAGAAAGATTAGTAATCAAATTGCAAATGACATAAAATTATTACGAAGCTCATATTTATTGAGTTTTATGTTGTACAATTGTATAATTTTTCAGGTGCGTATTCATTTGTGTAAGTGCTGTTTGTCTGTAAAATCTGTCGTGAATACAATTAGTGGTAAAGAAGTAATAGATTAGAACTTGGTGGTGATGGGGCATTTTTCCTTGAACGTTACTGTAAGTTTTTTTTTCTGTGGTTTTAGGGCGCACAACTTCTATGGTCATTAGCGCCCAGCCAAGAACATAGATTAGCTATGATCTCAAAGAAAAAAAGGTGACTGTCAGAACATCAACAAGAGGCTAAAAACGAAAGATAAAAACAATTAAAAGGGTTAAATATCCTTGGATAAGTTGGCCAAGTTGATAAAACGCAAAACTAGAGCAGCTGCTCGTGTGTCATCAGCTAAAATTTCCTCTAGAGTAGACGGCAAGTGAAGGGCTACACGGAGATGATTAAAATTAACACAAGTCAGTAAAACATGTCGCACTGTCAGCAGTTCACCGCAGGAGCACAGCGGTGCAGGGTCGGCAGAGAGCAAGTGACGGTGGCTGAAACGGCAGTGACCGATCCGCAACCGGGCCAGGATGACCACCTCTCGCCAAGAGGGGCGTAAGGAGGTCCTCCAAGCCGTCGGGATCGGTTTTACAGTTCTCAATTTATTGTTGTACATTGAAAACCACGCACTGTGCCATTGCGACACGATACTCCGGCGAAGAGCCAGTTGAACATTGTCCGATGGGACGCAATAGGTAGCCTTGCGAGGCAAAATAGCTGCGGCCTTGGCTACTATGTCGGCGGTCTCATTCCCGGGCACTCCCACGTGGCCAGGGACCCCACAGGAAAGAAACGTGACAGCTGTCATCACTTAGCAACTGGAGGGAGCGTTGGATCCGATACACGAGAGGATGGTTCGAGAAAGGGTCCTTAAGACTCTGCAGGGCACTAAGGGAGTCCGAACATATGGCATAGAAAGGTTCGCGGTGTACAAAACGGCCTCGTGGAGGGCAAAAAGCTCAGCCGTGAAGTTCGAGCACCGGTCAGGGAGCTTGTATTGGAGCCGGTTGTCCCCGACGACGAAGGCAGATCCGACACTGGCAGTGCTCTTGGAACCATGAGTGTAAATAAATATGGCATTATCGAACCGCGAACGGAGTTCGACAAGCCTCGAGCGGTATACCAAATCCGGAGTGCTCTCCTTGGGGAGCGAACTAAGTTCGAGGTGAGTGTGAACCTGGGCCTGATACCACTGTGGCAATGGGCTTTCGCTCAACCGAAAGGTGGAGAAGGGTAAAATCGAGCCGCTGTAGTAGGCGGCGAAACCGAACTCCAGGTGGAAGCAAGGCAATCGCAGACAACTGATATTGGCGATCGAGTGAGTCGTCAAAAAATAATCGGTAAGATGGATGGTTGGGCATCGACTGCAGGCGGCATGCGTATCGACACAAGAGTATGTCACGCCGAGTTGTAAAGGGTAATACAGCAGCCTCGGCATACAGACTCAACAGGGCTAGTATAAAATGCACCGGTCGCAAGACGTAAACCCTGATGGTGGATAGAGTTGAGACGGCGGAGAATCGACGGCCATGCAGAAGAGTATACAAGGCTTCCGTAGTCGAGCTTCGACTGAACAATGGCCTGGTAAAGGTGAAGCAGGACGGTACGATCCGCTCCCCATGACGTGCCACTGAGGACACGAAGAACGTTAAGGGATCGGGCACAACGGGCAGCCAGGTAGGACACGTGTGAGGACCAGCAAAGTTTCAGATCCAACGTGAGTCCCAAGAATTTCGTAGTCTCCATGAAAGGGAGAGCAACAGGGCCGAGATGTAGAGATGGTGGAAGAAATTCCTTGTATCTCCAGAAGTTTATACACACCGTTTTCTCAGTAGAGAATCGGAAGCCGTTTGCGATGCTCCAGGAATATAGACGGTCAAGACAGCGTTGAAGAGAACGCTCCAAGAGACACGTCCGCTGGGCGCTACAATAAATTGCGAAATCGTCAACAAAAAGAGATCCGGAGACGTCGGCTGAAAGGCAATTACGATCGGATTGATTGCAATGGCAAAGAGCTCCACACTGAAGACGGAGCCCTGTGGTACTGCATTCTCTTGGCGGAAGGTATCTGACAAAACAGAGCCCACCCGTACCCGGAACTTTCGATCCGCCAAAAACGCTTGAATGAAAAGAGGAAGGCGGTCCCGAAGGCCCCATGTGTGCAATGTGCGGAGAATGCCCGCTCTCCAACAGGTATCGTATGCCTTCTCCAAGTCGAAGAACACTGCTACTGTTTGACGCTTTTTTAGAAAGTTATTCATAATGAAGGTCGACAACGTAACGAGGTGATCAGCAGCAGAGCGGTGTCGACGAAAATCGCATTGGATATTAGTCAGGAGGCGGCGAGATTCGATGAGCCAGACCAACCGAGCGTTAACCATGCGTTCCATCACCTTACAGACGCAGCTCGTCAGAGAAATGGGGCGATAACTGGAAGGAAGGTGTTTGTCCTTCCCTGGTTTGGGAATGGGGACAACAATGGCTTCACGCCTTCAGTCCATATGCGATTGTAGGTACTAAGAAGAAAGCACTTGCCCGCAGGAGAAGGGTTCTTCAGCATCTCAATAGGAATGGAATCGAGCCCGGGAGCAGAAGATCGGGACAGGGCGAGAACACGGTCTAGCTCCTGCATGGTGAAAGCGACGTTGTAACTTTCACGATTAAAAAACTGGAAAGAAGGCGGCCGTGCCTCCTCTACCTGTTTGCGAGGGAGAAAGACAGGGTGGTAATGGGCAGAGCTCGAAACCTCCGCAAAGAAACGGCCCAATGCGTTGGAAACAGCAGTGGGGTCCACGAGGACTGCGTTCTCCAGGCCAGGAATCGGGGAGTGGACCTTGATGCCGGATAAACGGCGTAGGCCACCCCAAACAACCGTGGAGGGAGTAAAACGGTTAAAAGAAGTAGAAAAAGCAGTCCAGCAAGCTTTCTTGCTGTCGTTTATGATACGATGACATTGCGCTCTCATACGTTGATAATTGATGCAATTCTCCGAAGTTGGGAGGCGGCGGAAGGTGCGTAAAGCACGGCGCCGGGATCTAAGCGCGTCGCGGCAGGCTGCAGTCCACCAAGGGACCTGGACACGACGTGGAGAAGAGGATGTACGAGGTATGGAACGTTCATCAGCGGTGAGAATAACCTCTGTGAGGTAGTCGACCTGACTGTCACAGTTGGGAAAATTCGGATCGTGAAAAACAGCCACGGAAGAATAAAGCCCCCAGTCGGCTTTAGAAATGTTCCAACTGGTGGGACGAGGAGATGGGGAATGATGCAGGAAGTGGATGATACAAGGGAAATGGTCACTCGAGTACGTGTCAGAAAGTGCATACCACTCAAACCGACCGGCAAGCTGAGGAGTGCATATTGCGAGGTCTATATGGGAATAAGTGTGTGTTGTGTCTGAAAGAAAGGTCGGTGCACCGGTGTTGAGGCAGACAAGATCGAGGTGTTGGAGAAGGTCCACCAAAAGGGGGCCTGTCGGACAAGGTGCCGGAGAGCCCCATAAGGGGTGGTGGGCATTAAAGTCGCCTACCAACACGAAAGGTGAAAGGAGCTGGTCAGCAAGGTGTAGCACATCTGCCCTAGTAAGGGCAGATGACGATGGCGAATAGATATTACAGAGGGAGAAGGTAAATGTGGATAAAGTGATGCGGACGGCAACTGCCTGTCGGTGAGTGTGCAAGGAAATGGGATGGAAATAGAAATCGTCTCGAAGGAGCATCAGAACCCCTCCATGGGCTGGGACACCTTCCACGGGTGGCAGGTCGAACCGCACAGAGGTGTAGTGTGGAAAGTCTGCACGATCACGGGGACGCAACTTAGTTTCCTGGAGGCAGACTAGAAGCGGGCAGTGCAATCTAAGGAGTAGTTTTAACTCCTCCCGATTAGAACGAATGCCGCGAATATTCCATTGAAGGAGCGCCATGATAGAAATGAGAGAAGAAATAAGGATAAAAACCAACTAGCAAGCGTGGTCACCTCTACGGCCGCTGAGGACCGGATTTCTAAGGAGCACTGCTATCGCTGTCCAGTGGCAAAGAGTCTTGGTCCATAGGTTCGACCGACGCGCCTGCCACCTCCCTGAGTTGATCAGGAGGGGCAGTTTCCCCCGCCGGTTGAGGGCCGGGTGCCCGGCAGACGGAGCTACCCGGTGTAACATAAGACGGCCGAGGCCGGCAACTGTTGTACAGCGTGACGGATGGGTCACGCCTCGGCGGGGAAGGAGAGGAACTCTTTTTCTTGTTGACGAAAACTGTACCTTAGAAGCAGGAGGAGGAAGCGGGGACGTGGAACGGGCAATCTTCGGGCTGGCGGATCGCACAACTGTGTCAGCGAAAGTGAAGTCACAAGTCTGGGTACTGGAATCCTTGGTAGGTCGAGTTGAGGTGAGTACCTTACTGTATGTACCCGCTGGGAGGACAGTGGGCTTACGACCCGCCAACAACTTACGAGCGGCAGATGTCGATACCTTCTCCGTAACCCGAATTTGCTGGATTACCTTCTCATCCTTGTATACAGGGCAGTCGCGAGAGGAAGCCGCATGGTCACTGTTGCAGTTTAGGCAGTGAGGGGACGGAGGTGGGCAATCCCCCTCATGGGCGTCCCTACCACAAGTGACACACTTTGCTGCATTTGGGCAATGTTCACGGGTATGGTTGTACCTGTGGCACTGAAAACAGCGCGTTGGGTTAGGTACATAAGGGCGGACGGAGATGACTTCTTAACCTGCTTTGACCTTCGACGGGAGGTCAACTCTGTCGAACGTCAAAAACACAGTAGGAGTCGGTGTCAGTTGGTTATCGACCTTTTTCATTATCTTATGGACGGCTGTCACACCCTGGTCGGACATATAGGATTGGATGTCTTCATCAGACAACCCGTCAAGGGATCTCGTGAAGACTACCCCCCGTGACGAGTTGAGTGTGCGATGTGCTTCCATCTTGACAGGAACCGTGTGTAACAGTGTAGTCCGGAGTAGTTTCTGAGCTTGGAAGGCACTTTCCAACTTCTAGCTACAATGTGCCATTGCGCTGACGTGAACAGGTTTTAACAGGGCTAGCAATTGCATCTACACCTTTCTGTATAACGAAAGGATTGACAGAATTGAAATCCTTTCCGTCGGTGCGAGAGACAACAAGAAATTTAGGTACATTAGGCAGAGTCTTTTTTGCTGAGGCGAATCTAACTTACGTTTTTGGTTCAACGTCACTAAAGAAGAGAAGGAAGTCATTGCGGAAGTGTCCCCCGTGATTACCGGGGTTTCCGATGGCGCGCTCCTTCCTAGTGGGGGCCCTCTCCGAGGGCTTACCCGCCTTAGGTGATTGTTCACACCTCCCGAGAACTGACGGAGGGACCAATCGGCACGTTCGGAAGGTACCAGCTCGGGTAATCAACCCTCCCTGGGCCTGGCCTTTATCAGGGGGTACGTACGTGCCCTACTTGTCTACCCAGGGCGGGGAATTACGCGTTACCCCGTCACTTGCTACGCACGATAATGCGTGGGTCGGCCTTCAGACACGCACAGGGAGGAAAGAAGAAGAGGATAGGAAATGAAGAGAAGGAAGGAAAGAAGTGTCTCAAACGCCGAGGGGGAGACTAATGAGGAGGAGAAGGAGGCTAGGAGAGTACAAGGAGAGAAAGACAGAAACAAAGGGTAAGAGAGGAAGGAAGGAACGAAGGAAGAAAAACGACAACAAGAACCACCGTAGCTCACGAAATATGCCCGTCTCTGGGCGAAGGCATAAACCGGGAGGGAGAGTGAAGCAGACTGGGGCAGAAGAAAGACTGCTCCGGCTCGGGGCCCCGTGCTCGCCACACACGTACCCACAAAAGAACTGTGGGCCCACTGGGGGGGGGGGGGGGGGTACTGTATGTACTGGTATCTCATGAACTACGTGTCGTATTGTGATACAATTTCGAAGGTACATTCAGCTGTATGTGTGTATACTGTCTGTACTTTCTACACTAGAAATTGTAGCGAAAGGAAAATTTACTAATTGTACCGCCATACCGAATGCCGTAGTTTTTATCCATGAACAGCGGAAAAGTAGTAACCAAGAAACTTTTTTCTTTCATAATTATCTGTGGCTGTCAGCGAGAAAAAATGTAATAAATGTTTGAAATTATCTTTAAAGTTTGTTGCAAGTCAAAGAGTACTCTCATTTTCATACACTGTGTGAATAAAGTCTCGTCACATTATGTAGCAGTTTTTTGCGATTCCTATTATTTATGACGTCGAATCTTCTGAACCATGTGTCGCATGTGACTCTGAACCCTGCAGCAATCGTTACCTCACGGCAAGGAATACGTTTACCAAATTTGGCTGAAGTTGGTCGAGTGGTTTAGGAGGAAATGTGCAACATTGTCGAGTGATGTAACAGTTTTACTTGCATATAAATGTGTTGTACGTATGTTTACACTTATGGTGACCATCCGCATGTATTTAAGCTCACATGTGCAAAATTTCGAAAGGATTGGAACAAAGCGGTACATTCCTACGCAGTACACACACACACACACACACACACACACACACACACACACACACACAGGCACTCTGCTATATATATATATATATATATATATATATATATATATATATATATATATATATATATATATGAAGATTTACATCTAAATACAATTAACTTAAAATATTCACTCTAAACTTAATTATCATTCCTACTAATTAAACCGTCACTGTTTCACGATTGATGATTGCTCAATCTTTTTGTTACAACTAAAAACGATAATTCCACGAAAATCAATGTTTTCATAGGATGATTGCGCATTACTCAATTTTAGCACTTACCTATTATATTTCTTTCTTATTTTAAAGATTATGAAATTAACGTGTATTTTTGTGTGAATCGGTCATTGGAAAACTATTTTTTAATGGCATTGGTTTGTGAGTCTTCAAGTAGTGTGTGTATTAGTTTTAAAATTATAGTGTAACCGTATGTGAAATGAAATTGCTGACTGGTGACCTTTTTGCAATGGACGATGGTGTGCAGCAAGTAAATCCAAGCAATACTTGCAAGTGATTTGGATGCTAATGTTTTTATAGCTGTAAGCCTAAAGTTTTTGCATGAAAACAAAGCCTAGTGAAAGTAAAGATTTGTTAACGAATACTGTTGAGCTTCCGTTTTCTCTCATGATGAATACAAAGTTTTGTGTCCCAGCCTCGTCGCCACTTTTGTGTCTCGTTTCCGTCGTAGGTGTCGGTGGCCGAGTGGAATGAGACCCGACACAGGAATAAAGATAGCACGCTGGTGCAGGTACGGAGGGGAGCAGCCAGAAACTAGAAACACTAGAAACACTAGAGTAAATTAGAACGAAATATATATTGCACATAATTTATACAGTACTTAACTTTTACATAGCTGAGTACTGCAGAATTGTTGTTGTTGTTGTTGTTGTTGGGTATTGAGGGGACTAAACATCTAGGTCATCAGTCCCCTGTTACTAGCTCAGAGTCCACTGCCAAGAACGACAAAATTAAACAAAGCTCTAAAAATGATCACGCACATAAGGGACAAGTGGACAATGGACAAACCTCTGATAACTTAAAACGAAGACACACAGAAATGGTAAAAGAAAGTCAGGAATAAAATGGGGATAGCAGAGTACCTTGGCTGGCTGATCAAAAAGAAAAAACAGGATGAGCCAGCCATACTGCATACACGAAGAACCCCTAAGGGCGGAAAAGGTAAAAAACGGGATTGGTGGTGGCCTAAGATATCAGGCCACAGCACCTACGGTTAGATCGAGTCATAAAAACCAGCAGCGCGGATAAAACGTAAAACTTTGGTAGCCATAGAGGCGTCGTCACCTTAAACTAAGGGTAGTGCGTCTGGAAGAGTAAAATAGTGCCGCAGGTCGGCTAAAAGTGGACAGGCCATCAAAAGATGGGCCACTGTCAATACAGTGCCACATCGACACACGGGTGGAGCCTCACGCCGAAGAAGATACCCGTGGGTGAGCCACGTATGTCCAATCCGGAGGCGACAGAGGACAACTGACTCTCGGCGGGTCGGCCGCAGTGAAGATTTCCACAAAGCTGTGGAGAGCTTTACTGCCCGAAGCTTATTCGGTGCAGTCGCCGTAACCCACTCGGTGCTCCAAGCCTCGCGCACCCTCCGGTGCAACACCAGTTTAACATCTTGTTCCGTGACACCAATTGTGAGAGGTGGTCCCATAGTGGCCTGCTTGGCCAGTCGATCTACATGCTCATTCCCTGGTATGCCAACATGACCTGGGGTCCACACAAAGACCACAGAACGGCCTGATTGGCATGGGGAAGTGAACAGTGTCCTGGATCGACCGCACTATTGGGTGCCGAGAGAAACACTGGTCGATCGCTTGTAAGCCACTCAGGGAGTCAGTACAGATGACGAATGACCCCCTGGGGCAGGCTTTGAGATGTTGGAGAGCTCTGAGAATAGCGACCAGCTCGGCGGAGAAGATGCTACTCTCGCAGGGCAGAGAATGCTGTTCTACATGGTTGTGATGTAGAAATGCATACCCAGCACGGCCATCTACTACGGAACCATCTGTGTAAATGGCGTCTGCGGCACGGAACGGCTCGAGCATTTGCAGAAACTGGTGACGGAGATGTGTGGGAGAAACCGAGGCCTTCGAGACATGGGACAGGTCCAGACGGAGCTGCAAACGAGGAATGGACCAAGGAGGGGTGTGAAAGGAATAGTGGAAAGTGGTTGGAAGTGGATAGGATGTAAGAGACGAAAGAAGGAGACGAACACGGACCGACATCGGGTATCCCGACCTTGGCCGTCGTGGAGGGATAGGTAGTGCAGCGTCTGGAAAAAGGAGCCGGCGGTTCGGGTGGAAGGGCGAGGCCTGAACATG
This sequence comes from Locusta migratoria, assembly GCA_026315105.1. Classification (NCBI taxonomy): domain Eukaryota; kingdom Metazoa; phylum Arthropoda; class Insecta; order Orthoptera; family Acrididae; genus Locusta; species Locusta migratoria. The sequence continues at coordinate 151,295,475 of CM048744.1, forward strand.
AGCAACATAGGATGCCAGCAGGTGTTGCCTACGGAACCGCAGCGGGAGGACTCCAGCTTCGACAAGGAGGCTTGTCACCGGGCTCGTGCGAAAAGCCCCCGTAGCTAAACGGACACCACAGTGTAAAATTGGGTCCAACGCCTGCAGTGCTGATGGCGCAGCCGAATCGTAGACTATGCAGCCATAGTCTAGGCGTGACTGAATGAGGGCCTTGTAAAGTTGTAGGAGCGTTGGGCGTGAGGCTCCCCAAACAGTGTGGCTGAGACAACGCAGGATGTTGAGGTGTCGCCAGCACTTTCGTTTCAGCTGGCGAAGGTGGTGCACCCAGGTGAGACGGTTGTCGAACAGCATGCCTAGAAACGTGTGTGTTTCTACGACATGTAGCAGGTCTCCAGCTAAATAGAGTTCGGGTTCTGGGTGTACTGCCCGACGTCGGCAGAAATGCATGACACGGGTCTTCGACGCAGAGAACTGAAAACCGTGGGCAAACGCCCACGACTGCGCTTTTCGAATGGCCAGTTGCAACCGACGTTCAGCAACATTGATGCTGGTGGAGCTAAAATTCATGCAGAAGTCATCGGCATACAAGGAAGTGGATACCGATGACCCCACGGCCGCCGCAAGGCCGTTGATGGCGACTAAAAATAAAGGGACACTGAGAACGGAACCCTGCGGGACTCCGTTCTCTTGACAATGAGGTGAGCTAAAACAAGAACCAACACGAACTCTAAAAGAACGCAACGCCAGGAAATTCTGAATGAATATGGGAAGCGGACCCCGTAAACCCCAGTCATACAGCGTAGACAGGATATGGTAGCGCCAGGTAGTGTCGTATGCTTTCCGCAGGTCGAAAAATACGGCAATCAGGTGTTCGCGGCGACTAAATGCAGTACGGATGGCCGACTCCAGTGACACAAGATTGTCAACAGCGGAGCGACCTTGACGGAACCCACCCTGTTGTGGCACCAAAAGTCCCCGGTCCTCGAGGATCCACATGAGCCTCCGACTCACCAAGCGTTCGAGAAGCTTGCATGGAACGTTGGTGAGGCTGATCGGGCGGTAACTATCAGCCACCTGCGGATCCGCCCCAGGCTTTATCACTGGAATGATAATGCTTTCCCGCCACGAGGACGGAAAAACACCCTCCAGCCATATCCGATTAAGCAGGGCGAGAAGTTGGCTCTTGGCATCCGCTGATAGGTGTCGGAGGAACTGACTGTGAATGCGATCGGGTCCAGGGGAGGTATCGGGGCATGCAGTAAGGGCACCTTCAAACTCCCATTCAGTGAACGGGACGTTGTACGGTTCCCGACGTCGCGTTCGAAATGAAAGCAGATGTCTCTCTGCTCGCCCTTTAAGGGCGCGAAAGTCTGCACCATAAGCAGCAGTCTCTGAGATGCGACAAAAATGATCCGCCAGGTGCTCAGCGACGGCGACGGGGTCAGTACAGAGCGAACCCTGAACGCTGAGACACGGAATTCCCGCCGGTGGGCGGTGCCCAAAGAGGCGTCGAACCTGCGACCACACCTTGGAAGGAGAAGCGCGGGAACCAATGGAGGCGACGTACTTCTCCCAGGAAGCCCTCTTACTTTCCTGTATCAGTCGCCGGGCTCGTGCTCGGAGACGCTTGAAGGCCACGAGATGTTCAACACAAGGGTGGCGTCGGTGGCGCTGTAGAGCTCGCCGACGTTCCCGGATGGCCTCAGCGATCTCCGGTGACCACCAGGGCACCGATGTACGACAGAGCGAACCGAACGTGGTGGGGACAGAGCTTTCGGCTGCAGAAACAACGGCCGCTGTGAACTGCTCAACGGCGGCATCAACATCAGCTGGAAAGGTTGAGGATAGTACAGCAGCTGCGGAATAGGCTGGCCAGTCAGCCCTACGGAGGGACCAGCGAGGCAGGCGGTCGGCAGGCAAACGCTGTGGGAGCGACAGGAAGATAGGAAAAGGGTCGCTACCACACAGGTCGTCGTGAACCCTCCAGGTGAGATGTGGAAGAAGGCTAGGGCTGCAGACAGACACGTCTATTGCAGAATATGTACCATGCGCTGCACTAAAGTGAGTAGGAGCACCGGTGTTGAGAAGGCAAAGATTCTGCTCTGATAGTAAAGACTCAACATCCCTACCCCGAGCCGAGATCTGTGTGCCACCCCACAGAGTGTGGTGGGCGTTAAAATCCCCCAAGAGAAGAAAGGGTGGGGGAATTTGGGCGACCAAGGCAGCGAGGTCTACGGGAGAGACGACATCATCCGGTGGAAGGTAGACAGAGCATATCGTAAAATCTCGTAATAACCGGAGCCGTACAGCGACTGCCTCTAGAGGTGTTTGCAGAGGCACAGCAGCACTGGGGACTGAAGTGTGAACATAAACACACACGCCGCCGGAAACTCTGTTGTAGGAGTTTCGATTCTTAAAATAGCCTCGATAGCCTCGGAGGGCTGGGGTCCTCTCGACGGGGAACCATGTTTCCTGCAAGGCGAGACAGATAGCAGGGCAGTGGCAGAGTAATTGCCGCAGCTCAGTCAGACGGCGGAAAAAACCGCCGCAATTCCACTGCAAGATGTCTTTTGCAGCGTGCTGAATATCCATTATTGAAGATGTTGAATTGTTATTCAGCAGTGGCACCTGCTGCCAACTCCGCAGACTCTGCAGGGTCCAGAACCATCGGTTCTGGCGACCCAAGTATGGCGAGATCCTCAGGCGACGCGAGGATCTCCACCTCGTCTTCAGAGGCCGAAGATGTGATGGAGCGTTCCTTCCGAATCGCCGAGGAGTCCTCCTTTGGGTCAGTCTTCTTCTTCTTCTTGACTTTCTTTTTGCCCTCCCGCTGGCCCTTTGGTGTTAAGGGCTGGGAGGACTTTGCGAGGGTTGGCATCAGGGGTCGTCGAAGAGCCAGAAGCCCTTCGACCAGCAGGCTTCGGATCCTTCAGCCAAAGGCTGGGATCCACTGGCACACCCTGGGACTCCCCAGAAGGGAGCGTCCCGAAGGACCCCTTCCGAGGGAGAGGTGCCGGAGGAAGCTGTTGCTTCTCCGGCTGGGGGTTGGGGACTGGTGTCCCCGATGGTTGTGGGGAAGTTGCCCCCACAACAGATGCTGCAGCAGCAGATGGAGTATTGCCCACACCTAACGAGGGGGCAGTGGTAGTTTTGTGGCCTCTAGGGCCCACAGGAGGAAGCGATACCTTGTTAGACGTCGTACCCGTAGTGCGCGGGGACGACGTTACTACAGCATAGGTATTATTCATAGTCACCGGATGGAGACGCTCGTATTTCTTCCTTGCCTCATTGTATGATAACCGGTCCAGGGTCTTAATTTCCATAATTTTCCTTTCTTTGTGTAGGACTTTACAGTCCGGGGAGCACGGCGGATGCAGCTGATTACAGTTCACGCAGACGGGAGGTGGCGTGCAGGGAGTGTCCGGATGAGCTGGACGTCCACATTCCCTGCACGCGGGGCTGGAAGTACACCGGGAGGACATATGCCCAAACTTCCAGCACCTGAAGCACCTCATTGGGGGCGGGACATACGGTGTGACGTCGCACCGGTAGATCATGACCTTGACCTTCTCGGGCAGTGTATCGCCCTCAAAGGCCAGGATGAACGCACCGGTGGCAACTCTGTTATCCTTAGGTCCCCTATAAATACGTCTAACAAAGTGAACTCCTCTGCGTTCCAGGTTGGTCCGTAACTCCTCATCGGACTGCGACAATAAGTCGCGATGGTAAATTAGACCTTGGACCATATTGAGGGTCTTGTGGGGCGTGACACTGACAGGAATATCACCCAGCTTGTCACAGGCCAATAATGCCCTGGACTGGGCTGGGATGCCGTCTGTATCAGAACAGCCCCACTTCTCATTTTTGAGAAAGACTCCACCTCACCGTACTTGTCCTCGAGATGGTCAACGAAGAACTGCGGTTTGGTGGACAAGAAAGAATCTCCATCAGTCCGGGAAAAGACAAGATATCGCGGCGTGTAGGGATCTGAACTCCGTAAAGTTTTGCGCTCTTCCCATGGCGTAGCCAGGGAAGGAAACGTCTTAGGGTCATATACTGTTGCATCAAAATCGGACTTTCCTCGCTTAGAAACGGCGTTTTTGCGACCGCCCACGCTAGTTAGTGCTCGTTTCATTTCCGTCCCACGAGCAGCTAGGGAAAAGAGGTCCACCCAGGCAGAGCCCCGCTTGCCTGGGTAAGCCTTGTACAACTGAGGTGCGGCAGGTTGCTCAGAGGTTGCTCGCTAGCGGCTGTTCAACCTCAACAGCCATGCATCTCCTCGGCACGTAGCACACCTTGAGATTGAGGGTTTTTTTATAGAGGTTTGTACCGTCCTCGCGACCCGGGCGATTAAGCCAAGATCCCCGGGCTCTGAAACGTACAACGTTCCACCGTCGCGCCGAACGATGGTCGTTGAGGCACGCACAGAGCTTACGGTGTAGCGCACTGTTGGCGCGACACAGCCCACGGCTCAGGACCCCGGGTTCGCCAAGCCCGTACTCAGCAAATTAATGCTGAGCCCCTGAGGGGTACTGCAGAATGCTGATACATAGTTGAGCTAGAGGTCTGCCTAGTGCCTGTACGATAGCCAAGTCTTCACTGGTGCCTATCAGATTCCGAAGTGTTGACTAGTTCCTATCTCAGTCCCAAGTGAACGATGTCGTTCAGTGATGGCCACGAGCGGAGTTGCAGCAGAGGGCGCTCGGGGCTGTCGTCGTAAGAACGCCGCGCCGTGCGTGCATGGCGGCGCGCGGCGAAAGTAGGTGGCGCGCACATTGGACTTGTTAGATACCACACAAAGGTTCTAGAAATTTCTGATAAGAATGATAATGCCTAATTTCAAACAGAATAACGATCCAGATATTCAAAATGAGAGCGACTGATTTCTACTGTTTCCTAATTACGTATTTTTGAATTGTACATATTATTACCAATATCTGGTACTTCAACAAGTTTCAAAATATAAAACAAAGATAAGGATACAGTTTTTTTTCTTGTGGGAATATTAGAATTGCAACTTGCCGTTTTTAATTTTGAAATTTTACTGTAGAATTCCTTATCATCGACCTGAAAGATTATTAATTGGGTAAGTGGTACAATTTGGATCATTTCAAAACATGTTCAAATGTTTGTAGAGCTTATGGGACCTAACTACGGGGTCATAAGTCCTTAAACTTACAAACTACTTATGAACTAGCTAATACTAAGGACGGCACAAATATCCATGCCCGAGGGGGGATTCGAACTACCGACCGTAGTGGCCGTGCAGACCGTGACTGACGCGCCGCAGAACGCTCGGCTACCGCGGCCGGCTCGATTATTTCGGACAAATGTTATTGTAACTGGAAATATATTTAGAAAAGAAACAATTTTAACCTTGGCACTCTTGGATGTTTAATGAATATGTAACACAAATATTAGACTATTATAAATGTTTGTTTTTATACCATGGTTACAGAATTGAGAAAGATCTATCGAACATGTCCCACACTAGGTTCATTTTTGATTACGGGCATCGTCGACATAAAAAGCACTTTTTCCGTCACGCACTAACGCATACTTTGTGGTACCAAACATCGAATTTTTGTCAGCGGCCGACCGCGGTGGCCGAGGAGACTCAGGCGCTTCAGTCACGGTCTGCACGGCCACTACGGTCGGGTGTTCGAATCCCCCATCGGGCATGGATATTTGTGCCGTCTTTAGTATAAGGTAGTTGATACGTAGTTTGTAAGTTTAAGGACTGATAACCCCGTAGTTAAGCCCCATAAGCTTAACAAACATTTGATTTGATTTGGCGGCGAATCCAGTCACCCTTAAATATAAAATTTATAAGAGCGTGTTAACACGAAAGAATTTATAACTCCTTAGCACCAAATGGTGAATTCTTGGAAAAGACAGGAGGAGCTGTAGAAACCTGCTACACTACAACGCCACACAACGAGACACTACGAGACTGACAAATGGCGCGAAAACTTATGTTGATCGGAATTGTACCTGTATCAAATTGTTACTACCTTACTCTAACGATTCCAATGAAATTCCGACCAATTTTGACTCAAGAAGTCGGCGATATGTGATCTGATACTATGAATTTTGAAAATTTAATATTAAATTCGTAACCACCGGCCTCGGTAACCTGTAAGTACCAATGTACAGTCAAACCTTAAGTTTTCTTTCAATTCTTCTGGTGAACTTTTGCGAGATTCATAGCACTGACAGGTGGTCGTATTTAGAGTCTGGAGACACTGTTCACGCAGTTTGGTCCGATATATTTACAAACATTTCGTCATCAGTCCGTAGCTTACAAACTACTTAAACTAAGGTAAACTAACCTAAGCACAACACACACACACACACACACACACACACACACACACACACACACACACACACACACACCAGGGAGGACTCGAACCTCCGACGGCGAGCAACCGCGCGCTGCGCTGCGAGATGCCTTAGACCGCACGGCTACTCCATTGCGGCTGGAGACACTGTGCTCAGAGGCTGTTGAACTGGCGCCTTATGCACCGCCATATGTCCTACAGCCGGTGTTACGGTTGGGGGTCGGACTGCATTGTACTCCTGCAGGCCGCGGTGGAATGGCCGAGTGTTCTAAAGCGCCTTACCGCGCAGCGCAGGGTTCGCCCTCCCTTGTACGCGTACTTACGTGTTCTCTCATTATAATAAGTCAGTTGAAATAGTTTGTAAACTTAAGGACTGATGACTGGAGTAGTTATGTCCCATATATTTACAAACATTTTTAACTTATTTCCGGCAGATCAGTTACAACACTTAAGTGTTTTCATCCGTCTTGCCGACGACCACATTGCAGCAGCACAGTGTTCTAAAACTCGTGGCACGGAATCTGTTAACTGCAGTGCTCCCTCGCCTGTAACTGAGGAACGACTGACCCTGATTTCCGCATCCGCTGCAGCCCCACATCGACACTTAAGATGGGCAAACTCTTTCATTTTTGGGACTGGTTTACTGATGGTTCATTCTTGGGAACCGTTCCTCCTAATCGTTTACCGTTCATTTGTTATCCAATAACAGATAATAGAAATATTTACGAAACCATCATCATCATCATCCGAGCTTACACACGGATTTTCCAAATACAAACTAGGAAAAAAACACTATTCTGTGCAGGGCGACACAATTTTATCTGTAATTTCCTTCAGCTGGCTTGAGCCTCTAATGCTAAAGCACGATAAATAAATAAATTGATTAAAAAATTAAAAAAATAATAATAAAAGAACACATATCACCGTTTCACAGCCTGTGTTTTCTTGGGGCTCCGTGAAGTGCGGCTGTAGACCCTATTTTATTATACAGACTGGCTGCGTCGTGTCTTGGGGCCAGCCACACCTGCTGCAGTGTCCCCAAAATGTTTAGCTTTAAATAAATGAAGGCAGGAAAAAAAAAAAAACACATTTACTTTTAACTAAATTGATGTTTATTCCACCTGATGTCCGTCAGAGAATATTTGTTACACCTGACTTCAGAGCAATGCCGATTTCCTTACGACTGCCACACGAACACTTTACGGAATAGTTTCTATGTCGCACAGTCGCTAAATAAAAATTAAAGTCCAACTTCCATTGTCACAGAATATATTTAATCCACGAAGCATCACTGAAGACTATTTCTATGTCCCACAGACGCAGAATAAAATCAAGGTTCTCGAAGCACTACAGAACAAATATTTCTATGTTCCACACTAGAACACTTCGCTGGAATTTTAAAAGTCCTCAAGCGCCTCTATATTCATCCAGCACAACGACACACCTTGTTTGTCAAACCGCTACCAACTGACTGCCCCTTAACAAGCCAAAATGACCACCTGAAGTACCCTCGCTGGCTTACTGCAAAGTCAAATCAGTATCTTATTTTTACAAAATTAGGTCTTTTACATAAAACAGGAATGAAATAAATACATGTGATAATATTATTCCACGAAAAATTCGCTGAAACAGAATATGGTATCAAAAACATTGTATATATATATATATATATATATATATATATATATATATATATATATATATATATATCTTAGTTCTTGCATTATCAAAAAATTAAACTTTTCTACATTTTCTTTTTCACTATTTAAACAGATTATTAACTGTACTATTGATCCTGTGCTTTCATTAATTATTTACCAAGTCTAGTTTACCATACTACAGTTATTACTGTCAATTTATTAAAGATCCAGCTTTTATACCTCGAAACCCTGTCACTGACCCTTAATTCAAAGTTACTGAATTTGCGTAAAAAAACTAAAACCCATATTAATAGTACTCACTTATATCTATCATTTAGCACCTTGTGCGCAATACTTGGTTAAGCCGTTTTCAAAATATATGGTTTACAAAATTATTTTATAATGATTTTTGATATACTGTAACTCACACAATATTAAAGTGACATGAAGCGCCTTTATATCAGAGCATCCGTCTAGTCTATCTTTAAAATGAGCCTACGGGCTCCATTGTGTCATATATGGATCAATAGTTATCAATTTTTAAGTGGTTTATTGCATATTTGTCCAAGGCCAAACATGGCTTCTCCCGCCATTTGCCAAGGTCTCATAACGGCCTGGATTTTCCAGTAACATACCCATACACAAAGCGAGCACCCAGATCCTTGTTTGACACGTGAGAGAATGCCGCTATCTATTGACTAAACCCTGAACTACGACGACTCAGTATCTGCCAAAACATTACGATTTTTAAAATGTTTTAAAATGTTTGTGAAGCTTAAGGGACTTAACTGCGGGGTCATCAGTCCCTAAACTTACAAACTACTTGTGAACTACCTTATACTAAAGACGGCACTAACATCCGACCCCAAGTGGGCCTACCTTATGCTTCACAAACATTTTAAAATTCAATATTTAATCACACCGATGCTGTACTTCACATTAGTGCAAGGTAAGGTATTGAGAATAATATCAAATATATCGAAAAAAAAAAAAAAAAAAAAAAAAGGAATGTAACAAACTGTTGCCATGATGGAGGTTCAAGTTGTACCGACCGTCTGACACGCCAATCTCTGGATCGCTCAACCAGTGATGGCGCTCGGAAAATCGCTTATGTTTACGAGTGGAGTATTAAAACACAAAAATGTTTATTACTCGAACGTCATTAACTTCTGACGCACATACGAGGCGCGTCCAGAAAGTAAGTTCCGTTTCAATATATCTCCGCTGCAGCGCTGCGATTGCAGTTCCGCACATGCGCTGTAGACGATGTGTATCAAGGAGAAGAACGTGCGCCTTTTGGAGATCGCTGTCAGTTATTTTGTGTCCCCAACTTCGTCGCCGCTTTTGTGTCCCAGCCTCGTCGTAGGTGTCGGTGGCCGAGTGGAACGAGACCGACACAGGAACAAAAATAGCACGCTGGTGCAGGTACGGAGAGGAGCAGCCAGAAACTATAAACACTAGAGTAAATTAGAAAGAGATATATATTGCACAGAATGTAACAATACTTAACTTTTACATAGTACTGCAGAATGTTGATACATAGTTGTTAGAGGCCTGCCTAGTGCCTGTACAATAGCAAAGTCTTCACTGGTGCCTATCTGATTACGAAGGTCCTAACTGGTTGCTATCTCCGTCCGAAGTGACCGATGTCCTTCAGTGGTGGCCACGAGCGGAGTTCTCGCAGAGGGCGCTCGTGGCTGTCGTCATGAGAACGCCGCGCCGTGCGTGCATGGCGGCGCGCGGCGAAAGTAGGTGGCGCGCACTTTGTACTTGTGCGACACCACAAGTTACGTACGCTTTGTTGTGCTTGTTTGAAATGCCGGCGTTGATTGAAAATCCCGCCGCCTGTAAAATCAGGTCGGTGATTCGGTTTCTGAATGCGAGGAAAGTGAAACCAAGTGAAATTTATCGGAAAATTTGCGATGTTTACGGACCAAATGCGATGATGATTCGATGGTGAGAAGATGGGTCCGACAGTTCAATGGCGGGCGTAGTGATGTGCACGATGAAGAACAACGTGGGCGTCCACCTTTGGTTACAGAAGAACTGGTTCAGGCGATTTATGACAAGATCCAGGAAAACCGTAGGTTTACAATTAGTGCTCTCGCTATAGATTTCCCCCAATTTTCACTATCACTGATGCATGAAATGTGACGAAAAACCTGCTACAGGGATTTGGCTGGGACGTGTTTGACCATCCTCCGTACAGCCCTGACTTCGCTCCTAGCGACTTTCATCTGTTCTTACATCTCAAGTCTTTACTTGACGGTCATCACTTCACCAATGACGACGAGCTGAAAGAAACTGCTTCCAACTGGTTGAAGACACAAGCGGCAGATTTCTATGAAGAAGGTATACAAACCTGGTGCCACGCTATGACAAATTCCTGCAAAAATTCGGCAGTTATGTGGAAAAGTAGTTTAAGAGCTGTAGAATTTGGTGCAATAAATATTTATTCTGTATCTGTGTATAATTTCAGTTTATTACCAAACGGAACTTACTTTCTGGACGCGCCTAGTATATAGTCGTCTTTAGACGATCTATATATGTAAAGCATTGAAAACACGATTTTGTATCAACATTGACGTTATTTTCAAATGTTCAAACACGGGGTCATCAGTCCCTAAACTTACGAACTACTTATGAACTAGCTAACACTAAGGATGGCACAAATATCCATGCCCGAGGGGGGGATTCGAACCCCCGACCGTAGTGACCGTGCAGACCTAGACTGGAGCGCCTCAGTGCCCTCGGCCACCGCGGCCGGAGACGTTTCTTTTTTTTTTTTCCAAAAACTGAAGTGTCTCGCAAACAGCCGCAAAATGTGTTTTATTTTGATCACATTTTGCATGGACGTTCTGTATTTTTTTTTTTTTTTTTTTTTTTTTTTTTTTTTTTTTTTTTTTTTTTTTTTTTTTTTTTAAAAGAGCGACATATCAAACCCCCTTTTTATCGCTGTACACAGCAATGAACCTCCAAAACATTGTACTAACATTTTTGCAATCTCCGACGATGATCCTTGACAACCGCTGTTCATGGCTGAACACAATGTGACAATCTCGATCAACAAGGTAGGCCTTCTGGTAACTTCTTAATCTGTCTCGCTGGGGGAGCATGCGTTAATGACTTCAGAAATGGAGATGCGGAGTACGAGTATGAACGAGAAACAAGAGGTCGCTCTGAGTGGAGACATGCGGTTTCGCGTTCTGTAAAATGTGCGTGGCGCAGTAGACCCGTGTGTTCTCAGCCGACTATACGGCACTGAGGCGTCTGGTATGCGGGGCATTTCGCTGTAATATCACCATTCGGAGTGGGTCGGTTGCCGTGTAAACAGAAAAGCAACGGGCGTCGAGGAGAAACTCGAAGCGCAGTTTCCGCGTGGTCCGCGAATACCTACAGACGCAGCCCACTGCGTGCCTGGAATTCCTCTCCTAATAGCGCTCAGGATTTTATGTCGCTCTTTATAGTTGAAATATAGCAACTGCTACAACCTGAATGTCGCAATTGTACGTTGGAATTCTGCATCGGAATGCGTTGAACATTGGAGGAATAATACTTTGCAGCGAGAGACTACATCAACATATTTCCATCGAATCTCGGGTGAACTGCCGGGTGTCCGTAACTTCTTGCCACAACATTTCGGCGCATAGTCTTCTGGCCATCTTCAGATGAGTACCGCCGAAGTACTGGCGAAGACGCAATGAGCTGTGCTATTTATGCCAAATTCAGCCGACATTGCGCATGCGCGTACCTAGCGTGCGCGTTCACTACAGCTACGTACGCTGCTCCGAGAGCCCTCCGTGGTGGAGTCTTGCCGCTTCGATATCAGATCGATTCTCATCGTCATTCAGTTGAAGGAAACTACGCCGACTACGAAGTTTTTCAATGACAGGATTCCATGCAGCATTTATTCGGAAACCGCTGTCTCGATTGATAAGAGTCTCACTGTCAGACAGTCTTATTTCCACAGCTTCATTAATAATTGAGCTCCAAAAGTTTGATGTGTGGGCCACAATTTTAGTTTCATTGTATTTCATTGAATGACCTGTGAAAATACAATGTTCGGCGATTGCGGATTTGGTGGGTTGGAGTAGCCGAGTATGACTCTGATGTTCCACGATGCGGTCCTGCACAGTGCGCGTCGTCTGCCCTATGCGACGGCGCAGAAGTGATGGCTCACTTGGTCATTCGGTATACAGGAAGGCCACTCATACAGATTTGTACTTAGAAGCTACTAGTTGCCACCATCCAGCACAAAAAATGGGCGTCCTCAAGACTCTAATCCATCGAGCCCATACCATCTCTGTTGCCGACAGCCTTCACACGGAACTGGAACACCTGCAGACAGTATTCCTAAAGAATGGATATACAAGGAAGCAAGTAAATCGAGCGATTCACATCTCCAAACGACAGAACAAGGAAGAAGAAGAAGAGGCTTTCAAATCGACTGCTTATCTCCCATATATTGGGGACATTTCATCGCAGATAGAATACTAAAAAAGCATAAAGTAAGAGTCATCTTTTGCCCTCTTCCTAAAATTTAATCGCTGTTGGGTTCTGTCAAAGACGATCTGGAGCTGCGTAAAGCAGGTGTTTACAGGATTCCGTGCGAGTGCAGCAAGTCATATATAGGGCAGACGTGGCAAGAAGTTACGGACATCCGGCAGTTCGCCCGAGATTTGATGGAAATATCTGTGCGCCGGGAATGCTTTAAACATCACATACATCACCATACTTTTATACCTCACACCAGTTCCGTCACAATGGGCAAAACTTCTTGTTAGGGATGTTGTTGTTGTTGTTGTTGTTGTTGTTGTTGTTGGATGTTTAGAGTGGACTAGCGGCTGGGTTATCAGTCCCCTGTTCAGAGCGAAGAGTTCACACCAATAAAACTGATAGGCAGAGACACGGGATTCTGTGGGGAGTGGGGCGAACTAATTTTATTTTGATAGTCAAACACTTTACAAGGTTTATTAACCTTCAATAGGCCAAAAAGAAAACTGTTCTTACATTGGCTGAACAATCAACACTGTGCCCACCATTTCATTTTATCATTCCCTTTAGCTGAGCAGAGTTTCAAAATAAAGACCGTAAAACTTACCATTTACAATTTTCTTATAAACAATATTAACAGATTTTTTAATATCTGGAACACGGTATAGTGATTATAATCAGGTTATAGAGCTTTCAGTTATTGTCCAAGGGTGCAGTGCTTCGGCCACTTAGGAAAAAAAAACAGTTCTTTACAGCAATTTACACAGCCAGTTCATCAACGCTTGCCGTTAAACTTTAACAAGTTAATTCAGTTCAACCAAACCTTCGCGAGACCATCAGATAAATAATTTTAAAAGGCCATCAAGAAAATTAACTGCTATTCTCATGCAATATTTATCTTCACAGTTTACCACAAGAAATTCAATCAACACCTTATCATGAGAGCTCTCAGTGATCTCCGTCATTACTACTCTGCCAATGCAAGGAACTTTCAGCACTACAAACAATAGTACACAGCGAGATGTTACAGTAACAAAAACCTGATTAGATGTTAAGTAATTTTAAGTCAGCTTTGTATGTGATACTTTGGACACCCCTTAGACTTGTCATGCTTTCATACTACAGGTACCCCTCGTTACAGGACTGATTTCCAGATCAACAAATTTTGTTCAACTATGACAGCAGGTAACAGTTCGTGCCTTAGCTCAAGCCAACCAAACGACTGACTCCTTACTGATGATGTCCATATTCTCCCCTCTTATAAAACTTCACAGCAGTTCCAGCAAATGACAATATCACTTGATCGGGCCGAATTCGGGTTTCAAAAGTTGCAAGGCGACATACCGTCATTCTACGCAAGATGGCTGCCACAGCGTGCCGACGTCTTTCTCAGTACTCCCGAAAGTTTCTGTCGATGCATCACACCTGAATGTCCCTCTGCCCTTCGCAGCCGTCCAAGACCATCCCCGCTCGCTAGGCGTTCCGGTGAACCCGCATGAGCACCGCCACCTCCTCGCTCGCCAGAGGGACTCTTTTCTTTCCTCGCCCGCCTTACACGCCTCTTGTCGATTGCACCAAAGAGCTCCGATCAAATGACCGCAGTCAGGCCATGGCAAAGGAACACTCGAACCATGTAACATGGTTCAAAAACATAGCCATTTATTATGTGATACTCGACCAGTAAACGCTGGGGACAGAGTGTCAGTCGATGATAAAATGACAATTTAAAATGGAAGACATTAGTTGTTGAAATCACAGCAGACGAGTGTGGTTGGCTGATCACGGGGATAATACAGAATGAGCCAGCCTCTCTGCACACACTTAAAATCTTAGGTTAAGAACCTGACAAATTTAATAAAAAGACAACAGATTAAAAGTTCTGGAGGGTTAGTGGGCCCGATAAATCAGGCAAATGAGCCCACCCCTAAGTAGAACTGTTAAAGCCAGCTGCGCGAATAAAACATAAACCACTGTCAGCCATCGAGGCATCGTCAGCTAAAATTGATGGAAGCTCATATGGAAGATTAAATGAGAGCCTCAAATCAGCTAAAAGAGGACAGACCGTTAGAATGTGGACCACTATCAGCAAAGTACCACGATGGCACTTTGGTGGGTCCTCTCGGCAAAGTAGGTGGCCATGGGTTAACCGCATATGGCCAATACGCAGTCGAAAAAGAGCAACAGATTCCCGACTAGAGGGCCTCAGGGAGGACTTACATGCACCTGTGGTGGCCTGCTTGGCCAACTGATCAATACGTTCATTACCTCTTATTCCAATATGGCCAGGGGTGCAAAGGAAGAGAAGGGAGGAGAGAAGGAAATGCACATGGACCCAGTCGGGTCTCCTGATTGCAATCTGTCTTTGAGGGGACGGGAGTGAGCAGCCGGAAAGAGAAGACTGCGATTCGGATGATGGACTGAGGTGTGGACGTGGGCAACATACGAGCCAACAGCTGTTGCCGACAGAACCGCAGTGGGAGAACTCCATCCTCAATAAGGAGGCGCGTCACCGGGCTCATACGAAAAGCTCCTCTTGCCAAGCGAATACCAGCATGTAGGATAGGGTCTAAGACCCGAAGCGCAGAAATGGCTGCCGAGTCTTACACCTGGCTCCCATAGTCCAGGTGTTACAGCCCATCCGCTAACTACTACGTCTCGTCACGGGAAGATGATGAAAAAAGACACAAAAGCAGAAAAAGGTCTTGCTGGAGCGGGAAGCTGCTATGCGACCTCGACCTTAGACGGGGAAGCTAGTTGCGGGGAAGTCACCAACCCGGGGGGGTTAAACATTACCGGCGGTTACACCCTGTCCGCATCCTACAGCAATCCAACCCCAGTCAGGGGACAAGAAGAAGAAGAAGAAGTAGCTTACCTTCACTATCGCGGGAGGGATGCCACACAACGCAGTATTGCGCACACCCGTCGTGGAAGGACCGAAAATCTCAACCTCCAAGAGCAGGACACCTGATAGGGAATCATCACCCACTGAAGACCCAATCTCCTGGCCCGATCTCGCTGCGGAGGGCGCGGTTGCTCGCCGTGGAGGTTCGAGTCCTTCCTAGGGCATGGGTGTGTGTATTGTCCTTAGGTTAGTTTAGAGTAGGTAGTTCGTAGACTACGGACTGATGGACTGATGACCACGCAGTTTGGTCCGATAGAATTACAAACATTTGAACATTTGAATCCTGGCCCGAAATCAGGCTGCCAAAGCAGACGGAAACACTGCTAAACGACGTCTTAGCAGATACCGTGTAACGGACGGCCCAGTTTTTTTTTTTTTTGTGGTTTTAGGGCGCACAACTTCTATGGTCATTAGCGCCCAGCAAAGAACATAGATTCGCTATGATCTCAAAAAAAAAAAAATGGTGACTGTCAGAACATCAACAAGAGGCTAAAAACGAAAGATAAAAAAAAACAATTAAAAGGGTTAAATATCCTTCGGTAAGTTGGCCAAGTTGATAAAACGCAAAACTCGAGCAGCTGCTCGTGTGTCATCAGATAAAATTTCCTCCAGAGTAGACGGAAAGTGAAGGGCTACAAGGAGATGATTAAAATTAACGCAAGTCAGTAAAACATGTCGCACTGTCAGCAGTTCACCGCAGGAGTACAACGGTGCAGGGTCGGCGGATAGCAAGTGACGGTGGCTGAAACGGCAGTGACCGATCCGCAACCGGGCCAGGATGACCTCCTCTCGCCGAGAGGGGCGGGAGGAGGTCCGGCTGCCCAGTTCGTACTGGCGAACGACGAAGTGGAAGCAGAAGATGGAGCCGGAGGAAAGTGGTAGGCGGAAGCGACCGGCGGAGACAAGCCAAGAAAGCTACCGGAAACGTTCGTCCGCCGCTCCCGTCACGGCACCGACGCGTCAAACGCAGAAAAAGGCGTCGTCAAAGGGGGGTGCAAAGCTACCAAGACGGCCACTGACGCGGACGGGTTGCAAATGGCCAGCCTCAAGACGAGCAGTACGGATGGCCACTGAGAGCAGTACGGATGGCCACGGCTGCAGGCATGGCCGTCAAAAACCAGTTTGCTGAGCTCGATGGGAAGGAAGAGGAGACAGCAGACCAATAACAGAAAAAGGGGACCCCCACTACCACCCATCATGGTGAAATGGCCGTGTTCGTTTAATGATGTAAAACAGGCGATCCTCACGGTCGTCAAAAACAACATCCCGACGAAGACAGCGAGTTTCGATATGTACTGAATTATGACAAAAACCACGGAAGACTACGATAGCGTCACTGACCTAGAGCAGTTCACACTGGTTCATCGGAACCGGCAAAGACGCTCAAAGTAGTTTTCCACCACCTGCCTTTCAGCATGGGCCACCAATACCTCAAGGAACTGCTTGACGCTAATGGGAACATAATAAAGGCAGTATCCAGGACGAAGTCGCTGAAGAACAGCGCTGGCACACCGCTCCTCCAGGTGATACTGGACCACACCATGGAGCACAAGACGATATTCCAAGAAAAAGAGTAGGCAGCGTCAGCGGGGTCGCAGTTACAAAACTGCGGAGGCCGGGAGGCCCACTCAAATGCTACAATTGCCAGGGAATTGATCACTTGGCAAAATATTGTAAAATGCTTCCAAGTTGCGTGAAATGCGCTGGGGAGCATCTGAGTCGGGAATGCTCGCCTCCAATCGAGAAGAGACCTTCGTGCTGTAATTGTAATGAAAAGCACGTTGCCAGCTTCAGGGGCTGCTTAGCCTTCAAGAAATCATCTACGAATGGGCGCAAGCACCCGCGAAGAGAGTGCAGCCGGAAAGGAGGTGTAGCAACCGCCGCAGCAGCAGCGACCGGTGCAGTTGGCGTACGGATAACGCCTGCAAGAACTGCGCCACAACACACCGGGCAGCGGAGCTGCTTACCCGAGCCACGGAAGGTGCCCCCTGCCCTCCGAGAGAAGAGCACGCGACACCGGGCAGGGCCGGCCGAACACGCGGGCGGCCACTACAGCGCGACCCCTCCCCCTCCCCGACAACTGCGCCCTACCACAGACAAATATATACAGACGGGAAACCTCCGTAAGGGCCCTGTCCTACGCTCAGGGGTGCGGGGAGGGAGGTTTTCCAGCCGTTCCATAAGATGTCCCATGATGGCGCTGCGGTCAGGACAGCCCTTTCAACTGGCGGCAGGTAGCGGCTGTCCCCTCCACCACCTCCCCTCAAACGCCAGCAAGCTGGATACAGCCGTGGCCTCGTGGCAGGCGACACAAGCTCTCCCCTCAGTCTCCCCTCCACGCTACCCTCTGACGTGCGAGAGGCACCCTAAGCCAGCGATAGCATCTTACGGAACTACTAGGACAGCGTAGGACAGTGGTGTACGGGTGGTTTCTTCTCTGTATATGTCACTCTGTGGCCCTACACACCACTGCAACGAGTGAAGCAGCAGATCTTCGGGAGCTACTGAAGGAGTTTAAGGAGCTGCTGTGCCAACTTCCGCAGATGATCGCGTCTGCAATGATAGCGGCCAATCAGGCCAACGCCACGAGATAATCAAAGAAGACTCAAGATGCCTGATCACACCATTTTTGTGTGGTTTTACGGCGCACAACTACTAAGGTCATAAGCACCCGAATCAAACCTGGGATATATACAAGGATAATAAGACTATATAAAAACAGCTAAAAACATAGAATAAAAAAACAACAAAACGAAGAGCTAAATGTCCCTTGACAAATTGGTCAAATTGATAAAATCCAATACTCGAGCAACAGCCCTCACGTCATAAGATAAAATTTCTTCCAATGTGTCCGGCAGATGTAGTGCAAGCCGAACAGGAGTAAAATTTGGACACGACAATAAAACATGGTGCACTGACAGCGGGTGGCCACAGGAACATAACGGTGCGGGGTCACCACTGAGCAAGTCACGGTGGCTGAACCGGTAGTGTTCGATCCGCAACCGGGCCAAGATGATCTCGTCGCGAGCGGCGTGATAAGCTCATCCAAGCCATCGGGAGCGGTTTAATGTTGTTGTTGGGTTTTGGAAGGGACTAAACAGCGACGGTTATCAGTCCCTTGTTCCAATCAAAGAGATAAAACATTTTGTTAAGCGATCCGAAGTAAATGCTTTAACAAGTCCAAGTGTAAAACTTACAGACTAATATAAAGAAACGATACGATTAAAAACGAAGAAGGGCTAAAACAGCTGAGACCGTACAAGAGTGATTTTGCTGGGTGGTCGCAGGGATATAAGCAACACACCCAGCCACTCTGGAACACGTTAAAACCACCTACCTAACAGACTTAGGCAGGCGGAGGACAGAGCAATAACAGACAAACACAAACTTTAAATTGACTTATAAAATCCACACTCACGCATAAAATACCGTGGAGGTATTGTCAGCTAATGCTAGCTGCAAAGTGTCAGGAAGATTAAAATATCGTCGTGCTGCGGCTAAATTCTGGCATTCAATTAAGATGTGGGCGACCGTCAAAGTCTCACCACATTGACGAAGGCAGATCCGACACCGGCAGTGCTCTTGGAACCATCAATGTAAATAAATACGGCATTATCGAACCGCGAACGGAGTTCGACAAGCCTCGAGCGGTATACCAAATCCGGAGTGCTCTCCTTGGGGAGCGAACTAAGTTCGAGGTGTGTGTGAACCTGGGCCTGATGCCACGGTGGCAATGGGCTTTCGCTCAACCGAAGGGTGGAAGGAAGGGTAAAATCGAGCCGTTGTAGCAGGCGGCGAAACCGAACTCCCGGTGGAAGCAAGGCAATCGCAGACAACTGATATTGGCGATCGAGTGAGTCGTCAAAAAATAATCTGTAAGAGGGATGGTTGGGCATCGACCGTAGGCGGCATGCATACCGACACGAGTATGTCACGTCGAGTGGTCAAGGGTAGTACAGCAGCCTCGGCATACAGACTTTCAACAGGGCTGGTATAAAATGCACCGGTCGCCAGACGTAATCCACGATGGTGGATAGAGTTGAGACGGCGGAGAATCGACGGCCGTGCAGAAGAGTACACAAGGCTTCCGTAGTCGAACTTCGACTGAACAATGGCCTGGTAAAGGTGAAGCAGGACGGTACGATCCGCTCCCCATGACGTGCCACTGAGGACACGAAGAACGTTAAGGGATCGGGCACAACGGGCAGCCAGGTAGGACACGTGTGTGGACCAGCAAAGTTTCAGATCCAACATGAGTCCCAAGAATTTCGTAGTCTCCACGAAAGGGAGAGCAACAGGGCCGAGACGTAGAGAAGGTGGAAGAAATTCCTTGTATCTCCAAAAATTGACACATACAGTTTTCTCAGTGGAGAAGCGGAAGCCGTTTGCGATGCTCCAGGAATATAGACGGTCAAGACAGCGTTGGAGAGAACGCTCCAAGAGACACGTCCGCTGGGCGCTACAATAAATTGCGAAATCGTCAACAAAAAGAGATCCGGAGACGTCGGCTGAAAGGCAGTCCACGATCGGATTGATTGCAATGGCAAAGAGCGCCACACTCAAGACGGAGCGCTGTGGTACCCCATTCTCCTGGCAAAAGGTATCTGACAAAACAGAGCCCACCCGTACCCGGAACTTGCGATCCGCCAAAAACGCTTGAATGAAAAGAGGAAGGCGGCCCCGAAGGCCCCATCTGTGCAATGTGCGGAGAATGCCCGCTCTCCAACAGGTATCGTATGCCTTCTCCAAGTCGAAGAACACGGCTACTGTTTGACACTTCTTTAGAAAGTTGTTCATAATGAAGGTCGACAACGTAACGAGGTGGTCAGCAGCAGATCGGTGTCGACGAAAACCGCATTGGATATTAGTCAGGAGACGGCGAGATTCGAGGAGCCAGACCAACCGAGCGTTAACCATGCGTTCCATCACCTTACAGACGCAGTTCGTCAGAGAAATGGGACGATAACTGGAAGGAAGGTGTTTGTCCTTCCCTGGTTTGGGGATGAGGACAACAATGGCTTCACGCCAACTTGTGGGAACATGACCTTCAGTCCATATGCGATTGTAGGTACTAAGAAGAAAGCACTTGCCCGCAGGAGAGAGGTTCTTCAGCATCTCAATATGAATGGAATCGGGCCCGGGAGCAGAAGACCGGGACAGGGCGAGAGCACGATCTAGCTCCTGCATGGTGAAGGCGACGTTATAATTTTCACGATTAAAAGAGCGGAAAGAAGGCGGCCATGCCTCCTCTACCTGTTTGCGAGGGAGAAAGGCAGGGTGGTAATGGGCAGAGCTCGAAACCTCCGCAAAGAACGACCCAATGCGTTTGAAACATCAGCTGGGTCCACGAGGACCGCGTTCTCCACGGTCAGGCCAGGAATCGGGGAGTGGACCTTGATGCCGGACAAACGGCGGAGGCCACCCCAGACAACCGTGGAGGGAGTAAAACGGTTAAAAGAACTAGTAAAAGCAGTCCAGCAAGCTTTCTTGCTGTCGTTTATGATACGACGGCACTGCGCTCTCATACGTTGGTAATGGATGCAATTCTCCAAAGTTGGGTGGCGGCGGAAGGTGCGTAAAGCACGGCACCGGGCTCTAAGCGCGTCGCGGCAGGCTGCAGTCCACCAAGGGACCTGGACACGACGTGGAGAAGAGGATGTACGAGGTATGGAACGTTCAGCAGCAGTGAGAATAACCTCTGTGAGGTATTCGACCTGACTGTCACAGTTGGGAAAATGCTGATTGTGAAAAACAGCCATGGAAGAATAAAGCCCCCAGTCGGCTTTAGAAATGTTCCAACTGGTGGGACGAGGAGATGGGGAATGATGCAGGAAGTGGATGATACAAGGGAAATGGTCACTCGAGTACGTGTCAGAAAGTGCATACCACTCAAACCGACTGGCAAGCTGAGGAGTGCATATTGCGAGGTCTATATGGGAATAAGTGTGTGTTGTGTCAGAAAGGAAGGTCGGTGCACCGGTGTTGAGGCAGACAAGATCGAGGTGGTGGAGAAGGTCCACCAAAAGGGAGCCTCTCGGACAAGGTGCCGGAGAGCCCCAGAGGGGGTGGTGGGCATTAAAGTCGCCTACCAACACGAAAGGTGAAGGGAGCTGTTCAACAAGGTTTAGCACATCTGCCCTAGTGAGGGCAGATGACGATGGCGAATATATATTACAGAGGGAGAAGGTAAATGTGGATAAGGTGATGCGGACGGCAACTGCCTGTAGGTGAGTGTGCAAGAAAATGGGATGGAAGTATACGTCGTCTCGAAGGAGCATCAGAACCCCTCCATGGGCTGGGACGCCTTCCACGGGTGGCAGGTCGAACCGCACAGAGGTGTAGTGTGGAAAGTCTGCACGATCACGTGGACGCAGCTTAGTTTCCTGGAGGCAGACTAGAAGCGGGCAGTGCAATCGAAGGAGTAGTTTTAACTCCTCCCGATTAGAACGAATGCCGCGAATGTTCCATTGAAGGAGCGCCATGATAAAAATGAGAGAAGAAATAAGGATAAAAACCAAGTAGCGAGCTGGGTCACCTCGACGGCCGCTGAGGACCGGATTTCGAGGGAGCACCGCTATCGCTGTCTGGGGGCAAAGGGTCATGTTCCATTGGTTCGACCGACGCGCCTGCCACCTCCCTGAGTTGATCAGGAGGGGCAGTTTCCACCGCCGGTAAAGGGCCGTTCGCCCGGCAAACGGAGCGTCCCGGTGAAACAGAAGACGGCCGAGGCCGGCAACTGTTGGACGGCGCGACAGATGGGTCACGCCTCGGCGGGGAAGGAGAGGAACTCTTTTTCTTGTCAGCTCTTCTGGAAGAGTGACGGCGGGAAGAGGCAGTTGACGGGCCGGCCGCGGTGGCCGAGGTGACTAAGGCTCTCCAGTCACGGTCAGCTCGGCCACTACGGTCGGGGGTTCGAATCCCCCCTCGGGCATGGATATTTGTGCCGTCCTAGTTCGTAAGTAGTTCATAAGTAGTTTGTAAGTTTAGGGACTGATGACCCCGTAGTTGAGTCCCATAAGCTTAACAAACATTTGAACATTTTTGCAGTTGACGGTTGGGAAGCCTGAGAACGGAGAAAATCCTCACGGACTGGTTCCTTTTTCAAGGTCCGGGCATCTTGTTTAGGTGCTCGCGGTTTACTATAGTTTGACGAAGACTGTACCCTAGAAACAGCAGGAGGAAGCGGGGACGTGGAACGGGCAATCTTCGGGCTGGCGGATCGCACAAGTGTGTCAGCGAAAGTGAAGTCACATGTCTGGGTACTGGAATCCTTAGTAGGTCGAGTTGAGGTGAGGACCTTACTGTATGTACCCGCTGGGAGGACAGTGGGCTTTCGACTCGCCAACAACTTTCGAGCGGCAGATGTTGATACCTTCTCCGTGACCCGAATTTGCTGAATGATTTTTTCATCCTTATATACAGGGCAGTCGCGAGAGGAAGCCGCATGGTCGCCGTTGCAGTTAAGGTAGTGAGGGGACGGAGGTGGGCAATCCCCCTCATGGGCGTCCCTACCACAAGTGACATTTTGCTGCATGTGGGCAATGTTCACGGGTATGATTGTACCTGTGGCATTGGTAGCAGCGCGTTGGGTTTGGAATATAAGGGCGGACTGAGATAACTTCGTACCCTGCTTTGACCTTCGACAGGAGGTCAACTCTGTCGAATGTCAAAAACACAGTACGAGTCGGTGTCAGCTGGTTATCTACCTTTTTCATCACCCTGTGGACGGCTGTCACACCCTGATCGGACATATAGGACCGGATGTCGTCACCAGACAACCCGTCAAGGGATCTCGTAAAAACTACACCACGTGACGAGTTGAGTGTGCGGTGTGCTTCTACTTTGACTGGAAACGTGTGTAATAACGTAGTCCGGACTAAGTTTCTGGGCTTGGAAGGCACTTTCCACTTCCATCAACAATGAGCCATTGCGCTGACGCGAACAGGTTTTAACAGGGCCAGCAATTGCATCAACACCTTTCTGTATAACGAAAGGATTGACAGAAGTGAAATCTTTTCCGTCGGTGCGCGACACAACAAGAAATTTCGGCAAATTAGGCAGAGTCTTCTTTTGCTGAGGCGAATCTATCTTACGTTTCTGGGTCAATGTCAGTGAAGAAGAGAAGGAAGTCATTGCGGAAGTGTCCCCCGTGATTACCGGCGTCTCCGATGGCGCGCTCCTTCCTAGTGGGGGCCCTCTCCGAGGGCTTACCCGCCTTAGGTGATTGTTCACACCACGGGACACTGGGGACAGAGCCCTGTGGAACACCGTTCTCTTGAATACGGGGGGAGCTAAAAGATGCCCCAACCCTCACCTGAAACGAGCGGTGGGAGAGGAAATTTCGAATAAAAATAGGAAGGACACCCCGTAAGCCCCAGTCATGAAGAGTTGTTAAAATATGGTGGCGCCAGGTTGTGTCATACGCCTTTCGTAGGTCGAAAAATACAGCTACCAAATGCTCACGCCTAGAAAACGCCGTGCGAATGGCCGACTCCAGTGACACGAGGTTGTCAATGGTAGAACGGCCCTGGCGAAAGCTCCCTTGTTGTGGAGCAAGGAGTCCACGCTCTTCAAGGATCCATATAAGCCGCCGACTCACCATACGTTCGAAGAGCTTGCAGAGAACGTTGGTGAGGCTGATCGGACGGTAATTGTCAGCCACCTGGGGATCTGCACCAGGTTTCAGCACCGGGATGATAGTGCTTTCCCGCCACTGAGACGGGAAAGTCCCCTCTGCCCATAGATGGTTAAACAGGGCGAGAATGCGGCGTTGAAACTATAGTGAAAGGTGTCGGAGGAATTGGCCGTGAATCCTATCAGGTCCTGGAGTTGTATCAGGACACGCAGCAAGGGCAGTTCGGAACTCCCACTCGCTAAACGGGTCGTTGTATACTTCCTGACGACGAGTGCGGAAAGATAACTTTTTCCGCTCGGCCCGCTCTTTGAGGGAGCGGAAGTCGGCACTGTACGGGGCAGTTGCAGAGAATTGTGCGTAGTGGTCTGCCATGTGCTCGGCGATCGCTGGCGGGAGCGTGCTGAGCACACCCTGGATGGTGAGGGATGGGATTCCTGTCGGCGGGCGGTATCCAAAGACGCGTCGGACTAGCGTCCATACCTGAGTCAGGGAGGTGCGGGAGCTGATACTGGCTACATACCGCTCCCAGGAGTCGTGCTTGCTCTGCTGCATGAGTCGTCGAGCACGCGCATGGAGCCGTTTAAAGTCCACCAAATTCTGCACGGATGGGTGGCGTCGATGGCGCTGGAGTGCTCGCCGACGTTCCCGGATAGCCTCAGCAATCTCCGGTGTCCACCAAGGCACGAACCTACGCCTAGTGGAACCGGTGGTTTGTGGAAATGCTACCTCAGCGGCCATGACAATACTGTCAGTCACCTGCTGGACTGCATTGTCAATGTCATCTGGAAGTGGTGCAGCGATGACAGTGGTTGAAGTATAGACTGGCCAGTCAGCCCTACGGAGACACCAATGGGGTAAGCTGTCTGCAGCTTGGTACTGCGGGAGTGACACAAAGATTGGGAAGTGGTCGCTGCCACACAGGTCCTGATACACACGCCAACCGAAGTGTGGTCGAAGGCTGGGGCTGCAGACGGAGAGGTCGATCGCTGCCTTGTGTCACGCTAAAATGCGTGGGGGCACCTGTATTCAGGAGGCAAAGGTCTTGTTGCGCCAATAATGTCTCAACATCCCTACTGCGGCCTGTGGTCTGGAGTCCACCCCACTGGAGAATATCTCTTTCTCCTCGCTGTAAAGCCATAAAACAAAAGAAAGAAAAGAAGATCATTCCATAGGAACATCTGCCGCCTTATGGTCAGGATCTACAGAATCGAAGACCATAGGTGATTCTGGATGTGCAGAGTTCCTACGTTCGGGCGAATCAAGAAGTGCGAGATCCTCAGCGGAGGTGAGGATCTCGACTTCATCCTCTGAAGCAGAGGATGTTGGTGTGGGTGGCTTGGAAGCCACCAAAGAATCCTTTTTCTTCTTTTCTTTCCTTTTAGCCCCTCGCTGGCCCTTTGGTGTTAAGGGCCGTGGGGGCTTCTCAACAGTGGCTGCAGGTGCCGACGAAGAGATGGAGATGCCTCGATCAGCAGCTGCGGGATCCTTCAACCATTTGCTGGGATCCACTTTCCCCACGAAGAGAACCCTCAGAAGGGAGTGTCCCGTGGGACCCCTTTCGGGCGAGAGGAACCGGAGAAGGCTCTTGTTTCTCCGGCGCTGGGGTGGGGACCGACGTCCCCCGCAATTGTTTGTCTGTTGCTCCCAACGTGAAAAGTGTGGGAGCAACCGAAGGAGTAGTACCCCCAACTGTCAATGGAGCAGGTGCAGTAGTTCGGGCCTGGGGGCTCACTGACATCCGTGGTACAGATGGTCTGGAGAACGATGGTGAAGCTACAGAGGCATATGAGGCGGTCATGGTCACTGGATGGAGCTTCAAATATTTACGTCTGGCCTCTGCGTATGTCAGCCAGTCCAGGGTCTTATACTCCATGATCTTGTGCTCTTTGTGGAGTACAGAACAGTCGGGCGAACAAGGAG
Source organism: Locusta migratoria (assembly GCA_026315105.1). Taxonomy (NCBI): domain Eukaryota; kingdom Metazoa; phylum Arthropoda; class Insecta; order Orthoptera; family Acrididae; genus Locusta; species Locusta migratoria. The sequence goes on from CM048744.1 coordinate 151,321,410, forward strand.
GACGCTGCTGATTGCAATTGACGCACACTGGAGGTGGGGTACAGGGGGCGTCTGGATGGGATGCACGCCCACACTCCCGACATGTTGGATTGGCGTCACATTGGGAGGACATGTGACCAAACCTCCAGCACTTGAAGCAGCTCATAGGGGGAGGAACGTAGGGCTTGATGTCGACCCGGTAAACCATCACCTTGACTTTCTCAGGCAACGAATCGCCCTCGAAAACCACGATGAAGGCACCGGTGGCAACCCTCTTGTCCCTCGGACCCCTATAGATACGGCGGATGAAGTGCACACCTCGCCGCTCCAAGTTAGCTCTCAATTCATCGTCTGATTGCAGCAGCAGATCCCTGTGGAAGATGATGCCTTGGACCATGGTTAAGGTCTGATGTGGTGTAACGGAAACGGAAACATCACCCAGCTTGTCACAGGCTAGCAAAGCCCGTGACTGGGCTGGGGATGACGTTATTAAAACGGTTCCAGACCTCATCTTGGACAATCCATCGACCTCTCCATACTTGTCTTCCAAATGTTCCACAAAGAACATTGTCTTTGTGGACATGAAATATTCCCCATCTGTACGGCTCCACACTAAATACTTTGGGGTGTAAGCCTCACCTTTATTTTTGGGCCTACGTTGCTCCCACGGTGTAGACAGGGAAGGAAACGTTTGGGGGTCATACTGTTCAGCGTTGTAATCACTTCGGCCGCGCTTAGAGACGGCGGTTGTACGTCCGTCAACGTTTCGTGGTCTTTTCATCGTGTTCCCACGAGCAGCTAGGGAAATAAGGGTCCACCCAGGCAGAGCCACGCTTGCCTGGGTAAGCCTTATACAACTGAGGTGCGGCAGGTTCCTCAGAGGTTGCTCGCTAGCGGCTGTTCAACCTCAACAGCCATGCATCTCCTCGGCACGTAGCACACCTTGAGATTGAGTTTTTTTTATAGAGGTTTGTACCGTCCTCGCGACCCAAGCGATTAAGCCAAGATCCCTGGGCTCTGAAACATACAACGTTCCACCGTCGCGCCGAACGATGGTCGTTGAAGCACGCACAGAGCTTACGGTGTAGCGGACTGTTGGCGCGACACAGCCCACAGCTCAGGACCCCGGGTTCGCCAAGCCCGTACTCAGCAAATTATTGCTGAGCCCCTGAGGGGACGGTTTAATGGTCCGGAGCTTATTATTAGTAAGTGGACCGCACATTATGCCATGAAGATATAAGGCGCCCCGAAGGAGACCCTTGAATATCGTGCGATGGGACACAGTACGTAGCTGTCCGACGTAAGAAAGTTGCAGCCATGGCAGCGGCATCAGCAGCCTCGTTACCAGGCATGCCTGCGTGGCCAGGTACCCACAGGAGGTGAACGCGAGGGCCATCAGAAGCTAATAACTGAAGGGAGCGGTTGATTTGTTGCACAATAGGATGGGCTGAAAAGGAGTCGCTCAGACTCTGGATGGCGCTGAGGGAGTCAGAGCAGATAACGTAAGGAGAACGGTGTCGACGGATGAAGAGTACAGCCTGATACAGGGCAAAAAGCTCCGCTGTGAAATTCGAGCAGTGGTCATTAAGCCTGTACTGGTAACAGTTATCCCCGACGACAAACGCACATCCAACACTGTCATTGGCCTTTGAGCCATCCGTATATATGAAAACGGAATTTTTGAGCCGTGCACAAAGTTCAAGAGACCGCGAGCAGTATAAAGCATCCAAAGTGCTCTGCTTCGGGAGTGAGGCGAGTCTGAGGTGAACGCGAACTTGAGCCTGAAGCCAAGGTGGCACTGGGCTCTCACCTATTTGAAATGTGGAAGGGAGAGTAAAATCGAGCTGCCGAAGCAAGCGACGAAAGCAGACTCCAGGAGGGAGCAGGGCAATCGCAGACAGCCCATATTGGCTATCGAGCTGATCACACCATTGGACTCACCGTTTGCGCATGGAACGCAGACAGCATAAGGCAGCAAGAGGGTGAGTTCTGGCAGTTTTTGCGCGACTAGGCGGTAGATGTGTGCCCCGTGGGTGAAACATGGGTTAAGCCCGGCGTCAACACGAGGGCACCTAATTATAGGTGCTATCGTGACGATAGACCGACAGCTTTTAGTGGAACGCTCTGAGGCACCACCAAGTGAAACTACCGGCACTGACGCAACTAGAGGCAACAGGCGTCGCGGTCAGCACCTTGTGGGTAAAGTCACCTTCATAGCAGCGTACCGACAACCTGAAAAGCTCCTGCAACAACAGGACTTCGAGACGCTGCTGTGAATGCGGGGTAACATCTTTATCGGCGGCGACTTTAACGCCAAACTCCTCAAGAGTGTGTCAATAAAATTTCTCTCTGCTGGATAAACGAATTTATGATGATGATTTTCATTGTCCGTGAGTGCATTTCAGGATGTATGACGTCACAAGCGATGAAACGTATGAAAAACTTCGCCATCACGTATGAGGAAATTTATACGTTTTTTTTCTCTTTTTTTACAGCCAAATATAGTCACAGCGCGTTTTGTGGACAGTTTCATAACACTACACGATAATTTCTTGGAAAATTATATTATTGTAGGGCACATTTTTTCTGGAGCTATGAAGTTATAAGAATTGAGCTGCGTGAAAACTGAAGTTAAAAAGGACAGAGCACGGGGCGATAGGCGATGGACAACGGAGGAGAGAATTGAATAAATACAAACTTTGGAAAAGCTGCGAACTGGAGGTAGTAAATTACAATAAAGTTATTAATTACCAGCCGTGTACGGTAAAAGGAAAAGAGGAAATACTAGAGGTCGGTATCTCGAGAAACGTTTGAATCTGATCAGAAACGGTTGAATACAGTGATAGGTGGAAGGTAACCGAAACGAACAGTGGTCGAGCTGTAATGAGTTATTACTTACAAAAACCATGTTGAACGAACGAGACCGGAGCGGAAAAAAGGCTGACTATTCCTGAGATGTCGAAGTCGAATTCGTAAAGTTCTGTTAACCTATGTTTCACGACCATTCCTTGACTAACGAATGCATTACAATACTTCATCCATAAATCAAGTATCTTCTCGAGTTTTTTTTGGGGGGGGGGGGGTAACTTTTCGTACATTTTAATTTTGTACTTTATCTGTTTAAATTACGTACGTAGCGTAACGCAATATACCTGGCGTAGTATTTTCCGCCAGACTCTGGAAAGAAGTTCCTGTTCGTTGTGTAAAGATGCTGCTGGCGAAAGTGGGCAATGTGTTTACTGAAAGTGTTGGCGGAAAGTCGTAACCACGAGAACAGGTGGAAAAAGTGAAGCTGTAAACTGTAGTCTCTCCAAGTAAAACACAAGCTGCGGAAATAAAGCTTGGGGGATACCTGAATAAATAATGCACAGCTCTACTGGATCTTCAGAAGTTGAAAGAACTTCAGTTGCCGCGCAAAAAATTACAGGGTTCATAAATTATTCACTGGCTCGTAAAACGATGGTGTTATTAGAGAGAAGTATCTGGCAGCATTTAGAGCCCAGCATTTTTAACGTGGATGGCGACGATTCGTTGTATCATGGACTCGTCGAAAGCGTCGAAGACTCATTATGCTCACTTATATCTACAGGTGTCTTCTGGCATTCACACAACAGTGCCTCACAAAGTTCCTAGATCCACTTTTAAATTAGTTATCTACTATACCGTTTTATGTTATGGCGCGAGACGTTTATGTAAATGTTTTCGATGGAACTCTGATTTGTGTCAGTATATTGAATACTGCTGTGGTTTTTTTCCTATGTAGGTGGGAGTCAACATTGTGCTTTGACTTTCTGGGAGGGGGGGGGGCGGGAATATTGGTGACAAATTATATGAGTAGTTTCCGCCATTCGCTCCCACCCCAAATCGTGTGTTTTTCCCTGTATCGCGATATTGAAAATTGTTCGGCCCTTCGTTGTACTTTTACGATGTCGTCCGTCAGTCACACCTAATAATAATCCCACACTGAGCAGTGAAATTCGAAAATAGGACGTAAAAGCGTAGTGCAGGTAACTCTGCTATATCATCTCAGTTTCCTGCCAATAAAACTTAAGACTTTGGTTCGCCTTCCCCACAACATTTTCTACGTAGTTTCCCATTATGTATGTCATAATAGTAATTTTAAGTATTTAGTAAAATTAACGGCCGTAGATTTCGGTGATTTACCATACGGATTTATTTTATTACTCGGGTGGAAGATTTATTATTTAGACTTAACTGCCTATTTTCGCAGTATTCAAGTCTTATCTAAATAGTTTTGTTGACAATAGACATAATAAATGACAATATGTTCAAATATTTGTAAATCTACACATACACACGCACACGCACACATAAAAAGAGAGGACTAACTTCCGACAGTGAGCAACTGCGTGCTCCACAGCAAAACGCCTTAGAGCGCTCAGCCATTCTACGACGGCCTAACAAATGTCAGAAAGAAATGGCAGACTTCTGAAAATTTCCTACCATTTCGTTTATATCGTTCGTAAGGAACAGGAAAGGACGTTTAACACTCCTAACGGGAACGTTATGTATTATTTATTTTTTAGTCGATGCGTTTCCATCAAATACTACGAACTGTGTCCTCTCAGATAGGAAATCTGTAATACAATCAACTGGGACGATATTCCGTATGCACGTAATTTGGATGAAAACAGTTTGTCAGCTAAGGTGACAAAAGCCTTCTGGAAGACACGAAATACGGAATGAATCAAGAGTTCTGTTGTCGAGAGCACTCACAAATTTGTGTCAGTAATCAGCTGGTTTTGTTTTACAAGAAACGCAAATTTCAAACTGGTGTTTAGCATGGTGAATCGATCGTTCTGTTCGCGGTAGTTTATTGTGTTTGAAAACAGTATCTGTGTCATAACCATGTTGCAAATAGACCTCTATAATACAAGCAACTTTGTCTACTGGCCGGTATCGTGTAACGGGAGAATTCTAAATTCCACCTGAACCGTCAGGTTCGATATCTCCGCTTGCCAGGAGCAGATTATCTTTGGTTTTGTAAATTCCTTGGCCTGTGATATGATGCGCCCTGGCGGTTGATAGTGGAAATGAGAGGACTGGCGTCGAGCGAGGCCGCGAGAAAGGGGGCGTGGCTGCCAGCGGCGGTTAGTAACGGCCCGTGTGCTCTTTTTGTTTTGTTTTTTTTTTGCTGCGTGACGACTTGCATGGTGTTGCTAGAGCCCATGGTGTGGACAGTAATTGTCATATATCGTTAAAGAAAGGGGGGCCTAGTGTGTTGCACAAGCAGTTATTGGCCTGTGTGATTTAATGTTCCTTAGAGGTAGTTTACCCGAGTGAACTGGGGCACTGGAGTAGTGATCGCAACAACAAATGACAGTAATACTTTGTTTTGGAGCGACTCAGTCCTAGGAGCCGGACGCGGCGGGCGGTGTTTCCGTCGTAGCCCAGTGTCTGTGTGTCCGCCGTGGGACCGATTCTTCAAGTTAAGTTGTCGTCGAGTGAGGGACATACCGTCCCTTGCGTCAAATTTGCTAACTAAGTGCCTGCCTCTTTCGTTTTCCTCAGCCTCCTTAAGCTAGTTTCAAGTTTGTTGCCTTAAAACTTGGTTTTAATGTAAAATTGTTGCTGTATTTCTCCCAACAAGAAAATTATACCAAGTTGTCTAACTTTAAGTGAATTAATAAAGTGGGGTTGCTCTGAACTATACAGTGTAAATTATAAAATGGGAAATTACAGTTGAGAAGCAATGCTCTTGCTTTAGATAATCGTTTGCTCTGAACTATACAGTGTAAATTTTAAGAGGGCAAATTACTGCTGGGAAGCATTGCTCTGGTTTTTGGATAATCGTTTGAATTTTAGGTATATCTTGAGCAACCTAAAGCCCTCTGTTGTCGGTACTTAACTGTCTGGTTTATTAAGCAATGTGCTATGATTTGAAAACTTATTGTAGTGAAGATTGTTCTTGTATTCCTCCAAAGAAGAAAATTTTGTCCTTTTAATTCAGTTAATTAAAGTGTGTTGACCTAACTATACTGTGTAAATTTTAAATGGCCAAATTTTAATTGTCATTTATTGAATTTGTTTTGGATGATTATTTGAAAATTTGGGTATACCTTGAGGAAGCTAACCTTATCTGTTTGTTAATCTGTTTTCTGTTAACACCTTGTTTATTACTCAAAGTGCTGTAATTTTAAACTTATTTTACTGTAAAATTGTTCCTGTGTTTGTTGGCAAGACAATTCAGTTAATTAAAGTGGGTCTGTCCAACATTGAGCAAAATTGTATGGCTCTTCTTGTTGGATTTAAAGAGACTGTTTGGAATCTAATAATCGGTAATCAAAAATTACAGTTAGTTTAGTATGTTAACAAGTGTAGCAAGGAAAGATATGCAGATGGGCGTACCCTTCCTGATTCAGTCCCAATGCATCCTGTGAACTTAATGTGGTTTCTTTAGAAACAGATAAATTAGACAAACCTGTGTTCACCACCTCAAAATCTCGAGGGGAAAAAGAAAAAAAGGAAGCCAGACGGAATAACCTCAAGACGATCTTAGCAAACAAATGAGTAGGAACAGACAACGTATTGAAATTGGCTACTGTGGTGTCGCACAAGTCTAAAGTGCGCGCCACCTACTTTCGCCGCGCGCCGCCATCCACGCACGGCGCGGCGTTCTTACGACATCAGCCACGAGCGCCCTCTGCTGCAACTCCGCTCGTGGTCACCACTGAACTGCATCGGCCACTTCGGAATCAGATAGGCACCAGTTACGACTCGGCTATCGGATAGGCACTAGGAATCATCAGTAGCCAGGCCTCTAACTAGTTAATGTATCAGCATTCTGCAGTCATGAAACTTATGAAAGTTAAATATTGTAATCTGTCTTCGAAATATATCTCTTATAGTAATCAAACTTAGTGTTTCTGAATTCTGCTGTTTTTGTATCCCATCCTCGTCGCCACTTTTGTGTCTCGTTTCCGCCGGTTTTTGGTAGGTGTCGGTGGCCAAGTAGAAAGAGACCGACACAGGAATAAAGGATGTACGCGAGTGCAGGTACGGAGGTGACCAGCCAGTGGGACAGCAGAAACTAGAAACACTAGAGTAAATTAGAACGTGATATATATTTCATAGATACTTAGTAATACTTAACTTTTACATAGCTCAGAACTGCAGAATTCTGATACATAGTTGAACTAGAGGCCCGCCGAGTGCCTATCCGATAGCCTATCTGATTCCGAAGCGTTAACTGTTCCTATCTTAGTCCCAAGTGAACGATGTCGTTCATTGGTGGCCACGAGCGGGATAGCAGCACAGGGCGCTCGTGGCTGACGTCGTAAGAACGCCGCGCCGTGCGTGTATGGCGGCGCGCGGCGTAAGCAGGTGGCGCGCACTTTAGACTTGTGCGACACCACACTGTTCTTATGAGGAGATGACGAGGCTTATACGGGTAAGAGTGAGGGGGAGAGCTGCAGCAAACCGGTCTCCGGACAGTAGACCACAACAACAACAACAACAACACGAGAAGCGAGGTTACTTGTTGCTTCGCGGTGTGTACTCTGTTTCGCTGCCTTGTGAGACACACGGCCGTTGTACACGAAATGCAAGTCGGTGTTACTGGGTGGGTGGGTCGCGGCTGTTGTGGAGCGGGCCGCGCATTAGAGCGCAGCTGGCGTGTTGCTGGCAACGCTCGGCTAATCCGCGCACCTCTGCGGCGGTTGTTCTGTGCAGGCTGCTGCTGCTGCTGCTGCTGGGTGGCAGGTGAATATCACATGAGGCCACATCAAAGCGGCGCCACAGGCCGCCGCATCCGCCAGCACTCGATGGCCCGTCCTCGAGGGACCGCCCGTACACGGTCCCGCTTGGCTGCCCGTTAAAGTCCCAGCACCGAGCCGGATTGCAAGCAGCATTATTATTATCTATATCTATAAATGTGAATGGCTGTTCGGTGTACGTTTATCACGTCTGAACCACAACACATAGAGAGATGAAAATTTGTACAGATACTAATGTATACCCGGGGAATGCTTTGGGCACGGTTTTATGGGGGATCGGATAGCTTTTTATCTATATATTTTAATGTGAATGTCTGTCCGGTGTACGCTTATCACGCCCGAACATCAAGACGCTAAGAATTAAGTATTTATACCGTTACTAATTTATACCTGAGGAAGGTTTTAGGCACGGTTTTATAGCGATCTGATAGATATTTAGTAATTTAAAGAATATAATGCGAAAGGCAGAAAAATAGTTACTCTTTGAAAATTATATTTACTCTATGTAAATGGTTTTATTGGTTGCAGTGTTGCTTGAAGTTTGATAATGATAAAAAGGGTGGAGTATATTGGGATAGAAAGTTATCGGTGTATATAAAAGTCTGCGTGCGTGCGTGCGTGCGTGCGTGCGTGCGTGCGTGTGTTAAATGTTCAAATGTTTGTAGAACTTATGGGACTTAACTACGGGCTCAACAGTCCCTAAGCTTACAAACTAATTATGAAGTAGTTAACATTAAGGACGGCACAAATATCCATGCCCGAGGGGGGATTCGAACCCCCGACCACAGTGGCCGTGCAGACCGTGACTGCAGCCGCGGTGGAGTAGCCGAGCGGTCTAAAGCGTCTCGCTGCGGAGCGCGCGGTTGCTCGCCGTAGAGGTTCGAGTCCTCCCTGGGGCGTGTGTGTGTGTGTGTGTGTGTGTGTGTGTGTGTGTGTGTGTGTGTGTGTGTGTGTTTGTCCTTAGGTTAGTTTACTTAGTTTAAGTGGTTTGTAAGCTACGGACTGATGACCACGCAGTTTGGTCCGATAGATTTACAAACACTTGAACCGTGACTGGAGCGCATCAGTCTCCTCGGCCACCGCGGCCGGCTGTGTGTTAATATTTCGCTCTGCAGTGAAAAGTACAAAATACAAACGAATGGTCTGTGTGTAATTGTTGTCTGAAATCTCCCATAGTACACCATAGCAGTTCAATGCCGATAGCTATAAGGAACTGAAAGACCTGGTGGTTGATAAAGTCGTCAAATTATAAAAATATTCGGACTGAAGGCCAGCGATGACGTTTGCTACTCTGTACCAAGGCGGTTACATACAGCGAAACGTGATGCCACAGACCATATGTTTGTAGCACCTACTGGAGCACGCATAGACCAATTGTCTTCAGCTCATTCTATGTAAGTATAAGCATACGAATAAGGAAATATAATAAATAAAGCAGTAAAAAAGAAATTTCTTTTAATACATCTCTTTAAAAATCGATTGGACGTTTCGCGCATTACATCATGTGGTCGATCTGTGATATTATTACAATCATTATTGTTGAATTTCGTGATTGGATTCTTCAGAACGAAAGCATTTTTACGTGTGATTTGATCTACACTGGTGGGTGGGTGGGTGGGTGGTGGTGGACATGAGGGACCAAACAACGAGGTCATCAGTCCCTTCAACCTCAAATTGAATACGCCATGGAACTCGACAAAAAATAGGTGAAAGCCAAAAGACCATTACACTAGGAAGTAAAATCGACTCGTCAACAAGACTAAGACCAACCCAGGGCAGCAAATGCTACAGTGTCCGAACCCACAGCTCTGGAAGCGACCTCCAGCCTTAACCACAGGGTACTAATGGCACAGTGGTCAACGTATCATAGTTCCAGAGCAGGGAGAAATAAAACTACATTAAAATGTAAAAGAGTGGGGGGGGGGGCTGATGGGGATAAGGCTCTAAACCCCACAATCAGCCAAGAATCACAAACCCACTCACCCCGAACAAGCGAGTCCTAGAGCTGACAATAAAATCTACTTTCACGGAGGAAGGCAAGGACGCGATCAACCATCCGTGGGTCATCCGCCAAAACTGAAGGCAATGCAGGCGGTAGGCCATAGTCGCCACGGAGTGTGGAATGGAGAGGACATTCAGTCAGAATATGAGACACGGATTGTACGGCTCCACAATCACAATGTGGTGGATTGTCATTTCGTAAAAGAAATCCATGGGTCAGCCTGCAGTGTCCAAGACGGAGGCGACAGAGGACAATTGATTCTCTCCGGGAAGGCCGTAAAGATGAACTCCAAGCTGCAGTCGTATCCTTGATGGTGCGGAGTTTATTGGAAGGGGCAGTAGCTTTCCAACTGCTATCCCATGAGGAGTGAGGCAAAGATCTGATCTGCACCCGCAGATCCGCACCCGGAATTTGAAAGGGAGACAGGCAGCGAGTAATTGCCGATCTAGCCAACTGGTCAGCTACTTCATTCCCTGTAATACCAACATGGCTTGGCACCCAGAGAAAGGTAACTGAGCAGGCAGCACGATGAAGGTCAGCAAGGAGTTCATGGATGGAAATAACTAAAGGATGGGAGGGGAAACAACGATCAATGGCCTGCAGACTGCTCATGGAGTCAGCACAGATTAAACCACGTTCCACGGCAGAACGTTTAATAAAACAGAGGGTTCTATAAATCGCCATCAGCTCTGCCGTAAACACACTGCATGCCTCTGGCAGAGAATGGCATTCCGCCCCAACAGGAGACGTAAAAGCATATCCGGAGTGGCCCGCTGTTTTCGAGCCATCAGTGTAGAAGATAGAGGCTCCCTGAAACTCTTCTAGTACTGGGCGCACCAAACGCCGAAAGACCATGGGGGAAATTAAAGCTTTTGGGCCCTGGAAGAGATCCGTCCGAATTAGTGGTCGCGGCACCATCCACGGAGGTGTGCGTGCAGTAAAATGGGGGGCTCAATCTAGCGAAGGGAAATGGAAATCCCGGCAAAGAGAGGCAAGCCGCAGTCCGACGGGAAGGCCCGCCCGCGGCCGGGTATCAGGGGGTCGAAGCCCTTCATATGCAAAAAGAACCTGGTAAGCAGGATATTGCCGGATGGCGATGGCATAAGACGCCAGAAGCTGATGCCGCCTGACCTGAAGAGGGAAGATTCCCGCCTCAACAAGGAGACTGTCGACCGGGCTAGTCGGGAATGCACCTGTAGCCAAGCGGACACCATAATGGTGAACCGGGTCTAATAATTTCAGGGCAGAAGGAGCTGCCGAGCCATAAACTTGACACCCATAGTCCAATCGGGACAAGATTAGAGCCCGATAGATACGGAGGATAGTTGTTCGGTCTGCACCCCAAGATGAATGAGCAAGGAAACGTAGGGCATTGAGTTTCCTCATACAACTAATCTTTAGGTGGCGAATATGGGGCACCCAAGTCAATTTTTTGTCAAAGAGAAGACCCAGGAAACGATGCTGTGCTACAACTTCCAGGCGCTGATTACCCAAGAACAGTTATGGATCAGGGTGAACTGTAGTACGACGACAAAAGTGCACCACCCTCGTTTTTGATGAGGAAAACTGGAAACCATGGGACGTAGCCCACACTGAAGCCCGCCGAATGGCGCTCTGGAGCTGACGTTCAGTAGAGGCTAATGAGTAGGAGCTGTACCATATGCAAAAGTCGTCGACATACAATGCCGGGGTTACCAGTGACCCAACAGAGCTCACCAACCCATTGATGGCGATTAGAAAAAGTGTAACACTCAACACTGAGCCCTGGGGGACACCGTTCTCCTGTATCCGAGGGGAGCTAAAGGAAGAGCCAACTCTGACACGGAACAGGCGGTGGGATAAAAACTGACGGATAAAAATTGGTAAGGAGCCTCTGAGGCCCCAGTCATGAAGAGAACGTAAAATATGATGACGCCAAGCAGTGTCGTACGCCTTATGCAGATCGAAGAAGACTGCTACCAGATGATGTCTTTTAGAGAAGGCCTGTCTGATCGCAGTCTCCAGTCGAAGTAAATGGTCAATAGGGGATCGTCCCTCCCGGAAAACCACACTGGTAAGGTGAGAGAAGTCCCCGGGATTCAAGAACCCAGCATAATCTGCGGGCTACCATCTGCTCAAGTAGTTTACAGGGGACACTTGTCAGGCTTATTGGTCGATAACTGTCCAGCGCCGACGGGTCCTTGCCAGGCTTGAGGGCAGGGACCACAATACTCTCCCTCCACTGGGAGGGGAACACCCCTTGAAGCCAAATACGGTTAAAAACTTTTAGGAGAAATTGTCGTTGTGAGGGGTTAAGGTGTTTCAGCAATTGATTATGGATATCATCAGGGCCAGGTGCTGAATCACGAGAAGAGGAGAGGGCCAGCGACAGCTCCCAGTCAGTAACAGGTTCGTTATATGGTTCCACCTGGTGAGAAGTAAAGCCTAATTTGAAGGTTTCGGCCTGGTGTTTCTGAAGGAGAAAGGTCGCCGGATATGAAGTTGTCGCCGAGACATTGGCGAAGTGAGTTGCAAGATGTTCTGCAACAACAGATGGCTCCGTGCAGACCCCATCAGGCAGGGCAAGACCAGGGACGGAAGACGGCCGCCAGCTACCTTGGATAGATCGGAGCATAGCCCACACTCTTGTCAAAGGGACAGAAGAACCCAACGAGGAGACAAAATGCTCCCAGCATGTCCGCTTACTTTGTTTGATTAAGTAACGAGCTCTGGCACGCAGACGTTTGAAATTTATTAGACCAGCGAGCGATGGGTGGCGCTTAAGATGTTGCAAGGCCCTTCGGCGCTCGCGAATGGCTGCGGCAACAGTTGCATTCCACCAAGGGACAGGCCGGCGAGAAGGAGGGCCTGTCGACCGGGGAACAGCGGCGTTGGCAGCTTGGGTGATCATGTTGGTCATTTGGCTTATAATATCATCTATACAGCCTGAGGGGGAAGATGGGAACACAACCTGGGATGTATATAGCGGCCAATTAGCACGACGGAATACCCAGCGGGGTACCCTGGCTCGTGGTAGGCGTGAGGGAAGTGAAAGGATCAACGGAAAGTGGTCGCTATCGCAAAGGTCGTCATACGCCGACCAGTGAAATAAAGGAAGGAGAGAAGGAGAAGTGAGAGAGAGGTCTATGGCAGAAAAGGTGCCGTGAGCGGCACTAAAATGAGTTGGGGAACCATCGTTGAGAAGGCTCAGATTGTGGTCAGCAAGAAACTGGTCTATGAGGCGGCCCCGGCTAGATGTATAAGCACTGCCCCACAAAGGATGGTGGGCATTGAAGTCCCCAAGGATGAGGTAAGGAGGGGGGAGTTGCTGAAGGAGGGCCACTAGGGACGTGAGAGTAGGTGGCCTGTCAGGTGGAAGGTAGAGGTTGCAAATCGTCAATGGAGTGTCCAAGTGAACCCGGACAGCAACCACTTCCAATGGAGTTTGGAGAGGAATCCAGGCACTGACAATATCTGTCCGGACCAAAGTACAAACCCCACCAGACGCCTGGAGTGGACCAACCCGGTTCTGACAAAAAGCACGGAACCCACGGAGGGTCGGTGAATGTGCATCCATAAACCTCGATTCCTGCAGGACGACACAGGCCGCAGAAGAGAGAGAGATTAGCTGTTTAATCTCCAAGAGGTGACGGTAGTAACCATTACAGTTCCATTGGATGATCACATCACGAGGATCTAGGCGGGAAGCGAATGGCATAACGTCTGTCACGCTGCTTTGTCAGCGTCCGTCACCAAAGAAGAAGGGACAACATCCATAAATAGCTGATCAGCCTCGGGCTCAATGGGATGAGCGAGTTGCGAAAGCACAGTCGGCACCTCCGGTGGTACCGGAGGGGCTTTATCTTGTAACTTTGGTTTCTTCTTCTTCTTCTCCTTCTCTTTCTCTCTTTCTCCTTCTCCTTCTCCTTCTCTCGTGTGGGACGGGCAGGACCCACCCCAGAGAGAGGACTTTTGTCAGTTAGGTCTGGTACTGACGAGGATCGGGCGACCTTTGAACTCACTGACTGGGAGTCCGATGGCCGGCTGGAGGTCGAAGATCTCCGATCTGGGGAACGCCGGGACGGAAGGCCCTGAGATAGGGCACTGTCACCGGCAGGCGACGGAGAAGGGGTGCACTTCTCCGGCTGGGAAGGGGTGGGACACAAAGGGAGGGCTACAGGAGCTACAGGAGAGGGAGATGTGATGGAGGGGTGTGGACGGGGTGTAGGGGGGAGATGGGAGTGGGAAGGGGAGGGTGAAAGGCTAGACGATAACGTCGTAGCGAAGGTCGTCGCCATTTGCACGGGATGCAGACGTTCATATTTGCTGCGGGCCTCAGGGTACGTCAAACGCTCCAGGGATTTGTACTCTTGTATCTTCTTTTCTTTTTTGAACATAGGGCAATCTGGCAACCGTGAAGAGTGGTGTTGTTGACAGTTGACGCACACTGGCGGAGGAACACAGGGGCTCCCCTCATGTAGTGGGCATCCACAATCACCGCATACTGGGACTGCTGTACAGCGAGAGGACATATGACCAAACCTCATACATCGAAAACACCGCATGGGAGGTGGAATGTAGGGCTTCACTTCACATCGATATATCATTATCTTGACCTTCTCTGGGAGTGTGTCCCCTTCGAAGGCTAAGATAAAGGCCCCAGTATCGACGTGGTTATCTTTAGGTCCCCTCTGAACGCGGCGAACAAAATGTACACCACGCCGCTCGAGATAGGCCCTAAGCTCCTCATCAGTTTGAAGGAGGAGGTCCCGGTGGAATATCACACCCTGTACCATATTCAAGGATTTGTGCGGGAGAATTGTTACTGGAATGTCGCCAAGGGTGGTGCAGGCGAGCAAAGCTTCAGACTGGGCCGCCGAGACTGTTTTAATGAGCAATGAGCCAGATCTAAGCTTACCCATAGATTCCACTTCACCAAACTTGTCCTCTATGGTCTCGACAAAGAACAGCGGTTTGGTGGTAGTAAAAGTTCCTCCATCAGTCCTTGAGCAAACCAGGTAGCGAGGAAAGGGTTTTGCTCCTAACTGGCGAGCCTGGCCTTCCTCCCAAGGGGTAGCAAGGGAGGGAAACATCTTCTTATCCGCAGTAGCAGTATTAAACGATCTCTTCCTGTCTTCAGAGACGGCCGATGCACGACCATTTTGGAGTCTAACTCTTTTCATGGGGCTAGACGTCCGCCCTGGTGTCACCCACTCCGAAACCGGGGCTCTCTCCATGGGCGCCACCCAGCCTCAGCAAAGGCCACCTGGCACGATGGCCATTGCCGGGAGTTCTGATACCCCCGAGGACAGGCATCAACTCCTTGGCTTGCATGGAGAGGTCACAGCTCAGACACCAGTAGTGTGATCCCTGTGGTGTCAGGGGGCTCAGCCAAAGGGTACATAACAGCCCCCCCCCACACGGACTGGCTACACGTGCTGGGGACCTAGCGGGGGATGGGGGCTACAGCGAGGAAAGGAAGTGGAAAGGAAAGGATAGGACCTGCGCTGTAGGGGCTAGGTCGGGAGTTCTTCCCCAATTGGCTCACACATTATCGGACAATTTTGGTATGGAAGGTCAAACCCCGAGGGGGACCAAACTGGGCCAAAAACCGGTGTACACAGCAGACAAAACCAAAGTGCAGGACAATCGGTACCATGGGATAGCCAAGCCGTCATCCAGAGTACCACCGAGAGACGGGGTTGGAGAGGGTGGGAAGGAGGAATTGGGATGGGAAGGAGGGGGAACTAGGAGGGGTAATGCAGCCTGGGGAAAGCAGGAAAAAAGGCTGCAATGGCTCGGGGACCCGTGCGCGCCACACACGTACCCACAAAAGAGCTCACAAACAGTAAATGCATAGACTTCTGCAATCTGATAGGAATAATTTTCAGTTCCACTTTATCAGCGACATTTCCTCAAATATGAGTGAAATTGCAAATACACTTTGCGGGCTTGCCGCCGGATGTCATTGTCAATCTCCCACAATATTTCGTCGACCCAACTGTTCGACATCTTCAGGTGGTGGAAGCTGTCACTACTTCAACGCGCGACCGAAGGTAATTGCGCGGCAGCGGCGGTATTTATCAGGGCGTGTGCAGAGATTACGCATGCGCGAGAGACCGTCCAGTGTTGGTCGGCGGCGGCGCTTATGATCGATGTCGAACAGCTGGATCGACGAAATATTGTGGGAGATTCACAATGTCATCCGGCGGCACACCCGCGAAGTGTATTTGCAACAGATCCGCCGTGAAAGCTTGAAAAGTACATGAGTGAAATTAATTACATTATACGTTCAAATGTTTGTAGAGCTTATGGGACTTAACTGTGGGGTCATCAGTCCCTAAACTTACAAAATACTTATGAACTAGGTTATACTGAGGACGGCACAAATATCCATGCCCGAGGGGGGATTCGAACCCCCCGACCGTAGTGGCCGTGCAGACCGTGACTGGAGCGCCTCTGTCCCCTCGGCCACCGCAGCCGGCTTAATTACATTAATTTAATTATTATTTAAACTTCGTTTCTTATATATTCTCCAATAATGTTTTCATAAAGAAAGAAATGGACAGAGAGAAGGCATAGGAGAAGTGCTAACTCAAGGCAAGAACAAATAAATAAATACCCGAGCAACGCCGGGTTTTCAGCTATCCAGTAAAACTACCTGTGCTCGAAATTCGATCAGCCGTACTATCAAAGTAACGAAAATCAGATTTTGTAAAACGTAATTGAAATTTATTGGTATACAGCTTTGAAATGAAATAATTAAAGTTCTTCATTTTTAATTCTCTTGTAGCAACAGCAGATGTTCACGAACACACACGTTTTATTCATTCGGGATAACACGCGAAACAGAGAGACTTTTAACGTTATTCCATTACAGCAAGATTGTGATTTCCACTGTTGAGAATACAGTCGACCTCTTAACCCTTCGATACGTGGCTTTTTATTTGTAGTTATAAAAACTTCCACGATTAATGTATAGTGCTTATATACTGAGAAGGAACTGAAAGAGGAATTCATTTAAATTATTAAGCAGTACTTGCAAAAAAGTTCATATCTGGTCGGCTATATAGTGCTTCCATGATGTACCCGAGCCGCGGTGGAGTAGCCGAGCGTTCTAAAGCACCTCGCTGCGGAGAGCGCGGTTGCTCGCCGTGGAGGTTCGAGTCCTCCCTGGGGCTGTTGTTGTTGTGTGTTTAAAGGGGACTCAACTGCTGGGTTATCAGTCCCCTGTTCCCAGCTAAGAGTTAACTTTTAAAAGTTTCCTTTTGTCGCTTAGTACTCGAAGTCCAGTATACTCCCAGTACAAAGAGACAGTCAATGGTAAAATGACGTAACAAAGAACAAGACAAGAGTTGACAAAAATAGACAGAAAACTAAAACAAGGCAGCAGAAGCGTGGGGCTGGCTGATCACAAGGATAATACAGGATGAGCCAGCCACTCTGCACACTTTAAAATCCTTAAATTAAAGCAAGTCATAAACCGTAAAATGACAGCGGGCTATTGTTCTGGAGGGGTGAAGCCCGACAAGGCGCGCCTATAGGCCCCACCATTAAATAGACCAATAGAAGCCAGCTGCACGAATAAAACCTAAAACACGGTCGATCACAGAGATATCGTCAGATAAAATCAATGGAAGCTCAGAAGGCAGTGTAAAAGACTGCCTCAAGTCGGCTAAAAGTAAGCAGTCCACCAGAATGTGGACCACAGTCAATAGGGCACCACAACGGCAAGTTGGTGGGTCCTCTCTTCGTAGAAGGTAGCCGTGTGTTAACCACGTATGTCCGATACGTAGTCTGCAGAGGACTACAGACTCCCTACGAGAGGCTCGCAGGGAGGATCTCCACACAGCTGTGGTGGACTTGACTGTACGCAGCTTGTTTGGAACGTTCAAGGCATCCCATTCCGAGGTCCAAATCCCCAGAACCTTACGGGTCAGTTGTAGTCGTAGATCCCTTTCTTGAAGTCCTATATTCAAGGGCCGTGATGTGGTGGCCTGCTTGGCGAGGCGATCAACCCGTTCGTTTCCTGGGATGCCTACGTGGCCCGGGGTCCAAATGAAAACCACCGAACGTCCTGATTCGCTGAGGGTAAATATGGTGTCCTGAATGGACCGAACCAAGTGGTCCTTTGGCATAAACTGGCCTAGCGCCATCAGGCCACTCAGGGAGTCACTACAGATGACTATGGACTCCTCGGGGCAGTTGCGGAAATGGGAAAGAGCGCGCGAGATGGCCACCAGCTCAGCTGTAAAAACGCTAGTCCCACAGGGTAGGGAATGCTGCTCAACGTGGTCACTATGAACATACGCGTACCCAGCACGTCCGTCCACAACGGAGCCGTCAGTGTAGACGACTTCTGCACCACGGAAAGTTTCTACGAGTGCCTGGAACTTTCGACGAAGGACCATTGGCGAAACTGAGGCTTTCGAGTCACCGGACAAATCGAATCGAAGCTGTAAGCGAGGTACGAACCATGGAGGTGTAGGTGAAAGGTATCGGAATGTGTTTAGGGATTGGAAGGGATGCGATGGACGAAAGAAGGGAACGAACACGAACCGCAATCGGGAGACCCGACCGTGGACGTCGTCGTGGGGAAGGGAGGACAGCAGCTGGGAACAGAAGCCTGTGGTTCGGGTGGTCAGGTGAGGTATGAATATGGGCGACATATGAAGCCAGTAGCTGCTGCCAGAGGATTCGGAGGGGGGGGAACCCCAGCTTCAGCAAGGAGACTTGTCACGGGACTTGTACGGAAGGCACCCGTCGCTAAACGGATGCCACTATGGTGTACTGGGTCCAAGGCCTGCAATGCAGATGGGGCTGCCGAACCATACACAAATCTCCCGTAGTCTAACCGTGATTGGATCAGCGCCCTGTAGAGCTGCATAAGACTCGAACGAGCGGCTCCCCAACTAGTGTGGCTGAGGCAGCGTAAAAGATTGAGGTACCGCACACACTTCTGCTTGAGCTGGCGATGATGGGGCACCCAAGTGAGCCGGCTGTCGAACAGCATGCCAAGAAATCGGTGAGTCTCTTCGACACGAAGAAGTTCATCATATAAATATAGCTCTGGGTCCAAATGGACAGCTCGACGGCGGCAGAAGTGCATAACCCAGAAAACTGGAACCCATGGGTTGAGGCCCACGACTGCGCCTTTCGAATGGCTCCCTGTAGATGCCTTTCAGCTACCCCAATGCTAGCTGAGCTGAAGTACAGGCAGAAGTCATCGGCGAACAAGGAGGAAGAAACCGACGACCCCACTGCCTCAGCAAGTCCATTGATGGCAATTAAAAATAGGGGTACACTAAGGACAGAGCCCTGTGGGACACCGTTCTCCTGGACGCGAGAGGAGCTGAGGGAAGTACCAACCCGTACTCTAAAAGATCGGAGGGAAAGAAAGTTCTGAATAAAAACCGGCAGCGGACCTCTCAAGCCCCAAGCGTGCAGTGTAGCCAGAATGTGATGGCGCCAAGTGGTATCGTAGGCCTTCCTGAGGTCAAAAAAGACGGCAACAAGGTGCTCACGCCTGCTAAATGCCGTACGGATGGCGGACTCCAGAGCCACTAAGTTGTCAACAGTGGAGCGGCATTGGCGGAAACCCCCTTGGCGTGGGGACAACAGACCCCGATGTTCAAGTACCCACATAAGCCGCCGGCTCACCATACGTTCGAATAGTTTGCACAGAACGTTGGTGAGGCTGATTGTGCGGTAACTATCAGCCACCTGTGGATCAGCACCAGGTTTGATCACAGGAAGAACGATGCTTTCTCGCCATTGTGACGGGAAAGACCCCTCCACCCATAAACGGTTAAACAGGGCGAGAAGCTGGTGCTGAAACTCCACGGAAAGGTGCCGAATGAACTGGCTGTGGATCCTGTCCGGACCTGGAGAGGTATTGGGGCATGCAGCAAGGGCAGTGTCGAATTCCCATTCACTAAAAGCAGAGTTATACGATTCTGTTCGACGTGTGTGAAATGACAGCCGTCGCTGTTCTACCCGCTCTTTCAGTGCACGGAAGTCTGCACTGTATGCCGCAGTTGCGGAATTGCGAGCATAATGCTCCGCCATATGCTCAGCAATGGCAGTGGCGTCAGTGCATACAGTACCCCTGATCCGTAAGCTGGGGATCGCTGCTGACGAGCGGTACCCAAAGAGGCGTCGAACGTGGGACCACACCTGAGATGGTGAAGCACGAGAGCCGATGCTGGCTACATACCTCTCCCAGCTGTCCTGTTTGCTCTGGCGAATGAGCTGTCGAGCTCGGGCCCGAAGCCGTTTGAAGGCTATCAGATTGTCCAAGGTGGGGTGGCGTCGATGGCGCTGTAGCGCCCGCCGACGCTCCCGAATGGCTGCAGCAATCTCTGGCGTCCACCAGGGCACAGACCTGCGCCGAGGAGTGCCAGAAGTGGTGGGAACAGTGGCCTCAGCGGCGGAAACATTAGCAGCAGTGATTTGACCAACCGCTATGTCCACATTGGCAGGCAATGGTACAGGAAAAGTAGCATTGGACATATAATCCCGCCAATTAGCTCGACAGAGGGACCATCGAGGTGGGCTGCCTGCAGGTTGGAAGTGCAGGTGCGACACAAGGATAGGAAAATGGTCGCTGCCGCAAAGGTCGTAATGGGTCCTCCAGCGAAAATGTGGGAGCAAACTCGGACTACATAAAGAGAGGTCGATTGCCGAGTAACTGCCTCGCGCCACGCAGAAATGCGTGGGGGCCCCAGTGTTTAAAAGACAGATGTCCTGCTGGGACAGAAGTGTCTCGACGTCCCTACCACGAACCGTCGTCTGCGCTCCACCCCATAATGGGTGGTGGGCATTAAAATCCCCCAAGAGGAGAAATGGTGGGGGCAGTTGCGCTACCACTGCAGCAACATCAGTGGTGGAGACGGTTGCATCCGGGGGAAGGTAAATGGAACAGACGGTGAATTCCTGCCCCGCTCGTATGCCAACAGCAACTGCCTCTAGGGTCGTTTGGAGAGGCACAGCAGCGCTAGGGACAGTTGCGAGGACGTAAACAGCGACACCACCCGAAGCCCTATCGCATATATCGCGGTTACGGTAAAAGCCCCGATAGCCCCAAAGGGCTGGGGTCCTCTGAACAGGAAACCACGTTTCCTGCAGTGCTATACAAAACACCGGGATGTGGCATAACAACTGCTGAAACTCAGCTAAGCGGTTGAAGAAACCGCCGATATTCCATTGGAGAATAACTTTGTCGTCTAGC
Source organism: Locusta migratoria (assembly GCA_026315105.1). NCBI lineage: Eukaryota > Metazoa > Arthropoda > Insecta > Orthoptera > Acrididae > Locusta > Locusta migratoria. Next base: position 151,342,336 of record CM048744.1, read on the forward strand.
TGAGATGCCATAAATAGTAGCTGAGGAGCAGGTTATTCCATTGCATCGCCGTCTGCCTTGAGTTCAGCATCAATAGATTCATGATCCATACGATCTATTGGATCAGTAAGTGCAAGATCCTCGGGGGAAGCGAGGATCTTGACTTCATCCTCTGAACCGGAGGATGAGGGTATATGTGGCTTTGGAGCCACCAAGGGTTCTTTTTTCCTTGTGGATTTTTTCTTAGCCTCTCGCTGGCCCTTGGGTTTTAAGGGCCGGAAGGGCTTCTCAGGCATGGTCTTGAGGGCTGACGAAGAGCAGGAGGCCCTTCGGTCAGCAACAAGAGGATCCTGCAGCAATTTGCTGGGATCCTCTTTGCAATGTGGAGAAGCCTCGGAAGGGAGTGTCCCAAGGGACCCCTTCCGAGCGAGAGGGGCCGGAGAAGGCTTCTCCTTCTCCGACTTAGAGGTGGGGACTGGTGTCCCCAATGTTTGTGCGGTTGTTGCTCCCACTGTGAAAAGAATGGGAGCCACCGAAGAGGAAGTGCCCCCAGCTGGTAAGGGGGCAGGGGTAGTTGACTGGGCGTGGGAGCCCACTTGCAGTGGTTCAGTATGCGGTACTCGAGGCACTATGGATGACGATGAGGCTGCTGTGGCATAGGAAGTGGTCAGATGAACGGGATGGAGCTTTTGATATTTCCGTTTTGCTTCTGAGTAGGTCAGTCTGTCCCGGGTCTTGTATTCCATAATCTTCCGCTCTTGCTGCAATACTGAGCACGTAGATGAGCAAGGGGAGTGATGCTGGCCGCAGTTTACACATACTGGAGGAGGGGTGCAAGGGACGTTTGGATGGACTGCACGTCCGCACTCCCGACACGTAGGATTGGCATCGCATCGGGAGGGCATGTGCCCAAACCTCCAGCACTTGAAACAACGCATAGGGGGAGGGACGTAGGGCTTTACGTCGATCCGGTAGACCATCACCTTGACCTTCTTGGGCAATGAATCACCCTCGAAAGCCAAGATGAAGGCACCGGTCGCGACCCTATTGTCCTTCGGACCCCTATGGACTCGCCGAATAAAATGGACTCCCCGGCGTTCCAAGTTAGCACGTAGTTCATCATCAGACTGCAGCAACAGGTCTTTATGGAATATTATCCCCTGGACCATATTCAAGGTCTTGTGTGGCGTTATTGTTACGGAAACATCACCCAGCTTGTCACAGGCAAGCAAGGCCCGTGACTGGGCTGGGGATGACGTCGTAATTAAGACTGACCCAGAGCGCATCTTGGACATTCCTTCAACCTCACCGAACTTGTCTTCCAAGTTCTCCACGAAAAACAAGGGCTTTGTGTTCTTGAACGATTCTCCATCATTACGGGTACAGACAAGGTATTTCGGAGCATATGCCTCACCCTTCTGTTTTGCCCTACGTTCCTCCCATGGTGTAGCCAGGGAAGGGAACGTTTGGGGATCATACTCTACCGCATTAAAGTCATTCTTACCACGCTTTGAGACGCCATGTTTGCGTGTGGCGACGCTATTGAGTGCTCGTTTCATGTTCGTCCCACGAGCAGCTAGGGATCTAAAGGTCCACCCAGGCAGAGCCCCGCTTGCCTGGGTAAGCCTTATACAACTGAGGTGCGGCAGGTTCCTCAGAGGTTGCTCGCTAGCGGCTGTTCAACCTCAACAGCCATGCATCTCCTCGGCACGTAGCACACCTTGAGATTGAGGGGTTTTTATAGAGGTTTGTACCGTCCTCGCGACCCGGGCGATTAAGCCAAGATCCCCGGGCTCTGAAACGTACAACGTTCCACCGTCGCGCCGAACGATGGTCGTTGAGGCAAGCACAGAGCTTACGGTGTAGCGGACTGTTGGCGCGACACAGCCCACAGCTCAGGACCCCGGGTTCGCCAAGCCCGTACTCAGCAAATTAATGCTGAGCCCCTGAGGGGCCTCCCTGGGGCGTGTGTGTGTGTGTGTGTGTGTGTGTGTGTGTGTGTGTGTTGTCCTTAGGTCAGTTTGCCTTAGTTTAAGTAGTTTGTAAGCTACGGACCGATGACCACGCAGTTTGGTCCGATAGATTTACAAACATTTGAATTTGATGTATCAGATGCAGTAAATGTCACTATTATCCCTCTCAGATTTCCAACTCACAATGCAACAGCAGTATGCGATTGACTACTTTTACATGGAAAAGGAGCAATACTGTAGTAAACAAACGCACATGTTACTGTCGAAATGATTCAGTAACAATTACAATTTACAATTTATAGGACGAACTACTAGTATATGTAACACTTTGATCAAAATTTTACCTCAAATCCATTTGTAGCTGCTTGTATACAGTTTCAGAGATAATGAAAAAATGAGGTATGTAGCTAATCATCTACACTATGCATTAAATAGTGTAGGTCCACCGGTCCTGCAGCGGTGGAGCGACCGACCGCATTGAGGCGCTATGCTGCGATGCGCGAGGCCGTTCCCCGTCGGGGGTTCGAATCCCCCCCTGGGGCATGTATGTTTGTGCTGTATTTAGTATAAGGTAGTTCATAAGTAGTTTGTAAGTTTAGGAACTGATGAACCCGCAGTTAAGTCCCATAAGCGTCACAACATTTGAACATTGTTCGTATGCTGAAAATACCAGGTGCCAGCCATCACTTCCCACCACGGAGAGTGCAGTGGCAACGGCCTCAGCTTAATGACCAAGAGCAGCGGCGCTTGTGCAGAGTTGTTACTGCTTATAGACTAGTAACATTGCGTCAAACAACCCCACCAATCAATGCCGGTCGTACAACGAACATATCCTTTTGGACACTGTGGTGCAATCAGGCATTGGTGAGCTGCGGCAGCAGACGAACGACTTGAGTTCGTTTGCTTCAGCCTTTGCCTTCAGCGCCTATCCCGGAATCGTGACATCTGTTTCACCCTAGAGGAGTGCGAAGTCGTGTTCTGTTAGGATGAGTCCCGATTTCAGTTGGTAACTGCTAATAGTACGTTTCTTGTATGGTGCAGACACCACGAAGACAGGAATAAGTTGCCAAAAAAGGCACAGTGGAAGGTGGTGGTGGTGGTGGTGGTGGTGACGGCGGTGCCATAATGGCGCCTTTATGGGACCTTTCGTCCAACTCAACACATCATTGAGTTTAAGTAGTAAAATTAGGCGTCTCTGAGAAGAATATAAGGCAATCATCATATTCTCGAACAACGATATAATACTTATGGAAGACAATTTAGCCTGTCAGCGGGCCACAATTCTTCGCGAATAGCGTCTGATCTCAACGACGTTTACAGCGGGTCAGTTGACTATCCAGATCACAGATCATGAAAGCTATCGAACATTTGTGGGACGTAATAGAGAGTAAGTACTGCCGAGCAGGCCGTTTCACATTCGTGAATAACTATACAGTGTGTTTCCGTGATAGAGTGCTAAAATTTAACAGGACAGAGAAGTCTCCAATGAACAATTGGAGGCAGGGGTCGGAGCTTACTTTCTGTAGAAGTTTATACATACTATGCTGTTTATTTACAGTACGTTATTTCCTGGCAGGAAGAAAGTACGACGAGCCTGATTTCTAGGAAGCCATGATACAGACATCGTGTAAGTGTCCCATGAAAGAACGTGCTACGAATCAATGACAGACCTATTCATTCGTGTTATTCAGAAAGCAGTAGAGTACGATGGAGGGGTGCTGGAACAGTTTCGGCAAACACACTGACAGGCACCTTATTCTATTATATGTACTGCAGGATCACGTGATCTGAATTATCTTTGTTTCCTATAGGGAAATCTACATTTACTTACACCAACGGATGAGGAGATGGAATTTTCCAGGATTGTACCTGCTTCTGATGCGATTCGAAACACACCTGATGTATTTGACAGGATGCGACAATGTGCTGTCCGCCGATATACAACAAGGTTCAAGGCTATGAGTTCCAGTAGATGCTGTAAGATGCAGTGTGAATGATGGTGGTGGTGGTGGTTGTTGTTGGAATTTTGAGAGAAGTAAACTGCTAGGTCCAGTTCATAGTGAGGACGCCTCAATTAAGGGAAAAATGTAGTGCATAACACTCACAGGGGAAAAACACTAGCCGGACGCTGTGGCCGAGGGGACTAGGGCGCGCCAGTCACGGTCTGCACGGCCACTACGGTCGGGGATTCGAATCCTCCCTCGGGCATGGATATTTGTGCCGTCCTTAGTCTTAGCTAGTTCATAAGTAAGTTTGTAAGTTTAGTGACTGATGACCCCGTAGTTAAGTCCATTAAGCTATACAAACATTTGAACATTTAATATATAATAATATTAATAATAATATTACACTAGGTGCATAGAGCTAAAATGGAGAACACACACACACACACACACACACACACACACACACACACACACCCCAGCAGAAAAAGCGTAGATTAAGAGGGCAACTGGACTGAAACATTACACCTGAACACCGTGGCTGGCTGATCATAGCGGTAATAAAGGATGCGCCAGCCAATCAGCACATACTAAAAACCTCCAGTTAAAAATACGACATTAACTATGAAATTCACAACAGGTTAAAATTTCTGGAGGAGTATGGGCTTGAGATATGAGGCCAAGGGACGCGCTCTTAAATAAAACGATAAAAACCAGCTGCACAGAAGAATGAAAAAGTAAAACAATCATCCATACATGTGACAACATGTACTCACATTGACGTACTTTTTATTTAATGGCAAATTTTATGAACAAACTGACGGTGTTGCTATGGGGAGTCCATTATCCCCCATAGTAGCCAATCTTTTTATGGAGGATTTCGAAGATATGGCTTTGAAGACGGCGGCTCTTAAGCCAACTTGTTTTTGGAGGTACGTCGATGATACTTTTATGGTGTGGCCTCATGGGGAAGAATCTCTCAACCGCCTTTTGGACCATTTTAATTGCATGCATCCCAACATCAGATTCACAATGGAAGTCGAGAAGGAGGGGAAGCTTCCGTTTCTTGATGTTCTGGTTTACAGAAGAGATGATGGGAAACTGGGACATAGCGGTCCGTGTGCGTAGGTTTTCGATAAACGCTATCTACATGCCTCGAGTTGTCATCCTCCGGCCCAACGTACTGGCGTTCTTCGGACATTAGCGAGAAGAGCTTACGCCATTTCGGATGCAGAAAGTTTGACGCAAGAACTAGATCATCTAAAAGTTGTGTTTCAACAGAATGGCTACACAGATAAGCAGATCCGCTGTGCTTTACAGTTTGGTCCTTCACCTGAACCATTAAATGAGACCCATAAAGCAGTTGCTTTCCTACCTTTTGCCGGGAGTATTTCTTCAAAGATAGGAAGAATTTTAAAAAAGTATGACATTAAGAGTGTTTTTCGTCCACCAGTAAAGACGAGAGCACTTCTTGGATCTGTGAAGGATGATTTGGGTCTGAGGAAGCCCGGGGTATATAAGATTCCCTGTCAATGTGGGGAAAACGTATATTGGTCAGACTATCCACACCATTCAGGACAGATATATTGAACATCAACGGCACACACGTTTGCTCCAGCCCGAGAAGTCGGCGGTAGCTGAGCACTGTCTCGATGAGGGACATAGAATGTTATATGACGAAACTCACATGGTTGCTTCAGCATCTCGTTACTGGGACTGTGTCTTAAAGGAATCCATAGAAATTCGATTATCTGACAATCTGATTAACAGAGACAAAGGCTACCTTCTTAGTAAATCCTGGAACCCGGTGTTATCAGATGTTAAAAAACAACGGTTGGTACTTCATAAATCTGAATAATAATTTTCTTTATCATCGATTATCGATTTCGCCGGACTCTACCACCGGAGCGCTGTATGTCTTCTGCGCCAGAGGGCAGTCACTGTCACTTCTTGCGCACGCGCTATGGGCCTTCCTCAATGTATAAAGGAGCCGCCGATTGCACTGGTAACTCACTTCCGGCGAGAGTGTTTTTCGTCCACCAGTAAAGACGAGAGCACTTCTTGGATCTGTGAAGGATGATTTGGGTCTGAGGAAGCCCGGGGTATATAAGATTCCCTGTCAATGTGGGAAAACGTATATTGGTCAGACTATCCGCACCATTCAGGACAGATGTATTGAACATCAACGGCACACACGTTTGCTCCAGCCCGAGAAGTCGGCGGTAGCTGAGCACTGTCTCGATGAGGGACATAGAATGTTATATGACGAAACTCACATGGTTGCTTCAGCATCTCGTTACTGGGACTGTGTCTTAAAGGAATCCATAGAAATTCGATTATCTGACAATCTGATTAACAGAGACAAAGGCTACCTTCTTAGTAAATCCTGGAACCCGGTGTTATCAGATGTTAAAAAACAACGGTTGGTACTTCATAAATCTGAATAATAATTTTCTTTATCATCGATTATCGATTTCGTCGGACTCTACCACCGGAGCGCTGTATGTCTTCTGCGCCAGAGGGCAGTCACTGTCACTTCTTGCGCACGCGCTATGGGCCTTCCTCGATGTATAAAGGAGCCGCCGATTGCACTGGTAACTCAGTTCCGGCGAGATTGTCTATCAGCAAGCTCACCTGAGGATGGCGGGCAGTTGCGCCGCTGAAATATTGTGTCAAGTTGACTTTAGTATCCGGCTGCAGACCCGAGAAGATTACAAACAATCATCCATACAGTCATCGTCAGTTACAATGGAATGAAGCGCAGTAGACAGGTTAAAGGACTACAGTCAGGCGGCTAAAAGCGGATAGTCCAGCAGGATGTGGACCACTGTCAACAGATCGCTACAGTGGAACTTTGGCGGGTCCTCACGACGAGAAGATGGCCATGCGTTGGCCACGTATGGCCAATACGTAGGCGACAGAAGGTAACATAGTTCCTTGTGCATTGTTTCAATGATAATATTTGCAGTTGCCTACTCCAAGTTGTTAATCTGAGCATCGTCTGTGTCTTATTACAACGTTGCACAGAAACACTTGATAGATGCATCGGAATTTAGTATTCCGACAGGGGACTTCCGACGACTTTTAGACAACATGCCATGTCGAGCTGCTGTGCTCCGACAGAAAAATGTACGATGCGGGATTAGGAAGTATCCCACGCGTTTTGTCACTCCAGTATATATTGCTGGAGCCTCACTTTTCTGTACTGTAATGAATATGTAGCATTAAGACAGAGCGTTGTGTGGCCAATCTAACTGTATGGAACGTCGCACCCACCTGAGATTAATGGCAAGTGGTAAGATTTCGCAATGGATAGTCCGTTAAAAACTGAACAAAGGGCAGGATGTGCGGAACTTTTTTCTTCTTTTTTCAAAGTAACAACGGACTGTCCAAGCACAAGACGTGTAACAATGATCAAGTGGTTATTGTGTTGGACTAACGCTAAATATCCGTGTTCGAATCTACACTGTGCGGTGTATTTTGATTTTCAGAAAATTATGATCAGACCGTTCGACGATTAACATCTCCGTTTCCTTTCTGTAGCATCAGCAGTTGTTTTAGCACGCATTGGTTATAGAATTTCAGTAATGCGGTAAGTATATGTTACCGTCGCAAGTAAATGTGACGAACATTGAGTGCAAGTGCTATGTCACCTACACCTGTCACAGTGCGGTTAATTTGCGTACGACTTACTGCTTTCAGTGGGGGTCCAAGGCACTAGCAGGTTTGGACAACTTGTTTGTTTCCACCTTTACTAGACGCTGAGTTCCCGTGATTACAAGGCGAATGAGTAGAATAGCTATGTCTGGGGGTTCAAATACCTAATGTATAACTGTTTGAAACAGTCACACAAAACAAGTTCTGATTCTTGAAATCGTTATCTGTTTTGGATCCACATAAATTCTCCACAATTCACATTTAAGTGCGCGGCAGAGGGTTGCATCCTTTTTCACACTTGTTCACTCATTTTCTTCATTTCTATGAGAATTTTTACTTGAGGCAGTGATATATTCTTATGGCATGAGTCAGATTCTATACCTTCAGTGTATAGTATGATGCCAAGGACAGAAACAGAACAGACGTAAATAGCCCATGAACCATCATAAAGGCTATGACTAGTCGACTGAGCCCAGCCCTTTATTATCATCCTCTTCAGTTATTCATATTTTATTCCCTTTTTCATGTTGCTCTTGCACTGACTTAGTTTTTCTCTGAAACTTTTCCTTCAAATATATTATGAAGAGTTCTGGTACCGCTTTCTTTTTTTGAAAAATGAACACAACAACAAATGTACAATGCTGACATTAAAAGAAAAGGCTGAAGAAGCCACTATAACTTTACTGTAAATGCATTGGCCAGTATTATTGTCAGAATATCACTTTTAAAAGTCATCTCACATACATTTGATTTATGTGGGATCTTTTCCTTGGCTCGGTTTTGAGTCGTAAATGAAGCAGCATTCACACAAAATAAATCATTAAACAAATAAATCAGACATTTTTACATCAAATAAAGTGTTTCGGCTTGTGTCATTAGCGGCGACGGTGAGGCGTTTCGCGAAGTGCGTTTCGCTGCGTGCGCCGTGTTTCTCGAATTACGCTGGCGGCATGTCTGCTTCCCGCTTGCCAGTTGAACAGCGCTAGCCATCGAAGCTAGAGCGCTTCCAAACGTGCGTTGAAAGTCCGTAAATCCTGCGTAATTACCGCGTGTCGGTGTCGTCGTGATCTTTCCCTTCATCTTCGTCCAAAAGTGTTGTGTTATGCTTCGGCCAGAGGTAGCAGCACGGAGTGGAGGTGGCGCGTTCATGGTATGGCGTCGAACCGACGATCTCCAGGCCCCACGTCCTTATGGACAGTGACGTTTGAGGGAGATCGCAGGTGAATTTCAGAACCAGACCGCATCCTGTCGTTCTAGTGAGCGTTCAGGCAGGAGATCAAGAGTAACAGTGGTACTTACCCAGGATTACTGTTACTGAAGACCAGATTTCTCTAATTTCTTTTACTGCTGGTAGAAAGCAGATTCCATGGCTAGATGACTAGAAGGCTAACGGCCAACTGTCATGACGGCCTGATTAGCGTTCGTTGACTATGCATGAATCTCTGCGACAGACTCCAATTGTTGCTTACGGTAGCTGACCGTAACAAACTCGAGCTACAGCTGCTGCTGTTGTTACTACTACTACTACTGTGTTACTACTAAGAATAACGACGGCGATCTCTTCCTGGCCGTAGTATTTGATGGACCTGGTCGGAGGTGAACGACTTCAGGGTGGTTGTCTCTTCTGCCTCGTTATACAGTTTCTAGAAAGATCGATGTTAACACACTACGTCACTGGCTTCAGATCATGTTGCTTCGAGACGAAGAGCAGGTCACGTTTGACAGTTTGTGGTTCCACGTGAGGTGGTCTGTTGACGGCCTGATTGCCTCAGTTTTCTGTACTGTTCCAATTTTTCACCATGTTTAACATTTTGGGAGTGTTGGACGGTAAGAATGTATTTACGTAGTTTTGATAGTCCAGAGTAATTCATTTTTTTCGTTTTTAACTGTTTTAACATTTAGTGAATATATTTCTTCTTCATAACACACTTTTCTAAGCTTAAGTAAGCACTTTTTGCTGGTTCTCCTACTACATTAAGTATTTATGCTATGTCTTTTTCTTTGCTATTACTTAGGTAATTCAAATTATTCTTAAATTCCTCTTTAGATATTATAGGTTGTCCTATCACATCCACACTGCTCTCAACTTGAGATACATCTTCAATATATTCTTTCAGTCTTTCACATACATCCTCTAAAGCGAAGATTAGGACGCAATTTTTATTCTTTGCCCCATACTTTGTTCTTGGTTTTATCATTATTGCTCTAATTTTAAAATAGGCTTTATCAGTTATCATATCTGCGCCGCAGCATTTTTCCTTTAAGTTTTCTGAGCATAATTTGTGCTGTTTAATTACTATATATTTCTTAACTAACCAAAGAACAGATCGGATTTTTGTAAAATCTGGAGCATTTACAGATGCCAACACGACTTTCTTGTGGTACAATCTTAAACCGATGACCACGTAATCACGACAGCTTGAATATACATGATGCTCCTAATGAGAAAAATGTAATGGCAGGTATAAGTTACCTAAATACTCAGATGACATACGGGAATATGTGTGAGATGCTGCCGCCTTGACCCAGTGGAAAGCTCTGATGACTGCGGCATATATAAGCGCTTCGATAGCTGGAGGTATTATTTCCCGCATGGATCACAACCATCATGGTTAGTTTCACCAATTCGAATATTGACATGATTTTTTTGTACGGGGATTCAGATTGGGATGAATTAGCTCAACATTATACGCAGCTATTCCCGGATAGGAATAAGCCGGATCACCTTAAATTCGCAATACTTCCGCAGTGTTTACGTACGCGTGAATCGTTTTGTGTTTCTGGGTACGGAACTGGCACTGAAGATATCGGCCAACTAATGCAGTGGAACCAAGTTTATTTACATCTACATCTACATAGATACTCTGCAAATCACATTTAAGTGCCTGGCAGAGGGTTCATTAACCACCTTCATAACTTTTCTCTACCGTTCCATTCTCTAATAGCGCGCGGGAAGAAAGAACACCTAAATCGTTCCGTTTTCGATCTGATTTCTCTTATTTTATTGGAATGGTCATGTCTCCCTAAGTAGGTGGGTGCTAGCAAAATATTTTCACATTCTGAACTAAAAGTCGGTGATTGAAACTTCGCAAACAGATCATGCCGCAATGAATAACGTCTTTCTTTTAATGATTTCCACCCCAATTCGTGCAACATTTCCGTGACGCTCCCCCCCCCCCCCCCGTGACGTGATAAAACAAAACGAGCTGCCATTCTCTGAACCTTCTCAATATCTTCCGTCAGTCCCACCTGGTGAGGGTCCCACAAGGGGCTTCAGTACTCCAAGAGAGGACGCACAAGTGTGATGTAGGCAGTCTCTTTGGTGGAGCTGGTGCATCTTCGAAGCGTTCTGCCAATGAAACGTAACCTTTGGTTCGCCTTCCCCACAATATTTTCTATGTGTTCTGTGCAGTCAAAGTTTTTCGTAATTATAACTCTTAGGTATTTGGTAGAATTTACGATCTTAAGGTTTGACTGATTTATCGCGTAATTGAAGTTCAGCGGACTTCTTTTAGTGGTCATGTGTATTACTTCACACTTTTCTTTATTTAGTGTCAATTGCCAATTTTCGCACCAAGTAGAAATTTTGTCTAAATCGCTTTGCAGTTGCTTTTGATCCTCTGTTGACTTCACTAACCGATAAACGACAGCATCATCCGCGAACAGTCTAAGGGAGCTATTCAGATTATCTCCTAAATCGTTTATAAACACGAGGAAGAGTAGGGGACCAATAACGCTTCCCTGTGGAACGCCAGATATCACTTCAGTTTTACTCGATGGCTTACCGTCAATTACAACGAACTGTGTCCTTTCTGATAGGAAGTCGTGAATCCAATCGCACAATTGGGGAGATATTCCATAAGCACGCAATTTCTTTAGAAGCCGCTTGTGGGGTACAGTATCAAAACCCTTCCGGAAATCCAGAAATATGGAATCGATTTGAGATCCCTTGTCGATGGCACTTAACACTTCGTGTGAATAAAGGGCAAGCTGTGTTTCGCAAGAGCGATACTTTCTGAATCCGTGCTGACTATTGGTTAATAGGTCGTTCTCTTCGAGGTAGTACATAATATTCGAACAAAGTATATGCTCCAAAATCCTACTGCAAATCGACGTCAACGAGATAGGCCTGTAATTTTGGGGATCACTCCTATTGCCTTTCTTGAATATTGGAGTAATTTGGGCAACTTTCCAGTCTTTGGGTACGGATCTTTCGCTGAGTGATCGGTTGTAAATTATAGCTAAATAAGGAGCTATTGCATCAGCATACTCTGAGAGGAATCTAGTTGGTATACAATCTGGCCCGGAAGATTTATTTTTGTTTAGTGACTTAAGTTGTTTTACTACTCCAGGAACATCTACTTCTAAGTTTCGCATGCTGGCAGCTGTTCTTGGATTGAATACTGGAGTGTTCACTTCGTCTTCTTTGGTGAAAGAATTTTAAGGCAGTGGAGGATAATTCTTGGAGAAGCCAGAGGCCTGTAGGACGCACGTTGAAGTGAGTGATCAAAGTGTTTTGAAGACATAACACGGATACTGTTGTGGCATCACTATTCGCCTCAACGCCGGCGGTCTACACAACTCGCCACGCCACTTGAAGACGCTATAAGTCGCTCCGTAGCAGTTAGGCTGCCGAGGGGCCCGCAGCCGCGGTATCTCTTTGCCTGCTGCGCGCGCTGGCCAATACGAAGAAGGGAACTCGGCTACATATGCCGCGCACCACAGCAACGACGGACAGTTTGAAAGCTGCTGTGAATATGAGACAAACCCAGGAATACTAAGGTTCCAGAAGTTCTTCATAGAATGCACAAATCGGTACAAACTTGTTACGCTAGCTACGCTACGCAATAAAAAACTGTTCCAACAAAAGTATACTTCAGTTAAGTATTGACTTCTTGAGTTGTTAAATTCTTTGAGGACTGATCACTTCTTTGAGTTGGATACCTTGTCCACATCCTTGCTAGCCGCGGCCCACCTAGAAGTGCAATCATGGAGACGCAACAGATTTGGAATACAACAGCACCTTTTATTATTGTGCTTGGTCGCTGTTTCGGACCCTTCTTGCAGATAATATCTGATGCCTTTCGGGTTTACATGCCTTTCCTGCTTCCTGTTACTAATACTGTTGTAGAAGCTAGAGCTGCAGTGGGTTATCATCGCACACATATCCCTATAGGAAATACGCTTCTTTAGGTTGCCTCAACCGGCGTTCACCTTTTGGACACAGAGTTTAGGACAACGTTGTCTATTGTCGGTGTTGGATCTCTTGCATTCACAGCATTCACTGTTTCTATTTAGCTTCTTTTTGTATATTTGCGGACAGCTGCTTCTAGTTTTCACGCTTTGTGTGTGTTCAGTTTTTGACGAACTCCTCTATACGCCATCTTACCACATGTGGCGGTTACTACGTGTGCTGCGGCGGAGAGGTCGAGTGTTCCAAAGGGCCTAGCTGCGGAGCGCGCCGCTGTTCGCCGTCGGAGGTTCAGTCCTCTCTCGGGAATGGATGTATTTATTGTTCTTGGCATAAATTAGTTTGAAAAGCTATGGGAGTTAACTAAGCTGGTCATCAGTCCCTAGGCTTACAAAAATTTGAACATTTTTGGTACCACGTAAAGTTTTGCTGATGATGACATACATGTTTAACAACTTAAATAATCTATCATCATCACCCGTACACGAATCAATGGATCGAATGCCAAGTAGACTATGAACTGGGGACATAAATTTATAAAGGTCGTAATAATAATGAAAGTTATAGTAAAATGACATTGTAACCACACTTTACTCTGACTTGTTCAAACAGAGTTAAAAAATCTGCAGATGTGTGTGCTTTGTAGATTGCTTAAGAGGGTGACCGAGCCACTCTGCCACATATTAAAATCTCACACCCAGTAGTACAAGATGTTAAAACATGTTCTACATCGTCAGTGAAAATACGAGGTACGTCCAGAAAGTAAGTTCCGTATGGTTATATAAAACAAACGGGTACAGATACAGAACTTGTGTATATTGTACAAGAATCTACAACTATTAAACTATTTTTCTACATAGCTGCCGAAATTTTGTAGGCACTTGTCATAACGTGGCACAAGTTTCTGTATGCCTTCTTCATAGAAGGTTGCCGCCTGTGTATTCAGCCATGTGGTAGCATGTTCTTTCAGCTCGTCATCATCGTTGAAATGTTCACCACCAAGGGCAGATTTTTAGGTGTAAGAGGTGAAACTGTCTAGGAGCGAGGCCTGGGCTGTACGGATAATCAAACACGTCCCAGTGAAATACCCGTAAGAGTTCAAATGTTCAAATGTTGTAAAGTCTATGGGACTTATCTACGGGGTCCTCAGTCCCTAAACTTACAAACCACTTACGAACTAGGACGGCACAAATATTCATGCCCGAGGGGGATTCGAACCCCCGACCGTAGTGGCCGTGCAGACCGTGACTGGAGCGCGTCAGTCTCCTCGGCCACCGCGGGCGACCCATAAGAGTTGTTTGGTCACATTCGCCACATGACGTCGGGCACTATCGTGGAAACAAACACCACCTTTTGAAGGAAATCCTCTTCTTACACCTAAAATTTGTCCTGTCAACACTTCAACGATGACGAGCTGAAAGAACATGCTACCACATGGCTGAATACACAGGCGGCAACCTTCTATGAAGAAGGCATACAGAAACTTGTGCTACGCTATTACAAGTGCCTACAAAATTTCGGCAGCTATGTAGAAAAATAGTTTAACAGTTGTAGATTTTTGTACAATAAATATTTTTCTTTATCTGTACACGTTTGTTTTATATAACCAAACAGAACTTACTTTCTGACGTACCTCGTACATTGAAGGTCCTGTGACAGACCTATATTTGTCCTCAGACCGTCATAGAAAACACACTCCGTTGAAATACACCAGTAACACAATTGTGGTTCCTCACGGCGTACGAGGAAACCTTCTGTTAGCGGGGAATGTGCTATTCGAAGACGAGTCGGGGCTACCTCATGAGCACGTCGAGGGCGGAAGGAGTGGTGGTGGTGGACATAAGGGACCAAACAACGAGGTCATGAGTCCCTTCAACCTCAAATTGTACACGCCACGGAACCCAAAGAAAAATAGGGGAAAGCCAAAAGACTATTACACTATGAATTAAAATCGTCTCACCAATACGACTAAGACCAACCCAGGGCAGCAAATGCTACAGTGTCCGCTCCCACAGCTCTGGAAGCGACCTCTAGCCTAAACCACAAGTTACTAATGGCACAGTGGTCAACGTATCACAGCTCCAGAGCAGGGAGAAATAAAACTACGTTAAAATGTAAAAGAGTGGGGGACTGGTGGGGAGCAGGCTCTAAACCCCACAAACAGCCAAGAATCACAAACCCACTCACCCCGACCAAGCGAGTCCTAGAGCTGACAATAAAATCTACTTTCACGGAGGAAGGCAAGGACGCGATCAACCATCCGTGGGCCATCCGCCAAAACTGGAGGCAACGAAGGCGGTAGGCCATAGTCGCCACCAAGTGTCAAATGGAGAGGACATTCAGTCAGGGGGCGGAAGTAGGTATGCCATGGACGCTCGTGAACGGTTAACTTGTTGTTGTTGTTGTTGGGTTTTTAAAGGGGACTCAACTGCTGGGTTATCAGTCCCCTGTTCCCTGTTAAGAGTTAAAATTCTAAAAGTTTCCTTTTCGTCGCATATTCCCGAGGTCCAGCGTACTCTGGGTACAGAGAGACAGTCAATGGTAAAATGATGACATATAACAAAGAACAAGTTGAAAATAGTAAGCTAAAACAAGGCAGCAGAAGCGTGTGGCTGACTGATCACAAAATAATACAGGATGAGCCAGCCACTCTGCACACTTTAAAATCCTCAATTGATAAGTCATAAACCGTAAAATAACAGCGGCCTATTGTTCTGGAGGGGTTTAAGCCCGACAGGGCGGGCTTATAGGCCCCACCACTAAATAGACCAATAAAAGCCAGTTGCGCGAATAAAACCTAAAACACGATCGACCATAGAGGCATTGTCAGATAAAATCAATGGAAGCTCAGAAGGCAGTGTAAAAGACTGCCTCAAGTCGGCTAAAAGTAAGCAGTCCACCAGAATGTGGACCACAGTCAATAGGGCGCCACAACGGCAAGTTGGTGGGTCCTCTCATCGTAGAAGATCGCCGTGCGTCAACCACGTATGTCCAATTGTCCAATACGCAGTCTGCAGATGACTACCGACTCCCTACGAGAGGCTCGCAGGGAGGATCGCCAGACGGCTGTGGTGGGCTTGATTATGCGCAGCTTATTTGGTTCAGTCAAGGCAGCCCATTCCGAGGTCCAAATCCCTAGAACCTTACGAGTCAGTTGCTGCCTGAAGTCCTGGTCTTGGAGACCTAACTTTAAGGGCCGGGATGTGGTGGCCTGCTTAGCCAGGCGATCAACCCGTTCGTTACCCGGAATGCCTACGTGGCCCGGGGTCCAAATGAACACCACCGAACGGCCTGACTCGCCCAGAGTGAAAACGGCGTCCTGAATGGACTGAACCAAATGGTGCTTTGGCATAAACTTGTCTAGGGCGATCAAGGCATTCAGGGAGTCACTACAGATAACTATAGACTCCCCGGGGCAGGCACGGAAATGTTTAAGAGCACGAGAGATGGCCACCAGCTCAGCTGCGAAAACACTAGTCCCACAGGGTAAGGAACGCTGCTCAACATGATCAGAACGGTTAACTAGTGGTACGTATTCAGGTGGCTGCCATCGCGTGCCCCAGCAGCGTCGGGCGAGCAGCCGTGCGCGTCGGCTCCTCGCGGCCGTCCGTCAGTGCACCGACTCTGGGTGGAGTTGCGACCCGCGGCACGTCCGCTGCCGAGACGGACGGCTCCGCCGCTGCTCTCGCCGCCTCTGCTGAATTAGCCCGCCCAATTCCAAGGCGGATAGCGCTGTCGATTCTGTCCGATAAATCGTGCCGGCCTCCGCCCGGGATTCCCTCGATTGCGGCGCTAATGCGACGCGGAACGCGTTAAATGAGTAGGCCCAACTGCACACTCCCTCGGGCGGCCTGACTTGAATCCCCGGCTTTGAAGCCGCCAGGTGCTTCACCGGTGGGCGACTGGGCTTGCTCTCTACGGGGGGTGCACATCTTGTCTCCGGCAGGCAGACACAGACAGACGCCAGGCTTTAACTCTTGCCCGAGACCATAGACGTACGTTAGACGAACGTTTTTTCTTAAATAGTAGAATGGAACATATTGGGGAAAATTGCGGTGGGGGGGGGGGGGGGCTGAGGTGACAAAAGAAATTTGCCGCCCAGTGCCAGTGGCACGCTCGCTGGGATTCGCTTGGTGAGCTGGCCACTTGAAGTAGGTTTGTGATGCTGGCACACACGTAACACCACAGCAGTAGCATAAAACACAACACATCTCACACATCAACCAGTATAAACATCAACACCAGCAAGATGTCCAGTGGTTTCCACAGAAATATGTAATGTAATGTCACCATTTTGCCATAAGAAATCTATGTATTATACTATTGCCCATTTAGTCGTAGGTAATGGGTTGTATCGTTTGATATTATAATGAAGAATTTTTTTTTTTTTAAAGAAAAACATACTCTGTCGACTGGTGCGTTTGAAGCAAACTCTACATCTACAACCATACTCGGAAAGCCATCTTAATTTATGAAGCGAAGGGTACTTCTGTACCATTACCATTCTATTCCTGTCGCGAAAATTTCGCAGAAAAAATATTGCTTGCATGCCTACCTATGGGCCCTAATACCTCTGATTTTATCCTGCTACACATACGTAGGAGAAAGCAATATATTCGTTTACTCTTCCCCAAACGTACGTTATTATAACTTTGACAGAAGCCCTCTAGCGCGATGCAGACCGACTTTCCTGCAGTGTTCAAACGTTTTTTAAGCTTATGGGACTTAACTACGGGGTCATCAGTCCCTAAACTTACAAACTACTTATGAACTACCTTATACTAAGGACGGCACAAATATCCATGCCCGAGGGGGGGATTCGAACCCCCAACCGTAGTGGCCGTGCAGACCGTGACTGAAGCGCCTCAGTCTCCTCGGCCACCGCGGCCGGCTCCTGCAGTGTCCTCCACTGTAGTTAAATCATTTCTGATACGCTTCCGCGCTTATTATATAATACCGTAACAAACAATGCTGCTCTCCGTTGGATCTTTGTGTCATCCATAAACCCGACTACCTAAAGCACTAATGAGCAGTTCTCAAACACTGGGCGAACGCGACTTTTGAAACGTTTTTCTTTGTTGACGGACTACACTTCTGAGCCGTCCCGGCTCCTGTTTCTTCGATTGAGCCTGTCCTTGATTTAATTACTGGCGCAAGTACCATCGACCTCTCTGTGCGTGCACCGCTCTTGGGCTGTTTGATCTATCGCGCGTCGACTGTCTTCTGACTGGTGTGAATTTGTCGGGAGCGGTGGTCGTTCCCCACGGGCCGTCGTTGCCTGTGTTTACGTCGTTAGTTGTTCATTCACACGTTATACCAAACCTTCAGTTCAACTGAATTATTCTTTTCTCTTTGCTCCAAATAGCAAGTATTCCATATACATTAACTTGGTTTGTGCCCATCTGTTTATTTGCATCTGCACGGGAGATAATTGTATAGCTTTTTCTTTTCTTTTTATCTTCTCGTTCCAGACTTTCTCCTTCCGTCAGGCATCGCAACCCCGCAGTTGTAATTTGGAGTTTTCCCCGACCCATCGTGGCAGAGCTGCAGTTCTTGTTGAGCGTTGGGCATCTTATTCCTTCCTTCCGGTTTGAGTCAGCTCATCTGTTTAACTGTGTGAGTGTATTAAATTAATCAGTAGCCAGCCGCCCCCCCAGTATGATTTTGATAAGTAATCTGAGCTGTTTCATTTAAATGGCAGGGGTCATTTGTAATTAATATTGTATTTACAAGACTTGCCTTTCATTTAAAATCTTCCACTCTTTTTTTAAATTGCTGGGCTCAGTGTCTTTGCAGTTTGTTTACTAAATTTGGATTCTTATTAACTTATCAGAAAATGCTTTACTGAACTTGACCTCCTGTCTCGCATCATTTACCTGAACTGTCTTGTTGGACCTTCAGACTTTGATGTTACAATCAATGTGCGTATATATCTTAATTAAAACAAATGAAACCTGAACTATGCCTGCTTAACGCCCCCTACCAACAACCCACCACTTCCGCAATCTACCCTCTCAACATCCATAGAATTGTTCCAGTACATCTCAGTCTGATATTTACCTTACCCGCTGTTGATTCTAGACGATCGTTCCATTTCAAATTGCTATTTTTGTCTACTACAAGATTTAGTGTCCTGTTACCTTGCAACTATATAACTAAGCATAATTCTATGTAGACGCAGCACTGTAAACTTGTTTGTGTTGAGTCTCAATTGGTGTTCGCTGCACGAAGCGCCAGAGCTATTGTTAGACATAAAAGAATTCAAACAGTGATGTACCGCTAGTCATAATGTTGGGCATCTACGTGACCACTAGTAGCTGCAAGCAGTAACAGACTGAACACAGTGACGGACCGATCGCTGAACACGTCGGCGTGTTGGATCCCAGGGTCAACGCACAACAGCGACGGCCCTGGACCACAGTCTCCAACTGTGTAACCGTAGTTAACACCGTCTGAAGCTGGTAGCGAAGTGTCACTGACAGCTGTGTGAGGATGCGAGCTGAGTTACAGTCCCAAGCCAAAACTACAGGAGCCGGAGAAACGAACGACTATAAAGACACGTTGGACGACTACAGTGTGTAAGTAACGCAGTGGCGGCTGGTGACCAGAAAAGATGGCAGTGCACTTTTTCACCAATAAAAAGTTCGGCCTCTCAATTGTGGCAGCTCAATGCATTCGGAAAAAAATGCTATTAAGTCAAGATATCATAGATGTATATGGATCAGAAACTATCACTCTATCACTCCACCGCAGACACAGTATCTACACGAGGCATTGGAGGAGGAGGAAAAAAAAACTAATTGACGGCTTTTCGTTTTTACTGTCTGTGAAATTGTCAAACTTGTAATAGGTCTACCTAGCCTCTTGATTCATAATCTCTCTTCAAACCTGCATAAATTGAAGGGTTCAGAAAGCAAGGAAATTACCTGATTCATTACTTCACCTGTTCCTTGAGACTCAAAATTAACTATAAAACACGCTAAACACGGATACAATGCACAGTTACTTCGCTCGCAGCTACACGTGAACTGGTAAGAAGGCGTGAAAAGCCCGCTTTTTTTTTTTTTTTTTTTTTTTTTTTTTTTTTTTTTTTTTTTTTTTAAGAGCCGAAGACTACGGTTGTCTTCGGGAGAGTCCGGTCTCTGTTTCTGTGGCTAACAGGGTGGCTCGGCCGCGATGTGTATACACATTGTATACACATGTGTATACACACTGTTGCCAAGCGTTGCCCCCGCACCCCGCACACCCCCTGAGACACCCTGGTCGGCGTTTGCAGGCTGGCTGCAAACCCAGCCGCTGTTGGCGAAGTTCGGTCCACTCGGGAGCGGTCGGTGCGTAACAGCCGGGGCGTTTCGAAAGAGATAAATGAAATGCTACTTCTCCCATTTCATAGAATCTCTAACAGTAAATAGAGTTTAAGAATATTATTCCTGGGGGTAGCGCAAACCTGCAAACGTATGCAGGAGCCGCCCCTTAAGTAACGTGAGCGAAACAAATACGCCAAGAAGTTAAACAATCACATAGACAAAAACTACACTATGAAATTAGACAAGTGAACAACTAAAACGTCCAGAATGAAACTTTCACTCTGCAGCGGAGTGTGCGCTGTTATGAAACTTCCTGGCGGATTAAAATTGCGTGCCGGAACCGGGACTCGAACCTGGGACCTTTGCCTTTCGCGGGCAACTGAGCTACCACTGAGCTACCCCGACACGACTCACGATGCCGCCTCACAACTTTACTTCCGCCAGTACCTCGCCTCCTACTTTCCAAACTTCACAGAAGCTCTCTTGCGAAACTTGCAAGACTAGCACTCCTGGAAGAAAGGATATGGTGGAGACATGGCTTAGCCACAGCGTAAGGGATGTTTTCAGAATGAAACTTTTCACTCTGCATAGTCGTGTCGCGGTAGCTCAGTGGTAGAGCGCTTTCCCGCGAAAGGCAAAGGTCCCAGGTTCGAGTCCCGGTTCTGGCACGCAATTTTAATCTGCCAGGAAGTTTCATAACAGCGCACACTCCGCTGCAGAGTGAAAGTTTCATTCTGGAAACATCCCTTAGGCTGTGGCTAAGCCATGTCTCCACCATATCCTTTCTTCCAGGAGTGCTAGTCTTGCAAGTTTCGCAAGAGAGCTTCTGTGAAGTTTGGAAAGTAGGAGGCGAGGTACTGGCGGAAGTAAAGTTGTGAGGCGGCATCGTGAGTCGTGTCGGGGTAGCTCAATGGTAGAGCGCTTGCCCGCGAAAGGCAAAGGTCCCAGGTTCGAGTCCCGGTTCCGGCACGCAATTTTAATCTGCCAGGAAGTTTCAACTAAAACGTCCATTCCGGTAAAATCGACCAAATACACTACATGGTTTTAAAATCGCGAGACGGGGCCCACCATGTACAAAAATAAAAACAGGCAACAAAACTAAGAATAAGAACTGCAGAGCACACAAGTTAACATAATTCGTTGGCATTTTTATGCTGCTTCGTAGAGAGCTGTCGCGCGACTGAATCTACTGCTGCCGGCTGCTACTAAAAAAAAAACTAAACGAGACAAAAGACTGTCGCGTAACAGGTGGCGCAAATATCCAGGAGGAGACTACTCTAACGTTGGAGGAAACGTCGATTAATACAGTAATAGCCATCTCACATTATGCCGCCGTGCAACCAGAAAACTTATGTCAACTGCCTCTGTCCGCGGAATCCTATGCAATTATCCGTAGCTACTGAAGTTAACGTATTTACAAAGTTATAACGAGGGGAATTAAAAAGTAAGTTGTACTGAGTTAAGGTCATACACGTAGGAACACAGTTATGAGAACATTCAATATGAACTGACTAAGCATTTCTCGAAATGGGCAACAAACTTTCCTTATTCGGATGCTTAGAAATCACCTACAGTGCTATGTAACTAACTGGACCCAACTGCTCCTGCACCTCCTCACCGATTCTGAATAATCGTCCACTGTTATCCTTTTTCATCTCACTGAACGCGTGAAAATCGAGCGTCGGTTTGAATGTGTTGCACGATAACGCAACACCGCACACGGCTCCCAAATGTCGCAGCTGTTTGCAGCGATCCAACTGCGAGGTGTCACAGCATCCTCCACACAGTCTAGACTTCGCCCTGTGTGATTATCATGTGGTCAGTGACATGAAAAGAGGACCCTGCTAGGCGACAAATCTGAAACTCTGAAGAGATGAAAGCAGCTGTATCCGGGTGGCTACACAGCGATGGCGCCGGTTTCTACTCATTCGGAATTGATAAGTTGGTTGCACGTTTCGAGAAATGTGTACAGCCTCCTGGGCACTAGTTGGAAAAGGAAATAGCTGTGTTGCCTATGTGCATCTCGCTTAATAAATAGGCGTAACTTACAAGGAGTTATTTCGGTCTCGACAACTGTTTGGAAGAGACTTCCCATATCAGTAGCAAACGACAAGGGTGTACAATCTCAGACGGTTTGAAGCGCACTACCCAGTAAATTGCTAGAAAAACGGCTCTAAAATTTTAGCGCAAGCGATGCATATCTTATATACTAGTCCGTGAAGGCCCAGTAGCAGTATGACGAAATAGCTCAACCAGTACCTGGTTCGAGCCTGTATATGGGAAATTTTTCATTATATGTATTAATAACTAGAACAATTTTAATAAAATTTATGATATTTTATTTACGAAATGACAGTTGCAGCTAATTAAAATTTTTATTACAATATTTCCTTTTTAGAAAGTCCAACAATTCAATATACATTTTACAATTAATGTATGTACATTACAGTCTTAAATTCTACTGCCATTACAATTTTATTGCAAAACTAGCAAACCCGACAACGCTTCGCAGTAGCTAATTTGTCTGTGATATATACACCCCGCTCTTTCTCCCTATGTCTACCCCTTGCCCCCTCCTCTAACTCCTCCTTCCTTTGTACATCTCTCCTCCCTCTAACTTTTTCCATCACCATCACCCTGCTCCCTCTTACCCCACACCATATCCACATCCATCTCCTCTCCCCTCCTCTCCTCTCTTCGTCTTTATCATCCCTCTTTTTAAATCCATTTCATTCCTATATCTCCTCCTCCCCCTCTCTCTGATCTGATTTATTGTTATTGTAATCGGAGCCTTCATTGGGAGTAGGAAATATTGATAGGTAAATCAATTAGACCTTTCGAGCTGCTCTGTTTGTGAGGTTAGTAGCTTCAATAGCAGCACTTTTAATGGCTGTATTCTACCAACAGGTATGGTTATAAATTTAGGCATAAAAACAAGTTTCTTGTTTGAAAAAGCCGCACTTTTTACAGCACAGGTTATCATGTTTTTCTCGCAGCAAGCAGAAAAGACATCCTTTTTATAACATGTTTATATGTTCTTGAATAGAAAACAATATTAGAGTAGTATGATCATTCTTTAACGATAGAAATTCCATATGAAACAAAACAATTAATGGAAATATAATAAGTGGAGTGGAAATACAACGTTTCGAAAGTGTGTGTTGCGTTCCTTGTAACGCTTCATGAACGGAACTTTTTTCCTTCAGTCCGGAGAGAAAACTGACACTCGAACACGCCACGTTCAACTGCCCATGGGGAAATCACGACAATTCAAGATTTATTCCATGTACTTCTAACGAGTGGACTTGAGCTTTAGTAATCGTCATTCCGATGTGCGTACGCCAACCGATATTACGACGCCGCAATGGAGGCATTGTTCTAAGAAAAATAAGTAACGATCTGTACTCAATTTGTTGTAACACTCAAAAATGCCACGAACTAACATCTGTTCTATCTTTGCAATGCTTCAAAGATATGATCACCACAGATAACACCATGGAGATGATAATAATGAGGGGCTTCTGAACATACAAGTTTCATGTTAAATCTGTGGCCGTTTTAACTTTATGTGCATAACTCCATTTCCCTTTATTCTAACCTGCTTGGCATGTTTGTTTACTCCATTACATCGTATTTGGTCTTTAGGCGGGTAGCGAATGAATAAGCTTATTGGAAAATCTAGAAAATGGTCCGAGCTGGAAGCATACTTTTTTCTCAAATTCTGATATTTTCCGGTAGATGCTCCAAAAAATTTCTTTCAATCAAACCTTGTCTTGAGAATTACGAACGGAAGAAAGAACAGATCAGTCAAATCGATGAAGCCATTCTCGAGTGATGCGCTTTCATACATCCAGCAATCCATTTTTATTAATGTAGATTAGGTGATATTCTAAGCCGTGGAAACATTAATAACATTCGTTGTAATTTCGAGGACAAGCATATTTTATGGAAAAGCGAGTAGAGCTATTGACTTATTGCATGTATTTGAACAGGCAGACGGTCAAATTGTCTAACAAATAATGAAAGTTTCCTGAAGGTAGATTTTCACATGAATCGTCTACACTACATGCGTACGCTCTACCACCTGGGCCATCTTACCGTGCTGTAGTACAGCCCTCACTGACAGTTTATCAGTGACATATTTGCTGCGCTTAAAGCTTTAGGCCTTTTCTCTCGAAATTTCCTGGATAGTGCGCTTTAGGTTTTATGACACTGGAGCCGGAGAGCTGATGGTTTCCTCGTTAGAGGTGATGGGGTGGAAATCAGGTGGTATAGCATGCCAATCGATACGTAATAAACGGTGTCTTCAGAACAAAACACTCTATACTCTTCCAGAAGGAAGAACTCTGCTGTCGTCGAATTGTAGATGCATCATAATATTCATCCTGCAAATATAATAGGAAAACAACAGTCGCAATGTTCTCTTGGACATTCACTGCATGTAGTAATTTCTATCAGGTTTGGAAACAGTATTCTGTAAAAAGTTCTTATGTTTGTGTAGCTTATGAGACTTAACTACGGGGTCATCAGTCCCCAAACTTAAAAGCTACTTATGAACTAACTAATACTAAGGACGGCACAAACATAAATGCCCGAGGGGGGGATTCGAACCCCCGACCAAAAGTTCTGAAACGTGTTTCCTGTCCACCACCCCTCTGTGAAGACCTTTATTCAGATTTCAATGATTACATCATGCTTCGCCGTCACGCGTATTACACCACTTAACAACTCCCTGATTAGCTCTAGTGAAGAGTTGAAATTATCTAGCTTCTTTACATAACCGTACGGACGTTTGCACGGCCAAACCCGATTCCATCTCTTCGCCAGTCCGTCACGTCCCTGCATTTTTCAATGTTCGTGTAAGAGGCGCATCTATAAAGGTACGTTTTCCTATCCTCCTCCTTTAAAGGAGATTAGCCGAAGAGTTACTCACCCACAGCAGATCTACAGCGTGTCAAGTAGAAGGCTGCCGACAGTTCCCGCCTGGTAGCAGTATCGCGGCTGCAGTGACCCTAATGGCGTCTAGTGTTCCTTATGCAAACGCCTGCGAGGTTCACTCGTGATGAGGTTCCTGAGAGGTTACAGAGTATGGTGAGGGGAAAGAAAGCAGCAATGATCAGATAGGGAAGGTGTGATGTCGCACAAGTCTAAAGTGCGCGCCACCTACTTTCGCCGCGCGCCGCCATGCACGCACGGCGCGGCGTTCTTACGTCGTCAGCCACGAGCTCCCTCTGTTACAACTCCGCTCGTGGCCACCACTGAACGACATCGTTCACTTGGAACTGAGATAAGGACCAGCTAACACTTCGAAAGCAGATAGGCACCAGTGAAGACTTGGCTATCGGACAGGCACTAGGCAGGCCTCTAGCTCAACTATGTATCAGCATTCTGCAGTACCGAGCTATGTAAAAGTATTGTATAAATTCTGTGCAATATATATATCGTCCTAATTTACTCTAGTGTTTCTAGTTTCTGCTGTCCCACTGGCTGGTCACCTTCGTACCTGCACAAGCGTGCATCCCTTATTCCTGTGTCGGTCTTTCTACTCGGCCACCGACACCTACGACGGAAACGAGACACAAAAGCATCGACGAGGCTGGGACACAAATGTGGCGATGAGGATGGGGTACAAAAGAAGGAAGGACTGGGCCGAGACATTCAAATATGATGTAACAATATTAATTTGTTTATGTTAATAAATGACAAAGTTGAAGTAATAAGATGCTTTCAACAATTAAGTAAAACTCTCCATTAATATCCCCCCTCCCCTGCAAATTAATCCGATATCAATTTAATAAATAAGAATTTTATCAAATGTAAATATTGATGAAAAGACACGCGGGCACAAATCCGAGACAATACGCAGTAATAAGATTCTTACAATAAACGAGTCTTTCCCTCCCCCCGACCCCCCCCCCCCCCCCCCCACACACACACACACACACAAATTTGCAAAATTACAATGAAGTAAACAGATTTAAAGCAGATTAGTGTTTGCCTCCATAAAACTCTGCACATAAACATCAGACCATGAACAGGAAAACGCTACTAATCAACAAGAATCCATTGTGCTTTTGAAAACTGCAACACGTACCTTTTAACTCGTTTTGTTTTACAAATCAATTACAATGTACCATGCCACCAGAGAAGCAGGCCTAATTTTTCAAAACACAACAACAGAGTTTAACTGCCTTCAAGTTTTTTGTCAAAATAGATTTACACTAAATGAAACAAAAGTCACTCTTCAGATGTAGAGATCAAATTTAATAATTAAGCTGCACGAGAACAGCGAGATGGCGAGGAGGGCCCACAAACAATGAGGTGACTCCACAATGAAAGTTATAATGTGGAAAGGAAAAGCATGCAGGACAACCAGTGCAAACTGGGGACTTCAGTACTAATACACGGAACTTCATACACAGGAAAAAAAAGCCTAATTACATCAACTCACCACGCAGAAGGAAAGGAATCTACCAACACGATCGGTTCCCCGCGCACTTGACGATGACGCTGAAGGTCACTAACCAGGATTCCCCAGTGATACTTAGCGATGTTTTAAAAAATTTGAATAGGGACCCCAATATCTCTCTCTCTCTCTCTCTCTCTCTCTCTCTCTCTCTCTCTCTCTCTCTCTCTCTCTCTCTCTCTCTCTCCCCAGTTAAGGCAAGGCCCAAGCGATCGAAAGGAAGCACGTTGCAACCGCTAACAGTAAGCAGACAACCAGGACATACACGCAAGACATTGAAGACAACTCCTGTGGACAGTTATCAACCCTGGCAAAGCGAGCGCGCGCACACACACACACACACACACACACACACACACACACACACACACACACACACACACACACACACACACACGAGCAAGTGAACACACAATAAATCCAAAGAAAAACCACTCAATTGTGCCGGCTTCTCGACTGTCCAACGCACCACAAAGAGATGTACTGACAGATCAACCACCAAGTTGGGAATGTCTAGTGAATGCGAAGAGTGTCCAGAAGTTGGGGGAAATCAGATAAAAACTTCACCAGAGTAACTGCTCGTGAGCCATGACGACGATCATCTTAAACATGCAATCCACATGCTCCGAAGCACATGGCTGCGGCCGAAGTAACTGCCGAGGTACAGTACCTATATTATACAGTGCCAAAGCTTTATGATAAACAGTGACCAGAAAAGTACCGGGTGATCAAAAAGTCTGTATAAATTTCAATACTTAAATCACGGAATAATGTAGATAGAGTTAAAAAAATTGACAGACATGCTTGGAATGACATTGGGTTCTTTAAAACAAAACAAAAAAGTTCAAAAACTATCCGACAGATGGCGCTTCATCTGATCAGAAAAATGATAATTAGCATAACAAATTAAGGAATCTCAATATCTTCATCATTCCTCGACAATAGCTGTAATCGAGGAATAATGTTGTGAACAGCACTGTAAAGCATGTCCGGAGTTAGGGTGAGGCATTGGCGTCGGATGTTCTCTTTCAGCATCCCTAGAAATGTCGGTCGATCATGACACCCTTGCGACTTCAGGTAACCCCAAGACCAATAGTAGTGGCCGTGCAGACCGTGAGTGAAGCGCCTCAGTCCCCTCGGCCACCGTGGCCGGCACGACGCGTGCAAGAGATCTCTCACGCGTCTAGAAATGTGGGGTGGAAGCGGCATCCTGCATAAAAATCGGACATTCCAGCAGGTGTTTATCAGCCAGGCTGGGAATGACGCGATTCTGAAACATATCTGTGTACCTCTCATTCGTCACGGTAGCTGTCGAAACCAGAATCACGCAGTTTCTCGAAGAAAAGAGACCCAACAGCGGTAGATTTTGGTTCTAATAAATCCCCATGTCATTCCAAGCATGTGTGTCAATTTTTACCTCTCAATCTACATTATTCCGTGATTTATTAAGTATTCAAATTTATACTGACTTTTTGATCACCCGGTATTTGTATTATTGAACCACGGCTGATATTGCCATTCTTCTCGGCTTTTACAAAACGAGCAATCTAATGTATTCGTGCTTTCTCGTCGTCCGTCAGTTCCTATTATCGTTCTGGCGTGGATTGCTTACTGAGGAAGGTCAAAGTGGGTGTCAAGGGCGATGGCTGAGACACGATGTACTCAAAACAGAACACACTTTTATTTTACACAGAAATTCTTCCATAGTGGAAACAAAAGAACATAACAGTACTTATCTTTTCACATTCACTGCTGTGTCATGAAAACAGTAACAAAAATCAAACTTGGTGCAATGTCCTGTTCATGTCTAACTGAACATTCAATAGTAGACAAGATCTCCGTGACTTGAGTATATACAATAAAACTTAAAACAATCTGCAGCGGGCCACAGACTAACACAGACAACCTTTGCTGTGGTCCATTCTTCCAGGGCACGTCTACCACACCACTCACTTTTCACTTCACATAGCTTGCTTCGCTAACGTCGGTTGGCGGTGGCGCTGCGAACTTCAGGAGGGCGTGGCGGCCACCTTGCGATCTCACTGGGGGCCGCTGGCAGCGACCGTCTCTTACTTCTTCTTCCGTTGTGTGGTGCCAACCTTGCCATGGTGGTTAGGACACCACACATACATATTTAAAAAATTACGTGACTACCTAAAAATTTAATATCCGTAATGTAGTATTAAGCCCGAGTGACAACTATAGAATGTATGTGTTTCTTGTTATTTACTGTGGGAATTTGTAATGAACTGGAAGATTACATTGCCATATGCTCTCTAATACTGTATATATTCTTAATTGTCTCTAAAGCAAGCACGCCTGTGATATAAAATATTCATAATATTCACACGTAACGGTTATTTACCGGAATACACCGCATTTGCGTCGAAATGTCAGAGAAATTAAGATTACCTTCCCTTGTATGATTTTATGAAGGTTAGGGTTTAAAAATCGCTATGTTTGTTGATAACATTACAGTCTTAGTATATGGATGGCTACGTTCTTTTAACGGAATTGTTATCTAATAAAATTCAACGTTAGAACAGCATATTGAAAACTGGTGTCTTAGACAATTTTTTTTTTTAAACCTAAAAGACGTTAAAGATACACAATGGGCAACAGTGTGCTAAACTGAAATTGGTCTTGAAATACCGTTGGAGTGAGGAGATAAATACCTAAATATATATTATACTAATGAGCGGCCATAGCATTTTATGAAATCCGCCGTATTCGAAAAAATCTCCGGGATTATGGAAGTCGAATCTGATTACCGAGCAAGCTTTTAATCCGACCGACACTACAAAATGAATTATGATAAACGGAGCCGTAACCCATCGATTCAGAACACAGTCTGCTTTTAGCAGGTAAACGGTGTCCTGAACTTCCGCCGCTCTTTGTAAAGCGTCAAACGTTAATGAGGGACTGCCGCTTCTGCGCTGGTTGCTCTCGTCTGCAGAGGTTTCTTTCGCGCCACCACTTACCTCTGATGGGTATTCAGGGTAAACCTTTGTTTTCTTAATTACACGTACAGCTGATTCGTAACTCAAAAAGATGAAAAGTGATTAAGTTTCCTCCTACAGAACGGGTTATTCGAGGAACCATAATAGCTTCCTTCTCTTCGTGGAACTCTGATGTCTCCAAGACGAATATACAGGCAGCATAAACAACATCCAAATTCTCTGCTGTCTATGGGATTCAGTTACACTGAAAAAAATAAGTTATTGCATATTTTCACGCCCTCGCTATCACAATCAAACGGATAGTCCATATGTCAATGCTTTTTGCATTCACAGTTTCATTCGTACCTGAAATGAGCAAGTCAGTCGCTGTTTCACAAAGATTTATCAGACTCAAAAGTCGTGTGCCGAATGATTTCCTAACCCTAGTGTTACCTGTAGACACCTAACACAATATGATGCGTGAAATACACTTACGTCTATCATTGATGATGAACTGCAATCTTTATAGCACATATCCAAGTTCGAAATGTTTGGGGATTATAATTTGGTCACGTAAAGTTGAGGAAATGATTCATGTATCTCCAAACTAGTCATGAACATCGTAACATACCGGTTTAATACTGCACGTCGAAGAACTTGTCCTTGCTTTATACAAGAACATCCTGAAGCCTGGCAATGAAATAAATAGCACCGGGGTTTCGGATATTTGTACCGTAACCCACAGGAACAAGAATAGTTCAAGTTTTCAAATTTATACTGACTTTTTGATCACCCGGTATATTTCTATTAGATTAGTCGATTTGGGAGGCAGCATTATTTCTCCGCATTTCGCTGATTTACTACTTCGGCATTTTTCTGTAACATCGCCTGGTAGAATTTTGCACGGAACATAATTTAGTTATTACAAACACCTGGTTTAAGAAACACAAAAGAAGGTTGTATACGTGGAAGAGACCAGGAGACACCGGGAGATACCAGATAGATTTTGTAATGGTAAGACATAGATTTCGGGACTAGGTTTTAAACTGTAAGACATACCCAGGGGCAGATATAGACTCTGACCATAACTTGTTGGTTATGAACTGTAGGCTGAAACTGTAGAAACTACAAAAAGGTAGGAAAATAAGGAGATGGGACCTGGATAAATTGAAGGAACCAGAAGTTCTTAAGAATTTCAGAGGGAGCTTTAGGCAACAATTGACAGAAACGGGGAAAAATAAAACAGTAGAGGAGGAATGGGTAAAATTGAGAGATGAAATAGTGAAGGTAGCAAGGGACAAAATAGGTAGGAAGGAAAGACCTACAAAAAATCCTTGGATATCACAGGAGATACTAAATTTAATCGATGAAAGGAGAAAATATAAAAATGCAGTAAATGAAACAGGCAAAATGGAGTACAGACGACTAAGAAATGAGATTGACAAGAAGTGCGAAATGGCTAAGCAGGTGTGGCTAGAAGGCAAATGCAAGGATGTAGAAGAATATATAAATAGGGGAAAAATAGATACAGCCTACCGGAAAATAAAGGAAACATTTGGCGATAAGAAAAACGGCTCTATGAATATCAAGGACTCTGATGGAAAACCAGTTCTCAGCAAAGAAGGGAAAGCTGAAAGGTGGAAAGAGTATATAGAGGGGCTCTACAAAAATGAACTTCAAGACAATATTGTAGGAAGGGAAGAGGATGTAGATGAAGATGAAATAGGAGATACTGTACTGAGAGATGAATTTGACAGAGCACTGAAAGACCTAAGCCGAAACAAGGAAACAAGGCCCCTGGAGTAGATGATATTCCCCCAGAGCTACTGAAGTCTCTGGCTGAACCACCCATGACAAAACTGTTTCACCTGGTGTTTAAGATGTATGAGACAGAGGAAGTACCCTCAGACTTTAAGAAAAATGTAATAATCCCCATTCCAAAAAAAGCAGGTTCAGTGAGGTGTGAAAACTACAGAACCATCAGTTTCATAAATCATGGTTGCAGAATATTAACACGAATTATTTACAGAAGGGTGGAAAAGCTGATAGAAGCCGACCTCGAGGAAGATCAGTTTGGGTTCAGGAGAAATGTAGGAACTCGGCTTATGCTAGAAGATAGATTAAGAAAAGACAAACCTACATTTCTAGCTTTTGTAGATTTGGAGAAGGCTTTTGACAATGTTGATTGGAATAAACTCTTTCTAGTTCTGAAGCAAGCAGGAGTAAAATATAGGGAGTGTAAGGTTATTTACAACTTGTACAAAAACCAGACAGCGGTTGTCAGAGTTGAAGGGCATGAAAGGGATGCAGTGGTTGGGAAGGGAGTAAGACAGGGTTGTAGCCTTTCTCCAATGTTGTTCAATTTGTACATTGAGCAAGCTATAAAGGAAAGTCAGGAGAAATTTGGTGAAGGAATTAAAGTTCAGGGGGAAGAATTAAAAACATTGCGTTTTGCCGACGACATAGTAATTCTGTCAGATACAGCAAAAGACCTGGAAGAGCAATTGAACGGAATGGACAGTGTCCTGAAAAGTGCATATAAGATGAGCATTAAGAAGAGAAAAACTAGGGTAATGGAGTGCAGTGTAAGAAAATCAGGTGATGCTGAAGGAATTAGATTGGGAAACGAAGCAATAAAGGAGGTAGATGAGTTTTGTTACTTGGGCAGTAAAATAACAAATGATTGTCGCTGTACAGAGGATATAAACTGCAGAATGGCAATGGGTAGGAAAGCGTTCTTGAAAAAGAGAAATTTGTTAACATCGAATATTGATTTAAGCATAAGGAAGTCCTTTCTGAAGACATTTGTATGGAGTGTTGCCTTGTATGGGAGTGAAACATGGACGATAAACAGTGCGGACAGGAAGAGGGTTGACGCTTTTGAAATGTGGTGCTACAGAAGAATGCTGAGGATTAGGTGGGTGGATCGCGTAACTAATGAGGAGGTACTGAACAGAATTGGAGAGAAAAGAAATTTCTGACATACCTTAACTAAAAGAAGGGATAGAGTGGTAGGACACATTCTTAGACATCACATAATTGTGAATTTAGCGTTGGAGGGAAGTGTGTGGGGTAAAAACCGCAGAGGAAGACCAAGAGATGGATACAGTAAGCAGACTCAGACAGATTTAGGTTGCTGTTCCTATGTGGAGATGAAGAGGCTTGCTTAGGATAGGGTATTGTGGAGAGCTGCATCAAACCAGTTTCCGGACTAAAGACAACAACAACAACAACAACAACAACAACATCATCGCATAAAAAAGGTTTTGTATTCTTATATTTATAACTGCTTCGTAAGGGTCTCATATGCTCTTATTTATTTAATTATTTAATTTTTTATTTTTATTTTTGCACAGTGTTTACTTCTGACCAATAATATTGACCATCTGCGGGCACAACTTAC
Source organism: Locusta migratoria (assembly GCA_026315105.1). Taxonomy (NCBI): domain Eukaryota; kingdom Metazoa; phylum Arthropoda; class Insecta; order Orthoptera; family Acrididae; genus Locusta; species Locusta migratoria. The sequence goes on from CM048744.1 coordinate 151,375,194, forward strand.
CGTTTGCCCAATATACTATGGGAGACTGCCGAGGCAAATCAATACAGACGGTTGCCCAATATATTGTGGCGTGTAATGGAAGTACTGTGCAATAAAGGGCATTTTATGCTGTGGCCGATGAAATGAAATTCGCCCTGAAAGATTAATTTTCCACAGTTCTTGGAAAAAATGTGAGAAAAGAATGATTAAACTGGAGGGTTTATTAATAAAGATTCATGCGGCACACTGATACATTGTTATATTGCTAGGAATCATCAGTTACTGCACAACAGAAGAAACCGATGGTCGTAGAATCAGGAGAATAAGGTGAAGTGTTTGTTGCACTTATAGAAGTCACCAGAACTGGAAAATTCGCTTATGTCAGCTAGCTGTGCAGTTAACATACGTCTCTCTTTTTTGCTTGCCATAGCTGTCACGCTACGGGGACTGTGCCATCCTTCATTGGATTTCATATTTATACTCGCTACGTACGGAAGTTAGCTGGGCCAATGAAACGGCGCATTAAAGATATCTCCAAAGCCGTTAGTGTTAAGATACGGTACGTAGTATTAAAATATCAAGTAACGCGATACCAACATATGAAACTTTTACTATTAAAAAAATGCGTAGTCAACCATCACCTGTTTATTGTATATAGAACTTCAGTTAAAATACAATAAACACCTGATGGTTGACTGTGCATTTTTAAAGTATATTACGGCTGTTTACACACACGTAAGAAAAAATTGTTCAATTTGTTAAAGGTTGCTGTGACTGACGTTTCAATGATGCAGTGAATGAGTTCCTAGTTCACAGAAATGCTTTTCTTAATACTTTCTAGAGTTATTTCTCCCATTCAGCGTAATTTCTGTTTCTTCTATGGCGGGAGAGCATTTTGCAATGGAAGCTCACGGGATGGATCCCACCAATTTCGATCACACTGTATGAGAAGAAGCGGATGGCTAAGTCGTTTCAAATGTTGATTTCTTACTGATTCATTCCGGCCATAAATGTGATACAACAGATATGGAGCCGCTCTTGGCCTCTAATATTCTCGCAATTTATAGACAATCTTCTTGCTCAGTAAAGCTGGAGCACGTAAAGACCCCTTCGATTTACTTTCCAGACAAAAGAGTTGAGAGAAGATATGTTTTAGTATATGTCATTTATTTCTTTGTTTTGTCAAAAGCTTTTTCTGCTACCAACTAGACACCATCTTACTATAATGAAGAGCCAAATTCCTGACTAATGGCACTTAGTTGCCCCCAGATGACGTATTCTGCAGTTTCCTTGTAACACAATCCATTAAAAAATGCTCAGTTTTTATCTAGTGCTGGTGTGTTTTTGAGATTTCTTCTGTTGCTCCTGCGGTTGATGAAACCACACTTTTGAGTGGTTACACCTTATTTAAAAATAGTTTCATTTGTCGTTGACAAGACTTGTGCATTGTTGAATATAACCAGTGCAAAGTGTGGAAGCAGTAGTGACAGCCAGAATGTTTTCACTTACAAATGTCTGTGCTCTTCACAACAAATTTGTACAGATTTTAGCGAGGCACCATCGAAAGTTATTCGTGATACTTTATTTCGGTGTGGAATGTTTTTGTGGCAGCTGACCCATGCGCATTTTTGTTGCAAAATTCTGTTGTCACTTTTACCTTTGTACTCAAATTCTAAGTACTAAACGTTATTAGTTTCAAAATGGTAACAATGAAAGTCATTAACGACATCTTATGTCGACGTGGAATGCTGATGTGCCAAATGACCAAAGCGCATTTTTAACTGCAGTATTTTGTTGTCACTTTCGTCTTTATATACGTGTGGCGTCTGTTCCGAAAGAACAGACTGCACTTCTGATCTTGCAGTTGTAACTTTCATATTCACAGAATATATGAAAACTGCGACTGGGCAAAGCTGAAAGTGTGTACCCAGCCGGATTCGAAGCCGGGTCTCCTGCTTTTAGGCAGTTTCTCTGACCCCTACACCACTGCGGATACAGTGGTCACCACACCTGCAAGGACTACCTAAGTACGCCTCTCGTCAGATATAAATTCGCAGTTGATGTCATACATTCTGTGAATATGAAACAATAACTGCTGGATCAGAAGTGACGTCTGTTCTTTCGGCAATGACCCTTTCGTTAGTGAGGAGTGAGTTTGCGGGCCTTACTCTTACGGGAATTAGTTTCTAACTATGAGTTTGAGTACTGTGGGCAGGGTAAAGGTGGGTTGGTTGGTTGGCTGTTTAAAGGGGGCTACACTACCGGGTCATCAGTCCCCTGTTCCCCGCTAAGAGATCACAGGGTTTCATGTATCTTTAAAAATAAGCACCCTGCAACCATTACTCAAGACGTACGGAAGACAGTGTTGGCCATAATTACAACATAAAAGGAAAAAGGGAACCACAGTAGAGGTGGAACTAATAATCAACTATATTTAAAATCACAGCAGATGATGTTGGCTGGCTGATCACTAGGATAATAATGGATGAGCCAGCCATTCTGCAAATACTACAACTGCCAGTCGGAAATAGGACAGAAAACTATAAGCGGGGTATGCCTGAAGATCAGGCATTTGTACTCACCATTAAAGCTTATGATAAAAACCAGCTGCGCGAATAAAACCTAAAACACAGTCAGCCATAGATGCGTCGTCAGCTATAATCTAAGAAAGCGCAGTAGGCAGGTTAAAAGACTGCCGCAATTCACCTAAAAGTGGACAGTCCACCCAGATGTGGACCACAGTCAGCAGATCGCCACAACGGCAGTCTGGTGGGCCCTCTCGACGTAAGAGATGGCAGTGCGTGAGCCATGTATGGCCTATACGCAGGCGACAGAGGATGACTGAGTCCCTTCGAGATGGCCTAAGAGAAGTTTTCCAAGCTGCCGTCGAAGACTTTATTGCACAGAGCTTGTTGGGCGTGCTCAATGTCAACCATTCTGAGTTCCAGGCCATGGATATCTTGTGGCGCAGACCAAAACAGATGGAGGGTACCAATATCCAGATGCTGGGAGGCGATGGCCTCCTTGGCCAGCTGATCAGCTCGTTCATTCCCTGGAATGTCTATGTGGCCCGGGGTCCAGATGAAAGCCACCGAACGGCCAGGATGGATGGATGGTTTGAGTTTTAAAGGGACTCAACGACTATGGTTATCAGTCCCTGGTTCCAACCACAGAGGGTAGAATAAAAAAGCACTACAACGCAATAAAAAACGATTTGTTAAAACTCACCATGCAAAGGGTGTTGCGTCAAAAAATAAAAGAACCAAAGTAAAAACTAATAAAAAAGAGAAAGGCGGAAAGACGATGCCAGTATGCTGGCCAGGTAACCACAGACTAGGAAGTAGGGCATCTGACCGCTTTTGCACATTTAAAAAGACCTGCCTAAAACGGTAGGGCAACGAAGAACAAACACATAATGAACACAGTATTAAAAATCAAAGGGAGCGGTACAAACCACTTACACGAATAAAATTTAAAACTGCGGCAGCCATAGAGGCATTGTCAGCTAAAACAACTTTCAGATCGTCAGGGAGATTAAAATTGCATCTTTGCGCTGCTAGGTCCGGGCATTCCAAGACGATGTGGGCGACTGTCAGACGCGCACCACATCGACACTCGGGAGGATCCTCGCGACGGAGAAGGTGGCCGTGCGTAAGCCAAGTATGGCCGATACGCAGCCGGCAGAGAACGACAGAGTCTCTGCGAGGGGCCCGCAGAGAGGTCCTCCACACGTTCGTAGTGTCCTTTATACGCCTCAGTTTGTTGGGCACCTGTAGGGTGCGCCATTCACTACCCCACAAACCGAGCACTTTACGGCGTAGTGCAGAACGGAGATCAGAGCAAGAAATGCCGATATTGAGGACATGCTTGTGGGTGGCCTCTTTGGCCAGCCTGTCAGCCAGCTCATTGCCATCTATCCCGACGTGTCCCGGAGTCCAAAGAAATGCCACTGACTGCCCTCGTTGGTCAATGGTGTACAAGCACTCTTGTATGGCAACAATCAGAAGATTGCGTGGGAAACACTGGTCGATGGCCTGTAAACCGCCCAGGGAGTCGCTACAGATGACGAATGACTCCCCGGGGCAGGAACATATATGTTGAAGTGCGCGGTGGATGGCTACCAGCTCTGCAGTGAAAACACTGCAGCCGTCTGGCAGGGAGCGCAACTCATTGTGGCCTGCAAGCGTGTAGGCAAAACCAGCATGACCATCTACCATCGAGCCGTCTGTGTACACCACCGTAGAGCCTCGGAATCCATCAATAATTGATATGAAATGGCGACGAAGGGTCTCAGGGTGGACTGAAGTTTTAGCGTACCGTGACAGTTCCAGCCGAAGGTGAGGCCGTCGTATACACCATGGTGGTGTACGCGACTGGTATCTGAATAAAGAGGGGACAGGAACAGACTCCAATTGGCTCAGCAGAGACCTAACACGAACACCAACCGTCAACCCTGATCTCGGTCGCCTCTGCGGAAGGTGGAGATCAGTTTGAGGAAAGAGTAGACGGTGGTTTGGGTGGTTAGGTAAACCACAGATAGTAGCCGCATAATTCGCAAGCAGTTGTTGTCGCCTGATATGCAGAGAAGGCACACCAGCCTCCACAAGGAGACTAGTCACAGGACTTGTATGAAAGGCTCCTGTTGCTAGCCTTACCCCACAGTGATGGACTGGGTCCAACATCTGCAGAGCTGAAGGCGATGCCGAGCCATAGGCAACGCTGCCGTAGTCCAGTCTGGACAGAACAAGCGCCTTGTAGCACTGCAGCAGCCTACTGCGGTCTGCGCCCCAAGTGGTGCTACTGAGGCAGCGGAGGACATTAAGGTGCTTCCAGCACTTCTGCTTGAGCTCACGTATATGAGGAAGCCATGTTAGCCGGTCGTCAAACACTAGCCCCAAGAAACGGTGCGTTTCCACCACATTGAGCAGATGGCCATCGATGTAAAGCTCAGGATGTGGATGGGCTGTCCGACGCCGGCAGAAGTGCATAACGCAAGTCTTGGTAGCAGAGAACTCAAACCCATGGGCAAGGGCCCACTTCTGCGCCTTGCGTATGGCTCCCTGCAGCTGTCGTTCAGCAACATGCATACTGCTAGAGCTAAAATATAAGCAGAAGTCATCTGCATACAGCGAGGTGGAGACTGAGGAACCTACCGCTGCCGCTAGACCATTTATCGCCACTAAAAACAGAGGAACACTCAGGACAGAGCCCTGAGGTACTCCATTCTCCTGTACATGCAGAGAGCTACAAGAAGCACCGACTCGTACACGAAACGTACGAAAAGATAAAAAATTCCGAATAAAAATGGGAAGCGAACCCCGGAGACCCCACCCATGTAATGTGGTAAGGATGTGATGTCTCCAGGTCTTGTCATAAGCCTTAGATAAATCGAAGAAAACTGCCACCAGGTGTTGGCGGCGAGAGAAGGCTGTCCGTATGGCGGACTCTACGTGAACCAGGTTATCCACAGCTGAACGCCCCTTTCGGAAACCACCCTGATATGGAGTGAGAAGACCCCTGGACTCAAGGAGCCAACACAATCGTCGACTCACCATACGCTCCAGCAATTTGCAAAGAATGTTGGTGAGACTGATTGGTCGGTAACTGTTCAACTCATGTGGATGTTGACCAGGTTTGTTCACCGGGACTATCAGACTCTCACGCCACTGTGAAGGGAACGTACCAGAACTCCAGATGTGGTTGAAGATAGCCAGAACGTTACGCTGAGATGCAGGTGGCAGGTGTTTCAGCATCTGATTATGGATACGATCTGGCCCAGGCGCTGTGTCAGGACAGTGTGCCAGGGCACTGAGAAACTCCCATTCACTGAATGGAGCGTTGTACAGTTCAGTACGGCGAGTCTGGAAGGATAAGCGCTGTCGTTCCTCCCGCTCTTTCAGGGCGCGAAAGGCCCTGGAGTAGGCCGCAGATGCAGAACTCTGAGCGTAGTGTTCAGCAAACAGTTCAGCAACTGCATCTGGATCTGTGTAAACTACTCCATTCACAGAAATCCCGGGCACACTAAGAGGACACTGGTAGCCATAAACACGTCTGATCTTCGCCCACACCTGGGATGGAGAGGTACGCGATCCAATGGTAGAGACATATCTTTCCCAACACTCCTGTTTGGCTCGTCTAATCAACCATCTGGCGCGGGCACGAAGCCGTTTAAAAGCAATGAGGTTCTCCATAGATGGGTGCCGCTTGTGGCGCTGCAAAGCTCGCCTGCGCTCTCTAATCGCCTCAGCAATCTCCGGGGACCACCAAGGCACTGATCGCCGCCGGGCTGATCCCGAAGAGCGAGGGATTGCACCATTAGCTGCAGAAAGAATGGCTGAGGTAGCGCTGTCGATCACCGCATCTATGTTGGACAGTGGAGGAGAACCAATGATGGCAGCAGAAGTAAAAGCGTCCCAGTCAGCCTTATTTAACGCCCATCGGGGCGGGCGTTCTGGGGCCCGATGTCGGGGTAGTGACAAGAAAATCGGGAAGTGGTCACTACCACACAAATCATCGTGGACACTCCAGTGGATTAAGGGGAACAGGCTAGGGCTACACACAGAAAGATCGATGGCCGAGTAAGTACCATACGCCACGCTGAAATGCGTGGGGGCACCGTTGTTTAAAAGGCAGAGGTCGAGTTGAGAGATCAAGGACTCGACATCTCTACCACGGCCAGTAGTCACTGTACCACCCCACAATGGGTTATGGGCGTTGAAATCACCCAATAACACAAAAGGCGGGGGTAATTGCGCTATCAGTGCAGCCAGGACATGTTGTTGTACTTCACCATCAGGAGGAAGGTAGACGTTGCAGAGAGTAATGTCCACTGCAGTTCTTACCCTGACAGCTACAGCCTCCAAAGGCGTTCGTAGTGGAACAGCTGAGCTGTAGACAGAGGTAAGGACGTAAATGCATACGCCACCTGACGCCCTGTCACCGTCTGTGCGGTTCCTATAATAACCCCGATAGCCACGTAAGGCAGGGGTGCGCATCACGGGAAACCAAGTTTCTTGCAGGGCAATGCAAATCGCAGGTGAAGTGCTGAGGAGTTGGCGTAACTCAGCTAAGCGGGGAAAAAATCCACCGCAATTCCACTGGAGGATTGTGCTATTGTCATTAAATGCCATGATTAAAAAGATAAAAGAAAGTGGTTACTTCGATGTTTCACCAGTTACCGCCGATTTTGAACCGACCGAGTCCAAGATCATCGGCTCTGGGGAGTCGATGAGGGCGAGATCCGCAGGTGAGGTTAGGATCTCTAACTCATCTTCTGAAGCAGAAGATGAGGGTAGATGTGGCTTTCGAGCCACTAAAGAGTCCTTCTTCTTTGTCTTGACACGTCCCTCTCGCTGCCCCTTCGATCTGAGGGGCTGGGAGGGCTTCTCGGAAGTGGCACTGGGCGTGGAAGAAGAGCGAGAAGCCCTTCGACCAGCAGGTTTGGGATCCGTAAGCCTTTGGCCAGGATCCTCTGAGACACCCTGAGAAGCCTCGGAAGGGGGTGTCCCGAGGGACCCCTTCCGAGCGAGAGGAGCTGGAGAAGGCTTTACCTTCTCCGGCTGGGAGGTGGGGACCAGTGTCCCCCGATGTTTGAGGGGTGGATGCTCCCACTGCAACAGGAGTGGGAGCCACTGAAGAGGAAGTGCCCCCAGCTGGCAAGGGCGCAGGGACAGTTGAGTGGGCCTGAGAGCCCACTGGCATAGGCGCAACAGATGGTAGAAGAGGCACTGCAGACGATGACGAGGCTGCCGTGGCATAGGTGTTAACCAGGCGCACAGGGTGGAGCTTTTGATATTTTCTCTTTGCCTCTGTGTAAGTCAGTCGATCGCGGGTCTTATATTCCATTATTTTCCTTTCCTGGTGCAGAACTGTGCAGACAGATGAACAAGGGGAGTGATTTTGGCCACAATTAACACATACTGGAGGAGGGGTGCAGGGGACGTTTGGATGTACAGCACGTCCGCACTCCCGACATGTAGGGTTGGCATCACATCGGGAGGACATATGCCCAAACCTCCAGCATTTGAAACAACGCATAGGGGGAGGAACGTAGGGCGTGACGTCGCACCGGTAGACCATCACCTTGACCTTCTCAGGCAATGAATCGCCCTCAAAAGCCAAGATGAAAGCACCGGTGGCAACCCTGTTGTCCTTCGGACCCCTATGGATTCGGCGAATAAAATGGACACCCCGCCGTTCTAAGTTCGCACGCAGTTCGTCGTCTGACTGCAACAAAAGGTCTTTATGGAATATTATTCCCTGCACCATGTTTAAGGTTTTGTGTGGTGTTATGCTAACGGAAACATCACCCAGCCTGTCAGAGGCAAGAAATGCCCGTGACTGGGCTGGGGATGACGTCGTTATTAACACCGACCCAGAGCGCATTTTCGACATGCCTTCCACCTCACCATACTTGTCCTCCAAGTTTTCAACGAAGAACAAGGGCTTAGTCGTCTTAAAAGAGTCTCCATCAGTGCGGGTACAAACGAGATATTGAGGGGCATAAGCCTCACCCTGGTTTCTTGCCCGACGTTCCTCCCATGGGGTACCAAGGGAAGGGAAAGTCTTAGGGTCATAAGTAGTTGCATTATATTCAGTCTTACCACGCTTTGAGACGCCAGGTTTGCGTATGGCGACGCTGTTGTTTGCTCGTTTCATCCTGGTCCCACGAGCAGCTAGGGAAAACAGGTCCACCCAGGCAGAGCCCCGCTTGCCTGGGTAAGCCTTGTACAACTGAGGTGCGGCAGGTTCCTCAGAGGTTGCTCGCTAGCGGCTGTTCAACCTCAACAGCCATGCATCTCCTCGGCACATAGCACACCTTGAGATTGAGGGGTTTTTTATAGAGGTTTTTATCGTCCTCGCGACCCGGGCGATTAAGCCAAGATCCCCGGGCTCTGAAACGTACAACGTTCCACCGTCGCGCCGAACGATGGTCGTTGAAGCACGCACAGAGCTTACGGTGTAGCGGACTGTTGGCGCGACACAGCCCACAGCTCAGGACCCCGGGTACGCCAAGCCCGTACTCAGCAAATTAATGCTGAGCCCCTGAGGGGCCGAACGGCCAGACAAGCGAGACTGAACACAGACTCTTGGATGTATTGCACCAGATGGTGTTTGGGGAAACATTGGTCGAGAGCTTGCAAGCCACTCAGGGAGTCACTGCAAATGACATGACTTTCTGGGGCATGTGCGAATGTGGTCTAGAGCACTAAGTACAGCGATCAGTTCAGCAGTAAAGACGGTACAGCCAGGCAGCAGGGAGCGTTGTTCAATGTGGTCGCTATGAACATAGGCGTAACCTCATTCTACCTTCGACCTGGGAGCCATCAGTATATATGACTTCTGCATCACAGAACGTACCAAGGATATCCAGAAACTGTTGATGAAGTGTATGTGGTCGCAGGACAACTGCAGGTGAAGCTGTAGGCGAGGGATGGACCAAGGAGGGATATGAGATAGGTAGGAGAATGCGAGGGGTATGGACTCTAATGAGGAAAGGAGAGGTTGTACCCGAACCGCGGTTGGCAGTCCTGATCTGGGTCGACGTTCTGGAGAGGGTAGGGCGGTATTTGGAAACAAAAGCCTGCGATTAGGACGACGAGGCGAAGCGTGAACGTGGACGGCGTATGAAGCAAATAACTAAAAATGTTTGTATAGTCTATGGGACTTAACTACGGGGTCATCAGTCCCTAAACTTACAAACTACTTATGAACTACTTACGAAATAGGACGGCACAAATATCCATGCCCGAGGGGGGATTCGAACCCCCGACCGTAGTGGCCGTGCAGACCATGACTGAAGCGCCTCAGTCTCCTCGGCCACCGCGGCCGGCAAGCAAATAACTGTTGCCGGCGAAACCTCAAGGGAGGGATGCCAGCTTCAGCGAGGAGACTTGGCACACGGCTGGTGTGGAAAGTCCCTGTCGCAATACGAACAGCAATGTGAAGAATGGGATCCAAGGTCCGCAATGCTGAAGGTGCCGCATAGTCATACACCTGGCTCCCATAATCCAAGCGTGATAATATTAGGGCCTTAAAGAGATGTAGCAGAGTTTGACGGCCAGCTCCCCAGGCAGTGTGCCCGAGACAGCGCAGTATATTTTGATGCCGCCAGCATCTTCGCTTCAACTGACGGAGGTGTGGTAAAGCTGGGAATTTGTTTATGACGTGAGAGGTACTTAGGTAGTCCTTGCAGGTGCAGTTATCACTTTGTCCTCAGTGGTGTAGGGGTCAGCGCAACTGCCTAGAGAGCTGGAGACCTAGGATCGAATCCCGGCTGGGTACACATTTTCAGCTTTTCCCATTCGCAGTTGTCATATATTCTGTGAATATTAAACTTTCGTCTTCGTACTCAAATGTTGTTCACCAAAGTTCACAACCAAACCCTTTGAGAGCAATTTTACAATTTTGTGGACTTAATACTTTTAGTAAACACAAGATGATGTGTAGTATGCTAGACTTCATGAAAGCAATTTTTACATTTGACAACAGATGCAAATCCATTGTCATGATTGTCCGTGACAACAGTTACTGTTTTCTATGGGTTTTGAAAGCTCGTTTAGTTCATATACTTGCATTAAAACAAGCAAAAATATTTTCAAAACGGTTCTTTCGTTGTTATTGCAAATCTCAGCTTCCTGTTATACTTCGAACTGGAACTGTATTACTGACAAGTTCGTGAAATTTCATTACCGCATTTCCAAAAAATTTAACAACAGTCTCATCAATTCGCAGCTTCCCTAATGTCTGACGGCACTTGATGCAAACCTGTATCCAATAGTCTATATTTAAAACGTGGAAATATAATAGGTAAAATTCTCTAGTGGCTGTGGCATACCAGGTATCAGCCGATACTCCAAATAACATGGCGGAGCTATCGCCACTGTGAAATTCAAGCTCTCTGGTTCAGACACACCCGTAAGCCACAAATCTCCCTTACACGAACATTGATAATATCTGGAATGCCTAGCGCCGTTCAGAAGAAATCGCCACCTACACGTACTCTTAGATTTATGGACAGCTGTACAGAGTTCATTTTGGCAGTTCCCTTCAGCACTATTTCAGACAAGCGTGGAGACCAAAAATGTTTTTAGAGCTTATGGGACATCACTAAGGGGTCATCAGTCCCTAAACTTAGAAACTACTTATGAACTAGCTAATACTAAGAACGGCACAAATATCCGTGCCCTAGGGGGTATTAGAAGCCCCGACCGTAGTGGCCGCGCAGACCGTGACTTACGCGCCACAGACCGCTCGGCCACCGCGGCCGCCGCCGGCGTGGAGACCATGCCAAGTCGTGTAGTGGGTCTTACGCGTCTCGCAGGACTGCTACACTATATTAGGCCGTTTCTTTGGCTCTTCAGAGAATACCTCCTCCCAGTCGTGCGTTATTTTGCTACTCTAACAGCAAGAAACAAAGTCTCATTCTTAAAATAATTTCCTGTGCAATGCCTAATTTTATCTGGCGCGTACTAATTGGCCCTAATTTCGAATTTCCCTTGTTCATTTTATAATCGCCTTCCATGACAGCGCCGAAGTTTACCCAACTTATCGTCTTTGCCGGCTCTGTCACAATTACAGACCTCGCAGCCCTTTCTTCTTACTCCCTGAACTTTACTTCCGTTTCAGAGTTTCCCTTTGATCAGTGAGCTGCCTGGGTAAGGTGACGCAGAGGCCACCCCCTCTCCTCAGCCTGCAGCCCTCAGAGAGGGCAGATCTTGTTTTCCACCAGTGCAGTCGGCTAGTAGCGTCCTATTCTCTACTAGTTACCCCGAAGCAGCTAACGTCTCTGTTCCAGCCTGTCTTTTCGGCAGACGTGACGCTAATTGGACGTGTCTCAGACGCGGGATCTCTCAAAGTTTCTCATTAAAGTTCTTTGGCAATAAGTATCCGTCAGTACGGGTTCCCAGTTACGTAACGTGATCGGTATACCACGCGTTCATTTTTCTCTGATATAGTGCACAAGCTGCAGGAATCTCTATTGCAGGTTCTAGTAACTTCTAAATACATTCATACAAGCAACAAGGGAATTCTGCCGACAATTGATAATGGATTCAACCTGTATAAAAAGGAATAAAATGCTATTAGCGGAGAACGGCTGCGCAGAAAAGGCTAAATTCCATGAATGTTCACTGACTTAGCAGGGCTTTTAAAGACGAAGAAATGGGGAACGTTGCTCGGAAAATTCGGGAAAATTGAAGTGTCTCTCGTATGAGTGCAAGACTAACTTCAAAAGATGGATAAGTACATTCCTTTGTTCTCTTTTGTATGTGACATTCCTGGAAAATTTTACGGGAAGAAAATTTATTTTATTTATATAAGGCGGAATATTTCGACCAACTGCAAAAATTACAATTATTGTAAACAGTCTCGATAAGCGACGGTAGGATGTAGAAACTTTGTTTCAGCAATCACCATGAAATTTCGCACTAATGTAGTTTTGTTTTCTTCTTTCTTGATGACAGATTTGTTATGCTCGTACATCGAGCCAAGACACTAATAGCCTGACAATGAAACTTAACATCTTCAACAAGTTTTTACTCACAACGGATTTGCAGCCGGGGATATCTGTACAGCATTACATCCCACTATACGTCTATATGCATCGGAAAAGGGAGCAAGAAGAAAAGAAACAAAAAAGTTGCATTTTTACCCTATTTAGGACCTATTAATCCCAAGCTCAGAATACTACAGAAACATGACATCAAGAGTTTTCTGCCCACTTAGCAAAGTTAGGGCTCTACTCTGAACAGTCAGATGACTTGGGTTTAAGGAAATCCGGTATTTACAATACTCCTTGTGAATGCGGTATGTCCTGGACTTTGAACATTCCATGGATTATGTGAGCTCAAAGATTTTGGTCCGGACTCAGATTCTGCCGTAGTTTTATCATTGAATCTAGAGAGATCTAGCGGGACCATAACCGGATTAAACGAGAAGCAGGATAGGAACTGAGCACTTCACGGAATCCGGCCTTTGAACTGCTGAAGCAACACAAACGGTTTTCCGAACTCCAGTAACGAGCCTCAGGGACCCGTACTGTGCGGGGGTGGAGCGAGAACGGAAACAGAACACCAGGAGACCACGAATGCCGCTGGTTGTTGTTGACGTTGTTTTGGGAGTTTTGAGTGGACTAAACTAGAAAGTTATCAGTCCCCTGTTTCTGTAATAGACAATACAGCCAAGTACGATAAACGTAAAATAGAGCTCAACGCCAAGAAGAGAAACGTAAGAGGCACACAGTTCCAATGAACCTGACACTCAACACCAAGAAAGAAAACTTAAATATGAGAGACCAAGTGTTGAACTAAGCTAAAATTGATATATCAGAAGTAGAAGTTAAGGAGACAACAGATTAAAAAGTTAGGTGTGGGGGCCTGAGACACCAGGCATATAAGCCCGCTACTAAATAGACCGGTAAAATCCAGCTGCGCGAATAAAACCTAAAGCACAGTCAGACATTGTGGCATCGTCAGCGTTAGTGGTGAAACGAACACGTTTGATGCTTGTGACGATACTGCGGACCCTCCCTCATCTTTATGTTATCGTACGATACCGTCTGCCTGGTCCTCATCTCAATGTCATCCTACGATACCGTCTGCGTTGGATCCAGAATCGTGTGGTTCAATAGTGATATATGTTGCGTGTGAAGTTAAAAACGAAATAGCCAGCCTAGGAATCAGTGTAGGACATTGTCTCGAAGATACTGTAATTAAAACAAGTGATATATTTCATTAATTAAGAGATTTGTATATGACGTTCCAGACAGTTCTATAAACAATAGTTTCATCATTGTATGTTATTTAAAGACATAGACTAATTGTAAAAACTTTTGTGAAAAACAAAAAGAAATGGAAATAAATAGCATTGTATATGCTATAAACAAGTTGTGTAGACCAGCTAATTGTGTAATAGTCGAGATTTACAATATTGAATGTATGATGTACTCATTAACAAATTAATTTTCATTTTACATCACACTTTGTTGTCAAATGGCAATTACCGCGATTAAGATTTAAAAAGAAGTGTGTCATTTAAAAATTACTGTATGTATTGTATTCATTTTATATTGTGATTATTTTTGTGTACATGAAATGTTTTCTTTGTGGGTTTGGTAATTGTAAATTAGTATATTCAATTGTTATAAACAATGGATAATGTAACGTCATTATTGTCGATGTTATATATTTGCCTCACCGCCTTGCGTGTGGGAGTTCGAGTTTCAGTCGTTGGAAGCTATGTCAGTCTGTTGTTTTTTAAATGGAAGTACTGTCGGCTAAGTTCTCTTGCATTGTTTTGAATTTGTTATGTTTTGGTGGAGAAGTAGTTTGATTCAAATTAAAGAAGAAGTGAAAAATTGTACATATCGACTATTTATTTCTACCACAACGCCCCAGGAGAATAATTTTGCAGTGAGCAGAAATCCCATACATCGCAGTGTTTTAAAGATGAGTATTATGTTGGAAAGTGGTAGATAGTAATTGTAATTATATAGCATACAAATGTTTTATGCCCCACCTGCAAGTGTCCTGTGATCCAAACGAGGATTGGACAAAGGAGGGGTACGGGAAGGGCAGGAGTGAGCGGTAGCGAGAGCAAGGGACTGGAGTGAGGCAACGAGTGTACGAGTCCGGATCGCGATCGGAAGACCTGATCTGGGTCGACGTGGGGAAGGGGGGGGGAAGGATGGGTTGCAGCCTCAAACAAAAAGCCTGCTTTTTGAGTGGTGAGGCGTTGCATGGACTCTAGCAACGTAACTGGCGAGAAGATGTAGCCGGTGAAAGTGCAATGGAGGGATGCCTCCTTCGGCAAGAATACTTGGCACATGGCTTGTGCGGAAAGCCCTGGTTGCCTGCCGAATACCACTGTGGTGGATGGGATCAAGGATTCGCAATGCTGATGGTGCTGCTGAGTCTTATACCAGGCTCCCATAGTCAAGCCTTGATTGTATCAAGGACTTTTACAGCTGCACGAGGGAGGAACAGGCTGAGCCCCAAGTAGTATGCCTAAAGGAGCGGAGAATTTTTCAGATGTCGCCAGAATTTTTGTCGCAGCTGACGCAGATATGGCCCCCAAGTAAGTCTGTTGTCGAAGACCATCCCAAGAAACCGAAGTGTGTCTTCGACGAGGAGCAATTCACCACCCAGATATAGCTCAGGATCCACGTGAACTGCTCGGCGGTGACAAATGTGCATCACGCGGATGTTCTGAGCTGAAAACTGACATCCCTGGGCAGAAGCCCACAATTCGGTTTTTCGGATGGCTCCCGGTAGCCGCCGCTCAGCGACACCGATATTAGCAGTACTAAAATACAGACAAAAGTCATCGGCAAACAAGCTGCAGCAAATCAATGACCTCAGAGTCGTGGCAAGACCGTTTATGACGACTAAAATTAGAGGCGCACACACACACACACACACACACACACACACACACACACACACACACACACACACACACACACACGAGCCCTGTGGAACATCATTTTCTTGAATGTGTGATGAAGTAAGAGCAGCACCGACCTTAACCCTAAAACTGTGGTGAGAAAAAAAAAGTTCCATATAAAGATTGGAAGCGCCCCCTGTAAGCCCCAGTTGTACAATGTAGCCAGTATATGGTGGCGCCAGGTGGTATCGTAAACATTCCAGAAATCGAAAAATTCAGCAACAAGGTGTCCACGTTGGATAAAAGCTGTACATATAGCCGACTCCAATGATCCAAGATTGTCATTTGTGGAGCGGCCCTGACGGAAGCCGAATGTCCCCGATCTCCGAGGAACCACATAAGGCGACAACTCAATAAATTCAAAAAGACTGCATAGGACGTTTGTGAGGGTAATCGGACGGTAACTATCAGCCATCAGCGCCAGATTTCATCACTTGGATGATGCTTTCCCGTAATTGTGAGGAGAAAACACCCTCTGCCCGAAGACAGTTAAACAAGGTGAGTTCATTCAGAGCGTCCACAGGAAGGGACTGTCTACGGATACGATCTGGTCTGGAGAGGTATCGGAGAATGCAGCAAGGTCACTTTGAAACTCCCACTCGCTAAACGGTGCATTGTATGGCTCCTGGCAATGTGTGCGAATTGACACGGGCTTCCACTCGACTCAGAGTGTGGAAGGCTGCACTGGAAGATTCAGTCAAACAGAAGCATCCAAATGCTGTGCCATGTGCTCGGCGACAGCAATCGGGTCTCTGCAGACAGTGCCCTGTATGTGAAGTCAGGGGATTGCTGCTGGCGGGCGGTACCCGAAAAGACGCCGAACTCTGGCCCACACCTAAAGAACGAGAGGCATGAGATCCAATAGAGGCTACGCACCTCTCCCAACAAACCTGATTGCTTTGCCGAATGAGCCGTCGAGCACAGGCCTGGAGCCGATTAAAGGCAATCAGGTGATTTGCGGTGGGATGACGCCGGTGACGCTGGAGTGCCCTTCGTCGATCCCGAATGGCTTCAGTAATCTCTCGTGACCAGCAAACAGATTTACGCCGAGGAGAGCCAGTGGTGGTCGGAACAGGGCCTCAGCAGCGGAAACTATGGCGCCAGTGATTATGTGAATTGCTACATGGGCTGGCAATGGGTCAGGAACGATGATGACCGAAGCGTAACGCTACCGGTCACCCCTAAGTAGGGACCATCGTGGCAAGCAGTCACCAGGTATAGACTGTGGGAGCGACCAAATGAGAAACAAATAGTCGCTGCTACGAAGGTTGTCTTTGACCCTCCAAGTGAGTTGTGGGAGATGACTCAGCTACATGCTGACAGGTCTATGGCCGAAAACTTGCCATGTGCATCACTAAAGTGTTTAGGGGCACCTGTATTAAGAATGCAAATGTCTCATTGTGCCAACTGTTTCAACATCCCTACCACAATAGGTTGTCTCCGTTCCACCCCATAAAGGGTGATGAGAAAGTCGACCAAAAGAAGAAATGGTGTGGAAAGCTGTACGACCAGGGCAGCAACATCGGCAGGCGAGACATCCCTGCCTGGAGGAATGTATACTGAACAAACAGTTAATTCTTGCATGGCCCAAATGCAAACAGCAGTGGCCTGAAGAGGTGTGTGGAGAAGCACAGCAATACTGGGGACAGTGGTGAGGACGTATATACAGACACCGCCAGATGCCCTGTCAGTCGGCAAGGTTGTGGAAGTATTTTTTTTTTTTTTTTTTTTTTTTTTTGTGGTTTTAGGGCGCACAACTTCTATGGTCATTAGCGCCCAGCCAAGAACATAGATTCGCTATGATCTAAAAAAATGTAGACTGTCAGAACATCACCAAGAGGCTAAAAACGAAAGATAAAAGACAATTAAAAGAGTTAAATATCCTTGGATAAGTTGGCCAAATTGATAAAACGCAAAACTCGAGCAGCTGCTCGTGTGTCATCAGCTAAGATTTCCTCCAGAGTAGACGGAAAGTGAAGGGCTACACGGAGATGATTAAAATTAACACAAGTCAGTAAAACATGTCGCACTGTCAGCAGTTCACCGCAGGAGCATAGCGGTGCAGGTTCGGCGGATAGCAAGTGACGGTGGCTGAAACGGCAATGACCGATCCGCAACCGAGCCAGGATGACCTCCTCCCGCCGAGAGGGGCGTGAGGATGTCCTCCAAGCGGTCGGGATCGGTTTGACAGTTCGCAATTTATTGTTGTGCAGTGAAAGCCACACACTGTGCCATTGCGACACGATACTCCGGCGAAGAGCCCGTTGAACATCGTCCGATGGGACGCAAAAGGTAGCCATGCGAGGCAAAAGAGCTGCTGCCTTGGCTGCTGTGTCGGCGGCCTCATTCCCGGGCACACCCACATGGCCAGGGACCCACAGGAAAGAAACGTGACAGCTGTCATCCGCCAGCAACTGGAGGGAGCGTTGGATCCGATACACGAGAGGATGGTTCGAGAAAGGGTCCTTAAGACTCTGCAGGGCACTAAGGGAGTCAGAACATATGGCATAGAAAGGGTGGCGGTGGCGGCAGGTATACAAAACGGCCTGGTGGAGGGCGAAAAGCTCAGCCGTGAAGTTTGAGCACCGGTCAGGGAGCTTGTATTGGAAACGGTTGTCCCCAACGACAAAGGCAGATCCGACACCGGCAGTGCTCTTGGAACCATCAGTGTAAATAAAAACGGCATTATCGAACCGCGAACGGAGTTCGACAAGCCTCGAGCGGTATACCGAATCCGGAGTGCTCTCCTTGGGGAGCGAACTAAGTTCGAGGTGTGTGTGAACCTGGGCCTGATGCCACGGTGGCAATGGGCTTTCGCTCAACCGAAAGGTGGAAGGAAGGGTAAAGTCGAGCCGCTGTAGCAGGCGGCGAAACCGAACTCCCGGTGGAAGCAAGGCAATCGCAGACAACTGATATTGGCGATCGAGGGAGTCGTCAAAAAATAATCTGTAAGATGGATGGTTGGGCGTCGACCGTAGGCGGCATGCGTACCGACACAGGAGTATGTCACGTCTATTGGTCAAGGGTAATACAGCAGCCTCGGCATACAGACTTTCAACAGGGCTGGTATAAAATGCACCGGTCGCCAGACGTAATCCACGATGGTGGATAGAGTTGAGACGGCGGAGAATCGACGGCCGTACTGAAGAGTATACAAGGCTTCCATAGTCGAGCTTCGACTGAACAATGGCCTGGTAAAGGTGAAGCAGGACGGTACGATCCGCTCCCCATGACGTGCCACTGAGGACACGAAGAACGTTAAGGGATCGGGCACAACGGGCAGCCAGGTAGGACACGTGCGTGGACCAGCAAAGTTTCCGATCCAACATGAGTCCCAAGAATTTTGTAGTCTCCACGAAAGGGAGAGCAACAGGGCCGAGACGTAGAGAAGGTGGAAGAAATTCCTTGTATCTCCAGAAATTGATACACACGGTTTTCTCAGTGGAGAATCTGAAGCCGTTTGCGATGCTCCAGGAATATAGACGGTCAAGACAGCGCTGGAGAGAACGCTCCAAGAGACACGTCCGCTGGGCGCTACAATAAATTGCGAAATCGTCAACAAAAAGAGATCCGGAGACATCGGCCGAAAGGCAATCTACGATCGGATTGATTGCAATGGCAAAGAGCGCCACACTCAAGACGGAGCCCTGTGGTACCCCATTCTCCTGGCAAAAGGTATCTGACAAAACAGAGCCCACCCGTACCCGGAACTTGCGATCCGCCAAAAACGCTTGAATGAAAAGAGGAAGGCGGCCCCGAAGGCCCATGTGTGCAATGTGCGGAGAATGCCCGCTCTCCAACAGGTATCGTATGCCTTCTCCAAGTCGAAGAACACGGCTACTGTTTGACGCTTCTTTAGAAAGTTGTTCATAATGAAGGTCGACAACGTAACGAGGTGGTCAGCAGCAGAGCGGTGTCGACGAAAACCGCATTGGATATTGGTCAGGAGGCGGCGAGATTCGAGGAGCCAGACCAACCGAGCGTTAACCATGCGTTCCATCACCTTACAGACGCAGCTCGTCAGAGAAATGGGACGATAACTGGAAGGAAGGTGTTTGTCCTTCCCTGGTTTAGGGATGGGGACAACAATGGCTTCACGCCAACTTGTGGGAACATGACCTTCAGTCCATATGCGATTGTAGGTACTAAGAAGAAAGCACTTGCCCGCTGGAGAGAGGTTCTTCAGCATTTCAATGTGTATGGAATCGGGCCCGGGAGCA
Source organism: Locusta migratoria (assembly GCA_026315105.1). Classification (NCBI taxonomy): domain Eukaryota; kingdom Metazoa; phylum Arthropoda; class Insecta; order Orthoptera; family Acrididae; genus Locusta; species Locusta migratoria. Next base: position 151,394,837 of record CM048744.1, read on the forward strand.
GAAGACCGGGACAGGGCGAGAGCACGATCTAGCTCCTGCATGGTGAAGGCGACGTTATAATTTTCACGATTAAAAGAGCGGAAAGAAGGCGGCCGTGCCTCCTCTACCTGTTTGCGAGGGAGAAAGGCAGGGTGGTAATGGGCAGAGCTCGAAACCTCCGCAAAGAAACGACCCAATGCGTTTGAAACATCAGCTGGGTCCACGAGGAATGTGTTCTCCACGGTCAGGCCAGGAATCGGGGAGTGGACCTTGATGCCGGACAAACGGCGTAGGCCACCCCAGACAACCGTGGAGGGAGTAAAACGGTTAAAAGAACTAGTAAAAGCAGTCCAGCAAGCTTTCTTGCTGTCGTTTATGATACGACGGCACTGCGCTCTCATACGTTTGTAATTGATGCAATTCTCCAAAGTCGGGTGGCGGCGGAAGGTGCGTAAAGCACGGCGCCGGGCTCGAAGCGCGTCGCGGCAGGCTGCAGTCCACCAAGGGACCTGGACACGACGTGGAGAAGAGGATGTACGGGGTATGGAACGTTCAGCAGCAGTGAGAATAACCTCTGTGAGGTATTCGACCTGACTCTCACAGTTGGGAAAATTCTGATTGTGAAAAACAGCCATGGAAGAATAAAGCCCCCAGTCGGCTTTAGAAATGTTCCAACTGGTGGGACGTGGAGATGGGGAATGATGCAGGAAGTGGATGATACAAGGGAAATGGTCACTCGAGTACGTGTCAGAAAGTGCACACCACTCAAACCGACCGGCAAGCTGAGGAGTGCATATTGTGAGGTCTATATGGGAGTAAGTGTGTGTTGTGTCAGAAAGGAAGGTCGGTGCACCGGTGTTGAGGCAGACAAGATCGAGGTGGTGGAGAAGGTCCACCAAAAGGGAGCCTCTCGGGCAAGGTGCCGGAGAGCCCCATAGGGGGTGGTGGGCATTAAAGTCGCCTACCAACACGAAAGGTGAAGGGAGCTGGTCAACAAGGTTTAGCACATCTGCCCTTGTAAGGGCAGATGCGGATGGCGAATATATATTACAGAGGGAGAAGGTAAATGTGGATAAGGTGATGCGGACGGCAACTGCCTGTAGGTGAGTGTGCAAGGAAATGGGATGGAAATAGACGTCGTCTCGAAGGAGCATCAGAACCCCTCCATGGGCTGGGACACCTTCCACGGGTGGCAGGTCGAACCGCACAGAGGTGTAGTGTGGAAAGTCTGCACGATCACGTGGACGCAACTTAGTTTCCTGGAGGCAGACTAGAAGCGGGCAGTGCAATCGAAGGAGTAATTTTAACTCCTCTCGATTAGAACGAATGCCGCGAATGTTCCATTGAAGGAGCGCCATGATAAAAATGAGAGAAGAAAAGGATAAAAACCAAGTAGCTAGCGGGGTCACCTCGACGGCCGCTGAGGACCGGATTTCGAGGGAGCACTGCTATCGCTGTCCAGGGGCAAAGGGTCGTGGTCCATAGGTTCGACCGACGCGCCTGCCACCTCCCTGAGTTGATCAGGAGGGGCAGTTTCCACCGCCGGTAAAGGGCCGGGCGCCCGGCAAACGGAGCGTCCCGGTGAAACAGAAGACGGCCGAGGCCGGCAACTGTTGGACGGCGCGACAGATGGGTCACGCCTCGGCGGGGAAGGAGAGGAACTCTTTTTCTTGTCAGCTCTTCTGGAAGAGTGACGGCGGGAAGAGGCAGTTGACGGTTGGGAAGCCTGAGAACGCAGAAAATCCTCGCGGACGGGTTCCTTTTTCAAGGTCCGGGCATCTTGTTTAGGTGCCCGCGGTTTGCTAGATGTTGACGAAGACTGTACCTTAGAAGCAGCAGGAGGAAGCGGGGACGTGGAACGGGCAATCTTCGGGCTGGCGGATCGCACAACTGTGTCAGCGAAAGTGAAATCACATGTCTGGGTACTGGAATCTTTGGTAGGTCGAGGTGAGGTGAGTACCTTACTGTATGTACCCGCTGGGAGGACAGTGGGCTTTCGACTCGCCAACAACTTACGAGCGGCAGATGTCGATACCTTCTCCGTAACCCGGATTTGCTGGATTACCTTCTCATCCTTGTATACAGGACAGTCGCGAGAGGAAGCCGCATGGTCACCGTTGCAGTTTAGGCAGTGAGGGGACGGAGGTGGGCAATCCCCCTCATGGGCGTCCCTACCACAAGTGACACACTTTGCTGCATTTGGGCAATGTTCACGGGTATGATTGTACCTGTGGCATTGAAAACAGCGCGTTGGGTTAGGCACATAAGGTCGGACAGAGATGACTTCATACCCTGCTTTGACCTTCGACGGGAGGTCAACTCTGTCGAACGTAAAAACACAGTACGAGTCGGTGTCAATTGGGTATCGACCTTTTTCATCACCCTGTGGACGGCTGTCACACCCTGATCGGACATATACGATTGGATGTCTTCATCAGACAGCCCGTCAAGGGATCTCGTAAAAACTACCCCCCTTGACGAGTTGAGTGTGCGGTGTGCTTCTACCTTAACGGGAAACGTGTGCAACAACGTAGTACGTATAAGTTTTTGGGCTTGGAAGGCACTGTCCACTTCCAGCAACAATGTGCCATTGCGCTGACGTGAACAGGTTTTAACAGGTCCAGCAATTGCGTCTACACCTTTCTGTATAACGAAAGGATTGACAGAATTGAAATCCTTTCCGTCGGTGCGAGAGACAACCAGAAATTTAGGCACATTAGGCAGAGTCTTTTTAGGCTGAGGCGAGTCTAACTTACGTTTGTGGGTCAACGTCACGAAAGAAGATAAGGAAGTCATCGCGGAAGTGTCCCCCGTGATTACCGGCGTCTCCGATGGCGCGCTCCTTCCTAGTGGGGGCCCTCTCCGAGGGCTTACCCGCCTTAGGTGATTGTTCACACCTCAGGTCACACCTCCCGAGAACTGACGGAGGGACCAATCGGCACGTTCGGAAGGTACCAGCTCGGGTAATCACCCCTCCCTGGGCCTGGCCTTTACCAGGGGGTACGTACGTGCCCTACTTGTCTACCCGGGGCGGGGAATTACGCGTTACCCCCGTCACCTGCTACGCACGATAATGCGTGGGTCGGCCTTCAGACACGCACAGGGAGGAAAGAAGAAGAGGATAGGAAATGAAGAGAAAGAAGGAAGAAATGTCTCAAACGCCGAGGCGGAGACTAATGAGGAGAAGAAGACGAGGAGAGGACAAGGAGAGAGAGACAGAAACAAAGGGTAAGAAAGGAAGGAACCAAGGAATAAGTGTAACGACAACAAGAAAACACCTGAACTCGTGAAATACGCCCGTCTCCGGGCGAAGGCATAAACCGGGAGGGACAGTGAGGCAGCCTGGGGCAGAAGAAAGGCTGCTCCGGCTCGGGGCCCCGTGCGCGCCACACACGTACCCACAAAAGAACTGTGGGCCCCCTGGGGGGGTTGTGGAAGTAGCCGATGGCCATGAAGGACTGGGGTATCTTGAGAAGGGAAACCAAGTTTCCTGTAGAACCAAGCACAGCACGGGGACATGGCAGAACTGTTGCAACTCGGCTAGACGGTTCAAGAAACCGCCGCAATTCCACTGTAAAATTTCCTTTTTCCTTTTCCAAAAACCCCTTGATGGCAGAGATTAATATGTCAAGTCGAATGATCACCTGATGCCAATGAGTTGGAGCTGACATTGTTTAGAATCATTGGTTCTAGAGATCAAGTGAGGGTGAGATCCTCGGGAGAAGCAAGGATCTCCACCTCATCTTCAGAATTTTCCCAGCTCTGACAGTCAGGTCGAATACCTCACAGAGGTTATTCTTACCACTGCCGAACATTCCTCTGACCTTGAAAAACCGCCATGGAAGAATAAAGACCCAGTCGGCTTTAGAGATTTTCCAACTTGTGGAACGGGGAGATGGAGTATGATGCACGAGCATTACACAAGCGAAATGATCACTCATGTACATGTCAAAGTACATACCACTGGAACCGACGCTCAAGCTGAGGAGTGCATATCGCGAGGTCTAAGTGGGAATAAGTATTTGTTGTGTCAGAAAGGACGGTCGGTGCACCAGTGTCGAGGCAGAAATGATTGAGGCGGTGGAAAAGGTCAACTAAAAGGGAGCCTCTCTGACAACGTACTAGCGAGCCCCATAGGGGGTTGTGGGCATTGAAGTTGCCTACCAACACGAAAGGTGAAGGGATCTGGTCAACGAGGTGTAGCACATCTGCCCTAGTAAGGGCAGACGACGATGGCGAATATACATTACAGAGGGAAAAGCTGGAGAGAGTGATGCGGACAGCAACTGCCTGTAGGTGAGTATGCAATTAAGTGGGATGGTAATAGAGGTCGTCCTGAATGAGCATCAGAACCCCTCCATGGGCTAGGGTACCTTCCACGGCAGGTCGAAATACACAGAGATGTAGTGGGGGAAGCGTGCGTGATCACATGGACGTAACTTAGGTTCTTGGAGACAGACTATAAGCGGGCAGTTGAGTCTAAGGAGTAGTTTTAATTCCTCCCGATTGGAACAAATGCCGCGAATATTCCACTGAAGGAGCGCCATGATAAAAAAGTGAGATAAGAAAAGAAAGAACAAGCAAGTGGGTTCACCTCGACGGCCACTGAGGACCGGACATCGAGGGAGCACTGCTGTCTCTATCTAGGGGCAGAGAATCGTGTTCTATGGGTTTGACTGACGCGTCTGCCACCTTCCCAAGTTGATCAGGAGGGGGCAGCTTCCACCACCAGTAAAGGGCCGGGTGCCCAGCTGACAGAGCCGAGGCTGGCAACTGTTTGATGGCATGACTGGAGAGTCACGCCGCAGCAGGGAAGGTGGGGGGCCTGTTCTTTTTGTGAGCCTTCTTACAGGCATGAGTCGAAGAAGCAGTTGACGGTTGGGAAGACAGTTTTTAGGAAATCGTCACAATGGGTTCAGTTTTAGAACTCCGGGCAGTGGATTTAGGTGCCTAGGGCGTATGGGAACTGATCAACGAATGCACTGTAGAATGGGCAGAAGGGATTGGAGAGGTGTAACGAGCAATTTTCGGGCTAGGCGACCTGTCAGCAGTGTTACAGAAGGTGAAATCTCAGGTCTGAGTGCCTACCTCCTTAGTTGGTCGAGGGGAGGTGAGGACCTGGGTGTAAGTACCTGATGGGAGTACAGCAGGCTTCCTACTCGCCAGTAACGTCTGAGCGGCATAGGTTGAAACCTTTTCCTTGACACGAATGACCCGCTCGTCTTTATAGATGGGGCAGTCCTGGGAAGAAAAAGCATGGTCATCCATGCAATTATTGCAGCGAGGTGATGGAGGTGGAAATTCACCCTAATGGGCGTCCCTGCCACAGGTGGCACATTTGGCTGCATGAGGACACGATTTACTAGTGTCTTTAAATCAATGGCAGTGGTAGCAGCGCATAGGCTTGGGTATATATGGACGAACGGAAATGACTTTGTAGCCCACTTTCATCAGGGCTGACCTACCATCTAAGGTGAAAGTCAAGAAGGCAGTACGAGTCAATACGAGATCATTGTCAACTTTTTTCATAATGTGAAGAACAGCCCTAACTCTGATCAGACATATAGTTGAATGTATCCTCATCCAATAACGCATCCAGAGATCTTGTGAAGACCACTCCTGCAAAGAGTAGAGGGTGCTGTGAGCCTCCACTTTCACAGGAAAAGTATGCACAAGCGAGCCTGAAAGACATTCTCAATTTCAAGCAACAAGGTCCGTTTCCGCTGTCTGGAGCATGTCTTTGAAGACATCAGCCTTAGGTGACTGTTCGCACCTCTGGTCACACCTCCCGAGAGCGGACGGAGGGACCAATCGGCATGTTCGGTAGGTACCAGCTCGGGTAATCACCCCCTCACTGGGCCCGACCTTTACTGGTGGTATGTACGTGCCCTACATGTCTACTCTGAGCAGGGAGTTATGCCTTACCGCATCTCCAGCTACGCAGAGCGTGGGTTGGCCTTCAGACACGGAGGAAAGAAGAGAGGAAGGAGAAGGGATGAAAGAGGGAGAAGGGATGAAAGAGGAAGAATCTCAAACGCTGAGGCAGAGATTAAAGGGCTGGGTCAAGTACAAGGAGAAAGCAGCAAGAGGAGAACGCGAAAGAACAGGAAAGGAAGAGGACTAAGAGAAGGGGAAGTCTCTGAGTAAGAGAAAAAGAAACCTTTGACTGAATGAAAGCGCCCATCTCTGGGCGAAGGCACAATCCGGGCGGAGGGGGGGGGGGGGTGAGTGGGAAGCAGTTCGGGACCGTGAGCACCACACACGTATCCACAAAAGAGCTGTGGGTCCCATGTTGGGGACACCTGCAACCACAATGTCTCCGCCTCGGTGCTTTCAAAGAAATGGGAATTGCACACTCTTCTGCATAAAGAATGGCCGAGGTAACGTTGTCGATTACTGCAGTACTCCAACATAGGTGCTCTATGTTGGCGGGCATGGAGAACCAATTGTGACACAGAAGTAAAAATGTCCCAATTAGCCTTATTAAGCGCCCATTGGGGTAAACGTTCAGGCCTCTGATGCTGGGGTCAATCACAAGAATATCGTAAAGTGGTAACTACCACACAAATCATGTCCTCTCCTGTGGATATTTGGGAGAAGACTAGGGCTACATACTGATAGGTCAGGGACAGAGTGTGTACCGTGAGCCATTCTAAAATGTGTGGAGGCGCCATCACGTAACAGGCAGATGTCAGTTGAGATAATAAAGACTCAACAATTCTACCATGGACAGTTACCACAGTACCACGTAACAATGTGTTATGGGCGTTGAAATCATCTAGTTCCAAATAAGTTGGGGGTAGGTGGGCAATCAGAGCAGCCAGCACTCGTTTGTGTACTGTCTTTTTTGTGGTTTTAGGGCGCACAACTTCTACGGTCATTAGCGCCCAGACAAGAACATAGATTCGCTAGATCTCAAAGAAAAACAAATCGGTGACCGTCAGAGCATCAAGAAGAGGCTAAAACCGTAAGATAAAAGACAAAAGGGTTAAATATCTTTCGATAAGTTGGTCAAGTTAATAAAACGCAAAACTCCAGCAGCTGCTCTTGTGTCATCAGCTAAAATTTCCTCCAGAGTAGACGGAAAGTAAAGGGCTACACGGAGATGATTAACACAAGACAGTAAAACATGTAGCACTGTCATCAGTTCACCGCAGGAGCACAGCGGTGCAGGAGCACAGCGGTGCAGGGTCGGCGGATAGCAAGTGACGGTGGCTGAAACGGCAGTGACCAATCCGCAATCGAGCCAGGATGACTTCCCCCCGCCGAGAGGGGCGTGAGGAGGTCCTCCAAGCGGTTCTCAATTTATTGTTGGACAGTGAAAACCACGCACTGTGCCATGATGACACGATACTCCGGCGAAGAGCCCGTTGAAAATCGTCCGATGGGACGCAAAAGGTAGCCATGCGAGGCAAAAGAGCTGCTGCCTTGGCTGCTATGTCGGCGGTCTCATTCCCGGGCACACCCACATGACCAAGGACCCAAAGGAAAGAAACGTGACATCTGTCATCTGCTAGCAACTGGAGGGAGCGTTGGATCCGATACACGAGAGGATGGTTCGAGAAAGGGTCCTTAAGACTCTGCAGGGCACTATGGGAGTCAGAACATATGGCATAGAAAGGTTGGCGGTGGCCTGGTGGAGGGCAAAAAGCTCAGCCGTGAAATTCTAGCACCGATCAGGGAGCTTGAATTGGAAACGGTTGTCCCCGACGACGAAGGCAGATCCGACACCGGCAGTGCTCTTGGAACCATCAGTGTAAATAAATACGGCATTATCGAACCGCGAACGGAGTTCGACAAGCCTCGAGCGGAATACCAAATCCGGAGTGCTCTCCTTGGGGAGCGAACTAAGTTCGAGGTGTGTGTGAACCTGGGCCTGATGCCACGGTGGCAATGGGCTTTCGCTCAACCGAAGGGTGGAAGGAAGGGTAAAATCGAGCCGCTGTAGTAAGCGGCGAAACCGAACTCCAGGTGGAAGCAAGGCAATCGCAGACAACTGATATTGGCGATCGAGTGAGTCGTCAAAAAATAATCTGTAAGATGGATGGTTGGGCATCGACCGTAGGCGGCATGCGTACCGACACAAGAGTATGTCACGTCGATTGGTCAAGGGTAATACAGCAGCCTCGGCATACAGACTTTCAACAGGGCTGGTATAAAATGCACCGGTCGCCAAACGTAATCCACGATGGTGGATAGAGTTGAGACGGCGGAGAATCGACGGCCGTGCTGAAGAGTATACAAGGCTTCCATAGTCGAGCTTCGACTGAACAATGGCCTGGTAAAGGTGAAGCAGGACGGTACGATCCGCTCCCCATGACGTGCCACTGAGGACACGAAGAACGTTTAGGGATCGGGCACAACGGGCAGCCAGGTAGGACACGTGTGTGGACCAGCAAAGTTTACGATCCAACATGAGTCCCAAGAATTTTGTAGTCTCCACGAAAGGGAGAGCAACAGGGCCGAGACGTAGAGAAGGTGGAAGAAATTCCCTGTATCTCCAAAAATTGATACACACAATTTTCTCAGTGGAGAATCGGAAGCCGTTTGCGATGCTCCAGGAATACAGACGGTCAAGACAGCGTTGGAGAGAACGCTCCAAGAGACACGTCCGCTGGGCGCTACAATAAATTGCGAAATCGTCAACAAAGAGAGATCCGGAGACGTCGGCTGAAAGGCAGTCCACGATTGGATTGATTGCAATGGCAAAGAGCGCCACACTCAAGACGGAACCCTGTGGTACCCCATTCTCCTGGCAAAAGGTATCTGACAAAACAGAGCCCACCCGCACCCGGAACTTGCGATCCGCCAAAAACGCTTGAATGAAAAGAGGAAGGCGGCCCCGAAGGCCCCATGTGTGCAACGTGCGGAGAATGCCCGCTCTCCAACAGGTATCGTATGCCTTCTCCAAGTCGAAGAACACGGCTACTGTTTGACGCTTCTTCAGAAAGTTGTTCATAATGAAGGTCGACAACGTAACGAGGTGGTCAGCAGCAGAGCGGTGTCGACGAAAACCGCATTGGATATTAGTCAGAAGGCGGCGAGATTCGAGGAGCCAGACCAACCGAGCGTTAACCATGCGTTCCATCACCTTACAGACGCAGGTCGTCAGAGAAATAGGACGATAACGGGAAGGAAGGTGTTTGTCCTTCCCTGGTTTGGGGATGGGGACAACAATGGCTTCACGCCAACTTGTGGGAACATGACCTTCAGTCCATATGCGATTGTAGGTACTAAGAAGAAAGCACTTGCTCGCAGGAGAGAGGTTTTTCAGCATTTCAATGTGAATGGAATCGGGCCCGGGAGCAGAAGACCGGGACAGGGCGAGAGCACGATCTAGCTCCTGCATGGTGAAGGCGACGTTATAATTTTCCCGATTAAAAGAACGGAAAGAAGGCGGCCGTGCCTCCTCTACCTGTTTGCGAGGGAGAAAGGCAGGGTGGTAATGGGCAGAGCTCGAAACCTCCGCAAAGAAACGACCCAATGCGTTTGAAACATCAGCTGGGTCCACGAGGACCGCGTTCTCCACGGTCAGGCCAGGAATCGGGGAGTGGACCTTGATGCCGGACAAACGGCGTAGGCCACCCCAGACAACCGTGGAGGGAGTAAAACGGTTAAAAGAACTAGTAAAAGCTGTCCAGCAAGCTTTCTTGCTGTCGTTTATGATACGACGACACTGCGCTCTCATACGTTTGTAATTGATGCAATTCTCCAAACTTGGGTGGCGGCGGAAGGTGCGTAAAGCACGGCGCCGGGCTCGAAGCGCGTCGCGGCAGGCTGCAGTCCACCAAGGGACCTGGACACGACGTGGAGAAGAGGATGTACGAGGTATGGAACGTTCAGCAGCAGTGAGGATAACCTCTGTGAGGTATTCGACCTGACTGTCACAGTTGGGAAAATTCTGATTGTGAAAAACAGCCATGGAAGAATAAAGCCCCCAGTCGGCTTTAGAAATGTTCCAACTGGTGGGACGTGGAGATGGGGAATGATGTAGGAAGTGGATGATACAAGGGAAATGGTCACTCGAGTACGTGTCAGAAAGTGCATACCACTCAAACCGACCGGCAAGCTGAGGAGTGCATATTGCGAGGTCTATATGGGAATAAGTGTGTGTTGTGTCAGAAAGGAAGGTCGGTGCACCGGTGTTGAGGCAGACAAGATCGAGGTGGTGGAGAATGTCCACCAAAAGGGAGCCTCTCGGACAAGGTGCCGGAGAGCCCCATAGGGGGTGGTGGGCATTAAAGTCGCCTACCAACACGAAAGGTGAAGGGAGCTGGTCAACAAGGTTTAGCAAATCTGCCCTAGTAAGGGCAGATGACGATGGCGAATATATATTACAGAGGGAGAAGGTAAATGTGGATAAGGTGATGCGGACGGCAACTGCCTGTAGGTGAGTGTGCAAGGAAATGGGATGGAAATAGACGTCGTCTCGAAGGAGCATCAGAACCCCTCCATGGGCTGGGACACCTTCCACAGGTGGCAGGTCGAACCGCACAGAGGTGTAGTGTGGAAAGTCTGCACGATCACGTGGACGCAACTTAGTTTCCTGGAGGCAGACTAGAAGCGGGCAGTGCAATCGAAGGAGTAATTTTAACTCCTCCCGATTAGAACGAATGCCGCGAATGTTCCATTGAAGGAGCGCCATGATAAAAATGAGAGAAGAAATAAGGATAAAAACCAAGTAGCGAGCAGGGTCACCTCGACGGCCGCTGAGGACCGGATTTCGAGGGAGCACTGCTATCGCTGTCCAGGGGCAAAGGGTCGTGGTCCATAGGTTCGACCGACGCGCCTGCCACCTCCCTGAGTTGATCAGGAGGGGCAGTTTCCACCGCCGGTAAAGGGCCGGGCGCCCGGCAAACGGAGCGTCCCGGTGAAACAGAAGACGGCCGAGGCCGGCAACTGTTGGACGGCGCGACAGATGGGTCACGCCTCGGCGGGGAAGGAGAGGAACTCTTTCTTGTCAGCTCTTCTGGAAGAGTGACGGCGGGAAGAGGCAGTTGACGGTTGGGAAGCCTGAGAACGCAGAAAATCCTCGCGGACGGGTTCCTTTTTCAAGGTCCGGGCATCTTGTTTAGGTGCCCGCGGTTTACTAGATGTTGACGAAGACTGTACCTTAGAAGCAGCAGGAGGAAGCGGGGACGTGGAACGGGCAATCTTCGGGCTGGCGGATCGCACAACTGTGTCAGCGAAAGTGAAATCACATGTCTGGGTACTGGAATCTTTGGTAGGTCGAGGTGAGGTGAGTACCTTACTGTATGTACCCGCTGGGAGGACAGTGGGCTTTCGACTCGCCAACAACTTACGAGCGGCAGATGTTGATACCTTCTCCGTAACCCGGATTTGCTGGATTACCTTCTCATCCTTGTATACAGGACAGTCGCGAGAGGAAGCCGCATGGTCACCGTTGCAGTTTAGGCAGTGAGGGGACGGAGGTGGGCAATCCCCCTCATGGGCGTCCCTACCACAAGTGACACACTTTGCTGCATTTGGGCAATGTTCACGGGTATGATTGTACCTGTGGCATTGAAAACAGCGCGTTGGGTTAGGCACATAAGGTCGGACAGAGATGACTTCATACCCTGCTTTGACCTTCGACGGGAGGTCAACTCTGTCGAACGTCAAAAACACAGTACGAGTCGGTGTCAATTGGGTATCGACCTTTTTCATCACCCTGTGGACGGCTGTCACACCCTGATCGGACATATACGATTGGATGTCTTCATCAGACAGCCCGTCAAGGGATCTCGTAAAAACTACCCCCCTTGACGAGTTGAGTGTGCGATGTGCTTCTACCTTAACGGGAAACGTGTGCAACAACGTAGTACGTATAAGTTTTTGGGCTTGGAAGGCACTGTCCACTTCCAGCAACAATGTGCCATTGCGCTGACGTGAACAGGCTTTAACAGGGCCAGCAATTGCATCTACACCTTTCTGTATAACGAAAGGATTGACAGAATTGAAATCCTTTCCGTCGGTGCGAGAGACAACCAGAAATTTAGGCACATTAGGCAGAGTCTTCTTAGGCTGAGGCGAGTCTAACTTACGTTTGTGAGTCAACGTCACGAAAGAAGATAAGGAAGTCATCGCGGAAGTGTCCCCCGTGATTACCGGCGTCTCTGATGGCGCGCTCCTTCCTAGTGGGGGCCCTCTCCGAGGGCTTACCCGCCTTAGGTGATTGTTCACACCTCAGGTCACACCTCCCGAGAACTGACGGAGGGACCAATCGGCACGTTCGGAAGGTACCAGCTCGGGTAATCACCCCTCCCTGGGCCTGGCCTTTACCAGGGGGTACGTACGTGCCCTACTTGTCTACCCGGGGCGGGGAATTACGCGTTACCCCGTCACCTGCTACGCACGATAATGCGTGGGTCGGCCTTCAGACACGCACAGGGAGGAAAGAAGAAGAGGATAGGAAATGAAGAGAAAGAAGGAAGAAGTGTCTCAAACGCCGAAGCGGAGACTAATGAGGAGAAGAAAGCCAGGAGAGTACAAGGAGAGAAAGACAGAAGACAAAGGGTAAGAGGGGAAGGAACGAAGGAAGAAAAACCACAACAAGAACCACAGTAGCTCACGAAATATGCCCGTCTCCGGGCGAAGGCATAAACCGGGAGGGACAGTGAAGCAGCCTGGGGCAGAAGAAAGGCTGCTCCGGCTCGGGGCCCCGTGCGCGCCACACACGTACCCACAAAAGAACTGTGGGCCCCCTGGGGGGTGAATTGGAAACGGTTGTCCCCGACGACGAAGGCAGATCCGACACGGGCAGTGCTCTTGGAACCATCACTGTAAATAAATATGGCATTGTCGAACTGCATTCGCAGTTCGACAAGCCTCGAGCGGTATACCAAATCCGGAGTGCTCTCCTTGGGGAGCGAACTAAGTTCAAGGTGAGTCTGATGCCACGGTGGCAATGGGCTTTCGCTCAACCGAAAGGTGGAAGGAAGGGTAAAATCGAGCCGCTGTAGTAGGCGTCGAAACCGAACTCCAGGTGGAGCAAGGTAACCGCAGACAACTGATATTGGCGATCGAGTGAGTCGTCAAAAAATTATCGGTAAGATGGATGGTTGGGCATCGATCGCAAACGGCATGCGTACCGACACAAGAGTATGTCACGCCGAGTGATCAAGGGTAATACAGCAGCCTCGGCATACAGACTTTCAACAGGGCTGGTATAAAATGCACCAGTTTCAAGACGTAATCCCCGATGGTGGATAGAGTTGAGACGGCGGAGAATCGACGGCCGTGCAGAAGAGTATACCAGGCTTCCGTAGTCGAGCTTCGACTGAACAATGGCCTGGTAAAGGTGAAGCAGGACGGTACGATCCGCTCCCCATGACGTGCCACTGAGGACACGAAGAACATTAAGGGATCGGGTAGGACACGTGTGTGGACCAGCAAAGTTTCCGATCCAACATGAGTCCCAAGAATTTCGTAGTCTTCACAAAAGGGAGAGCAACAGGGCCGAGATGTAGAGAAGGTGGAAGAAATTCCTTGAATCTCCAGAAGTTTATACACACCGTTTTCTCAGTAGAGAATCGGAAGCCGTTTGCGATGCTCCAGGAATATAGACGGTCAAGATAGCGTTGAAGAGAACGCTCCAAGAGACACGTCCGCTGGGCGCTGCAATAAATTGCGAAATCGTCAACAAAAAGAGATCCGGAGACGTCGGCTGAAAGGTAATCTACGACCGGATTGATTGCAATGGCAAAGAGCGCCACACTCAAGACGGAGCCCTGGGTTACCCCATTCTCCTGGCAAAAGGTAGCTGACAAAACAGAGCCCACCCATACCTGGAACTTGCGATCCGCCAAAAACGCTTGAATGAAGAGAGGGAGGCGGCTCCAAAGGCCCCATGTGTGCAATGTGCGGAGAATGCCCGCTCTCCAACAGGTATCGTATGCCTTCTCCAAGTCGAAGAACACTGCTACTGTTTGACGCTTCTTTAGAAAGTTGTTCATAATGAAGGTCGACAACGTAACGAGGTCGTCAGCAGCAGAGCGGTGTCGACGAAAACCGCATTGGATTTAGTCAGGAGGCGGCGAGATTCGAGGAGCCAGACCAACCGAGCGTTAACCATGCGTTCCATCACCTTACAGACACAGCTAGTCAGAGAAATGGGGGCGATAACTGGAAGGCAGGTGTTTGTCCTTACCTGATTTGGGGATGGGGACAACAATGGCTTCACGCCAACTTGTGGGAACATGACCTTCAGTCCATATGCGATTATAGGTACTAAGAAGAAAGCACTTGCCCGCAGGAGAGAGGTTCTTCAGCATCTCAATATGAATGGAATCGGGCCCGGGAGCAGAAGATCGGGACAGGGCGAGAGCACGCTCTAGCTCCTGCATGGTGAAGGCGACGTTATAATTTTCACGATTAGAAGAGTGGAAAGAAGGCGGCCGTGCCGCCTCTACCTGTTTGCGAGGGAGAAAGGCAGGGTGGTAATGGGCAGTGCTCGACACCTCCGCAAAGAAACGGCCCAATGGGTTGGAAACAGCAACGGGGTCCACGAGGACCGCGTTCTCCACGGTCAGGCCAGGAATCAGGGAGTGGACCTTGATGCCGGACAAACGGCGTAGGCCACCCCAGACAACCGTGGAGGGAGTAAAACGGTTAAAAGAACTAGTAAAAGCAGTCCAGCAAGCTTTCTTGCTGTCGTTTATGACACGACGGCACTGCGCTCTCATACGTTTGTAATTGATGCAATTCTCCAAAGTTGGGTGGCGGCGGAAGGTGCGTAAAGCACGGCGCCGGGCTCTAAGCGCGTTGCGGCAGGCTGCAGTCCACCAAGGGACCTGGACACGACGTGGAGAAGAGGATGTACGAGGTATGGAACGTTCAGCAGCGGTGAGAATAACCTCTGTGAGGTATTCGACCTGACTGTCACAGTCGGGAAATTCTGATCGTGAAAAACAGCCACGGAAGAATAAAGACCCCAGTTGGCTTTGGAAATGTTCCAACTGGTGGGACGAGGAGATGGGGAATGATGTAGGAAGTGGATGATACAAGGGAAATGGTCACTCGAGTACGTGTCAGGAAGTGCATACCACTCAAACCGACCGGCAAGCTGAGGAGTGCATATCGCAAGGTCTATGTGGGAGTAAGTACGAGTTGTGTCAGAAAGAAAGGTCGGTGCACCTGTGTTGAGGCAGACAAGATTGAGGTGTTGAAGAAGGTCCACCAAAAGGGAGCCTCTCGGACAAGGCGCCGGAGAGCTCCATACGGGGTGGTGGGCATTGAAGTTGCCTACCAAAACGAAAGGTGAAGGGAGCTGGTCGATGAGGTGTATCACATTTGCCTTAGTAAGGGCAGATGACGATGGCGAATTGATATTACAGATGGAAAAGGTAAATGTGGATAGAGTGATGCGGACAGCAAATGCCAGTAGGTGAGTATGCAATGTAATGGGATGGTAATAGTCTCGAATGAACATCAGAATACCTCCATGGGCTGGGGTACCTTCCACGGGTGGCAGGTCGAAACGCACAGAGGTGTAGTGGGGAAAGTCTTCACGATCACTTGGACACAACTTAGTTTCTTGGAGACAGACTAGAAGCGGGCAGTGCAATCGAAGGAGTAGATTTAACTCCTACCGATTGGAACGAAAGCCGCGAATATTCCATTGAAGGAGCGCCATGATAAAAATGAGATAAGAGGGGAGGATAAAAACGAACAAGCATGCGGGGTCACCTCGACGGCCGCTTAGGACCGGATTTCGAGGGAGCATTGCTATCACTGTCTAGGGGCATAGGGTCGAGGTCCATAGGTTCGACCAACGCGCCTGCCACCTCCTTGAGTTGGTGAGGAGGGGCAGTTTCCACCGACGGTAAAGGGCTGGGCGCCCGGCAGACGGAGCGTCCCGGTGAAACAGAAGACGGCCGAGGCCGGCAACTGTTGGGCGGCGTGACTGATGGGTCACGCCTCGGCGGGGAAGGAGAGGAACACACTTTCTTGTTGGCTCTTCTGGAAGATTGACGGTGAGAAGAGGCAGTTGACGATTAGGAAGCCTGAGAACGCAGAAATTCCTCACGGACGGGTTCCTTTTTCAACGTCCGGGCATCTTGTTTAGGTGCCCGCGGTTTACCAGAGGTTGAGGAAGACTGTACTTTAGAAGCAGCAGGAGGAAGCGGGGACGTGGAACGGGCAATCTTCGGGCTGGCGGATCGCACAACTGTGTCAACGAAGGTAAAATCACAGGTCTGGGTACTTGAATGCTTAGTAGGTCGAGTGGAGGCGAGGACCTTACTGTATGTGCCCGCTGGGAGGACAGCGGGCTTTCGACTAGCCAACAACTTTCGAGCGGCAGATGTTGATACCTTTTCCGTAACCCGAATTTGCTGGATGACCTTTTCATCCTTGTATACAGGGCAGTCGCGAGAGGAAGCCGCATGGTCACCGTTGTAGTTAAGGCAGTGAGGGGATGGAGGTGGGCAATCCCCTCATGGGCGTCCCTACCACAAGTGACACACTTTGCTGCATTTGGGCAATGTTCACGGGTATGGTTGTACCTGTGGCACTGAAAACAGCGCGTTGGGTTAGGTACATAAGGTCGGACGGAGATGACTTCATACCCTGCTTTGACCTTCGACGGGAGTTCAACCCTGTCGAACGTCAAAAACACAGTACGAGTCGTTGTCAGCTGGTTATCTACCTTTATCGAAACCCTATGCACGGCTGTTACACCCTGATCGGACATGTAGGTTTGTGTGTCTTCGTCAGACAACCCGTCAAGGGATCTCGTGAAGACTACCCCCGGTGACGAGTTGAGTGTGCAATGCGCTTCTACCTTGACTGGAAACTTGTTAATAACGTAGTCCAGATTAGTTTCTGGGCTTGGAAAGCACTGTCCGCTTCCAGCAACAATGTGCCATTGCGCTGACACGAACAGGTTTTAACAGGGCCAGCAATTGCATCTACACCTTTTTGGATGACGAAAGGATTGACAGACGTGAAATCTTTTCC
Source organism: Locusta migratoria (assembly GCA_026315105.1). NCBI lineage: Eukaryota > Metazoa > Arthropoda > Insecta > Orthoptera > Acrididae > Locusta > Locusta migratoria. The sequence continues at coordinate 151,411,775 of CM048744.1, forward strand.
ATCGGTGCGAGAGACAAGAAATTTCGGTAGATTAGGCAGAGTCTTCTTTTGCTAAGGCGAATCTTTCGTTTCTGGGTCAACGTCACTGAAGAAGAGAAGGAAGTCATCGCGGAAGTGGCCCCCGTGATTACCAGCGACTCCGATGGCGCGCACCTTCCTAGTGGGGGCCCTCTCCGAGGGCTTACCCGCCTTAGGTGATTGTTCCCATATCAGGTCACACCTCCTGAGAACTGACGGAGGGACCAATCGGCATGTTCGGAAGGTTCCAGCTCGGGTAATCACCCCTCCCTGGGCCCCACGTATGTGCCCTAGTTGTCTACCCGGGGCGGGGAATTACGCGTTACCCCATCACCTGCTACACATGATAATTCGTGGGTCGGCCTTCAGACACGCACAGGGAGGAAAGAAGAAGAATAGAGGAAGTGAAAAGAGAGAAGGAAAGAAGTGTCTCAGACGCCGAGGTGGAGACTAATGAGGAGAAAAAGGCTAGGAGAGTACAAGGAGAGAAAGACAGAAACAAAGGATAAGAAAGGAAGGAACCAAGGAATAAGAGAAACGACAACAAGAAACCACCTTAACTCACGAAATACGCCCGTCTCCGGGCGAAGGCATAAACCGGGAGGGAAAGTGAAGCAGCCTGGGGCAGAAGAAAGGCTGCTCCGGCTTGGGGCCCTGTGCGCGCCACACACTTACCCACAAAAGAACTGTGTGCCCCCTGGTGGGGTGTACTGTCTGGAGGGAGGTAGACGTTACAGATAGTAATGTCCGCTAAAACCCTTACCTTGACAGCCACAGCTTTCAGAGGCGTCTGGAGTGGAACAGCTTTGCAGTAGATGCAGCTACAGACATACGTGCATACTCCACCTAACGCCCTATCACAGTCTTCACGATTCCTATAGTAACCCCGATACCCACGTAAGGTGGGGATGCACATCATGGGACAACAAGTTTCTTGGAGGGCAATGCAGAACTACGTTAATCTGAGAAGTTGTTGCTCAGCTAATCAGGGGTAAAACCACCACAATTCCACTGGAGTATGTAAACTTTTCGATTAAAGGCCATGAAGGGAAAGATAAAACCCCTCAGAATACAGGACCAATGATTCAGGGTCGTCGGTGAGGGGGAGATCTTGAGGGGATGAAGGGATCTCAATCTCGTTTTCAGAGGATTAAGAGCCACTAAGTGGTCTTTTCGATTCTGGGATCAATCAGCCGTTGGCTGCGATCTTGCATGACCGTTGTTAAAGTCTCAGTAGCGATCGCCCCAAGCGATCCCTTCCTCGTGAGAGGTGTCAAAGAAGGCTTGACGTCCCCGATGGTTGGGGGTGAGGTTGCTCCCACAGAGGTTGTATGGGAGCAGAAGGTGAAGAAGAACCCCCAACCATTATGGCGGCAGAGGGAGTCGCATGGCCCACAGGGGTCGACAAAGGTTTTGTGGCCATCGCCCCTGAGGACAGTGGGGACGATGTGACTGCAACATATGACGATTTTAATGCTACAGGGTGAAGTCGCTCAAATTTTTTCCTGGCCTCGGTATAAGAGTTTGTCCATTGTACTTAACTACCTTTAACTTCTATCTTTGTGGACTACTGTGCAGTCCACAGAACAGGGCGAATGGTGTTCCCCACAGTTGACACAGATGGGTGTGAGAGTACACAGAGCGTCCAGATGTGATGGACGTCTGCAGTCACTGTATGTGGGGGCTGAATAAGACACATGAGGAAATATGGCTAAATTTCCTACATTTAATGTACCTCATAGGTGGAGGGATGTAAGGCTTTACGTCGCACCGATGTCGCAAAGAATCGCTACATCAGGCGCATCTACAGGGAATGTAAGGACAAAAAACACCCTGCCGTGCAAGCTTGTCGCGTAGTTCATCATCAGACTTCAGGAGCAGATCAGGATGGAAGATAATCCCCTGGGTCATGTTCAAACTCTTCTGAGAGGGCGATGAAGAAAGGAAAATTTCCCAGTAGTAGCGTCTATGACTGTGCAAGAGATGCTGTCTATGAGAATGGCCTAACTCCTCATTTTAGACATCTCGATTTTCTACAAACAATAACTTCGTTTCCATGAACGATTCCCCATCAGTTCGTGTACATACGAGAAATTTTGTAGATTAGGGCTCATACTTTTCTCTAGCCTGTCGTTCCTTCTGTGAAGTAGCTAGGGAAGGGAACGATTGGGGTTCGTATTGTACTGCATTGAAGTCAGCCCTGCCTTTCTTAGAGACGACGGTTGCACGCTAGCAACTGTTCAACAGGCATGTATTTCCTCGGCATGTAGCACGCCATGAGATTGAGGTTTTTTTTATTGAGGTTTGTACCGTGCTCGCGACCTGGGCGATTAAGCCAAGATCCCCGGGCTCTGTAACCTTCAACGATCCACCGTTGCGACGAACTATGGTCGTTGAAGCACGCACAGAGCTTATGGTGTAGCGGACTGTTGGCACGACGCAGTCCACGGCTCAGGACCCCGGGTTTGCCAAGCCCATACTCAGAAAATTAATGCTGAACCCGTAAGGGATATTCTGCCTAAATGTTATTACCATTGTATCAAAAAGTGCAATACGTTACGCATTTTCTCCCGTACAGTTGTGACATTAGCATTCAAGAAGGACGTGAAATAATAATTTTGTTAACAGGCGGATTCGATCGCCAACACACACACACACACACACACACACACACACACACACACACACAGGCAAGTCACGCACTTTACCGCGAGACTACCGGCGTAGCTAACCTAGACGTCTAGTAACTGAACACAGTAAGTACTGTATGAACTGTCGCAATCTAAAGTGTTGCCAGATTGTGCAGATGGCCGGACTTAGAGCGTAAGTTATCAGCGCGTTCACCTTTATTGTCCCATGTCACGATCGGCGCGGACTTAGGATCAGCGGTGACCGGCCATTTTTTTGTCAAAGAGTACATGTAGGTACTACCTTACATGGAAACATTCGACTTTTAACCCTTTAACTGTTAACGACGTGTATATCGGGCGCAGACTACAGTGTCATGAGCGCGTATGTTTAATATATTCGTTTCGATGTTCAAATGTTTGTAGAACTTATGGGACTCAACTACGGGGTCATCAGTTCAAATTGTTCAAATGTTTGTTAAGCTTATGGGACTCAACTATGGGGTCATAAGTCCCTATACTTACAAACTACTTATAAACTACTTACGAACTAGGACGGCACAAATATCCATGCCCGAGGGGGGATTCGAACCCCCGACCGTGGTGGCCGTGCTGACCGTGACTGGAGCGTCTCAGTCACCTCGGCCGGCTCGTTTCGATGTTTCCTCGCGATGCAGATACACAAATTGAAAAACAGCGTCTCATGTGTCAGGTACACCTATAATTATTTTCTATAGAAATCAGAGACAGGCTAGTGTAGGATAGAATTTAGCGTATTACAAGGAGCTTAGGAAAACTTTCAACTCTCTGTATCTTCCCAGATTTACATGAAGTAAGAAAGTTAAACCGTCTGTCTTTTCACAGATCTTAGGTGCTAAAAACAACACAAATAGCTAGTGTATTAAATATCAATTTTAGAACGATTTTATGTTTTCCTGTACATGGCTGTGCAGTCCTTAGAGGTAAAGTGGATCATGTAATAGCGTCTCCTGCGATCTGTGAGATGTAGTGCGAAACTACTTTTGTTTGCTTCTCGCCGTTTTTGGCGGTTTTACAGTGTCAGTGTGTGTCCAGTCACTCGTTGATCATTCCGGGGCAGTAATAGAAGAAACCAAACGGAAAGCTGAAGTTCCAAATTTAACCTTTAAGAAATCTTTCACGCAGGAGGACCGCACAAATGTACCATCATTTGATCAACGTACTAATTCCGAAATGGAGGACATAGCAATAGGTATTTCCGTTGTAGAGAAGCAGCTGAGAGAGCTAAATACGAAAAAGTCTGCTGGTTCGGATGGAATACCAGTTCGGTTTTACAAAGACTATTCTGCGGCATTGGCCCCATACTTATCTTGCATTTATCGCAAATGTTTAATTCAGCGCAAAGTTCCTAGTGATTGGAAAAAGCGCAGGTGACTCCCGTTTATAAGAAAGGAAAGAACTGACCCACACAATCAAAGGCCAATATCGTTGACATCGGTTTCATGTAGAATTTTAGAGCATATTCTGATTTCGAATATAGTAAATTTCCTTGAAACGGAAAAGCTTCTTTCCATGAATCAGCACGGGCTTAGGAAACATCGTTCATGTGAAACTCAGCTTGCCCTTTTCTCACATGACATCTTGCGAGCAACGGATGAAGGGCAACAGGCGGATAGTCTTTTTCCCCGACTTCAAAAAGGCATTCGACGTGGTGCCACACTGCAGAGTGCTAACGAAGATACGAGCTTATGGAATAGGTTCACAGATTTGTAACTGGCTGGAAGACTTCCTAAGTAATAGAACGAAGTACGTTGTTCTCGACGGCGAGTGTTCATCAGAGACGAGTGTATCGTCAGGCGTGCCCCAGGGGAGTGTGAAAGGACCGCTATTATTTGCTATCTATATAAATGATCTGATGGACAGATTAAGTTGTAATTTGCGGCTGTTTGCTGATGATGCTGTGGTGTATGGGAGGGTGTCGTCTGTAACTGACTGTAGTAGCATACAGGATGACAGACAAAATTTCTAGTTGGTGCGAAGAATGACAGCTAGCTCTCAATGTAGAAAAATGTAAGGTGATGCGCATGAGTAGAAAAAACTATCCCATAATGTTCGAATACAGCATTACTAGTGAGCTTCTTGGTGCTGTCGCGTCGTTCAAATATCTAGGCGTAACAATGCAGGGCGATATGAAATGGAACGAACATGTAAGGACAGTTGTGAGTAAGGTGGACTGCCGACTTCGGTTTCTTGGGAGAATTTTGGGAAGATGTACTTCACCTGTAAAGGAGACCGCCTATAAAACGCTTGTACGACCACGTCTTGAGTATTGCTCAAGTGTTTGGGACCCGCAGCAGATCAGTTTAAAGGAAGACATAGAGGTGGTTCAGAGGCGAGCAGCTAGATTTGTTACCGGTAGTTTCGACCAATGCGCGAGTGTCACGGAAATGCTCCGGCAACTCAATTGGGGATTGCTGGAAGATAGACGACGTTCTTTTCGCGAATTTCTTTTAAGTAAATTTTGCGGGCCGGAATTTGAAGCTGAGTGTAGTACGATCTTGCTGCCGCCTACTTACATTTCGCGTAAAGATCACAAAGACAAGATAAGAGAATTTAGGGCTTGTACGGAGGCATATAGGCATTCTTCTTTTTCTCGCTCAATTTGGGAGTGGAATAGGAAAGGAAATGCCTAGTAGTGGTACAGTGTACCCTCCGCCACGCACCTTACGGTGAACTGCGGAGTATGGATGTAGATGTAACGAAATGTGCTAGCGAGCATTGTCGAACGTCAAAATAGAAAGATTGCTTTTGCCGAGTAGCAATGAGGATGAATTTAATTTTGTTTAATGTGCTGTAGAGGATTCTTGCCCATCAGTAACTCACGACCGAGAAAATCTTTCATGTTCCACGTGCTCGCTTTCCGTAAGTGAAACTGATGACGATGAAGAACAGGACGTCAACACAGTGCGGTCCTCCCAGTCAAAAGAGAAGCCGAGACCTCACGCAATGGTGTTAGGTGGCGGAGTCGCTCAGGGCCGCGCACGCATGGACTCGCTGCAGCTAACAGCTCCTCACTGAAACGGTTAATTGTAGCTATTAAAGTCTCCAAACTGCGGAACACTTATATGAAGGTTATACGGTATACTCATACATGGTACACCCTATACCGTGATTCCTTTATTTCTCCCGGCGTATGGAATATCCAAAAAGCTTACGGGTACGCACCCTGGTATAGAACTATCGGCAGACGTCTGTTTCTCTACCTGTCAGCGTACGTGAAAACCCTATACTTTTTATACGACGCGCGTCCATAAAGTAAGTTCTGCTTGGTTATATAAAACGAACGGGTACAGATACAGAAAAAATATTGAGTGTACAAAAATCTACAAACTACTTTTCTACATAGCTTCCGAAATTTTGTAGGCAATTTTAGCATGGCACAAGGTTTTGTGTGCCTTTTTCATAGAATGTTGCCGCCTGTTTATTCAAGCATGTGATAACATGTTCTTTCATCTCGTCATAATCGTTGAAGTGTTGTCCACCAAGGACAGATTTTAGGTGTAAGAAGAGGATTACTGTCAGATTTTTTTCACGATAATGCCTGACCTTACATACCGAATGTGACGAAACAATTCTTACGAAAATTTCAATGGGTCCTATTTGATCATCCTCCATACAGCTCGGACCTCTCTCCTAGCGACTTTCATCTCTTGTTACACCTAAAATCTGTCCTTGGTAGTCAACATTTCAACGATGATAAAGAGCTGTTACCACATGGTTGAATACACAGGCGGCAACATTCTGTGAAGGATGCATGCAAAAACTTGTGGCACGCTATGACAAGTGCCTACAAAATTTCGGCAGTTTTGTGGAAACGTAGTTTAAGTGTTATAGAATTTTGTGCAATAAAAATTTCTTCTGTACCTGTGTACAATTTCATTTTATTACCAAACGGATCTTACTGTCTGGACGCGCCCCTTACGTAAGGACACTCCTATATGTAGACTGTGTCCCAAACTTTTCATCACAAACATCTGTGTAAAAAAAAAAAATTGGGAAACTACATTCACTGGCGTAACATACGGAAAGTGCTTCTGAAAGTAGATATAATGTGTTGATAATACATGTTTACAGAATGTCTCCAACTTGCGTTTCTTTAATTGACACCCCATATATCATGTGACGTGCGCTAGCTGCGCTATTCATTTATTAGGAGCATCAAAATTTGTTTCACAATTTCTCTGAATTGACATTGCCATGCTACCAACAACTCCTTTTCGCGATTTTTCCATGCGATTTATTACATAAGATATGAGGCCTCCATAAAAAAATAAAAAAATTAATAATTTTGCGCTGATATTTATTTGCGTTTTGAAACGTCTTATAGTATTTAATTTCATAAGCGCGTGCGGTAGATTCGCTTTCGTGAAAACGTCTTTCAATACCAATTGCTTTAAAGACATATTACGGGTAAGTGCGACATTCTTTGCATAATATTTTAAGTTATTTTTGGGCGACTGACTGTTTTACGCGTTCATCAGTTAGTTGTAACCTGTCAACGACATTCAAACCTGTACTTTGAATTTTTTTATATATAGATAAAACGATCCTTATTGTCACTGCATCATTAGAAGACGTAACGTAGCCACCAGCAGACACACAAAAGTCTGTTTACAGAAAATTTTTAACAAAACAAAGACATTTTCACATAACCACATCGTCACATACTGCAAATCTGACAGCTTTAGGAAATTGTCGATTGTTTCCAAAATCAACGATAAAAGACGTGGAATCTGTTTCCGTCATCAAATGAAGCTGTGGATCATTTTTAAAGCCTCGATTTTGTAAATAACTCATGACGAGTGACATCCCTGTGAGGTCAGTTCTGCATTCAAGGAAACAAATCTTTGCACCAATGACATAGTACGCAAAATAATTTGAATTTTTTTCCAAAATAATGTTGCCGGTGAGAGGAGAGAATGTAGTGTACCTCTGTCACGCCGTTTGTTAGAAATACTTTTCATCACAGGTAAAAGAAATAGTTTATGTTTCATTGTATTAGTGTTAGTGGAGATTAAAAGACACTTAAAACCGATATTTTCGAGCAATTTCTAAATCATTTCGTCTCTCTTAAGTTGACGCAAATCTTACGTTATTTGTTTAGTTAAAATTTGGACTACCCATAGGTTTAAATTGCCGAAAATTGATGCAACAACTGGTTTGCTAGAATGAAATTAGGAAAAATAACTGAAAATGATAGCAAGCTTTCACGTAGCTCGCTTGGCGAAACACACACACACACACACACACACACACACACACACAAAGGGATTCCATATCCACCACATCACATTACATCTAAAGTATTCTTCTTCCTCTATTATGAAAATTTATGTCAAGAAATTTTGCAGATATAACCTTGTAAGCTGATGATTACAAAACAAGGTTTTTCAAGTACCAACAAAAGACGAAGTATTCCTAACTACTCGAAAACATTTAAAACTGTCCAATTTTTAAAGGAGGGTATTTTGAGAGAACAGTTCCTTGTACCGAAGAGTTTCATTGTTTTTCGAGGACTTTGAGGCTCAAAATTAAGTAACAATGTTATTTTATAATAAGATATTTTGATAACAGCTTTATAATGTCCTTCAGTAACCATACATTTTTCCAATGTTCAAATGCTTGTTAAGCTTAAGATAATTAAGTGCAAGGTCATCAGTTCCTAAACTTACAAACTACTTATGAACTACCTTATACGAAAGATAGCACAAACATCCATGCCCTAGGGGGGAATTCGAACGCCCGACGGGAACGGCCTCACGCATTTGAGTATAGCGTCTCTATGCGCTTGGCCACTCCGCCGCGGAATATATAAATACGATGTTCTCCAGCCGCGGTGGAGTAGCCGAGCGGTCTAAAGCACCTCGCTGCGGAGCGCGCGGTTGCTCGCCGTAGAGATTCGAGTCCTCCCTGGGGCATGGGTGTTTGTGTTTGTTCTTAGGTTAATTTACCTAGGTTTAAGCAGTTTGTAAGCTACGGACTAATGACCACGCCGTTTGGTCCGATAGATTTACAAACATTTGAACTTTTTTTGGAATGTTCTCCAGTATTCAAATGTTTAATATACAATCGAAAATTTGGGCTTATACTTCAGTGTATCATAAGCTGTGAAAGTGTGACATTTACACGAACGGAAACGGATCGATTGCTTCCAACACAATCTAGACATGGTAATAGTTAAAACTGAGCGCTTTAGTGTATTACAAAATAGCTGTTGCACTTTACTTGATTCTATTGTGCAAATCCCCGTAGCACAGAATGAAATTGTTAAATGCTAAGTGATGAACTGATCAAAACATACAAGATGAAGACATGATTCAGGTACGACATATGGTGCTGGGAAAAAACAGTACTGTAAGGTGGTATAGCTTCAGATCCTAAGCGGCAATAAAAAAGCATACACATGCAGTCAGCACCAAGTTTAGAGAGGGAAGTTAAAATAAGAAAGAAAGAAGGGGGGGGGGGACAACGAAAATACGAAAGCATGTGTGAGTCGGTAAGGTCTGTACATTGTTAGTGGTATTCTGCACACCAGCACTACCATTAATACTTTCGTATCGATAATTTCGTACGATAATAGTGTAATGTTTGTAAATGGAATATTTAGTGTATAAATGTTTTACGTATATATAAAAACATGCTCTGCTGAAGAGAAATGCATCGGTGACGAGAGAAACGCTCACGTGTTTCATGTAGTGCGATGTTTCAAACTCTTACCCTTATCTCATTGGATATCAGTGGACAGCTGTGTTGAGATGCATACTGCGCGAGGAAGAGGCTGACAATAGCGCGCCGTCACTGCATGCCAGCATCACACGGTGCGGACGCCGGCGGCCTGGGAGCACGTGGCGTAGCAGTGCTGAGTCAGCGCGCTGCGCCCGGCGCCTGCAGGACCGTCCGCTCGCGCCCGCGGCTGGCGGACGACTGACGCCGTCTCCTGGGCTCTGCCACAGGGGCTGCGAGAGCTGTGCGGCGCATGCGCGGACCGCCGCGCCTCGCTCCAGAGCGCGGATTTCCGCGGCCAGATTAATAAAAGAGAGAAGAGGGAAAAAAGAGGGCAGCGAGCTATAAAATGTGCCTTATTACAACAGAGGTTCTTTTGTCTTTGCTTATAGAAACCTTTTTCTGCCAATGATTTTCGTGGCAAGTCAGCTTACGTGACAGGACATAACGGACAGTTAAAGCTGAACTGCTTGCCGCGTTAAGCCCAATTCACACTTTCCGTCACGTCACGTCATCATCTGTCAGAACATTACACTATTGGCCGTTTTCACCAACAGATGTTGAGAGTTAACACGGTTGTTAGTCTATGTAGCATTAGTTAAAAGAAACATTGCATTACATCAACTTATGTTAGATTAACACTCGTGTTAAACTAACAGTCCATACTTCTGTTGTTAAGGCGTTAAAAATTGTAGTATTGTCAAGATGGCTGGCGCAAATGCAGCTTTCGAGGTAGATTTGCTATGTTTGGATCGTCTAAATGGCATTCGCAATAGAGAACGGTCTATGAGGAGAAATGATTTCGACTAACTATTGGATGAAGATTTTCTTCAGAGGTATAGACTGTCGAAACAAGTTGATTTGAAGATTACAGAGGAATTGCGGGACAGGTTCTAATAGAAATATGCCAATCTCACCTTTGCTTCAAGTGTTAATTGCGTTGCGTTTTTATGCGAGAGGTGTGTTTCAGTCTATTGTTGGAGACAATATTCGAGTATCAGTTGCTTCAGATCAAAATGTTCAAATGTTTGTATAGCTTATGAAACTTAACTACGGGGTCATTAGTCCCTAAACTTACAAACTACTGCCGAACTACCTAACACTAAGGACGACACAAATATCCATGCCCCAGGGGGAGATTCGAATCCCCGGCCGTAGCGGCCGTGCAGACCGTGACTGCAGCGCCTCAGTCTCCTCAGCGGCCGGCGTTGCTTCAGTACGCAGAATTGTGACGAGAGTGTCATTAGCCACTGCAATGTTGAGACCAGGGTACGTGACATTTCTTTCGGGTGATGAACGAGCTCGTATAGTTTTTGATCTCTACAAAAAGTTCCATTTTCCTGGAGTTTTAGGTTGCATAGATTGCACGCACGTGGAAATACAATCCCCTGGAGGTAACAGCGGAAATGTACCGTAACCGCAAAGGCTATTTTTCTGTGAACGTTCATGTAATTTCTGACAGTAACTCCTAATCAGAAACATTGTTGCACGTTGGGCCGGTTCGGTACATGATAGTACAGTTTTCAACGCTTCACACATTAGAGATCATGAGATTGGCGCTATCAGTGAACGAGTTCTACTAGGCGATAGTGGATACCCACTAAGAAAATACCTATTGACTCCTTACCTACGTCCAGGAACAAGAGCGCAACAGTATTGTAATGCTACACACATCAGGACAAGAAACTCTGTTGAAAAAATTATGTGTTTGGACGAGACGTTTCTTTGCACTTCGCTTCAAATTAGTATAATACTGGCGAAGTTGATTTGTACTTCTTGTCACATTAGCATTACAATTAAATTCTCTTAATTTTTTCCCACGTCGTATCTTTAACTTACGTTTCCACATCTGTCTTATTTTCTATATCTTCATATTTAGTTATTATTTCAACTAATAATTCTTTCTCCAAAGATGAAAAATTTGTCGCACGACTTCTCTTCAGATTTTGTTCATCTGCCATTGTTTCAGTTGTGTGCTTACTTTAATCAAATATTGGCGGCAAAGGAAACTAAAAACGAAAGCGCCTCGTAGTACGTTCAGAAAATCATACGAATCATTCACAGCCTTCCAGATCTGCAATATTTACAATTCTCTCAGCGTTAACACGCGGTTGTTATCATTTTCAGGAAACAAGTTCGTAAAATGCTAGAATTTTAACAGTCTTGTAAACGCTTTAACAAATGTTACGTTACATTTGCTAATGCCACATTTAACATCTGTTAGTGAAAACGGCCCGATGTATTTCTAATGGCGGCATTCACACTGTCCGTCACCGGACCGTCACGTCACGTCAAGGTTTCTTGGGAAAAAAATTTTTGATGGTTGACGTCATCCGTCCGTTGCTGATCACGCTATTTTCAAAGCTCCCGATACATGTCCAAAACATTATTTGGCGGTGCTTTCGTGTAGTCGTCTTTCTCGTAGTTATTTTTTGTACTTTTTGCAACATGAATGACGAAATTTTGATTGAAACAGTTCGACAACATACTGAATTGTATGATATGAGTGACAGATACTCAAACACAATTCGTAAAGGTGCATTGTGGAACAAAATAGGAGTCATCGGTATACCAGGTAAGAAAAAGTGAAATATATTTTTTAAGTTTTATTTAAAGCAAATGTAACAACAAACGTGTTCAAAGTTTGCAATTTAAACAGTCACAAACGGCTCATTCCACGTAAGAGCTCCATGTGGGCTATTGAAAAAGTGTAAATATCGTCCGTGCAACAAATGTTTGTTGCAGAGCCGCCTTGCCTGTGTAAATTGTTAACGTTCGTGAAGTTCGTGGAAAATTCGTTGCTTCTTTCGTTGGTCTTTTATAAAATTATGTAAAATACATGTTGCCGTAACAATCCTGTCCACATTTTCAGGCATTGCATGAATCATTCTTAAATATATCGGAATTTCTGTGCCAATTCACCAAATGCATTTTCTGACACCCTCCTGGCCCTCGACAATCTAGCATTAAAATTTTTATTCTCAATATTATTTGTAGTCTGTGTTTTTCGGATAAGGACGTAATAAGTAAGTTTTAAGAGGGAATGCCTCATCACCAACAATTACATATGGTGCTTTCATATTTGTCCCTGGCAAATTTCGACCTTTCGGAACTTTTAGTTTATTGCCTTCCAATGCTTTGTCAAGATATTCCACCATCACTATTTTTGCCATAGGCACCAATGTCCACAGCAATAAATTTGTACTTAGCATTCACTAATGCAAGCAATAAAATTGAAAAATTTTGTTTATAATTAAAGTACTGAGAACCACTTCTTGGTGGTGCCATAATTTGCACATATTTTCCGTCAATGGCACCTAAACAGATGGGAAAATTCCACATTTGCCAGAATTCTTCCACTATTTGATTCCAGCCCTGTTAAGTTTGTGTGGCTTGGCAAACTTCTTTCACTATCTTATGAACAATAGAGTGTCCAAGGCGAAAACTGAATGATATAGTTCGCAAAGAATCTCCAGTTGCAAGGTACCTGGAAAAATATAAAAAGTGGTGTTAGACACATGCTATTCTAAATATGAAATCTTACATATTTATGATTAGTTACCCATTTGTTTTATATTAACTACAGGACCTAATCTTTAAGTGCAATAGTTCAAAATACTTTCTTCTTGTGTAATTTCTTATGCAGTTTTTCAAAGCACCTGAGACTGACTGGCTACTTACTTTTCAATAACTATTTTGAGTATAATAATGGTTCCTGGAAACGATTTCATCCATCATATGTATTTTTATGTGAGTAAAATTATTATGTTTTACTTTTATTTCAGGTTCTGAATGTAAACGCAGATGGACATCATTACGGAAGCAGTACAGGAAATTTTTAAATACGAAAACAAAATGTGGCCATGCTGCAACAAAATCACGGCCTTGGAAGTACGAGTCTCTCAGTTTTTTAATCCAATATTTCAGGGAAAGGGAGACATCAAATTTTGAGATATGTGAACAACAACAACAACAACATGAAGTAGAAGCAGCTTTACCGTAGAAGCAAATACCCCTCGGGGCAATGCAAGAAAGAGAAGAGATTCCTCAATTGGTTCAACGGATTTGGTGAAGCAGTTATTGCACCAAGGGACCCAGTGCCCTATTACACTGTTCTTTATGAGTATGGTTGCCATTGTGAGGACTGTCATTAGCAAGGCAGAGACTAGCCGGAGAGGAAGTTTTTCGAATAGTCACACAATTAGAGAAAGAGGCAGATATGCAAAATTTCAAACAATTAATTAAATATGTTTTATGAGTGCATGTGTGTTTCCTTAATCATTTAAGTGGTAATAAATAAGTTAAAAGAATGTATGTGTTAGTCACAACAACGACATTATACCTTGTCACTTTACGTTAGCTATGTGCCTGCAATATATTTTTGATTGCATTTCTACATTGTCATGTACTGCATTAAGATAGTCATATATTGTGGCTACAACTTTAAGAATCACAAATACTTTGTGTGTTATCAGATTAGTTAAGTGACAATTGTGTGACGTCAAGCATTACTTACATTTGCTAAAGAAATGGGCCAATCCTTCATATATTTTAACAAGAGAAAAATGTTTGGACTTTTGTGAAGTATGCAACAAGTAATGCATTATAGGCCATGTTGTCCAAGTACGTTATGTTGTCTTTAACTTTATGGTTCCTAGCAACATTTTGTAGTCATAGTTTGTGCATTACAAATACTCCATTACTATGATATCCATTTGCATGAAATAAATGCACAGCAAAGTTATTTATTGCTTGCAGCTTTCTGATGAGTGATAATCACAACCTGCATTTATGTACTGAAGAAAGTGTGTAAAGAAACATTCACCTTACACTCTCATTACCACATTCAAACTTGTGTGTGTCAATTTGTTGTAAAATATCAAAACAGATACACAGAGATTTCATATGTTGAAACATCAGAACACTAAGCTATATTTTACTAGCTTTGAATTCAAGATATCACCATAAATTTGTGTGTATAGTGTAACATTATGAACTTGTAAACTATAACAGGAAGCAGGTTAAGCAAGCAGCTGGCCAATGGTGATGCTGCTACAGTAGCTAAGTTTACTAAATAGGTATATAGTTGATAGATAGCTCTTAGTGAAGTAGCTATGTGATATTTTTGTGACAATCATGCAATCACCTGGACAATATAAATGTGGTTACACTAGCTAGTCCCACTACAGGTGCGAAACTTCAACATTTGGCAGCCTTTCATAAAGTTTGGAAAGCACTAAATTTTCCTACAATAATTCATTTGAAATAGATATCTGAATGTTATGTGAAACAGGTTTGCAAGTAACTGGCCAATATTATTGTTCATTCACTGGCTAAGCTCACTGCAGGTAAGGCACTGAGGGTCAAATCTTAGTTACAGTAAAGTTCATGCAATTAATTTGGGAATACAAATTGCTACCAGATCATGATTCAGAGACGTACATTGTGAACTAGTCACTAGGTGAGTAACAGTTTGCTTTACATAATGTAAATTGATCCCATGTATTCAGTAATTTACATTCCTATGTCATTGGTCGAAGGTAGTATACCGTCTTCAGATATGCCTGCACTCAATGGCTCATTTTGAAGTAGCCATCAAAGTTTTGAAAGCACTTAATTTCCCTAGAATAACACTTATTTGAAGAAGTCGATATATGAATTTTGAGTGAAGCAGCACCTGTCCAATGTTAATGTTTATTCACTAGCTAAGCCCACTGAAGTTAAGCCACTCAATAAGTGCAACGAAAATGGCTTTTTTATGATCCATCTGAGTGTTTGTGAAACAATTACGCAAGGGCCTGGCCAATATTATTTTCATTCACTAGCTAATCCCAGTGCAGGCAAGGCACTGAATATGTCTGCAGTAGCTGGCTCATTGTGAAGTAGCTATCAAAAGTTTGGGAAGCACTACATTTCCCCACAATAACATACTCATTTCAAGTCGGTATCTTTATATTGTGTGAAACAGTTTTGCAATTACATGTTCACTATTAATCTTGTAGTACTACTACAGATCACACACTGAAACGTGGCACCTGAGAGGAGAATGTTGGGAGCTAAGGCTTGCATTCAGCTTGTAGCTCATTGGCTGTTACAACATGCCCCGCCTCTTTCTCTGAGTGCCGCCAGCTTATGGCATATAGCTTACAGGATTGAAAAAAAAAAAAAAAAAAAAAAAAAAAAAAAAAAAAAAAAAAAAAAAAACATGTATAAGGGGGTTAAAGCGTCACATATGAAACCTGAAATTATTACTTTAAAGTTTGAGTAATAGAATACTTGAACGTGTATCTACTAAACAATAGTTTTTACAGATTTAATAAGTGTGTGTATCAATGCTTTCTGCCTATATTTTTGTCGTAAATGAATAACAATCGGAATTAACATTCCTCACACCACTTTCAAGGACAGCATTCCTTTCCTTAAAGAAGTCGTCGGAGTATGTGGACTTACTTTTAGCAAATAAAGTGGAAGACAATAATCCATACCAAGTACAAATCAACAATACATTGATGATGTCTATGGTGTACAATGCTGTTACTAGGTGAAGTTGGTAGAGAGCATAAACATTCCGCATACACACGAACTCAGCCGAATTCCGCCGATCACAGAGGGGCCACGAAAAAGTGCGTGATCTGCAGCTAATCCCTTTACAGGTAAGGCACTTTAACAAATGTAGTGGAAGTTATTGATGTGATATTACTAGTATACAAAAGTGTGCAGTGGACCGCAAAGAAACTTACCTCAGACAAACCATTTTTACTCTGGGCGTTATTGCTGCTCGTAAAACTGTTTTTCGTAATTCTAGGCTAAATTTGCTGTAATAAGTGAAAATATGGGTCTTCGACATTCGAAAATATTTATAAAATGCAAATTCCTCCTCCTCCAGTTCTTTGTAAAGTGTGTGAAATTCCCCTTCTTTAACACGTAATGCCATCATTTTTCGGACCCAGCTAGTCTTTTACGCTGTTTAGAATTTCTCTCTTCTTCCTTCAACACACAAGCTATCGCTGCAATTTGAAGATAATTAAGCCCGCTCAGCACCATATTCGTACACAAATAGCGAAGTATGAATGAACTAGCGCAATGTGAAACACTTCGCGCGTAAAAACAATTGCGAAGTGCTAAGTGCGAAGTTTCCGGAAAAAAAAAAAACAGTTGAAGATCGCGAGGCGAGTTGAAATCACTTGACTTTCATTGTCTGACGGACTGCTGACTGACGGAGTGTGAATACACCTTGACGTGAAGGAGCCGTGACGTGATGGACAGTGTGAATTGACCTTTTGTACAAGGCTTTTCACGATCTGTTACAGGCTCTAGAGGTTTGATAAGGAAGCAACTGCGATGTAGAACATGTTTAAAGCTAAGTCTCACTTTCATACCTGCCCCTTCGCTATACGTACACATCGAAGACAGTGACCTCTGACTAGCTCGCTCTAGAACGCTTGTTCACGTAGCGACCCTGCTGCCCGTTACACAAGAAGCGCATTTGCATATTATAGTATCACTCTTACTTAAGTCTTAATTATTTAGCAGAATTTACATTTAAAAGCAAGGTATGCATTCAGGTAAGTAACTTTGGTATTGAGTTATTTATATTATTTCTAAATATACTGAACTTCATTGCCTGGGTATAGTTTAATGTGGAAGGTTTTGTGCACATCGTTAAAAATTCTCATTGTAATACTTTTCTTAAATTTGCGGAGGTAGTGACAGGTTCGTAAACAGCTCGTTGTACACAGCTTCGCTATACAATATCAACATTCGTCTTTCTCCACCAACAGACATTCGCTTTCGACACTTCGAGATAGAGTTTGATTGGCAGAGCTAACTCCTACCGGGTTAGTGTGCTATTTATAGTATGTTAACAGTTATGGCTGTACATCACAAGTGTTGTAACAATTACATACATTCGTTTGGAATCAGAAGACAATGAGTTAATTAATGAACATAATGTAGAATAATAGCAATGATGAAGAACATGGTATTTACTCAAAATATCGGGATTTGTTTGGGGGTTTTTAATGGCAAAGTCTTTAAGTTTTATTTACGTTATATATCGTTACGTGGGTTTTCAATTAAATATCGAATATACAACTTTGTGAACATTTACATAGCTTTCGTACAAACACTGGCAGATTTTATAATATTTGCTTTTTAGTCTGAGGTTTATAAATGTATAAATACAGAAATGAACGATTAGTGCTCAACAAATTCTCATATTTCATTAGTAAAACCATAATGTTACTGGAAGTAATTCTGTACAGTCTATATAACTTGGTAGTCACGTTAGCAAATTACACAAATTACACAGTTCATATTTCTGTTTAACTTAGTTTGTGAATAAATTGTTCTTGCCGTTTCTAGAACCTTCTCAATTGCGGTTTTTAGTTAGAATGCCACAAATTAAGTCTGTTAGCACCAACATCGCTTGAAATGTTTAAAACGTAATTTTTATTTTCTGCACATCCGATTTAGAATTTTCCTGTATTACTTTTTATGTAATTTAACACCACTGAACTACCCGGTACCGCCGCCGCTGCTCGTGAGTCCCCCGTCTCCCATACGTAAGCCTGTTGAGGGGTCCACACTGGTGGATACATACAACACTATGCACCACAGCCTGCTACCCGACGTTACGAACGTTCATATTTCTCGTTGCCATTCTTACAGGCGGATAAAATTGATACGTCTTGGAGTGAGGAGAACAGAAGTAAGTTTATGATGGTGGGATGGTTGTGCAGGTGTACCATTACATACCATTCCGTTAGGCTGATATTTGAAATTTATTCGATCTTCGAACTCTTTTTACGCATAATCGCTACCTTTCGATATTTTAACATAATACCTTCGGAAGCCCACTCTTCCTTCATTATTTTTAAGAATATCAACAAGGTCTCGGCAAGTGACTATTCCTTTACTGCAAGTTATTGTGGGGTTCGCCGCGGCGGATTAGCTGCGCGTACTAGAGCGCAGTGTTACGGTGCGCGCAGCCGTTCGCCGTCCGGGGTTCGAGTCCTCCCTAGGGCATGGGTGTGTGTGTTGTCCTTAGGTTAGCTTACCTTAGATTTACAGTCTGTAGCTTAAGAACTACTTAAACTATCGGACTTCATTTCTAGGTTATCAAACAGTTGAACATTTTTTATTGTGGGGTTCGGTTTGGATGGCATACGAAGCATTAGTAAGATTGTTGGTTGAGGCATAACTCTCAACAGGCCACAAGAGTTCCATTCCAAAACTGCTTCACTGATTTTAAGTTACCCACCTTTTTGTAAACAAAAAGGTGAAACTTTTTCAAAAGTACATACTTGCAACAAACATATTCATACTTTGCGGTTTTAGAGCACACAACTGCTGAGGTCATAAGCACCCAAATCAAAACATATATATCGAAGGATACGAAGCCTATATGAAAACAATTAAAACATAGGATAAAATACAACAAAAGTAAGAACTAAATATCCTTTGATAAGCTAAAATTTCTTCACGATATTCGGTAGACTTAGCGCAATACGAAAAGGACTAAAATTTTGACAAGACAAACATGGCGCACCGTCAGCGGATGACCACAGGAACATATCGGTGCGGGGTCACCACTTCGCAAATGGCGGTGGCTGATCCGGCAATGTCCGCAATCGGGCCAATTTGTCCTCTCGCCGCTAGCGGCGTGAAGGATCTTCTAGGCCACCGGGAGCGGTTTAATAGTTCTAAGCTTATTGTTTGTAACCGAGGACCACACATTATGCCAAAATTATAATATGCGACGGGAAAGAGCCAAGCGAATATCATTCGCTGGGACACAGAACAGGGGATGTGCATCCTTGGCCGCGGCATCAGCAGCCTCGTTACCAGGCACGCCTGCGTGGCCAGGTACCCACAGGAGGTGAACGCGAGGGCCGTCGGCAACTAACACTTGAAGGGAGCGGTTGATTCCGTGCACAACAGGATGGCTTTGAATGGCGCTGAGGGAGTCAAAGCAGATTACATAGGAAGGATAACGGTGTCGGTGGATATATAGTACAGCCTGATAGAGGGAAAAGAAGCTCAGCAGTGAAATTCGAGCATTGATAAAGAAGCATTGGTACTGAAAACTCATCTCCGACGACAAACGCACAACCGACAGATTCGTTGGTCTTGGAGCTATCTGTATAGACGAAGATACAGTTATGGAGACGCGCACGAAGTTCAAGAACCCTCTAGCGGTAAACCGCATCTGAAGAACTCTGCGTTCAAATTGAACTCAGTTCACTCCTGAAACAAACTTGAGCCTGAATCCAAGGTGGCGCCAGGCTATCACCTATTTCAAATGTCTATCTTCATATATATATGGGATACTCTGCAAATCACAAAAGTGCCTGGTAGAGGGTTCATCGAACCACCTTTATACTATTTAGCTCCCATTACTTTCTCGAATAGTGCGCGGGAAGAAAGAACACCTGAATCTCTTCGTTCGAGCTCTGAATGCTCTTATTTTATTTTCATGATCTACCTATGTGAATGTTGGCGATTGGAGTTTCGTAAGTAGCCCGCGCCGCAGCGATAAGGGCCGTTGTTTTAATGATTTCCATCCAACATCCTGTATCATTTCCATGAAGCTGTCTCCCTGTATGACAAAACGAGCTGCCCTTTTTGTACTCTTTCGATGTCCTCCGTCAA